>CM036776.1:17868065-19219315 GCA_020796225.1 Arion vulgaris
CCGTCCTCTGCGAAATCCTGCTTGTTCCTTTCTCAGTTTTCTTATCACAGCGTAGTAATACGTTGTCGATGATTTTGCTTAAGATTTTACTTGGGACAGAAAGCAGTGTTATTCCACGCCAATTATTACAATCGGCAAGGGAGCCCTTTTGGGTATCTTGATGATGACTCCTCTGTTCCATGCATCAGGTATTATTTGGGCATTCCATATAGTAGTAAACAAGGGTTGCAATATATTAGCTGCAAGTTCTGGGTCTATTTTGAATAGTTCTGTGTTTAAGTTATCATTCCCTGGTGCCTTGTTATTCTTAAGAGATTTAATTGCTGTAATGATCTCATCCTGGCTGGGTGTTTCAATGCCAATTTCTAACTCCTCTGTTGGTTCTGGTGTGTCTGCTACTACCGTTGGAGTGTGTCTGTTTAGCAATTCTTTAAAAAGCTCTGTCCATCGTATTTCTTGTTCCTTTTCCGTTGTCAATAGTATTCCATTCTTATCCTTTATGAGAGTATTTGATCTTCTGTAATGTTTCCCGCTTATTAGCTTTGTAATTTTGTACACTGTTCCCTGATCACACTTTTTGCTGCTTCTTCTGCCTGTACTGCCAGGTCTTCAACATACATTCTTTTGTCGGCTCTCACAGTCCGTTTGATTTCTTTACTTGCGCTTTTGTACTGTTCTTGGTATCTTGCTTTCAGTCTTTCGGACTTTGCGTCTAACAATTTCTTTTAATATTCTTCGGCTGTCTATTATTTTCCATGTTGTTGGTGTTATCCATTCTTTTCTTTTCTTTGTGCGGTACCCTAGACATGTTTCACTGCTTTTGCTATATATAGATGCTATGTTGTCCCATGTTCTATCTATGTTGTCAGTTTCATCCGTAGTTTCATTACTTTCTAGGGCTTGGAATCTGTTCTTTATCTGCATTATAAACTTATCCCTTACTTCCGTGTCTTTTAGTCTATCCACATCGAACCTCTTTGGAAGTTTTTCTGTTGTCCTGTTTTTCTTAGTTTAAGTTTGACATAAGCTGTGACTAGGTGGTGGTCACTACCAACATCTGCACCTCTCTTGACTACAACATCTAGCAGCGAGCGTCTCCAGGGTCCATTGATCATTATATGGTCTATTTGGTTTTATCTCTGCCATTAGGGAATACCATGTTAATTTGTGGATATCTAAATGTTGAAATAGGGTTCCTCCTATAACGAGATTGTTCATGCTGCAGAAGTTTACTAAACGTTCTCCATTTTCGTTCATCATACCACATCCATATTTTCCCATAGTTCTATAACTATTCGTGTTGTCTTGTCCGACCTTCGCATTTAGATCTCCCATAACAATGATAACATCATGGGATGGTGACTTGTCTAATTCTGCTTGAGTTTCGTAGTACGAGTCTTTCTTTGTATCTTCGCTATCATTAGTTGGCGCATAGCATTGTAGGATTGTGATGTTTGTATGCTTCCCTTTAGTCTGATCTTAATCAAGCGGCTGCTGATAGGTTTCCATTCTAACAGACACTTTTCCACGCCCTTTCTTAGGATTACTGCTACTCCTTCATGGTGTAGGTCATCGTCTCGTCCAGAAAAAGGACTGTTTCACCTGTTGCAGTGGTACTTCTTCCATTTCCTGTCCATCTGCTCTGCTAACCCTTGGATATGTAGATTATATCTTCTCATTTCTGCTGTTATTTGTGACAGTTTTCCGGTTTTGTACATTGTTCTTACATTCCAGCATCCAATTCTGGTCTTGGTTTTGGCATTCAGGACTTCCGTCCTCGTGAAAGTAGCTTCCTTTCGGCTTTCACCACTTCCAGTCATGTGAGTCAATGACTCTGGTAGCCCTTCATGCCCGTAGATAGGTTGTATGTTTGTTGTTGTTTCCGTAACTTTAATTTTTTTAAAGGATGGGATCGTTAGTCCCAAGCCCAACCCCCAACCTGGAGGACCAGGAGACCATGCTTCGTCTGTCCCCTCCTCAGTGACCTTTCCGGCTTAGGTAACCCTTCCGGGAACATAAGTTCCTGCCGTCATAGCTCACTGTATCATTGGAGCACGCAAGCCTCCCCACCACTAAAGGTAATGGCCTCATGGGAGGCATACCTCTCTCCTTCGCTCTAACTCATCTGCTATTAATCACTATATTCATTCTAGTGTACTCTTTTCCTCTCTTACCTTCTCTATGACACACACACACACAAATTCAATCTATCCATCTCACACACTCAACTTTCTGTCTATGTCATGTTCTATCCCTTTGACTCCTGCTCTCTCAATCTCTCTCTGTCCCGCTCTGACGCAATCTCGCTCCTCTATTAGTCATTTACTCTGCTTGTTCTACCCTTCCTTGCATAATCTGATAGTGGCAAGGGTACATACATAACTAGTCCTTCAGTTTACTCTGCGTGGCTTCCACTATTAGGTATCTCATTCATAATAATCAGGATCCCAGTATCAAATATATGTAGCCACAGCCAGGGTCGTAGACATCCAACAAGATTTGGTTATTTATACAGGTCATGTTTGAAACCTACACATCTAAGGTGGTCAGAGCGGATCAGATCACATCTCTAGAAAACCTAGGGTTGGCTACAGCGATACTTAATAAATTAGCATCTGGAGTTTCTATGATGAAGTGGATAATACCGTCGTTTGGAAGGTTGTTAGTTCGAATCTGGACACTTTTTTTCATGAGATCCCTAGGATTGTTGCTGGAGCTACTAAGTGCGTGCTTTATACAACACTCTCAGTAGATGGCGTGCCATTTCTGCAGGTAAAGAGGGACCATTATGGGAAACCCTGATACAAGAAAATCAGTCCGTTGCCTTTAGACTTTAGACCCTTTTTAGTTCCTTCATCTCTTCTATTATATATTTCACGATGACTCCAAACATTTCCCTGTTAGTTGGTCTCTATAACGTTGAGGTATGGTCATTGCCTCAAACTCCCAAACGTAATTTGTTCGCGCCTCGTCACGAAGAAACAAAACAAGCAAGGAAATGAAGATGAAGAAAGGGAAAGAGAGAAAGAGTTAGACGAAGAAGAAGAAACATATTGTTCTTGAACTTCGCAATAATCGTAGATTGAATTAAATTCCTTAGGCTAATGTTCCCTTGACCTACGCCGCCCTAAAAATCGGTAACACATGAAGTAAAGACTTTTGTTTTTTTTCTGGAACGACAATATACTAGATTTCCTTAACAACGTCTCGGTCGGAACATTTACAAGTCTGCCGATTCAGTTCCCTGATTACTACTTGTGTTGGCTCCCTCGTTGTTAAATGACTTCCAGAATTAGGGAGACTTCACTCTTGACCTTAAACTGTCTCTGTAAGATGGCAGTGAGACTCTTTGATAACATCAATAGTTGTTTAATTTCATGCATAGAGAGTAGGATCATGTGACTTGGGGGACTATGAGTATGGACATGGAGTGCTGGAGTTTAGTTTAAAACCTGCCTCGTGTTGGATTAATCTTCTAGGGAACAAAGCAACCAACTACTTATAAGCATAATTGGATGTAGCGCTTAAAAAACGATGAGTCGAAGGGTCAAACGACCATTTGCTGCAAAGAAGAGGAAGAAGAGAAGAAATAAGTAGAAAAACAAAAAAGAACAAAGGAAGAAGAAGAAACGGAATTAGAAAGGGAAGAAATGAAGAGAAGATGAAGTTATTTTTCCACAATTACACATTATTGTTCACACTTATATTTTTGTTTCATAAATATTAGTTTTTGTTTTTACCATAATATGTTGTTTTCCATTTATTAAAGTTGCTTTTACCATTAACATTTGCTTTTTCTCAAGTCTATGATATTTATTCACATATTAAAGTTTTTTTTCCATTAACATTTGTTTTTTTCTCATTAATATTTATTTCATATTAAAGTTGTTTTACCATTAACATTTGTTTTTTCAAGTCTATGATATTTATTCCCATATTAAAGTTGTTTTTACCATTAATATTTTTTTCCCCATTATATGATTTTTTTCCCATTTTAAAAGTTGCTTTTCCCAAAATTTTTGCTTTTTCCATGTATAGATATTTATTCACATATTAAAATTTTTTTCCCAATGTAAAGTGTTGATATTTTTTTTTTTTTTTACGTACACGTTATTTTTCACAAAAAAGGGGTGTTTTTGTAACCAATAAAATTTTTTTTACAATACTAAATATGCTTTGAAATAAAAGTCGTTGTTTTTCCCCCCTTTTCCAACAGTATGGCTTTATTAAACTATGAACAGGGCTAGACATAAAATGAATTCTATGAAAGGATTTTACTTAAACAGCGGTCAAAACAGACCCAGGACAGTACCCCAGTTAGATCTGGGTAAAAGTATGCACTCTCATTTTCTTCTTCTTTTTTGGAACAATTTCTGTGATCCCGGTATGTGCCATAAACAGGGGGGTGCGGGGTCTTACCGGTCCCCAAGTTTGTTTTGGGGTTTTTTTGTTGGTGATTTTGATTCTCGCATTTTTTTCCCCCCAGAGAGTCTTGCAGAATATGTTCGGGGATCCCTTTGGTTTTCCCCAATGCAGATAACCGAGCCCCTGGGGCCCAATTTTATAGATGTGGGCTCTGAGACCGGTGTCCGTTCTAAACCAAGATTGGACTGTATTTTCTGTTTATTGTATTTATCTTCCATGTCACCAAGGGCGCCAAACGGGGCTTTTTACGCCTCCCCTCTTCGCATGATGTTTTCTGCCATGCTCACGGATGTCTTTTGGAAAGGCGACGAACATGGGGTGATTAGATACAGGGCAGAGGTAATCATTCAACTTATAAAATCCTTCACCAAGGAAAAAAAATCAACTTCTCAAACCCGTTGTTTGCATGATCGCCTCGCACAATCCGGGGGAAAAAAGCAGACTTACATGGAAAAAAATTTAATGACCTGATAGGTTTGGCCTCACCATTAACACCAAAAAAAAGAATGTTCCAGCCCGCCCTTTGAGAACAGTATTGATCCAGTCATCAACATTAAAACCCCCGTTCCAGTCAAGGGGCAATTTTTTTATCTTTGGGAGCCATCCCGATCGCAAAATAGACTCTGAGGTCCAATAAATTGCCGGGTTCTGAAAGGGTTTCGTGTCACGGGGGGGAACGAAGGGGTAAGCAAATCCAAAAACTGAAAGTTTTTCCCCGGCCAAATCTAAACCGCTGAGCAAGCGAAATGGGCAGGATAGCAGACATGCGAAAAATTTAAAACCCTTTACACAAACTGTCAGCAGTACTAAAAAAAAACTGGGAGGACAAATTCCCAAAGTGAAATCCTCACAAGAGCAAAAGGGGCCAAAACCCCGTTTCAGAAGGCCCGGAGATGGGTTCGTTGCTCGGATGCCTCATAAACGCATCCCAAAACAGTTGATGTATGGCGAGCTTGGGGGGGAGACGTTTAGCGGACAGAAAAAAAGCTTTTTTTACTACTCTTAAAGTGCCGAAATGCTTGATATAGACAATACGTTTAATTTAAAAATCCAAGTCTGGGGATAACAACAAAAAAAGGAACCCGAATAGGAGAATATCATTGTTGAGTCACAAAAAAACGGGAACAAAAAGACAGAGCAAAACACGCACAGTCAACCGTCATGTATGCTCCACCTGTGGTCGGGGATTCTGTTCTAGATTGGGACTCTACAGTCACCTCCGCAAAACCAGAGAGAGGTGCAACAGCACACGTCTGAGATTGCTGTCACACGCTTGCGATGGACGGCTATTATTTTACTTGCACCCCACCGCCCGTGGGGTGCCGTGCCAAAAGGGGAAGCAAAGAATAGTACTACTGCGAATCCTACAAGCAAAATTAAGAGGCATGAGTAGGCCCTATAGAAGCACTTCTAGTAAATAAGAGCGTCGGAAATCGGATGTGCGCCTACTTGTAGGCGCATAACTGGTACAACGTACAATGCCTGGCCGTTCACAACAGATCATACAGAGGGTAACAAGTGGTCGGTACGGAGCGTTCAAATAAGAAGAAGAAGATAAAATCACCGCTGTTGTTTATCACATACGTCCTGACCAAATTTGGAGAAAATTTTAAAAAATTGGGAATGTTGTTGTCATGCGATCGACGTAGGCACACTGGCGGGTGCCATGGGACTCTATCCTGAGCAGCCATCCCAAAGCTCACCGACCCATGAGACGTTGATTATATAGCTTTTTCTCTACCACGAAGACGACAGTGTCTGACATGTCCTAACTTTACCCATGAGAAGTTGATTAATACATCTTCAACAGTACAACATCAGTACTTAAATTCATCAAGACACAACAAAAATTAAATGGTCAGGACACATAAGATTACCAACTGAGAGTAAAATCAAAGAGCAATGATATTCAGATACAATGAATACTGGCAAAGACTGCCTAGAAAATGTGATCACATAAATAATAGAGGCAGTAAAGACAAATGTGAAGTGCACATAAGAGCCGTTCATAAATCCTTGTTTTTCAGGCGCTGAGAGGCAAAACATGATTAGAAAATAGAAATAAAAAAAATGTTTTTTTTCCCCGAAATTTCTTCCCTTTCCTGACTGCAGTATACGATTCAGATCTTTGTATAAAGCATCCTTCCCAGTTTCTTTTGGTTTGACCTTAACATCTTATTCGGGTCCATTAGTTTCGGAACGAGCTATCTTTTCGGTCCAAATACCACGTACATCGCCCAGAACGACCTCATAATGTCCAAAATAAATTGTCTAACTATTCTTAACTTGAACAAAGTATCGTTCGACAGGTACTCTTGTGATCTCGAAGGTGTCTGTTGACCTTACAGCCACTTAACTTTGATGGTCCGAGACGTTCTCTATCATCCATCCAAGACGCTAATTCATGTTATTTCCGGTCTCGCTGCCAGATTTAGAGCTCATTTTAATTAGATATTGCATTGTTGATAACGGTTCATTTTAGTTGTATTGTTTACCTCAGTTCTGGGAAAAGATTTATCTGGCAACAGGACACGAACTTACTACAGGTCAAGCAATATACGAAGAGAATGGGAGCCGCCTTTGAATCTACAAGGGCGGAAATGCGAGGGGAAACAGAAAAGCAGATTTGTGGATCTTGAATAATTATTATAAGGATTCCGTGTTTTCAGATTTTGTTTTAAAGCCTTTTCTTTGCGGGTTCGCGGTGGAACCAAGTAACACCTAAAATAACGATATTAATTGTTTAAATCAAGCAAGGGGAGGGCACAGTTTCATATGGCATCATTCTTCTTCTATTTCATCTTCTTCTTCTTCGAATGCTCCATATCAACCACTTGTAACCACTCTGTGTGATCTGTAGGGGATCTGATACAAGAGCGATTGTAGTTGTAAATTATGCGTCTACAAGTAAGCACATCCGATTTATGGCGCTTTATTTACGAGCGTAGCTTCCTAGGTTGTACATCAGTCGCCCCCTTTCGTCCTTCCTTTAGGTTGCAGTGGTACTATTCTTGCTTCCTTCAGGGGCCCCAAAACCACACGGGCGAGGATCTAGAGGTTAATGAAATTAATGAATGTTAGATGGAGAGGATAATAAAATTTATGAATATTAGATGGATAGGTTAATGAAATTAATGAGTATTCGATGGAGAGGTCAATGAAGTTGATGAATATTGGATTGAAGATGATAATTAAATTTACAAATATTGTGAAGTCATTTACCAGCGACACACACAAGCTCCTGGTATAGAGAGGTTTTCATATTATCATCACCGATATCAAATCAGGAGATATTAGAGGTGTGCAGATGTGAGGGGGCAGGGAGGGGTGAAGACTAGTACAAACGACAAGCGGAGAGAGTAGAGTGAGACGCCCAAGAGAGTTCTATTCTAATCTTCTAAACCCCTTACTTGTTGACCTTCGATTGCCTCCTGACTCCAAATTTCAATCCACGGTTTGTCAACAATTCTCTCCCCATTCTCGCTCTAGTTCAGGCCAGCAGAATATTTAATATAAATAGCATCACCTCTCTGGACTTTCTTCTCGTGGACTGAGATGAAATGGTATTTTTGCGATCTGTGTATTCTACGAATGTGATAGTTCAATTACAATTTTCTTCATTTTAAGACGTTGAAGACTAGTTGAAGCGAGCGTGCACTATCCTGTTAAACCTGCTACGCCTAACGGCAAAAAAGCAAAGAAGGACAAAAGAAAGAAAGAGTAGAATAGTTGCCCAAAGTGTAATATTCTGTATATTCGCGTGCGTGACTGACATACAAAGGGAAGTAATAAATGTCAGTTTGTTTCTGGAATACAATAAGAACTGTTAGGTAAGACCTCATAGGCTCAACGCACTACCTTCATATGCGTCTTAATACTTTCCTTTCTCATGTTCCATAATATATATGTATGTATTAAATGTATGTATGTTATGTATATATTTGATTATTATTGTTTTATCTTCTTTTTCCATTTCTAGTTTTCACATTTCTTTCGTTTTTAGTCACATATTTTCATTTTAGGCTCGCTAGGGATTTATTGTCTGATTGTATGTGGTTTGTCGTGTGCGTCTGTGGCTTAATCGATAGTGAGCTCGATCACAACCCAAATGTACCTGGTTCAAACTCCGCGGCAGGAATTTTTGAAGCAAATTTATCCTGTTATTTTACAGAGCCAACTATAAACGTATATAGAACGTTATTTGGAGTTGGCTTTGATTTTTACGAATAGCAAATGTCCCTGTATATTGTTTCCTGTATATTGTTTTATGTATATTACTTTTGTACCTTGTAAAACTACAGTACTTTGTTTTTAAGTGTTTCGCTATAAATATAATAATAATGTTTCGTCCAGATAATCTTACATTATCTTCTATCTCTTTTATTTCTCTCGTTCTCCCTCTCTCTATCGCTCACTCTCTACCTCTCTCTTATGCTTTTAACCTCGACGGGAACATAGACTTTCGACCACCTAATGCCAAGGTTACCTATTTCTTGCAGTTCCTCCCAGCTCTTGCGCATACCGTTGATACGTTACAATTATACCGTTTATACCGTTACAATGATACCGTTTATACCGTTACAATTATACCGTTGATATCGTTACAATGATACCGTTGATACCGTTACAATGATACCGTTGATACAGTTACAATGATACCGTTGATATCGTTACAATGATACCGTTGATACAGTTACAATGATACCGTTGATATCGTTACAATGATACCATTGATACCGTTCCCAATGATACCGTTGATACCGTTACAAATATCGTTTATACCGTTACAATTATACCGTTGATATCGTTACAATGATACCGTTGATACAGTTACAATGATACCGTTGATACCGTTACAATGATACCGTTGATATCGTTACAATGATACCGTTGATACCGTTACAATGATACCGTTGATACAGTTACAATGATACCGTTGATACCGTTACAATAATACTGTTGATACCGTTACAATGATACCGTTGACACCGTTACAATGATACTGTTGATACCGTTACAATGATATCGTTGATACCGTTACAATGATACCGTTGATACCGTTACAATGATAATGTTGATACCGTTACAATAATACCGTTGATACCGTTACAATGATATCGTTGATACCGTTACAATGATATCGTTACAATGATACCGTTACAATGATACCGTTACAATGATACCGTTGATACCGTTACAATGATATCGTTACAATGATACCGTTACAATGATACCGTTACAATGATACCGTTGATACCGTTACAATGATTATGTACCATGATACATAAATAAATGACCACATCCAAGCTTAAAGTATTTTCACGTGCTGACGAGCTGTATGGCTGAGGATAGAATCAGTCGCTAACGCGAAACGGGACTTCTGGCCGTGCTACGGAGTATCGTGCACTAACGCCAGAACCCGGTATAGCAAAGACGCAGTACCAACGGATGGGGATGACCAGAATGAGAGAAATGGGTATCAATATTGGTGCAGCCCGAAAAGAACGACATACTAATATGCAAAGAGATTGATTAATCAACATCGAGCTGGCTTGTTGGGCCGCTGGACTCTGCTGGATTTGCTGAGGTAGAGATCGGAGCACCTATGGACATGTCCGGAGTGATATGATGATAGTCTTCATATAACTGATGTATATCGTTACTATATGCTCAACTCTCTTCTCGATTATGTCTAGGCCTCCCTCACTTTTGCTTTTCTTGCCGGTTTCAGAAAAGACCCCTTCTTTTTATATTTCCCTCAGGTTTTCTCGAGGTGTGTCATATTTAACACCAGCGTTTATTTCTTCATCTCTTGTTTTACCAGAATAGGTATGTTCTCTCTTTCTTTTCTTTACTCTAATCCTGTTTTGCCTCATAGCGTCAAGATAAAACAAAAGATATTTCTAGATCGGACTTTTGTGTGCGCTTCATAAATAGTATTTTTCACCGCCTCTGTTACTTCTGTTGTCCACCTTTCGTGTGGACGGCCTTTTACTTTATATCCACTGTATCGGAATAGCATTATTCTTTTAGGTGCACTGTCTGTTGGTAATCTTCTTATGTGACCGAACCATTTAATTTGTAGTTTCTTGATGAAGTTCCGTACTCATATTGTATCCCCTTTTTCCTGATGTCTTCATTTCTCTGATATAATGTTTATCACTATAAGCTCCTTAGTTGTAAACATATCACAACATCTCAGTGTCAATATTCTGCGCAGACACCAGTTGATGAATGTTTTCAGTTTATTTGTAATTGTTTTAGTAATTCGCCATGTTTCTGACAATCTTAGATTATGGTAAGTATGGGTCAGAAACATTGAGAACTACTAAAATAAAAACGCATAAATTGCAAACATTTGTCAACTTAGATGGACTGATATGGTATGATAGAGTCACAAATGAGGAACTTATGGAGAAATCAAGACAGATTCCAGTGAACCAAGATATTAAAAAAGACTCGCGCTGGATAGGACACACTTTGAGAAAATCAGAGGGAAAAGCCAGCACTGTACCCAAAAAAAAAGGCTATGCTGAAGTTGGATGTGTCCGACCAAAGGTGCAGATACCACAATTCACACTAAAAACTGCGACACAACGCATTTCGTTCTCCCGACTGCATCCTGCT
Organism: Arion vulgaris; assembly: GCA_020796225.1. Lineage (NCBI taxonomy): Eukaryota > Metazoa > Mollusca > Gastropoda > Stylommatophora > Arionidae > Arion > Arion vulgaris. The sequence goes on from CM036776.1 coordinate 17,879,118, forward strand.
ATAACCAGAGCGACTAGGAGAAAGAACAAGAACGAAGAAAAAGATTTCAATTTTATTATTTTTGTGAGATCCCGCAGGAATCATTAATTTTAATCTCTGCATTTTCACAGGGGCCGAGTCTACTACTGTTGACATTACTCGCACACGATGTTGGAGATGACTGCAACGGAAAATTCATTCTTTTGATTGAACTACAAAAACAAATTGTCACCTGAAAGGTTATTGGTTCAAAAACCTGTTGTGTTTATTCTTCTAAACTTATGGCCTAGTCTGGGTATCAAGTATATCCCTTTCACGCATAGTGCCCACTGTAGTGGACACCTACTTTTCGTTCGTTTCATAGCTACACATGCGCATTTGGTGATCTCTGATGCATTCGGTGTACTCCTAGGAACTAGCTGTGGACAGCGTGTCTAATGCCAGAGTCGTAAATTAACTTGTTCTTCTACTGTGTAGTCATGGTGACGGACAAGACGATGTTATCCCAGACATTCATGCACGCAAGGGATATATGGCGAACTTAAACCCTACAACTTACGCCTTCTACATTTTTGTGGTCACAAATTGTGTGAAAGTAGCCACACAAACTACAGAACTGTTCTACACTATTGCTGAGGAAAGTCCTGTAATGACGTTTGTTGGAAACATCCTGGAAGACTCCAACATAAAAAATCTCGTCTCTCCACGCGAGGTCTTAGATTTGAGATTTACGTTTCTCACTGAAAGAAACCAACAGACAACGTATTTGTGGATCAATGCAACAAGTGGTGAATTAACAACTTTTTCAAGGTACAATAATTATTTATATTGTTTCGTATATTTTTCTTCTCACTAACCTGTGAGCGTTTGTATTTTGCAATTTGTATTTGTAGTCAGTGATGAAACGTAAAAACCAAAGTACTGTAGTTTTACAACATTCAAAAATAATAATACACAGCAACGTTTGGAAAAGGCCTTTATCAAGCAAAGGATACAACCGGAGTGAAGATATTGTATCTATTGCTTGATAAATGCATTTTGGTCGAAACGTTGCTGTGTATTTTATTGTTTTTGTATTTTGTAAGACTACAGTATCAGATTTTACGTATTTCGGAATTTGCTACATAGTTTACTGTGTAACAGTTGTAGCTTCTCCAACCACTCCCCACCCTTTGTTTACCTCTTTCCACACACCACCCCTCCCCCGATATGATGGTCAATTTATACTTAGTGACCAATTCTTTGAAATAAACATTGTACACTGCCATAAGACGGTAGTCTGTCAGCGTGATGCATGAGTGCTATAAATGAGTAGCCCGTGAAACTAGAGGCTGTAACACGAGGTGACACCCAACTAAGGGTCACTATATATAGTAGAGGACAGGCCATTTTACAAGAACCCGCCCTCAGAACTAGAGTACCCTAGATTGTAATCTAGATGTGGAATCTTAGTCATGGAAACCGAACTTGATAAATGATGTGCGGACGTACCCATCAAGGAGCAGTGATGAAGAAAATATAGGAGGAATATCGAGGGCGACATGGCAAGGTTATGAATTGGGATTTACCCCTTGCCAGCAAGGGGCAACTTGCGGTAACACAGAAGAATAATATACAGTGTAGAAAGTGACGAATTGAGTTCATGCAGTGTCAGAGGGAGACATTTGAGCACTTGTATGTAAGATTGATGTTGTGTTGTTCTTACTCATGTATTTTTCTGAAGTCAATCCAAGTTAATCTAAACTAGTAGAAAAGTTTAAGATAGGTTCAGAGCATGTTTTGTGTTAATTAAGGTATTGATGCATTTTGGTTAATTAATATGCTGCCATTTTGTGGATTGTGCTATTGAACCTATGATTATTGCCAGACGTATAACATAAACGGGTCATCGTTATTATAGGTTGACATTATATATAAAAAATTATGATCAACAAATAAACAGGGTACAGGTATTAAGAGCTTCAGAAAAACAAATAGACAAACACGGGACTCGAATCACTTTATAGCATGTGTTTGTGCAGACACTGTTCGAACGAACCCTACCTGATTGTTTCTGTGTCTAGTTATATCGAGCGTTTGAGAAAGACACTCCCTCGTGAGTCCTTTTTTTAGAATGGCTCATTTGTTGTGTTCGTAAAAACGCTCGTATTACTAAGGCTAGGCGATTGTTGTCGTAAGGACTAGGGTAAGTGGTTCGAGTTCCGTGTTTGTCCATTTGTTTTTTTTGGAAGCTTTTAATACCTATACCTTGTTTATTTGTTGATCATATTCGTTACTTCGTTGCTTCCTCTGGGGTTCTTGAAAAAAAACTCCTTGTGCTCATTTATAAACTTACTCTTTATGTTGAATCACAACACGACCGAGTTCTTGAGTTCATTGTGTAAGATAGTTGAGCGACTGTGAGAGACGTAGCTTTAGATCTTATCTTATCTTATCTTATCTTAACCACATTTGCCGTGAAGCGCCGTGGGGATAGTTAGTTTTCTGTCTTGTGCCACGTGTATTGCGCTTGACGTTGTCAGTCCATGCTTTCGCAGGACTGAGATGTTATCTATCCATCGTGTTCTTGGCCTGCCTCGTGCTCTGCGCCCTGAGTGTCGATTATTGTAGGAACGTGATGGTAGTAAATATAGTTTCATTCTCATTAGATGGCGGAACCACTTGATTCTTTGCTTCTCGATGTACGGTATGCATGGTATAATACCAACGATGCTTCTTCTTCTTCTTTCTTCTTTCTTCTTTGCGTTCAGTTTCGTATGCTCGTCTAAATCATGAGATGGGTTGCCTCTATGAAGCTGCATGTCAGTTGGAGTTCTTCGAGAGTTCCCATAGCTTGGTCTGTATGCTTTGTTCATGAGGCCATGTTTCATTTCGTTGGTGTATGTATGATGGACATGACTGCAGGATGTGCTCTGGAGTCTGTGTTTCTGTCTGCATGCACACTGTGCAGTCTGAGCAGGCTTTATTCTGTGCATGTGGCGGTTGAGCCTGCAGTGACCTGTTCTTAGGCGAAAGATTGTTGTGTGCTGTTTTCTGTTTAGTCTGCTGATGGGATCTTGTGGGTGTTGCTGTGGGTTTGTTGCCTCCATACCTCTTTGTACTTTCTTTTGATATGTGTCTTGATTTCTGGTAGTGATACTGGTGTTTCTGTTGTGTAAGTTTGTTCCCTCCTTAGCCAGCATGTCTGCTCTCTCATTTCCTGGAACGCCACAGTGGGCTGGTATCCACTGGAGAATAATTTTGTTGTGTTCTGAGTGCTTGTTTAGCTGTAGTGTTAGCTCTCTTTCCATGTTATCTTGTGGTTCCCTTTGTGTGGCCTGCAGGACTGACAAGCAGTCGCAAAGGAAGACAAGTTTGTTGTTTTGGATGTTTCTTTGCTGCAGTATTTTTGAGGCATCCACAATTGCCTGTTGTTCGGCTCTAAAATTTGTTGATAGTTCTCCAGTGGCACTTGAATTTGTTAGTGTAGTGCCATCTTGGAGTATGATGATGTTCCGGCCCCTCCTTTCCTCCTGTCGTGTCTGATGATCCGTCTGTGTATATATAGGTCCACTCGGGATGGGGGTATGAGGTGTCAATGTGTTCTAGTGTCTTTGCTCTCAAGATGGGACCTGTTTCTTCACCCTTTTTGTCTACATTTGGAATTGTTGTTATCACTGTGAAGTTGGGCTGTAGGTCTGTGTTGTTGAATGGTACTATCATTTCCCAGGTTGCTGGGTCTTTTGAGAGGATGTCCATGTTTTTTGCAGAAAGTGATTTTGACAAGTGATGGAAGCTGTGTCTTTTTATGCGGTTTTTGGTTGGTTCGTTAATTGTTTGGTGCATGGGGTTATTTTCTGTGCGTTTGAACTTTTCTGATAGTGTGAGTATTTTTTGTTCCTGCGTCGTCCCAGGCTCTCAATGCCAGCAGTTGCTTCTAGATCTTTGATTTGTGTACTTCTCAGACCTCCGGGGATGATTCTGAGGCCTGTGTTCTGTATTTTATCTAGCTTGTGTAGATTTGCTTGTGCTGCGTTGTGTAGGCTCCTGTGCCATACTCCAGTTTTGGACGTACATATCCTGTGTATATTTGGCGTGTAGTGTTTGCATCTGCGCCCCAGTGGGTTCCTGCTAGTTTTTCATGAGTCTTAATCTTATTGTGGCTTTCCTTTGTGTTTCTTCTATGTGGGGACCCCATGTGAGTCTTTTGTCGAATTTTATTCCTAGATAGGTAGGATTGTCCTCCTTTGGTAGTGGTTTGTTGTCCAGGTATAAGTCGACTTGTTCAGGTTTTGTAGAGAGTGAGAATAGTGTTGACACTGTCTTGTTTTGGTTTATTGTGACCCCCAAGTGTCTGCCCATTTCTTTACTGCATTTATGGCTCCTTGCATTCTGATCTTGGCAGTTCCTATGTATTCTGTTTGGGTCCATATGGCCAAGTCGTCTGCATGGAGTGCCTTGTGAATGTTAGATGTAAATTGTTTGGGAGATCATTGATAAAAGGATGAAGAGTGTAGGGATATTGCACTTCCTGTGGAACCCCATCTTCTAGTCTGACCAGCTTGCTTCTGTGTCCTTCCAGTTTGACTCTTGCACATCGTCTGTGTAGGAAATCTCTGATCCATGTGTACATGTGACCTTTGATCCCGCTTTGTGCTAGTTTTAGCAGGAGTCCTTTTTCCAGACTTTGTCGAAGGCTTTAGTCAGGTCGAAGAAGGTGGTCAGCAGCTTGTGTTTGTTCTGGAAGGCATCTTCAATTTCTTGGGCAAGATAGGTGGTTTGGTCATCTGTGCTTCTGTGTTTTCTGAAACCTGATTGGCAGTCATCTAGTATTTTCTTTTCCTCTAGAAATTTAAAGCAGCCTGTTGTTTACGAGTCGCTCCATTGTTTTCCCAAGGCAGCTGAGGAGGCTTATGGGACGGTAGCTTTCTTTGTTTTCCTTGGGCTTGCCTTTTTTGCTATAGGGATTATTTCCGCCTCCTTCCATTCCTTTGGATATACTCCTTGCATCCAAGATTGGTTTAACAGGTCCAGGAGGTGTTGTCTGCCACCTTTTCCCTAGGTTTATTATCATTTCGTTTGTCACCCCATCTGGTCCTGGTGCCTTTTTTTTTCTTTAGTTTTTTTATTGCGCTGTCCAGTTCTTTGAGAGAAAAAAGGTTTGTTCATTGTGTCTTGTTTGTCTGCAAGTTGTTTGTTTATTTTTTTTAGTTCTTTTTTTTTGTTTCCCTGACTTTGATTTTGGACATGTGTATGTTGCTTTCTTTTGCAAAGCCATCCACAAGAATGTTTGCAGCTATTTTGCCCGTGTAGGTTTTCCTCCATCTTCTATGACTGTGCAGGCATGGCTGGTGGTGTTTTCTTCATTTAGGCTCTTTACAAGCTGCCATAGTTTTGTGCTGTCTTTTTCCATGTTTAGTGTTGCTGTTTTTTCCTGCCAACTTTTTCTAATGCATGTGAGTGTTTTTTTTTCTGTATATGGCTTGGTGTTTGTTGTGTTCTGTGACATTTGTGTCAGATGGGTCTTGTTCCATTTTGTTCGTGCTGCTGTGGCTTTTTCATGTGATTGTTGTAGTTCGTTGGTCCAGAAGGGTTCGTAGTGTTTTCTTCTTCCTCTGGGGATTGATTTTGTGCTGCTTTTAGTATGATGCTTGTGAGAGTTGTAATGTTTTCTGGATGTTGTTTGTTGTGTGGGTTTCTGTCAGTTTACCTTCAGTTAGGTTTCTGTACAGGTTCCAGTTTGCCTTTGTAGTTCCCGCTGGCTATTTTTTCCTGTTTTCTGGTGACTTGAGCTTTCCTACAGTAATAATGATTGGTTTGTGGTCGCTTCCTCCTAGTTGTTTCATCACCTCTCTTTCTGCACGTCTCTGGATGTCTTCTGTGGCTATTGCCAGATCAGGTGTGCTTTGTGTTCTCCATACTCTTGAGTAGAAAGTTGGCTCTGAATCAGGTTTGTTTATGAGTATGAGTAGGTTTTCCATCATCCATTCCTCTACTTCATCTCCTCTTGAGTCCATAGTAGCATATCCCAGCTGGGAGTGGCTGTTAAAGTCGCCTAGGATTATTTGGTTCTTCTCAGCTGTATGTATGCTCTCTAGTTCTAATTTCTTATTGTTTGGGCAGTAGTAGTTTGTAACATGTATTGGTTCTGGGAGGACATGTATTTTGACTGTTAGGTGTTCGGCTTCACCTGTACTTCTGGAGGTTTCTGAGGCTGCGATGTTGTTTTTGACTAGTGTGATGCCTCCCTTGTGTCCGTCTCTATCCAGTCTGTATGTCTCATAGCCTCTGATGTAGAAGCGGCAGTTTTTATTTAGATGTGTTTCCTGTATGCATATGATGTCGATCTGTTGTTCATGTAGGAATTTTTGCAGTTCAAGTTTCTTTCTGGCAACGCCTTCTGCATTCCATTGCATGATCTTTAGTGTGTTGTTCTTGTTTTGACCAGTGGCATTACTCTGCTTAATCCTGGTTCTTCGATGCGCAGAGCTACTGTCAGTAGCTGGGTGGATCCTTCGAGGCTTGGGATCCGGCGCTGCTCCCGCCTGGCAGCAGTCCACAGGAGCAACCCCATATCTAAGTAAATATCTGAGCATACTCACTAACCGTATGTGCGTTGATGTCTTTTTCCATTTCTGGTGCCCACGCCATTCTGCTGACATGTCCGTCTTCAGTGGGGAAGTTAGGAGTCTTCCTATCCATGTCCTGGCTCTTCCCAACACTGCCTGCCAGGCATCAGAGGTTTTAGGAGTTACCTTCTCCGCTTTTTTTTTAACCAAGGTGAGCTCCCTGGGTGTGATCTTGGTGGGGGTCTGGACTTGTCCACACACAGGTGGGCCAAGCATCCGCTTCACCTATCGGGGATCACACCTCCCAGGGGTTTTGTCTGGCTTACCCCAGCCATAGCCTGGTATTTTACCCCTTCGGCATTGGGGCCCAGTTATAGCGCCGGGGACTCGCTTTTGTCAGAGCCGTGTTAGTTTAAACGGGGAGCACCACGTGAAGGTACGGTTGACTTGACTGCAGGCATTTCTCATTATTTAGATGAGGCCTATAACAGTCCTTGCTCCCCCGATGCTTCTGATATTCTCATTTCTCACTCTCCTTGTAACGTTGACAGCTTTTCGTAGACATCTCATTTCACATGTTGTAATCTTTCTTTCTTGTGTCTTAGTCAGGGCCATGTTTGGCACTGATAGCAGAGTTGGAATAAATATGCAGTTTATCAGTTGTCGTTTGACTGCCATGTTAATGCTTGGATGTTTTAATAGTGGTGACAGTTGGTATGTCACTGCATTTGCCTTCTGGCATTTAGTCTCGATTTCTCTGTCCATCTTTCCATCTGCTGTGAATATACTCCGAGATATTTGAATTCTGGAGTCTGTTGTATTTTACATTATTCACGTGTATATTTTGTTGACCTACTTATTGTCATGACTTCTGTTTTGGAGGTGTTAATCTTCATGTCATATTTTCACATGTCGCTTACAGTGCATTTATGTGTTGTTGAAGTTTGTGTTCGTTGTTGTAAATTATACTCTGATCATCTGCAAAGAGTAGTTCGTTATTAAATTGTAGTTGTTATCGAGGTTGCTATTTGTCTTGGTTTCTTGCGTTATCTTGTCTATGTATATATTGAAAAGTATAGGCGAAAGCACACATCCCTGCCTTACTCCTGATGATAATTCAAATTCGTCAGTCAGGCCGTCGCTTGTTCGTACTTCGCTTGAGCATTTTTGGTATAGCGCTCTAATATTGTCTAATAGTTGGCCTTGAATTCCGTATTCACTTAGTATGGTCCACAGTTTGTTTCCGTTTATTCTATCAAAGGCCTTTTCTTGGTCTATGAGCTTTAGATAGTTGGGATAAAATTGTTCAATTACAGAAGCAACCACTGTCTCACTGTGCCGATATACCTGTCAGTTGACTGCAAAGTCGGCTGATCTGTGATATCTGCAGTCTTCCCTTATATTGATAATACTATTTTATTATTCTTAATTATAGAAAACTAAGAAATGTGATTTTGAATGTTTGATTGATTGATTGATTGATTTTGTTTTTATCGTACACCAGAATAAACAGAGAAACAATCTGCCAGAAACTGACCACATGTGAGCTGAGAGTTCAAACCGTCATTCAAGCACAACTGGGTGCTTTCTTTAAAATTATCCAAGTCAAGGTCACAGTTACAGACATAAATGACAATGCGCCAACGTTTTCTCCATCTATATACAATCTTAGAATTGCAGAAAGCGTTACTTTAAGAACTTCATTTCGAATTCCAACTGCTGCAGATTTGGATTTTGGAACTGAGAACGGAGTTACAGGTATAACAGTGAGGAGGTATTATTTCCCTTTCATTTGATTGTTGATAGAAACGGTTCCAATGTGGATGTTAGTATCAGACTCGATGCTATCTTGGACAGGGAGAAAACTGCATCTTATACGTTGTGTATCAGGGCTGTTGATGGGGGGATACCTAGGCTAACTGGGACATTGACAGTCAACATTGAAGTGATAGATGTCAATGACAACAGTCCTGTCTTTCAGAAGGAGGAGTACATTGTCACGGTTTCTGATAGCGCGAGTGCTTCTGCTGTGATAGTTCTACAGGCGACTGACATCGATGAAGGAGATAACGGACTGGTGGTGTATCACATATCCTCAGTTCAGGAAGACAATTCGGTCTTTGATATGTTTGATATTAATGGATCAACAGGTGAGGTCAGGACCAAGGTCTCACTGGACAGGTACGCAGGACGTAGTTACAGGTAAGATGAGATGTATGTAATATGTGTACACCTGTGTGTATGTATGATGTTTCGTCTCAGATATACAAGCACAATAATTTTATCGCGTGTGTTTGTGAAAACATTGTTTCATCGAATTTGACCTGATTACACTGTCTTCTACAGCCGATGTTGTTTATGAAAGACACTCCTCAGTAAAGCTATTTTTTAAATAGCTTGTTGGTTGTGTTCTTAAACTCGCTTGTATTGTAGGTCTAGTCAATGGGTGCCGTAAGAAATAAGGATGTGTGGTTCGAATCCTGTGCTTGGTCATTTGTTTTTTTGGAAGCCCATAAAACTTGTTCACTGTCTATTTATTGATGGTAGTAATGGTGTCAAACATGACCAATAACAGCAGCTAATGAGCGAGAAATCATAACGATGAGGTGTCTTAGAAGAGCTGCAGGTGTGACAATAAGAAACAAAATTAGAAGTGAAGAAATCAGAAAAAGACAGGATGTGAAACCAGTCGTGCAAATCCTAAAAGAACAACAGATTAACCGGTTTGGACGTCTGAGAAGAATTTTTGGTGTCGCCTACAACAGAAAGCCACACAAAAAAGTATAAAAGTACAGAGCAAGAGGAAGACTACGCAAAAAATGGAGCGAAGGTATCAAGAACAGCAATAATATAATGAATAAAACCTTACAAAGTGCTTTAGAACAAGCACACACAAGGATCGCTACATTCCCCCACCCTTCTCACCCCTCCCCACACTTTCATAAAGAAGTAAATGGTGGAAGAGAAATTGCGGGTAAGCAAGGTATTCATGTGTGCGCGCGCGTGCGTGCGTGCTTGGGTGCGCGTGTGTGTATGCGTGTGAAAACTCACCCTATGTGTTTCACCTTGATGAGATTGGAAGGCATACCCGTCTCTAATATGCCTAGTACTTTGTCGATAGGAGCCTTGTGATTCTTCTAAAATCCTCATCATCAGTCCTAATTACATCCTGTGGTGCCGGGGTCCACAAGGGAAGCAAAGAATAGTACCACTGCGATCTACAAGGCATGTCGTAAGAGGCGACTGAGTTAGGGGCCTAGGGAAGCTACCCCAGTAAATAAAAAGCGTCACAGCAATTGGATGTGCTGGCCTACTTGTAGGCGTATAACTGGCACAACCTACAATCGCTCTTAGGCTCTGATCACATACAGATCACAGAAAGTGGTTTAACAAGTGGTCAATATGGATTGTTCAAAGAAGAATAAGACACAAAATGAGAATACTTACACACAAAACACAACTATTCAGACACGAATCACGATTATTTACATACGAATCTCAGTATTTACACGAATCTTGAATATTCTTACACGAATATTCACACATAAAACACGAATATTCACACGATTTTCGGATATTCGCCAGCACATCTCTGATCTCTCTCTCTCTCTCTCTTTCTCTCTCTCTCTCTCTCTCTTTAGCCTGTTACGCATTTGACGCTTAGGGCAGCAACAAACGCACACTATTCTTTATTCATGGCCTTCCTCTGTGTTGTGTTTCAGCTATGATTCATTTCTTTCAGTTCTTGCTCTATAGTTCTCCTCCAGGTTGTCTTGAGTCTTCCAAGTTTTCGTTTACACTCTGGGAGTCCATCTCAGTGCAGTTTTCGTGCCAGAGCCGGTCTTCATGCGCATTACATGTCCGATCCATCTCGAGTGTCGTCTTCGGATAATTTTTTCTTTTTAAAAAAAAAAACATTCTGATTCGACAGTATAAATATTCACACACATACACATATCTTGCATATCTACACAGAAGGTACCAAAACTCCCTCAAAAACAACGTGGATATTTTTTTTACACACAACAACATGGATATTCTTACACACAACTGCATGCATATTTACACACACACACCAACACACATTCTCACACACAAACACACGCGCGCACACACATGCACGAGTTATTACTCGCCACGTAAAAGCACAAATATCCACACACTCACACAAAGACACAAATATTGGCAACTATTTTATTGAAGTTTTCCGGGTGCCTCCATATATTTCAGATTGCTCGTCGAAGCCCATGACTCAGGCTCCGCCCATAAGACAGCCAGAACGGGAGTGGTTATCTCCGTCTTGGACACACACAACAGTCATCCAGAGATCTTACTAAATGTGTTTGGAACTGGGAGACTTGGTCAGTAAGAGAAGTGACATATCTGTTGTTGGGGCGTGGATCTTGATGAATGAGTGGCTATGGGCGTGTCAGAGCAAATTAGTATGAGAGTGGATGTGTGAGTGGATGTGGGGTAGGTGTGAGATGAGTGAATGTGAGAGTGGGGAGTCTTAGAGTAAGTAAGTGTAAGAGTGAGTGAAAGTGGGGGAGTGTGGGAGTGAATGAGTGAATGGATGAGTTAGTGAGAATGGGTGGGTGGGACAGTGGGCGAGTGTGAGAGTAAGTGGGTATGAGAGTGTATGAAGGAGAGACTGAGTGTGAAAGTGAATGGGAGCCTGAGTGTGAGATGAATGTGAGAGGAGTGTGAGAGGAATGCAAGATGAGCAAGTGTAAGAGTGGGTGGCTAAAATTCAGAGCGAGTAAACGTGAGAATAAGTGGAAATGAGGTGGAGGGAGGGTAAGAGTGGGTGAATAATTCACAGAGAGAGTGAATTTTGGGTAGGTTGTGCAGGTTGAGTGAGTACGGAAATACTTATAACATAGAGATTGCGTAACTGCTTTTTTAAACTTCAAATAACATTTTATTGCTAAGCTATGGTGAAGTGGTCTTTTTGTTCCAAATTTCCAGCTGAAGTATCGGAACTGGCAGAACTAGGTCGAGCAGTAGCTCACGTGGCTGTCTCTGACCCAGATTCTATTTTGAGCGACAACGGGAAAGTGGCCTGTTCTCTTAACAAAATGGAACACTTCCAGCTTCAAGCCATTGACGCGAAACAGTTCAAGGTCATCCTCATCAAGCGACTGGACACAGAACAGCAGACGTTTCATAAGTAAGAATCTGGTGAATCAGCATTATTATCATCGTCGTTTTCCTCATCAGCATTATCATCATCATTTTCTTCATCATCCTGATATACCACTTGGGGTATTTGACTATTATCCATTCTTCTCACGTGCCCTAGCCATCTTAGTTTTCAACTGCTGACCTGCAAGCCCATGGTGGAAGACAAGTCTGCACGTGGTTGCTTGAGACAATATCTCTTAATGTTTCCTTCCCATTTATATCACTGTTTTCCTCTTACTCACTTACCAATAGTCTTTCCCTCTGTAGTTTGTAAGTGGCCCTATATGTCTACGATACGTTATATGTCTGTTCGATTCAAAGATCTCATATACGTCAGCAAAAGTGACAAAGTTTGCACATGCTCTTCGGCTCAGATTACATACACGCTTCATTGAGTGTCGAGAAGTGATCAATAAAAAGGGATTAACTGTCAGTGCTGGAAAGAAACGCGAGATGTATGGGACTGTCAAGTCAAACACACGCATCCTTTTGTTCGAAATTGAGATGGGACTGTCCTACCAGAGCCAACTACCAGATTTGTCAGGCTTCATTAATTTCATTAATGTCTTCAATCCTGCTATTCGGTTTACATCTCACATCTCTACCTCTTGTGACAACTTTCTTGACATCACTATCACCATCAGCCTATCCACCATCACTACATCAGTATACTATAAGCCTACCGATGCACATAGTTTTCTCCTTTATACCCTTTCCCATCCCCAGGCTTGTCGTGACTCTTTACCATTCTCTCAACTCTTGCGCCTTCGCCGCCTCTGTAGTGAGGACGATGATTTTCTCGATAGAGCTCACGAGATGCGTGATTTCTTCCGCAAGTGCCTATACCCGGAGAATGTGCTTGCATCTGCTATGCATCGCGTTCAGCAAATGTCTCGCTATGATGCCCTTTCTAACCAGCATAGAACTTCCAATTCTGACAAGGTGAAACTTATAACTTTCCACCCTCATAGTTCCCTTGTGAAGAAAGTCTTATTCCGTCATCTCTCCATTCTTCAGCCTGATCCTGAGACACGTTCAGTCTTCCAACACTATGGTGGCGTACAGATGGGACAGAAGTTTTAAGGATATATTGGTTCACAGTCGCCTCAAGCCTAATATCCAGAGTCATTTTGGCACCATCCAGTGTGGCCGTCGGTGCTGCAACACGTGTGCTTATGTAATACAGACCCGCTCTGTGTCTTTTCAAAAGCCACGTTTGTTATTGAAGACAGTTTCACGTGCGAGTTCCGTAATATTATCTATGCCATCACCTGCAAGCGGTGCAACAAGGTCTATATTGGTGAGACCGGCAAGAGGCTCAGTGACCGATTCGCCCAACACTTGCGCGATATATGCCAATGCTATGTGACCCCTGTAGCTACTCATTTTAATGATACTGACCATTCAGGAGCTTGCGATGTCAGGTCACAGCCATCCGATCATGTTCCTCTGATGATCGTAGTCGATTTGCTCTGGGGAACCGTTTTATTTCGTTATATGGTACTTTGCGACCTCTTGGACTCAACGCATTACATTCCTATGCTTCTTAGTACTTTCTCATCTCATGCCTTGTAATCTATATGTGTATTTGCTTTATATATATAAGTTATATATTCACTTGATTGTTTATTGTTTCTCTTCTTTTCCACTTCTAGTTTTGTGTGGCACTCATTTCGTTATTCGTTTTTATTCTCTGATTTTCATTAGATACATTTGAATGTTTCTGTAATCGCCCTTTTGTAGTTTCTTTCAATTTTCCCCCTTTGTATCTTTGCTTAAAAAAGCCCTTTTTGGTCAAAACCCCCAAAACGTTGCTGTTTATTACTCTTCTTTTTTTTAAAACTATAGTACTTTGTGTACGTGTTTTAAAAACTATAAACATGGGCCTTCGGACTCATGAAAGTTAGGGGAAATCAGACCACAACTTCCCCGTGATTTTCCCAGTATTGTATATGACTTCATTTTAAAATCAACACAAAATGCTAAATCAAAGTTATATTATTTACAAGTTAAGTTTAACAATGGGAATATCAATATTATGAATATTTTCCAATAAATAACGAGTGTAGTGTTCTTCAAACATATATTTTCCCCCCTTCTCTGATCAGGAAAGGGGATTAAAAAGTAGAAAGTGCAAATTTTTACCCGCCTTTGGGGGCCCCCCTTGGGCTAAGTTGTCCTAGTCATAAAAAAGGGAAATTTTGGGGAATGGGTTTTTCCCCTTTTTTTTTTTATTGAGGTTAGGGCCAAGGTCATGTTTACTCAATTTCGACTTATGGGCGGTCACAGGCTCTTTAAACCAATAGTTTTTTTTTTTTTGGGGGAGTGTCCGTGTGCACACCTTCTAATAAACAACAAAGCGAACAAAAAAACAATTAAATTTGTCATCGGTTAATCTCTGTTGTTCAGTAGTTTTCCCCAAAACAGTTTAAAATAAATGCAAGTGGGCGTATAAAATTTTTTTAAAGACATGAGCAGATCTGGGCACTCCTAAAAAAATTTCTTTCATTCATTTTTGGAAAACTGTTTTGCACTCGACTGGATGTCCCAGAAAATAATGCAAAGGGGGGGGAAATGATTAAACAAAAAACGGAAACTTGGGGGCCAAACCCAAAACAAGGCTGATAATTTTACAGAAAGCACAGAGGGGGTAACAAACGGACACAGAAGTAATTTTTTTTTGTTCTGCTAACAAATTATTTTCCCCCATCTTGTTATTTTTTATTATTTTTTTTTTAAAAGCTAATTTTTTTTCATAAAAATTTAAATTTTTTAAAAAATATTTCTTTTTTTTTCGTTTTCAATGAATTCAAATGTTTTAAATCAGATTATAGTCATTTAAAGTGGTTAAATTACGAAGCCCCCTGTATATAATATATCATCATGAGTAAATTGTTATATAATAAAACGCTGTCCAAACTTTCACATTTATATGTTATATTAGTAAAAAGTAAAAAAAATTACATTTTTTTTAAATTCTTTTTCTCTTCCCAGTTTGGGAAAATAAATCGGGCACAAGAGAATCGGTCGACATTCTAAATGCAAAGCGAAAAGCACAAGAAAAAAGGAAAAATATAACCGTTCTTTATAAAAAACCCAAGCTTTTAAATTTTTAATGTCTTGTAATGGTCTGAACCCAAAGAAATCGAAGAAAAAATAAAAAAGTCGCGTCTCACAGTATAGTAATGAAGATGGGATATAGAACAATCATCTTCCAATTTTAAAAAGTCACAACTCTTGATTTGAATTTTCCACAGAAAAGAAGTGAATGTACAGCAAGCCCCAATTTGTATTTTTTCAAAAAAGAAGGGAAAACCCCAAATCTTCCAATGTAAACTCTTCACAAAAAAAGCAAAAAAAAAAATTCCCCCCAAAATTTTGGGGTAAATGGAATAACCCAAATGAGATTATTGGTTGGGAAAAGGCCGAAGTGCAACATATGAACAGTGATTTCTTGTTTTCCCAAAAAAAAAACATACGATAAAAAACAATCCCGGTTTTAAAAATCGTTTTCCTTCCAAAAAAACCAAAAACCCAAACTCATGGGGGGTGGTTGTTTATTCAAAAACAAAGGAAACTTTTCTTTTTTGTTAAAATTACTGATTAACTGCTCATTTTTTGAAAAAGGTTTAAATTAAAAAAGCAAATTTTGGAAACTCACCCCCCTGGGTTTTCCGGTTTTTTAAAAAAAATCTCTTCTTTCAACAAAAGCATTGAGACCGAACAAAATTTGGGGGACCTTTTGGGCGAATTTTTAGAATCAATTTTTAGCAGAACGGGGTCTTGCATTTCGGTAGGGATGAAATTTTGGTTCACTTAATAAATTATTTGGTTTTGTTGGAATTAATAGCCTTTGACATTTTCTGGCTCACATAAAAATACTTATCAAATAAAGAAGGGCAAAATCATTTTTTCAAAAACAACATGAGAATTTATCCATCTAATTGCATAAAAGCTTACTGGATCTTTATTTCGAAATTAAAAAATAAATTTCCCAAATCCTGGACTCTACTCCAGACATTTCCTATGTGGACCAACTCACTCTAATAGTGCGCTATGTTTTACCATCTGGACCAGTGGAAAGGTTTGTGAAGTTCTTGGATATGGAAGGTCATACTTGAACAACTCGCCTTATTGATTTTTAAAGGAAAAAGGCATTGTATAAAGACTGTCGCAAACATTTACAATGACAACATGGTGGAAATACAACGGGTTACAACCTTGGGGGAAAAATTTTTAAAAACAGAAAACATTCCCCCTTTGCATTCACTGAATTTGGTTGCGAATGTGCTGCAGAATTTGTTGAACATCCATTTTTTCGATTTTGTTGAAAGTCTCTAACATTCTTTTCCCCTTCACCTATCGATGGGGCATTCTTACAAAAGCACTGGAAGATACGGTTCAAAAATCCCGACTTTGAAGAACTGTCGGACCAGGTGGTCTTCCCACTGATGCGACAAAAACACTTTATGTGGTTTTCAAAAATTTTCAAACTTTTTGGATGACATCTCCAAATAACATGGATCAAAAGGTAATGTCGTAATCAAAACGTATGGGCTAGTTTAATGGGGAAGTTGGAAACGGGGAAAAGTTCATTTTTTGGAACGGAAATTTGAACGCTTGCGCTCTGGCTTCTTACTATGTCAAGACCTTAACACGGGATATGCTCTTTTGAATCTTCACGGTACGTTCAACAAGAAACCCCATTTTTGATATTTAGGCCAAAACCAAAATCCTGACTCCCGTCAAGAATATCAGCAACAAACTTCCCGACGCCAAGCGAAATACTAAGTACAGATTTTGGGGGCCCACTACGCTCGTGAAATTTGAAAATCAAACACCCCAAAAAAAAATTTGAAAATCAGGTGTTTTTGTCTAATTGATAATGTTCCCCTGCCTTAGCTAAACGCATGAAGCGTACCAAAATACTGATTTTTTGGAACATTTCGGGATTAAAAACTCTTACAGCGAAGAGATCTTGAAAACTCCAAAAATTGTCGCTCTTACCCAAGGTTTGGGAAAACCTGGGGGACGAACGGCCAGTTCGCTGAACTTCTTAAAACTAATTAATCAATCGTCCCCTCCTGCCCGGGGAGGGGTCATGTCTCTCCACAACTCTCTTTGCGGTGCGAATCCCCTTCTGACGTCGATATTTTGTCGAAAATAGTGGTCCCCATCTTCTCCCTATTTCGATCTCTCCTTCCCCCAATTTTACCTGTAGTCAAAATGTTTAAACCTTCTTTGCATTATAGCCCCAAGAACCCTTTATTGTCGGTTCTTATTCTAATGTAGCTGCTGCTTTAACAAAAGAATGAGGCCCTTGAAATCAATTTTATAAACTTATAATGGAAAATTCATTAGGGCGTGTTTAAATGTAGAAATAGTCTTACGAATTTACTTGTCTTTAATGATTACTAACTGCGCGGAGAACTTCTTTTTTAACATTAAAACTATGAAAAGTGAGTTAAAAAACTGATGGGACAAGATCTCTAAATAACCTCACCTTTAAAGAACATTGAATTAAAATTTTTTTGAAAAGTTTTTCAGTTTATTTTTTTCTCAAAAATCGAGACAATTTGTTTTAAAATTTTTTTTTATTTATTATCAACAAAACTTGGGCCCCCGCTAAAATTTTCTACGGGCCCCACTAGTCTAATCCGGCTCTGGATCTAGGTGGGGGTTCTCCCGTCAGTTGTCTGGCCTATTATCTAGGTTAGCTGTATCCTACCCCTAAGGACTCTGGGGCCAAAAATTTTCAAAGGTCTGGTTAAAGCGATACGGAAAAAACTGTTGACTGAAGACAAGCATTGATATTTTTGGAAAAAAAACTTACTCAAAGACCTAAACTGAACAGACCAGGGCATTATATTTCGACACTCCGGACACTTTTTGGTATTTTGGACATATAAAAGACATGAAGGGAAAGGGAAGACATATAAAAAAGGGATGAAGGGGTGGAGAAGATCATCATGGAGGAGGAATACCGGCAAAGAGAAGAAGAGGGAAAACCACGGGAAGATGGTTCAGGTTTAACTGATGGGTTGCAGCGGGTGCAGTGCTGGAGAGAAATTCCCGGGGCCCTTTTTGTTCTGCTCCCCGGGCAAGCTTTTGAAAACTGCGACTCAACAAAACACTTACATAGACTTGGAATAAGTCAAACAGCCCCTGTCAGGGGAACAAGTGGAATAACAGGAGCAACCCGCAAGACTGTTTCTCTCCTGTAGAGCTGAGAAGCCTGGCCACAAGTTGAACTAAACTTTGGGCCGGGGAAAAAAAGACAGAAGCGAGCCCCGGGGTTAAAATAAAAAAACATGACCAGAATCGCTGGGAAAAAGAAAAAAAAAGAAGAAAGCGCCCTATAAACAATAGTTAACATGGTTATCAACATAAACAAACCGTTGCATTTTTAGAACTAGAAAAGATATATAATGTAGCTGTTCCCTTTCTGCAGTGTAACAATCTTCTGGAAACTCCCGGAACCCCCTCTGAACCCCCTCCAGCTTTACCTAAAAAGGGAAGGACAGGAAACAACGCCCAGTTTGATTCTCTGTTTACACTATAGATGTAAAAGGAAGGAAACATAACATGCGGGGGTAACTAAGTTATATGTTTGGGAAAAATCTCTAGGACCCTTTAGGTGCCGTTTTCGCATCAATTTCCCGCAAAAAACCCACAACATCCCCGTCTTTTTTTGATGTTGCCTCTGCCAGGATGCTTCTTCTTCTTCCTCGAACGCTCCTATCGACCCTTTTTAAACCCCTCTGTATGTTTTTATGGATCCGAGCATAAGAGATGTCGTTTGCCATTTGGCCCAAAAATAAGCCAGCACATCCCGTTCTGTGACCTTTTTTTTTACTAGGGTAGCTTCCTGGTCCTACCTCAGTCCCTCTTACGAGATGCCTTGTAGTCCAGTTTACTATTCTTTGCCTCCCACGGGCCCCCCCAACACACAGGGGGCCCCAAAGGGGTTTTTTTTGTCAACTCTTTTTCCCTCGCTTTTTTATCTTGGTATTGATTTTCTCCCGCCCCCCAACATTCCCTGTGGGGAAATTTTGTTTCTCATGTAACGGCACTCAGATCCCCAAACCCCAGCCACTCAGGGATGTTTTGGGTGGCTCTGGATCAACCGGGGTCAAAGACGCATGGGGACAACGTCCCCGGATTAGTGAGCTGGCAAATCAGCCTCCCTCATCTTTCCCTAGTGACCCCGAAACAGCGGGGGTTCCCGGGCGGGTAGGGCAAATGTCTGGGAGGCTCTTTGGTGCAAGTAAAAGATGCAAAGGGAGTCACCTCGTGGTCCGCTCCAACACAGAAGGCGATGCCCGAGTGACTAGTTTTCTCCGGTGATGGGAAAAGCTGGAAGGATAAACGTACAGGATGAGAGGTGCGTCCGAAAAAGGGTTGTCGGCCCACAGTGGGCAAAACTCCAAGTCCGAAGGTGACGCCTGAGTTGAGTTGCATGTGACAAAACTCCGAGCCCTAATGGGGGTGTGGGGGTGGGGGGTCTGACCGAACAAACGAACACACAGAATAAGAGGTGCATCCATCGAAGAGACGTGGACCCGTGTGGGGCGAAACTTGGAGCCCGCACATGCTCTCTCTTGAGCCCGAATATGTCGACTCGAGCTGAGCTGCACGTGGACCCACATAGGGCGAAACTCGGGTCCCCATCACAGGGGTGGAGGCACGATTTTAAGCCCCAGAGTCGGACAACCCAGGCAAATGTGAGCACGGCGAAAATTGACGGTGACGATAAGGCAGGCACCGGGGCAGAGCGAACACGCATGCGGGCGATGCAAGAGTGGGCCCCCGTGTGCAGATGAGCATGATGCAGATGATATGCAAAGAAGGCACGGCAGGCACGGCAGCCGAGAGGGTGTGCAGAAAAACTGGAAAACCCAGCATAGATAAAGCCAGTGCGCGTTTCCGCTCGCAGGTAACTACACTGCTGCCTTGTAGTTTGATTGGGGACAATCAAAGGCTAGCAGAGCAAACCGTACACAAGACTGGACGAGCGGCAAACCAAGTAGTCCACAAAAAGACCGGTTCGCTGGGCAGATGACGCTCATCGACCCGGGAGGGTAGGCCATCTAAGGGTCGCTGCCCTAAAAGAAAATAGCAACCTACCGCCTTCTAGGTTTGGCTGGGGACAGCAAAAGACTAACGGAGAGCGAACCCAGTAAACGCTGGTGGAAACCGAACACATCACCGAAGGATAAGCAACAGAGCTCCAATTGGTACTGAAGTTTGTGAACGTATACCCGTTCTTGGTATTAAAGCTGTTTATATGTCACATTTGAATGATAAAAATGGCTTAAGAACAATCGCGAGAGAGAGAGAGAGTTCAACCCAACCTCGGGTACCTAAAAAGCACTGGGAAGTAAAGGTGACTGACTATCTTCATCGATATTTAATCATATCACCCATTGTGCGTCCATTAAAAACCCACAAAACTGTCGTTACTGTCTGTAGTACCGCTTTTTGGTGCGGTGAGGGACATGTGAGACGTGAGCCGGAGGAATTTAATTATCGCAATGCTAGTGCAGTCGCCGCGAAGCTGTTCAGGTTAGGATTTAACATTTATACCAACAACATTTTAAAATCCTTGCCCTTACCGTGAGTGGAACACAAGTCCCCCGCATGAGAGCCACGCTCTAATCCATTCGGCCAGGCGCGAGTCTTTCACTGAATTCCCTAATCTACCTTATGGTATGATAAAAGGGTTCCATTAGTTTTTTATTGTTAAAAAATAACATCTAATAATTTTAAAGTTTATATTATTTGTGATTCTCTTTTCGAACGAACCTCTTTTTCCTATCTGTCACCTTCTGTAACCATTTGTTCTTTCACCAGTGTGTTGCCGGGACTCGCACGAGGAGCAAAGAATATAACACTGTGACCTACAAATCATGTCGTTAGAGGCGACTGAGGTGGAAATATAGGAATGCTACCCTAGTAAATAAAAAGCAACGGAGAAATCGGATGTGCTTGCTTACTTGTAGGCGCATAATTGGTAAACGTACAATCGCTCTTAGGCTCGGATTACATACAAATCATAAAGAGTGGTTAACAAGGGGTCAATATAGAGCATAAGAAGATGAAGAAGACAGAGTAATTAAAACCTTTCAGATATGATTTATAGAGGTACTAGGTGTTTTTCCTGTATACTCTCTCTCGCTATCTTTCTCTTTCTCTCTCTCTCTCTCTCTCTCTAGCTAGTGACGCCTCTCTGGCGCTTGGACAGCAACAAATGCCCACCATCCTTCTCTTTTCTTGAACATTCTGTATTGTGTTCCAGCTTTGACTCATTTCTTTCAGTTCTTCTTTTACCACTCTCTCCAACGTCATTTAAGGTTTTTCACGTTTTCGTTTACCCTCTGGTGTCCATCTCAGTACAGTTTTCGTGACAAAGCTAGGCGCAAGGCCTACCACATGTCCAGTCCGAAGAACAGAGAAGAAAAGCAAAGAAATCTAAGTTTAGTGATGTGAGATGCGAAGAGAGGATGAAAGAACAATGTTTTGAGGTGGAAGTTTTGTTTCGTTTTTTATAATCCTGTCTTGCCTCATAGTGTCAGGAAAAGAAGATATTTCCAGAACGGGCTATTGTGTGCGCTTCATAAACAGTGTTTTTCACCTCTGTTATTTCCAAAGTCCACCTTTTGCGTGGGCAACCTTTTGTTTTTACTTTGAGATAAGTGGAAATAATTGTGGAGTATTTGATAATTATTCTCAGTGTTGTATATGATGTTAAACTTCGATCACCATTCTTGTGTGCTCCCTATAATTTTGTAAGCATATCTTTGTTTAATTTCTACAGTCATGCCATTCTGAGAGTATACGCCTCTGACAGAGACACAGGTCTAAATGCTCAACTTACATATCATTTAGCACACGGGGCGGATTCTGACTTGGGACTCTACGCAGATGGATCAATTGTCGTGTCTAACCCTGCCGGTTTGGATCGAGAAGACAAGGCCAAGGGAAGTGTAAGAAATATGGTTATCTTAGCTGTTGACAATGGAAAATTCCAACTGACTGGTACCACAACTGTTACAGTTAATATCAAAGATATCAACGATAATCCCCCAGTTTTCTCGGAGCCTGTATATTTCTTCAACGTTGCAGAAGATGCTTCTGTTGGTCATATTGTCAACAACGTCTCAGCCACTGATGCGGATCTAGAAATCAACTCCACCTTCTTTTTCACAATGCCTACGAGATTTGTCAATAGAATTCCTTTCACTGTGTCCCCTGAAGGCATTGTGACGATATCTGGTAGTATTGACAGAGAATCCACGCCCAGTTATCAATTCTACATTGTTGCATACGATCATGGTGAACCTCAACAATCTTCCATTGTTCCCGTAAAAATAAACATTATGGACATCAATGATAATTCACCAAAGTTTATGTTTCCTAGTGATGACAACTACACAATTTCAATTCCACATACATTACCAGTGTACACTTCATTGGTCAGTGTAATCTCTTCCGATCTGGATCAAGGTAGAAACGGTCAGTTAGTTTACATGATTGACAGAGACAACGGATCAATATACTTCGACATAGAATCGGACACTGGTCAGATTATTCTAGCCCATTCTCTTACAAAGATGGAGATTGGTCTTCACATTCTTATAGTTATCGTTCACGACCAAGGCATGGATCTACAGTTAGAAACCAAATCAATTCTACATATTCTAGTTTATGAAGGAAACGCCACGATTTCTCTTCAAGATGCTGGTCATGGATTTCGGAATGTTGTTGCCGCAGCTGCGCTGGTAGTAGTCACTGCTATCTGCTCTCTAACAATCTTCATTACCATAATTCTTATTCGTTGCATCGACAAACAGCGATGGTTTTATAGTTACAAAGGCAAGGAAACAAAAATGGATACAAAACAGAAACATTCTAATCCATATCTAAGCTATGATCCAGATTCAGTAAGGTCAATTTCAGAGATTACTGCCATCACCGGAAATGAAGAGAGCGATAGGAAGCTTGTCAGCTTTTTAACATCAGAAGATAGGAGTTCTAACAGTTGTTCTGTGATGACAAACGCAGTCTCTGCACAACATGAGGAGAATGATCATCTTTCAGAAATATTGAAAGAAAAATTAGGAGTAAGTTAGTCTCTCTTCTCTCTCTCTCTCTCTCTCTCTCTCTCTCTCTCTTTCACTCTCTTTATCTATTTATATATTCTTCTTCGGACGCTTCATATCAACCACTTGTTAACCACTCTGTGATTTGTACCTGACTTGAGTATAAAAGTGATTGTACGTTGTTGTGCCAGTTATGCTCCTACAAGTAGGCCAGCACATCCGATTTCTGCGATACTTTTTATTTATTTGGATAGCTTCCTAGGTCCTACATCAGTCGTCTCTTACGACATACCTTGTAGGTTGCAGTGGTACTATTCTTTGCTTCTCTTGTGATCCCGGCACCACACAAGCGATCTATATATATATATATATATATATATATATATATATATATATAATCGTCATTGTCCTTTTTGTTTCAGGAGACAATAGGTTTTGCGTTACGTAATTTGTCTTTCTTTTCTCCAATCCTATTTTACCCCATAGCGTCAGGATAAGAAGAGATTTTTAGAACGATTCCTTGTGTGCGCTTCATAAATAGTGTTTTTTGTCGACTCTATTATCTCTGAGGTCCATCTTTTGCTTGGCCGGCCTTTTGCTTTGTATCCATTGTATCGGAGCACAATTGCTCTTTCAGGTGCACTGTTGGTAATCTGCTTATGTGGCTGAACCATTTAATTTATGGTTTCTTGATGAAGTTCAGTACTGATGTTATACCCACTTTTTCCTGGTGTCTTCATTTCTAAACTGATCTTTTCTTGATACTCCCAGCATTCTGCGTAGACACTTCATCTCTGTCGTGACTAGTTTTCTTCTATCGTTTGATGTCAACATCCAGGTTTGGCACTGATAGCATAATGTTGGGAGAAAGTTTGTGTTGTACAATAATGCTCTTTAGTGTTCATGGTGATATGTTTGTATTTCAAAAATGGTGTCATTTGTCATATGATCCGATTTCTTCTCTTACAACTATATATAATTATTTCGTTAGTTTTTCTTCAATTTGCTGAAAAAAATGCTTCCAGATATGTAAAGGCTTAAACCTATTTTAATTGATTTTTGCGAAAAGAAAATTTGGTAGCTCTCTCCTCTCTATCGAATGCCATTGCTTTGGTTTTGTCAATACTGATTTTAATGCTGCAGTCATCTCATTGTTGGAGAAGATCATTAATGCCTTTGAATACAAATGTTACAGAAGAGTACTTAGAATTTCATGGACAGATACCTCTGAAGACGGCGAAGGCCCACCTTTATGGTGAGAGAGCCAGTCAAATGATAAGCAGGCCTCACGCAAAACTCAGTCAGAAACACAATGCGTTATAACTTCCGCCTGAATGGACAGCGGGTGAACGAAACAAAGAAAGAAAAAAATCCAATCATGAACAGAGTAAAGAACAAAGTTCTGCAACAGCTTGATATTGAAGAGAGTTGGCTATTAAAGAGCATACCATCTAGGAAAATTAAATATTTCGGACATATCAAACGACATGAGTGTCTAGAGAGGATAATTTTTTAGGGACTGGTGCCTGGAAGAAGAATGAGAGGAAGACCTAGAAAACGATGGGTGCAAGATGTCATTGCCGATCTTAGAATGACTGCTGCTGACGCAGGTCAACGTGCACAGAACAGAGAGTTTATAAGGATTACTGTCATAGGAGCCAAGTTCTGGAAGGGACAAGCTACTTGATAATGATGATGATGAGTCATCTAAAGTTAACCGAAGTCTGTTAGTATGTGGAAGGAATGTGTATGTAGGCAAATGTCTGTGTAGGAGAGTGTGTATGTTTATGGTTGAAAGTGTGTTAGTGTCCGTGCATTTTTAAACATGTTTTACCTGTTCCAGGTAAACGAGTCAGTGTCTGACAATAATGACAACTGCAGTGACACAGCTGAAACATTAAGAACAGGTGACTGTTTGGTAGGCAACAATAACGTTGATGGTCAGAGTAATATGGACATGTCTGGAGGCACAGGTAGATGAAATTAAGTAACATTATTTGTATATATGTCGACATATGGACAACAAAGTCAATCTTTCATCGTTAGATCATTTCTATGGAGTCTCTGTGGCGTAGAGGTTAGGTGCTAGCCTCTCGTTCCAAATATACTCGGTTCCAGAGATCCCTGAAGTCAGTGTAGGTGAGATCGTTCCTACTAATATCGGAGAAGGACGATAAAATGTAGGTCTCTAAATTACATCGGGAGCCTTCGCCGATGCTACTAAGTTCGGACAATATCGTTAAGATCTACTTGTGTAAGAAAGAGATCGGAGCACACCTATTTATTCACCGACGTGCAGTGATAATGGTCCTGTCAATGATCCTAAAAAAATAGACCATTGTTTATTTAAGACATATTTTTACAGATGAGTAACTGACAATATTTTACGAACATAAATTCCAATTGTATAGAACCAGATCAGATATTCCTTCCCATGAGGCAATTGACATGTAAGGGTGCGGCTTGTGTGCTCCAATGATACAGTGGGATAGGACGGCGGAAACGTATGTTTCTGGCAGGTTCACCCAGGCTGAACAGCTCACTGAGGAAGGGCCAGACTAAATATGGCTTCCTGGTCCTCCAGGTTGGGAGTTTGGCTTGGGACTAACAATCCTATCCTGTAAATAATCTTCATGTTACGGAGACAGCAATGAAGACACCACCTATTCACAGACATGAAGGGCTGCCAGAGACGAATATGACTTCGACTGATGAAAGTCGAAAGGAAGTTTATTTCACAAGGACAAAAGTCATGAATGTAAAGAAAATAAATGAATTATAGAATGTGAGAATAATGTATTAAGCAGGAAAACTTCAAGAAAACTGCACTGAGATGGATACCAGAGGGTAAACGAAAACGTGGAAGACTCAAAATGATTTGGAGGAGAACAGTAGAACGAGAACTGAAATAACGAATCACAGCTAGAACACATTACAGAGGACGGTCAAGAATAGAGAAGAATGATGTGCATTAGTTGCTATCTGATCTCCAGGGACATCACAAGTTAGAGAGAGCAGAGATAGCAAAAGCATAGCAGATAGTGTCCACACTTCCTAGACGGATGATCTCGGCTCAAACTGCAGTAAAAAATAATAATGTCGGACCAAAAAACGACTCTCAGAACGAGCAAGCCTCAAATGGGTAGCAGCAAAACACAGAATAGTGAACTCAGCGGCGGCTCGTTATCCTTTTTATTAGTGGGGCCAGATCAAATTTTCAGGGAAAATCATAGTTTTGAGTTAGGTTATATATTAATTTATTAACTAATAAATACTTTTTGGTGGGACCCGACGAATTCCGAAGAAATTCCGAAGACTATTTCTACATTTGGGAAACACGACTTTAATGAATTTTCCATTATAAGTTTATAAAATTGCAGTTCAAGAGCCTCATGCTTTTCGTTATTAATAGCAGCAGCTACATTAGTTTTAAGAAGTTCAGCGAACTGCACAAGTTCGTCGCCTACGCTTTCATCCAAATCCTCTTGGTAAGCACTAGATTTCTTTTCAAGATCTCTTCTGCTGTATCTCTTCTGCTGCAAGAGATTTTAACTGCCGAAGTATTCCAAGTACACCAGTCACTCTATGGTACGCTTCCATACATTTAGCTAAGGCAGACAGTACATTATCAATTATGACACACACATGACTTTCAAATTTTTGTTTGGGTGTTTGATTTTCTACTTCATCCAGCGTATTAGAGCCGCTGAAATTGTCGTACGTAGTATTTCGCTTGCATCGTCTTGAAGTTTGTTGCTGATATTCTTCAGTCAGTCCGGATTTTGGCCTCAATATCTGAAAATGTAGGCCCCTTATAAAATATTTAAACCGAAATTTTACAAGCTAAAACATTTCTTTTCTCTAGGCGCAGGGTCTTTGGAAACGCGGGGCCCGTAGCATTTGCTACTTATAATAATAATAATTCCTTTCGTACCGTTATACGTTACATAGGGCCTGCAAGTAATTTCTCCATACCGCTCTATCCTGGGCTACTCGCCAAATCTCCTCCATGGAACTGAGACCGATATTTCCTGCCTCTCTCAGCAAAGTTCGTTTCAGGGTCTCCTTAGGTCGACCTCTCTTCTTGAACCCTTTGCATCCCACTTCAATGCCTGCTTTGATATTCGTTGATCATTTCTCCTCAAGGTGTGCCGAACATATCTCCATCCTCTCTTCTTATAACAGTTGTCACTAGTGGTTGAACAGACATGTCTCTGATTTCATCACTTCTCCTGAATTCGTTCCATTTTATATTCATTATTTTTCGCAGACATCTATTTTCAAATGCAATCAACTTGCTTTCTATATCTTTAGTTATTTTCCAACTCTCGCTGGCATATGTTAAGATTGATACATTTGAATTGAAAATTCGTAATTTAGTTTTAATACTACATATAACTTGCAGTTCCATATTTTATTTAGACTTTTAAAAGCTGATGTTGCTTTGCCAAATTGTATCATAATTTCTTTTTAACATTTCCTGTGCAATCAAAATTGCTACCTAAATAGGTGAACTGCTCTGTTATTTTTATCATTCTAGATTCCAGTGTGATATCTGCATTACTTGCCATAGGTGTCTTCATTATATTTGTTTTTCATAGCTTATCTGCAGTCCAACTGTTGATGCTATAAATGACAAGTTGTCTGTTTTTCTATGCATATCTTGGTTGTTTTTACTTAACAAGGCAATATCATCTGCAAAATCCAAATCTTCTAGTTGACTATTTTCTACCCAATCGATGCCAGTTTTGCCCCTGCAACATTTTCGCATCACCCAGTCAATGGCCACTCTAAACAATAGCGGAGATAGAATACAGCCTTGCTTTACTCTGGTTTCAATCATAAACCAAGTCACTGTGTCTACCATCAGTGCGAACTGCACACTGTTAACCATCATAGAGGCTCTTAATAATGTTTATTATTTTGTCTGGTTAAGTATATTCCACAGAGAGATTCTGTGTAGACTATCAAAGGCTTTTTAAAATCGATGAAATTTAGTATGAGTGGTTGTTGCTTCTCAATATGTTCCTCCAAAATTAGTCGTAGGGTAATTATTTGGTCTAAGCAGCTTCTCCCAGGTCTAAAACCAGCTTGTTTTTCTCTCAGGGTTGTGTCCACTGCTCCTTTGATTCTATTAAGAATGATTTTGCAGAAAGTCTTAATCATTACTGATAATAGGGTGATCCCTCTCCAGTTGTTGCAATCTTTGAGATCACCTTTCTTGGGGATCTTAACAATTATTCCCTTTTTCCATTGATCTGGGACAGTTTCTTCTTCCCATACTTTATTAAATAGTTCTTGCACCTGGTTAATAGTTGTATTATCAGCTGCTTTGAGCATTTCTGCAGTAATGTTGTCATCACCCGCTGCCTAAATGTTTATCAAGGAATGGATTGTCTCCTTGACCTCAGCTACACTTATCATTTCTTCGTTAATTGGTAGGAGCTGTTTCTTGCCTCTTCGTCAAACTTGAGTAGTACTGGTGGATCAGGTCTATTTAATATTTCTTCAAAATGTTCTGCCCATCTTTTCTTCTGCTCCTTATCTGATGTTATAACTTTACCATCTTTACTCTTGATTGGGTCACCCTTTGAAACAAAAGTTCTTTTAGTGTACTTCTTCTATAGTGTATTTGTTACTTCTGCTATAGGGCTAATGCGGCACTGGTTGATGTACCTATGATTTGTGTGTAGTCCTTCGAAGGGGACAATGCGTCTAACCCCTTCTGGGATCCTGGAATACGTATCTATCATGTTATGATATGTAAGATGTTCATATTTATAACTCAGAATACTTTATCATTGTTTCAGATGATATATCCATTGTCTCTAAGTATCATCTGAAGCCGCATAACAACCTTAGTCTAGCTTCCAACGGAATTATCATCAGCTGCAGAAATTCAAGAAACATTGCCAAATCAGTACACTTTCAAAACATCCGTCTAGATTAAACCCCTCAATAAAATGCCCGTTTCATTAAACACATCTACTTCACTCTGGCCTTGCTCACTTCGTTCTTCCATTCGGTCAGTTCTTCCTGTCCACAATAATGGCTTCAATGTACCAAGGCCAAAGAATATTTACACTGAGAGCGGAAGTTACGATCTCGTAACCAACAGCAACAGTATGCGTCATTCCGGTCTACCCAATCAAGAGCTAGAATTCAAACACAACAAATTGTTCAGAGAGGACCTGCTATCCAATCAGAACAGTCGACACACCAGCTTCAACAATATCAACAGAGGTCATATGAATATTCCTGACAATAGATCGTCGAATATTCCAAATATGTCTAATTCCATTTTATTTCACGATGAGGCAGAAACATTGGATGTGGATACTACAACTTCCGGTAGTTATACAGTAGATCCTCATGAGTTATGTGACGAAATAGACACACTTTTCTTTGGCAATAACCGGGACATTGTAGTATAAGAGACGCAGGGACATTGTAGTATAATTGACCCCGGGAATTTGTAGTATAAGATAACCCCATGACATTGTAGTATTGTAGACCCAGGGGACATTGTAGTATAGTAGACACTGGGACATTGTAGCATACTAGACCATGGGACATTGTAGCATAGTAGACACTGGGACATTGTAGCATACTAGACCATGGGACATTGTAGCATAGTAGACACTGGGACATTGTAGCATACTAGACCATGGGACATTGTAGCATACTAGACCATGGGACATTGTAGCATAGTAGACACTGGGACATTGTAGCATACTAGACCATGGGACATTGTAGTATAGTAGACACTGGGACATTGTAGCATACTAGACCATGGGACATTGTAGCATACTAGACCATGGGACATTGTAGTATAGTAGACACTGGGACATTGTAGCATACTAGACCATGGGACATTGTAGCATAGTAGACACTGGGACATTGTAGCATACTAGACCATGGGACATTGTAGCATAGTAGACACTGGGACATTGTAGTATAGTAGACCATGGGACATTGTAGCATAGTAGACACTGGGACATTGTAGATATAGACCATGGGACATTGTAGCATAGTAGACACTGGGACATTGTAGCATATAGACCATGGGACATTGTAGCATAGTAGACACTGGGAAACATTGTAGTGCATACTAGACCATGGGACATTGTAGCATAGTAGACAGGGACATGTAGTATAATAGACACTGGACATTGTAGATAGTAGACCATGGGACATTGTAGCATAGTAGACACTGGACATTGTGGTAGTAGACCATGGGACATTGTAGTGTAGTAGACCATTGGGACATTGTAGTGTAGTAAACACTGAAACATTGTAGTGTAGTAGACCATGGAGACATTGTAGTGTAGTAGACCATGGAGACATTGTAGTGTAGTAGACCATGGAGACATTGTAGTGTAGTAGACATGGAGACATTGTAGTGTAGTAGACATGGGACATTGTAGTGTAGTAGACCATGGGGACATTGTAGTGTAGTAGACCATGGGACATTGTAGTGTAGTAGACCATGGGACATTGTAGTGTAGTAGACCATGAAGACATTGTAGTGTAGTAGACCATGAAGACATTGTAGTGTAGTAGACCATGGAGACATTGTAGTGTAGTAGACCATTGGGACATTGTAGTGTAGTAGACCATGGAGACATTGTAGTGTAGTAGACCATGAAGACATTGTAGTGTAGTAGACCATGGGACATTGTAGTGTAGTAACATGGAGACATTGTAGTGTAGTAGACCATGGGACATTGTAGTGTAGTAGACCATGAAGACATTGTAGTGTAGTAGACCATGAAGACATTGTAGTGTAGTAGACCATGGAGACATTGTAGTGTAGTAGAACATGGAGACATTGTAGTGTAGTAGACCATGGAGACATTGTAGTGTAGTAGACCATGGAGACATTGTAGTGTAGTAGACCATGGAGACATTGTAGTGTAGTAGAACCATGAGACATTGTAGTGTAGTAGACCATTGGGACATTGTAGTGTAGTAGACCATGGAGACATTGTAGTGTAGTAGACCATGGGACATTGTAGTGTAGTAAAACCATGGGGACATTGTAGTGTAGTAGACCATGGAGACATTGTAGTGTAGTAGAACATGGGGACATTGTAGTGTAGTAGACCATGGGGACATTGTAGTGTAGTAGACATGGACATTGTAGTGTAGTAGACACATGGAAGACATTGTAGTGTAGTAGACCATTGGGACATTGTAGTGTAGTAGAACATGGGGACATTGTAGTGTAGTAGACCATGGAGACATTGTAGTGTAGTAGACCATGGAGACATTGTAGTGTAGTAGAACATGGGGACATTGTAGTGTAGTAGAACATGGGGACATTGTAGTGTAGTAGAACATGGGGACATTGTAGTGTAGTAGACCATGGGGACATTGTAGTGTAGTAGAACATGGGGACATTGTAGTGTAGTAGACCATGGGGACATTGTAGTGTAGTAGACCATGGGGACATTGTAGTGTAGTAGACCATGGGGACATTGTAGTGTAGTAGAACATGGGGACATTGTAGTGTAGTAGACCATGGAGACATTGTAGTGTAGTAGAACATGGGGACATTGTAGTGTAGTAGAACATGGGGACATTGTAGTGTAGTAGAACATGGAGACATTGTAGTGTAGTAGACCATTGGGACATTGTAGTGTAGTAGACCATGGGGACATTGTAGTGTAGTAGAACATGGGACATTGTAGGTAGTAGACCATGGGACATTGTAGTGTAGTAGACCATGGGGACATTGTAGTGTAGTAGACCATGGGGACATTGTAGTGTAGTAGACCATGGGGACATTGTAGTGTAGTAGACCATGGGGGAGAACATTGTAGTGTAGTAGACCATGGGGACATTGTAGTGTAGTAGACCATGGGGGACATTGTAGTGTAGTAGACCATGGGGACATTGTAGTGTAGTAGACCATGGGGGACATTGTAGTGTAGTAGACTTTGTAAAGCTGATGTTCCATTAACAATTCGTAGCATAATTTCTTGTTTAGTATTTCCCGCGCAATCAAAGTTGCTACCCAAATAAAGTACATTTTTTAGAATAGCAGCTCTACCCAAGACTTAATATCCGAGATGTAGTCTTGCCACGTAAGGCTGTTTAATCGTCTGGCACAAACTGAGAGTCTGTCCCCCACGGAACACCACGAGGAGACGAAGCATGTTCTCGACAAATGAGTTACCTAGTCCTGACAACTTGTGCGATTCAAAGTTGGCTCCTTCCAAGTTTAAGAAGTAAATCGAAGTTTGTGTGAACGAATAAAGAAAAAAAAATGTTAATTACATTTTTTTTTTTTTTAACGGCTGCTATTTTCACTATTTATTATTTACTCATTAATCTGTTTAAGAAATCTGCATGCTTGATGACTTTAACTCCTTTTTTTTTCTTTATTGGTGTATTGCTTTTCTCACTTACTTTTTGTTATTTTCATTTATAATAAAAGTAAATGTTGAATAGTTGCATCTTTTTATTCTAGCAGTAACTTTGTATTTTTCTAACTTTTGTTTTGGTTATTTTAATTGTTTTTTGTTTTTAGTTTCTTAATTCTACTGTTGTTTTTGTATCGTTTTCTACAGAATTTTATCAACAATTTGTCCTCTTCTTTTTTGTTCGCTCTACACCAACTACTTGTTAAATCACTTTTTGTGATCGGTTTGTGATTTGCACCTTACAGCATGTTCGTTGTAAGAGTTAGGAGTCCACAGACTCGTAGGCCAATACATTTGTAAACCGATGGACAGAACACTTCCGTGATGTCCCCAACCATCCATCCACCATATGGGATGAAGCCATGGAGCGCATGCCCCAGGTCCTAACAATGCCAAGCTTGATGCTCCACCTAGCTTAGAAGAGGTCACGAAGGCAACAAGTCAGATGACCAGCGGGAAGGCACCGGGTGTGGATTCAATACCGACCGAAGTGTACATAAAAGGAGGACCCATGCTGATACTGAAGTTGATAGATCTCTCTAAAACCATCTGGAGCAACGAACGTGTACCACAGGAACTAAAGGATGCCACTATTGTCCACCTTACAAGCGCAAAGTCTACATGGGCCTTCTCTGCAAGCTCATGTGGCAGAATGGTCCATGAGGCCAGTGGTGCATTTCGTATGACAACAAGCAGCATGATAATGGAGGTACTGGCGGTGACTAATACTTTACGTTGGCTGGAGTCACAAAACTACTCATGCGTGCATTCTGAGTGATTCATTATGATCCGCAAGGTAGAGGCTGGTTCGGTGCGCAGTCAATGGACTGAATCACTACAAGCGTCAACAATTTGCAGAATCACACTTATCTTCGTTCCGGGGCACATGGGTATCGTTGGCAATGAGAGAGCAAACAGGCTTGCTGGCTCTGCCACCATATCAGAGGGTCAGCCAATGGATAGAGCTGATATTCTGAACGCCCTCATAGTGTGGCCGCAAAGAAGATTTTCATTTAAACCAATCTACGTCAACTACTAGATTGCAGGAGCTGGGTTTGAAGATTGGAATAGCAAGAAAAGAATAGCATAACAGGTACGTGATTAGGCTCATAAATCAAAATCGAACTGGTACGGTCAATCGCTGGACGCTGTTGGAGATATTGCGGAGATCGGAGCACCTATGGACATGTCTGGAGTGCAATGAAGATATTCCAAACTGAAACTTAAGCGCAAACGCAACCACCAGGTTTGCAATAATCACAGGGGATCTCCTCCTGTCAATAGCGGGCAAGATACTGGCCAGAGTCCTCCAGTACATCCGATTTCTGCGTGCTTTTTATTTGGGTTTGCCTCACTACTTAGGAAAGAACATAGAAAACAAACATGTTCATGGAGAGCCCATACCCCTAGATTATTGAGAGCTCCATTAGCATTTGACCTCGCGTTCAGAGCTTCCCGATAAACATCATTGGGAGTGAGCCACAGTAGCATAGTTGTTAGTGAACTCGCTTCTTGTGCGCGTGGTCTGGATTTCATTCTACAGTGGGAACGGCTCACATGTCTACCCAGCGTCAATCGGATACCAGAAAAATGATTGGGAAGTAAAGACGACGGTCACCACATCACGCATCCTGTGCAGACGGTCAATCCTTCCTTACTTTCGTTCGCTTGAAATATTGTCTATATATTCAATGTTGTCTCTTGTATCCTTCCTTTCTTTCGTTCGCTTGAAATATTGTCTATATATTCAATGTTGTCTCTTGTATCCTTCCTTACTTTCTTTCGCTTGAAATATTGCCTATATATTCAATGTTGTCTCTTGTATCCTTCCTTTCGTTCACTTGAAATATTGTCTATATATTCAATGTTGTCTCTTGTATCCTTTCCTTCGTTCGCTTGAAATATTGTCTATATATTCAATGTTGTCTCTTACATAAACTTCACTGTCTTTTGTAGCTCACAAGAGGTACGTGTAGTTTTTTGTCCAGTGTTGTTTCGTTAGGCCAGTGAGTTTTTCTCAGTATATCATATTTGGGGCAGTCTTAAAATATCTAAGGGTCGCTGCCCTGAAAGAAATAGCAGCCCACTGCCGTATGGGTCTGGCTGGGGACAGTCAAAGGCTAGCGGAAGAAGCGAATCCGCACACAATAGCTGGCTGAAATCGAACACCCCACCGAAGGATAAGCAACTGAGCTCAAATAGGTGCTGAAGGTAGTACACGTACATTACGTTCTGATGTTTGGCTGTTTATATATCACAAAGAGAATGATAAAAACAAGCCTAGAACGATCGAATAAGAAGAAGAAGTATGTGCTCTGCAGTCTGATGTGCATGTACACATGTACACATAGCTGTATTGCCAATCTTGAATTGTGTACATATGTGGCTGCGAAGTCGATTGTGTCCTGTTCTAAGGCGCAGAATGACAACTTGTTCCAATCTGCTCATATTATAGTAGTCTTGTATTGGTATTTGTGCCTTTCTGATTGATTTAAATCATCCTTTTCTTTTGGTGGTAGGTAACTGGCACATTCCCTGGCCAGTCGGTCTGCTGTTTCATTTCCTGGCAGGGGACTGCCTAGAGTAGTTGATAGTAGCTCGGCCTGCTAGCTGTGAGACGCCTCATAGCTCGGGTTCGAACCTACTGTCCGGCATTTGTTCGAGTCCCTGGTCTTACTCAGGACGATAACGTGAGTACCTCTGAAGTCGGAGAAAATCTGCCTGTATGGCGAGGGAATACTAATTACGAGTACATTGAGCACACGGCTGCCAGTGTAAAGTAATTTACAATGTGCACGCTGCTGCCATTGTAAGAAATTGGAAAACAGATTTTCACGCAAAAATCAGTTTCAGAGATGGAACTTCGTCTGAGTTGAAAGCGGACGAAAAAAAAAAAAAAATGTCCTGGTAAAACCAACAATGAGAGCCGCGGTAGTGTAGTTGTTAGTGAACTCACTTCTCAAGGCTGGTGGTCCGAGTTCAACTCCCGCAGTGGACGTGGAATTTTTCCCTACCGCGACGGCTCTCAGGTAGACCCAGCCTCAATTGGGAACCAGACATACTCTGGGAAAGTAAAGGCGACCGGTGTGATGCTGACCTCATCACACATCGTGTGTCGACGCTCAATGAACGATACAGGCCTAACACTGTATTGCCCTATATACCACGAGGTATTCTTCTTCTTCTTCTTTCGATTGTTCTAAGGACGTTTTTACCCCATGATGCCCACGTGCAACTCAACTCGACTCCCAGCATACTCATCGGCTCTGGGGTAGTGGCTCAAGAGAGAGCATGCTTGGGCTCCGAATTTCACCACATGCGGGTCAACGTCTCTTCGATGTCTTTGGGTCGTGCTCCCATCTCTATGATGCGGGCCAGTGCTTTGACCTATGTGGCCCAGCTTGCGGTTCAACTCGGCACCCAGCATACGCATCGGCTCTAGAGAGACGGCTCAGGAGAGAGCATGCGCGGGCTCTGAATTTCGCCACACGCGGGTCAAAGTCCCTTCGATGGTTTTGATTCGTGCTGGGGGCTAGACTTTTGACCTATGTGAACCAACGTGCGGCCCAACTCATCACCCAGCATACTCATTGGCTCAAGAGAGGTGCATCAAAAGAGAGAATGTGCGGGCTCCGAGCTCCGCCCCGCGAGGTTCCACATGTATTGTTCTAGCTTTTCCCATCGGCCGGGAGAGGCGAGCATTAATAGTCACTCTGGGAGTTCGCTCGTCTGTGTTGCGAGCGGATCCCATCAAGCATGACTACCTTTGCATCTCTACTTGCCCCAGAGTAGCTCTCCCC
The DNA here is from genome assembly GCA_020796225.1 of Arion vulgaris. NCBI lineage: Eukaryota > Metazoa > Mollusca > Gastropoda > Stylommatophora > Arionidae > Arion > Arion vulgaris. The sequence goes on from CM036776.1 coordinate 17,915,159, forward strand.
GGTACCTGCCCTCTTAGCCAGACCAAACTACCGTCTGTTACCAGGGTCACTACTTGGAGGTGACAGCAGGGAATTATAGCCATCTCCCTAATCCTGGCACGCCGCTTCCTTGCGCCTTTGACTCCCACGAGGTATGAAAGGGCTCCTTCACTTTTGTTTACTTAAAATCCACAGTGAGACGGTATCCCCTGCATGACGACCCTGCGCAGCTTGCACAGTTTAGACAGCAGGGTCTGGAGACCTGGCAATTTTCTGGACTGGAGTGTTGATATTCAATCTGTCAAAAATACAACAAGTTGTGGATCAAGTCTGGTATTCAACAGTTTCTCAGTTGCCACCTTGATTGCCTGAATTTCTGCATCATAGTTGTGATAGAATTTCCCCGTTGGAACTTTAATCGCATCTCTGGCGTTGTTTGGATATTCTATGTATACTCCTGCTTCTCCATTCTTCACTGCATTTTTTGCTGATCCATCCGTGTATACCCGGAACCAGAGATCTTGTGGGTATTCTTCATCAAGTAAACTGAGAGTGACTGTCCTCGTTTTATGTTGTTCTGCTCATCCTTGCCGAATATTCCTTTAACTTGTCTTGATACATAATTATGGTTCAATCTCCTCTCTCCAAGGAGTTTGCTCTGGTACAGACTTTAGGGGAATGCCAACTTTTGGTAGGTCTGAAGTTTACCTATGCAGTCTTTTGGCCTGATGAATAAAAGTGCTTCTTTTCAGACGGCCCATTGCTAGATTTTGGAATGTGTTTTCCATTGGGTGGCTTGGCATACACAAAACCTTTTCTGCCCGAGTCAGTACTTTTGTGTCTCTGCACTCTATCAGATCTCCACTATTGGTGTTGATTTCATTGCTCCTGTGATGACATGAAGCGCCTGGTTTTGCACCTTATCCAGTTCTCCTAATGTGGTATTTGATACTGGACACCATGCAGCTGACCTTTATTTCAGGCGTGGACGTATGCCCTGCTGATAAATATTTGTAAGTATTTTTTGGCTGGCTCCCCACGTGGTCCCACTTAATTTTCTCAAGATGGCCAACTTCCTCATGGCCTTTGTTGCTGCTTTGTTGATGTACTGCTTCCATGTCAGTCTATCATCGAATGTAAATCTGAGATAGGTAGGTTGCTTGTCTTCTCTTAGCAGTTCTCCATTTATTTTAATGGTGCCAGCATTTTGTTTGGGAGAGAGAGTAAAGAGCGTAGTGCTGCACTTGTCTGTGTTAATGCTGACACACCATCTGTTTGCCCATGAGGCTACTGGCTACTGTTGCATACTCATTTGTGCACCATTTATTACAAGATCATCATCGTACATTGCAACTTATACTCCCTGTGGTAACTGAGCAACCAGGTCGTTGGTGAAAATCAAGAAGAGTGAGGGGGACATTACTCCTCCTTGAGGGACGCCATAGCGCATTAGAACATTTTTACTCTTGAGACCATCTAGATCAGTGTTACCCAACCTTTTAATGCAATGTCCCACCAAAGATTTTCAAAATTTGAAATCCCCCTCCCCTTCCTATGTGCGAGTGACCCTTCGTAACATATACACATTTTTTGTTATTTCCAAAAATGGAATTGTTCACTGAAGAAACTTAAATGATAGTTTTAGAAAGAAATCACTAGGCAATTGTTGAGGAAACACAGTAAATCTTCAAAATATATAATGGAGAACTGAAATTCAAGTTCGAAATAATTTTAATGACAGATTTTTCTATATTATTTTAATTATTAGTCTTATCTTAACCACATTTGCCGTGAAGCGTCGTGGGGAAAGTTAGTTTTCTATCTTGTGCCAGGTGTATTGCGCTTGACGTTGTCAGTCCACGCTTTCGAAGGGACTCTGAGATGTTATCTATCCATCGTGTTCTTGGCCTGCTTCGTGCTCTGCGCCCTGAGCGTCGTTTATTGTAGGCACGTGATGGTAGTAAATGTGGTTCCATTCTCATTAGATGGCCGATTCTTTGCTTCTCGATGTACTGTATGCATGGTATAGTACCAACGATGCTTCTGGTATTCTCGTTTCTCACTCAATCTCTCATTGTAACGTTGACAGCTTTTCGTAGACATCTCATTTCACATGTTGTAATCTTTCTTTCTTGTGTCTTAGTCAGGGGCTATGTTTGGCACTGATAGCAGAGAGTTGGAATAAATATGCAGTTTATCAGTTGTCGTTTGACTGCCATGTTAATGCTTGGATGTTTTAATAGTGGTGACAGTTGGTATGTCACTGCGTTTGCCTTCTGGCATTTAGTCTCGATTTCTCTGTCCATCTTTCCATCTGCTGTGAATATACTCCCGAGATATTTGAATTCTGGAGTCTGTTGTATTTTTACATTATTCACGTGTATATTTAGTTCACCTACTTATTGTCATGACTTCTGTTTTGGAGGTGTTAATTTTCATGTCATATTTTTCTCATGTCGCTTGCAGTGCATTTATGTGTTGTTGAAGTGTGTGTTCGTTGTTGTAAATTATACTCTGATCATCTGCAAAGAGTAGTTCGTTTATTAAATTGTAGTTGTTATCGAGGTTGTTATCTGTCTTGGTTTCTTGCGTTATCCTGTCTATGTATATATTGAAAAGTATAGGCGAAAGCACACATCCCTGCGCTACTCCTGATGGTAATTCAAATTCGTCTGTCAGGCCGTCGCTTGTTCGTACTACGCTTGGGCATTTTTGGTATAGCGCTCTAATATTGTCTAATAGTTGGCCTTGCATTCCATATTCACTTAGTATGGCCTATAGTTTGATTCTGTTTATTCTATCAAAGACCTTATCTTGGTCTATGAATGCTAAGTTGAGCTGTTTGTCATATTCTATGGTGTTTTCGCTGAGTTGCCTTAGTGTGAACAGGGCATCGGTGCAACTCTTTCCCATTCTGAACCCAAACTGAACGAGATGTTCAGCTTGACTCTATTATAGGTTTGATTCTAGATTCCAAAATTTTAGCATATAATTTCCCAACATGACTTAATAATGATATGCCTCTGTATGTATTGCATTCTCTTTTGTTGCCTTTTTTCCATATTGGTAAATGATAGCTTTCTGCCAATCTTTGGGGACTTCTATTTCTGTCCAGGCTGACTTGATGATTCTATGTATCCATTTTATTCCTGTTTCTCCGCATGGCTTGATTGCTTCATTAGTTATACCGTCTATGCCTGCTGTCTTGTGACGTGGACTCTTCTTCACAACTTCTTCTATTTCTTGGATGAGTATATTTGGTTCTTCTATGCTTGTGTTATTTTTAAATCTATTCGCAATTGATTTATTAGTAATTATTTATTACTTACACTAAGTGAGATCTTTGCGCTTGATGCATGCTGCAAAGAGATTTTGTTAGGTTCCAATTTAGTTAGCTTCAGTCTCAAATCTTCTCGTTGTGTTACATTCAGCCGATTTTTTTTGTTTGTTTTAGCAGCAAATCAGGTATGGCACTAAATCCACATTCAGCTAAATATGAAGATGGAAACGGTAATAACAGTTTTCCTGCACATTTGGTTAATTCTTGCACAGTCATTCGCCAGCAACGCTGCGCTTGGGCTTTTTCAGCATGTTCAGCAGGAAAAAAATAATAAAAGAGGCCAGTGGCGCCTACGCAACAACCACAAGTAGTTTGACAATGGAGATTCGGGTGGTTACTGAGGCGGTGAAATGGTTGGTACCTCACAATTACTCTCATGTTTTCATACTCAGTGACTCCATGAGCATGATTCGTAAAGTCGAATCAGTAATGGTGAGACTAAACTGGGTGGAGGTACTAGTACCGACAGTGACCAGAGAAATCACCTTCATTTTTGTCCCATGGCACGCAGGCGTTAGAGATAATGAACACGCTGATAGATTGGCTGACTTTGCTACAATATCAGAGGGAGCTGCCATGAATCGAAATGACATTCTTCACGAATTGAGAGAGTCTTTCCGAAAAGAGGAATTTCAGGGCTGTGAATCCCACTCGCTGGCGAGATTGAGAGAGATGGGTGTCAAAACTGGTGCAGCCCGAAAAGAACGACATACTAAATATGCAAAGAGATTGATTAATCAACATCGAAATGGCGTGTTGGGCCGCTGGCCTCTGCTGGATTTACTGAGGAAGAGATTGGAGCATCTATGGACATATCCGGAGTGCTATAATGATAGTACTCATATGATTACTGATATTAAATAAAGTTTTAAATGACTCATCATTTTGCATTTTGATACCGCATATTTGAAATATCAGACAAATCCACTAACATTGACTGCATCATTCAAGTTGGAAAATCAATTTGTTTCAAATCAGAAAATCTTTCTTTAAATCAGCCAATAGAATTTTCAGATGATCGACAATAACAAGTATAGCGGTATCAGTCACTTCACATTTCTGGAGCCAATGAACATTTTCAAAATTTTTGTTGCAACTATATTTCTGAATATTTCAATAAAGGTAATGAAACCAAATATCTTTGCTTTTGCACCAACAAGAGTTTTATATGTTTCTTGAAGTTGGTTATTTAATATATTTAGTTTTTCAAAGATATCGGCTAGTTAACTCACAAATGCATTGCCATCGACCTTTAACAGATATTTCATTTCAGGTTTGTCGCTTAAAAAATTACTGAGATTATCAAATAGTTTCATAAATCTTTTCAAGCAGTTCCCTTTCGAGAGCCATCTTACTTCAGTGTGAAGTAAAAGTCTCAAATGGTCTGCATGTTGTTCTTCACAAAATAGCTTGAAGAGACGCTCACATTTGGCATTAGCTTTAATAGCATTGATACACTTTATAACTGAATTTAGTAGATCATTTAGAAGAGGCGAAATAATTTTATCTGCAAAATTTTCCCTGTGAATAACACAACGCACAAGAAGCATTTCTGGATTCTCATCTTTCATCAATTTTAAGCAGCCATTTTTCTTGCCCATCATATAAGGAGTACCATCTGCAGCACAAGATGTTATATTTTTCATTGGTATAATTTTGACATCTAAGTAATTTGTAGCTTATTGTATATATCTTTGGAGGTAGTGGTGCTCTCTAATGATTTACAGAACAACATTTCTTCAGCAAAATATCCTCTATCAATATATCTTACATAAGTTATCAATACGTAACTTGTCATCTATAGCATAAACAGTTGGACTGCAGATAAGCTATGAAAAAATAAATATAATGAAGACACCTATGGCAAGTAATGCAAATGTCACCCTGGAATCTAAAGTGATAATTTAGGTTGCACAGTAAATGTTAGAGAAGAAATTATTATACGAATTAGCAAAGCAACGTCAGCTTTTAAAAGTCTAAATAAAATATGGAACTGCAAGTTATTTAGTATTAAAACTAAATTACGAATTCTCAATTCAAATGTTATATCAACCCTAACATATGCCAGCGAGAGTTGAAAAATGACTGAAGATATAGAAAGCAATTTGAATGCATTTAAAAATAGATGTCTGCGAAAAATAATGAATATAAATTCTAACGAATTCAGGAGAAGTGATGAAATCAGAGAAATAGCTGGTCAACCACTAGTGACAACTTTTGTAAGAAAGAGAAGATGGAGATATGTTGGACACACCGTGAGGAGAAATGATCAACGAATATCAAAGCAGACATTGAAGTGGGATGCAAATGGTTCAAGAAAGAGAGGACGACCTAATGAGCCCCTGAAACGAACTTTGCCGAGAGAGGCAAGAAATATCGGTCTCAGTTCCATGGACGAGACTGAGCGAGTTGCACAGGATAGAGCAGTATAGAGAAATTGCATGCAGACTCATGTAACGTATAACGGTACGAAAGGAATTATTATTATAAATTATCAATACAGTCTCACTCTCTCAAAGTTGATTCATCCATTTGCACTGAAAATTTTCTTGTTTTCAGCTTTTCAACAAGTTGTATTTCAATATCTTCACTCATTTCGTTTATTCTTTTGCTAACGGTATTGTTACTGAGTTGCATAGCTTTCACCTCTTTGTCATCTTTTTCCAGAACCGTTTAAGAAATGCTGATATTGATGGTTTGATTAAATTCTCTCATATAGTATGATTTTTCCCACATTTAGCAATGAGTAAGAACATTTGATAACTCGCCTCAAGAGTACGATTGATAGTTGCAGAAAACATTAGTTAAACTGCGAATGAGTCCATTGCCCCCCTTAACGATGAAATTGCCCCTATGTGTGGCGTAGGCCCCACGTTGGGAAACAGTGATCTAGATGGATTCTTGCTTTGATCACCTACATAAGAACATTAGTACAATAAGGGTCTGATATTATTGGTGCTTTACAAACAGAAAACCCTACTTAACAATACTACATCTTCTAAGTTATACTGTAGAATGGTGCCTGATATGATTGGTTGTTTGGGATGCCCTCAGAGCTGACACTTGTATCATATCAACCCGCCAACCACTTAACCAGGGGTGGCTTGTCATTAAGGGCCAGGGGGGCCCGGCCCCACCAAAAATATTGAGTAATGTGTACTTATTATTTTAGACATTATTTGTTCATAATTATTACTTTCAACGGGATACTGATTAGCTTTGAAAGTTGATATATAACGCTAAAATATCACACACAGTCTGAATTCAGAAATTTAGCATCTTTCCTCCCTAATTAGTATACGCCCCTGATCATTAGGGGTTTATAAGAACAGGCCTACCAAACCAAAAATAATTAACATGTACTTATTATTTTAGAAATTATTTTTTCGTAATTATTACTTTTAACTTGACACTGATTAGTTTTAAAAGTTGAATATATAACACTAAAATATAAATATAATATTATAATAATATAACAACCATATTAATATATAACATATCATTATTAAAAATTATTATACAGACAAACTCATCATTTTCTACCTAATGCTTTGCGCATTGTACCGTGTACTATTTATGGGGAGAGTTTAAAATTTTCCTATCTAAGATGTAACATTGCGACCTCTGACCTTTGCCTAAACAATTATGTCATTTTTGTTCAGCCGGAAGATATATTCATTCTTACGCAGCCAAACTACTTCCCAGATAAACGAGGACTCTAGATTAAATAGTCCGTTTAATTATCGTCTGAATCCCCAATTTGATATAAAAAGTATACAATTATAGAAAATAATTGTAATAAATAACAAACCATCATAGAATAAGATTAGTTTTAGGGAATTGTCCCTTGCATTAATATAGAGTGTCTAAAGAGTGCGTTTATGTGGCGTCGTTGGTCTAAATTTCGAAATTTGGACTCCTTCCCAGCAATTATTGCTGATATCATCACCTTCTGGCCCCCACAGTAACCCAGAACCACTAAAGTCCCACCCTCCCTCCTACCACCTCACAGTCCCTCATAAGTCCTTTTCTCTCTCTCTCTCTCTCTCTCTCTCTCTCTCTGATCCGGCCTACACTGATGAACCAATTTTGTTCATGAATTTTACCGTGTTTTTAAGGGACTCCGTTCCTCCGTACATTCTCGCGAAGCTCTGTGTTTTGGGACCAGGTTTCTTTTCTTATACCTGCTATCAGTTGACAATCTTGCAGAACGTGTTCTGCCGTCATGTCCGCCTTTTTGCAGGGGCACAGGCTAGTTGTGCCAATTTTAAATTTGTGAAACATGTGGGCGCGGAGTTTGTAGTGGTCGGTACGGAGGCGAAGTATGGCAACTTGTTCACTACGCGACAGACCATAGTATCCGTCGCTGTTGTTGTGGTGAGAATGATCTTTTGTCCATTTGTCTCTATAGTGCCAGCCGATGGTTGCTCTTTCTTCCTCATAACTGACCTCGAGATCAGTTTGAGGTAGTCGCCCGCCTTCTTTAGCTAACTTGTCGGCATCTTCATTTCCGCTTATATTGCAGTGTGATGGGATCCACTGAATGACGGTGCGTTTGAGTGTGTGCACTAACACGTCGAGGGTCGCTTTGAGCTCATTGAGCGCTTTGCCTGCGCTTTTGCCTGCGCTTTTGAGTGCCGTGATGACCGATAGAGCATCGGTGCATATCACGACTTTGTTGCGAGAGGTGCCTCTTCTCTCTAGGATCATTTCGACCGCTGTTCTTATTATCTCTGCCCTGTAGTTATTTGAGTATTTGCCTGTGGCAATCGCTTTTGTGACCGTCACTTTCTTTGAGACTATTTCTCCTCCGCCGTCACTGATTGCGTTTCTAGCCGATCCGTCAGTATAGACGTGTAACCACTTATTTTCGGGGTATTCTGCCTCTATGTATTTTTCTGTGGCCGCTCTTCTTTCGAGGTTTTCTTGCTGGCCCTTTTTAAATATGCCTTGGATTGATTCCCTTAGTTCCGGCATTTTGGTTTTCCACGGCGGGCACTTATCGGTTGCCAGGATTGCTTTGGCTTTGCAGTTTGCTAGGACCGGATGGTCTGCGATCAGTGCTTTCGCGTTTTTTGCAAAGCTTATTCTCTGTATTCTGCCCCTTCCGAATCCCTTCATTCTCTCGGACATAGGGTGGGAATTGAGCCGTTTAAGTTTTTCCGCCAACACCAAGACTTTTCTGTCCCTTCGATATGCCATTGGTTGGATGCCTGTGATTGTTTCCATCGCCTTGATAGGCGTGGACTTCATGGCTCCTGTGATAATGCGTATTGCACGGCTCTGACTATTGCTCACTTTGGCGAATTGCTTGTTGGATGCACTGCTCCACGCTGCAATGCCGTACTCCAAGACCGGTCGCACACTTCCATAGTAGAGTGTTTTGAGGACTCTGGTGTTTGCTTCCCACCTGGAGCCTGCGAGTTTGCGCATCATCGTGAGCCTGTGTCTCGTTTTTGCCGTAGCATTTTCAATATGGAAGCATCAAGTCAGTTTTCGGTCGAGTGTGACTCCAAAGGTACGTTGGGGTATTGCTTTCTGGAAGATCTTGCCCATTGACTTTAAGCTTAATTTTGTGATCCTGGTTGTTCTGATCGAACACAGTGTAAGTGGTTTTATACGCATTTATGTTCATATTCCACTTTTTCGACCACACTTCCAGGTTATTTAACGTAGCTTGCAGTCGATTTGTTGCTATGGGCATTGACTCTTCCCTCGCCCATTTTTCCCAGGTCGTCGGCATACATGGCAGAGTGTACTCGCTTTGGTAGGCATGTGGATATGTCATTGACAAAGATTAGAAAGAGAGTTGGTGAGAGCACTCCTCCTTGGGGACTCCTTGCTCTAATGTGGTTTTCATGCTAGTGTACCCCTGAACTTGAACCCTTGCTGTTCTGTTCTCTAGGTATCTATCAAGCCATTCATTTGTACATTCTTCCCTTTATACCGAGGGTAAAGAGTTTCAATTTTAACCCCTCTTTCCAGACCGTTTCAAACGCCTTCTCCATATCTACCAAAACTGCCAGTGTCTGTTTTTTTTCTTGGAAACAATCCTCGATTTCCTGGGCGAAATAGGTTACTTAATGTTCTAAAGATCGGTGCTTCCGAAAGCCTCCATGTTGTACCATGAGAAGCCCTTTGCTTTCCAAGTGCCAAGATTGCCATTTGTTCACCATGCGTTCCATGAGTTTGCCCGTGCAGCTTAGGAGGCTTATTGTTCTGTAATTCGCCGGGTCGAGTTTATTTTTGCCTGGTTTAAGGATGGATACCATGATCGCTTCCTTCCATTCTCGCGGTACTATACCTGTTCTCCATGACATATTTAGGACGGTCAGTAGGGCTGCCTTTGCTCTAGTGCCCAAGTTCTTAATTTCATTTGTGATCCCATCCTTTCCGGGCGACTTTCTGAGCTTCAGCTCCCTTAATGCTTCGTCCAACTCATTACTGGTGAAAGTAACCGTTAGATGACTATCAGCTTTTCTTGGCTCGCCTTGGAGGGCTCTCGTTTTTCTCTTAGTGTCATCGACTTTTTCTTTTGCTATGCTTACTCTGCTGACTTCGGTATATTTTTGCATTAGAATGTTTGCGGCTTCCCTTCCCGAGGACATCTTTTTGTCCTGCTCGAGGACTATTGGGGGTCGGCTGGTGTTTTCATCACTCAGCGCTTTTGCTAACTTCCACAATTTATGGCCGTCCCTATCAAGGTTCAAGGATTCGGCCTTTTCAACCCAACTCTGTCTTGCTGATCGTTTGACCTCACGCTTGTATTTTGCTGTTGCCGCCTTGTAAGCAGTATTGGTCGTTACTGACTGTGCCTTTTCTGCCTCACTCCTTGCCAATTCAAGGTCGTTTTCAAGCTTCTGAACCTCTGCCGTCCTGTATGGCTTGTAATCCTTCCGTGCGCCTCTAGGAATGGTTTCCCGTGCCGCTTTCATGATTGCTTGTGAGAATTCCCTTGCCACGGATCGCATGTTTTTCTTTTCAAGCATGTTGATGCGCTATTGTGACCGTACGTAATGTTTTTGTGGAGAGGTCTCTTGTTGCGAAGGCCAGATCGGGGTGCTAGTCGTATGCCACCTTCTCGAGTAGAAGGTTGGCGGGTCGTCTGGCATTGATAAGGAACAGGTTGTTCTCTATCTCTTAGTCCTCCACTTCTACGCCTCTGCTGTTCGTTTCGAAGTAGCCCCATCTTTCTGAGTGGCTGTTGAAATCGCCGACCACCATGCATGCTGTATCATTGATACTCATTGCATCGAGTGACAGCGAGATGTCACTTGGGCAGTATAAGTTGTACAGAAGAATCTGCATTTCTTCACATGTAATTAGGACGCCTATGATCTCTGCTGCGCCGGCACTTCCTGTAGTTACATCCACTTGCTTTGCTGGAATTCCGTTTCGTACTAGGGTGAGAATTCCACCAGTGTGCCCTTCTCGATCTAGTCTGAAGGTTTGGTAACCTCTAATCCCGAATCTATGTTGTGCATTTAGGTGGGTCTCTTGTATGCACGCAACGTCAATTTTGTCTTCTGCAAGTCTTATTGCGAGTGCTTGCTTTTTGTGCTGAATACCGTCGGCATTCCATTGCACAATGTTTAATCGTCACTGGCCAGTACTTTGCCGTATTGAACCAGTAGCTTTTTCCCGTGGAACTCGCTCGCTGCTTTGCTGAGTTGGAGGACGGGGACCGTCGGTAGCAAAAACGGGCCCCTTCGAGGCATGGAGCCCGGCACTCGTCCTGCCCGACGGATCTCCACAGACGTATCACCATATCGATATTCTAAATTAAACATATTCATGGAAAAATTTGGTCCATGCAGCCTTAGCATGGGTAGCTACGTCATAGCTTTCAGTGCCAATTGGAGCTCAGTTTCTTGTCTTTCGGTCGTGTGTCCGATTTCAATCAACGTTTACTGGGTTCGCTCTCCGTTAGTCTTTGACTGTCCCCAGCCAGAACCCACAAGGCAGCAGGTTGCTATTTTCTTTCAGGGCAGCGGCCCTTAGACGACCTGCCCTCCCTGGCTGATGAACGTCATCTGCCCAGCAATACCTGTTTTGTTAATGGACTGCTTGGTTTTCCTACCGTCCAGTTTTGTTTACGGTTTACTCCGCTAGCCTTTGATTATCCCCAACCAAAACTACAAGGCAGCAGTGGTTTCCTACGAAGAGAACAGAGTCCTGGGACGTTTTATGGACGCTCGGGTCGGCACTAGGAAATTTGCGTTTGCTCTGTTGTTTCCTTTGATCCGGGAAACCCTGGGCTAGGGCCCCGCACATCGTATTGTATGGGTCGTTTCATTCGGCGCTATCAGCGCAACTTTGGATTTTGCACTCTCGCCGTTTATCACCCGCCCTGATATTTCCGGGGATGTTAATTGCGTGAACAATCGTACCCTGTCCGGCTGTCTCAAGGAGGTCAGTTTCGTAAGGCGCTAGAACGTAACTTTGGGTTTTCGCTCGGCCAACTTTACCCAGTATCATAGTCTGCGCTCGGCCACATATACGGAGTTTTATCGCAATCTTCCCTTGTGCCAACGTCACCTCATGTACCCCATTTACCGTGCATCGGGAGTGCCACGGCACGCTGCCCATTTTACGCTCATGGCTCCGAGTTTCGCCACTCAGAATGTTCCTCTCCTCTCGTCCCTTCGCTTGCAGCCGTTCACATCTGCTGGTAGGCTGATATGACCAACATGTTCACACATCTGCCGTTTCATGTACCGTGCCTCAGGGCTGCTCCAACACTCAGTTTGACTCGTGCCCATGGCACCGAGTTTCACTTCATGTCTCGGCTTTCTTGGGATGCACATCTCCCTTAATTTCGGTCATTTACTCCGAAGAAGTTGGTGTTTTGTTCACGGACTGATTTAATGAGCCATTTTGCATCACATCGCGACCGAGCACCTTTGTTATACGGACACACACACACCACCAGTAATACCGCGCGAGCGAGCGAGTCTTAATAACAGACGCTACCTTGGTCCCTTATTCGCTGGGAGCCTCGTTCGCTTCGTCGCGTGAAGAAGCGGAGAGGCACTCCCAGCCGTTAGAGACTATGCACGCAATTAGTTATCGACACTGGAGAACCGCGCTCGCTTACTGGCTCGCTCGTCCGGTTATTTTCAAAACCAGGAGGCGCAATTTGCAGACGCACACCCCAGTTCACGGACGTTCGTACTCTATTGTTTCATAATTCTTTTTTTTTTACCTTTAGGCATATTTTAGCGGTGTTCGGTCAGAAAATGTGTGTGTTGTTCAGGGATTTCCGACCCATTGGTTTTCCGTGTTTGCGCTTCCACCACTATTTTGTTCACGGACGCTTGTACTCTATTGTTTCATGCTTCTTTTGAGCTTGGGCATATTTTAGCGGGCTTCGGCCTTGAAATGTGTGCGTTGTTCAGGGATTTCCGGCCTCTGCATTGTTTTTTTCATGTTTACACTTTCACCACTGTTTTGTTCGCGGACGCTCGTACGCTGCTGATTCGTACTTATATGTACTTGGACATATTTTCTCGGACATCGGCCAGGAGATGCGTGCTTGTTCAGAGATTTTCGGCCCCTGTAATTCCTTTTCCGTGTTTGCACTACTACCACTACCTGTGGATCTCCCGATCCCTGCCCCCTTAGCTAGACCGCAACCTGAGTCTGTTTCCAGGGTCACCACGTGGAGGTGGGGGCAGGGTCTTGGTTAACACGCCCCTTCGCTAACCCTGGCTCATGTTGCCGCCATGAGCCTTTGACCCCATACAGTCCTTTACAGGGCTCCCAATTCAAACAAAACACTGCTTTATTTAAAACCAAAACACACAGAAACCACGACATCCGTGACATTTGAACTTGGTTCCCTGTACTCTGAACTCTATTGTGAACTCTGTGACCGGTCGACTGACGTCACTTGATCTAGGTCAGCTAAAGACAGAGACAATGGCAATAAGTAGACAACCAGAAAACCTTACAATAAAACTCAAGAACATAGAAATAAAACAAACAACTGAGGCCAAATACTTAGGAGCAATTTTCACAGCAGATGAAAGTATCGATAGCGAAATCAGAAATCGTTGCACAAAAGCTAACCAGGTACTGGGGTAGTTAACCCCACTGTTGTCACATAAAGAGATACCGCTAACAACTAAAGCAAATCTCATAAGAACGATTTTCTGGCCCACACTATGTTACCAGTGTCCATCATGGCCAATAACAGCAGATAATGAGCGGAAAATTATAACGACAGAGATGAGGTGTCTTAGAAGAGCTGCAGGTGTGACAATAAGAGACAAAATTAGAAATAAAGAAATCAGAAGACTGGATGTGAAACCAGGCATGCAATTTATAAAAGAACAACAGATTAAATGAGTAGGACACCTGACAAGAATGCCCTGGTATTGTCTACCACAGAGAGCCACACAGCACAAAAGTATAATGAGTACAAAGCAAGAGGAATACCGTGCAAAAGATGGAGCGACGCATCAAGAATAGCCTTACGAAAATGAATATTAGCTTACAAAGTGCCTTAAAACAAGCACACACAAGATCCCTACGTCCCCCACCCCTTCCCCCAACCCAACTATAAAGAAGTAAATGGTGGAAGAAAAGAAGAAGAAGATCCAACGCCATGGGATTCCTCTCTTTGCCACCTTTGTCAAATTTAACGATGGTTGAAAAAGTGTTCCCGTATATTGAGAGCATCGGTATCCATTCTTCCCCATGGTCGATATTTGTGAGCCCGCATACCAGCTGAACAGTGTCTGCAGCATGCCCAACCCACGACTTGCCCCGCCATAATAGCCGTCCATCGCAAGCGATGATGACAACAATCTCAGACGTGTACTGTTGCACCTCTCTGGTATGTGCGGAGGTGACTGTAGAGTCCAATCCTAGAACAGAATCCCCGACCACAGGTGGGGCATACATGATCAAGATTAGACATGTGCGTGTTGTGTGCTCTGTCTTTTCGCGCTGCTCGTTTTCTCTGTGACTCAACAATACGATGATTCTCAGCTATTCGGGTTCCTCTTTGTTGTTACAGCGCCACATTTGGCGATCTTGCGCAAGGGATGTAGACTGGTACAAGAAATAAAATGAACGCTGACCCGTACTCGCTCGATGATATCAAACAACAATAACAACATTGTACCTACTTTCTAAAAACCGTGTGCCTATTTTCCATGACTACCTACTTATTTGTTTACATCTGTTTCCATGAAATGTGTCTCGTTCTATGTATTCTGTTAAGGAAGAATAACCCATAAGGCTACACACTAACACTTCCGGTTCAAAACATAAACATGTCGAGATTGAAATAGCAGTAGCCGATATAATGTTTCATTGTATACATTCATAACCATAATTTTTAGCTTAATTGTATTTGTATAAAGCTACGATTCATTGTTTAATGAGTCATGGTCCCGTTATATCATTGAGAAAGTATATGTGTAGAACCTAGCCTAGACATGGAATAGACTCCGCTCTTTCCATGTCTTGCATGGATCAACATCAGTTTCCATAAAAAATAACAATAAAATGGCGACAAGTAGCGTATCCAGTTTTGAATCAAGTGGTGGAAAAGATGAGAACGTCGAACGATTGTTCAAAAACTTTACTTTCAAATGCTTGCAAGTTATAGTTCAGTCTCGAATTGAAAGTCAGACTTTTCGTACAACAAAAGATACATCATCAGCTGACTATGTGAGTAACAGTAATTTGTAAACAACTTGATTCACTTCATTCAGACTTAACTAAAATATTAATTAACACAGTGACTAGTGACAGTCACAATGTTTTGTTTCTTTCTGTAACTCAAAACAGACGATACATCTAATTTCTATAACTAGTTTTTGCAATTTGCATACATCATAGAATATATTCATGAATATCCGCTAGTATACCTGGTCAGGATGTGTAGTGGGTGTTAGCTTCCACTATATAGTATAGATTCCTTAGCCTTTTCAGACCTTTGGGTATGAAATGCATGTCACTTCTCATTTCTATATCCTAGTGTGCAGGAGGTAGGAGGATCAATTCCTTTCCTCACATGTGGAACGTCAAGTGTGGGATTGAACTAAAATTCTTTTGTACCAGAGTCTATAGACATACGCATTACATTAACCTGTCCCTAGCTAGGACTACAGATCAGTATTCCTATCCTACAACATGGGTCTCCAGTAACTCCTGACAACCAAGTCCAGCACCTGTTGTCCTTTACATGTGATTCATACGAACTCAACGGAACTGTTATTACTAAGAGAATAATGATAGAAAATTATTCACTGGCTGCTTATGTGTAGTTGCTAGGACACACAAAAGTATATTCTACTGTCTGAGACATAGGCTGTCATCTAGGAACAATATGACAGCCTTTGTGCACATGAGATAGCCTTTCTATAGTCCCTTCAACTTGTCATGCCCACAGATAAAATGTGTATCTTTGTAACCATTTGATTAAATAACTTTAAAACTTGCATGTGAACTACACATGTTCTAGACGCTACAAAATATTTTTTGCCATTCAATCATACCATCTAGAAGTTTTCTTCTTTGCGCTATATATTTAACGCCTCGATTGGCATGGTTGAAGAAAACTAATGTTTACTGCCATTTAATACATTGATGATAAAAATAGCAACATTCAGGACGTAATCCGTGGTTTTTAAAACTATTCTTGCATTTCCCGCGCACCAATTCCAAACGCAGTTATCCAAGCAAATGACGTCATTAGTGCGAGACAGACTTTTAGTTAAAGGCGTATATCGAAATTATTGTGACGCTATTGGGTCATATTGTTGCTTCTCAAAACAGACACTGATATAACATTTCTAATGAGTTTGAAGTTACAATGTAAAAAGTGTCTTTAATACTTTACGCGCATTTCCCCAAAGAGGCACATATGGTCATCTGTACCACAATATACAAAAACAAGAGAAAAGAGCTATTTTATTATAGTGATACCTCCCTACCACATATGTTAACACACGCACATTGTATCGAAGAAGTAGCGAGTGAAAAGAATATCTCAAAGTAGATCCGTCATTGCCAGTCCCAAGCTGGGACGTGAAAGGGGGATGGCATTATGACATGGAAGCTGACTTTAACTGTGTAAGTTATTTAAAAACAATAATACAACTATGTCTACATTTCATGTTTATTTCATGACTCTATTGCAAATATCAACATTGACCCCCATGTATAGGCTGGGATGATACGCCTTTGCATGAGACTTGTCATCAAATGTCATATTGGTGCATTTACTGTAAAAACTAAAATTCTGTATCAGACTCTGCAAATATGCCGCCAAGATCAATGTAAACCGTTATATTACAAAATCCAGGTTTCCTATAGAAACTTCTTTCATCAGACATTTGTGTCGGTATAATTCTAAGGTTGGGTGCAAAGTTACGCTACTGTAGAATTGATGGTTTTGCTACAATTTGCATTGGACTGTGGGCATGGGTTATTGCATGGACTATACCAATTGTTTCCTATATCAGGCTACAATCTTTCCACATTTCTTCTCCATGTTTCCTATGGATGTTCAGGCCTTTTTTTTTACCATTCACTGTCCATCAGAAAGCTGTAAAGTTCTAACATTCCAACATCCGATAACAGATGTGGATTTGGATGATAAAGGTTAGTCGTCTGGATGGAGACTTACTTTCAGGTTTGATCTCCCTCCTTCATGAAACCTGATTGACCTCGCTCCCTTCACCCGATGCAACAAAGGTATCTCTTGTTTTTGTAACACAATATTTTTTACAGGAATGTGTTGTTTGCTCTTTCCTAACCTGGAGGACCAGGAGGTCACATTTTGTCTGCCCTCTGTCCTTCAAATTGTCTGACATGAGTGTTCCTACCTTCTTCTTCGAACGCTCCATATCGACCACTTGTTAACCACTCTTTGTGATTTGTATGTGATCTGAGCCTAAGAGCGAATGTACGTTGTGCCAGTTATACACCTACAAGTAGGCCAGCACATCCAATTGCTGCGACGCTTTTTATTTACTAGGGTAGCTTCCTTAGGCCCTACCTCAGTCGCAACTTATGACATGCCTTGTAGGTCGCAGTTTTCTTCTTCTTGCGTTCGCCCGCTATGAATTCAGGCCTAGTCAGGGTGCTTGACACTTCTGACTGATTTTTGCGTGAAGGCATGCTTTCCTTATTATCAGTGTCCCCCGCCTTTCAGATGTGCCTTCTCCGACTTCAGAGGTAAAAGTAGGTCGCAGTGTTACTATTCTTTGCTCCCATTGAGGGCCCTGGCAATATACATGCGAGTGTTCCTACCAGGATCAAAGCTTTCATTGGCATAGCTTTCCAGCACATGAACGTATGCAAGTTCCCCATGACTACAAGGTAATGAATGTTATGGAATGCATGTATCATAATTCGAAATCTCATATGTTGACACCTCATACGTTAGGTAATTTCTATGTTGTATTTCTCATGCAGTTCTGTATCAGTATTCCTGACAACCCATTCATAGATGAACAAATACGTAGGGCTTTGGATGGAGTGAAGTCTTTCCCTATAAGGGACCAAAGTATTTGTGTCGATGTTCCGCTAGTCACAAATGATGGAGACCAAATGTTTCTGGAGGCCTGGGATCTGAGCTTTAACCTGAGCAGTCTTGATATGTCCGCTAACAAAATTCAGCATATATTCACACGAATGGGTTAGTCAACTTATTTTTTATTTTTTCTTTCATCTCAATTCTGATAATGTTAATAACAAGATGTTGTTTATTATCATAACAAATTTATTCTGTATTTATTGTCAATGATGAGGTTTTAAACAGGTTATTGGTTACTAATCTGATGTTATTGCACTCCGGGCAAACCCATAGGTGCTCAGTCTCCCCCAACAGACATCAAAGAGTATGCATACTGATGGTCACCGTGGCTTGCTGGCTAAACACTCTCCACACTCTGCCCCAAAGGCATCCAGATCTACCCGTACATGGGTAACTCCAAACTGCTTAAATTGCTGGATCAATTCAACATCTGTTCCAGTGTCTTCATCCAACAGGCAGTTGCGAAGAGACCAAAGAGCATCCCCTTATCCATCTTCAACTCCCCACCAATTGATGCTGTTGATGCAAGCGTGTCCGCTCTCTCATTGCTGCAAACACCTGCATGCCCAGGACAGTAGATTCATGTAAGCCTCTAGAGATTAGAAACTTTATTGAAGACAACATCCACTCATACCGAAACCTACCCTTTTAGACCTTGTGAAACATCGACTGAGAGTCAGATATTTCTTCTTTTTCGCATACTATGAATTCAGGCCTTATCAGGGCGTCCAGTATGCTGCTACTAACTGATGGTTGCGTGAAGTTTTGCTTTTCCTATCATCAGTGTCCCTCGCCATTCAGGTGAGCATTCTCTGACTTAAGAGTCAGATACAACAACGGCCCAGCAAACAGTCCCAGAGAGCCATTGGAGGGTAACAGTAATGGCTTTAACCTCCATCCTCATACTGAAAGTAGGTGTCCTGTATGCTTCGCTTCGCTCTGCATTGGCATTAGTCAAGAAAGCCGAGCCTGATTTCTAACCACGATGTACAGACCCTTCAATATATATAACAACATCATCATCTATTGCGTTATCTTCTATCGGCTACTTAACTGCAAGATCAGCCTTCATGGTGTCCCAATCTCTACATTCTCTTCCATCCTCATACTGGAAGTAGCTGTTCTGTATTCTCCACTTTGCTCTGTGACAACCCTACCATGGGCATTAGCCAAGAAACTCCAGCCTGACTTCTCACCATGGTCTACCGACCCATCGACATATACAACAACACCATCATCCGTTGCATTAAAACAGGCCTGCACACAAAGAAACCTTATCAAAAGAATAAGAATCATACAATCAAATCAAAGTTCCTCTGGCATATAATGCGAAGAAGAGGTTTAGAACATTTGGTAACAATGGGTAAAATTCAGGGAAGGAGAGATTGTAAAAGACAGAGGGATAAGATGTTGGATGGTCTGACATCGTGATTTGACAAAAGATTGATGTCAGAACTGATTAACTACACCAAGGAGAGAGTTGTGGAGAGACTTGATCGTCCACACCAGAAGACATGGCACTTAATTGATTGATTACTGTACAAAATAACCACTTCTCCTTTTTGCCAGGCATCCCGGCAAATAGGAGAAGATGAAGATCACAGAGTAGATGGATTCAGGATATAACTGATTGTTGGAGCATGACCGCTGCAGAGGCAGGACATCTGGCCTATGAAAGAAATTTTGGAGGACTGGTAGGGTGATAAAGTTCTGCCCAGGACAAGCTATTTGTTGATGATGATGATGACAAAATAATCTCAGGTAGGACCTGAATATGGAATTTAAAAAAGTATGTGTACTTGCATTTTTACAGGTGTAACTTTAAAGTCTTTATTAAGTGCCACAAGAGCTATGCCAGCATACAGGTTGGCAAGAAACCAGGGAGAAAAGGATGGAGGTTACAGACTGAATTACAGGTGTTACATTGGAAGACCCCAGGTGTGTACGAAAGAATATTTTTTTTTAAATTAATAAAAACATGTTACTGCCTGTAATACCGCCTTTTAGGGCAGTGTAGGTGATTGATTGATATGATCATTATCATTGCACTTTGGTGAGTAACCATGTGTGCTCTGATCTCTTTCTTAAGGAAGATCTCAGCTGCAGTGCATGAACTCCTTAGCACCTGTGAGGGTCCCCAATGTAATTTAGAAGATTGTGAAGATATTTTTGTAGGAATTTTATTAGGTCGGTATAGGACAAGGAGGACATATGCCTGTGGAATTTAATGGCCACATGACTAGTGCAGTCGCCACTAAAACTGTTCGGGTTAGGATTTTTTCTTTATGCCCTGACAAGAAAAACTCCTTGACCTTACTGGGGATGGAATCCAGGTCTCCCGCATGGGAGCCCACACTCTAATCCATTCGTCCAAACCCAAATCCATTCGTCCAAACCCATGAGATCATGGACAAGTTGGAGACATTCCAAAGTAAATGTCTAAGAAGTATCCAGCAAATTTTCAGACCAAATACAATAACAAATGAAGAGTTTTTAAAATTGTACATCATTGGAAACCATTATTAAAAAGCAAAGATGGAGATGGATTTGACATGTATGCCCGTAGGGTATCATGCACTAGGGCAGCTCTTCAATGGACAGCAGATGGGAGAAGAAGTCCTGGATGCCCAAAGGAAACATTGAGAAGAATTTTAGTAATATAGAGTAATTCTGTGGGCTCTGCAGTCATGAGTAAAGAGTGCTTTGACTCTCCCAGCAGCTTCTACAGGGTGTTCAACTTAAAAGCAGCCCGTGAATGGAGCTAATCTGGCATATATGTATGGAAATGTTCAGTTATGACGTAGTATAGGTCAAGGTTGTGTGACGTGTGTAATTGTAGTGCAGGAAGGGGCGATGAACAAATGTGATGTAGGACGAGCTAGTCAGAACCGGTTTAAATAGTGAATAAACACAACTCAATGTGTACCTGGCAACTTTCGAATTGTCAATGGGGCTGCAATTATCTTGAACACCCTGTAGAAGACAACCAGTTAATCACACAATCCTATATTGCTATCAATAACCATAGGAATGGCCAAGGATAACTTCAATACTATGAGAAAGTTACTGACATCCAAACAAATTACAAGCAGGCTAAAAATGAGAATGATCAAATGCTATATATATCCTATATAAATGTATGGCTCGGAAACATGGACAATGAACAAGCAGTTAGAAGACAGAATTGATGCATTTGAGATGTGGATATATAGAAGAATAGGCAGAGTTTCATGGACAGAAAAACAGAAAAATAAAACAAGTTTTAGAAAAACTAGGCATGAAGAAACAATTATTAAGAGAAATAAAATTAAGACAAGTAAAGTATTTTGGGCATATAAAAAGACATGACACCATGATAAAATCTTTACTAGAGGGGAAAGTTGAGGGGAGAAGAGGAAGACTGAGAGATACGTGAGAGGGAAACCTTAAGAAATGGACAGGTTTCAGTCTGGCAGAGTGCAACACCAAGGCGAAAGACAGAGAATGCTGGAGATTCAGTGCAGCCAACCTTCGATGTGGAGACGGCACCTGATGATGATGAACCATGGCAGGAATCCCAGCACATTCCAATATCTCTTTATTTGTTACTTTGTCACTCTTCTTCTTCTTCTTCTTCTTCTTCTTCTTTTCTCTAATTCTGTTTTGCCTGACAGCACCAGGATAAGAAGAGATTTCTAGAATGGGCTTTTGTGTGCACTTTATAAATAGTGTTTTCACTGCCGCTGTTATTTTGGAGGTCCATCTTTTGAGTGTACTGACTTTTGCTTTGTGTCCTCTGTATCAGAGTAGCATTGCTCTTTGAGGTGAAATGTCTGTTGGTAATCTGCTTATGTGGCAGAACCATTTAATTTGTTGTTTCTTGATGAAGTTCAGTACTGATGTTGTACCCACTTTTTTCCGGATATCTTCATTTCTAAACCGGTCTCTTTTTTATACTCACAGCATTCTGCGTAGACTCTGTTTTGTCTAGTTTCCTCCTATAATTTAACATCAGCGTCCAGGTTTTTATACTGATGGCATAGTGTTCTAAGAAAGCTTGTGTTGTACAATACACTTTTAGTATTGATGGTGACATGTTTGCATTTCAAAATTGATATCTAATTATTAATACTTTAATATGTTATATTATGTTTGTTTTAATTTTTATACAGACTCATTTGCTTGGGGAAGGTTTCAAAACAGTTCGAGCAGGCTCTGTACCAACCGCTCATGGACTACTTTCAGTTAATGTATCATTCCGCACAAAACTTCTCTTGTCACCAGAGATGTCAGCATCAGCCGTAACAGCCATCGAGGTGACCGACAATTATTTTGTCAAAGAATGTAGAGCTTCATCAGCCCCACCAACAGTCTCAGATCCTCGGCCGTGTTCTCCATCACACAAAATGTAAGTTCTTTTATTTGCTAGGAAATTACACTGTTTGATTTTTGGTTATCATAATCGCCATTCTTGTGTGTTCAGATCGTTGGTAATACTATTTCTTTTTCTGCAATCATGTCATCAGTCATGCTAGATCATCAAGTTTGTCGCCAAAACAAAGCGTGCTAATTTCTCCAGATTTAGACAAATGCACCCAGATGGGGTACTATTTCTTTGAGGCTGAATTGCTAGAAATTCAGCCCTACAACCAATTGTTCATTGTTCATTTGAGGATCATCGCACATAGGACATGTCCATATCCTCCCAAGCATGTATTTCAGTGTATTTAGACTACAACTCCCGTTCTGTGTTGGTTAATGTATCTACTGGGGTTTCTCTGGTGGTTTTCCCGTCTTGCCGCACCTATCAGTATGCATAACTTGTGCAACTGAGATAGAGAATACCCTTTATCTTCTTCGTTGAAATCTTCAGAGCGTATGTTTTCTCTTAGAGCATTGATGATGTCGCTTTTGTCCATAGAAGACCCATTCTGGATGATAGAACCCGCCAGTGCATTCGCTCTCTCATTGCCATTCACTCCAGAATGGCCTGGGACAAAGATAAAGGTAAGTGTTGTTAAGTGGTAAGGATTGTTGCATTTTGAAATAATTGCATCCACTGCCTTCGTACATAAATGGTCTTGATCTTCTGTATCATGCTCATAAAGCCGCTGAGCATGCATGCATGGGTGAATGTTTGCGTCTGTAGCCACTCCAGGGATTTTGTCACTGCCATGACCTCCATAGTCATGCTGCTCATAGTTATCGAGATTGTATTTGCATCTTTGATAACTTTTCCTTTAGTTCTAGCCATAAATGCCCATGCACTCCGCCTGTGCTGAATAACAGAACCATCAGTGTAGACAACAGCATCTTCCTCCAATGTGTAGTCATTTCATCATATCATTTCCTGGTATTCCACAGTATCCACTGCATGACAACCTTTGCATTGGTCGCACAATTCAAACAATGCGTGAGAACACAGATATGGCTGTTGATTTGGAGGATGGAGCATGCATGGTCTTTTCCAGTGTGGGAGAATGTCAATCGAAATAACTGAACTAATCTGTTATGATAGTTTTTAAGTGTAAAGTTTAACGTTAATGTATATTTGTTCTTTTAGCTTTACAGAAGAATGCTGAAAATACCATGGACAGCGAAGATAATAAATTATGAGGTTTTAAATCAGGCCTGCACACAAAGAAACCTTATCAAAAGAATAAGAATCAGACAATCAAGGTTCTTCGGGTATATAATGTGAAGAGGTTTAGAACATTTGGTGACAACAGGTAAAATTCAGGGAAGGAGAGATCATGGAAGATAGAGGAAGAAATGTTGGATGGTCTGACATCGTGGTTCGACAAAAGATTGACGTCAGAACTGATAACCCGCACCAAGGAGAGAGAGTTGTGGAGAGACATGATCGCCTATGCTGGCAGTCTTGGCACTTGATTGATTGAATCTTATCTTATCTTAACCACATTTGTCGGGGAGAGTTAGTTTCTATCTTGTGCCAGGTGTGTTGCGCTTGACGTTGTCAGTCCATGCTTTCGCAGGGACTCTGAGATGTTATCTATCCATCGTGTTCTTGGCCTGCCTCGTGCTCTGCGCCCTGAGTGTCGATTATTGTAGGCATGTGATGGTAGTAAATGTGGTTCCATTCTCATTAGATGGCCGAACCACTTGAATCTTTGCTTCTCGATGTACTGTATGCATGGTATAGTACCAACGATGCTTCTGATATTCTCGTTTCTCACTCTATCTCGCCTTGTAACGTTGACAGCTTTTCGAGACTTCTATTTCACATGTTGTAATCTTTCTTTCTTGTGTCTTAGTCAAGGCCATGTTTGGCACTGATAGCAGAGAGTTGGAATAAATATGCAGTTTATCAGTTGTCGTTTGACTGCCAATTGATTGAATATTTGTTTTTATTTCAAAAGATAAAAAGGAATTTTTTTTATACCTCTTGGTATATTGGGTAATACAGTATTAGGCCCATATTTTTCATTGACTGTCTGCACACGATAGGTGATGTGATCAACATCACACTGGCCACCTTTACTTACTAGTTAGTTAGTTTGTTCCTTTCGTGCCAAAGGCGGCACATAGGGCAGAGGTTTTAGATCTCCATGTGATACGGTTCTTTGCTAGCAGTTGGAGATCTTGTATGGTTTTACATCCCAATAGTTTACTTTCTTGTTGGATGGTTCTTCGAAGAGTGGTCTTTGGTCTTCCACGTTTTCTTTTCCCAACTGGTGACCACATAAGGACTTGTCGATTTAGTCTCTTTTCGTCTGATCTGAGAACATAACCTAAATATTTCCACCTTCGTTTCCTTATAATATTTGATACGGGTTGTTGGTGTGTTCTATCTCTCACTGTGTTGTTAGAAACGAAATCACTCCATTTTACTTTTAATAATTTTCGGAGACATTTATTCTCAAAGCTGTCCAGTTTCTTATCAATTTTCTTTGTTGATTTCCAACTTTCACAACCGTAGGTCAGTACAGGAATCCCACATGACCTAAATAATTTAACTTTTGTGCATATACTAAGGTCTTGAGATTGCCAGATATTTGTTAATTTAGTGAAGGCACTAGCTGCTATAGCAATACGAGAGTTTATTTCTTTCATCGTGTCTCCGTTGTTTGACACTTTACTACCCAAATATGTAAAATGTTCAACTTTCTCCAGTGTTTGGCCATTTATTACAATATTGTCTGTCGAGTTTGTGAGGTCCATAATTTTGGTCTTGGCAGAATTAATCTGGAGACCAACCTGTTCTGCAAGTGTGCAAAGATTGCTCGTTAGTTTGTGGGTATCTTGTGTAGTTGAATTCAATATGGCCACGTCATCGGCAAAGTCAAGATCAAATAGTCTGCTGTTATTAAGCCATTTGATGCCTAGTTGATCATCTTGGGTGCATTTGCGCATGATCCAGTCTATAGCTATCCCAAAAAGTATAGGTGACATAACGCTTTTGGGATAGGTACTTACTAGTGCTTTTCCTATAGTCCGTTCAACAACTCATACCCACAGTCCAATGCGAATTGTAGCAAAACCATCAATTCTACAGTAGCGTAACTTTGCACCCAACCTTAGAATTATACAGACGCAAATGTCAGATGAAAGAAGTTTCTATAGGAAACCTGGATTTTGTAATATAACGGTTTCTTTGATGTTGGCGGCATATTTGACTAGTATGAAACAAAATTTTAGTTTTTACAGTAAACACACCAATATGACATTTGATGACAAGTCTCATGCAAAGGCGTATCATCTCAGCTTATACATGGGGGCCAATGTTGATATTTGCAATAGAGTCATGAAATAAACAGAAATGTAGACTTAGTTGTATTATTGTTTTTTAAATAACTTACATTACAGTTAAAGATAGCTGCCATGTCATGTCATCCCCCTTTCACGTCCAGGCTTGGGACGTCCAATGGCAAAGCTACTTGGAGACGTTCTTTTCAAATCGCAACTTCTCCATTACAATGTGTGTGTGTTAACATATGTGGTAGGGAGGTATCACTACAATAAAATAGCTCTTTTCTCTGGTTCTTGTATACTGTGGTACAGATGACCCATATCATCTGAAATATACCATACCATAGAAATGGCATTCTTCACGCATTGAGAGGGTCTTTCCGAGTAGGAGTTTCAGGGCTGTGAATCCCACTCGCTGACCAGATTGAGAGAGATGTTATGTTATGCGATCGACGTCATGGCACGTTGGGCATGCTCTGTCCTCCGCTGCAGCAGCCATCCCAAAGTCCATTTGCTCACAGTACCCATGAGAAGTTGATTTCTATATCTTCTCTCTCTACCACGAAGACGACACTGTCTGGCATATCCAAACTTAATGCCTAATTCTTGAACTCGTTCCAGTGTCTGAGACTTGCCCATGTCACATAATTGAGAGTGTACTTCATTGATGATATCAGCTCTGTCCATACTTCTGCCCGTTTGAGTCGGGCATTGTTTGCAAGAAAGTCAGCACGCTCGTTACCCTGCACTCCAGCATGTCCAGATGTGTACAGCTAAGTCATTTTCTTGAGATGTTATCTCCGAATGCTGTCCACCCATTCCACACGCATACTTCCAGATTCAATCATTTGAAGCATATTCATCTAGTCTGATATGATAAACTTATGGTTACCTGTTGCTCAGCCACCCCATGACAGAGCCCTGAGGCAGCAGTGATCTCCATAGTCATGCTCGATGTTGTTGTCTCGAAAGCGCGAGTCCTCATGAAGTATGTGACCGTTTCGCTGTGCTGAATAAGCCCACATTGATCTGGTTCCGCATCTGACAGAGCCATCGGTGTAGATAATGATATCACCTGGATGGGAGTGCTGATCCACGAGTGTAAGAATCTCCGTATTGACGACGCCCGGTGCCCATTCTCTACAGCGTCTCCCAAGTGTACTGACAACCCTGGTGTAAGCAGTCATATCCTCTGATATAGGCATCCATTCTTCACCATGTCTCAGCTCATCTAGAGTACAGACCTGTTTAACAACATCCTCTGCCTCGGCCATCCAGGATCGGCATCTCTTCAATTGCCTGCCCTTGTTTTCATTTATTGATTTGTGCAGAGGATGATTTTTGTCAGCAGAAACTCTCAGATAAGCTATTACCTGTGCGACTTTGTGTCTAATGGCCATCGTTGGCAATCCAAGGACATAGCGCATTGCCACACATGAAGTGTCACATGTGCAACCAAGTATAAGCCTCATCGCTTCATTTTGGACCATGTATAACTTATCCGACGATGCTCTGTTTACTGTCAGAAGATCAAAACCATAGTCCACCATGCTCAGCACTAGTCCCTGATAAAGAAGAAGCAGCAGACGTTGTTCAATATCCGCCTCCGCCATAACTTTGATAGCCCTTTTCTTGCCTTTAGGATTACGTTCTCAACATGACTCTTAAATGACAGGCTTCTGTCAACTGTTATACCAAGATATTTTAGTGTTTCGCTTCTGTCTTTATTACACATGCTGACAACCGGGGTAGGTGTCTTTACTATGTGAGTGTTACGAGAGAACCATGTCAGAGAAGCCTTTGCTGGGTTCACATTGCTCAATTCATTGCACCAGTCACCAATCCTATTCAGGTCACATTGTAATGCAGATGAGATCTCATTTCTGTCCTTGCCATGCGATACACCAGAATGTCATCGGCGTACGATATTGTTCTGCCAATTCCGACCCTCTATGCGTTGGTTACCCCGACTGTGTATACATTGAACAGGACTGGCGAGAGTGGTGATCCCTGAGGAAGATGGGTGTCAATATTTTTGCACCCCGAAAAGAGTGACATACTAAATATGCAAAGAGATTGATTAATCAACATCGAACTGGCGTGTTGGGCCACTGGACTCTGCTGGATTTGCTGAGGCACAGATCGAAGCACCTATGGACATGTCCGAGTGCTATGATGATAGTCCTCATATAACTGATAACTGATGTACCTCTTTGCAGAAATGCGCGTATAGTATTAATGATACTTTTGCATTGTAACTTCAAACTCATTACAAATGTCTTTTTTGAGAAGTCAACAATATGATCCAATAGCCTCACACTTATTTCGGTATACACCTTTAACTAAAAGTCTATCTCGCACTAATGACGTCATTTGTTTACCATGTTCAAGCCTGTCGATTTGGTGCACGGGACATGCAAGAATTGTTTTAAAAACCATGGAATTCATCCTGAATGTTGCTATTTTTGTCATCAATGTATCAAATGGCTGTAAACATTAGTTTTTTTTCAACCATGCCAATGGATGCGTTAAATATATAGCACAAAGAAGGAAACTTCTAGATGGTATGATTGTTTGAATGGCAAAAATTATTTTGTAGCATCAGGAACATGTGTAGTTCACATGCAAGTTTTCAAGTTATTTAATCAAATGGTTACAAAGATACAAATTGTTATCTGTAGGCATGACAAGTTGAACTGACTATAGTACGAATTAAGGCTGGGTTGACCTGAAAGTCGTTACAGTTGGAAAAAATATTCTACAGCCTCTGTGGAATTGAAGCCGGACCATGCCTCTAAGAAGCAAGTTCCCTAACAACGCTCTCGTTTTTATTTTAGAACATTTTCATATACACAATTCAGTTTCAGTTTGGACTATCTGCATTGCACTCCGGACATGTCCATATGTGTTCCAATCTTCTTCGCAGTATCTCAAGCAGCGTCCAGCGACTGACTGTACCAGTTCGATTTTCATTGATGAGCCTACTCATATACCTGTTGTGCTGTTCTTTTCTTGCTACTCCAATCTTGAATCCCAGCTCCTGCAATCTAGTAGTTGACAAATCTGCACATATCTAATAATTAAATCTTGCTTTTCTCAGATATAGCAGCAGATCTCATAGTCCCTATCGTTTTGCTGTGTCCCCATCATCGCTGGAGAAGGAGGATACAGACATCAAGGTTGAGGCTGTAGATGGTGGTCTACCTTGGACACATAATAGGTATGTATACATTAACATCATCATGTGCCAGTTAGGCTGATGTAGACAAGCATTGATCTTTGCAACTGTCTCTTCTGAGTAATTAGTGATTAGTGAAAAACAGCATCACAGTATTTTAGACACTGTATTTAGTAACAACTGTTATAAGAAAGAGAAGATGGAGATATGTTGGAGACACCTTGAGAAGAAATTATCAAAGAATATCAACGCAGACATTGAAGTGGGATGCAAAGGGTTCAAGAAAGAGAGGACAACCTAAGGAAACCCTGAAAAGAAACTTTGCTGCGAGAGGCAAGAAATATCGACCTCAGTTTAATGGAGGAGATTGAGCAAATTGCCCAGGTCCATAGGTGCTCTGATCTCCTCCTTAATATCTTTACCATCATATAACGACCCTTCGCGACTGCATGTCAGTCCTGCAAGCCACACAAAGAGAACCACAAGATAATATGGAGAGAGAGCTGACACTACAACTAAACAAGCTCTCAGAACACAACCAAATTATTCTCCAGGGGATACCAGCCCACTGTGGTGTACCAGGAAATGAGAGAGCAGACAGGC
Organism: Arion vulgaris; assembly: GCA_020796225.1. Classification (NCBI taxonomy): domain Eukaryota; kingdom Metazoa; phylum Mollusca; class Gastropoda; order Stylommatophora; family Arionidae; genus Arion; species Arion vulgaris. Next base: position 17,944,505 of record CM036776.1, read on the forward strand.
AGGCTAAGGAGGGAACAAAACGTATACAACACAAAACACCCAGTGTCACTACCAGAAATCAAGACACATATCAAGCGAAAGTACAAAGAGTTGTGGAGGCAACAAACCCAGAGCAAACACCCACAAGATCCCATCAGCAGACTAAACAGAAAACAACACAAAACATTCTTTGGCCAAGTATGATGCGCATAGCCTCATTCTGTATTCTTTCCAGTATTTCTATCTGCATATGACTGAAAGTCAGGATCACCAGAGCATACTCGACCACAGACGAGACCAGACTCTGGTTTAAAAGACAAAGATGGCGCTGCTCACAATTTGCCACAGCGATTACCCTCATCGCAGTCATACCCTTCTTTATCACATGGTCTATGGTCTGACCATTTCTTTTAATCTCTTTTCATTTGTTATTTCTTTCCTCTTTGAACGCTCCATATCGACCACTTGTTAAACCACTTTTTGTAATTTGTATGTGTTCTGAGACTAAGAACAATTGTACGTTGTGCCAGTTACACGCCTACAAGCACATCTGATTTCTGCAACGCTTTTTATTTACTAAAGTAGCTTCCGTAGGCCCTACCTCAGTCACCTCTTAGACATGTCTTGTAGGTCACAGTGTTACTATTCTTTACTCCCCTTGAGGACCCCGACAACACATGGGCAGTTATTTCTTTAAATCTCTTACATTTGTCATTTCTTTCAACCTCTTTATATTTGTCATTTCTTTCCATTTGTCATTTCAGTTTCTTTCCATTTATCATTTCTTTCAATCTCCATTTGTTATTTCTTTCAATTTCTTTTCTTTTCTCATTTCTTTCAATTTCTCTGCTTATTGCTGTTTATACCTAATTCTTTTGATTGGTTGCAGCATATTTAACATGGAGGAACTGCCAGAGCCAATCATAGGTGCTTTCTCCGCTCAAAAGCCCAATCATAGACAGGTTGACCTTGGCATGCCCTTTGAAGGACTTATGAAACGGAGCATCATGGCCAAACAGGAACAGCAGTCTGTTGCTATGATAACCAGGCAGAATGTCAGGGAAAGTGATGTGGATGGAAATTTGAATGATAAGAAGACAAGAGAAAAGACACAGGTCATCCAAACTGAGGATGGGAAGGAGAACTGTCCATCATCAGACATCATGAGGAAAGAGAAGATGTCAGTGGAAGATGAGTTTGTCATGGTTGATGTAAGTTGTGTCTTTGTTGTTAAGATCTTCTTTCTTATTCTTCTAACGTTCCATATCGACCACTTGTTAACCACTCTGTGTGATTTGTATGTAATATGAGCTTAAGAGCAATTGTATGTTGTGCTAGTTATGCGCCTACAAGTAGGCCAGCACATTTTATTTCTGCAACGCTTTTTATTTACTAGAGTAGTTTCCCTAGGCTCCTACCTTAACACTTTCGCTGCCGACAAAAGTTGTCGAAATACAAACTTCCTTTGGCTTCTATCAACTTTTGTCATCCGGGAGATACATCTTTTTTAACGGGTGTTTTGCTAGCCGAAAACAGGTGTCCCATTACGCACTACTTCCGTATTCTTCATAAGAGCTCTCTAAAATGGCGGTTCTAGTGTACATAATGCGGTAAACATATCACAAGTCCGATTTTGAACAATGTTTTTCACGATTTTCGTAAGTAAACAAAGATTGGCGATGTAGCTGATGAATAGTGATGTTCAAGATAACTCTTACTATGACTTTTTATCTAGTGATAGTGATAAAATGTACTCTGAATGTGATACAAATTTGAACTTTGATTCATGTGACGTTGATTATAGATCGATATCAGATATTCCCAGGGGTACAGGAGTAGGTGATGGATACCCACTTTGAAAACGGGGACATATCATACTGTGGATAGGTATGGTGAGTGATGCCAGTATCAGCTACAGCAATATCTTGTGGATTATGAAGAATATACTTTTCATATAGACTTCTCAGTAGCTCATTAATATATAAATACTATTCCATAGTTTAATAGTCCCAAGTTTATTAGTTGATTTTTTATGATTTTTTCAAATTATCACGCTGAAAAATGGTCATGCCCAAAGAATAGCGTGACAATGAGCCAGACTTGGTTGAAAAATGGGTGGCAGCGAAACTCTTAACCCTTTTGCTGCTACATATTTTTCAAGGGCTGAGCTACAAATAGCTAAACTTTGTTTCTAGGTCACAAAAGTGAATGTACGCCTATAGCAGTGACAGTAGCAATGTATAACATGTTAACATGTCTTTAGCCCACAGAGGAGAGATAATAACAGACGTGTTAATGCGTCTTTAGAAGTGAATGGGCAAAACGTATATATATGTCTTTAGCAGCTAAAGGGTTAAGTTCGATTGTATATTGTGCTAGTTAGTTGGACGAACATCTGAACATGAAACTGATTGCACAAAAAGACAATTTTATTCTACTGTTGTTGTGAAGTCATAATTTATTCATAAATAATCTTGTTGTTTTTTTCTTCCCATCCAGAAACCTCCATTTGCTGCTGATGACGACCCTCGAGACGTCAAGTCATTCTTGAGTGTCATGTTCAGACCAGCAAACTTATACGAACTAACAGACTGTAAAATCTCAGTAACTGATTACTTAAACGATGTTGAATTATTTGTTTCCAAATTAGAGAACGATATGCCTATACTAGATGAATTCTGTCAGTCTGTGATCAGTGCCCGGAGTAAAGATGAAGAAGAGGATCATGAACTATTTAGCTGACGTGCTTCTTCTTCTCGTTTGCCACTATGAATTCAGGCGTAGTAAGTGCGTCCAGTATGGTGCTTCTAGCTGATTTTTGCATGAAGGCTTGTTTTCATATTATCAGTGTCCATCGCCATTCAGGCTAGCCTTCTCCGACTTCAGAGGTGCTGACATGCTAATGATAATTTATTCATGTGAAAAACTTGTGTCAGATTGTTGAACTGTTGTTATGGTAACAATTGTCACACCCACAAAGCAAGACAAGAGACTTGTAGGTGTGATGATGATTTAACATTCCTTTCTTTATTTTTTAGTTGTTATGAATAGTTAGCCATATTTTTACATTTTTATTTTTTGAAAGTTCTTCTAAATGCATAAAATTCTTGCAATAGTCATTTAAAAGTTCTTCTAAATACATACAAATATAGCAATAGTCATTTTACAATTTGTTTTAATGCATAAAAATATTGTAGTAGTAATTAGAAGATCATGAATGACCTCTTCTTCTTCAAAACTCCATGTCGACCACTTGTTAAACATGTATATGATCCGAGCCTAAGATCGATTGTACGTTGTGCCAGTTATGCACCTACAAATAGGCCTGCACATCCGATTTCTGTGACGCTTTTTATATACTAGGGTAGCGTCCCTAGGCCCCTACATCAGTCGCCTCTTATGACATGCCTTGTAGGCTAAAGTGGTACTATTCTTTGCTTCCTTTGCGGGCCCCGGCACCACATGGGCACAGCCTACTGCAATTTGATGAATAACCATATGTGCTTCGATCTCTTTCTTACAAATGAAGGTGGAAGATTACCGTATCATCTGCAAGTTATCGTGTAATTTTTAAAGATGGTAAAAATTTTGTAAGAATTTTATTCTAAACTTTTAAAATAAATTTTGCCCATGCAGTAACTTTATAGTCTACTCTCACCAATTTTAGCAGGAGTGTCTGGTAGAATGGATTAGTATGTGGCTCCCATGCGGGAGACCCATGTTAAATCCACGGTGCGGCCAATTTCTTTTCCTGTAGTAGGTATAAAAGATAAATCCTAACCTGAACAGCTTCACTGCAACTACACTATCCATGCGGCCATTAACTTCCTCAGGCTTTCATCCCACTTGTATTACACCACCCTAAAAAGCAGTACTATAGGCAGTAACGACAGTTTTTTCTTCCCGATTTGCAACTACCAACAGTTCTTTTCATGCTTAACTTGAACACAGGACCTATGTTATATCGTCCTTCTCTGATAGGATTAGGAACATGATCTCACCTACACTGAGATCAGGTATCTATTGAAAAATATCCCGATGGCTCCACTAGGACAACCGAGTACCTTTATAGTAGGAGGCGAGCACCTAACGTGTACACCACAGAGCCTAGGTGTACTACCTGGCCAACATGTTGGAAAGACGGATGAGCAATTGAGACTTGTTGTTTGCTTCTGGGTGGCACAGTTGCTGGCACATTTTTTCTCAAGTTTTGTTTGCAGGACCCAATTTCTTTGCCCAACTACCGAGTGTTTGGAGGGACAATGTGAGCTGTAGTATTCTTCACATTTTACTGCAATTTCCCTAAAATATACTTGTCTCCGTCCCATTTTACATCTCTCTCACATTTTACTGCAGTCTCTCTAAAACTTCCTAGTCTTCCTCACATTTTACTGCAGTCTTTCTAAAACATCCTAGTTTCCCTCACATTTTACTGCAGTCTCTCTAAAACATCTTAGTCTCCCTCACATTTTACTGCAGTCTCTAAAACATCCTAGTCTCCCTCACATTTTACTGCAGTCTCTAAAACATCCTAGTCTCCCTCACATTTTACTGCAGTCTCTCTAAAACATCTTAGTCTCCCTCACATTTTACTGCAGTCTCTCTAAAACATCTTAGTCTCCCTCACATTTTACTGCAGTCTAAAACATCTTAGTCTCCCTCAGGTTTTACTGCAGTCTCTCTAAAACATCTTAGTCTCCCTCAGGTTTACTGCAGTCTCTCTAAAACATCTTAGTCTCCCTCACATTTTACTGCAGTCTCTCTAAAACATCCTAGTCTCCCTTACGTTTTACTGCAGTCTCTCTAAAACATCTTAGTCTCCCTCACGTTTTACATCTCCATCACATTTTACTGCAGTGTTCCTAAAATATCCTAGTCTCTTTCACATTTTACATCTCCCTCACATTTTACTGCAGTCTCCCTCGCATTTCACAATGGTCTCCCTAAATTGTACTACTATTCTCTCTCACATTTTACTGTGGTCTCCCTCACATTTTACAACATTTCCCTCACATTTTACATCTCCCTCACATTTTACTGCAGTCTCTCAAACATTCTAGTCTCCCTCACATTTTGTTTCAGTTGTTTAATGAATAAAAAAAAACCAAGTTCTTTCTGTATCATTTTGTGCATAACTTCTCTTATTACTTATACATTTTACTAAGGTACAGAGTTGTAGAACACTAAAGAGTAAAGACACCAACCACATTTATCATACTTGTATGTCACATTTATTTGGAGTGCTTCATCAAAAATTTGTTACCATTTATTTTTAAAGTGTTGACTGATCACAATTTATTCATTTTTAGATTTTTGAGAAGCTTAAGATTGTTTTGTTTTTTACTTGTTGAATAGCTTAACTCTTTCCACACCAATCGCCACACAGTGCTCCACATCATATTTCGTTGAAAGCCATTCGCCGTGCACTGTGCTATTCAAGTTATTTCCTTATAAGAAGTCTTTCTAGTTTTACTTCTACTATTTTACTTCTACTACTTTTTAATCTTGTTATTCTAATATGTTGTCCAGTTTTCTTCAATTGAGTATATAATCAGATATATATATATATATATATATATATATATATATATATAATATATATATTATATATATATATATGTTTATTTATTGACTGAGTAGTTATGATTTTTTCTTAAATTGATTTTTTCACCTCCTTGAATTAACGGTGTAAAACAGGAAATAACTTTGTATGGAAAGAGTTAGATTTGTTTGGTTTTTTTTTAAACTGTTGAAAAGTTTAAATTTGTTGTGGTTTTTTTTTTAGCTGTTAAAAATTTTTAATTAATTTTGTTAGTTGTTGAAAAGTTAAATTAATTAATTTTTTTTTACAAAATTTTTATTATTTTGTATTTCTGAAAAGTCTTAACATTTTTAGTTTTATTATTCTTCTTTGTCGTGTTTGTTCTTCTATGGGACCAATTTTATCATTCTTATTGTGATATATAATTGATCTTTGACAAGAACGACTGACCTTAAACCCCTGTTACAGGCCCCTACTTGTGTATGGTACCATACACATGTAGGTCAGGGCTTCCGTTTTTCTCCTTTGGGAAATGTTTTGAGTCTGTCTCGCTGACAGTCAGTCCCCAACACTTCCCCATCCTTCGTGTGTACTCTTTAATGATCCGTGAAATGCCGTATATTTGGGGTTGAATCTACGCCAAAGAGCCTTGTGTACTTTGTAACCTTTCTGACTTGGTGCGGTGTCCTTTTGCATCGTGTGATAAACACTCTTTAATGATCTTTAATGCTGTGTATTTTGGCCTGGATCTACCCAAAGAACATTTACTACTTTGCTAATTTTCTGACAGGGTGAGGTCGTTCCGGTATAGGAACATTTACAACCCTTCTGGGACTGGTCATTGGAACATTCACTTGCCGGCTGTTTCGTGTGTTCATTGCTCTTTAAAGATCATTTTTCATCTTATATTTAGGCTTTATGATCTACGCATAAGAGTATTTATACACTGTGCACCCTTTCTGACTGTGAGGTCATTCCAGATTAGGAACATTTCTCAGTCATTTGTGGCATATAAGCTTGTCATGCACTCTATCAATTTTCAGCTTTTATTTTTTTATAGTTGATACTGTTTTCTTTTCATGATTTTTTAACCATTATAATGTTGCTTTAAGAATAAAACATCGCCTTCATTCCCTGTTGTGCTTAAAAAGCACATATGGCAGACATTTTGTTTTCCACGGAAATGAGAAGTTTAGGTTTTTCTCCAGCTCTGTTCTGTTTTACGGTGAGGGTATCTCCAACCTGACGACCAACCCTTCTTCGTCGCTATTTACAACATGCAAATGGAGATGTTATATCCTTTACTACTTTGTAAACCAGACATGAGCAGAATGAAACAATTTGGAGTTTATTGATTGACAGTATTAACATGTGTATACCCAGGGCCGTGCGGTAAATTTTCTCAGTATGATGCAAGTCTTAGAAATGCTGTCTCTTAAATGTATTAATTATAAATCGTATACATCAATATCGAAATAACATAGACTAATATAGAAAAGCGTTGGGTAAAGATTTTTAATTATTGAATGATTCAAATTATATTCTGACTTCGCTGCTTATGCCGACCGCACGATACCGATTGATGCCATCGCCTCTCTGTATCATGGCACGACCCTGTCAACCTTTCTTAGCCAATATACTAGCTCATGGTATTCTTTAAGATATCTCAAAGCCCATATACAGGCTAATTCATTATACCTTGCAATATGTATGCGTCCTGGAGTATTGCGGAGTGAAAGAGTAAACAGCGTCAATTTTGTTGATAAGAATTTCTTGATGACTTTTTGTGAATGATATGTTGTGAATGATATATTGTGAATGATATATTGTGTGTTATATAGATATAAGCTCCCGGTCAAGATGGTGCGGCACACTGGATGTGAATTTCAGTCGGCCTCTAACCGAATTCTTTGGATGAAATTTGTACCTCTGAAGTCAGAAAAGCTGCCTTCATGGTGAGGGACACCCATAAAATGGTAAGCAGGCTTTCATGCAAAAATCGGTCAGAAACACCACCCAAGGTGCCATGTCTGAATTCATAGCGGGCGAATGCAGAAGAAGATTATGATGAAATTTGTGAATTCTAGCCTGAATGTGATAGACTATTGCACCGTGGGACCCATCTAGGGAATTCTGAAGCCACTGGGACAGGCCTAGCAAGCTGACTGTGGTATACTTTAATTTATGCTCATCGAATTATGAAAAGGTTGGTTTTTTTCCCGATCCAGAAGCACTTGAGCTGAAAGCTCTGCGACTCGGTGTCATGGACATCGTAAAACTTCGGTTCGGTGCCACGAACACCGTAAATCTGGGGAATCTGTGACTTTTCTCCAGTCCGCGGAATTGAACCCGCACTCACAGAGGGACTAGTCACCCGTAGTCATCCAACGCGCTACGAACACGCTAGGCAGACGGGCATGAAAAGGTTTCAAGAACCGGTAAACATGGATAAAAGGGAACCAAGAAATAATGTTTAAAATGAAGACATCAGGGAAAAGTGGGTACAACATCAGTACTAAACTTCATCAAGAAAAAAAAAAGAGTAAATGGTTCTGCCACATAAGCAGATTACCAACAGACGGTTCACCTCAAAGTGCAATGTTACTCCGATACAGTGGATACAAAGTAAAGGGCCATCCATGCAAAAAATCTTCTTCTTCTTCTTCTACCATTTACTTCTTTATAGAAGTGGTGGGGGATGTAGTGATCTTGTGTATGCTTGTTCTAATGCCCTTTGTAAGCTGTTATTCTCTCTCTTGCGCGATCTTTCTTAGGTCGCTTTTATCATTCGATTGTGATATATAAGCGGCCAAACATCAAGAACGGATGTAAGTGCACGGCCTTCGGTACTTATTGGAGCTCAGAAGCTTATCTTTCTGCGGCGTGTTCGATTTCAACCAGCGTTTACTGGGTTCGCTCTCCATTAGCCTTTGCTGTCCCCAGTCAAAACCCACAAGGCAGCAGGTTGCTATTTTCTTTCAGGGCAGCGACCCATAGACGACCTGCCCTCCCGGGCTGATGAGTATTATCTGCCCAGCTATATCCGTCTTGTTAATGGACTGCTTGGTTTGCCTACCGTCCAGTTTTGTGTACAGTTTGCTCCGCTAGCCTTTGATTGTCCCCAATCAAACTACAAGGCAGCAGTAGTTCTCTGCAAGCGGAAACGCGCACTGGCTTTACCTCTACTGGGCTTTCCAGTTGTTCTACACATTCGGGTGGTCCGCACACCCTCTCGCCTGCTGTGTCTTCCTTACATGCCATGCCATGCTCGCCTGCCCCTCGGTGGGGCTCACTATGTCATCGCCAGCGTGCGTGCTAGCTCTGCCCTGGTGCCTGGTCACCATCAGTTTTCGCCGTGCTCACATTTTTCGTGCATGCCGTGCCATGCTCGCCAGCCCATCGGAGGGCTCACTCTTGCATCGCCAGCGTGCATGCTCGCTTTGCAATGGTGCCTGCCTTATTGTTACCATCAGTTTTCGCCGTGCATCATTTTGCCTGGGTTGTCCGATTCTGGGGCTTTTAATCGTGCCCCCATCCCCTTGATAGGGCCCCGAGTTCCGCCCTTTGTGGGCCCACGTGTAGTTTAAATCGACTCCCAGCATACTCATCGGCTCAAGAGAGGGCTCAAGAGAGAGCATGCGCGGCACCGAGTTTCGCCCACGCGGTTCCACGTTTATCCTTCCAGCTTTTCCCATCGGCCAGGAGAGACGAGCATTAATAGTCACTCTGGGAGTTCGCTTGTCTGTGTTGCGAGCGGATCCCATCTAGCGTGACTACCTTTGCATCTCTACTTGCAACAGAGTAGCTCTCCCATGGCACCTGCCCTCTTAGCCAGACCGGAACTACCGTCTGTTACCAGGGTCACCACGTGGAGGTGAGGGCAAGGGATTAGCGCCAGCTCACTAATCCTGGCACGCCGTTGTTTTTGGTTTTTTTTTGTACCTTTGACCCCAAGCTGTTATTCATTTTCTTAAGGCTGTTTTTGATGCAGTTGCTTCATCTTTTGTGTGGACTTCCTCTTGCTCTGTATTTGTTATACTTTTTCAGTGTGACTCTCTGTGGTAGACGACACCAGGTCATTTTTGTCAGGTGTCCAAACCATTTAATCTGTTGTTCTTTTATGAATTGTATAACTGGTTTCACATCTAGTCTTCTAATTTTTCATTTCTAATTTGGTCTCTTATTGTCACACCTGCAGCTCTTGTAAGGCACATCATCCCATGCAAAAGGTGGACCTCAAAAATAACAAAGGCGTTGAAAAACACTATTTATGAAGTGCACATAAAAGCCCTCCACTTGTGAAATGAAATGCTTGAGGAAGTCAGTAGGGGTCACCAGGAAAGATAGACTATGAATAACATCATACACCGCATACATCGAAAGACAACAAATGCAGTGGTTTGGACATTTAATGAGAATGGAATACAACCAACCACCACTAAAATCATACAATAAAAGAGATCAGGTACTAGAGCCAAGGAAAGACCAAGAAAAAGATGAATAGTCAATATCAAGACAACACTACATAAACACAGATATAACACAAGGGTGACTCATCTGGTCCTAGAACACACATTAAAGCTCCCATCCCTATGCTTAAAGGCAAGAGTGAACAACCAATTCCATCTTTCACCTAGGAATAGACACAAAAGCCCGTTCTAGAAATCTCTTCATATCATGACACCGTGAAGATAAAACAGGATTAGAGAAAAGCAAGAAGATATTGTATGTTACATAATAGTTACATTACTACGTGATTGATGTTTTCATATCTACATGCTGTTATTTGCTTAACTTGTCTTCAATGCACTCTCTTGTAGTGAACAAAGAAATACAGTGAACCCTGACATGTGGAATGAAATCCCCAAAAAAATTGTGCGTCTCATTGTAAATACATTTTTATTACAAATATTTCTTGTTTTATTATACTTAATGTACACTTGGATGAGTTGGCGTGGCACAATAGTAGTTTGTTTGATTTCTTCTTCTTCGAACGCTCCACATCGACCACTTGTTAACCACTCTTTGTATGTGATTTCGCACATGTGTTGCCGGGGCCTGCAAGAGAAACAAAGAATAGTACCACTGCTACCTACAAGGTATGTCATAAGAGGCGACTGGTGTAGGACATAGGGAAGCTACCCTAGTAAATAAAAGCGTCGCAGAAATAGGATGTGCTGGCCTACTTGTAGGCGCAATAACTGGCACACAACGCACAATTGCTCTTAGGCTCAGATCACATACAAATCACACAGAGTCGAAGAACACACTGTAACAACTGGAAAATCGAGGGGAAACGAGACAAAGAGATAGACAATTTTGGATAGCCTGACTTTATGGAGCGGAAGAGCGTCAACATCTGAGATGATAGCAAACACCAAAGATTTGTGGAGATCCATGATCGCCTACACCAGCCGGCACGGCACCTGATGATGATGACACTTGTAGGAGTTGGCCTTAGCACAATAGTTGTTCGTTTGATTTCTTATTCATCGAGTACTCCATATCGACCACTTGTTAAACCTATCTTTGTGATTGGTATGTTATCTGAGTCTAAGAGCGATTGTATGTTGTGCCAGTTATGTGCCTACAAGTAAGCCGCACATCCAATTTCTATGACGCTTTTAATTTACTAGGGTAGCTTCTCTAGACCCCTACGTCTGTCGCCTCCTATGACATGCCTTGTAGGTTGCAGTTTTACTATTCTTTGCTTCCCTTGCGGGCCCTGGCACCACACAGGCCTCCTGCACCATACGGGCCAGTTATGTGCTTACAAGTAGTCCAGCACATTCGATTTCTGAAGCGCTTTTTATTTACTAGGGTAGCGTCTCTAGGCCCCTACCTCATTCACATTGTAGGTTGCAGTATTATTATCCTTTGCTCATTTTGCTGGCACTGGCAACACATGGGGCGATTTTGCTTAATATAATTATGACGAAGCACGTAAAACAAAGTACTTTAGTTTTACAAATACAATGATAATACACAGCAACGTTTCGACCAAAAGGCCTTTATCAAGCAAAACAATACAACAAACCTGACGAATAACAAAGAACACTACATATAGACTTTAACAAAGATATCGAAAATCGTGGCATATCCTAAAGCACGTAGCCATCAACCACAGTAAACTAATCGCTGATTTTCTAGGCACCACTTATACGTTCAGTAGTTTGTCATTGCTTTCTGAACGGTGAGGTCTATTTTTACTTTTGTAAAAATCCCACAGCAACGACGCTAACAAAGATATAGCAACGGTTAAAAACGAATGAAAATATGTAACGAATAACGAAATAAATACCGAAAAACTGTAAGTGGAAAATTAAGAGCAACAATACAAAAATCAAGTAAATATATGACTCAAATATAAAAACATATAATAAATAAAATCGTGGCATATCCTTTGCAGAACGTAGCCATCAACCACAGTAAACTAGTCGTTGGTTTTCTAGGCACCACGTATACGTTCAGTAGTTTGCTATTGCTTTCTGAACGGTGAGGACTAATTTTACCTTTTATAAAGATCCCACGGAAACGAGTTTGCTTCCAAACTTGCCCACCGTGGGGTTTGAACCAGGTACGCTTGGGTTTATGATCGAGCTCACTACCGCTTGAGGTCACAGAGAAAGTACTAAAAAGCATAGGAATGTAGAGCGTTGAATCCATGAGGTTGCAACGTACCATATAAAGAAATAAAGCTATTCTCCAGAGCAAATCGACTACGATCATCAGATGAACATGATCGGATGACAGTGACCTGAACGTTGCGATCATTCCCAAATGATCATTTCCATTGAAATGAGTGGCTCCAGGGGTCTCAGGGCATTGGCGTATATCGCGTAAGTGTTGGCCGAAACGGTCACTGCGCATTTTGCCTGTTTCGCCGATATATGCCTTAGAACACCGCTTGCAAGTGATAGCGTATACTATATTTCGGACTCGCATGTGAAATCATTTTCAATAACAAACGTGGCTAAAGGAAAAGATACAGTACGAGTCTTTATTACATAAGCACACGTATTGCAACGCCGACGGCCACATTGGGCAGTGCCAAGACTGTCTACCAACATATCCTTAAGACATATCCATATAATTATCAATGTAAACAAAGAATTGGTTAAGCATATTATCATACTGAATTGTATTTTTTTTTATTGCCATCCAGAAGCACTTGAGCTTTTAGCTCTTCCGCTCGATGCCATAGACATCGTAACCTTCGGTTCGGTGCCACGAACACCGTAAATCTGGAGAACTTGTGGTTTTTCTGCCAGCTCGCGGAATTGAACCGCACTCACAGGTGGCTTGTCACCCGTCGTCCAACACGCTACAAACACGCTGGGCAGGCGGGTTACTGGGTGGTATATGTGTAAAGTGTCTAAAGCCAAAAAACTGTGGTTCCGGCAACTATAATAGCCGTCCTTCGCAAACGATGATGACAGCAGTCTCAGACTTGTGCTGCTGCACCTCTGGTGTGTGCGGAGGTGACTGTAGAGTCCAATCCTAGAACACAATCCTCTTCTACAGGTGGGGTATACATGATCAAGGTTAGACATGTGCATGTTGTGTGTTCTGTCTTTTCGCGCAACTCGTTTTCTTTGTGCCTCAACAAAACGATGATTCTCAGCTATGCGGGTTCCTCTTGTGTTGTTACAGCGCCACATTTGGCGATCTTGCGCAAAGGATTCCCAGCATGTGGTGTCTATATCGAAGCATTTCAGAGACACTTTATGAGTGTCTTTGAAGCGGTTTTTTTTTGTCCACCAGCAGAACGTCTGCCCCCTTCAAATTCGCCGTACATCAACTTTTTGGGGATGCGTTTATCAGGAATAAGAGCAACGTGACCGGTCCATCTCACTTGAGCCTTCTGCAACAGGGTGTTGACGCTTTGGATCTTTGCTCTTGTGAGGACTTCGGTATCTGAAATTTTGTCCTGCCAGCTTATTTTTAGTATTCTGCATAGACATTGTGTGGAAGTGGTTTAATTTTCTTGCGTGTCTGCTATACACTGTCCATGTCTCGCTTGCGTACAGCAGCGTGGCTAGCACTATAGCCTGGCAAACTTTCGGCTTTGTGGCAACACTTATCCCCTTCCGCTCCCACACAGTGACACGTAGCCTTCCGAACGCAGCACTCGCTTTGGATATCCTATTGTTGACCTCAGAGTCTATATTTGCCGATCTGGATAGGAGGCTGCGCCAAGATAGGCAAAGTTGTTCGCTGACAGGAGACGCTGGTGTTTAATGTTGATGACTGGATCGTAGTACTGCTTTCTAGGGGCGGGCTGGAACATGACCTCTGTTTTCTTGATGTTAATGGTAAGGTCAAAATTATCACAGGCCACTGAGAACTTGTCCGTGTAAATCTGCATTTCTTTCTCAGAGTTGGTAGCGAGGGCGCAGTCATCAGCAAACAACAGGTTTGAGATAGTTGATTCTTTTACTTTGGTAGAGGATTTTAACCTCCGAAGATTGAATAGATTACCGTCTGTCCTGTATTTAATCTTTACCCCATGTTCGTCGCCTTCCCAAAAGACATCCACGAGCTTGACAGCAAACATCATGCTGAAGAGTATTGGGGCCAGTACACAACCCTGTTTGACGCCGTTGGTGACACAGAAGGCCTCCGACAGCTCCTCTTCATCAAGTACACGTGCCATCATGCCCTCGTGAAACTGTTGGACGATCTTAATGAATCCGGCAACTACACTACGAAATTCACTACTACCGCGTTCTAAACGTGCCACTCACCACCATCTTCTTCTTCTGCATTCGCCGGCTATGAATTCAGGCGTAGCCATGCTCATAGTGTGGCGCTTCTGACTGATTTTTGCATGATAGCCTGCTTATCATTTTATTGGTTTCCTCGCCATACAGGCGGGTCTTCTCCCGCTTCAGAGGTAACCGCCATCTTGAAATGGTTAGTTCACAATAGAAATGATCTCTTAACACATAGACAAAATAATGGACATCACAACTACCATAGCAACAAGGAAAATGACATCTTAATCTCGATAGAACAAAATATAGGCTTCTCAATAACAAAACAAGAGAAAAACATTTTCTTCTTCTTCTCTTCCAACATTTACTTCTTTATAGAAGTGTTGGGGGAGGTGGTGGGGGGGAACGTAGTGATCTTGTGTGTGCTTGTTTTAACCCTATAACGTTCGGGTACTAAGAAAATCTCATTTATAAATGAGATGACTACATGACTCCAGAACTAGCTGTATTTGTGTATTATTTATGCATTTAACCGCATATAATATATGTTTCATAATGTAAAACATATGATATTACCATAATAAATTGTTTAAAAAGATTTTTGTATCTTTAAGATGTCTAATCTCGTTGAATAAAGCATGCTTTTTGTTCTTCTTCTTCTGCCTCCACCCGCTATGAATTCATGCTTAGTCAGGGAGCCTTTTATGGCGTATCTGACTGATTTTTGCGTGAAAGCCTACTAACCGTGTGTAAGGTGTCCCTAGCCATTCAGGCGAACCTTCTCCGACTTCAGTGGGAAGAACATGCTTTTATTACACCGACATTTCCGAATGGCCGCCATTTTGGATAATCTCTGCGGACGAGTTTTCACTTGCTCTTGTCAAAAATCACACATTTGCTTAAAAATGGCATCTAATGACTCAGATTACTGTCCTAATCAAGACTATAAGTGTTAGTTCTTTATGGGCTGCTTACTAGACCAGTTCTGCATCATTTTCACTTATTTATTTATTATTTATTAATTGGTGTCTACAAAATATGGAAAAATGTAGAAGTTACAAATTTCCTAATTACTGCCTTATTTATTGTCCAAAAAACTTCATGTTTGGATATATTGAGTAAATATGAAGGTACTAAGAGAGTATATAAATAGTTTTCATGATATATTTCATACTTATTTTTTCCCTTTTTTGTGACTGTATAATTATTTGAAATTTGTTTTAAAATCTATTTTTAGCATCACCAAAATTAGGTCACTTATATCACATATTACATTACACTGATATTAAAATCACATATCTTGATAGTACATTCAATTAGCTTTCTAACCATATATAACATGCCTATGTTCAATTCATGGAGTATATATGGCTTCTAGTAATAGAGCAGGCCTTCAAAAATAACCAAAAAAAACGTAAAAACCCACGAACTGTTAAGAGTTAAGGCACTTTGTAAGCTGATATTCATTTTCGTAAGGCTGCTCTTGATGCTGTCTCTCCATCTTTTGCTTGGTCCTCCTCTAGCTTTGTACTCGTTATACTCTTTCTGTTAAAAAAAAACATGAGATGACTCAACCTGAAGCCAACAAACAATTACTTGATAGAAAAGAGGGACAGTGAAAACATAGAATAAACATTACTGTTAAATCTGGCCACTAAGCAGTTACTAGTGTGTTTAGTTATCGCATTGCTTGTTTCAGTTTTAGTTTCAGTTTGGAATATCTTCATTGCACTCCGGACATGTCCATAGGTGCTCCGATCTCCTTCGCAATATCTCCAACAGCTTTCAGTCGAAAATTGATGGCAAAAATGTATCGTGTAAGATGGGCATAAGATGAATTCAAATGCAGAATTCAAATTTTTATGATTATTCAAAAGAAAAATCAAGAAAAAACTCCCCCCAAATCCTTCTGAACCCACCATCGCCCTCCTGGAAGGCTTCAGCGCCTACGAGGGGGGGCGGTATCGCTCACTTTGGGAAACGCTGGTTTAAATGAAAATCTACTTTGCGGCCACACTCTATGAAGGCGCTCAAAATATCAGCTCTATCCCATACACATTGCTTGTATATTACACCACGGCCTTCTATATAATAATAATAATATTAAACTTCTTTTGTAATACACACATGCATCCAACAACAAGTTTCTAACATCTGCAAAATGTATTGTCTAGATCGGCGTTTCCCAATAGTAACAGACAATAGTTAGTCTGTGATAATACACCGCCTCAGCCTGTGACGTCACATGGCAATATTGCCCTAGCGCTGCGGCCATTATAGAGAAGGCCGTGATTACACCAAATAGATATACAGTAAAACCTCGATTAAACGTCACCGTCCGGACCAAGGCTATAACGGATAACCGATTCGACGGATAACAGAAATCTCTATACATATGTACAGTAACGTGACATACAACATCAGTACTGAATTTCCTCAAGAAACAATAAATTAAATGGTTCGGCCTCATTAGCAGATTACCAACAGGCAGTGCGCCTCAAAGAGCAATGTTACTCCGATACAGTGGATACAAAAAGCAAAAAGCCGGTCACGCAAAAGGTAGACCTCAGGGTTAACAGAGGCGACGAAAGATACTATTTAAAAAGCCCTTCTTAGAAATCTCTTCTTACCTGAAGGTGTGAGGCAAATCAGGATTGGAGAAGAGAAAAAAAAGACAAGTTGCATAGAGAGACTTGCTCCACGTGTCTCCTTTTTCGACCTGACGCTGAAAGGCAAAACAGGATTAGAGAATAGACAGGACCGTGATTTCACTGCGGGCTTGAGACGAAAATGAAAATAAAATCCTTTAAAAGTAAATAAAACATACATATTGTATTTAATTTTACAAAACGATCAATATCAACTTCAATATAAGAGTAGTAATGCACAGAAATTGCCCGAGTGGTTACCGGGGCCCAAATTTGGGGTGTAAAGAATAGAACCACTGTTACCTGCCACGCATGTCGTAAGAGGCGACTAAGGAGGTTTGGCTGAAATCGGATGCACATGTCCTAAGCGTGTAGAAGTTTATGCGTTTAGGGGCCTACCAATGTGCAACGTATACACGTTCTTGGCAAAGATCAAACATATCACAAAGAGTGATTGAAATTGGTCGTAAAGAACGAACGCAAAGAAGAAGAAGAAGAGTACATAAATTATTATAGTACTATAAACCTATGTTACTTTAAAATAATCTATTATCTCCTTTGGTGTCTTTGAGGCTCGAGCTTTCTGCACGGCGATATTCCGTAGAGGGACAGAGTCTCTAAAAACAACAGCAGAATTTATTAGGAGGTCTGGTACATCAGTCTAAGCGGTGATCGCGAGAGAGAGAGAGAGAGAGAGAGAGAGAAAAGTAATCCGTGGATAATTTTAAAGATGTCGGTTTGTTTGCTGATACTCTCGCATTTTTTAAAGACGATGGTGGATAATCGAAACTGGCGGTTAAACGAGCGACGGTTAATAGAGGTTTTACTGTATTTCTATTAGTATGTATAAGTGGGTCAATCAACGACCTAGTGTAATGCATATCAAACGTATGTTATCACATGCATCATCGATAGATGCAGACATGACTACAGTTATATACAAGTTCATGAACTTATTGATAGTCATTTTGTTGATATGTCTTTGATTTATCATTGCGAAATGGATCAGATTTGCAAATCACAGAAAATCAATATGTACTATTTCTGATGACTAACACACTAACGACAGAGATGAGGTGTCTTAAAGACTACAAAGCAAGAGGAAGACCACGCAAAGATGGAGCGACGGCATCAAGAACAGCCTTACGAAAATGAATATCAGCTTACAAAGTGCCTTAAAACAAGCACACACAAGATCACTACGCCCCCACCACCTCCCCACAACACTTCTATAAAGAAGTAAATGGTGGAAGAGAAGAACACACATTTACAAAGTGACAGTGACTAAGGACTGTCCCTTAATACTGTACCCATCTCTATTCATCTTTCTTATTTATATCTGTTTTAGTTTATTAGGTCGCCCGTGTGGTGCCGGGGCCCTAAAGGGAAGCAAATAATAATAACACTGCGACCGACAAGGCATATCGTAAGAGGAAACTGAGGTAGGGGCCTAGGAAGCTACCCTAGTAAATAAAAAGCATCGCAGAAATCGGATGTGCTGGCCTACACTTGTAGGCGCATAACTGGCACAGCGTACAGTCGATCTTAGGCTCAGATCACATACACATCACACAGAGTGATTAACAAGTGGTCGATATGGAGCGTTCAAATAAAAAGAAAAAGAAAAAAGCAGGCAAACGACGGTAAAGAATAATCTAAATTAAAAAATTAATTCAACAAATATGACATGCACAACTAAAGGAAATAATTTATAACCAGCAACCAGGTCAGAGGAAGTTCCCCCTAGACGTCGACACTTGACACAACACCGGGGAAGACGATATGAACTGGCAAGACTTGGTACGGATGTCACATGATAGAAACGAAAGTGAGTTAAGGACCTGTGACCCTTCAAATTGAGCTGAAATGTTGATTATTATTACTATTATATACTTGTCAGAAAATTTCGATGCGAGATCCACCAACTTAGAATTGAAATTGCAATCTTCACTGCCTGGCACTGAGTACAATGGTGCAATCTGGTACGTCCCTCGGTCATCCAAACTGTAGAAGCTTATATTGCAATACATACAGGGTGACCTCATAATTGTTTAACACAACAAACCGCTCTTTTTGAAACATTACAGATACAGTCGCAGGTACGCCAACACTGGACAACAGCGTAACAAAACTATTGATAACGATTAAGATTCGAGTTCAGCTGATTCGAGACCCGCAACACGTATTGTGTTATGAATATATAGTTCGGCAACATCCTGTACCAGGTACCGCCCCTTTTGTATACCGTATTATAGATTCCATTTAAAACTAAACGTCTCACTACAGCTCGTTAAGAAGGGTGTTCCACTGAAATCTGTCAGATTCCTGTTCTCATCTTCAGCTAGTTTACACTGCGACATGGTCAGAAGGAATATTGTTCAGTATGTATGTGCCTGCGCATTCCTTGTTTTTATTTATCTGCAGATGGGGAATAGTGAAGAGGTCGGGGATGTAGAGAGGAGCGAACATATTCCCCAGTCAAGCAAGGAAGTCATTATACGGGAGGATGCCGAGGAAGCTTTGTACAACGCTGGATTAAAGAACTCTGTCGGTGAGTATAACAGGTCGATGAACAATACAGTTGTACTAATTATTATATTGTCAGTGTTGATTAGCCTGTGTGTTACAGGGGATCAAAGAATTGTAACAATGCGACCCACTAGAAGGGCCATGCGATATATTTTCTCAGTATGATGCAAGTTTTCGAAATTCCGCCCTTTAAATGTTATTTCTTTAAAATAACCTTCGACTGTGATTTTTATTTTTAAACTGCACAAAATGTACGAATACTATTTTTATTTTTAAAATATAAATTACCTAAAAATTATGATATCAACTACCAACTATAGTTCGTTCCAAAATTCGTGATCACACTAAGGTTTAATTTGTACGAAATCTATCTGATGGATACAAGTAAATTTTTGCATGCAGTCTTATATACCTCACGACGTTACGAATCCATGTTTAACTAATTGGTATGTAGCTTAGTTGATGCAAAAACGTTTTTTGTTATATAATTTTGCATAAGCACAACAAAATGATAATCAAAGTTTAGAACTTACAGTAATACACAAAATGGTGGCGAATGATTGCAAAGGCGTATTCCTATTACATATTATAAAAATAAA
This sequence comes from Arion vulgaris, assembly GCA_020796225.1. Taxonomy (NCBI): domain Eukaryota; kingdom Metazoa; phylum Mollusca; class Gastropoda; order Stylommatophora; family Arionidae; genus Arion; species Arion vulgaris. The sequence goes on from CM036776.1 coordinate 17,964,519, forward strand.
GGTCAAATAGTGAACAAATAATACCTTCCCCTTCTATAAAGGAAAGTAAATGTTGCGTACATACGCCAATGACAGTCGGTAGGAAACATTGTGAACTGATTAATTCCACGGGATTCCTGATTTTGACGTGCACTGAATTGCATTTGGAACACGGAAATGCTTAGTTATAGACAAACTTGACAATCGTAATGTAAAATTTCGACAAGTATACTAGATCAACATCGCTGTAAATTTAGTAATAACATATAATAAAATTCTTACAGAACTAAAGGTTTGGGTGGGCACAAAATACTTTTGGAACGTCGTCACTGTTACCTATATAAAATGCAAAAATCAAGAATTTCTGTCAAATGGATAATTTGATATCGGTCGGTAAAGATGATCACGAATTTTGGAACGAACTATACAGTCTAACTACAGTTTTACCTTCTAACTTTAACTTCAGCAAATTGGTTAATCACTGATGTGTAGTTTAGAGTCTCGGTGGCGTCTGTGGCTTAGGGGATATTGACTCGGTCTATTAACCCCGACGTTCTGAGTTCGAATCACGCTGCAGACAGTTTGGTTGTAAATTGTTTCGCATGGATTTTTACAAAAGGACGATGGCACCACCCGCACTGAACGTAATGATGCCTACAAAAATCCCAAACAGCGTTAAAAAGCTGGGGTTGATTCGCAAAGTCCTGTAAAGGATATGCAATTAACTTAACTTAGTCTAGAGTCTCAGCCAATGTAGATGTAATATAAATTAATGACAGATTTCTAAGTTTTGGTTTTATTGAACTTTTAAGTAGTGTTTTATTAATTTTAATTTTTTTAAACTTTTTTCTCCACTAGCTACAGAGACATGGAGTTGTCTCATAAAATTCTCAGAGCTACAACATTATTTGGATACAAAGTAATTCAGTTATTTTGGCATAAATAAATTAAATCATCGAAATGTTTCATAGAATACGGTAGCATTGATATATAATTCATTTTCGACCGGAAGCATTGACTGGAGACTGGTGCAATAATTTTCTAGCGTTTTATCATCTTATCCTTGAGTTTTAAAATGTCATATAAAAACTGAACATTTTTGTTACGGGTTTTCAGAATCGTGAATTAAGGGTAATGTCCAGAATATAATTGAAAAAGTATATTTTAAATTTATTCTTCTCTGTTAAGGGTTCATCGACAGCTTCTTCATAGTCAAATTGACGCTTTTTCCTTCTGGCTCTAACTTCAGTTTCGGCAGGAAATTCTGTAATGCATTCAAGATTCTCTGCAATCTCATTAGCATCAATTTTCATCTGATCATATCCAGATTGTCTATAACTTTTCACTTTTTATAAGGTTCTGGTAACATCCTTACACAATCTGACACACGATTTTTTATTTAATAGGATAGCTTCCCTAAGTTCCTACCTCATTGCCTCTTACGACAAGCCATGTAGGTCGCAGTGATATTATGCTTTGCTCCCCTTGCGAGCCCCGGCAACACACGGGCGATAATCTTATTGTGCTTGTATATTTTAGACGAAACAACATCATATATACACACACACACACACACAGGTGTACATATATAACATAAATGCATACATCGTTCATAGTAGCTTCAGGTCTATTGTAAGATGAGAAATGGCGAAACACGTAATAACAAAGTACTGCATTTTTACAAAATGCAAAAACAATAACAATACACTGCAACGTTTCTACCAAAGGATACAACAGGAGTGACGAATTTCACTTCTTTCACAGTACACTACTTATAGACTACGACAGAAACATCCTAATATAAGGAGAATACGGAGTTTTCTTCTTCTTGTGGATCGTTCTTATTTTTATCATTCTTATTTGTATCATTCTTATTGTGATATATAAACATCCTTTGTCAAGAACGGTTTATTTACGTCACATCATTCAGCACCATTTGGTACTCTGGTGCTTATTATTCGGCGACGTGTCCGATTTCAGCCAGCGTTTACTGGGTTCGCTCTCCGTCAGCCTTTGGCTGTCCCCAGCCTACCTGCAAGGCAGCCGATATAAGGAGGTATGAGAACCCAATGGGAAGCAATGAATATGATCAATAAATGGACAATGTACAAGTATTAGGAGCTTTGGAAAATAAAACAATAAATATAGTAATATGACTCTTATATTGTTAGTGTTACTTCCTCTTCTTCTTCTTCGAACGCTACATATCGACCACTTGTTAACCACTCTGTGAGATTTGTATGTGATCTGAGCCTATGAGTGATTGTGCGTTGTGTGCCAGTTATGCGCCTACAAGTAGGATAGCACATTCGATTTCTGTGACGCTTTTTATTTACTAGCTTACCTAGGTCCTACCTCAGTCGCCTCTTACGACAAACCCTGTAGGTCGCAGTGTTACTATTCTTTACTTCCCTTGCGAGCTCCGAAACCACACGCTCGCCAATGTTACAACTGGAGACATAATATAGTTGTCTATAGTTCTATTGTGTCAATGATTCGAATTGCTAAATAGTGTAGGCTTCTATTTATTTAAGTTCCCTTCGTGTCCCGTTTGACACATAAGGCATAAACAAAAGATTTCCTCTGTTGCCGTTCTACTAATCTTTCTACTAATCGATTCCCACGTAGGTCCACATTCCTTCATTTCTCGTTCCACCATTCTTATCCAGGATGACATTGTATGTCCGAGTCTTCTTTTTCCGTCCGTTGTCTATCTGAGGATCATCAGTGTCCCTCACCATTCAGGCGATTTTCGCTCCCACTTCAGAAGTAGTTGTAATTTGCATCACCAGGCGAAGGATCAGGATTTTCTGTAGTCTAACCGTATATGATTGCTTTTCTTATCACCAGTGTCTATCGCCATTCAGACGAGCTTTGCTCCTACTTCAGAGGTACATGTAATTTAGATTTCCAAGTAAAAAGATCAGCCTTTCTTGTAGTTTCTCTGCTTGTGTGTGCATGCCAAGATTTTATGGCGCAAGTTGGCCACAAACCCCGGAATTTCTCTGGCAAGTGATCATTAAATGCAGAATGTTATCACCTTCGATATCTGTGACCTCATATCATAGTTTTACTATTCTTCTTTAGCTCATGTAACAATCGGATCAAAGTATAGACTTAATGCTCTTCTATTGTCCTTTTTACAACCTGATAAATAGTATAGTTTTACTACCCTTCTATTGTCATTATTACAACCTGATAAATTGTACAGTTTCACTAACCTTCTATTGTCATTATTACAACCTGATAAATAGTATAGTTTTACTACCCTTCTATTGTCATTATTACAACCTGATAAATTGTACAGTTTCACTAACCTTCCAGTGTCTGTGTTACAACCGGATAAATTGTGTAGTCTTAGGACTCTTGTAGTGTCTGTGTTACAACCGGATAAATTGTGTAGTCTTAGACTCTTCTAGTGTCTGTGTTACAACCGGATAAATAGTATAGTCTTACTACCTTCTGTTGCCTGTGTTACAACCGGATAAATAGTATAGTCTTACTACCATTCTAATGTCCGTGTTACAACCGGATAAATAGTATAGTCTTACTACCATTCTAATGTCCGTTTTACAACCGGATAAATAGTAGTCTTACTACCCTTCTATTGCCTGTATTACAACCGGATAAATAGTATAGTCTTACTACCCTTCTAATGTCCGTGTTACAACCGGATAAATAGTATAGTCTTACTACCCTTCTAATGTCTGTGTTACAACCGGATAAATAGTATAGTCTTACTACCCTTCTATTGCCTGTATTACAACCGGATAAATAGTATAGTCTTACTACCCTTCTAATGTCCGTGTTACAACCGGATAAATAGTATAGTCTTACTACCCTTCTAATGTCCGTGTTGCAACCGGATAAATAGTAGTCTTACTACCCTTCTATTGCCTGTATTACAACCGGATAAATAGTATAGTCTTACTACCCTTCTAATGTCCGTGTTACAACCGGATAAATAGTATAGTCTTATTGCCCTTCTATTGCCTGTGTTACAACCTGATAAATAGTATAGTTTTACTACCCTTCTATTGTCATTATTACAACCTGATAAATTGTACAGTTTCACTAACCTTCTATTGTCATTATTACAACCTGATAAATAGTATAGTTTTACTACCCTTCTATTGTCATTATTACAACCTGATAAATTGTACAGTTTCACTAACCTTCCAGTGTCTGTGTTACAACCGGATAAATTGTGTAGTCTTAGGACTCTTGTAGTGTCTGTGTTACAACCGGATAAATTGTGTAGTCTTAGACTCTTCTAGTGTCTGTGTTACAACCGGATAAATAGTATAGTCTTACTACCTTCTGTTGCCTGTGTTACAACCGGATAAATAGTATAGTCTTACTACCATTCTAATGTCCGTGTTACAACCGGATAAATAGTATAGTCTTACTACCATTCTAATGTCCGTTTTACAACCGGATAAATAGTAGTCTTACTACCCTTCTATTGCCTGTATTACAACCGGATAAATAGTATAGTCTTACTACCCTTCTAATGTCCGTGTTACAACCGGATAAATAGTATAGTCTTACTACCCTTCTAATGTCTGTGTTACAACCGGATAAATAGTATAGTCTTACTACCCTTCTATTGCCTGTATTACAACCGGATAAATAGTATAGTCTTACTACCCTTCTAATGTCCGTGTTACAACCGGATAAATAGTATAGTCTTACTACCCTTCTAATGTCCGTGTTGCAACCGGATAAATAGTAGTCTTACTACCCTTCTATTGCCTGTATTACAACCGGATAAATAGTATAGTCTTACTACCCTTCTAATGTCCGTGTTACAACCGGATAAATAGTATAGTCTTATTGCCCTTCTATTGCCTGTGTTACAACCGGATAAGTAGTATAGTCTTACTACCCTTCTAATGTCCGTGTTACAACCGGATAAATTGTATAATTTTACTATCATTTTACGCCTGTTTGTTGCCAAGGCTCTCAAGGGGAGCAAAGAATAGTAACACTGCGATATACAAGGCATATCATAAGAGGCGACTGAGGTAGGGCCTACTGAAGCTACCCCAGTAAATAAAAAGCATCGCAGAAACCAGATGTACTGGTATCTTCTATAGTCTTACTAACCTTCTATAGTCTTACTACCTTCTATAGTATTACTACTATTCTATAGTCTTACTACCCTTCTATAGTATTACTACCCTTCTATAGTCTTACTAACCTTCTATAGTCTTACTAACCTTCTATAGTCTTACTACCTTCTATAGTATTACAACCCTTCTATAGTCTTACTAACCTTCTATAGTATTACTACCCTTCTATAGTCTTACTACCCTTCTATAGTCTTACTAACCTTCTATAGTCTTACTACCCTTCTATAGTATTACTACTATTCTATAGTCTTACTAACCTACTATAGTCTTACTACCCTTCTATAGTCTTACTACCCTTCTATAGTCTTACTACCCTTCTATAGTATTACTACTATTCTATAGTCTTACCAACCTTCTATAGTCTTACTACCCTTCTATAGTCTTACTAACCTTCTATAGTCTTACTACCCTTCTATAGTCTTACTAACCTTCTATAGTATTACTACCCTTCTATAGTATTACTACCCTTCTATAGTCTTACTAACATTCTATAGTCTTACTAACCTTCTATAGTCTTACTAACCTTCTATAGTATTACTAAAACACGTAATTACAAAGTACTGTAGTTTTACAAATTACAAAAACAATGACAAATACAGACGTTTGACCAACAAGGCCTTTATCAAGCAAACGAAAAACAGATGACAAATTAAAATGAAACACAATGGACGACCAAATACAAACGTATCTAAGGAAAATCTGAATAAAAACGAATAACGAAATAAATGTAACACAACAAACACACATAAAAACTAGAAATAGAAAAGAAACAATGAAACATCTAGTAAATATAACTTGAATACATGCAACATATACCCATATAGATTACAAAGCAGGGGAAAAGAAAGTACTAAGAAGCATAAGAATGGAATATAACATGAATACATGCAACATATCCCATATAGATTACAAAGCATATGAAGAGAAAGTACTAAGAAGCATAAGAATGTAATACGTTGAGCCGCGTGGTCGCAAGTACCATACAAAGAAATCAACCGATTCTCCAGAGCAAATCGACTGCGATCATCCGAGAACATGATCGGATGGCTGTGACCTGGACATCGTGAGCACCTAAATGGCCAGTGTCATTGAATGGGTGGCTACAGGGTCACAGAGCATGACGTATGTCGCGTAGTGTTGGGCGAATCGGTCACTGAGCCTCTTGCCTGTCTCGCCGATATAAGCCTTGTTACACCGCTTACAGATAATAGCATAGATAAGATTACGGACTCGCATGTGAACCATCGTCAAAGAAACGTGCCTAAAGGAAAGATACAGTACGCGTCTGTATCACATAAGCAACGTGTTGCAACGCCGACGACCACAATGGACAGTGCCAAAATGAGTCTGGATATTGGACTTAAGGCGACTGTGTACCAACATATCCTTAAGACTTCTGTCCCGTCTGTAAGACACCAAGGATAGTTGGGAAGACAGAAGGGTCTCAGGATCTGATCTAGAGAACAGATGACGGAATAAAACATTTTCACCAGGGAACTATGGGGTGGTTAAGATAAGTTTTACTCTGTCAGAGTTAGTAGTCCTATGCTGACTGGTAAGGCTGCTGGCGAGTGATTTTCTGAACTCGATGCATAGCCGAGACAAGCACCCTCTCTGGGTATAGGCGCCTACGAAAGAAATCAAGCATCTCCGAGCTCTCTCAAGAAAATCATCGTCTCACTACAAGGCGACGAGGCGTAGAGCTGCGAGAATGGCAAAGAGTCACGACAAGCCCGGGATGGGAAGAAGTATAGAGGAGAAAACTATGTGCATCAGTAGGCTTGTAATATACTGATGTATAGATAGTGGATAGGCGTAGGTGATAGTAATCACCTTACTATCACCTTACGCCTATCCACTATCTATACATCAGTATATTACAAGCCTACTGATGCACATAGTTTTATCCTCTATACTTCTTCCCATCCCCGGGCTTGTCGTGACTTTGCCATTCTCGCAGCTCTTACGCCTTGTCGCCTTTGTAGTGAGGACGATGATTTTCTTGAGAAGCTCGCGAGTGCTGATTTCTTTCGTAGGCGCCTATACCCGGAGAGAGTGCTTGTCTCGGCTATGCATCGAGTTCAGAAAATCACTCGCCAGCAGGCCCTTACCAGTCAGCATAGGACTACTAACTCTGACCGAGTAAAACTTATCTTAACTTACCACCCCCATAGTTCCCTGGTGAAAAATGTTTATTCCGTCATCTGTCTCTCCTTAGATCAGATCCTGAGACCGTTCTGTCTTCCCAACTATCCTTGGTGTCTTACGACGGGACAGAAGTCTAAGGATATGTTGGTACACAGTCGCCTTAAGTCCAATATCAGACTCATTTTGGCACTGTCCAGTGTGGTCGTCGGCGTTTCAACACGTGTGCTTATGTGATACAGACGCGTACTGTATCTTTTCCTTAGGCACGTTTCTTATTGACGATGGGTTCACATGCGAGTCCCGCAATCTTATCTATGCTATTATCTGTAAGCGGTGTAACAAGGCTTATATCGGCGGACAGGCAAGAGGCTCAGTGACGATTCGCCAACACTTACGCGACATACGTCAATGCTCTGTGAACCCTGTAGCCACCCATTTCAATGACACTGGCCATTTAGTGCTCACGATGTCCAGGTGCACCATCCGATCATGTTCTCGGATGATCGCAGTCGATTTGCTCTGAGAATCGGTTGATTTCTTTGTATGGTACCTTGCGACCACGCGGCTCAACGTATTACATTCTTATGCTTCTTAGTACTTCTCTTCCCATGCTTTGTAATCTATATGGTATATGTTGCATGTATTCATGTTATATTCCATTCTATGCTTCTGTACTTTCTTCCCTGCTTTGTAATCTATATGGGTATATGTTGCATGTATTCAGTTATATATTTACTAGATGTTTCATTGTTTCTTTTCCTTTCATTTCTAGTTTTTATGTGTGTTTTTTGTGTTACATTTATTTCGTTATTCGTTTTTATTCCAGATTTCCTTAGATACGTTTGATTTGTCGTCCATTTGTGTTTCATTTTAATTGTCACTCCTGTTTGTTCGTTTGCTTGATAAAGGCCTTTTTGGTCGAAGTTGCTATTTGTCATTGTTTTGTAATTTGTAAACTACAGTACTTTGTAATTACGTGTTTTGCCAACCAAATAGTTTTACTGCAGTTCCATATATATATACTGAATATATAGTATTACTACCCTTCTATAGTCTTAATACCGTTCTATAGTCTTAATAACATTCTATAGTCTTACTAACCTTCTACAATCTTACTACCCTTCTATAGTCTTACTAACCTTCTATAGTCTTACTAACCTTCTACAATATTACTACCCTTCTATAGTCTTACTAACCTTCTATAGTCTTACTAACCTTCTACAATATTACTACCCTTCTATAGTCTTACTAACCTTCTATAGTCTTACTAACCTTCTATAGTCTTACTAACCTTCTACAATATTACTACCCTTCTATAGTCTTACTACCCTTCTATAGTCTTACTAACCTTCTATAGTCTTACTACCCTTCTATAGTATTACTACCCTTCTATAGTCTTACTACCCTTCTATAGTCTTACTAACCTTCTATAGTCTTACTACCCTTCTATAGTATTACTACCCTTCTATAGTATTACTACTATTCTATAGTCTTACCAACCTTCTATAGTCTTACTACCCTTCTATAGTCTTACTAACCTTCTATAGTCTTACTACCCTTCTATAGTCTTACTAACCTTCTATAGTATTACTACCCTTCTATAGTATTACTACCCTTCTATAGTCTTACTAACATTCTATAGTCTTACTAACCTTCTATAGTCTTACTAACCTTCTATAGTATTACTACCCTTCTATAGTCTTAATACCGTTCTATAGTCTTAATAACATTCTATAGTCTTACTAACCTTCTACAATCTTACTACCCTTCTATAGTCTTACTAACCTTCTATAGTCTTACTAACCTTCTACAATATTACTACCCTTCTATAGTCTTACTAACCTTCTATAGTCTTACTAACCTTCTATAGTCTTACTACCCTTCTATAGTATTACTACCCTTCTATAGTCTTACTAACCTTCTATAGTCTTACTAACCTTCTATAGTCTTACTAACCTTCTACAATATTACTACCCTTCTATAGTCTTACTAACCTTCTATAGTCTTACTAACCTTCTACAATATTACTACCCTTCTATAGTCTTACTAACCTTCTATAGTCTTACTAACCTTCTATAGTCTTACTAACCTTCTACAATATTACTACCCTTCTATAGTCTTACTACCCTTCTATAGTCTTACTAACCTTCTATAGTCTTACTACCCTTCTATAGTATTACTAACCTTCTATAGTCTTACTACCCTTCTATAGTCTTACTAACCTTCTATAGTCTTACTACCCTTCTATAGTATTACTACCCTTCTATAGTCTTACTAACATTCTATAGTCTTACTAACCTTCTATAGTCTTACTAACCTTCTATAGTCTTACTAACCTTCTATAGTCTTACTACCCTTCTATAGTATTACTACCCTTCTATAGTATTACTACTATTCTATAGTCTTACTACCCTTCTATAGTATTACTACTATTCTATAGTCTTACTACCCTTCTATAGTATTACTACTATTCTATAGTCTTACTAACCTTCTATAGTCTTACTAACCTTCTATAGTCTTACTAACCTTCTATAGTCTTACTACCCTTCTATAGTATTACTACCCTTCTATAGTATTACTACCCTTCTATAGTATTACTACTATTCTATAGTATTACTACCCTTCTATAGTATTACTACCCTTCTATAGTATTACTACTATTCTATAGTCTTACTACCCTTCTATAGTATTACTACTATTCTATAGTCTTACTACCCTTCTATAGTATTACTACTATTCTATAGTCTTACTAATCTTCTATAGTCTTACTAACCTTCTATAGTCTTACTAACCTTATATAGTCTTACTACCCTTCTATAGTCTTACTACCCTTCTATAGTATTACTAACCTTCTATAGTCTTACTAACCTTCTATAGTCTTACTAACCTTCTACAATATTACTACCCTTCTATAGTCTTACTAACATTCTATAGTCTTACTACCCTTCTATAGTCTTACTAACCTTCTATAGTCTTACTAACCTTCTATAGTCTTACTAACATTCTATAGTCTTACTACCCTTCTATAGTCTTACTAACCTTCTATAGTCTTACTAACATTCTATAGTCTTACTACCCTTCTATAGTCTTACTAACATTCTATAGTCTTACTACCCTTCTATAGTCTTACTAACCTTCTATAGTCTTAATACCGTTCTATAGTCTTACTAACATTCTATAGTCTTACTACAGATCTATAGTCTTACTAACATTCTATCAGGGATGTACCACAAGCGAGCCATGGAGCCTGCTGTCACCACTTTGGATAGCGTCAGTCTATAGCTCGTATTTCATATTTCTCAGCTGTATCTTCTTTAGCAACAACTATTCTTCAATTTTAAGATGTTACAAAATGGACATATTTGTTCTTATTTATGTTCAGAGTATTCTGAATGCTCTTCTGTATCACTGCATTCAAAAACATGAATTGTTTTTTGAACAGCTTAATTCCTGGTACACACACGCTGAAACCCCGTTTCTAAGCCGTTTTTTCAAATACCAGTTTTAAGCGAAGGTTCTCTAACAAAATCTATTTACGTATGTCATGTTAACCCCTTCGTACCTCTGAGCCGATATACAGGCTCTGTGTATTTTTTACGATGATGCAAAGCCAGTTTACTGGTTATTTCAGTTATATTTTGTCATATAAATGTGTTCAGGCATTTAAAAAAACGTACGGAGTGAAAAGATTAAGATCAGAGCAATGAAATAAATCTTGGGAATAGTTTTGTTATCTGTCTGATGTTTTGTTTCGTGAGGTGGCTTGTGGGAAATTTGGTACTGCTAGTACGGTTTGTCAGATGGTTTGTCAGATGGTTTGTCGTTTTTAGGAGTTACTCCACCCGTGTGGTGTCAGGGCCTGCAAAGGGAAGCAAAGAATAGTACCACTTTGGTCTACAAGGCATGCCGTAAGAGGCGACTGAGTTAAGAACTAGGAAAGCTACCCTAGTAAATAAAAACATCGCAGAAATCGTATGTGCTGGCCTACTTGTAGACGCATAACTGGCACAACGTACAATCGCTCTTGGGCTCAGATCACATACAAATCACACAGAGTAATTAAAAAATGATTGATATGGAGCGTACGAAGTAGAAGAACCGTTTAATCAAGAATCCATGCCTCACTGCCATACGCTGCAAGGGGAACAAATATATATGCTCCTAAAAATTAAAGTTGTATCTGTATATCAGTTCTCCTCTTTAGACTTTGTAGTTATTTTAGTTTCAGCGAAGCCATGAGGCTAGATAACCAGCATGTACATCCTTCTGACGACGGACATTCACTCGTAAAGGTAAAGTAACTCCGGATGTGATGATCCTCTTACCTTGAGCATTTTGACACATGCCTAAAGTATAATAGAGCTCGGTATAAACCCAAGCAATCTGATAGCGGGATATGAGCACAGTGAACCCACAGCCTGGCTCTAGCACAGGCCAGACAACTGGCCGGGTATTCCTGACCTAGATAAGAAAAGGGATCTGGAAAATACAGATGTTTGATAGAACACTGCACGCTTTTTTGCAATTTTACTAAATTCGGTGAGTCTATGGTTATTTGTTGGTGAAACATATTCATAATATTGATATTCCTTATTGTTAAACTTAACTTGTTGGATAATATGACTTCGAGTTAGCATTTTGTGTTGATTTTAAAATGAATTCGTCTATATACACCAATACTGGAATGCGAGTTCACGTGGTGTAGTTGGGGTCTGATTTCCCAAAATTCTTACCTGAGCCCGAAGGCCCAGTAGTTTATAGTTGGCTCTGGTGAACCCTACCTTGGTTTTTGCATCATTGAACATCACATAGAAATTCCATCCTAGCATTAGAGTATGTATTGAATTTTCTTCGTCACTATATCTTTAATGTATTCAAGTTATATACTTACTAGATGTTTCATTGTTTATTTTCCGTTCTATTTCTAGTTTTTATGTGTGTTTTTGTGTTACATTTATTTCGTTATTCGTTTTTATTCCAGATTTTCATTAGATACGTTTGTATTTGGTCGTCCATTTGTGTTTCATTTTGTCACTCCTGTTTGTTCGTTTGCTTGATAAAGGCCTTGTTGGTCGAAACGTTGCTGTATTTTGTCATTGTTTTTGTAATTTGTAAAACTACAGTACTTTGTAATTACGTGTTTTGTCATTAGAGTGGTCCAGTTTTGTCAAAGAAAACTAAATTAGTCCACATCAACTGCTAGATTGCAAGAGCTTCGACTAAAGATTAGTGGGGGTAAAAAGAAGCAGCACAACAGGCGTATGAGTAGGCTCGTCACTCAAAATCGAACTGGTACGGTCAGTCGCTGGAAGCTGTTGGAGATATTACGAACGAGATCGTAGAGCCACTAAATTGGACACTAACTATTTGTTCGTTTCATAGCTATACGTGCGTGTTTCGTGACTTCTGACGCATTCAGTGTACTGCTAGGAACTAGCCGTGGACGATGTGTCAGTTGCCTAAATCGTAAATTTAATGCAGTGCCTGCGAAAAGTTACCAACAACATCAGAAAAGACAGAGTCATCAACATCAGCATAAAAAAGTTGGCACAGAACCTTGTTTAAATTACATTGAGAAGCAAAGAATGTAGTGATTTGGTCACTTAATAAGAATGCATCCAAACTCCCTAGTATACAGTCTTCTACAACACAACATCAGGAAAGAAGACGAGAGGAAGGCCACGAAAAATATGGTTAGATGGCATCACAGAATCCTATCAAAGAGCAAAAATAACAATCACTCAAGTCACCAGGAAAGCAAAATACATAAACAGAAAACCACGACACTGGGCAACAACCGGATAGCTGTGTGACGACGACAGAAGAAGAAGAAGAAGTATATTAACTTGTACTCCTACATTCTGTAGTCAATGTGGCGGATAAGACGATATTCATCCTAAAAATTCATGCATGAAAAGGTTAAGTATGTGAAATACTCTCTCTCCCTCTCTCTTCTCTCTCTCTCTCTCTCTCTCTCTCTTCTCTCTCTCTCTCTCTCTCTCTCTCTCTGTGCCTTTTTATCCCGGATTGGGACATGGACCCTCAACTAACTAATGCCAAGTCTTCCTATTACTAGCTATCTCCTGCAGTTCCCTCTAACTCTTTTTTATATTGTTGATCTCTGCCTCCAAATCTCGTCTCCATGTATTTTTCGGCCTCCCCTTCTTTCACTGTCCTTGCGGGTTCCAGGAAAGGATCTTTCTTTTCTATTCCCTCAGGTTTTCGTAAAGTGTGTCCTATCCAGCGCCAGCGTCTTTTTTAACCTCTTGGTTCACTGGAATTTGTCTTGCTCTCTCCATAAGTTTCTCATTTTTTACCCTATCATATCATCTTAGTCCCTCTATTCTGCGCAGACACCATGTGAAATACTGATAAACACAAAATATAGACAGTTACGGAGAGATCTGGACATTCAACACTTGACACACAATAATAAAGATGTTGAGAGGTAGTTTCCGAAATCTCAAGTTAGCTACATCTTACATTCTTATGTTTTTGTTGTCCTTGCTAAACTGTTGTGTTACCATTATGTATGTACTTTTCAGTACAGTCTTCGTTTTAAAGGAGCAAGAATAGATGAAGTGTCTACGCAGAATGCTGGGAGTATCAAGAAGAGACCGGTTGAGAAATGAAGACATCAGTAAAAAAAAATTTTTTAAAGTGGCTACATCATCAGTACTGAACTCGCCCGTGCGTTGCTGGGGCTCGCAAGGGAGCAAAGATTAGTAACACTGCCGCCCGAGTGGTTACCAGGGCCCATATTTGGGGGTAAAGAATAGAGCCACTGTTACCTGCCACGCATGTCGTAAGAGGTGAATAAGGAGGTTTGGCTGAAATCGGATGCACGTGTCCTAAACGTGTAGAAGTCTATGCGTTTAGGGGCCTACCAAACCAGTGTGCAACGTATACATGTTCTTGGCAAAGATCAAACTTATCACAAAGAGTGATTAAAATTGGTCGTAAAGAACGAACGCAATGAAGAAAAAGAAGTAACACTACGACCTACAAAGCATTTCGTAAGAGGCGATTGAGGTAGGAGTTTAGGGAAGCTACCTTAGAAAATATAAAGCGTGTCAGAAATCGGATGTGCTGGTCTACTTGTAGGCGCATAACTGGCACAACGTACGATAGCTCTTACTCTCGATCACATACAAATCCCAAAGAGTGGTTTACCATATGGAGCGTTCGGTGAAGAAGAAGTACTGAACTTCATCAAGAAACAGCAAATTAAATGGTTCGACCACATAATCAGATTAGCAACAGACAGTACACCTCAAATAGCAGTGCTACTCCGATACAGTAGAAACAAAGCAAAAGGATGTCCACGTACAAGGCGAACCTCATAAATAACATAGGCAGTGAAAAACCATATTTATGAAGTAATAGACTGATGTCATTACACTCCAGTCAAACTCATAGGTACTCAATCTCCCTTAACGGATGTTGAAGGTATGCATACTGATGGTTGCTATGGCTTTCTGGTTAAACACACTCCTCACCGCCCCTCAAACATCCAGTAATACTAATACACTAAATGTTAATTGCATATCCTTTATAGGACTTTGCGAATCAACTAAAGCTTTTTAACGCTGTTTGTGATTTTTCTAGGCATTATTAAGTTGAGTAGTTTGCCATTTCTTTCTGAACGGGTCCTTTTGTAAAAATCCACGCGAAACAATTTGCAACCAAACTGTCCGCAACGTGATCGAACTCAGAACGGCGGTGTTAATAGACCGAGTCACTATCCCCTAAGCCACAGACGCCACAGACACTTATACACTATACATTAGACACATACACTATAACGGGTAAATCCAAACTCATTAAACCGCTGGATCGATTCCACATCTATGTTAGTGTCTTCTTCCAACAAACAGTAGTGAAGAGACTTCTTCTTCTTCTTTTGTCGTCACATTGTTACAGGTTTGTTGCCCAGCGTCGTTGTTTTCTGCTTCTGTTTTATGTTGTTCTGGTGACTTGGGTGATTGTTATTTTTGCTCTTTGTCAGTATTCTGCTGTGCCATCTAACCATCTTTTTCACGGTCTTCCTCTCGCCTTCTTTTCTGATATTCTGTTGTAGAAGATTCCGTATACTGTTCAGTTTGGATGCATTTTTATTAAGTGGTCAAACCACTTCATTCTTTGTTTCTCAATGTAATTCAAGCAAGGTTATGTGCCAACTTTCTTTCTTATGCTGATGTTGGATACTCTGTCTTTTCTGGTGTTGTTTGTAACTTTTCGCAGGCACCGCATTTAACATGTAGTTATTTTTGTGACTGCGCTTTGCTCATTGTCCATGTTTGGCTCTTGTAACACAAAGTAGGTATGAAAATGCTGTTGATCATCCGTTGCTTAGTTGTCAGTCATGAAAGAACATCCCCCTTTATCCATCTTCAACTCCTGGACGGTATTTCGATAGATTTCATCAACCACGGCTTACTTAGTCTATCTTGAGTAGACCCTGGCAGAAACATCCTCGTGCTAATGATGTAATGATGATTGAATGTCAGTATTCAATGCCGAGTGATTGATTGATTTGTTCTGCTTATCCATACGACCGTGTTGGTTTCGTAACCAGGTCGGTTTCGTCACGCAGCGACTTCGTAAACAGAGCGTTTGATATTTCGTAAACAGGTCGGTTTCGTCACGCAGCGACTTCGTAAACAGAGCGTTTGATATTTCGTAAACACAAATATATTTTTTTTTAAACATATTAAAATAAAACAAATGGGCTCTTCTTCTTCTTCTTCTTCTTCTTCTTCTTCTTCTTGTTCGCCCGCTATGAATTCAAGTGTAGTCAGGGCATCCAGTATGGCGCTTCTGACTGAATTTTGTGTGAACTCTTGCTTTTCTTTTCATCAGTGTCCCTCGCCATTCAGGCTAGCCTTCTCCGACTTCAGAGGTACAAAGGGGATATGTGCACATTCGTAGCCTGAACTTTTCAGTGACAATCGGGGCATATCCTTTTGTACATGACGTAGCCATCCACAACAGTTAACGAGTTATTGATTTTTTAGGCAGCGCTTTTACGTTCAGTAGTATGACTTTGCGTTTTGAACTTTGAGGTCTTCTTCTTCCTCTCCGAACGCTCGATATCGACCACTTGTTAACCAATCTTTGTGATTTGTATGTGATCCGAGCCTAAGAGCGATCATACGTTGTGCCAGCTATGCGTCTACAGGTAGGCCAGAACATCCGATTTCTGCGACACTTTTTATTTACTAGGGTAGCTTCCCTAGGTCCCTACCTCAGTCATCTCTTACGACATGTCTTGTAAGTCGAGAAAAGTTATTATTCTTTTCTCTCGTTGCGAACAAATTTAATTTTAACAAAATATAACCTTGTTCTCGTATATTGTGTTGTTTTTATAAAGACAAAGTTGTCTTTATCTAACAATACTGCATGCGAGTATCACGCGGCGGTTGTGGTCTTATTTCCTATAATATTTACCTGAACTTGTCGACCTTATGTTATTGGTGGCCACGGTTACTTCCATGACTGTTTGTATTTTTGTCTTTGATATTTACCTTGATCTCTGGTTGTGACTACTATTCCCCACACTAATACAGTTGACATGTACCATCATCATCAAACAGCTTGTCCTGAGAAAAACTTTGACACGCTAACAGTCCTTTGATATCTCTCATAGGCCAGATGCCCTTGTCTACATCCATCATGCTCACATTATCAGTTACATCCTAAATCCATCTTCTCTGTGGTCTTCCTCTTTTCCAACCTTCCTGGGATGCCTCCTTCTACAATAGTCTTCTCCAAGCCTTCGTGTCTTTTTATATGTTCAAAATATTTCAATTTCCTCATTCTTATTTGTATAGCATCTGCCAGTTTCTTTGATTTTAATTTTTTTTTTATATATAGATCTATTTGGTTTTGTGTTCGTTTTTTATGTAGGTGATTAAAAAGTCTCTTTAAGCTGTGGCACGCCCTTTCAACCTAAGCCCATGACTTTTATTGGTTATATCAGAGCGTGTAGGCAACCAACAAACATTTAAAAAAAAATACTTACTGCTTACGGAGAATCCAAGTTATGCCGACTGGCATTAGATCTATGTGTTCTCTTCTTTGCCCATGATATCACTCTTCTGTAACACTTATATTCAAAAGTCCATATGGCAATAACACATTAAAGAAACCTTGAACATGACAATGAAGAAAGTGGAAGAATTTTCTACAGATCGAGTTTTTCAAGCAGGTTGTGATGATAGCTATGCTCTAGGAAGAAAAGAATGAGTCGTTCAGACAGACTATGATCTTTCAGACAGACTTTGATGATAGCTAAGCTCTACGAATGAAAAATTAAGTCTTTCAACCAGACTGTATTCTATCAGATAGACTTATGAAAGCTATGCTCTGCGAATGAAAGATTGAGTCTTTCAACCAGACTGTGTTCATAGCTATGTTATAGGGAGGACACACTATTATTAAGAGAATACATTTCACACTTCTTGTGGTAACAAGCAATTATCAACCCATTATCTTGAGAAATCAGACACAGATTGAAAGCTGCTGATATTAAAAAGATAGTACTAGGACAGGATAGGCGCTAACTCGTACTATGACTTTCTATCTGGCGTGAATGATATCTCCCATTGGCACGTGATCTACTTAGCGACGACTCGGACAGTTGCGATACAGTATGACTATCTTAGTAGCAGGCAGGAAGCTTGCTTATTTTAGTTATAGAGTAAAAAATTAATGAACTGTTTTTGTGATCCTTAATACAGAATTTGTACTGTCATTGCACATTTTTTCACAATATTATCTATCTATCTATCTATATATTTATCTATATCTATCTACCTATCTATTTATCTATCTATCATCTATCTATCTATTTATCTATCTCTCTCTCTCTCTATATATATATATATATCGCAAGTGTGTGCCGGGGCTCGTAAGGGGAACAAATAATAGTAACACTGCAACCTACAAGGCATATCGTAAGAGGCGACTGAGGTAGGAGCCTAGTGAAGCTACTCTAGTAAATAAAAAACAGCAGAAATCGGATGTGCTGGCCTACTTGTATGCGCATAACTGACACAACGTACAATCGCTCTTAGGCTCGGGTCACAAACAAATTACTAAGAGTGGTTAACAGAAGGTCGATATGAAGTGCTTGAAGAAGACGAAGGATATAAATATATATATATTATCGTTGAAGACACATATTTGGGGTTTTACAGAAAAATCCCATCTTCTTTTATCTAATCCTATTTTGCCTCACAGCATCAAGATAAGAAAAGATTTCTAGAACGGACTTTTGTGTGCGGTTCATATAGTTTTTTTTCACCGCCTCTGTTATCTCTGATGTCCACCTTTTGTGTGGACGGCCTTTTGCTTCGTATCCATTGTATTGGAGCAACATTGCTCTTTGCGGCGTACTGTCTGTTGGCAATCTGCATATGTGACCGAACCATTTAATTTGTTTTTTCTTTATGAAGTTTAATACTGATGTTGTGCCCATTTTTTTCATCACGTCTTTATTTCTAAACCCCATGAATGGGGTCAACGGCGCATAGGGACAACGTCGCGCCAGGATTAGTGAGCTGGCACTAACCAAGATCATACCCTACCTCCACGTGGTGAACCTGGAAACAGACAACGGTTCCTGTCTGGCTAAGCGGGTAGGATCGAGGGAGAGCTACTCGGGTATAAGTAGTGATGCAGACGCAGTTACGTTGGATGAGATCCGCTCGCAACACATACGAGCAGAATCCCAGAGTGACTATTAATGCACGTCGATGAAAAAAAAGCTGAACAAATAAACATAAAGGGATGAGGTAGTGCATCCAGAGAAGAGGGCTCACATGGGGCAAAACTTGGAGTCCTGAGGTGCGAGCCCGAATTGAGTTACGTGTCCTGACAGTCTTGAGGCATAGTAAGTATGAGCATGGTGAGAAACCTGATAAACACGGTGAGCATGCACCAAAGTAGAGCGAACACGCATACGGATGATACACAGGTGAGCCCACCGGTGGGGCAGACATGCACGGTGCTGATGATGGAGTGACGAAAAGGCGCGGCAAATGTAAAGGTTAGCGGACCACCCAAATGGGCAGAAAAAAACACGAAAAGTCCAGCAGAGGATTGAATCCAGTGCAAACGTTACTACAGAATGGTGATAAAATGTGCACTGTAAGATAGAAATGGGTAGGGTGTCGTCCAGTAGAACAATGTGACCACAAGGGAAGAAGAGAAAGGTGGTTGGCCCAGTCGGTGGACGAGGACACAAGTAGAAATTGAGCGAAGGGGTACCCAAAAGAAACGCGAGGTGGACAAAACGGTGGCGAGCCTGGAAGATGGGGTCTCTATCCAGAGAACAATAACCGTGTTTCCCGTCGCAGAGAACCACTACTGCCTTGTAGTTCGACTGGGGACAATCAAAGGCTAGCGCAGCAAACCGTACACAAGACTGGACGGTGGGCAAACCAAGTAGTCCAAAAAGACTGGTAACTGTGCAGATGGCACTCAATAACCCGGGAGGGAAGGTTATCTAATGGTAGCTACCTAAAGGAAATAGCAACCAACCTGCTGCCTTGCAGGTCGGCTGGGGACATTTAAAGGCTGTCGGAGAGCGAACCCAGTAAACGCTGGCTAAAACCGGACACATCGCCGAAGGATAAACACCAGAGCTCCAAATGGCGCTAAATATGTGACGAACCACATCAAATGCTAAGGCTGCATGATTCAGATTTCCACATGAATGAGATTTATGGGGAAATTTGGTACACCAGTCTAAGCGGTGATCGCGAGAGAGAGATACCCCATGAATCCCATGAACTCCTAAAATGACAAATGTTGTGGAAGACTTGTTAATGAAGCAGATTTATTTTGCTAGTCATATCGACTTCGTCTTCGCTTGCTTTACATCTTCCAGTTGTTAAATTCCTCATTGTGATCTATATATGATTTGCGACTTAGTCAGAGTCTAATTAGTCTTTGACCTTGTGGTCCAAGTTTTACGACCTACGCCACTAGAAGGTGGGGTTGGCTTGTGTGTTCTACGAGTTATTGGCTGGCTACTAAATTTCACATTTCGCCTGTCCTAAGAGAGACTAGTCAACCCCAACACTGCTGGATCCAGAATCAGACTCAGAACACACCTTGTAGACCGCTAGTCATAGCTATCATTGGATTATAGCTTTAACCTCTTTGGGGCGCAGTTTACCTTGACAACTTATGCAAAGTCGGAAAGGTTCCATCCAAACTAAAATGACATGAAAGAAAATCATAGAAAGCATAGAGAAAACGTATTATACGCATAAGAGGGAGAAGCGGTAGTGGTAAAACAGGGGTTTGTGAATGCCCTGACGTCCAGTGGCAGTAGTTACATGTTTTCCTAACTAGGACAGGCAGATGTACAGGCAGAACAAAGGCGCATGATCTGACGGTAGAACACTGCAGTCCTCCCAGACTACAAGGGCTAAAAAGAGAACGGCACGGCTCGACTAGTTAAACGAACAACTCCAGCGCGAAGGGCTCGCCGTTCACTATTTCCAGGACGTTGACCAGACCATACAGGAATACCACATGGTCACTGGAGGCAAGCGGATAAACCCACTCGAATCCCGACCAGTCCTATTTGACTTTTACGTGCCCTCTGATACCCAGAAGGATCGTGAGATTACTTTCATTGTTCTTGGTATGGCTGTGACGGGGTTTGTTATGTACAAAATGTATTAGACACACATGCCCTAAGCGATACACACCATGAAGATATTAAACCAAGAGTTATTACGTATGAAAGAAGCCGAAAGGTCGAGATCTGATGAGCCTGACTCATGGAGTCTGCATGGACCCAAATACATCAAGATTCGATGCAAGTGAAAAACCCAAAAGAATAAGCCAAGCAATCCGAAAAGACAATGCTATGGACTCTAACGAGCTCCTATCTCTCCGCGAAGTACGACCTGAGTAGTGAGGCGAGTATTTTTAGAGATTTGTCAAAAGAACGTTTTGTAGATGAAACTCGCAGATGTGTATTGCAGCCCTCATGGCACCACTCAATATTTCACCACTTCTAAAGTTACATTTTTTATCGTTTTCTGTTGATCTTCCAAGCCCACATAACCTCATTCCGACTGCCAGTGAAACCTGATACAATTGAATTCCCGCAAGTTGGAAAAAAAACCAATTGGCAAATTAAATTTATTCAGATTTATCGACGTGTTAATAAATTTAAAAATTAAGTGAATTAAAAAAAAACATTTGCCTAACGTGAAGCGAGCGCATTTAGCGAATGCCTACTGCAATCAAGTCAGGCACGCTATCAACTACCCTAGAGAAAGTTATAAATAAATGTGTTTAAAATACGTTGTTATAATAATAGTTCCGTTATCATAGCATTATATGACCACAGGACTTGAGCGGAAGGTAATAATCTTTATCAAAGTCCGTATGTAATGTGCTGTGACATTCGTCACTTTGCTGTATTGTTTGCTTGATAAAGACCTTGTTGGTCGAAAAGTTGATGTGTATTATTGTCATTGTTTTTATATTTTGTAAAACTACCGTACTTTGTGATTAGAGGGTTTCCCCGAAAGTAACAATGTGATCACGTGACCAGGAGCGTCGTGAAAACGTGGGAAGACACTTTCGGCGATTTATACGCAAAATGACCATGTGCTTTAAGTTGAGAATATGGTTATAGAAAGGAACAAATAGTTCAGTTTGATAATTTTTCCCTCTTCATATCTCTGAAAGCTACCTTCTTGCCAAATTTCAAGTCCGTAGGATGTCCAGATATCTCCAAACAATTGGGACAGACATACAATTCCATTGATCTTTGTATATACGATTTCTCTGTGTCTTGATCTCATTCAACACCTCAACATTAGTCATTTTAGCAGTCCATGGGATTCTCATCATTCTTCTGTAAAACCACATTTCTGTGGCCCTCAGAGATTTTTCAATCGGCGTGTGTTTGAGCTTATGCATGGTGTATATACTAGAGAGGGTGTATGTCTCCAAATAGTCTCACCAACTATCCAAGAGCTCGTTAACGTATACATCCAAAGTCAGATGCTGTTCGCACTCAGTTGTAGTATGACCATAGACTATCGTCGAGCTTCAAGCTTCGAACTTCAGCTCTCCCCTGTGGGCCACATAATTGTGGAATTTGTCTACATGGTTCTGCACTGCATAGACCGCTGAGAGAATCGCCCAATCGAAGCATCGGTTGTCCGTGTTTTTAACATTCACAACTGATCGATTCCGGGTGTACTTTGGTGTCGGAAAATAGCTTCTATCGCGAAATGGAATGTATTGGGTGGTGTGGAGATTTACCTTTACCCATCGTTTAATTTTTCCACCTGAGCCCTCTTGTGTAACTACATCCAAATCATCAATAATCTTTTCCCTGACTTGAGTCAGCGCCCCAGAGATCTCACCCATATGCATCACTGGGGTGCTAATAGATCTGTTGGGGCCTCCTCCCATATGTTCGTCCTATAATACAAATTTTTCATGGAGTTAATCAATGGTATGTATTGTGTGCTATCGGTATTATTCTTCTTCTATCCTTCGCCCCATAGGGGAATAGGTCCTCAACCAAGGTCTTGCAAGCTCTCGTGCACTTAGTTGCGGTTTTATAGCTGAGTATTTTACTGGATGGGGCAGCTACTCCCACGCCAAACCTCCACTTTCGCCGTATACGGCATGTGATTATTAGTGGTTTAGTGGCTCTATTATTTACCCCGGCTTTAGGCCCCTGGTAACCACTCGGGCGTCCGATTCGTATGATGAATCATATTTGACTCATTTTTTGGATAGGAGAGACGTGTAGGCGGATGTGTTGATATTTTCATCGTCTATATTGCGATCAGATCTCATATCAGAAATGTATGCACCTACCCTTCTACCAACTCCATGTAAGTCTCCTTCGATCCCTACCCACTTAGCCAGACATTAGTCTGTTATCAGGGCCACCACTTGGAGGTGGGGTAGAATCTTGATCAGTGCCAGCTCACTGGCCCTGGCGCCACTGTATATCTTTACATTGTTGCGCCTGCGGCCCCTATCGGCATTATTACTAGTATATAAATTAATATTTTATTGATATACTAGTTTTTTATGTATATTTTTTTAAATATATATTTTATATATATATAATATAATATAATATAATATAATATAATATAATATAATATAATATAATATAATATAATATAATATAATATAATATAATATAATATAATATAATATAATATATTCTAAATTTATTTTTGTATTCTTTATATACTTTTTCTTTATTTTACATATTTTTTTTATATTTTTATATATTTTAAAAAAAAATTATATATATTTTATTTTATTTTTAACATTTTTGTTCAAATATATTTTTTTATTTTACATACTTTTTTCTTTATTTAAAAAAACATTTAATATTTGTTTAATATACATTTTAAAATTATTTTTGTTTTGTTTATATATATATT
This sequence comes from Arion vulgaris, assembly GCA_020796225.1. Lineage (NCBI taxonomy): Eukaryota > Metazoa > Mollusca > Gastropoda > Stylommatophora > Arionidae > Arion > Arion vulgaris. The sequence goes on from CM036776.1 coordinate 17,988,235, forward strand.
CGCAATTTGGCTTTCCACACAACTCTGTCATCAGCTAGTTTTCTCATGTGCTGGGACCTATAGAAAAGTTGTTCATTGAGGCTTTGCAGACATCTTTATATCTGAGCAGTGGTCTGCCCTGGTGCCTCTTCCTCCGAAAGTTCACAGAACAACATTTGTTTTGGTATGCGGCAAGTTTCCATTCTTCTCACATGCCTCAACCATCTTAGTCGTCTACTGCTGAGCATGCTCATGATGGAAGGCAGATTTGCACGTTGCAGTACTTCAGAGTTGGTTATCTTGTCGTGCCACCTGATGTTCATAATCTTGCGGAGACATCGAAGGTGAAAGATGTTAAGTCTCCTCTCGTGTCTTGAGTAGGCTGTCCATGTTTCTGAGCCATATAGTAAAGAACTAATTACACAGACTCGATATATTTGAACCTTCGTCTGCAATGTCAGTTTTGCGTTGTCCCACGCTCGCTTTGATAGTTTGCCGAATGTAGTAGCCGCACTCCTATACGAGCGTTGATTTCTTCATCAAGAGAAAGGCTGGCATTGACCATGGGCCCAAGATAGCATAATTTTTTAACTGGTGTTAGATGGTTACCATGTAAAGTGATATTTGTTGTGTTACCTCCCTGACATAAAACAACTTTTATTTTTTAATTTACATATATACATGCTGCTACATTGGTTACTATTCTTTGCGGGCGCCGGCAACACACGGCTGAGATTTGTTAGTGATTTGTGTCAGTTATTGTAAATACCAAGTGCCGTATTTTAAAGCAACTTCACACCCGTCTGGTGCCGGGGCCCACAAAGGAAGCAAGGAATAATACCAATGCGACCTACAAGGGTTGTCGTAAGAGGCGACTAATGTAGGGACCTAGATAAGCTACCCTAGTAAATAAAAAGTGTCTCAGAAATGTGCTGGCTTACTTGTAGGCGCATAACTGTCACAATGTACAATCGCCCTTAGGTTCGAATCACATACAGATCACACAGAGTGGTTAACAAGTGGTCGATATAGAGCTTTCGAAGGAGAAGAAGATAAAAGAAGTGGTAAAGTGGGACGACAGAAGAAGGCTTTACTACAAACTACGGCAGTATTAGTTTAGCGTCTGGTCGAATGAATTAGAGCGAGGCTCACATGCGGGACACTCGGGTTCAATCCCCGGTACGGCCAATTCGTTTTTTTCTGTAGAAGGCATAAATAAAACGTCCTAACCTGAACAGTTCTGCAGCGGCTGCACTAGCCATGCGGCCATTAAATTCCATAGGCTCATATCCCTCTTGTACTCATCATCATCATCAGGTACCGTGCCGGCTGGTGTATTCAATGATGGATCTCCACAAATCTCTATCTTTGGTATTTGCTATCAATTCAAATGTTGACGCTCTACCGTGTCATGAAGTCAGGCTATCCAAAATTTTCTCTCTCTGTCTTCCTCTGTCTCGACTACCCTCGATTTTACAAGTTGTTACAATGTGTTCTAAACCTCCCCTCCTCATCACATGTTCGAAAAATGATCACTGCCTCTTTCTTATATTGATGATAAGCCTCTGTGTCAGAATCTCATTCAACACCTCAACATTAGTGATTTTAGAAGTCCATGGGATTCTCATCATTCTTCTGTAAAACCACTTCTCTGTGGCCTCCAGAGATTTTTCAGTCTGTTTGTTTATTGTCCATGACTCGCATCCGTATGTCAGTATTGGTTCTATGTAGCACTGAATAACTCGCATTCTGATCGGAATTGACAAGGACTTGTTGCATATAATGCTTCTCATTTTCAGAAATGATGTTTTCGCTTGCCCTAGTCTGCTCTTTATTACTCATCGGCATCTGTCATCTGATGTTACCAGTACTCCGATGTATTTCAATTGCTGCAATGTCTTACCTCTTGTTCTACACCGCCTAAAAAGTGTTATTACAAGCAGTAACGACAGGTTGGTGTTTTTTTTAAAGGATGGGGAGGGGGGGTTAACGACAGTATTACTCATTCTATTAAAATAATTGTTTGATGTGTTTCAGATTTAGATATTCGATGTCCGGTACCAGAATCTCCAGAGAACGGTTACATTAAAGGAGAGTTTATCCATGTTGGTTCCATATTATATCTGAGGTGCTATGACGGATACAGTGTGGAAGGCCCAACAGAGAAATCCTGTGTTCTTGACAAATATGGCGCACATTGGAAACCAGACGTGAGAACAGTCTGCATGGGTGAGTCATTGTCATCCTCATCATCAGTTTATTTTCTTTCTTTGTCCAATCCTGTTTGCCTCACAGCGTCAGGTCAGGAAGAGATTTCTAAAACGGGCCCTTGTATGCGCTTTGTAAATAGTCTCTTTCGTCGCCTCTGTTATCTCTGAGGTCCACCTTTTGCGTGGCCGGCCTTTGCTTTGTACCCATTGTATCGGAGCAGCATTGCTCTTTGAGGTGCACTGTCTGATGGTAATCTGCTTACGTGGCCGAACCATTTAATTTGTTGTTTCTTGATGAAGTCTAGTACTGATGTTGTACCCACTTTTTTCCTGATGTCTTCATTTCTCAACCGGTCTCTTCTTTTTACATCCAGCATTCTGCGTAGACACTTCATCTCTGTCGTGACTAGTTTTCTTCTATCGTTTGTTGTCAGCATCCAGGTTTGGCACTGGTAACATAATGTGGGAGAAAGATTGTGTTGAACATTGCTCTTTTTGTGTTCATGGTGACGTGTTTGCATCTTAAAATTGGCACCATTTGCCCTATCATTTAATTTTCTTTGTTGTATCTGTGTTGAATTTCATTAGTTATTCTTCCGTTTGCTGAAAAAATGCTCCCCAGGGACGTGAAGTTTTTTACTTTTATCAGTTTATGCAGTTCTTATTTTTTCTTCTTCTCCGCTGGCTCTGTTTCAATCACTTGATAAACCACTCTTTGTACTCTTATGAGATTTGAACCGTGTGGTGCCGGAGCCTGCAAGGGAAGCAAAGAATAGTACCACTGCGAACTACAAGGTATGTCGTAAAAGCCGACTGATGTAAGACCTAGGGAAACTACGCTAGTAAGTCTTCGTCTTCCAACGCTCCGTATCGACCACTTGTTAACCACTCTATGTGATTTGTATATGATCTGAACCTAAGAGCGATTGTACGTTGTGCCAGTTATGCGCCTATAAGTAGGACAGCACATCCGATTTCTGCGATGCTTTTTTATTTACTAGGGTAGCCTTTCTAGGTCCTACATCAGTCGCCTCTTACGACATGCATTATAGGTCGCAGTGGTACTTTTTTTCTTTGCTTCTCTTGCGGGCCCCGGCACCACACGGGCGTTTTTTTAATTTAAAGTTGTTAAAGTCCTTCTTCGTTAGTTTTTTTTGGGTTTTCATCTAGTTTGTTTTGTGTTCTGGAGGTTTTTGGTTCTCTCTATTTCTCTCGCGATCACCGCTTAGACTGATGTACCAGATTTCCACATGAATTCTGCTGTTATTATTAGGGACTCCGTCTCTCCGTACAGCTTAGGTCTTTGGTTCTAATCCGGAGAGCGATGTTCTGTTTGTACGTGTATTTTGTCTTCGAGATCCGTTATGATTGTTTCCGGAGCTACGGTGTTCGTGCTTTGTGCAATACTCTCTAAGGTGGTATGCTACTTCTATCTAGAGTGATCAAGCCCTATGCAAGGTAAACTGGTGCAACTAAGTTAATTCATAGCTGTAAACACCTTTAGACTGCAATGGCTGATCGTCAGTAATGGAACTGAAGAAGTTTTCTATTAGTTGTTAAGTGAGCATGAAGGGGTGTATTAGGACCTTGTGTAACCAAAGAACAATGTAAACGATCAGCATGCACATCTTTTGTTATCTTCAGACTGAGACTACATCCCTATGGTCTTATCCAAAGTGAATTATCAACTGGGGGTTGTTCTATAGCAGTCGCGGAAGTAGTCCTCTGACAATAGTTACCTACAGATTGACCAGCGTGGTCAATAAGTGATGTTTATAGAGCAATTTCAGCTCTAGAAAAGAGGGAGTACTGCAGTTGTCACCAATAGACTCTACTTGTGTAGGAGTCTTTGCAACACTCACTACACGCCTAGAGTTGTTGGAAATTCCTGGGTCTTAAAGAAAGCCAGATATCCAAAGAGCGAAATAATTCCATAATTTCTGAGGGTTAGAAAACAAACAAACAACATCCAAAGTGCAATGACGTCAGAACTTGAACACTGAAACTATTTATCGACTTAGAGTTGATATAGGGGATATTCTTCGGTCTCTTCGAGACTCTCTGTTGGATGAGGACACTAAAATCGATGTTGAATCGATCAAGCGATTTAAGCAGTTTGGAGTTACCCGTTGTTCAAGTCGAACTGGATGCATGAGAGGCAGAGTGAGAGGTGTGTTTAATCAGCGAGCCACAGGAACCATCAGTATGCATACTCTTCGATATCTGTTGGGGAGACTGAGCACCTATGGGTCTGCCCGGAGTGCAATGACGTCAGTTTAGTAACCAATAACAATAACAATAGTTCTTTCCAAAATTCGTGAACATCTTTACCTACTAATATAAAATCTTCCGCTTTGACAGAAGTTATTGATTTTTACATTTTTATATAGGTAACAGTGGCGAACTTCATAAAGTATTTTTTGCCCACCCAAACCTTTAGTGGTGTAATATTTCACTTATATGTTATTACTAAAATAACAGCGATGTTGATTTGGTATACGCGAAGAAGGTTAGCGGTACGGTTGTCCTTTATTCTGTGTATTACGCATATCCATGTTCCACAAGCAATTCAACGCAAGTAAAAATCTGAAATCCCGTGGAATTTATCAGTTCACAATGTATCCGAAAAAGTTTCATTGGCGTATGCACACACTATTATTTTCATTGATAAAAGTGGAAGGTATCATTTTTTCACTATGTCCCATTTCTTTTTATAATATGTAATAGGGATACACATTTGCAAACACTCGCCACCATTTTGTGTATTACTGTAAATTCTAAACTTTGATGATCATTTTGTTCTGGTAATGAAAAGTTATATCACAAAAAAGGTTGTTGGTTTTTTTTTGCATCAACCAAGCTACCTACCAATCAGTTAAACTTAATTCGTAAGGTCGTGAGGACTGCCAGCAAAAAATTAATGTTGTGCATCAGGTAGATTTCGTACAAATTAAACGTTAGTGTGTTCACGAATTTTGGAACGAATTACGTTTTCTGGATGTTTTCTTTATGGCTTTCCAGAATAGTCCGGCATTCTTCAGTTCCATCTGTCTCTGGCGCGGAGCCATAGTTCGTCCGAGACTCTTCTTCTTCTTCTTCGAACGCTAAATATCGACCATTTGTTAAACCACTCTAATGAATTTTCCATTATAAGTTTATAAAAAGAAAGAGAAAAAAGAAAAGAAAAAGAAAAAAAAAGAAGAGAAACAATAAAACATCAATTAAATATATGACTCATATACATATAACATCTACACATATAAAGTATAGAGCATGAGAAGAGAAAGTACTAAGAAGCATAGGAATGTAGAGCGTTGAGTCCATGAGGTCGCAATGTATCATATAAAGAACCAGGAGGCCACATTTAGTGCGTCTTCTCTCTCATTTGGCTTGTCCTGTTTGGAATAACCTTGTCTGCATAGCTCTCCTAGTCATTGAGGTGCGTAAGCCTCTCTCCCCACTAAAAGCCTCGTGGAAGGCTTGCGTACCTAGTTGATATATATGCCACAATTATATTAAAATGACACAATTAATTACATGAAACTCTAATATGTGAATTGTATTCACATTAATATGTGAATTGTAATTTCTTCAACTCCTTTAATCTACAGAAAATGATATCATTCGTCAACAGACATCAGATACGAAATCGTTAGCAAGTGAACAAGAGATAGAACCCAAACTTTCAGATACAAACAGCGTTATTAGCCCCCCTTCTTACCATCAAGAAAATATATTATCTCCAGTACGGAAAAACATTCCACTGGAAGAGCCCATAATTAAGAAGGAAGGTAAGTGAATCGGTTGATTTTTTTCTATATTTTCAAATATACACGGAAAATATCCTCATTAAGTGGCATACTCAACTTCCTGTCCAAAGCAATTTATACAATTTTTCATGCCAGCAGTGGCGGCTCGTAGCTAAAATTAGTGGGGATGTTACTTCAGCAAATTTTGTTTCATTCTTTTCATAAATATCATATTGTGTACAACAAACAGAAATATAGAAAGAAAATGAATACATAAACTTGATAAAATCCTCCTCCCATGTGTTGCCGGTGCTCGCAAGGGAGCAAAGAATAGTAACACTGCGACCTACAAGGCATGTCGAAAGAGGCGACTGAAGGTCTAGGGAAGCTACCCTAGTAAATAAAAAGCGTCGCAGTAGTGTTGGCCTACTTGTAGGCGCATAACTTGCGCACTGTAGAATCGCTCTTGGGTTCAGATCATATACAAATCACAAAGAGTGGTCGATATGGAAAGATTGAAGAACTATAACAATTTAAGCTATTAGTATGTAAAAAAAATGATTTTTTAAAAGGATTTTATCTCCTTCAAAAGCTTGGATAGAAGATTGAAGTGTCCAGAAAAGAACAGCCCAAAAGGTATATGAGTAGGCTCATCAATCAAAAATCGAACTGATACGATCAGTCGCTGGACGCTGTTGTAGATATTGCGAAGGATAACGGAGCACCTATGGACAAGTCCGGAGTACAATGAAGATATTCCAAACTGAAACTGGACACTTTGGCAAAGACAACTCTCGAATGGACAGCAGAAGGAAAGGAAAATAAAAGAGTTCTGTGGGTAGAAAGGCAGCAGAACATAACGGCAGCAATGGGGATCACTTGTAAATAAAAAAGGCTCCTGGCATGATGCTCACTACATCACCCATCGTGTGTCGATGGTTAATGAAAAATACTAGCCCGAGACCGTATTCCCATGGTACCACATGGTACGCTAAAAGGGTTCCTCTATGACATGAAGATGATATAGAGACAGACGCTATAGAAACTGCAGATATCTGCAATTGTCATTTGATTTATTGGACCATCATCATTGCACTTAAGTAAATAGCCATGTGTGCTCCGATCTCTTTCTTACACAGGAAAATCTTCTTCTTCTCTTCTCTCGTTCGTTCTTTTCTGCCATTTGTATCAGTCTAATGTGATATATAAACGGCCAAACACCAAGAACGGGTGTACGTTCACAAACCTTCAGTACCAATTGGAGCTCAGGTGCTTATCCTTCGGTGGTGTGTTCGGTTTCAACCAGCTGTTTATTTACTAGGTAGCTAGCCCTAGGGTACGATCCATTCTGCCGTATATTTTGGCCCAAATCTATGCCTTTTCGATCATCTTTTTGCCGTACCATTTATCTGATCTGAGCCATGGTGCTTGGAGGTCATCTCGCTCTGTGTAGGTTGATCGGCGTCCGAAAAGTATTGCCCTTAGTCAATGTTTGGGTCAAGCCTTTGCATTATCGACTTTACTTTTCTATCCACAGTGAGTTTATCCTGAGTAGGAGTATTCTCTGCCGTTTTGTTTTACTTTTCTATCCATGATGAGTTTATCCTGAGTAGGAGTATTCTCAGCCGTTTCGGGGCGTGTCGCCGCTTGGCAATTTACAAGTGTTTACTCTGCATTTTCCCTGTCCCCAGGAAACACTAGACTGGGACTGCGCACAGATATTCTAGAAGGAAGTTTCAATCGGCGCTAGAAAAGCAACTGAAATTTTGCGCTCGCCAACATCACCCACTACAGTTCTTCCGGGGATGTTAGTTGTTAATACAATAGTACCTTCTCCGGTTGTCCCGGGGAGAAAAGTTTCGTTAGCCACTAAAACGCAACTTTAGAATTTGCGCACGGTCAACTTTAGCCAATAGGTTTCTCTGCACTTGGCCTCCTGTACGGAGTTTACCGCAATCTTCCCAAATATCGACACGATGAGCTACAGTGTTTTCCAGAGACACTTACCGAGACCTTTGTTTTGTACTAGGTTCAAGCCTTGCTATGCTTTCCAGTTTTCACCTGCTCATCTGGGTGATTCGCTCACCTTTACGTTTGCCACGCATTCCCGTCTCACCATCAACAGCACCTTGCATGTCTGCCCTGTCTTTGGACTCAGCCGAGACTTTTTATTCGTTACGCATCGTTCTTATTGATTCTTGCCCCACAGCTGGCAATTGCATGCGGCCAAAGTTTACTCCAGGGGAATTTAGATTCCTTCACTGACGACTACTGTTTCTTACGTTTCTATTGTTTCTCACCGTGCACACCTTCACATTGCCTCTAGCTTGTCCAGACACAGAGCTAAATTCGAACCTCTCCACGCCATCTGCGCCGTGGACGTTTGCCCACCGATGGGCCCACCCGTGCATCGTCCGCATGCGTGCACGCTCTGCCCTGGTGCCTACCTCACCATTTCCGTCAATTCCCACCGTGCTCACATTTTCATGGGCTGTCCCCACCTGGGGCTCAACCCGAGATTCCACCCCTGCGCTGGGGGTTCGGGCTTCGTCCCATGTGGACCCACCCGTGCATTGTCCACATGCGTACCCGCTCTGCCCCGGTGCTTGCCTCATCGTCACCGTCAGTTTTCGACATGCTCACATTTGCCTAGGGTGTCCGATTCCGGGGGGCAAAAACGGGCCCTCATCACTGTTATGGAGGCCCGAGTTTCGCCCCATGTGGACCCACGTGCAGTTCAACTCGATTCCCAGCATATTCATCGACTTAAGAGAGAGGGCTCAAAAGAGAGCATGCGCGGAATCCGAGTTTCGCCCCGCGCGAGTCGTCTCTTCGATGGCTTAGAATCGTGCTCCCATCCCTGTGAATATGGGCCCGAGTTTCAATCTGTCTGGGCCCACATGCAGCTCAACTCGACTCCCAGCATACTCATCGGCTCAAGAGAGAGCATGCGCGGACTCCGAGTTTCGCCACACGCGGTTTCACGTTCATCTTTCCAGCTTTTCCCATCGGCCGGGAGAGACGAGCATTAATAGTCACTCTGGGAATTCGCTCGTCTGTGTTGCGAGCGGATTCCATCTAGCGTTACTACCTTTACATCTCTACTTGCACCATAGTAGCTCTTCCACCGCACCTGCCTTCTTAGCCAGACTGGAACTACCGTCTTTTTCCAGGGTCACCACGAGGAGGTGAGGGCAGGGGATTAGTGCCAGCTCACTAACCTGGTGCGCTGTTGTTTCCTTGCGCCTTTGACTCCTCACAGGAAGATCTATCTCTCTCTCTCGATCCCTGACACAGGAAGATCTAAGCAGTAGTGCACGAACTCTAGCCCCAATGAGGATCCCCGTTGTAATTTTAGAAGATAGTGGAAATATCTTTGTAGGAATTTTATTTTTAGTCTTTCTCATGAATTTTTAAATTGTTTTTTAACCACAGCTAATCTTTTTAATTGTTTTCTTTCATATAGTATTTTTAAACAAGCAATGGAAGTCAGGAACAAGTTTCCTTCTCTCTGCCTCTACAAGCCAGACACTGGCCCTTGTGGAGCCTCTCACAAACGTTATTACTTTAGCAAGACAACAATGGAGTGTTATAAATTTATATATGGTGGTTGTGATGGAAACCAAAACAATTTTCAGACAATAACAGAATGTAATTTGGCTTGCTTAGGACATCAATAAATTATAGACATAACAATTTGCAACATACAAACAAAACCAATTTTGATATGTTTGAAAGATAGTTGTGTTTTTGGTTTTTTTTGGCGGGGAGAGTTGAAAGTTTTTATATTTGAGGTAATCACAAACGGTGAATGAATGACCAAAAAATGTGGATTCATTTGGTATCTTTCCCAATATTTCTGCTTTTGTAAGCATTGTCTTTTAGATAAACAATTTTTTTTTTAAATCTGTGTTATATCTTTTTCTTTAAATATTTTACTTGTTCCTATATTAATACCATGTTGTAATGCCAGATAAGATTAAAGACTGTAAAATTTAACATTCACTTGTATACGCAGCCAAATAAACCCATCTTTTTCTAAATTGATCTTTTTAGATTACTGTTAATATAATTTGTTTCTACTCATTTCTTCTGCAAACGCTCCATATCGACCACTTGTTAACCACTCTTTGTGATGTTTATGTGATCTGAGCCTAAGAGAGATTGTACGCTGTGCCAGTTATGCGTCTACAAGTAGGCCAGCACATCCTGTTTCAGCGATGCTTTTTATTTACTAGGATAGCTTCCATAGGTCCTACATCAGTCGCCTCTTACGACATACCTTATAGTTCGCAGTGGTACTATTCTTGTCTTCCCTTGAGGGCCCCGGCACCACACGGGCGGCTTACTCATGTAAAAAATGTTGCACTTTCATACAGATCCATTATTTTAACACATCCATTTTCAAATTGTGGATTTAGAGCTTCTCCATAACTATTCTGCCTGTATTATTTAGATATAATTTTTAGAAATATTTTGTCTTGTGGTCAATATGGCCACAAATTGACCCTTATAATAAATGGTATCTTATTTTTCTTGCAATCGCCCGCTATTAATTCAGGCGTAGTCAGGGCACCTTGTATGGCGATTCTGACTGACTTTTGCATGAAGGCGTGCTTTCCTTTTATCAGTGTCCATACAGGCGTGCCCTCTCCGACTTCAGGGGTACTAAATTGTCCACTTATTCATCAAGTATTCAGCAAACAATTGAGCTTTTGCTTTTTGTCTGAATGGCACATAGCGGTGTCTGCATGGGTTTGCAAGTACAGATAACAATCTGTTATATAAGGACTATTATCAAAGCCCTCCAGACATGTCTATAGTTGCTCCGATCCCTGCCTAGACAAGTCCAGCAGCCCAACATGCCAGTTGGATGTTAATTAACTCTTAGTGGACCAGGGTAAAGCCATTTTAGAGTAAAAACGCCACTTAGTGTCGATCCTGGTTCACAAGGAGTTAATGAATCTTTTTGCATATTTGGTATGTCGTTCTTTTCGGACTGTACCAATATCAACACCCATCTCTCTCAATCTGGTCAGCGACAGGGATTGACAACCCAAAAATTACTGTTTGAAAAGACTCTATGTCTATGCATTAAGAATGTCATTTCGGTCTTCTGCACATTCCTATGATATTGTAGCCGTGCCAGAAAATCTGTCAGCTCGGTCATTACCCCTGCATGCCAAGGGGCGAAAATAAAGGTACATATTCCATGATTTGCGTTTTATAAATAACATTAATTTGTATTCCCTTTATTCCATTTAAAGAAATTATTACAAGTTATTTAGAAGAGATATATTAATTTTAGCAAAGCAACATCAGCTTTTAAAAGTCTAAATAAAATATGGAACTGCAAGTTATATAGTATTAAAACTAAATTACGAATTTTCAATTCAAATGTTGTATCAATCCTAACATATGCTAGCGAGAGTTGGAAAATGACTAAAGATATAGAAAACAAGTTGAATGCATTTGAAAATAGATGGCTGCGAAAAATAATGAATATAAAATGGAACGAATTCAGGAGAAGTGATGAAATCAGGGACATGTCTGGTCAACCACTAGTGACAACTGTTATAAGAAAGAGAAGATGGAGATATGTTGGGCACACCTTGAGGAGAAATGATCCACGAATATCAAAGCAGGCATTGTAGTGGGATGCAAAGGGTTCAAGAAAGAGAGGTCGACCTAAGGAGACCCTGAAACGAACTTTGCTGAGAGAGGTAGGAAATATCGGTCTCAGTTCCATGGAGGTGATTGAGCGAGTTGCTCAGGATAGAGCGGTATGGAGAAATTACTTGCAGGCCCTATGTAACGTATAACGGTACGAGAGGAATTATTATTATATTAATTTTAGACCATTTATTTTAACATCTCAAGATAATGCCCATCGACAAAATAAGATGGAAAAACTAATTATTGGTATTTTTCTTCTTCGAACGCAGCATGTCGACCACTTGTTAACCACTCTTTGTGATTTGCGTGTGATCCAAGCCTAAGAGCGATTGTTCGTTTTGCCAGTTATGCGCTTACAAGTACGTTAGTACATCCGATTTCTGTGACGCTTTTTATTTACTAGTTTAGCCTCCCTATGCCCTACCTCAGACTCCTCTTATATGCCTTGTAGGTCGCAGTGCTACTACTCTTTGCTCCCCTTGTGAGCCCCGGGAACACACAGGTGTAAATAGCATTAATTTGTATTCTCTTTATTGATAATCATTCTAACTTATTTAGAAGAGAAATATTGATGTTAGGCCATTTGTTAGCATCTCATGATAATGTCTAATGACGAAATAAGATGGAAACAATTATTTATTGCTATTCTTATTCTTCAAACGCTCCATATTGACCACTTGTTAACCACTCTTTATGATTTATATGTGATTCAAGCCTAGGAATGATTGTTCGTTGGGCCAGTTATGTGCTTACAAGTAGGCAATCACATCCGATTTTTTGCGACGCTTTTTATTTTACTACGGTAGCTTCCCTACTTCAGTCGCCTCTTACGGCATGGCTTGTATGTCGCAGTGTTAATACTATTTGCTCCCCTTGAGAGTCCTAGCAAAAACTGGCGATTGGTATTCTTATTCTGTTGACATCATGAGCCACGTGTTGGGTCTCTTCTTTGTTCATCCTCTAACGGATGCCAGTTATGCTGTCTTAAAGTTTACGGTGGTGCTGCAACATATTAGCATTTCGGCGAGAAACATGCGGTCTGTGCACATTTTGGGGAATATGTTGCCCTCCATTTGTATCTCTACTCACTTAACCAGACTGCAGAAATGCAACCTCTAATAGACATTGGAAAAGTTTCAGTTTGGAATATCTTCATGCACTCCGGACATGTCCATATGTGCTCCAATCTCCTTTGCAATATCTCCAACAGCGTCCAGCGACTGACCGTACAAGTTCGACTTTGATTGTTGAGCCTACTCATATACCTGCTGTACTGTTCTTTTCTGCTATTCCAATCTTCGAACCCAGCTCCTGCAATCTAGTAGTTGACGTGGATTGGTTTAATGGAAATCTTATTTGCGACCACTCTATGAGGGTGTTCAAAATATCAGCTCTATCCATTGGCTGGTCCGTACTCATCTGTTGTACTGTTCTTTTCTTGCTACTCCAATCTTCAAACACAGCTCCTGCAATCTAGTAGTTGACATGGATTGGTTTAATGGAAATCTTATTTGCGACCACTCTATGAGGGTGTTCAAAATATCAGCTCTATCCATTGGCTGGTCCGTACTCATCTGTTGTACTGTTATTTTCTTGCTACTCCAATCTTCATACCCAGCTCCTGTAATCTAGCAGTTGACGTGGATTGCTTTAAATGAAAATCTTCTTTGCGGCCACTCTATGAGGGCGTTCAAAATATCAGCTCTATCCATTAGCTGGCCGATATTATTGGAGAAGGATCTTGGTAAACTCTGATTCGATGCCTTCTGTTATCTTGTTCGCTATGTCTTTGTTCCCACATTTTAGGTAAAAGCTGTTGTTACTGCCTGTAGTACCGCTTTTTGAGGGCGGTGTGGGACGAGAGGCTGAGAAATTTAATAGCTGCATGGCTAGGGCAGTCGCCTGAAACTGTTCAGGTTATGATTTGTCATTTATAACCACAACAGAAGAAATCATTGACATTACCATAAATTGAACACAGGTATCCCGTATGGGAGCCATGCTCTAATCCATTCGGCCAGATGCTCCCCCCTTTTTGGGTCAGACTCTATAAGTAATAGCATACAAGGACGCCACTTATGTGAAGTTTTACAGAAGACAGCTAATAATCTATGTACTACACATTTGCTTGTTTTGTGGCTAGAGTTCCTAGAACCTCCCAGTCAGTGGCCGACGGCATCTAAAAATGTATGTTGTCAGGAGATAAAAAAACAGGAAAGAACCCGCCTATAAATTAAAAACTATCATTTACAGGGGCATAACTCCATCTATTTTTTCTCTTCCATTTTTAATGATTTTTCCTTCTATTAGTATTCTTGAAAAAAGATTGATTAAATTTATATTAAAATATAACAACGAAAATTGAAGTTGCATACTACAGGGCGTTCAAGATAATTGCAGCCCCATTGACAATTCGAAAGTTGCCAGGTACACATTGAGTTGTGTTTATTTACTATTTAAACCAGTTCTGACTAGCTCGTCCTACGTCACATTTGTTCATCGCCCCTTCCCGCACTACAGTTACACAACGTCACACAACCTTGACCTATACTACGTCATAACTGAACTTTCCCATACATATATGCCAGATTAGCTCCATTCACGGGCTGCTTTTAAGTTGAACACCCTGTATAGTCCTAATGGGACTTTTATTTTATTTTCATTTTTAATATTTCTCAACATATTGTCTGTTGCCAAATAGACTCTCTTGGCAACCTTGCTATTTCGCCACTGCTCCCAGTACTGCAGATTCCTGGTTTTCATTTCAGCCCACCTTTCCTGACCACAAAGTATAATAAACTACAGTTTGGGATCTTCTATTTAACATATCACATTTCTGAATGTTGTGTTTTAGGAAAGAAATTGTATATTTAATCCGTAACTTCATATCAGAAATGATGTCCGTCCTGTCACCTAGATGCACATATCACGGTCTGGTCAAGGTACAATTCTAGTTCCTGTTAGGCTGACATCACAAACAACAAACTTCATGTGCATTGATAATAGTCATGATGATTTTGGAAAGAATTCTGTGGAAAAAATCATTCTGATAATTTCGAGTAAATTTAATAAATATTTGAATCTTGTTTTATGTTATCTAACTTGGTGGTTTATCAGTATGTATTGTGATTTCTCATTATTTGTGATGTGTGCTCTAGTTTCTATTGTGAATGTTCACTATTTGTTGTACGCTTCTGAGTTTGTATGGTGAATGTTCTCTATTTATTGTTGTACGCTTCAGAGATTGCATTGTGAATGCTCACTATTTTTAGTGTTTGCTTCAGAGATTGTATTGTGAATGTTCACTATTTTTGGTGTTTGCTTCAGAGTTTGTATGGTGGATGTAGAATATTGTCCTCATGTCTCCCAGATATTCTCATTGCTTGCTGTAAGGTTCAAACAATACATGTCACTATAAATCTCATTTTTTTTTAATATACTGAAACTGGATGTGCTGTTGCGGATTTTGCCATAAAGTCCAGAAAATTGCTATGTCTACAGGCAATACTGTCTAAACTGTGCAACTAGAGCAAGGTCGTCATGCAGTGTATAGTCTCACTGTTGAATAAATGGAAATCTTCCAACGCTCCATATCGGCCACTTGTTAACCACTCTTTGTGATTTGTATGTTATCTGAACCTAAGAGCGATTATACACTGTTCTAGTTATGAGCCTACAAGTAGGCCAGCACATCCGATTTCTGCACTGCTTTTTATTTACTAGGGTAGCATCCTTAGAGCCTACATCAGTCCCTCTGTAGCTCGGCCTGCTAGCTGTGAGACGCCTCATAGCTCGGGTTCGAGCCTACTGTCCGGCATTTGTTCGAGTCCCTGGTCTTACTCAGGACGATAACGTGAGTACCTCTGAAGTCGGAGAAAATCTGCCTGTATGGCGAGGGAATACTAATTACGAGTACATTGAGCACACGGCTGCCAGTGTAAAGTAATTTACAATGTGCACGCTGCTGCCATTGTAAGAAATTGGAAAAACGGATTTTCACGCAGAAATCAATTTCAGAGATGAAACTTCGTCTGAGTTGAAAGCGGACGAAAAAAAAAAAAAAGTCCCTCTTACGACATGCACTGCAGGTTGCGGGGATTGACACCACACGAGCGGCAGCAAACTATTTTTCAGAAGTTCATTTTAAAATATGCCTGCCTACGATGTAACATTACAACCTTTGACGTCTACCTGCAGTGATAATAGTCAAAACAATTACGTCATTTTAATTCATCCAGTAGCTAATCTTTTTTTGCGTTCGTTCTTTACGACCAATTTTAATCACTCTTTGTGATATGTTTGATCTTTGCCAAGAACGTGTATACATTGCACATTGGTTTGGTAGGTCCCTAAACACATTGACTTCTACACGTTTAGGACACATGCATCCGATTTCAGACAAAACTTACTCGACTCTTACGACATGCGTGGTAGGTAACAGTGGTTCTATTCTTTAAACCCCAAATTTGTGCCCCAGGAACCACTCTGGCGATTTGGTAGCTAATGTATTCTTACGCTCAACTCATTTCTTGATCAAATAGTCCTTTTAAATATCGATTGAATCACGTATTATATTTGTCTACGGCAATGTACTTTCACGTCGACCGGTCAGAGTTCACGAGATGCGAACGTACAGGAGAACCCGATTCAAGGATTTCGTGTGGCTGAAATCGGATGCACATGTCCTAAACGTGTAGAAGTCTATGCGTTTAGGGGCCTACCAAACCGATGTGCAACGTAAACACGTTCTTGGCAAAGATCAAACATATCACAGTGATTAAAATTGATCGTAAAGAACGAACGCAAAGAAGAAGGATTTCGTGGTAATTGTGGTTTTTTGGTTTCTTTAAACAGCGTTTTATTTGAATTGGGAGCCCTTAAAAGGACTGTATGAGGGACTGTGAGCTATTGTGGGTTACTGTGGGGGCCAGAAGGTGATGGTATCAGCATTAATGGAACATTTTCTTGAAGAATGTAAAACAACAATGCTACTCTTCTTGTCATTAACATCCTGCTGAAAGAGAAAAAAAATCCATCACCATCTTCATGTATGTATCGAGTAAGCCAGAGCCAACTATAAACTTATGGGCCTTCGGACTCAGGTAAGAATTATGGGAAATCAGACTACAACTACACCGCGTGACCTCGCATTCCAGTATTGGTGTATATAAACAAATGCATTTTAAAATCAGCACAAAATGCTAAATCGAAGTTATACTATGCAACAAGTTAAGTTTAACAATAAGGAATATCAATATATTTTTCACCAATAAATTACCATAGAATTGAGTAAAATTGCAAAACATATATCTATCAAACATATATACATTCCAACCCCTTTCTCTGATCTAGGTCAGGGATTCCCTGGTCAGTTATCTGGCCTAGTTATATAGAGTTGGCTGTGAGTAAGCAGAGAATGACTGGATTTACAGTGCACGGAATGATGGGACCCTCTGCGCTATATTTAGAACGCTCAACGCCTAAATTTAGAAGGACCCGATTTTAATGGTGAGTCACAGTCAGCTCTAAATAACTTGGATAATATAACTTTGATTTAGCATTCTGTGTTGATTTTAAATTGAATTTGTCTATATACAACAATACTGGAATGCGAGGTCATGTGCTGTAGTTGTGGTCTGATTTCCCATAATTCCTACCGGAGTCCAAAGGCCAATAAGTTTATAATTGGCTCTGGTTTTAACAAAACACGAAAAAGACATAATTGAGCGAAACACGTAAAAAACATTTTTAACAAGAACAAAGTATTAGAGATTTACAAAATACAAAAACAATACACAGAAATGTTTCGACCAAATTGCCTTTATCAAGCAAAGAATACAACAGAAATGAAGAATTTCACAGTACACTACATATAGAATGAAAATCGTGGCATATCATTTACAGGAAGCAGCCATCAACCACAGCAAACGAGTTTTTCTACGTTTACCATAAAGATTATATATTACAAAACCACCTAATATGTAGCCGCTTCTGCGGTTTATGTCTGACATATTTAATTGTCCCTGATTTTATATTATTCTTTAATATCAAAAGCCAACTCTCTTTAGTATCAAGCTGTTGCAAAACAGAAGCATTTGTTCTTTTTCTGAAAGGGGTAATAACTTCCCAGAAGACAAATAATAGTAAATACTCAAAAAAAAAACAAATTTTTGCTGGGCCCCACCAAGAAAAAATGACCACAAGCCGCCACTGTGTCCACTGAATGCTTTTTCCCAGACCTGGCATATGCTGATTGATATGCACACACAATATATTTATCATATATCTGAGTATTACTTTCTGATCTTTGCAATAAAGCTTTATGAATGTGTTTAATTATACATAACATTCCATATGCAACATTCTTTTTGAGTACCTCTTTCTGTCTATGACATATACAAAACAGAAAGTGACAGCCAGGCAGTTTTGAGGATCGCGAGAGAAAAAAAACAAACAAATGAACACATTTTGTTAACAAAACAAGATGACAAAATACTGCATTCAGTTAACCAGATTTATTTCAGTTTATGCAATGATCTCATAAGGAATTGGTGTCAGGAACTCTGGCTTGATACGTTTAGTGCTGACAAAGTGAGCTTTTCTTGGCTGGGCGGGCTGAAATATCAGAAACAATCAGATAAAACATGCTTGCTTGATACATTCAACACAATTGTAAGGCAAGAAAAAATATTGTGAATGGAACTGGCAATGCTAGATTATGAATGATGATGTATCATGTAGATCACAGAAATGAACTCATTCATGCCACCGTAAACATGTAGTTGGTAGCATAGTGGTTCCATCTGTTTACGTCCTCAAAAAAAAGGTTTTTCTATGTTGTCTCCCACTTCATTGTTCCAAGTGAAACAAAGTGGACTGTAAGCATTGCTCCACTCTTCTTTTTCGAACGCTAAATATCGACCATTTGTCAATCACTCTGTGATTTGTATGTGATCTGAGCCTAAGTGCGATTGTACGATGTGCCAGTTATGCGTCTACATGTAGACCAGCACATCCAATTTCTGCGTTGCTTTTTATTAACTAGGGTAGAATCCCTAGGGCCTACATCCGTCGCCTCTTACGACATGCCTTGTAAGTCAGTGGTATTATTCGTTGCTTCCCTAGCGGGCCCCGGCACCACATGGGTGGTACTACTAGAATAAACTCATTCATGCCACCCTAAACATGCAATTATCAGTTGCAATGTAGTGGCTCCGCATCTATTTACCTCTAAAAGAAAGGTGTTTCTTATGTTGTGTGTACCACTTCACAAATAAATATTTCATTTACACCTGAAACTTTTCGGCACAGCATTTTTGTAACAGGTTTGCCTTTCTTTTGAGTTTCCTATTAACTTCGTCAAGACTGCAATGATACAGTCTGCTACCAGGATAAATACTAGAAGATGGACTTAGCTCTGGTTAACTCAAAAGAACTTTTGTAATCACATTCACCTTCTTAACTCTTGTCTACCATTCTGCCAGTCATTGAGTATGTTCAATACACCCATTATACTTCTTCAGCGTTCTTCCTGTGTAAATTTGTATGTTAGCCATGACATGTGATTTGGCGCTTCTGGTCGATTTTTGTGTTTACCATTTGACTGGTGTCCCATGCCGTGAGGTGGGCCTTCACCAACTCATAGGTGAACAATACCTTTAAATACACACAATCTAACAGTAATAAAATACACTAGTACTTCTCTATGACAAATATAGATGGTATGTAACCAAGAATACCACATACCAACCGCAGACCACCAAATGATGGTTTCGTTGCATAAATCTCATTATCTGAGAGAACCTTGTTTCCCAGTAAAACCCAGTGGACTGGACACAACAAACACACAGACTAAAACTAGTTACATCATTCACATGTGCACAGACAGCCGAACACATCCTAAAAGATTGTCAGGTGATGAATCAATTGCAGAAAGAACACTGGCCAACAGAGAAAGACAACACAAAGTTGATTATAAGCCTTGATGAACTAACAACATACATGCAGAGAACAGGACTCATTGTGTAGACATTGGACATCAGTGAATCTTCTTCTTTGCGTTGTTCTTTCACGACCAATTTTGATCACTCATTGTGATATGTTTGATCTTTGCCAAGAACGTGTATACATTGTAGATTGGTTTGGTAGGCCCCTAAACGCAGACTTCTACACGTTTAGGACATGTGCATCCGATTTCAGCCAGACCTCCCTAATCGCCTCTTACAACATGCATGGCAGGTAACAGTGTTACTATTCTTTACACCCCAAATTTGGGCCCCGGCAACCACTCGGGCGACATCAGTGAATGAGAAGAACCAATGTTGCATGCCAACACCCTAATTAACCCTTTGGACGCCATATACGGAAATATACGGGTTTACCGTAGGACGCCGTATACGGAAATATACGGGTTTTTTATATTGTTTCAGAAGAATTCGCTAAATAAAACGAGAAGTCCAAATTTTATATAGCTTGAACTGTGACCTATAAGTAGGACGAACGCGGAAATTTTCCTTATTTCACGCCGAAAACTGATCGGAGGTAGTATTTCTTTGTGAATTTTATAAATTGTGCTTCAGTAGTTCGAAATTTTTGGGAAATGGCTTCTAATTTCAATACGATAGTAATGTGAGGACTTTGAGTTTGACCTCATTTCATGCACATGGTGAGATGAGATTCATTAGATCTTTATTCTCGAGAGTTCATTCTGTGAATTTGTCAGTTAAGCCATGACATGTAATTTAGGCTTTAGTGATTTTTTTTTCCATTGACTGGTGCTCCGTGGGGGCCCACAACTATAGTAAACAGCATAGCTTTAAATACCACTCTAACAGTAATTACTAGTACTTTATGACAAAAGATGGTGAACTCAATACTACATACCAAGACGTGCAGACACCAATGATGGTTTATTTCAACTAATTTTATGAGAGAACCTTTTTCGAATTGACTGGACAACAAAACGACTAATAGTTACATCATCACATGTGCAAGAAAGCCTGAAACATCCAAAAGTTGTAGGTGATGAATCAATTGAGAAAGAAAGAAAGAGGCAACAAAAGTTTTATGAACCTCTGAACTAAAAAATACATGCAGAGAAAGGCTCAATACATGATCCTGACATTGTGACGATAGTGAATTCTTTTTTACAAACTTATTCTAAATTTTCACTTTCATTTTGATCAACTATTAGTATATTTTGATCTTATCCATTGCCCATTGTAAGATTTCTTGTAGGCTTCTATACCAGTTCACAGTATTGCTTGCTCATTGCAGTTTGAATGTTCTACAAGCAATGGTAGTATAAGTATTAATTCTTTAGAAGAATTTGGCTCTTGAACCACTCACATTCAGTGAATGAGAGAATAATGTTGCATGCCAACACCCTAATTAAGGGAAACATGTAAGAGAACAAACTCTCAGGCAACTGTCTAACAATATAGTAAGATGTGAGATTAACATGACATTCTAACAACTTAAGTCGGTGGTCTGTGCCTTGCTAGAATGATACAAACGCAAAGGAGAGAACTTGCGTGTTTACCCTCTACAAGTTTAGGCTGCCATGTATGTCACTTCTAAATAATTTGAGGTGAATGCCTACTTTCCTTAGTATCAGTGTCTCCCGTCATATGGGTGTGCCTTCTCCGACTTCAGAGGTGGAGAGATTACTAATGACCAACAAATGTTTACTTACCACTCTCTTTGTGTTCACTCTGGTGCCCTT
Organism: Arion vulgaris; assembly: GCA_020796225.1. NCBI lineage: Eukaryota > Metazoa > Mollusca > Gastropoda > Stylommatophora > Arionidae > Arion > Arion vulgaris. The sequence goes on from CM036776.1 coordinate 18,009,573, forward strand.
CTCCTTGGCCTCTCCTTTCAGGGCTTCATTTCTCTTGACACGTTTCAGAAAATCAAGTCGGCAATTGCTGTGTTTGATGTGCTCAATCCTAAGGTTTATCTTCTTGGGAATGATGCGGTTACTGTTGATGAAAGAAAATTTAGCTCAACAGATGGGTGACAATTAAAGGTCTACAGAACATGGTCAACCTTAACACCACAGCAAGGAGAGTTTAGAGTACCAGTTTTCGACTCCCAACTCAGCACAAATACCACTTACAAAACTAAATCCCAATGCACTACGAAGTGTATACACAATGAAATTGTTCACAAACACCTCTTTGAGTGTTCAACAATGTCTAGATTGATATAGAATTGAATTTTATACCAGAAAGATATTTTGTTCAGGACAATATGACTTAGATACATATAGCAACATTACTCCCCAGTGTGTGGTATAAGGTATATTTTGATAACTGGTTTATATCTAAAGAGCTATATATCCATCTGGAAGCAAGGCATCGTCTTGGTACAGTGAGAACCAAAACCTGTTCAATGTTATCAGACAAAGGAGATTATCTACAGTTGTTAAAACATGTCATCATGATCTTCTTCTTTGCATTCGTTCTTTACGACCAATTTTAATCACTCTATGTGATTTGTTTGATCTTTGCCAAGAACGCGTATACGTTGCACATTGGTTTGGTAGGCCCCTAAACGCATAGACTTCTACACGCTTAGGACATGTGCATCCGATTTCATCCAAACCTTAGTCGCCTCTCACGACATGCATGGCAGGTAAGTGGTTCTATTCTTTACACCCCAATTTGAGCCCCGGTAACCACTCGGACGGGTCGTCATGATGACACTATACGCTGCCAAAAGGATAGACGAAGCTGTCTTATCTTAACCACATTTGTCGTGAAGCGTTGTGGGGAGAGTTAGTTTCTATCTTGTGCCAGGCGCGTTGCGCTTGACGTTGTCAGTCCATGTTTTCGCAGAGACTCTGATGTTATCTATCCATTGTGTTCTTGGCCTGCCTCATGCTCTGCGCCCTGAATGTTGATTATTGTAGGCATGTGATAGTAGTAAATGTGGTTCCATTCTCATTAGATGGCTGAACCACTTGATTCTTTGCTTCTCGATGTACTGTATGCATGGTATAGTACCAACGATGCTTCTGATATTCTCCTCTCCTTGTAACGTTGACAGCTTTTCATAGACATCTCATTTCACATGTAATCTTTCTTTCTTGTGTCTTAGTCAGGGGCCATGTTTGGCACTGATAGCAGAGAGTTGGAATAAATAGGCAGTTTATCAGTTGTCGCTTGACTGTCATGTTAATGCTTGGATGTTTTAATAGTGGTGACGGTATGTCACTGTTTGCCTTCTGGCATCTAGTCTAGATTTCTCTGTCCATCTGATGTGAATATACTCCCGAGATATTTGAATTCTGGAGTCTTGTATTTTTACGTTATTCATGTGCATATTTAGTTGACCTACTTATTGTCATGACTTCTGTTTTGGAGGTATTAATTTTCATGTCATATTTTTGCATGTCGCTTGCAGTGCATTTATGTGTTGAAGTTTGTGCTCATTGCTGTAAATTATACTCTGATCATCTGCAAAGAGTAGTTTGTTTGTAGTTATCTGTCTTGGTTTCTTGCGTTATCCTGTCTATGTATATCCTTACTATATTGAACAGTACACAGATAGTAAGCTGTCTGTCCATAAGCACATGTGGGTGATGGAACTAGTTTCAGTCTGTTGTGTCCAGTTCTGAGTCGAAAAATATCACTTGCCTTGCTCTATCTAGACAGTGGTGATTGTCTCTTTGCTGATCTTTTCTAATGGCCTTGATGAGCGTTTTCTTTTCCTGGAAAGTGATTGATTTCTTTGTTCCTGTGTTGCTCCTTTCTTAGCTAATTTATCTGCTCTCTCGTTTCCTGGTATGCCAGTATGCTGGTATCCACTGCAGCACCACTATTCTTTTGGTATTCAGCTCACTTAGTGTTTCAGTTTTAGCAGCTTTTCACTATCTATGGCTTGCAATACTGACAGTGCATCGATGAGGAATAAAATCTGCTGACATTGACTTCTGTTCTTTAGCATTTTAGCTGCAATGTTTAGGGCCTGTGCCTCAGCCAAGTAGTTTGAGCAGAATTTTTCAGTAGTGTACAGGTGGATTCGTTTGTTTGGTCTGGGTATCTTACATGAACTTCTGTCCCTCCATTTCTCACTGCTCTAGTTGCCGATTCATCTGTGTATATTTGGATCCATGCTTCGCTTGGATATAGTTCTTGGATCATTTCACATGCTACTGTTTTCTTTTGGAGAATATTTAGCTCTCCCATGGGGCATGTGATAGCTATGGTCATTCTAATGGTAAAATTATGATGTTTCCATGGGATTGGGGAGAGTGTTGCCGTTATATCCTTGGTGATGTCTGGTAGATCGTCCTTATATGTTCTAATTAGTCTTTTAGACCGGTGCACAAGACTACTTTTTAACCTACCGCTGGCCAGATCTCTGAACCTAGCTTTCATTGGATGTGTTGGCATATTCTTGTATTTTTCTGCTTGTGTGAGGCTCTTTGTGTCTGGTCTGTATGATAGGTGGAGTACATGTTATGTTTTCCATCTTGTCAATTGGAGTGGTCTTCATAGCATCTGTAATCAACCGGAGGGCTTGGTTCTGCACTTTATTCAGGTTTGAAGATTTGATTTGGCTGCTGTTGACCAAGATGATGATCCGTACTCTAATACTGGTCTTATTAATCCAGTGTATACTCTCTTTAGTGTCTTTTCATTAGCTCCCCAACTTGATCCATCTAGTTTCCTCAGGATAGCTAACTTTCTTCTTGCTTTAGTCTGTTCTCTACAGGTGGGGCTTCCATGTCATTCTTTTATCTAATGTGATGCCTAAATAATGTGGTTCTTCATCTATTGGGACTTTTGTATTCCCGAGTCGTATTTCTCCTGCTCTGTCTTCATTTCTTGATAAAGACTTTAGTTTATTCTTTGAACACTCATATCAACCACTTGTTAACCACTCTTTGTGATTTGAATGTGATCCAAGCCTAAGAGTGATTGTACGCTGTGCCAGTTATGTGCCTACAAGTAGGCAAGCATATCCGATTTCTGCTACGCCTTTTATTTACTAGGTAACTTCCTAGTCCCTATCTTAGTCGCCTCTTATGACATGCCTTGTAGCTCGAAGTGTTACTATTCTTTGCTCTCCTTGAGAGAGCCCAGGCAACACACATTTGGTTGAAATACTGAGTTGTATTTATTTGTTGGTGTACATTTCAACCACATTCCTTATTTATTTCATTTTACTGTAGTCTCTATCACACTTAGTATAGCAAACATTTTGTGTATCTTACCCAATTTGTTTATTGACTTCAACACCAACAGCATGTGGAGTCACGTTAAACACTCGACCAGTCTTTCCGTGGTAATACTTATGAGGCATACCTTTTTGAATGGCACCATCACCCTGAAAGATAAAGATTGTGCACACTAAAATTAAAGATTGTGCATAAAGATTGAAAAAAATAAAATATTCACTTCCAAAAACCAAATCCAAGTGACATCCAAAAAATTTGCTAGCATTGACAAGTTTTTTTATGAATGAACTGTCTATTACCAGGTGGAAGACGTAGTTGGCTGTCCACTTTTGCCATTAAGCATAGGGTGAAGTTCTAGAGTCTAATTTGCATTCTAGACCCAGATGAGTCACCCTTGTTGTGTTACATCTGTGTCTATGTAGTGTGGTCTTGATATTGTCTATCCATCTTTTCTTGGTCTTCCCTTAGCTCTAGTACCTGATCTCTTTTTATTGTATGCTGCTATTGGTGGTTGGTTGTATTCCATTCTCATTAAATGTCCAAACCACTACATTTGTTCTTTTTCGATGTATTCGTGCATAAAGTTATGCTCACTCTGCTTCTGATGTCCTCATTTCTCTTTCCTGGTGACTCCCAGTCTTCAAGCATTTCATTTCACACGTGGTGAGCTTTCTGCGGTGTGTTGCTGTAAGAGACCAAGTGTGGCACTGGTAACAAAGTGTTGGTAGGAAAATACTTTTTATCGTCTGTCTTTTCCCTTCCATCTTAGCCCGAGTGGTTACCGGGCCCAAATTTGGGGTGTAAAGAATAGAACCACTGTTACCTGCCACGCATGTTGTAAGAGGCGACTATGATGATAAACTGTTATGGGCTTATTTGTGGGTCAGTGATGTGTCTTATGCACTGTTCTAATATTTTTGCATATATTTTACCAGTGTGTCTTAATAGTGAAATGCCTCTATGTTTCGCATTCTTTTATTGCCTTTATTTTTCCATAGTGGGACTATTACTAATTTTTGCCAGTTATCGGGAGCTTTTCTTTGTCCATGCAGCTGTGAATATTCTGTTCAACCATTTTACACCTATTTCTTTGCATGCTTTAATTGCTTTGTTGGGTATGCCATCTGCACCTGGTGATTTTTTGTTCTCTCTGTTCTTTAATGAACTGTCAATGACATTTAATCATGACTATGAACTACAAATGTCTAAATCTAAAGCACATTGAAGTTCATTTTGCGATCATCTTACTATGCTATAGATATTAGCAGTGAGATGTCACCCCATGAATCCAGTTGCCAGAATGTGGTCCTTATGAGTGCTATATAATTTCTTTAAATTAGTCTCATGTTGTCAGGCTTTAAAGCAAGCATTCATGCAAAAAATGGCATAATTTATAGAAGGTGAGTGAGAAAAAATAAAATAAAGCAGACAAGTTAGATTAAGGATCATACTACTACCTTGTAGTTTGGGGACAAATCAAAGGCTAGCGGTGTAAACCGTACACAAAACTGAACGTCAGGAAAACCAAGTAGTCCACAAAAAGACTGGACAAATGATGCTCAACAACCCGGGAAGGCAGGTCATTTAAGGGTCACTAACCTAAAAGAAAAGAGCAACCTGCTGCCTTGCAGGTCGGCTGGGGACGTCAAAGGCTAACAGAGAGCTAACCCAGTAAACTCTAGTTGAAATCGGACATGTCCGAAGGATAAGCACCAGAGCTCCAAATGGTACTGAAGATGTGAAAGTATAACACCCGTTCTTGGTGTTAGGCTATTTATATATCACAATAAGAATGATCAAAATGGCAAGAGAGATTAAGGATCAACACAAGGACAACTATTTCCAGCAACAATCCTTCACACTGAAAAACAAAGAAATTTGGTCTGAACAGGTGTGCTATGAAGAGCCGCAGTAGCGTAGTTGTTAGTGAACTCGCTTCCCAATCCTGGTTCAACTCCCGCAGTGTGCATGGAATTTTTCCAGACCGCGATGGCTCTCAGGTCGACCCAGCCTCAACTGGTTACCAGACATGCTCTGGGAAAGTTCGCGTGATGCTGACCACATCACCCATCGTGTGCCGACGGTCAATGAAAAATACAAGCCTAACACTGTATTGCCCTATATACCATGAGGTATGAAAGGGTTCCTTTACTATTTACTTTACTTTTACTAGGTGTGCTATGAGGAACGTGGGAAGAGGTCTCCATATATATGCCTCCAACCTTTGCCACATTACAAGAAAAGATCAGAGCACCATTTTTAAGCACAAAATCTAACAACAGACTTTCAACCACATCCACAATGCTATCATGAAACTTGGCCATCCTCTCATCAGGTGTCAAATGGATATCAGAAAAATTCTACCTCTAAGACATGATAAATAAAACAACAAAGCAAAACCTTACAAACACATGCAGATACCCTGACATGGCATTGGGCCAAAGCTTAAAAACTGCTGGACCATTGAAGAACAGCTTTGGTACTACATGGGATGTTTCTCCTTCAGTACATGCCAAAGGGTATTATTCTTGCATTTGCCTGCTATGAATTCATGTGTCACCTTGAAAAGCGGTTCTATGCAAAGGTCTGCTTTCCTTATTAACAGTGTCCCATGTCCTACAAATATGCTTTCTCCGACGTGTCAACAGGTATGAAAAGCTGATATTTATTATGTGGTCCTGCAGCTGTGCCATACTACGCACCCAACTCTTTTTTTTTATTTAATCCACATTCATAATTAAAACTATAACACCAAAAAGCATCTTAGCTCACCGTTATGTCAACAATATCTCCACGTTTGTACACAGCCATATAACGTGACAGCTTTGTCACACCTTTATTTCTAAATCTGCGAGAGAACATGTACCGCGATCCGCGATAACCTTTGGGTTCACCATTTTGCTTTACTGAGGACAGAATTTTAAAAATGAATGAATAAAATCATAAACACATGTAGTACTTAGAAATTGACAAAAACTATACATGTGAAAATAAAATTGAGCAGTCCAGTTATGCCAGTTAATACCAATTTAATTGGCAATTACATGGATTGTGTCAAAACTAGTTATGCTCGCTTTTTTTAAAAATAAGTTAAGTTGCTGTCAACTTAATTTAAACTAAATAGTTAATGAATAAAACAAGTGTCAATAAATACTGAAAATATACAAACAAAAAACCTGATATATTTTTTTAAATAATTCTTAGGATCAGGAGGGGAAATATGGCACACCACTTTCTATGTGGGAAAGAATGTAAACGGTGAAACTGAAATCCCAAAACAGACTATACTATAATAATCTAGAATAATGAATTAACAGCATACAAATCATGAGTGAAGATGGCAGAAATATTCTTAGAATAAACTAGAAGATTTCCCAGTTTTTACATAATATAGCAAGAGTCAGTTTAGTGGACGAACCAATAGAGATAGTTATTTTTTAAAACAAATAAAATTATATAAATATTCATAAGCACTGCATTTAGTGATCAAAACACCTGAAATATACAGAGACTGACGCCAATGCGATTACTCGACTGAAGTTGAATTCCATATGGACAAATGACGTCACTTTACTTCAGCTGTGTCATTTTTTACGCTTAGTTTTTGAGGTAAAGTGAATTGGGGGGAAAGTAGTTTAAGATATCCTGTTTCTTCACGCATCATTATGTAAAGTACACATGTTAGGCAGACAATATATTTCAAATATCAACATACTGTTTTAACCGACAAAACTATGCGGCGCCTCGACATCTTTCACCACGTGTATCGTTAACAGGTCATCATGCAAAGTATGCGCCTCAAACATTTCGATAACGGTACAAAAGTTAATTTTAAAAATAACTCAACTATATATTGCTACAATTAAATGCATTAATTATAATATAAAAGTTTACAAATGTGTTGAAGAAGACTATAATCGTTAAAAATAAATTTATACTCACTGTTTCTTTTGCCAAGACTACCACACGGAATACTCAATCGGAAAAGGAAGGAAGAAAAGTTCCGGATCCGGTGATTGCTAAAAATTGTTATCCACGACACAATGTTCTACCTCTATTTTAAAGTTATTCAGTTTTCGGCCTAAGAACTTAGAACGAGTTTTATTATGGTTATATCACGGGTGTTGGAAAAATAAAATTTGACGAAAAAAATAGAATTTACTCATTGCAGAGACTTCGCGTATATTTGTAAACATTCTTCTTCTTTGCGTTCGTTCTTTACGACCAATTTTAATCACTCTTTGTGATATGTTTGATCTTTGCCAAGAACGTGTATACGTTGCACATTGGTTTGGTAGGCCCTAAACGCATAAGACTTATACACGTTTAGGACACATGCATCCGATTTCAGCCAAACCTCCTTAGTCGCCTCTTACGACATGCGTGGCAGGTAACAGTGGTTCTATTCTTTACACCCCACATTTGGGCCCCGGTAACCACTCGGGCGTTTGTAAACATTAATTTCTTACCCACACAGACGATCATACAATTCCTCTAACTTCTACATAACAATTCCTCTCAATTTTGTTAGTATATCCATACCTTGTTCTCTATCTTATATCCATTTTCCAAATTTAACCTTGTTTTCGGTCTTTTTTATTATTTTTTCAATTAAAGTTTGCCGATAAAATCTATATGGCAAAAAAATCTCGCAGCACTACATTGTGATTCATATGTTACTCCTCATAGAATATATAAATATCAGTGAATATGTAGAACGCGATAAAATAAACACATTAAATGATATTTTCAATAATGGATATGAAATTGAGAGGTTTAACAATTTTGAATATCTTGGTTCATTGATAAAAACAAGAAATGGAGATGAAATGAAAACATTAAAAAAATATCAAACATCCTTGTTCTTCGTGCGGTCTACTTAACCACTTGCTAAACTGCTGCTTTTTCTTTATCATGGACTAGTGCTGAGCGTGGTGGACTATGGTCTTGGTCGTCTGACAGTGAGCAGAACATCGCTGGATAAGTTAGACAGCATCCAAAATGAAGCGATAAGGCTTATACTCGGTTGCACATGTGACACTTCATGTGCGACAATGCGATATGTTCTTGGATTGCCAACGATGGCCATGAGACATAAAGTCGCACAGGTAAAAGCTTATCTGAGAGTTTCTGAAGACACAAATCATCCTCTGAACAAATCCATAAATGAAAACAATGGCAGGCGTTTGAAGAGAGGCCGATCCTGGATGGCTGAGGGTGTTATTAACACCAAAAAGCACCGAGTGGTAGCCAGGGCCCAAATTTGGGGTGTAAAGAATAGAACCACTGTTACCTGTCATGCATGTCGTAAGAGGCGATTAAGGAGGTTTGGATGAAACCGGATGCACATGTCCTTAACGTGTAGAAGGCTATGCGTTTAGGGGCCTACCAAACCAATGTGCAACGTATACACGTTCTTGGCAAAGATCAAACATATCACAAAGAGTGCTTAAAATTGGTCGTAAAGAACGAACGCAAAGAAGAAGAAGATTTCGGTTCATGGCAGCTCCCTCTGATATTGTAGCTATGCCAACAAATATATCAGCTCGTTCATTACCACTGACCCGAGATTTCCCTGGAACGGGCAACAAGAACTTAGAGTTGAAGACATTGATTAATGCGCCCGAGTGGTTACCAGGGCCCAAATTTGGGGTGTAAAGAATAGAACCACTGTTACCTGCCATGCATATCGTAAGATGCGACTAAGGAGGTTTGGCTGAAATCGGATGCACATGTCCTAAACTTGTAGAAATATATGCGTTTAGGAAACCAATTTGCAACGTATACACGTTCTTGGCAAAATCAAACATATCACAAAGAGTGATTAAAATTGGTCGTAAAGAACGAACGCAAAGAAGAAGAAGATTGATTAATGAAAAACAAAGATTTAGTATTTTAGAAATTTCAGCTAAAATGATCTCAGTACGCAACCAAATTATTCTCAAGTAGATACCAGCTCACTCTGTCAAATCAGGAAATGAGATAGCAGAGAAGCTGGCTAAGGAGAGAACAAAATTGATACAACACAATCTGCCCGTGTGGTTCCGTGGCCTGCAGGAAAAGTGAAGAACAGTAGAACAGTGTTACTGTTCTTCTACGAGGCATGTCGTAAGAGGCAACTGTTGTAGGACCTAGTGAAGCTATCCTAGTAAATAAAAAGCATAATAGAAATCGGATGTGCTGGCCTACTTGTAGGCGCATAACTGGCACAACGTTCAATTGCTCTTAGGCTCAGATCATAAACAAATCACACAAAGTGATTAACAAGTGGTATATATGGAGCGTTCGAAGAAAATAAAACACAAACACCCAGTTGCTGTCCGTGCATACCTAAATGTGCTTAGTCTCCATCAGAAGCTGACGATGAGTATATATGTCGGTATACCACATCATATAAAGGCTCCAAAAAAGGCTGCGCCATATAGTCGAGCCACAACTTAGCGACTCACAAATTAGATTCCGGAATAATTGAAGCTGTACAGATGCAATATTCGCACTCCGGCAGTTAGTGGAAAGGACTGTCGAATCTGACAAACACATGCACGTTGCCTTTATAGACCAGGAATAGGCGTTCAACCACGTAGATAGAAACAAGCTGAGGAAAGTATTGTCTAACGATGGGGGTTAATGAGCACCTAATTAATCTGCACAAGAGCCTCTATATAAACAGCCAGTGTGCAATTCGAACAAACAGCTGACGATCAGAAAAGCTCCACGTACGGTCAGAAGTAAGACAAGGATGAGTACTATCACAGCTGTCGTTTATCACATATATTGATCAAATCTGTAAAATAGCAAACACCAGTGAAGGAAACAACATTGGGAACTCTTAAACTAATTCCTTTTTGCAGACAATCATATCAACAACAGAGAAACAGCAACAGCATACATTAACAGACTCCAGTTAACATGCAACGAATACAAGATGAGAATAAACATCGACAAAACCGAAGTAATGACATTCGCTAGAGAGGAAAACACCACCAATATCTTCATCGACAAACGCCCGTTAATGCCAAGTCGCGTCCGTGTGGTGCTGGGGCCCGCAAGAGAAGCAAAGACTATATAGCTGTCCATTGCAAGCGATGATGACAACAATCTCAGACGTGTGCTGCTGCATCTCTCTGGTGTGTGCGGAGGGGACTGTAGAGTCCAATCCTATAACAGAATCCCTTACCACAGGTGGGGCATACATGATCAAGGTTAGAAATGTGCGTGTTGTGTGCTCTGTCTTTTCGCGCTGCTCGTTTTCTCTGTGCCTCAACAATACGATGATTCTCAGCTATTAGGGTTCCTCTTTTGTTTTTACAGCGCCACATTTGGCGATCTTGCGCAAGGGATTCCCAGCATGTGGTGTCTATATGGAAGCATTTTAGAGACACTTTAAGAGTGTCTTTAAAGCGTTTTTTCTGTCCATCAGCTGAACGTCTGCCCCCTTCAAGTTCACCATACAGCAGCTGTTTTGGGATGCGTTTATCAGGCATTCGAGCAACATGACCGACCCATCTCATTTGGGCCTTCTGCAACAGGGTGTTGACGCTTGGGACCTTTGCTCTTGTGAGGACTTCGCTGTCTGAAATTTTGTCTTGCCAGTTTATTTTTAGTATTCTGTGTAGGAAGCTTGTGTGGAAATGGTTTAATTTTCTTGCGTGCCTGCTATACACTGTCCATGTCTCGCTTGCGTACATCAGCGTGGTTAGCACTATGGCTTGGTAAACTTTCAGCTTTGTGGCTATTAAGGAAAACACCACCAATATCTTCATCGACAAACGCCCGTTAAAACAAATCGCGTCCGTGTGGTGCTGGGGCCCGCAAGAGAAGCAAATAATAGTATTACTGCGACCTACAAAGCATGTCGTAAGTGGCGACTGATGCAGGACCTAGGAAGCTACCTAGTAAATAAAAAGCATAGCAGTAATCGGATGTACTGTCCTACTTGTAGGCGCATAACTGGCACAACGTGCAATCGCTCTTAGGCTCGGATCACATACAAATCACACAGAGTGGTTAACTATTGGTCGATAGAGCGTTCAATGAAGAAAAAACAAGTCAAAGACTTTACATAGATAGGGAGCATTTTTTCAGTAAACTGAAGAATAACTAATGAAATCCAACATAGATGCAACAAAACAAATCAAATACTAGGACAAATGGCGCCATCTTAAAAACGCAAACATATCACCATGAACACAAAAAGAGCATTGTTCAACACAATCTTTCTTCTTACATAATGATAGCAGTGCCAGACCTGGATGCTGACATCAAATAATAAAAGAAAACTAGTCACGACAAAGATGAAGTGTCTACGCAGAATGCTGGGAGTAACAAGAAGAGACCGGTGGGTAAAAAGTGGGTACCACATCCGTACTGAACTTCATCAAGTATCAACAAATTAAATGGTTCGGCCACATCGTTTGTGGCCTAGGGGATAGTGACTCCGTCTATTAACCCCGACGTTCTGAGTTTGAATAACGCTGCGGATAATTTGAATGCAAATTGTTTGGCGTGGATTTTACAAAAGGACGATGACACCACTCGTTCAGAAAGCACTTACTGAACGTAATAATGCCTAGAAAAATCATAAACAGTGTTAAAAAGCTGGGGTTGATTCGCAGTCTTGTAAAGGATATGCAATTAACTAACACATAAGTAGATTACCAAAGAGCAATGCTACTCCGATACAGTGGATAGAAAGCGAAAGGCCGGCCACGCAAAAGGTGGACTCAGAGATAACAAAGACGACGAAATACACTGTTATGAAGCGCACACAAAGGCCCGTTCTAGAACACTCTTCTTATCCTAAAACTGTGAGGCAAATCAGACTGGAGAAAAGAAAGACAAGACGCATAGAGAAGTTCGCTCCATGTGTCTTCTTTTTCGACCTGACCCCGAAAGGCAAAACAGGATTAGAGAATAGATAGATAGATAGATAGATGATAAAACGTTGTTCGACGATGAGCTTAATATTAACTGGTGAATACAATTTCGAGCACCGTAACATCGGCATGCCAGATTAACAATATAATATAAACTGTATTTTAATTTGTTACAATTTACTATGAATTGCGGTAAATTAAGAGTTTCAGCAAACATCTTGCTAAAAATATGTTTTGCAACAATACTGTCTATTATGTATTAGTTTGCTTATATCAAATTCAGTGGTAATTGATATCTTTCAATTATTATCCTTTTGACAATTTGGCCGTTTTCAAAACTCTAATCGTTTGCAATAACATTAATATCCATTGAAAACAATATGGCTACTCATCTGTGTACTTCCTGAATAGTCTCATTGTTTTTACTAGCGAAAGCGTAAAACACCGCAAAAATAACAGCTTTTAAGCCAACCTTTAGCGCATGCTGCGCTGTTGGAGAGATGGTAATATTTGAACGGTTGATTCTATTCTATTACTAGTGTTATTACATTTTCTTGTTTTTGCTTGAGCATGTAATTTATTATGAAATAAGAAATGATAAATCGTCATCACAATTGCGGGGTCGTCTGTCATGGTTTGCTTACACGTAACACTGAACTGCAACTACTTCAGGCACAGTTACTTTAGACTACAATTTGAATACTGTAGTGTAGTACACTAGTTAGAGCCACAGTAGAGTGGTTATTACTGAACTCGCTTCTTAGGCGCGTGGTCGATGTTCAATTCCACAGAAGACGTGAAATATTGTTCTGACCTTACGGCTCTCAGGTCGACCCAGCCTCAATTGTCAATTGGGTTCCAGGAAAATCACTGAAAAGGCCGCCGGTGTGATGTTGACCACATTACCCATCACGTTACCACGGTCAATGAAAAATACGGGCATAACACAGTATTTATTGCTCAATGTTCCTCGACCTATGGAAAAGTGTTTCTTTACCTTTTTGGCTCTACTGGACTTTCAAATGGACAACTTTATTCTTTAACATCATTGATGATTATAATTACTATTGGCTTCTGCACTGATGTTATATGTCATGCACTTCTGGGCAGATCCATCATAGATGCTCAGTCTTCTCCAGCCGATAAAAGGAATCCAGAAGGTTCCCTGTCATATATTTAACCAAACTATTTTGAACAATCCTCTTCAGCTCTGCCCAAGAGACTCCAATTGCTCTGATCTCACATTCCCTAGTTATTTTTGAGGTATTTATTTACCTTGCTTTCTCTGTGGTTTCTGGGGTAGTGAACAATAGAACCACTCTTTCCTATTACATTTCATAACAGGCAGCTGAGAGGGGTTGGGTGTTAGTCAGCAATCCCAAACTGTAAAAAACTGCAAATAGAAACAGAGACGGAAAAAATCAAAATTGCTTACGAAAATCCAGATGCCATAATGAAACACACGACTGAATTGAGTGGACTTTTTTTGGTCTCTGCCTTATGTGCCATTTGGCATGATGACTGCTGCTGATGATGATTAACCTCAACACTCTTCTCTCCTGTTGGTTCCAATCAAATGCATATCTATTTATGCTTTTCTACTATTTCCTGAAGGTGACCTTCGTCACTATATCTCTTTAACTTTGAGAGTTGTATTTTATTTGTCTTGTTCTCTTCCACAATTCTGTATTTGTTATGACTTCTGGCCATCTAAGATAATAATATATATATATATATATATCTGCAAGTAATTTTACATACCGCTCTGTCCTGGGCAACTCACTCAATCTCATACCTGAAATTGAGTCCGATATTTCTTGCCTCTCTCAGCAAAGTTCGCTTCAGGGTTTCCCTAGGGCGTCCTTTCTTAAGGTAGTCTTCTTCTTCTTTGCGTTCGTTCTTTACGACCAATGTTAATCACTCTTTGTGATATGTTTGATCTTTGCCAAGAACGTGTATACGTTGCACATTGGTTTGGTAGGCCCCTAAACGCATAAGACTTCTACTCGTTTAGGACACATGCATCTGATTTCAGCCAAACCTCCTTAGTCGCCTCTTACGACATGCGTGGCAGGTAACAGTGGTTCTATTCTTTACTCCCCAAATTTGGGCCCGGTAACCACTCGGGCGTCTTAAGGTAATAATAACTTAGCTTATAATACTGATATGAACAAATGGTTATCTAACCTAGTTACCCAATAACAAGAAAATAATTAATGAGACTCAAAGCTGATCATTATTTCTTCTTTGCATTCGTTCTTTATGACCAATTTTAATCAATCTTTGTGATATGTTTGATCTTTGCCAAGAACGTGTATAAGTAGCACATTGGTTTGGTAGGCCCCTAAATGCATAGACTTCTATGCGTTTAGGACATGTACATCCAATTTCATCCAAACCTCCTTAGTTGCCTCTTACGACATGCGTGACAGGCAACAGTGGTTCTATTCTATACAGCCCAAATTTGGGCCCCGGTAACCACTCGGGCATAACCATTATTTTATACATTGTGAATAAAATATTCACTCACCGTGTGTTGCCGGGGCTCGAAGGAAGCAAAGAATAGTAACACAGCGACCTACAAGGCATGTCATTAGAGGTGACTTAGGTAGGGACCAGGAAAAGCTACCCTACTAAATAAAAAGTGTAGCAGAAATCAGATGTGCTGGCCTACTTGTAGGCTAATAACTGGCAAAATTTACAATCACTTTTAGGCTCAGATCACATACAGATCACAAAGAGTGATTTAACAAGTGGTCGATATGGAGCATTTAAAGAAGAAATATTCACTTTGTATAAACTCTAGCAGTTGCTAAACTTAAAACAAAATGTATCTTTTTTGCAGGGACAGAATGCTACCCAGTTGGAGAAGGAAATTGGTTCGGAGCAGTTCCCAAGCAATGAACACTATTTCGGCTTGGTCAATGTAAGTTTATTTTTATGAACTGTTTATTGCTTCAAGTCAGAGGTGTTTTGAATCTGACATTCAAAGATGTCCTGAGTATAAAGAACAGAGAAGACTGATATGGTTGTCAGCTTTGCTAATAAAAGGACGAAATAATCACAATATATATGAGACTGCAGTAAAACTATTTGATTGGCGAAACACGTAATCACAAAGTACTGTAGTTTTACAAATTACAAAAACAATGACAATATACAGCAACCTTTCGAACAACAGGAGTGACGAATTTAAAAAAACAATTACATATGGATGACTAGATACAGAGACATTCTAACGTTTCTAATGAAAATCTGGGAATAAAAACGAATAACGAAATGTAACACAAAAAACACATAAAAACTAGAAATAGAAAAGAATAGAAACAATAAAACATCAAGTAAATATGTAGCTTGAATACATGCAACATATGCACATATAAGTTAGAAGGCATGAGAAGAGAAAGTACTAAGAAGCATAGGAATGTAATACGTTGAGCCCACGTGGTCGCAATGTACCATACAGCGAGTCACCACACTCCCTTCATTTTTGAAAGATACGAACCACGCTTTGTCTGTTTTTCTTCCATTGAGTTGCTACCCGAGAGGACCTACCGTCTCTTCCTCCTTGATGTGTGCTCATTGTACACCTCTATACCTCATCCTGATGGCCTTAAAGCTCTCCAGTTCTTTCTCAATAGGAGAACTAATCCACTTGTGTCAACCTCTGCTGTCCTTCGTCTTGCAGAACTAGTTCTCACTCTCAACTCCTTTCAGTTCAATGACCAATTCTTTGAGCAGATCAGTGGGGTCGCCATGGGTACTTAAAATGGGACCTAGTTATGCTTGTCTGTTCATGGGTTATCTTGAACACCTAGTATGGACTACATATGATGGCCCCCTTCTGTCTGTCTGTCACATATACATTGATGACTGTATTGGCATTACTGATATGCCTGAAGCCGATTTGTCACGCTTCATAAATTTCATTAATGTTTTCAACCCTGCTATTCGTTTTACTTATCACATCTCCACTTCTTGTGTCAACTTTCTTAACATTACTATCACCATATACCTATCCACTATCACTACATCAGTATATTACAAGCCTACTGATGCGCATAGTTTTCTCCTTTATACTTCTTCCCATCCCCAGGCTTGTCGTGATTCTTTGCCATTCTCGCAGCTCTTGCACCTTCGTCGCCTTTGTAGCGAGGATGATGATTTTCTGGATAGAGCTCCGAGATACTTGATTTTTTCGCAGGCGCCTATACCCTGAGAAGGTGCTTGTATCTGCCCTACATCAAGTTCAGAAAATCACTCGCCAGCAGGCCCTTACCAGCCAGTATAGGACTACTAACTCTGACAGAGTAAAACTTATCTTAACTTTCCATCCCCCATAGTTCACTGGTGAAAAATGTTTTATTCCGTCATCTGTCTGTTCTTAAGTCAGATCCTGAGACCCGTTCAGTCTTCCCCAACTATCCTTTGATGGTTTACAGACGGGATAAAAGTCTTAAGGATATGTTGATACACAGTCGCCTTAAGTCCAATATCCAGAGTCATTTTGGCACTGTCCAGTGTGGCTGTCGACGTTGCAATACGTGTGCTTATGTGATACAGACGCTGACTGTATCTTTTCTTTAGCCACGTTTCTTATCGAAGATGGTTTCACATGTGAGTCCTATAATCTTATCTATGCCATTATCTGTAAGTGGTGTAACAAGGCTTATATCAGCGAGACAGGCAAGAGACTCAGTGACCGATTCGCCCAACACTTGCGCAACATACGCCAATGCTCTGTGACCCCTGTAGCCACCCATTTCAATGATACTGGCCATTTAGGAGCTCACGATGTCCAGGTCACAGCCATTCAATCATGTTCCTCAGATGATCGCAGTCGATTTGCTCTGGAGAATCGGTTGATTTCTTTGTATGGTACCTTGCAACCCTGTGGGCTCAACGTATTACATTCCTATGCTTCTTAGTACTTTCTCTTCTCATGCCTTGTAACCTATATGTGTTTATGTTGCATGTATTCAAGCTATATATTTACTTGATGTTTTATTGTTTCTCTTCTTTTCTATTTCTAGTTTTTATGTGTGTTTTTGTGTTATATTTATTTCGTTATTCGTTTTTATTCCCATATTTTCATTAGAAACGTTTGAATGTCTCCGTATCTAGTCATCCATATGTAATTGTTTTTTTTTTAAATTGTCACTCCTGTTGTTCGTTTGTTTGATAAAGGCCTTGTTGGTCGAAACGTTGCTGTATATTGTCATTGTTTTTGTCTTTCTTCTTCTGCGATCAACTTTGCTATGCGACTACTCCGGTATGTGTCATAAACAGGGCGGTGTACTTGAGGTCTTCACCGGTTCCCCATAGTTTGTCTTGTAGTGTTGTTTCTGTTGGCCAGATCTCCAATCTCTCACTACTCAGACTAGGGCAGTCTTGCAGGATGTGCTCTGGGGACTGCTTTGGTGCTTCACAGGTGCAGGCTGCCGAGTCCCTGAGACCCATTCTGTGGAGGTGTGCTCTGAGACTGCAGTGTCCCGTTCTAAGTCTGAAGACTGTGGTCTGTGCTTTTCTATTTAGTGTATTTATACTGTCGTGCTCTGGGTTGTATCACAGCCAACTATATGTGAACTGGCCAATTCGCTCCCTTTTTGATGGCGGAAGGTGAGGCAGAGTGTTCGATAATTTTCAAAAGGATTATTATTCTCCTGTATTACTACTATCGGATTAGTTAGTCTGTTAATTATAGTATTATTCTCCTGTATAACTACTATTGGATTAGTTAGTCTGTTAATTATTGTATTATTATAATTAAATAGTTATAATTTAATAACTATCTTCCTTAACAACAAAATAACGATGCCTAGAAAGTGTTGTGTACCAAATTGTAGATCTAATTATGAGGGAGATTATGTTAAAGCATTCAAGGTTCCAAATGAAAATCGTCAGGAATTTCGGGACAAATGGATCAAAAATATTCCACGTCAAGATTGGCTTCCCACGAAACATAGTGTTGTTTGTATCAAACATTTTAGAGAAGAAGATTTAGTATGTTCAGATAAATATACAGATGCAAATGATGTAGAACACTTTATTGACAGGCGTTGTGTAGTTTTAAAACCTGATGCTGTTCCCACTGTGTTTCCTAACCTTCCATCTTATATGTCAAAAGCGCCTGTCGTTCTTCGTAAGAATCCACAAGCACGAGCTACAGCAGTACAAGAAAGGTATAATAAAGATGTTGAAGATTGGCTGGCGTCAGATCTGATCAGTGATTTTAAAGTTTTTCAGGAGAGTTATGAAGCAAGGTTACAAGAGAATTTAAATGCAAAGTTTCTGCAGATATGTAAAGACAAGGAATATGTTCTATTGTATATTGTAATTGTTGAAACCATGGAAGCACCAGCTATAGGACTCAGTATTAAAATAGACCAGGACATGTCCTTTACTGTTCACCTGAAGGGAGTTTCCATAGAAAAAAGTTCCTTTAGCTGGCTGTCAAGTAGTGGAAAAATTGAGAGATGGTCTCATGTTGAGAATCTCTTGTCCTATTGTTTATACAAAGATTTAGAAGAAGATCGAACTGTTGACTATTACATGACAAAGGCACATGCTAATCTGGTTGAAGCAATTAGTTTATCATCCACAAGCACTAGTGTTGTGCCAGAGAAAACACTTCAATTCCTCGCTGAACAGTTGCAGCTGGTCAGAACTTCAGATAATAGAAAACGGTACAGCAGTAACACCCAGTGTTTTGCATTTATGACATATATAAAATCCCCAGTATGCTATAGATTTCTGAGAAGATCAAATTATCTGTGTCTTCCCCATCATGGCACACTCAGAAATTTAATTATGCCATTGACAAAATCTGTAGATTCTAAGATCAGCAAATATTTACAGATCAAGAGCAGCAAACTTTCTGCAACTGACCAAATTGTAGCCATTCAGATGGATGAAATTTATGTCAAAGCTGCACTAAATTATACTGGAGGAAAATTGATTGGCACAGCATCAAATGCAGTCGAAAGTGCTACCACTGTGCAGGCATTTTTTATTTCTTCAGTATTTGGCAATTACACTGAAGTGGTTGGACTAATTCCAATGAAGAAGATGACATCAGATGACTTGCAAGGAAATTTGATTCAGACTATACAGACAGTGCAGTCCGTTTGTTTTAAAGTCCTGGCTGTTATTGTGGATAACAATGCAGTAAACAGAAAAGTGTACAAACAACTTGCAGGAAGTTCACAGAATGCATACACGTTTGAGAATCCAGTGTATTCTGGAACACCAATCTTTTTGCTTCTTGATTCAGTACATATATTGAAATGCATATGGCACAACTGGATCAACCAGAAGGACACGGAGCAAACTTTTGTTTTCCCTTGTTATCCTGTATCACAATCAGAGGAACTCATGAGAGCAAAGATGTCCAGCTTGAAAATTTTGTTCAATAAAGAATGTAACAACATTACCAAATTAGCACCAGCGATTACTCACAAAGCACTGTTTCCATCTAGTTTTGATAGGCAGAAGGTATCTCTAGCCCTTGCTGTGTTCAACGAGTATAATGTTGCAGCTCTACGGCTCAGTGATCAGGAGGATGGTACTGCAACTTTTATTAATACAATACTACAGTGGTGGAACATTATAAATGTTAAAAATAAATTTATTGGAACAATGCTTCGAAATCCATTTGCCATACCTATAACAGCTACTGATAAAACTAATTTGTTGAATTTGGAACAGCTATGCAAATGGGTGGAAGCATGGCATAATCTACCAGTAAGAGAAGGGGAAGCTCACCAGGGAAACATTCCATGCTTTGATTCACACATTGAAGGCAATGATAGATTTAACTAAATATGCATTTACCAACATCATGAACATAGAGTACATCTTATTAGGAAAACTACAAACTGACAATCTTGAGGCCAGATTCAGTGAGTACAGGCAACTTTCAGGAGCAAACTACCTTGTTTCTGTGCAGCAAATTTTGGAAACTGAAAAGAAACTAAGGATTTATTCTGTTTTGTGTATGTGCTCCTCGAGATGTGGTGATATTCCAATTCGTGACTTATTAGCAGTGTTCAGCACAGATAATGAGATGGAGACAATTGCTGCCAAGCAAGGAGACCCATGGTTTGAAGTGAATGTAGAAAATTCTGAAATCATAGTGCCTGACGGAACTGTGGATGTACTTGTCTACATCAGTGGATTTGCTGCCTACAGACTGTGTAGAAGATTAAAGTGCCCTTCATGTTGCCTACTTATTCAGCAAGCTAAGGGCATTACAGCAGAAATTGAACCTGATCTGTCCTGGTTAGACTACACACATTTAATAGATAAGGGTGGACTGAAGTACCCATCACAAGACCTCACTGTTCTCTGCTTCATATAATATCTAGTTGTTCAAAAGCTGATATCATCTGAATATGAAGATAAGTTCTTGACCACGACAAACCCCAGAAGGAGATTGTTATACAAATTGTAACTGCCATCTACTTAAAATTCTCATTAGACAGTACTGCATGTGTCTGGGAGCTCAAAAGAAAAACTTTATTGTCCGCGGTTCCAACATTTGCTAACATTTTCCTCAACAATTATAGAAAAATAAGGAATGATCAATGCAATGTTCAGCAAACTGCTTCTTCACAAAAAGGAAAGTAGCAAAATTCAGTAGTAGATAAATATATTTGTGTAATACTGTTTAGTTTATGTGCTAATCATGCTGTGGTGATGTGCAAACTTGTGACTAATTCGTGGATTACTGATAAGTGATGTTAGTTTATGTGCTAATCAAGATGTGGTGTTGTGCAAACATGTAGCTTACTTATTCATGGATAACTGATGAGAAACTACCATAAGCTGATGTAAGTACAATAGTTATCATATCTTCTTTGCGTTCATTCTTTACTATCAATTTTAATCACTCTTTGTGATATGTTTGATCTTTGCCAAGAACGTGTATACGTTGCACATTGGTTTGGTAGGCCCCTAAACGCATAGACTTGTACACGTTTAGGACATGTGCATCCGATTTCAGCCAAACCTCCTTAGTCGCCTCTTACGACATGCGTGGCAGGTAACAGTGGTTCTATTCTTGACACCCCAAATTTGGGCCCGGTAACCACTCGGGGGAGTTATCATATATAAATTACTCTAAGTATTCTGTATAAAATTAAACTAAAATAGTATGTGAGAGCAACAACTATAGCTACTCATCAGAGAACATCTTCTGTAATACACACATGCATCCAACAACAAGTTTCTAACATCTGCAAGATGTATTGTCTAGATCGGCGCTTCCCAATAGTAACAGACAATAGTTAGTCTGTGAGAATACACCGCCTCAGCCTATGACGTCACATGGCAATATTGCCGTCCGCGCTGAGGCCAGTAGTTATGATGGCCGCGGTTGTATCCTCCATTTGTTTTTCTCCAGATCATTTTCCTGGATTATTGTTTTTGTAATTTGTAAAACTACAGTACTTTGTGATTACGTGTTTCGCTAATTTTTTTAAATTTTTTTTTCTTTCGTCCGCTTTCAACTCAGACGAGTTTCATCTCTGAAACTGATTTTTGCGTGAAAATCCGTTTTCCAATTTCTTACAATGGCAGCAGCGTGCACATTGTAAATTACTTTACACTGGCAGCCGTGTGCTCAATGTACTCGTAATTAGTATTCCTCGCCATACAGGCAGATTTTCTCCGACTTCAGAGGTACTCACGTTATCGTCCTGAGTAAGACCAGGGGACTCGAACAAATGCCGGACAGTAGGTTCGAACCCGAGCTATGAGGCGTCTCACAGCTAGCAGGCCGAGCTACTATCAACTACTCTAGGCAGTCCCCCTGTTTCGCTAATAAAAGGACAAGCTCTTTGAAAGTTTCTACAACAAGTGTAGGAGTACAGTTTTCTTAGAAGATATTTTAGTTGATGACAGAAGATATATTTGGGTCTTGTAATCATAGTGCAAGCCGCCCATATGCTGCCAGAGCTTTCACGGGGAGCAAAGAATAGTAACACTCTCTCTCTCTTTGCCTTTTTAACCCTGGTTGGGGCATAGGCCCTCAACCAACTCATGCCAAGTCTTCCTATCTCTAGCTATCTCCTGCAGCTCCTCCAGCTCTTCTTTATATTGTTGATCTCCGCCTCCAAATCTTGTCTCCATGTATTTCTCGGCCTCCCATTCTTTCGCTGTCCCTGCGGGTTCCAGGCAAGGACCCTTCTTGTTATATTCCCCTCCGGTTTTCGCAAAGTGTGCCCTATCCAGCGCCAGTGTCTTTTTAACCTGTTCGCTCACTGGAATCTGTCTTGTTCTCTCCATAAGTTCCTCATTTGTAACCCTATCATACCATCTTATTCCTCTATTCTGCGCAGACACCAGTTGATGAATGTTTGCAATTTATGCGCTATTGTTTTAGTCGTTCTCCATGTTTCTGACCCATACAGTAGAACTGCTTTAACATTAGAGTTAAATATCCGAATTTTTTTTCTAGATTTCATTTCTTTAGACTTCCAAATGTTTCCCAGTGCAATGAAAGCTCCTCTTGCCTTCTGTATTCTTACTTTAACATCTCTATCTGTTCCACCCTCTTTGTCTACTTTGCTGCCCAAATATGTGTATGATTCTACCTCTTGAAGTGGGATTTCCCCCAGGGAGATCAAGTTGTCGTTTGCTTGGTTAATTCTCAATATCTTTGTCTTTCCCTTATGAATGTTCAGCCCTAGTTGCTGGGACCTTTGATTCAATGTGTTTAGCTTATCCTGCATCTGATTTCGTGTATGTGTCAGAAGGGCTATATCATCAGCAAAGTCCAGATCATCTAGTTGCTCTGTCAGAGTCCATTGGATTCCATTT
The DNA here is from genome assembly GCA_020796225.1 of Arion vulgaris. Lineage (NCBI taxonomy): Eukaryota > Metazoa > Mollusca > Gastropoda > Stylommatophora > Arionidae > Arion > Arion vulgaris. Next base: position 18,032,597 of record CM036776.1, read on the forward strand.
CTGGTGTTAGTTACTGTGGTCTTCATAATCCAGTCTATTGTCAGTAAGAACAACAAAGGTGATAGAAGACATCCCTGACGCACTCCTGTTTCTATTCCAAAAGTATCTGTTAGTTTACCTTCATGAAGAACTCTACATTTCATATCTGTATATGTTGCTTTTATTAGGTTAATAATTTTCTGTGGGATTCCATAATGCCTCATTAATTTCCAAAGGGTTTTCCTATCAATACTGTCAAAAGCCTTCTCATAATCCACAAATCCGATATAAAGTGGGGATTTCCATTCAATACTTTGCTCTATTATTATACGTAATGTGGCTATCTGGTCATCATTAGATCTATTTGGTCGGAAGCCTGCCTGTTCATCTCTTAGCTTTATATCGATGGCATCTCTCAGTCTCTCCAGGATGACTCTGCTTAGTATTTTCCCAGGTACTGACAACAGCATTATTCCCTATAGTTTTCACACTTCTGAAGGTCCCTTTCTTTGGTAGCTTCACCAGGTATCCTTCTCTCCAGTTCGCTGGTATTTCTTCGGTCTTCCAGATTCTGCTAATTAATTTATACAGTATTTCTGTGGATGTGTTTATGTTGACTTTAACCGCCTCCGCTGGAATACCATCTGGACTGGCCGCTTCCCATCTTTTAAAAGTTTAATGGCTTTACTAATCTCCTCCTTGGATGGTTTCTCACAGTTGATGTCCAAGTCAATTTCTGCCGGTTGGATATCTGCGGTTGGGTATCTGGAGTGCCGGTTTGTAGGTGCTGGTCTGTTCAGGAGTTCCTTGAAGTATTCCATCCATCTTTCCATTTGGTCTCTAACATTAGTGATAGTTTTCCCACTACTATTTTTGATCAACCCATTTGATGGACTGTATTTTCCTGCTAGCTTTCTAGTGATGTTGTAAAGATCCCTAAGGTTTCCTTTTCCTGCAGCTACCTCTGCTTCTCTTGCTAGATCTTCTACGTATTGTCTTTTATCTAACCTTATTTGTTTCTTCACTTTCTTGCTAGCTTCTGTGTATTTTTCCTGGGCTATGGCTTTGGCAGTTCTAGTTTTGCTATTATTTAAATCTGCTTTCCTCTTTTTCCTTTCTTCTATTTCCTTGAGAGTTTCTGGAGTTATCCTTGCCTTATGATTCCGCTCCTTCTTTCCTAATACCTCTGTGCATGTTTCATTCCAAATATTTTTGGCTTGCTGCCAGCATTCTTCCGCACTCACCTCATCTTCTAATTGCCGCAAAATCTCATACTTATTAGAGACTGTGACCGTGAACTGTTCCTTTGTGACCGTGAACTGTTACTTCTGAGGTATCCTACATTATATTGGTGTCTATGTTAATGGGATGTTATGTATCGCTTCAGTTTAATTTTACTTATCAGCAAATGGTGATCAGAATCTACATCTGCCCCCCTTAGAACCCTTATATCTTGTAAAGATGACCTGAATTTCTTGTTTATGCATATGTGGTCAATTTGATTTTCTGTTCTGTGATCTGGTGATACCCAAGTTGCTTTATGTATTCTTTTATGTGGAAAGACACTTCCACCTATGACGTATTGATGTGTTGCACAGAAATTAGTGAATAGTTCTCCATTTTCGTTCATTATCCCTAGTCCGTCTTTCCCCATGATCTCCTCGTAGCCTATGTTGTCCGAACCTATTTTGGCATTGAGGTCACCCATCAGAATTTTGATGTTCCCATCTCTCTGATTACCTATAGTATTTTGAAGTTTTATGTAAAATTCCTCTTGTCACATTCAAGAATACTTTCTTTTGGTGGTTCTGAATGTTGCTGTGATTATCCTAGGACTCACTGCTTCCCATTTTATTAGTGCATTCTCCGCTTCTTTAGATAGCATTAAAGCCACACCTTCACTATGGGGCATTTTCTTCCATATGGCCTGAGAACAGCATTGTTTCTCCTGTGTTTAGACGTTGTAACCTGCACCATTCCACCCAGTTTCACATAATCCCAAGATGCCAATCCTGTGAAATTTCATCTCATTTACAGCCTGTGCTGTCTTTCCCATTTCATACATACTTCTAACATTCCAGGTGCCAATTCTGGAACTTTTCCTAGGTGAAAGGAAGATAATCTGCGGTGTAAACTCCTAACGGCTTTCCTCTTGGCTGGCACAGATTTTATTTTTATGTGACTTGTTCATGGTTGGTTGAATTTTGTGGCTAAAATTTTCTACTGGATAGGGTAGCCAGCCCTACGCCAAACCCCACCTTAGTCGCCTCTTACGACATGCCTTGTAGGTCGCAGTGCCGCTACTCTTGCTCCCTTGCGAGCCCGGCAACATACGGGCGAATAGTAACACTGCAACCTACAAAACATGTCATAAGAGGCGACTGAAGTAGGGGCCTAGGGAAGCTATCCTAGTAAATAAAAAGCATCACAGAAATCAGATGTGCTGGCCTACTTGTAGTTGCATAACTGGCACAATGTACAATCGCTCTTAGATTCAGATCATACAAGTCACAAAGAGTGGTTAAAAAGTGGTAGATAAAAAGTGTTTGAAGAAGAAGAAATGGGATTATTCTATTTGTAAAATCTGACAAATTACCCATTTGTACACATTTGTGTCCTGTGTATGCATACATTATGACTTAAATTCATATGTGCCTGTCCTACATCTGTAGGGGCCTAACTGGGATGCAATATATCACATAGTGATAGGGTGCAATATATCACATAGAGTGATAGGGTGCAATATATCACATAGAGTGATAGGCTGCCGATAGTGAAGTCGATAACACGCTTCGCCAATAACCACAAACCGTGCTAATTCTGGGGTTCGAGGCCAACTTGGGCCCCACAATTTTCAGTGGGCACAAGGTATGCGATTGGACTACAGGTTTTGCCCGAGTGGTTACCGGGCCCAAATTTGGGGTGTCAAGAATAGAACCACTGTTACCTGCCACGCATGTCGTAAGAGGCGACTAAGGAGGTTTGGCTGAAATCGGATGCATGTGTCCTAAACGTGTAGAAGTCTATGCGTTTAGGGGCCTACCAAACCAATGTGCAACGTATACACGTTCTTGGCAAAGATCAAACATATCACAGAGAGTGATTAAAATTGGTGTAAAGAACGAACGCAAAGAAGAAGAAGAAGGACTACAGGTTTCCTGATCATTTACTTGGAGATTACTTTTTTTTTTTTTACCTCAGAATTTGGAGTAAGTCTTGCCTGAATGGTGAGGGCCACTGATAATAGGAAAGCTTGCCATCACGCAAAAATCCGTCAGTGGTGTCATTAGGTGCTCTGACTACGCCATATTCATTGCGGGTGAACAAGAACCAAAAATAAAGGATTATTAACGTTGTTGATAAGAACGAATGCAAACAAAATAACAGTAACAACAATTAAGTATATTGTTGGTGTCTTATTTCTGGTTTTTTTTCTCCAGTTTGGCAATACCTGCTACTGTAACTCAGTGTTGCAAGCACTTTACTTTTGTCGACCATTTCGAGAAAAAGTTTTGCAATACAAGCAGCAAGTTAAAAACCAAAAGAAAGAGACACTTCTTACCTGCCTTGCAGATCTGTTTTACAGTGTGACTACACAAAAGAAGAAGGTTGGAACGTGCGCCCAAGAAATTCATTACACGATTACGAAAAGAGAATGGTAAGATATCACCTTTTTTTCACAATTCATTGTTTCTATTAGAATCTTAGCCCACCAGTTTTCTGTTTCTGACTTTGTTCTTTAGTTACAACTATGAAGTGCTGGTTCCTCATCTCTCCTCTTTAGCTGTTATTTGCCAAGTGTTTTTTAACTTCCTAATGTTCCTCTGTTGGAAAGTTGCAAAACTGCTACTTCTCTTAGCCTCCTTGAAGATATGGCATCAACTTCTTAGAACGCTCCATATAGATCACTTGTTAACCACTCTGTGTGATTTGTGTGTGATCTGAGCCTAAGAATGATTGTAGCTTGTGCGTGCAGTTATGCGCCTACAAGTAGGCCAGCACATTCGATTTCTGCGATGCTTTTATTGACTAGGTAGCTTCCTAGGTCCTACATCAGTTGCCTCTTACAACATGCCCTGTAGGTTGCAGTGGTACTATTCTTTGATTCCTTATGGACCCCAGCACCACACAGGCAATTTTAAAAAAAATATTGTTGACGCCTGTGCATCAGGTGACCTTCTTACGTTAGCCACCTATGAATTCAGCAGTAGTTAGACTGTCTGACATGCACTTCTGATTGAGTTTTGAGTGAAGACCTTTCCTACTTATCAGTGTCTCCCGTCATACAGTCGTGCCGTCCTTCAACTTCAGAGGTAGTCAGGTTATTAGGTATTCTTTGATCCAGAGTCGACTTCCTTAAAAGACTTTTAGACAACTGTCTTAGTACTTGTTTTTCATTTATGATCTATGCAGTAAGATTGAGTGTATATTTGATTAACATGTCTAACCTTGATCTTATATGTCCCACATGTGGTAGGGGATTGTGTTATAGGATCACCTCCGCACACACCAGAGAGGTGCGCAGTGCAAGTCTCTCTCTCTCGCGATCCCGGCCTAGACTGATGAACCAACTTTATCATGAATTTTACCGTGTTTTTAAGGGACTCCGTTCCTCCGTACAGCTTCTCGCAAAGCTCTGTGTTATGGAGCCAGGTTTCTTTTCTTATATCTGCTATTAGTTGACAATCTTGCAGTACGTGCTCTGCCGTCATGTCCGCCTTTTGCAGGGGCACAGGCTAGTTGTGCCAATTTAAAATTTGTTAAACATGTGGGCGCGGAGCTTGTTGTGGCCGGCACGGAGGTGGAGTATGGCAACTTGTTCACTACGAGACAGGCCATAGTACCCGTCGCTGTTGTTGTACTGAGAATGGCCTTTTGTCCATTTGTCTCTATAGTGCCAGCCTATGGTTGTTCTGGCTTCCTCATAACTGATCTCGAGATCAGTCTGAGGTAGTTGCCCACCTTCTTTAGCTAGCTTATCGGCATGTTCATTTCCGCTTATGTTGCAGTGTTATGGTATCCACTGAATGACGGTACGCTTGAGTGCGCACACTAGTGCATCGAGGGTCGCTTTCAGCTCATTTATCTCTGTTTTGCCTGCGCTTTTGAGTGCCGTGATGACCGATAGAGCATTGGTGAATATCACGACTTTGTGGCGAGAGGTGCCTCTTCTCTAGGATCATTTCGGCCGCTGTTCTTATTGTCTCTGCCCGGTAGTTATTTGAGTATTTACCTGTGGCAATCGCTTTTGTGACCGTCATTTTCTTTGAGAGTTTAAGCACTATTTCTCCTCCGCCATCGCTGATTGCGTTCCTTGCCGATCCATCAGTGTACACGCAGCCCACTTATTTTCAGGGTATTCGGTCGCTATGCATTTTTCTGTGGCCGCTCTTCTTTCGAAGTTTTCTTTCTGCCCTTTTTTCAGTATGCCTGGGATTGATTACCTTAGTTCCAGCATTTTGGTTTTCCACGGCGGCACTTATCGGTTGCCGGGATTGATTTGGCTTTGCAGTTTGCTAGGACTGGATGGTCTGCGGTCAGTGCTTTAGCGTTTTTTGTGAAGCTGATTCTCTGTATCCTGCCCCCTCCGAATCCGTTCACTCTTTTGTACATAGGGTGGGAATTGAGCCGTTTAAGTTTTTCCGCTAAGACTTTTCTGTCCCTTCGATCTGCCATTGGTTGGATGCCGGTGATTGTTTCCATCGCCTTGATGGACGCGAACTTCATGGCTCCTGTGATAATGCGTATAGCACGGTTTTGACTGTTGTTCACTTTGGCAAATTGCTTGTTGGATACACCACTCCACGCTGCAATGCCGCACTCAAGTAGAGTGTTTTGGGGACTCTGGTGCTTTCTCCCCATGCGAAGCCTGCGAGCCTGCGCATCATCGTCAGCCTATGTCTCGCTTTTGCCGTAGCATTTTCAATTTGGGTACACCAAGTCAGTTTTCGATCGAGTGTGACTCCAAGGTACGTTGGGGGTCTTTGCTTTCTGGAAGATCTTGCCCATTGACTTTAAGCTTAATTCTGTGATTCTGGCCGTTCTCAGAACACAGTGTAAGTTGTTTTAGAAGGATTTATGTTCATATTCCACTTTTTTTACCACACTTCCAAGTTATTTAACGCAACTTGCAGTCGACCTGTTGCTATGGGCATTGACTCTTCCCTCGCCCATATTGCCAGATCGTCGGCATACATGGCAGAGTGAACTCGCCTGGTAGGCATGTTGCTATGTCATTGACAAAAATTAGAGAGTTGGTGAGAGCACTCCTCCTTGGGGGATTCCTTGCTCTAATGTGGTCTTCATGCTTCTGTACCCCTGAACTTCAACCCTTGCTGTTCTGTTCTCTAGGTATCTATCAAGCCATTTGAACATTCTTCCCTTTATACCGGGGGTGAGGAGTTTCAGTTTTAGCCCTTCTTTCCAGTGTTAAATGCCTTCTCCATATCTACCAAAACTGCCAGTGTCTGTTTATTTTCTTGGAAACCATCCTCGATTTCCTGGGCGATATAGGTTACTTGATCTTCTGTAGATCGGTGCTTTCGAAAGCCTCCCTGTTGTGCCATGAGAAGCCCTTTGCTTTCCAAGTGCCAAGATAGCTGTTTGTTCACCATGCGTTCCATGAGTTTGCCCGTGCAGCTTAGGAGGTTATTGGTCTGTAACTGCCGGTCGAGTTTGTTTTTGCCTGGTTTTAGGATGGGTACCATGATCGCTTCCTTCAATTCTCGTGGTACTATGCCTGTCCTCCACGACATATTTAGGACGGCCAGTAGAGCTGACAGACGAATTTGAATTATCATCAGGAGTAAGGCAGGGATGTGTGCTTTCGCCTATACTTTTCAATATTTACATAGACAGGATAACGCAAGAAACCAAGACAGATACACCCTCGATAACAACTACAATTTAATAAACGAACTATTCTTTGCAGATGATCAGAGTATAATTTACAACAACGAACACAAACTTCAACACGTAAATGCACTGCAAGCGACATGCGAAAAATATGACATGAAAATTAACACTCCAAAACAGAAGTCATGACAATACAGACTCCAGAATTCAAATATCTCGGGAGTATATTCACAGCAGATGGAAAGATGGACAGAGAAATCGAAACTAGATGCCAGAAGGCAAACGCAGTGACATATCAACTGTCACCACTATTAAAACATCCAAGCATTAACATGGCAGTCAAACGACAACTGATAAACTGCATATTTATTCCAACTCTCTGCTATCAGTGCCAAACATGACCCCTGACTAAGACACAAGAAAGAAAGATTACAACATGTGAAATGAGATGTCTACAAAAAGCTGTCAACGCTACAAGGAGAGATAGAGTGCGAAACGAGAATATCAGAAGCATCGTTGATACTATACCATGCATACAGTACATCGAGAAGCAAAGAATCAAGTGGTTCGGCCATCTAATGAGAATGGAACCACATTTACTACCATCACGTGCCTGCAATAATCAACATTCAGGGCGCAGAGCACGAGGCAGGCCAAGAACACGATGGATAGATCTCAGAGTCCCTGCGAAAGCATGGACTGACAACGTCAAGCGGAACACACCTGGCACAAGATAGAAAACTAACTCTCCCACGACGCTTCACGGCAAATGTGGTTAAGATAAGATAAGTAGAGCTGCCTTTGCTCTAGTACCCAAGTTTTTAAGCATCTCATTTGTGATCCTTTCCGGGCGACTTTCTGAGCTTCAGCTCCCTTAATGTCTCTTCCAACTCATTACTGGTGAATGTATCCGTTAGATGACTATCAGCTTTTCTTGGCTCGCCTTGGAGGGCTCTAGCTTTTCTCTTTGTGTCATCGACTTTTTCTTTTGCTATGCTTACTCTGCTGACTGTGGCATATATTTGCATTAGAATGTTTGTGGCTTCCCTTCCTGAGGACATCTTTTTATCTTGTTCAAGAACTATTGGGGGTCGGCTGGTGTTTTCGTCACTCAGCGCTTTTGCAAGCTTGCACAATTTATGGCCGTCCCTATCAAGGTTCAGGGATTCGGTCTTATCAACCCAGCTCTGTCGTGCTGATCGTTTGACCTTCCGCTTGTACTTTGCTGCTGCCGCCTTGTAAACAGTATTGGTCGTTACTGACTGTACCTGTTCTGCCTCACTCCTTGCCAATTCAAGGTCATTTTTAAGCTTCTGAACCTCTGCTGTCCAGTATGGCTTGTAATCCTTCTGTGCGCCTCTAGGAATGGTTTCCCGTGCTGCTTTCAGGATTGCTTCTGAGAGTTCCCTTGCCATGGATCGCATATGTTTCTTTTCATGCATGTTGATGTGTTCAACATTGGCATCTTTCAGTGCCCCGTACTGTTTACAATTTGCTTTTTTGTAGTTCCACCGGGACAACCACATTTTGGGTTCAGGTACAAATTTTAGGTCTACTTGCAGTTTGATGGGCCTATGGTCACGATCTCCGAGCTGCTTTGTGACCATACGTAATGTTTTTGTGCAGAGGTCACTTGTTGCAAAGGCCAATTTGGGGTGTTAGTCGTATGCCACCTTCTCGAGTAGAAGGTTGGCGGATCGTCTGGGGCATTGATGAAGAACAGGTTGTTCTCTATCTCCCAGTCTTCCACTTCTACGCCTTTGCTGTTCGTTTCGAGGTAGCCCCATCTTTCTGAGTGGCTGTTGAAATCACCGACCACCATGCATGCTGTATCATTGATACTCATTGCATCGAGTGACAGCGAGATGTCACTTGGCAGTATAAGTTATACAGAAGAATCTGCATTTCTTCACATGTAATTAGGACGCCTATGATCTCGCTGCCGGCACTTCCTGTGGTTACTTCTGTTTGCTTAGCTGGGATGCCGTCTCGTACTTGTGCCCTTCTCGGTCTAATCTAAAGGGTTTTGGGTAACCTCTGATCCCGAATCTATGTTGGGCATTTAGATGGGTCTCTTGTATGCACGCAACATCAATTTCGTCTTCTGCAAGTCTTATTGCGAGTGCTTGCTTTTTGTGATGAATACCTTCGGCATTCCATTGCACAATGTTTAATCGTCTCTGGCCAGTACTTTGCCGTATTGAACCAGTAGCTTTTTCCTGTGGGCCTCGCTCGCTGCTTTGCCGAGTTGGAGGCGGGGACCGCCGGTAGCAAAAGCGGGCCCTTCAAGGCATGGGGGCCTGGCACTCGTCCTGCCCGATGGATCTCCACAGGCGTAGCACCATATCGAGATTCTATATTAAACATATTCATGATAAAATTTGGTCCATGCAGCCTTAGCATGGGTAGCTACGTCACCGCTTTCAGTGCCAATTGGAGCTCAGTTGCTTATCCTTTGGCCGTGTCCGATTTCAACCAACGTTTACTGGGTTCGCTCTCCGTTAGCCTTTGGCTGCCCCCAGCCAAACCCACAAGGCAGCAGGTTGATATTTTCTTTCAGGGCAGCGACCCGTAGATGACCTGCCCTCCCGGACTGATGAGCGTCATCTGCCCAGCTATACCAGTTTTGTTAATGGACTGCTTGGTTTGTCTACCGTCCAGTTTTGTTTACGGTTTACTCTGCTAGCCTTTGATTGTCCCCAACCAAAACTACAAGGCAGCAGTGGTTCCCTACAAAGAGAACAAGAGTCCTGGGACGCTTTATTGATTCTCGGGTCAGCACTAGGCAATTTGCATTTGCTCTATCTTTTCCTTTGATCCAGGAAACCCTGGGCTGGGGCCCCACACGTCGTAATGTATGGGTCGTTTCTTTTGGGCTATCAGCGTAACTTTAGATTTTGCACTCGCCGGTCATCACCTGCCCTGATATTTCCAGGGATGTTAACTGCGTGGACAATCGTACCCTGCCCGGCTGTCTCAAGGAGGGCAGTTTCGTAAGGCGCTAGAACGTAACTTTGGGTTTTACGCTCGGCCAACTTTACCCAGTATCTTAGTCCACGCTCGGTCTCATGTACGGAGTTTTATCGCAATCTTCCCTTGTGCCACCGTCAACCTGATGTACCACAGTTACCTTGCATTGGGAGTGCCACGGCACGCTGCCCAACTTGCGCTCATGGCTCGAGTTTCGCTACGTTCATGATGCACCACTCAGAGCAAGTCTGAGGCTGTTGTCATCATTGCTTACGACGGACGGCTATTATTATTATTGGCCCCTCACAATAAGGAATGGGAAAACAGATTCTAGAGTCACGCTCTGCCTCTGAGACATAGCCGCACAGGAAGAATGTTGGATCAACCATTATGAGGGTGGTCAAAAGTAATCTGCGGGGGATCACACTGTCACAGGAGTTAATGCAAGGATGCAGACCTGAGAAGAAAGAGGTGACCCACTTACACCAGCATCCAAAACAAACTGTATGGCGTTGCTGACAATCTGAACAGGTAGCGGCCTTTATTAGAGAATCCGGAATCCCAATCTAGTGAGATCGCAGAAAAAGAAAAGTATGTATTGAGTTTAGTCTGTATGTTTTTCTTTGAAATTTGACAACATATACATATACACATGTTAGTGTGAACTTGTAACAAGGCACATACCCACTTGAAATATTTTCAATACACTCAAATATTTTCTAGTATTTATGCTAGAAATATTTTAAACTTTCTCACCATTATTAAATAATTATTTCGCCTGTGTGGTGCCGGGCCCACAAGGGAAGCAAAGAATAGTACCACTGCGACCTACAAGGCAGGTCGTAAGAGACGACTGATGTAGGACCTAGGAAGCTACCCTAGTAAATAAAAAGCATAGCAGAAATCGGATGTGCTCACCTACTTGTAGGCGCATAACTGGCACAATGTACAATCGCTCTTAGGCTCAGATCACATATAAATCACACAGAGTGGTTAACAAGTGGTTGATTTGGAGCGTTCAAAGCAGAAGAAGACATAATTATTTAACAATTTTATGAAACAGAACACTCATAAATTAACAAATAATATTTCCTGTTAGTTACTCAATAACGTTGTTGAATATTCTCTTCTTATTTTTCTTATTATGACAGAATTGTTTGACAACTATATTTCAACAGGACGCACATGAGTTTTTAATTTTTGCTGAACACAGTATCAGATTTACTTACAGGTAAGACATAACCATCTTTGTCTCAGTTTAAATATTGTGATTAGTCACATTTACTTCAGTTAGTGGTATGTTTCTTCTTATTGTGATAGATACTTCTTCTTCTACCTCCGCCCACTGTGAATTCTGACGTTAGCCATGACGCCAGGTATGGCCTTTCTGACTGATTTTTGTGTGAAATACCATTTGACTAGTGTCCCCTGCCATGCAGACGGGCCTTCACCGACTTTAGAGATAATTGTGATAGCTATTTGGATGATTATACCATCAGATGTGTTCTTATGTTCTTCTTCAAACGCTCCATATCGACCACTTGTTAACCACTCTGTGATTTGTATGTGATCTGAGCCTAAGAGTGATTTACGTTGTGCCAGTTATGCACCTACAAGTAGGCCAGCACATCCAATTTCTGCAGTGCTTTTTATTTACTAGGGGAGCTTCCTGTGCCTTACATCGGTCACCTTTTACGACATGCCTTGTAGGTGGCAGTGTTAATATTCTTTGCTTCCCTTGCGAGCTCCGGCAACACATGTGCGGATCGTTTGTCAATTTGCAATGACCTTCTTGATAGAACCAGAAACAATTCCAACATCTTGTCTCGAATGTCACTGGTGATGAAAGCAGGATGTACAAATATGTCCTAAAAACAAAACAAATATTCCAGTGGTAAACATCATTTCCTTGACCAAAGAGCATCATCCACTCAACCAGGCCAAAAAGGCACGACAGGTCAAGTCGGGACGACAGGCCAAGTCTATTGTCAAGACTATGTTGCTTGTGTTCTTTGACACTGAGGGGCTGGTTCATCACGAGAGGTCAGATTGCAATTGCTTAACTCTTAGTGGACCAGGGCAAAAGTCACGTTTTTACAAGTGCTTTCACGTTTTGATAACCAAACGCCACTTAGCGTGGCGGAATGTAAAACGCGTCCACTTCAAACGCCACTTAGCGTGGCGCTGGTCCACTAAGAGTTAATTCTTTAAAAAAAAGGCCCTACGCGACTGTATGAGCAGACACCACTCTTAGTACTTTGAAATGGGGTTTTTCTGTTTGTAAAGCAAACCCTACACCAGATTCCCGATGTTCTGTACTGGCTCTCCCACTCCAAAAGAAAGTGTAACCACCACCCACCTCTGACAGCTGACCCTCATCAGGGAGTCTGGTCTTGCTCAAGACAGCTATGTCGATATCGTAGCGTGCCAGTTCTCTAGCCACAAGTGCAGTCTGTCTCTCATTTTGTTCAGCTTTGTTATCTAATAGTGTTCGCACGTTCCATGCGCCTATGGTAAGAGCTTTAAGCTTGTTCTTCATGTTGTGTGATTTGTGTTGTGTGTAGTTGTCTGAAACTGTAGCTTGCACTGTATTTGGATTATAGGGATGAAAAGTTGCGCTATTTGTCAACCTCACTCTCTCGTTCAGGATTATCTGTATCCAGGGACAAGACAAGTTGAGAAGACTGGAGTGTCAGATGCAATGGATGACCAGGGCTTTCTAAAGTGCCTCGCCGTGCTCTATGCAGTCCACACCACTCTGCTGTGATATGCCTTTCTAACCGTTGAGCCAGCTAGTGGCCTCATCCGCTAAGTCAGCCGGATCCAGTCTTTGCATGCATAGGCAGACAGTACCTAGCTTACCGATGGTGTTAGACCCATCGGTTACCCTCACCTGGTTTGACCGTCGAATAGGCGATGTAACCGTTGTGGTCGCTGTGCATGTTACAGCTAAACTACAGGCAAGAGTTGTGTGTTGTAATCACGTTACAACTATTGTTCCGTCGCCTTGCAAAATTGTAAAATGTAAGTTTACATTTCCACATTTTGCGATGGCGGTAGAATAGACCTGTCCTGGCATGTGTGTCTGTCTCCGAAAATTACAGGACAATTCTCTTGTCACAAGGTGTGCTGATATTTTTCATCATCACGTAACAGGAACCTTTGCAGACAACACACTGATGCTATGAACAGGTCCCATACGTGACCTTGACCTTCCTGTCGACCTAACTGGTGATGGGTGAAGCTTTTCTTTTGTGAGATGGAATCACATGGTAGTTTTCAGAGCTTGGCGTTAGTTGGAGATTTTTATCGATAGCTGGTGTGGACTAGAAACACGATCTTATTGTCGATTTATTAGAATAGAATTGATGATATTAATAACAGAATATGTGGTGCTGGGGCCAGCAAGGGAAACAAAGAATATTACCACTGAAACCTACAAGGCATGTCATAAGAGGCGACTGATATAGGACCTAGGGAAGCTACCCTAGAAAATAAAAAGCAACACAGAAATCGGATGTTCTGGCCTACTTGTAGGCGCATAACTGGCGTAACATACAATCGCTCTTAGGTTAAGGTCACATACACGCCTGAGTCTTTACCGGGGCCCAAATTTGGGGTGTAAAGAATAGAACCACTGTTACCTGCCACGCATGTCATAAGAGGCGACTAAGGAGGTTGGATGAAATCGGATGCACATGTCTTAAACGTGTAGAAAGAAGTCTATGCGTTTAGGGGCCTACCAAACCAATGTGCAACGTATACACATTCTTGGCAAAGATCAAACATATCACATAGAGTGATTAAAATTGGTCGTAAAGAACGAACGCAAAGAAGAAGAAGATCACATACAAATTACACAGATTTTTTAACAAGTGGTCGATATGGAGCGTTTGAGGAAGAAGAAGAAAAAATGTATATCGATGCATATTTTCATTATCTTTTACTTGTCATTTATTTTGACATCCCAGCTGAGAGAAAGGGTGGCCAGAAACCAGTAGAGAGCAATGCTAATGCTAAACCAGAACCCACGTGGGTACATGAGATCTTTCAGGGAACGCTTACCAATGAGACCAGATGTCTTACTTGTGAAACTGTAAGTATTTTTATTGTCATTTAGTTGTTTTGTTTTCTGCTTTGTTTCCTTGCTATGAATTCAGATGTAGTCATGGCACTTAATATGACTCCACTGACTGATTTTTGCTTGAAGACTAGCTTTCCTTATCAATGTCCCTCGCCATTCAGGATAATCTTTGCCAGGGCCTCAATGGGAGCAAAGAATAGCAACACTGCGGCCTACAAGGCATGTCGTAAGAGGCAACTGAGGTAGGGTTCTAGGGAAGCTACCCTAGTAAATAAAAAGCATCACAGAGATTGGATGTGCTGGCCTACTTGTAGGTGCATAACTGGCACAACGCACAGTCGCTCTTAGGCTCGAATCACATACCAATCACAAAGAATGGCTTAGCAAGTGGTCAATATGGAGCATAAGAAGAAAAAGAAATTCAAGATACAGCGATGTTTCTACAAAGAGGTCTTTATCGAGTAAAGGATAACCTGCTGCCTTGCAGGTCGGCTGGGGACATTCAAAGGCTAACGGAGAGTGAACCCAGTAAACGCTGGTTGAAATCGGACACGTCGCCAAAGTCAAGCACTAGATCTCCAAATGGTACTGAAGATATGACGTAAAAAAAAACAGTCTTGGCAAAGGTTGTTTATATATCACAATAAGAATAATAAAAATGGCCACAAAGAGCAGACGAGAGAGAGAGAGAGAGAACTAAATGATCAAGAACAAACAGCAGAATGGAGACTGTTTCTATTCACTAAACATCATAGACAAAGTCATACGATAAATAGCTAACTGTCATAACATGAAAATATGTGATGAAAAACAAAATAAATGTGAAAAAAGTAGACTTGGAAAAAAAAATAAAGCGATAATAATCAAATATATACATAGCATACATACATTAAACATATATTATGCAACCAGAAAGGGTAGGGTATCAAGAAACATATGAATGTAGTGTGTTGAGTCCATGAGGTCGTAAGCTACCATATAAAGATATAAAACAATATTCTAGAATCTAGAGCAAATCAACTTCAATCATCAGATTAACATGATCAGATGACGCAAACCACACAGATCACACAAAATGGCTAACTTGGTTGATAGAACAAATGCAAACAACAAACCAGGTTAAGAGGAGAAAATGACGATGGTTCGGGCATCATCGAGTGTCACTAGACAAGCACTTGAGTGGAACCCGCAGGAAAATAAAAAGATGACGCCTAAACAGACCTACAGACGGAGTCTTCTTGAGGAATTGAGGGGTGCTGGACTATCCTGGGAGACCATAAAGAACTGGCATGTTGGGCCGCTACTAGATTTGCTGAGACGGAGATCAGACCACCTATAGGGTCAAAGGCGCAAGGAAGCGGCGCGCCAGGATTAGGGAGATGGCTCTAATCCCTGCTCTCACCTCCAAGTGGTGACCCTGGTAACAGACGGTAGTTCTGGTCTGGCTAAGAGGGCAGGTGCCGTGGGAGAGCTACTCTGGGGCAAGTAGAGATGCAAAGGTAGTCATTCTTGATAGGATCTGCTCGCAACATAGACGAGCGAACTCACAGTGACTATTAATGCTCGTCTCTCCCGGCCTATAGGAAAAGCTAGAAGGATACATGTGGAACCTCGCGGGGCGAAACTCGGAGCCGCGCATGCTCTCTCTTGAGCCGCCTCTCTAGAGCCGATGTGTATGCTGGGGGCCGAGTTGAACAGCAAGCTGGGCCACATAGGTCAAAGCACTGGCCCCCATCACAGAGATGGGGACACACCCCAAAGCCATTGAAGAGATGTTGACCCGCGTGTGGCGAAATTCTGAGCCCAAGCATGCTCTCTTTAGCCGCTACTCTAGAGCCGATGAGTGTGCTGGGAGTCGAGTTGAGTTGCACATGGGCATCATCGGGCGAAACTCAGTTTTGCCCCCTCGAAGTCGGACCGCCCAGTGGGAATTGACGGAAATGGCGAGGTAGACACCAGGGCAGAGCGAGCACGCACGCTGGCAAAGTCATAGTGGGTCCCATCGAGGGGCAGGCTGGCACGGAAAGTGAGGCAAGCACTGCAGTGGCGAGCATGGCAGGCAAGATGGTGTGCGTCCCACCCACATGAGCAGAACAACTGGAAAGTCCAGCAGAGGCAAAATTAGTGCAAGCGCGGCAGCGGCAAGCATAGCAGGCAAGAGGGTGTGAGTCCCACCCAAATGAGCAGAACAACTGGAAAACCCAGCAGAGAAAAAGCCAGTGCGTGTTTCCTCTCGCAGGGAACTACTGCTGCCTTGTAGTTTGATTGGGGACAATCAAAGGCTAGCGGAGCAAACCGTAAACAAACCTGAACGGGCGGCAAACCAAGGTGTTCATTAAAACTACCAGTTTTGCTGGGCAGATGGCGTTCATAAGCCCGGGAGGACAGACCGTCTAAGGGTCGCTGCCCTGAAAGAAAATGCAACCCTCTGCCTTGTGGGTTTTCAGCTGGGGACAGCCAAAGGCTAGCGGAAAGCGTACCGCACACAAACGCTGGCTGAAATCGAACACCCCACCCAAAGATAAGCAACTGTGCTCCAATAGGTGCTGAAGGCTGGTGCACGTACATTACGTTCTGATGTTTGGCTGTTTATATATCACAATAGAATGATAAAAATGGCCTTAGAATGATCGAAAGACCACCTATGGGCAAGTCCAGAGTGCTATGATGATAGTCCTCATATAACTGATAACCATAAAGAAAATAGCCAGAGACCGAGAAATGTGACAAACAACTATTGAGGTCCTATGCTCCATGAGGAGCAGAGAGGAATAAGTGAAGTAAATAAACTACTTCTTCTTCAAACACTCCATATCTACCACTTGTTAACCACTCCTTGTGGTTTGAGCCTAAGAGCAATTGTACGCTGTGCCAGTTATGCACATGCAAGTAGGCCAGCACATCTGATTTCTGCGATGTTTTTATTTACTAGGTAACTTCCTAGGCCCCTACCTCAGTCGTCTCTTACAACATGCCTTGAGGTCACAGTGTCACTATTCTTTGCTCCCCTTGCGAGCCCCGACAACACATGGGCAACAGAACATGACTAACTTGGTTGATAGAACAAATGCAAATAAACAAACTGGCTCTGGGGCTGCCTTTGTCATCTTATTTTATTGTACCGTGGCCCCATTTAAAGATGTAAAATGTATGTTTTTATTGATATAATTCAGTATGGAAACATCAAGGTTTATCATTTTTCAGGTGAGCAGTAAAGATGAAGACTTCTTGGATTTGAGTGTGGAAGTTGAGCAGAACACATCTATAACACATTGCCTTCGTGGTTTCAGTAACACAGAGACTCTGTGCTCTGAACACAAGTACTACTGTGAGGTGTGCTGCAGTAAGCAGGAGGCACAGAAGAGGTAATGGGTGAAACTATCTGGGGAGGGGCAGTGGTTGGTGAGCCGCTCATAATGTTGTAAGCGTGTGTACTGTAGAAAGTAACATTGCAGAGATGATATTTGTAGGTAAAGGACGCCTGTGTGTTGCCGGGGTCCGCAAGGGAAGCAAAGAATAGTACCCCTGTGACCTTCAAGGCATGTGGGAAGAGGCAACTGATTAAGAGGCTACCTAGGAAGCTACCTAGTAAATAAAAAGCGCCGCAGAAATTGGATGTGCCGGCCTTCTTGTAGGCACATAATAGGCATAGCGCACAGTTGCTCTTAGGTTCGGATCACATACAAATCACAGAGTGGTTTAATAAGTGGTCGATATGTTGCGTTTGAAGAATAATTCATTGTGGGCGAACACAGAAGAACAACTAGCATGATTATAAGAACGAACGAGAAAGAAGATGAAGTCACTTTGTGATTTATTGAACAGATGTTCTTATAGATTTCTCTTTGTATATTTCAGAATGCGTGTGAAGAAACTGCCTCAAATTCTAGCGCTGCACTTAAAGCGCTTCAAATACATGGAGCACCTAAATAGATATATCAAAGTCTCATACAAAGTTGTCTTTCCTCTTGAGCTTCGCCTTTTTAATACAGTAAGATTCATTTGTTTTGTTACACGGCATTTTGTTTACACATGTTTTACGCAGTAACTATGTGATCGGGAATGGGCACTTCTGTGGATAAAAGCAACATCATCAATGTCTGTGTGTTGTCAGGACTTGCAAGGGGAGCACAGAATAGTACCACTGTGATCTACAATGCATGTCCTAAAAGATGACTGAGGTATGAGCCTAGAGAAGCTACCCTAGTCTTCTTCGAACACTCCATATCGACCACTTGTTAACCACTCTGTGTGATTTGTATGTGATCTAAGAGCTATTGTATATTGTGCCAGTTATGCACCTACAAGTAGGCCGATTTCTGCGCTGCTTTTTATTTACTAGGGTAGCTTATCTAGACCCCTGCCTCAGTCGCCTTTTATGACATGCTTAACCACAGTGATACTATTCTTTGTTTCCTAGTGAGCCCAGGCACCACACCACTGAGTACACATGTAATTTTGTTTACACTTGTTTACGCAGTAATTTTATGATCGAGAATGGGCACTTCTGTGGATAAAAGCAACATCATCAATGCCTGTGTGTTGCCGGGACTCGCAAGGGGAGCAAAGAATAGTACCACTACAACCTACAAGGCATATAGTAAGAGACGACTGAGGTAGGGGCCATAGAGAAGCAACCCTAGTCAATAAAAATTGTCGCAGAGATCGTTTGTGCTGGCCTACTTGTAGGCGTATAACTCACACAACATATAATTGCTTTTAGGCTCAGATCACAAAGAGTGGTTTAACAATAGGTCATGAATTTAGACAATCACCAACTGCTAAGAGAACTTCTTCTTCTTCTTCTTCAGCGATCTCTGGTCATGCGCTTAATTTACTGTGGACCACAAACTGGGCAGACAGCTTCAGGTCTGTCAGGTTTCCCCAAAGCTTAGTTTTCAGGTCGACTGGGTGTGGCCACATGTTGCTTCTCAGCTCACACAGAAGAGGACAGTCTTGCAGGATATGCTCTGGTGTCTGTTCTGCCTGCTGACACTGGCAGAGAGCTGTTTGACTTATTCCTAGTCTGTATAAGTGTTTGTTGAGTCTGCAGTGTCCGGTGCGTAGTCGAAATATAATGACCTGGTCTGTTCTGCTTAGGTCTTTGAGGGAGTCTTTTCCATAATCATATCCAGTGTTTGTCTTCCAGTCTACTGCAGATTTTCTCTGTATGAGGGTTTTGACCTCTTGAAAAGACAAGGGTTGGTAAATTTGCTCTTTGGCACTGCCCTCCTTAGCTAAGACATCAGCACTCTCATTGCCTGCAATGCCACAGTGAGATGGAATCCACTGCAAGTGAATTTCTGCCTTTTCTGAAAGCTGAGCAAGTTCTCTTTGTAGTTTTTGTACTGTGCTGTCAGTGGATTTAGCCTCCAGGGCTTGTATAGCTGACAATGAGTCTGTAAGAAATACCATCTTGCTTGCAGCTGCTTGCAGCTTATTCATGTGCTGTGCTGCCATCAGAAGGGCTATGAGTTCTGCTTTGTAGTTGGAACATATTCTTCCAGTAGGAGCCGCTAGAGACACAGTGGTAGCATCTGGGTGCCTAATGTAGACTCCTGCTCCACCATTCATGGTTGCCTCCATTGCCGATCCATCTGTGTAAATTCTTATCCAGCTGTCTTCTTGAAACATGTAATGGAGATGTTCCATTGTAATTGCTTTTTCACTAGATTAGGCTCGGCATCTTTGCTTAATAATTTAGGGATGGAGGTTGAGAAGTTTAGTGGTACTGAGTCTGGTTCCCAGTGATCAAAAAGCAATTCTTCAGGTATGGAATTATGATTTAGTAGTTCCAAGTATGACTTTCCTATTTCTTTTGCTTTGTGATTTAGACTTGTACGCTTTAGTCTGTTCTTTGTTCTAGCCGCCATTTTTTCATGCAGTGGATGGTGAGGCATTCTTTTGATCCTTTCAGTCTGTAGAATCACTTTTCTCCTTCTTCTGTCTTCCAAGGGCTGGATGTTGGCTGCCTTTTCCATTTCTACAATTGGTGTAGATTTCATGGCTCCCAAAATAGTACGCAGACACCTGTTTTGAGTTTTTCCAGTATCAATTTGTTTGAATGGGCTGCTGATATCCATGTCGATGATGCATATTCCAGGGTCGGTCTAACTGCACCAGTGTACACCTGACTCAGGATTCGAATATCAGCTCCCAGGTAGTTCCAGCCAGCTTCCGTATCACACTTTGTTTCCTCATAGCCTTTCTGTTTGTTTCCATTATGTGATGTTTCCATGTCAGACGACTGTCAAGCTTAACTCCCAAAAGGTTGGAGTATGGGAACGGGGAGCGATATCATCGTTAAATTTCAGTCTGAAGTGTTCTTCCTTTGTTGACAATGAGAAAAGCGTTGCTATAGTTTTGCTCCGGTTTATTTCTAGACCCCATTTACTTGCCCACATTATGGCGCTGTTCAGGCTGGCCTGGAGTTTAAAGATGGCAGGACCCAGAAACTCGGAGGTGTACCACACAGCTAGATCATCAGCATGGAGAGAGTGTGATACATGTCTGGGCAGAGTTTGTGGCAGATCATTAATATATACCAGGAAAAGCAATGGGGACAGTACGCTGCCCTGTGGGACTCCTGCTCTTAATTTGAATCTGGGACTGTGCACTCCATCCAATTTTACAGATGCTTGTCTATGGGTAAGAAAATCTTTTATCCAATAGTACATTCTACCCGTATTCCACTGCGTAAGAGCTTGAGTAGCAAACCATCTTTCCAGACTTTGTCGAAGGCCTTAGACATGTCGAAGAACACTGTGAAGGTTTTCTTCTTTTCTTGGAAGCCATTTTCTATGTCCTGTGCGAGGTATGCCACTTGGTCATCAGTGCTTCTATGCTGCCTGTAGCCTGTCTGGGCTGGATCCAGTTTATGGTTGGGCTAAGAGAACAACACCCCACATATCTTGGAGTAACACTTGACCGCCAGCCCAACCTGAAGATGCATGTACCCAGGCAGGGTTTAGAAGGGGCTGCAGAACAGAAGACCAACTCTTCAGACTTGTGCAGAATACAATTGATGGATTCCAGAATGAAAAACACACAACCGCGGTTTTCATCGATTTACAGCAAGCATATGACAGAGTCTGGAGGAAGGGACTCTTGATAAAGATGCTCAATATGGGGATCCATGGAAAGATGTTACAATGGATACAAGCTTTTCTCCAAAACAGGACCATTGGAACATCTTTTAGTGGAACAATGTCCTCCAAGAGAACACTAGAGGAAGGCCTCCCACAGGGCTCTGCCCTTAGCTGCACCCTTTTCCTCATCTTCATCAATGACCTCCCATCCCTTCTAAACACACAGAAATCCCATTTTGCTGATGACCTTGTAATATGGACAAGCGAGAAATACCCTGTACTAACTCGGGCTAAACTTAATAGAACCCTTGCCATAATCTCAACATATTGCAACCTATGGAAGCTTAAAGTCAATGAACAGAAAACTGTGTATACTACATTCTCCCTCAGCCCCAAAACAACTCAAAGAACCTTTCGGCTTACAATGAATGGAGCACTGCTGAAAAAGAGGAAAACCCGACTTACCTGGGAGTCAAGTTAGACAAACAACTGAGGATGACAGAACACATTAACAACATAAAAGAAAAAGCATCTAAAAGACTCAACATGGTTAAAAGACTTGCTAGCACCACTTGGGGTGCAGACAAAAGCACCCTTAGGCAACTATATCTTGGCTATGTAAGATCTACAATGGACAACTGCCTTCCTCTCCAAGCTATAGCAAGTGAGCACATCACAACATCCCTGGACAGAGTGCAGAATCAGGGTCTCAGGTTTATATGTGGGGAATGAGAACGACCTCAACTGCTGCTTGTGAAATCGACGCCAACATCGAACCACTAGATATTAGGAGACGAAGGGCACTAATAGAAGCAGTCGAGCGATATAAAAGAATAGAAAAAACCATCCCAACAGACAAACTATTGACAGGTGGAAATCCAATCAAAGAATCCAGCAAAATCATTGCTGGAAGTTGGGAAAAATCTAGAAGAACATTACCATCTCCCAACTGACAAGAGAACCGATCACAAGATGCCCACCACCATGGCTAAACATAAAACAACCAGTAATCCAGAAATACCTCCTTGACAAAACTATAAACAAAGCAACACTTGCACCGATCTTAAAAACCTGTGCACTGGAGACAATAGACAGTTATCCAACTTCCTCTATCCATGCCTACACTGATGGTTCAGCTTTCAAAGCCACTACTTACGCTGGCTTCGGCATATACCTGAAATATCCAGATGGAACTACCTATAGTTACTGTGCTCCTTGTGGTAATATATGTTCCAACTATGAGGCAGAGATTATAGCCATAAAGACCGCTGTAGAACTAGTGCACCAGCAGTTTGAACTTGGAGAGAATATTGTCCAAGACATGATAGTATTCACTGACTCAGTCCACACTAAAAGCTTTAGAAGAACAGCAGAATCAGTCAAGCGAGATCCAGTCATTGGCATTAGTTATCCACAATCTGATTTCCTCCTTTGATATTAATGTCATTCTACAGTGGATTCCTGGGCACACAAATATCCCAGGAAATGACAAGGCAAATCATCTGGCCAAACAGGGATCATCAAAACCACAAATAGACAAACCTGTTAGCATACAAAGTATAAAACAGATTCTGAAAAACAACTCCAGAGAAGATTGGCTGAACCGATGGGCTATGGGGACGACTGGTCGGGACATGTATGCAAAGATGAATAGACCAAACCCCATCTGGGTTGTGCGTCTGCAAACTGTGCCTTCCCGTTTTGAAAATAACCGGACGGGCGAGCCAGTCAGCGAACGCGTTCCCCAGTGTCGATAACCAATGCGTGCATAGTCTCTAACGGCTGCGCGTGCCTCCTCGCTTTCACGCAAAGCGAGGCTCCCAGCGAATAAGGGACAAGGTAGCGTCTGCTATTAAGACTCGCTCATGCTGGCGGTCTTATTGGTGGTGTGTGTGTGTCTGTATATCGGAGTTTCTCGGTCGCGATGTGATGCAGTCAGTCTAAAGTTTTAAACGCTCGACGGTGGTCTCGTTAAAAGGCCCGGCTCTTGCAACGAGCTTGTGGGTCCGCAGGTAGTAACATGGTGTCGTTCTTTGCTTGGCGGCGCAAGTCTTGCCGGCAAAACTGTGGAAGCGCGCTCGGTCGTTCGCTTCAATTCGCATTTTCGCCGGGGGCGTCGGGATCCGCTCTGCACAGAGCGCTGTCTCCCTACCCCGAGCATTGTCGGTTCAGTCTCGTCCATGACAGCTATCTGGTTGATCCTGCCAGTAGTCATATGCTTGTCTCAAAGATTAAGCCATGCATGTCTAAGTTCACACTGTCTCATGGTGAAACCGCGAATGGCTCATTAAATCAGTCGAGTTTCAATAGATGACACGATCCGGGGTCAAAAGGCTCATGAGGTCATGGTGGTAACATGAGCCAGGGTTAGCGAGGCGGCGCGCTAACCAAGACCCTGCCCCAACCTCCACGCGGTGACCCTGAAACAGACTCTGGTTCCGGTCTGGCTAAGAGGGGCAGGGATCGGGAGAGAAACTACTGTAGTGGTAGCAGTGCAATTACGGAAATACAATAAAGATACATACAAACAAAATGCACAAATCTCCTGACCGATGTCCAACAAGATATTGCCAAAGTCTCTGAACGCAAAGAAACAGCAAGAACGTCTCAGACATGGATGAGAGATGCATCCAGTGACCAAACGTATGCCCACGTAGGGCGAAGCTCGAAGCCCTGAGGAGAGGGCAAACATTGCCAGCCCGTCGGCAAGAATAAATAAGACAGGACCGTAACGAATAAAAGTCTACCCTCGTGTTGGTGCGAGAGAAGATTGCAGCTGACCCCGCATCGGTAGCCTGGTGCAGATACATGTACTGGGCAAGGTTTGCCAAGCGCAAAAGAACAAGTTGCGTTTAGTGCATAATGAAACTACCCGCCTGGGAAAACCGTGCAAGGTACTGTGCGATTAAAAATTAACATCCCCGGAAGAACTGAGGTTGGTGATGCCAACGGAACTGCCAGCCTTGGGGCAACCGGGCAGGTTCGATTGCAGTCGTAACTAACATCCCCGGAATAACTGGGCGGGTGATGGCGGCGCGCAAAATCCACAGTTACGCTGATAGCGCCCGACTGAAACGACCCTCACATTGTTTGTACTCGGCCCCATGCCAGTGCTTGAGGGTTAATTGCAAATTGCCACGTACCAATGCGCGTCTAGAAAAGCCGAGAATGTTCCTTCTCCGGATCAAACTCAAAATGTACGGTAAAGCAAGGCCGACAATGTATGGATCAGACAGGAAGTTCGGTCTGAACATTGGCGAAGGCCGATACTTTACACGGTGTTTTATACGAGTAAGACGCGGTCCGAGGATAAGCTTACAAGCCTCAGAAATATTTTCAGTCAGAACGGGCATAAATAGCGTAACTCACTGTCCCGGCGTAGATCACAAAGCCCAAAAATACGGCAAAGCTGATCGAACCCTAGGAAAGCTCACCTAGTAAATCAAAAGCTGGCTGAAAGCGAACACCCCACCGAAGGATAAGCAACTGAGCTCAAATAGGTGCTGAAGGCTGGTGCACGTACATCACGTTCTGATGTTTGGCTGTTTATATATCACAATGAGAATGATTAAAACAGGCCTAGAACGATCGAAGAAGAAGACCAAACCCCAAGGACAATATAAATCTGCTACAAAGAAAAGATCAAAGCACTATCTTTCAGTTAAGAACAGGACATGTTGGACTGAATTATCACCTACACAGAATAAACCCCACACACCTACCACACTGTAGAAAGTGCAGTCACTCATGTGAGACAGTACAGCATATCTTGCTTGAATGTCCTGGACTACATAAAGCTAGACAAGAACTCCTCCCACCACACCCATCTGTTCATAATACCCTTTACACTAGTCTTCCACAATTACAGAACACATGCAGATTCTACAACTGGCATTGGCTGCCCAAGAGTGAAAACTCGCAGCCCTGGTTAGAAGAAGAAGAAGCATGTTGTGAATGTAAAGAACATAGCATTAAGAAGATTACAGCTATTGAAGAAGCTTGCTGGCACAACATGGGGATCAGACAAAGATACTCTGAGAGGCTTATATCTTGGTTACATCCGCTCTGCAATAGAGTACAACAGTGCTCTTCTAACAATTTGCTCCAAGACATACCTTAATTCCCTGGAGAGAGCACAGAACAATGCCTTACGTCTAATCAGTGGAGCAATGAGGTCAACTCCAACCGCTGCATGTGAAATACACACAAATGTGGAACCTCTTGGGCTGCGTAGGGACAAAGCTGCTGTTGAAGCTTATGAAAGGATCAAAAGAATGAATCAAGATCACCCCAATACAATAAACTACTTGTTGAGAAGTGGCAACAGAGAAACAGAATTAAACAAAGTCAATCCTCCACCACGTCAGTGAAATCAAAGACAGATACCACCTTCCAGAAACAAGACAACAGCTGCAGAGTGTAATAGCAAACTTACCACCACATACACTCTTGAATACACCTGAAATTAGAACAAAATTGATAGATGAAGCAACTAAATGCTCTGACCCAGTCAGCCTTATGATAGCATCTCAAAGAACCATTGATGCCTATCCCCAAGAATGGGTACATGTCTATACTGATGGATCTGCATTTAAAGCCACCATCAAAGCAGGTTACAGAGTATATATACAATACCCAGACAGATCATCCGAAGATTTGTTTGGTGCATGCGGGGAGATATGCTCCAATTATGAGGCTGAAATTTATGCGATAGAAGCAGCTTTGTACCACCTGAAGACTGTTTTCTATGCCTTTCCATCAGAGGCACAAAACATAATTATTTTCACAGATTCAATGTCTGCCCTTCAAGCTCTAGAAGATAGTGGACATTGTAAATCTGAACTATCCCATATAGCCCTAGATATTGACAGACTTATTACATCACATGACATCAAAATAACTATGCAGTGGATCCCTGGACATTCAAACACACCTGGAAATGACAAAGCAGATAAGCTAGCCAAGAAAGGGTCAACACAGGAACAACCAATCACAGCAACAACTCTCCATACAGCAAAGCAAATCCTTATGACAACAAAGAAATTTGGCTGAACAGATGGGCTATGGGAAACACAGGAAGAGAGGTGTACAACCATATGGCCAACCTTAACCTTAATGACAACATCAACCACCTTACAAGAAGAGAGATCAGAGCACCATTTTTAGACTCCAAACCCAACACATAACATTTAATAATCACTTGAACATAATTCATCCACAACACACTCCAGAGTGCCAACTGTGCACACATCATCATGAAACCGCTCACCACCACCTGTCAAGCAAAGTGTCAAGCACTAGATGACATCAGAAAGACCCTCCTTCCTCCAAGGCCAGATAAATGGAACACATTATACCGAACAAAAGAACAACTTACAAACACATGCAGATACCACTACACAGCATTGGGCGAAGGGCAAAAGCTCAAGTGCCGCTGGATCATTGAAGAAGAAGAACAACAATGGGTTGATATGGAGCATTCGAAGAAGAAGAACATCATCAATGCTCTAAGAGAAAACATATTTCAACGAAGAAGATAAATGGTAACTCTATCTTGGCTATGCAAGCTAGGTATACGGATTGGTGCGGGAAAACCATGAGAGAAATCCTAGTAGATACATCAATCAGCATAGAACGGGAGTTGTTAGTCTAAACACATTTTTTCTTCTTCTTGCGATCGATGATTATACCGTCAGACGCATTCTTATGATGAAGTCAACTGTTGTCTGGAGCTCACCTCTGGTGTCATGTAGTTTTGAATGTAGTGTTGGGTTGTAGGGCCATCATTCATTTCTAGGAAGGACATACAGGGAACAGTCTTGTAAGACATGTTCTGTAGTGTGATAAGAGATGCCACAGAGGGGATGGAGATAATCATAGCCTGAGCAAGTGTTCTTCTTCTTTGCGTTCGTTCTTACGACCAATTTTAATCACTCTTTGTGATATTTTTATCTTTGCCAAGAACGTGTATACGTTGCACATTGGTTTGGTAGGCCCCTAAACGCATAGACTTCTACACGTTTAGGACACGCGCATCCAATTTCAGCCAAGCAAGTGTTTATTCAGTCTGTTATGTCTTGTCTTGAGGATGATGGACTGTCCTTGTCTGTCGAGTGTCTAAATACACTGAAATAATCGCTTAGGAGGAGATCGGAGCAATTAGGAACATGTCAGTTGTGCGATGAAGATGGTCCTCAAATGAACATATATAAAGTATGGAACATATGGAAAGTAAAGAATCCATTTTCATACTGTGTGGCCGCCCGAGTGGTTACCAGGGCCTAAATTTTGGGTGTGAAGAATAGAACCACTAACCTGTCGTAAGAGGCGACTAAGAAGGTTTGGCTGAAATTGGATGCATGTGTCCTAAACGTGTTAAAGTCTATGCGTTTAGGGGCCTACCAAACCAATGTGCAACGTATACACGATTTTGACAAAGATCAAACATATCACAAAGAGTGATTAAAATTGGTCGTAAGAACGAACACAAAGAAAAAGATACTTGTGGTATATTGAGGAATACCGTTTAAGGCCCATAACTTTATAATATCAACTACACACAATGACACAAGGAGATGTAACTGAAACAGGAAACTGCTAGACATTAACGCTTTGTTAGTGGTTCAAGATGTTTGATTAATCAATACAGAACCAGAGTTATCAGTCACCTTACACTGGTGGAAATATTGAGGAGATCCGAGCCCTATAGATCTATCTGAAGTGCAGTGATGATGATCCTGATGATCCTCACTATTCACATAAATTTTGTTTTGTCTATAAACCTTCTGATTTAACTGATGTCTCATGCGACCTTTAATGTTCTTGCAGTCTGATGATGCCTTCAATCCAGAACGATTATATGACCTTGTAGCTGTAGTGGTGCATTGTGGGTCAGGACCAAATAGGGGCCATTACATCAGCATAGTAAAGAGTCATGGATTTTGGCTGCTTTTTGATGATGATATTGTAGATGTAAGTATACCTGGCTATGTTCTCTGTGATGTTGAAGTACTGTGCTTGTCTCTTGCTCCTTCTGCGAACGCTTCATATTGACCATTTGTTAACCACTCTCTGTGATTTGTATGTGATCTGAGCCTAAGAGCATTTGTACGTTGTGCCAGTTATGCGCCTACAAGTAAGCGAGCACATCCGATTTCTGCAATGCTTTTTATTTTATTTATATTTTTTTAGATCCAGAAGCACTTGAGCTTTCAGCTCGGTGCCATGGACATCGCAACCCTTCGGTTTTGTGCCATGAACACCGTAAATCTGGGGAACCTGTGGCTTTTCTGCCAGCCCGCGGAATTGAACCCGCACTCACAGAGGAGCTTGTCACCCTCCATCCAATGCACTATGAACACACTGGGCAGGCGGGCAATGCTTTTTATTTACTAGAGTAGTTTCCCGAGTCCCCTACCTCAATCGCCTCTTACGACATGCCTTGTAGATCGCAGTGTTACTATTCTTAGCTAACCTTGCGGACCCCTGCAAACACACAGGCGTGGAAGTATAGGCCATCAACCAACTCATGCTGTCTTCCTGTATTTAGCTATCTCTTGTAGCTCTTTCCATATGTCGTTAATCTCTGCCGCCAAATCTCTTATCCATGAATTTCTAGACTTTCCCCTCTTTCGCTTTTCCTGCAGGTTCCAGAAAAGGGCCCTTCTTGTTATATTCTCCTCTGGTTTAAAAATAAGAAGCTGGCTGGGGTTCTGATAATTAAAAAAAACAGGCCTTCACACAAAAATCAGTTAGTAGTGCCATACCAGGCACCCTTACCACACCTGAATTTATAGCTGGCAAACGCAAGAAGAATAAATGTTCAAGAAGAATCCTGCAAATGTTATGCCCAAATACCATAACAAATGAGGAGCTTTTGAAACAAACCGACTGCATCTTTGGAGACCATCATTAAAAGATGAAGATGAATTGGACATGTATGTCGTATGCCAGTAGGGGCATTGGCTAGGGCAGCTCTCTGATGTACAGCGGATGGGAAGAGAAGGCCTGGATGTCCAAAGGAAACATGGAGAAGAACTGTGGAGAGAGAGTTGAGGAGTGTGGCAGACGGTTGGTAGTAAGGCGGCAGAACGGCAACAGTGGAAGTCTCTGGTGGAAGCAATATGTGTCAATTAGGACACAAAAATGATATAGATCACAAGCAATTACTGAAGTCGGACGCCCGAGTGGTTACCGGGGTCCAAATTTATGGTGTAAAGAATCGAACCACTGTTACCTGCCACGCATGTCGTAAGAGGCAACTAAGGAGGTTTGGCTGAAATCGGATGCATGTGTCCTAAACGTGTAGAATTCTATGCATTTAGGGGCCTACCAAACCAATGTGCACGTATACACGTTCTTGACAAAGATCAAACATATCACAAAGAGTGTTTAAAATTGGTCATAAAGAACGAACGCAAAGAAGAAAGAAGACACTGAAGTCGGAGAAGGCACGCCTTATGGTGAGGAACACTGATCATTGATAAGGAAATCAAGTTTTCACGCAAAAATCAGAAGCGTCATACCAGGCGCCCTAACTACACCTGAATTCATAGCGGGCGAACATAAGAACGCAAGAAGAAGAGGAGTCATTAATGTGAAAGCCTGAAAGTGAATGAGAAAAAAAGTAAGAAGCGTTAAAGTAATAGATTATCTCCTGTCTTTTTTATAGAAAATTGATGCAAGCCAGATCGAGGAATTTTACGGTGTTCCATCAGATACGCAGAAGAATTCTTCAGAGTCCGGCTATATCTTGTTCTACCAGTCTCGAGAGTGACATACTGTAATTAACATATGTAGTTTTGTGATTTTTTTTCTGAATAGCATATAGACACATAAAACTGCACGTAGTTGGTGTCTATGGACGATATAATCCACATAGTGGGTGTCTATGAAAGATATGTGTACGAGTCAATGAACTCATACTTCTCTGGATGTAATGTATATACAACATTGTTTGTCAGTGTGTGTGTGCAGACAAGGTTTTTAGTTCTTGTTTGCGATTTACCTTATATGTTGCAAAATTAAAATATATCCACAACTTGGATTTTGAGTGGAAACTAAACGTGTGTCCAAATTTTCATTCAGTAATATTGAAAAATTACTACTAAAATTAAAAACAAAACAAATATTATGTGTAAAAATATTAAAAAATCACTCCTAAAATTAAAAACAAAATATTTTTTATGTTTATTTTTTATCTCCTTGTCCCTTTCCATTCTCCAACAGAGCATGGGGCTTCAACTTATTGCAAACATTTATATTATTTTGTCAGTTCAGTGTTCGTAATCAAACATAGTACTGAAATTGTTCTTAATACTTCTTCTTCGAACGCTCCATATCGACTTGTTAACCACTCTTTGTGATTTGTATGTGATCCAAGCCTAGGAGTGATTGTACTTTGTGCCAGTTATGCGCCTTCAAGTAGGCCAGCACATCTGATTTCTGCTACACTTTTTATTTACTAGGGTAGCTTCCCTATAACCCTGCCTCAGTTGCTTCTTACAACATGCCTTGTAGGTCGCAGTGTTGCTATTCTTTGCTCCCCCTTGTGGGCCCTGACAACACACAGATTGATCCTTCTTCTTCTAACCAGGGCTGTGAGTTTTCACTCTTGGGCAGCCAATGCCAAATTGTAGAATCTGCATGTGTTCTGTAGTTGGGGAAGACTAGTGTAAAGGGTATTATGAACAGATGGGTGTGGTGGGAGGAGTTCTTGACAAGCTTTATGTAGTCCAGGTAAAGATTGTTCCAAATGATGATATTCAGATTGGATTAAGCGATCAGTTTCAACTCTTGCTTCTATTAGCAAGAACCTACTAAGATGCTAGTTTTCCAGAGTATTTATCCGGACTTATTCCTTTCTTTATTTTCGAAACTTTTCTTCATCTCACCTTAAATACATCTCCCAGATATAAAAATCGATATACATTGTGAGACTCTGATTTGCTTTGACACTGCATTCTGTAAACTTCTGTTTTTTAATTCCTTGTGGACCAAACGCCACACTACATGGCTTTGGGTTGAATGCCTTTTACCAGGAGCCACACTAAAGGGCGTTTTTATTCTAAAAACAAATGGCTTGTAAAAACATGGCTTTTGCGCTGGTCCACTAGGAGTGAAACGGACGAAACTAGAAATGTAAATTTAAAAAAAAACATCAACTTAAAATGTTTTTATTTAATATATCAATTGTTATCTATTTTTGTTGCTTTACTCTATTTTTATTACAACCACTGAAATGTTGTCTCTAACGAATTTTTTGCGTTTTCATCTTGTGGATACGTGTAGCTGTTTAATTATTTTTTTTAATCTGTCGGATGAAATGTATTTATTATAAATAGCACTTGTGCATTTTTTAAAATTGTCTTTTTAAAAAACTCCCACACATTTTTATCATCTTTGAGTCTGTGATATGTTTTGATTTTGTTGTTGTAGATGCTACGTTTGTGTGTTGTGAGTCTTTGCTGGGGTTTACGAAATGCAATATGTTACATAGCGTTGTCGTGTTGACATAGTTTTTAAATGTGTGTGTGCTGTAGTTAGTATGAACATGAGATGGTCAAGGTATCAACGCATAGTAAAAAAACAATCTTTTATAATAATAATACAATAATTCCTCTCGTGCCGTTATACGTTACATAGGGCCTGCAAGTAATTTCTCCATACCGCTCTATCCTGGGCAACTCGCTCAATCTCCTCCATGGAACTGAGACCGATATTTCCTGCCTCTCTCAGCAAAGTTCGCTTCAGGGTCTCCTTAGGTCGACCTCTCTTTCTTGAACCCTTTGCATCCCAATCTTTTTATACCTCAAGGTATATTGGGTAATGTGGTGTTAGGCCTGTACTTTTCATTGACCGTCGACACATGATGGGTGATGTGGTTAACACTTCGTGGAGTGCTTTTCCTGGTACCCAATGAACTCTTTCCACACCAATCACCACACACTGTGTCATAGTTGAACACCATTTGCAGTACACTGCGCCATTCGCGTTGTTTCTTTTATACAAGTCTTTCTAGCTTTACTTCTACTACTTTTTAACCTTGTTATTCTAATATGTTGTCCAGTTTTCTTCAATAGTATATATGTTTAAATATATACTAATATATATATTATATATAATAAATATATTAGTATATATATATATACTAATATTACTAATATATGTTTATTTATTGACAAGTAATGATGTGTTAAAAATTTCTTTTTTTGCCTCCCTTAAATTAACTATGTACAACTGAGGAAAGAACTGCGTACGGAAAGAGTTACGGCTGGGTGGATCTGCAAGCTGTTATGGTCGGAAAAATATTCCACTCATCAACGCATATATAATGTTATTTTTATGATTTGTGACAGAAAAAAATGATGTACCACATGTTGAGTTGGTCATCTTTCTTTTTTGTTCACTTGAAATATTGTTTACATATTCAATGTTGTGTCTCTTGTATCAACTTCATATGTAATTGTCTTTCCTGTGTTTTTTCATACTGTATCAGTGAGCATGCCTCTGTATATCCTACATGGGACAGTCTTGAAGTATATGCTCTGCATTCTGGGATGCCTGTCTCTCTGTGGTCAAGTCATATGCCATGCATTTTTAAGGTCGAGGGTTCGAACTCTGCGGTATTGTTTGGTGCATTTTTTCCAAATATCCCTAGAATGACTGCTGGAGCTACAGAGTTTGTGCAATACTCTCTGCAGGTGTCGTGTCATTTCTGTGGAGAGGACATATGGGGTAAAACCCAGTGCAATGAAGTCAATCCTTCGGCTGTAGACTATTTAAACCAAAGTTGAACATGTATTTTAGTTACCTGTAGCATGGTGTAATATAGCACATTAGAGGTCTCTGTGGCGTAGAGGTTAGGTGCTCGGCCAAAGGTACCAGGCTCTTCAATGTTATGTACAAAGGTACCAGGTTCCTTCTGAATATTTTTCCAGATATCCCTGATCTCAGTGTAGGTGAGATCGAGTTCCTAGTCATATCGGAGACGGACAATAAAACGTAGGTCCTGTGTTCATTTTGATCACATAAAATAACATGTGGAGGTCCTGTGTTCATTTTGATCACATAAAACATGTGGCAGTTCAAAATTGAGAAGAACAGGCTGGAAAGCCAATGTCCTGACAAAATTCATTAGAAAAGATTAAAATAAAATTCCTACAAAATATCTTCACCACCTTCAAAATTACATCGGGGACCATCGCCGGTGATACAGAGTTTGCGCACTGTGTGCAAGAAAAAGATCAGACCACACATGGTTACTCACCAAAGTGCAATGATGATGTTCCTATCAATCTATCAGAGTTAAACATAGTATTCCAGCTATCTATATCCTGGTGCAATATAGCACACTTGAGGTGAACAGTATTACAGCTCCCATACAGCAATATAGCACATTAGAGTTGATCATAGTATTCCAGCTACATGTAACCTAGTGTAATATAGCACAGAGTTGAAGGTAGTATTTCAGCTACCTGTAGCCTGGTGCAATATTGCACATTAGAGTTCGCCTGAGTGCTTACAGGGGCCATAATTTGGGGTGTAAAGAATCGAACCACTGTTACCTGTCACGCATGTCGTAAGAGGCGACTAAGGAGGTTTGACTGAAATCAGATGCATGTGTCCTAAACGTGTAGAAGTATATGTGTTTAGGGGCCTACCAAACCAATGTGCAACGTATACACATTCTTGGCAAAGATCAAACATATCAAAAAAAGTGATTAAAATTGGTCGTAAAGAACGAATGCACAGAAGAAGACATTAGAGTTGGAACGTAGTATTTCAGCTACCTGTAGCCTGGTGTAATATAGCACATTAGAGTTGAATGTAGTATTCCAGCTACCTGTAGCCTGGTGCAATATAGCAACAATCACAATATAGATGGAGACTATAAAGTAAAACTATGTAGAATTGCAAAACACGTAATAACAAAGTACTGTAGTTTTACAAATTACAAAAACATTGACAATATACAGCAACGTTTCGACCAAAAGGCACAACAGACGAACATCAAACAAACAACAGAAGTGACGAATTAAAAAAAAACCACTACATATGGACGACTACATATGGAGACATTCAAACGTTCCTAATGAAAATCTGGGAATAAAAATGAATAACAAATAAATGTAACACAAAAAACATAAAAACTGGAAGTAGAAAAGAAGAGAAACAATAAAAAATCAAGTAAATATATAGCTTATATACATGCAACATATTGATTACAAGGCATGAGAAGAGAAAGTACTAAGAGGCATAGGAATGTCATGCGTTGAGTCCATGTGGTCGCAAGGTACCAATCAATGAAATAAACCGAGTCTCCAGAGCAAATCGACTACGATCATCCGAAGAACATGATGGGATGGCTGTGACCTGGACATCGTGAGCTCCTAAATGGCCAGTATCATTGAAATGGGTGGCTACAGGGTCACAGAGCATTGGCGTATATCGCGCAAGTGTTGGGCGAATGGGTCACTGAGCCTCTTGCCTGTCTCGCCAATATAAGCTTTGTTACACCGCTTGCAGGTAATGGCATAGATAAGATTACGGGACTCGCATGTAAAACCATCTTCAATAACAAACGTGGCTAAAGGAAAAGATACAGTACGAGTTTGTATCACATAAGCACACATATTGCAACGCCAATGGCCACACTGGACAGTGCCAAAATACTGGATATTGGACTTAAGGCGGAAGTGCACAGAGTTGAGTAGTATTATAGCTACTTGTAGCCAGGTGCAATATAGCAAATTAGAGTTGAACATACTATTTCAACTATCTGTAGAACCTTCTGCCTTGCAGGTTGGCTGGGGATAGTCAAAGGCTGACGGAGAGCGAACCCAGTTAATGCTGGTTGAAACCGGACACATCACCAAAGAATAAGCACCAGAACTCTAAATGGTGCTGAAGATGTGACTAATCACACCGTTCTTGGTGTAGGCTGTTTATATATCACAATAAGAATGATCAAAATGACCAAAAAGAACGATCGAGAGAAGAAAACTACCTGTAGCATGGTGCAATATAGCACATTAGAGTTAAACATAGTATTACAGCTTCCTGTAGCCTGGTGGTGGGATGGATTAGCATAATGGGTAAGCGTTCGCCTATCAACTCGGACACAAAAGGGTTGTGAGTTCAATCCTACACTCAAATTTCCACACATGAGGAAAGAAATTGGCACTAGGGACTAAAAATATGAAGTGACAGAAACTTCATATCCTGAGGTCTGAAAAGACTATGGGAAATTGTATTATTACAAGATCACACTTGAAGGATCTAATCTTCAAGTACCTCTGAATTAGCAAAGTCCCACCTGCATGGCAAGGGACACCAGTCAAATGGTAAAATATGCTTTCACCCAAAAATCAGTCAGAAGCGCCAAATCAGGCGTCATGGCTAACGTCCGAATTCACAGCAGGCAAAGCAGAAGTACCACTTTTAGGGTGGTGTGGGACGAGGTCTGAGAATTTAATGGCCGCATGGCTAGTGCAGTCGGCGTGAAGCTGTTCAGGCTAGGATTTTTTCCCACTGATTATTGTTATATCCTGGTGCAATATAGCAAATAACAGTAGAACATAGTATTTTCATGGTTGATATCATATCAGTCTAGAATGTAACAGCAAATGGTATCAGAAGAATTATGGTTGTGTCATGTTTCTGATGTTCTATGCCTTATATATGCAAATTGTTCACATGTACATAAAAGTGATGTGGTATCATAATGTTGTCAATGTGACTTGGTTCATTTTTTTAGTGGTGAGAATTTGTTAAAGTCTATATAGCAGTTTGCTTCACCACGGCCTCTGATAACATATGGCCGGCAGGCTCAGGTAAAAATTATAGGAAATAAGACCACAACTGTCGTGTGATCCTCACATTCCAGTGTTGTTGTATATAGACCACCATCGACGAAGTGGGTGAACTGGCTAGAGACAGAGTGAATTTCAGATGTGCTGCAAAGAGAGCAACGTCCTATAAAGGATACGCACCTTGATGATGATGTATATAGACTAATTCATTTTAAAACAACACGCTAAAATCAAGGTTATATTATGTTACAATTAAGTTTACACTAAGGATATCAGTATTATTAACATTTTCATCAATAAATAACCATGAACGCATAGAATTGAGTAAAATTCCAAAAAAAAGCATACAGTGTTCTATCAAACATATACAAAAATCAGCCCACATTAAACAGGATTTTTATATTTTCCGTCTGAGCTAGTCGGCCTTATGTTGCAGAGGGCCAAAGTTTGACACATTGTCCGAAGTTTTAAAAAAACAAACTTGTTACTACCCGTAATACTGCTTTCTAGGGTAGGGGGGGCCCACAAGCCTGTGGAATTTAATGACCTGGGAGAACAGCCAGAGACCGAGAAAAGTGGCAAACAACTGTTGAGGCTCTATGCTCCACGAGGAGCGGAGAGTAATAAGTCATGGCTAGTGCAGTCGCCATAAAACTGTTTAGGTTAGGATTTTTTACGTATGCCCCTGACAGAAAAAACTCCTTGGACGTACTGGAGATATCTTCTTCTCTTTATCGTTTTTTTTCGGCCCTTTGATAATTCTTATTGTGATATATAAACAGCCTTTGCCAAGAACGTTTGTTTTACGTCACATCTTCAGTACCATTTGGAGCTCTGGTGCTTGTCCTTCGGCAACGTGTCTGATTTCAACCAGCGTTTACTGGGTTAGCCTTTGACTGTCCCAGCCAACCTGCAAGGCAGCAGGTTACTGGAGATATAACACAAGTCTCCAAATGGGAGCCTGCTCTCTAATGCTTTCTGCCAGACCCAAGGGTGAATGGGAAGAGAAAACATGCTCTGCTTACCTATATCTTTGTGTCCCGTTTGATTCATAAGGATTCCACAAAAGATTGCCATTCTGCCGCCTTTCTACCAATTGTTTCCCATGCCACAATCTTTCAATTCTCTTTTCAGTTCTTCATGTTTCCTTTGGACATCCAGGTCGTCTTTTCCAATCTGCTGTCCATCAAAGAGCTGTCTTTGCCATTGACCCCACTGGCATACATGACTAATCCACCATCTAATGATGGTCTCCAATGTTGCACAGTTTGTTCGTTTTAAAAACTCTTCATTCGCTATTGTATTTGGCCAGAATATTTGCAGAATTCTTCTTAAACATTTCTTTTGGAATGTCTCCAGCTTGTATATGCTGCTATCTTGCTTGAATGTCCTAGACTACATAAAGCTAGACAAGAACTCCTCCCACCACACCCATCTGTTCAAAATACCCTTTACACTAGTCTTCCACAACTACAGAACAGTTGCAGATTCTACAATTTGGCATTGGCTGCCCAAGAGTGAAAACTCGCAGATGAAATGTATGCTGTTGTGGGTCATTTTCCACCACTCACTACTGTATAATCGTTCTTGGCTAAAATCAATTATACATCACAATAAGAATGATCAAATTAGTCGTAAAGAATGTTCACGAATAAACTACTGTATAATAACATTCCTAAGATCTTTTGTCATCACACTGTTACCAAGTTGTTTCCCAGTTTTCTGGTTTTGTCTTGCGCTGTTCTGGTGATTATTATTTTTGCTCTTTGACGGGATTCTGCTATGCCATCTAATCATCTCTTTCATGGTCTTCCTCTCGCCTTCTTTTTGATGTAGAAGACTCTGTATACCGTGAAGTTTGGAAGCAATCTTACTAATTTTGGTCAAACCATTTCATTCTTAATGTAATTTAAGCAAGGTTCTATGCCAACTTTCTTTCTTATGCTGGTGACAGTCTTTTCTTGTGTGGGTAACTTTTCGCAAGCACTGCATTTCACACGTAGTTGCCCACATGTATTCCCAAGATACTGCTTCTATATTTTAAGTTTTGTATTAAAGCTCTGTTTATGCACACAAAAAAACACATCATAAAATGTTTTTAGTAGCATCATTTTATTGTTGAATTGAAAAAAAAATGTAAATTTATTTAAATCATAATGTAATATCATACTCTGGCCTGTGCACACTTAATGTATGATTGATAGGACCATCATCATTGCACTTCAGTGAGTAACCATGTGTGCTCCGATCTCTTTCTGACACAGGAAGATCTCAGCAGCTGTGTATGAACGCCATAGCACCGGCGGGTCCCCTTTGTAATTTATAAGACGGTAACAATATTTTGTAGGAATTTTAATTTTTTTAAATCTTGCAAATGAATTTTGCCGACTTCACAGCCTGCTCTTCTCGATTTTGAGCCGCCAAAGGTTCTTTTAGGTGTTCAAACTTGAACACAGGATCTACGTTTTATTGTCTGTCTCCGATAGGACTACAATCTCGATTTCACCTACACTGAGCTCAGGTATTTCTTGAAAATATTCTGATAGCACTATCCGAGTACCTTTGGAAAGAGAGGTGGGCACTTAACCTCTATGCCACACTTAATGTATGATTGATAGGTTATCATCATTGCACTTCAGCGAATAACTATGTGTACTCCAATCTATTTCTTACACATGAAGATCTCAGGAGAAGTGCCTGAACTATGTAGCACTAGTGAGAGTCCCTAGTGTAATTTTTAAGATGGGACCACTTGCTATTTTATAAGCTGGTCTTCTTTAAGTTCTATTCAACACCATTTTCTGAATCTCTTGTTCTGGTATTTTTTTTTAGTTCTGTCCAGGAGTTTCTTGTTCATAACCGTGCACTATTTCAGCTCTTCTATTCTGCGCAAGCACACTTATGAAAGCCTTTTATCTGTTTAATAGTAATTTTTGTTTTAAATATCTTAGAGCGGTACATAAAGACTGACTGCATTAGGTTAACAATAATTAATTTGATATTGTACTTGATTTCTTTTGATTTCCATATATTTCCAAGAGGCTCCTGTCTTTTGCATTCTTATTTACCAGTTTTTCAATGTTACATACAATGCACGGATTGCAGTGGGCCGAAGGGCAAAAGCCCATATGCTGGACCATTGAAGTATTCTTATTTTGATATCCATATCTCTCTGGTTCAATGAAACAACACTGGAAAAAAAAAATACACTGGCTTCTGTGTGAGCTACAAAAGACTGAGTATAAAACCGAAGGATTGGATTCATTGCTCCGGGTTTTACCCCATATAACTCGGACAGCTCTCCGCAGAAATGGCATGCCACCTGCCTAGAGTATTGCACAAAACTCTGGCAATGATCCTAGGAGTCTCTGAAAAAATGCGCCCATGAACAGAAAGGTGTGATCCAGATTCGAATCTATGATCTTCAGAACGCAAGGCAAAGGCGTAACCACTTAGTCAGAGAGAGACCCCCTACAAAAGACTGAAGTTCGATATACAAGTTACAACATTGAATATACAGACAACATTTCAAGTGAATGAAAGGAAGAGTGGATATTATCTGTTCCTTTATCCTTATCATTTCGTCTAAGAATTATTTACAACAATCATTTACACGTTAGTCATTTACACGAATGTAAATAATGATAACATACTTGTTAAATAATTTACAACAATTAATTAATTCAAACTTTTAAAAAAAAAAAAAAAAAACCAACCACCAATTCAAAACAAGTTAAAATAAGTAAAAGTTTTAAATATGAAATAATGTAATGAAATTTTAAACATTTTAGATAAGGAACTGCACATGTGCTGCCGAGGTCCGCAAGGGGAGCATAGAATAGTACCACTGCGACCTAAAAGGCATGTAGTAAGAGGCGACTGATGTAGGACCAAGGGAACCTACCCTAGTAAATAAAAAGCATTGTAGAAACCGGATGTGCTGGCGCCTACTTGTAGTTGTATAACTGGCACAACGTACAATCGACTGAGATCACATACAAATCACACAGAGCGGTTAACAAGTGGTCGATATGGAGCGTTTGAAGAAGATCAAAAATGACCAACGACCTAAACGTAGAAAAAGTACAACAAAATGTCTAAAAATCATGTATTTTATTCAAATAAACAACCCACATCCACACAACAAAGCCAGAAATCGACATTCTCTTAATAAGAAGCACACAAAAAACTGAAAGGTATTGTCTATGAAGCAAGCAAATATAATATGACTATGTTTCAAAACAATGAATATAATGATAGCTCTAAAAGTTCATCAAAACTTGTGCTGATCAACAGGCATCCTCTGACTTAACTAAAACGATAAAAGAAATTCACACTTTTCTGCAACAAAAAATGACTAGCTGTTACTCAATCTTCAGTAAGGTTTGCCTTGTTACTGAGATAGATTCGCTGGAGTGTTGCTGGTGCTCTCATGGGGAGTAAAGAATAGTAACACTGCGACCTACAAGGCATGTTGTAAGAGGCGACTGAGGTAAGGGCCTAGGAAAGCAACCCTAGTAAATAAAAAGCGCAGCAGAAACCAGATGTGCTGGCCTGCTTGTAGGCGCATAACTGGCAATGTACAATCGCTCTTAGGCTCAGATCACATAAAAATCCCAAAGAGTGGTTAACAAGTGGTCAATATGGAGCGTTTGAAGAAGAATAAGACAGATAGATTGAAAATTTAAAAAAAAAAAAAAATTGTACAACTCAAGAAGTAACAGTATTCACTAGAAGTAACAGAATAAAGCCTACTCTAACTGCACAGTGTGCATGTTAGACAGAAACACAGACTACAGAGCACATCCTGCAGTCATGTCCATCATACATACACCAACAAAATGAAACATGGCCTCATGAACAAAGCTTACAGAGCAAGCTAATCCTGGCATACCTCTTGGTAGATTTTTTGTTTGTTCCGTTCGTTCTTCTTGACCATTTTTATAATTCTTATTGTGATATATATAAAGTCTTTGCCAAGAACGATTAGAATGTTGCGCCCCTACTAGTGTAGGACAGACACATCCGAAACAAAGTTTTCAGCCTATCTTAATAGATGATACTAGTGTTAGTTTTGAGGTAATTTCTTCAGTTTACTTTTTTTCGTATCTAGTTCTTTATGCTGTTGTGCAACGTTGGAATCTTATATTCTTGTTATTGAGCCAAATATGATCTTATTCGCGCTGTTAAAACTGACACCATAATAAATAATAGAACATTTACTGAGAATTGGTGAAAACACTTTTAGCACATTCTGAGAATCTGAATAAAGGACATTTTCCTTTAGGAAGAGTGAAACATCTTTAACTGATTGGTTCTTATAAGATGCTGGGAGCTCCACTATTTATTTGTATTAGAACGATCTTAAAGAAAATTCATTTACCTACAAAACGGTATGTTATTCATAAAAATCTGTTAACCCTTTAGCTGCTAAGGACGCATATATACGTTTTTCCATTCACTTCTAAAGACGCATTAACACGTCTGCTCTCCTCTGTGGGCTAAAGACGTGTTAACACGTTATACATTGCTACTATCACTGCTATAGGTGTACATTCACGTTTGTGACCTAGCAACAAAGAATAGCTATTTTTAGCTCAGCCTTCAGAAAGTATGTAGCAGCGAAAGGGTTAATAATTAAGAAAACTAGCTGAATTTGTACATAGGCTTGCAACAGGAAAATAGGCCCTAATTTTAAATTAGCCATAACCCGTTTTTCAATTCAGTTGCTAATCTGTTAAATTACTTTCTAGAAACTCTTTCTGTGATTACTTGAAGGCAAATTTCTGTTAGAGCCAAAGACAATACAATACTAACAAAGGATGGAATCAAAACTAAAATCTGCCTGATGTGTACTGATCAGGGAACACAAGTTTATGACTTCCTGATCCCATGCCCTTTTGGCAAAGTTCCAGCATTGGGAATGACATTCCAGGATACAGTCAAGGTGACATTTTCATGGCCTCTGTGAATGTATAAGTCATAATGTAATTACAATTTTATGATAGTTCATAAATACAAATCTACTTCTTTGAATGCTCCATACTGACCACTTGTTAACCACTCTATGTGAGTTGTATGTGATCTGAGCCTAAGAGCGATTGTATGTTGTGCCAGTTATGCGCCTACAAGTAGGCCAGCACGTCCGATTTCTGCGATGCTTTTATTTACTAGGGTAGTTTCCCTAGGTCCTACATCAGTCGCCTCTCACGACATGTCTTGTAGGTCGCAGTGGTACTATTCTTTGCTTCCCTTGCGGGCCCTGGCACCAAACAGGCGTCAATCTTCATGAGCTTACTCATTGAGTTACTGAGAAAACATGCATAGATAAAAGTGTATGTGTGTGTATATATATATATAAAAATGTGACAGTATTTGATAAAGAACAAGACGGAAAACAAACAAAAGCCATGT
Organism: Arion vulgaris; assembly: GCA_020796225.1. Taxonomy (NCBI): domain Eukaryota; kingdom Metazoa; phylum Mollusca; class Gastropoda; order Stylommatophora; family Arionidae; genus Arion; species Arion vulgaris. Next base: position 18,074,800 of record CM036776.1, read on the forward strand.
ATCCTAGAGCAGTAAGTACACTCTAATAGAAGTACACTCTAATATATTTACTAGATGTTTCATTGTTTCTTTTCCTTTCTATTTCTAGTTTTTATGTGTGTTTTTGTGTTACATTTATTTCGTTATTCGTTTTTATTCCAGATTTTCCTTAGATACGTTTGTATTTGGTCGTCCATTTGTGTTTCATTTTAATTTGTCACTCCTGTTTGTTCGTTTGCTTGATAAAGGCCTTGTTGGTCGAAACGTTGCTGTATTTTGTCATTGTTTTTGTAATTTGTAAAACTACAGTACTTTGTAATTACGTGTTTTGCTAATAGAAGTTAGAAATCGGATCTAATATATAAATCTTAGCTATTCTTATTTTACCCATAAAGCTTGGATTCTCGAAAGGAGTTAATTCTTACTTCTCATGTTTGTTGGCTTACATGCTCTGATATAACCAAAACAACGTTCGTCTTTAGGTTGTTAGGTTGAAAGGACTATGCCTTGGCTTAAAGAGGCTTTAATCCCCAATATAACAAACAATAACAATTATTTTACCTCAGTCCATTTCCATAATCCCAGAAATAGTATTTGGTGTTGGTATTACGAAGATCAAGTAGAGTGTTATCCCCTCTCTCTATGATTTTGTCCCATAAGACAACCTGGTTAAGTTCCTGATTAAAAAAATATAATAAATATTTGTTTACATTTAATCTCATTAATTGTTTACATTATATCATATTAATTAGTTGTCCTACATTGGCTCTCCTGGACTGTTTACTGGGGTCCCTGTTGTATCTTACTTTCTCAGTCGATGCTTTGGAAGGTCCAAAATGGCAGGTTGCAGATCTACTGTCCTCGGTAAGTGTTTGTGTCGCAATGAGAGAGTGAACAGGCTTGGATCAACAGCATTGATTGTCAGGGAGTTGAAGACAAGGGAGGTGTTTTTCTGACTTCACAACTACCTGTTGGATGAAGACACTTCTTTAAATTGCTGAATCGATTAACATCTATTTTAATAGATGTTAATCGATTCAGCAATTTAAATAAGTTATCCACTTTACAAGTATAACTTGGTGCCTGAGGGGCAGAGCGTATTTAGCCAGTGAGTCACAGGAACCATCAGTATACCCTTCGACAACTGTTAGGAAGACTGAGCATCTATGTGTCAACCTGGTGTGCAACGGCGTCAGCTCCATAACCAATACATTTAATCTAATGACTGCCAGAGTGGTTACCGGAGCCCAAAATTGGGGTGTAAAGAATAGAACCACTGTTACCTGCCACACATGTCGTAAGAGGCGACTAAAGAGGTTTGGATGAAATTGGATGCACATGTCTTAAGCGTGTAGAAGTTTATGCGTTTAGGGGCCTACCAAACCAATGTGCAACGTATACACATTCTTGGCAAAGATCAAACATATAACAAAGAGTGATTAAAATTGGTCGTAAAGAACTAACGCAAAGAAGAAGAATCTAATGACTAAACAAAGACTAAACCTCTTCACTACTTATTTTCATTATATGACATGCCTGTTTAAATTATTTTGGTCACAAATTTGTCTCCCTGTCAACCCTTATAATTGTAACCCAACATTCCATAGTCTAAAACTATGTAAAAGTAGACCATTTTCAGTCCTGAAGGGGGCCACAGAGCTATGCTGCTGGATAGGTACTTCGCAGTTCCGCTGATGACTGTAAAGTTTGATGCAACAGTGAGTCTCCGTCACAATTCTCACAACCAAAACTCTGTACATTACTTATTAAACCTACAACATAGCATTATAGTTGTTATTCGATCGATGTTATGGCACATGGAACATTCCTATGCATACTCCGTTCTCCGCTGCAGCAGCCATCCCAAAGTCCACTTGCTCACCGTATCCATGAGAAGTTGATTAGTTTATCTTCTCTCTACCACAAAGACGACACTGTCTGACATGTCCAAACTCCTAATTCACGAAATCAGTCCAGTGTCGGAGGCTCACCCATATCACATATATGAGCATGCACCGCAATGATGACATCGGATCTGTCCATACTTCTGCCAGATTGAGTCAGGGATAGATAGCATTATAATGGCAGAGTTGTTTCAACTAATAGGACAAGAGCTCAAATGGAAGCCTCTGGTGCCTGCATATAAGCTGTTTCAGGTAAAAACTTCATTGAATTCAAATCTCCAATACCTTGCTGTAATTGAGGGTTAAATCTTTGACAGTAAACCCTGAGATCAAATCCGGATCCTGAGTTTTTAAGGCAGTCTGTACTCAGGAACAATCTAGCAACTCCAGCGGCTCCGCTAGTTTCAGGTTGTATATTTTTCTTCTGCGATCAACATCTGATATGCGCTTACTCCAGTATTGTCATAAACATTGTGGTTCGCTTGAGGTTTTCACCTGCTACTCCTAGTTTGTTCTAAAGAGTTGTTCTTGTTGGCCAGAATTCCATTCTCACGCTCCTTAGACTGGAGCAGTCTTGCAAGATATGCTTTGGGGACTGCTTTGATGCTCCATAGGTACAGGCAGGTGAGTCCCTGACGCCCATTCTATGATGGTGTGCTCTGAGATCGCATTGCCCCATTCTGAGCCTGAAGACTGTGGTTTGCACTTTTCTGTTTAATGTATTTACGTTCTCATGCTCTGGTTTGTATCCTCCATTTGTTTTTCTCAGGCTGTACCAACTTTGTTCATTATTCTAGTCACTTGTGACTAAAAACAGGTCAATAATGAGTAAACAAAATATAATAATTTCAGCTGTGTCTTGACTTATACATGCTGTACTTACTTATTCCTATCCCCTCCTCTTGGAATATGAAGCCTCAACAGTTGTCCTCCACTTTTCCTGGTCTCCAGCGTTTTTTTAATGCTTTCCCAGGATAGTCCTTCAGTTCCTAAATCAGCGTCTCCAGTTCTGGATGTCCCTTTCCCACTCCCTTGCGGGTTCCACTCAAGTGTTTGTCTAGTGACACTCGACTGTGTCTTCCACATATAATGCCTGACGTACCGCCAGTTTCTCCTCCTGATTTGTGTCACTATGGGTTCCTGCCCATACTATCTCAGTCTGAGAATAGGCCGTTATTACACGCATCTTGTACACACTGAACTCAGTCTCAAATATAAAACTTACATGATCACCAGTTTTGTACTCTGCTGTCAAATACAGAAACAGCTGTTTCACATTCCAGTTGAAGATAGGATTCAAATGTGAGCCCGGTTAAGCAAAAATAAGCACACAAGAAAATAACTGATATTATAATGATCTAAAGAAAATATAGTAACTACTTAAATAATATTATTCTTCTGCGAACACTCCATATCGACCACTTATTAAACCACTCTGTGGTTTGTATGTAATCTGAGTCTAAGAGCGATTGTGTGTTGTGCCAAGTTATGCGCCTATGGGTGCCCAGGCCAGCACATCCGATTTATTGCCACACGTTTTATTTACTAGGGTAGCTTTCCGTAGAATTGTGGGACGGATGGCTTAAATAATATACATGGAGAAAATTAATGAAAAAGGTATGTTTGATTTATCATCATCATTGCACTTTGGTGAGTAACCATATGTGCAGTGATCTCTTTCTTACACAGGTAGATCTCAGCGGCAGTGCACAAACTCCATAGCACCAACGTAATTTTGAAGATGGTTAAAATATTTTGTAGGAATTTTATTTTAAATCTTTTTTTTTCTAATGAATTTTGCCATGGCAGCAGCCTGCTCTTCTTGGTTTTGAACTGCTAAGGGTTCTTTTACATGTCCAAATTGAACACGGGACCTACGTTTATCATCCGTCTCCGATAGGACTAGGAACTCGATCTAACCTTGTGAACTTGAAGTGGTTACAGCATTTGCCTATCATTCTGAATGTTGTGGGTTTGAATCAAGTCCAAGTCACATGTGCAAATTGTTCCAGAGATCCTCAAGATTGTTGCTGGAACTACGAGTTCGTACTTTGTGCAACACTCTATACAGATGGCCCGTAATTTTTGTCGACAGGGATGGAGTCATATGGGGGAACCCAGTGCAAAATGAAATCAATCCTTCACCATTACACCTTTTTTTAGAAATGTGAATGAAATGAAGACATGTAAAAGCAGTCAGCAACTTGGAATTGTAAAATAGATGTGTGCAACTTTTTATTGAAAGGATATCACTATGTAGGTCAAATGTGATGATACCAAGGTCACTTTTTTCTCGGTTTGCAGAATAATCTGGCACATTTTTTCTGAGGAGAAATGTAACTGACATTTAATAAAGAACAATATTATACAAATGGTTAAATGAACCCGTTTCCATACCTTGAGGTATATTGTGTAATACAGTGTCAGGTCTGTATTTTGCGACTTTCAAGACACAATGGGTGATGATGAATAATACAGACCTAGCACCATATTACCCAATATACTAATCGCTTGGCCAATGTCTATGACCCTGAAAGGGCACAAATGCATGTTCTAAATCCTGTAGAAATGTCAGGTCGCCACTACAGATTAACTAGTTCATATAACCAAGATTGCCTGGTCCCTGCAAATTCTGTCAGTCTGTGCTGTTTAAGTAGCCCAATCTTGATTCCTACAAGATGAGGCAAGCGTGTATGTTCCATAGAGGAAAATCAAGCATCTTCCTAATCTGGAACGCTCTTGCTGTGGCACAGGCTTGCAAATGCTTTTTCAGCTAAGACCATATACAAGAAGTTGTTGAAGAGTGGTCGATAAAAGAGCAAAACAGTGCTTATACAAAAAGGTGGTGCCAATTAGGCAACAAGAAGACTATCATGGGCTAGGGTAGCAAACCCGAATTCCATCAACTGTCGCAGCACTTATGTGCTTGGTCGAAAGGCGCAAATACCACAGCTGTTTGTAAAATGCTGTAAACTAGCAGCACAACGACTCGCTCTCTGCTAAAAGCCACATAAAGGATACAAAGTTAACAAAGAGGGGCTAACAAGTGGTGAAAAGAACGAATGCAGAAGTAGTAAATTGATAGGTTGAGACAAAACATACTATAATAAATCATTATAAATGCACTTGGACAGCACTCTCTCTCTCTCTCTCTTTGCCTTTTACCCCGGGTTGGGGCATAGGCCCTCAACCAACTCATGCCAAGTCTTCCTATCTCTAGCTATCTCCTGCAGCTCCCTTCAGCTCTTCTTTATATTGTTGATCTCCGCCTCCAAGTATTTCTATTTCTGGCCTCCTTCTTTCGCTGTCCCTTGCGGGTTCCAGGCAAGGACCCTTCTTGTTATATTCCCTCCGGTTTTCGCAAAGTGTGTCCTATCCAGCGCCAGCGTCTTTTTTAACCTGTTCGTTTCACTGGAATCTGTCTTGTTCTCTCCATAAGTTCCTCATTTGTGACCCTATCATACCATCTTATTCCTCTATTCTGCGCAGACACCAGTTGATGAATGTTTGCAATTTATGCGCTATTGTTTTAGTTGTTCTCCATGTTTCTGACCCATACAGTAGAACTGCTTTAACATTAGAGTTAAATATCCAAATTTTTGTTCTAGATTTGATTTCTTTGGACTTCCAAATGCTTCCCATTGCAATGAAAGCTCCTCTTGCCTTCTGTATTCTTATTTTAACATCTCTATCTGTTCCAACCTCTTTGTCTACGTTGCTGCCCAAATATGTGTATGATTCTACCTCTTGAAGTGGGATTTCCCAGGAGATCAAGTTGTCGCTTGCTTGGTTAATTCTCAATATCTTTGTCTTTCCCTTATGAATGTTCAGCCCTAGTTGCTGGGACCTTTGATTCAATGTGTTTAGCTTATCCTGCATCTGATTTCGTGTATGTGTCAGAAGGGCTATATCATCAGCAAAGTCCAGATCATCTAGTTGCTCTGTCAGAGTCCATTGGATTCCATTTCTGGTGTTAGTTACTGTGGTCTTCATAATCCAGTCTATTGTCAGTAAGAACAACAAAGGTGATAGAAGACATCCCTGACGCACTCCTGTTTCTATTCCAAAAGTATCTGTTAGTTTACCTTCATGAAGAACTCTATATTTCATATCTGTATATGTTGCTTTTATTAGGTTAATAATTTTCTGTGGGATTCCATAATGCCTCATTAATTTCCAAAGGGTTTTCCTATCAATACTGTCAAAAGCCTTCTCATAATCCACAAATCCGATATAAAGTGGGGATTTCCATTCAATACTTTGCTCTATTATTATACGTAATGTGGCTATCTGGTCAGCATTAGATCTATTTGGTCGGAAGCCTGCCTGTTCATCTCTTAGCTTTATATCGATGGCATCTCTCAGTCTCTCCAGGATGACTCTGCTTAGTATTTTCCCAGGTACTGACAACAGCATTATTCCCCAATAGTTTTCACACTTCTGAAGGTCCCCTTTCTTTGGTAGCTTCACCAGGTATCCTTCTCTCCAGTTCGCTGGTATTTCTTCGGTCTTCCAGATTCTGCTAATTAATTTATACAGTATTTCTGTGGATGTGTTTATGTTGACTTTAACCGCCTCCGCTGGAATACCATCTGACTGGCCGCTTCCCATCTTTTAAAAGTTTAATGGCTTTACTAATCTCCTCCTTGGATGGTTTCTCACAGTTGATGTCCAAGTCAATTTCTGCCGGTTGGATATCTGGGGGTTTGTAGGTGCTGGTCTGTTCAGGAGTTCCTTGAAGTATTCCCTCCATCTTTCCATTTGGTCTCTAACATTAGTGATAGTTTCTCCGCTACTATTTTTGATCAACCCATTTGATGGACTGTATTTTCCTGCTAGCTTTCTAGTGATGTTGTAAAGATCCCTAAGGTTTCCTTTTCCTGCAGCTACCTCTGCTTCTCTTGCTAGATCTTCTACTCTACGTGTTGTCTTTTATCTAACTTTATTTGTTTCTTCACTTTCTTGCTAGCTTCTGTGTACTTTTCCTGGGCTATGGCAGTTCTAGTTTTGCTATTATTTAAATCTGCTTTCCTCTTTTTCCTTTCTTCTATTTCCTTGAGAGTTTCTGGAGTTATCCACGCCTTATGATTCCGCTCCTTCTTTCCTAATACCTCTGTGCATGTTTCATTCCAAATATTTTTGGCTTGCTACCAGCATTCTTCCGTACTTACCTCATCTTCTAATTGCCGCAAAACCTCATACTTATTAGAGACTGTGACCGTGAACTGTTCTTTTGTTTCTTGACTTCTGAGGTATCCCACATTATATTGGTGTCTATGTTCATGGGATGTTATGTATCGCTTCAGTTTAATTTTACTTATCAGCAAATGGTGATCAGAATCTACATCTGCCCCCCTTAGAACCCTTACATCTTGTAAAGATGACCTGAATTTCTTGTTTATGCATATGTGGTCAATTTGATTTTCTGTTCTGTGATCTGGTGATACCCAGGTTGCTTTATGTATTCTTTTATGTGGAAAGACACTTCCACCTATGACGTATTGATTCGTTGCACAGAAATTAGTGAATAGTTCTCCATTTTCGTTCATTATCCCTAGTCCGTCTTTCCCCATGATCTCCTCGTAGCCTATGTTGTCCGAACCTATTTTGGCATTGAGGTCACCCATCAGAATTTTGATGTTCCCATTTCTCTGATTACCTATAGTATTTTGAAGTTTTATGTAAAATTCCTCTTTACTTTTTCCTCTTTATCATTAGTAGGTGCATAACACTAGGTCACATTCAAGAATACTTTCCTTTTGGTGGTTCTGAATGTTGCTGTGATTATCCTAGGACTCACTGCTTCCAATTTTATTAGTGCATTCTCCGCTTCTTTAGATAGCATTAAAGCCACTTCTTCACTATGGGGGGCATTATCCATATGGCCTGAGAACAGCATTGTTTCTCCTGTGTTTAGACGTTGTGTGCCTGCACCATTCCACCTAGTTTCACATAATCCCAAGATGCCAATCCGTGAAATTTCATCTCATTTACAACCTGTGCTCTTTCCCATTTCATACATACTTAAAACATTCCAGGTGCCAATTCTGGAGCTTTTCCTAGGTGAAAAGAAGATAATCTGCGTGTAGACTCCTTGCGGCTTTCTCTGCACGCTTCATACCTCTTCTAGAAGAGCTTCCTTTCCTCTTGGTTGACACAGTTTTTATTTTTATGTGACTTGTTCATGGTTGGTTGGATTTTGTGGCTAAAATTTTCTACTGGATAGGGTAGCCAGCCCTATGCCAAACCCCACCTTAGTCGCCTCTTACGACATGCCTTGTAGGTCGCAGTGCCGCTACTCTTTGCTCCCCTTGCAAGCCCCGGCAACACACGGGCGACTTGGACAGCACTACTATAGTATAACTATAACTAAATTTGACAAATCATTGAAAATGAAAAAATCTGAGGACTCAGCTATTAGTTAACCCAGTACTGAGTACTATCTATGATGACTTATCTATTGACCATCATCGAAATAGGGGAAGACTGCAGTAAAACTTGGTAAATAGCGAAACACGTACAAACAAAGTACTATAGTCACTGTATCTCACTGTTTTTCGTCACTGTTTCTGTATTTTGTAAAACTATAGTACTTTGTTTGTACGTGTTTCGCTATTGACCATCATGATCATCTATAATCAGTTAATGAGTTAATCTTAAATCTATTTCTATGATGCTAACAATCTAACATGACTAATTTTTCAGCTTAGTTTCTGACAGTTCTTCTACTAACGTAATTGTCTTGCGTAGCACATTTGCTATACTCGTACTGCTATCCAACCAATCATGATCATCATACTTTATGTTGTACAGTAAATTACTGTATTCGTCATTCAAGTTAGAACTTACTTTCTTAGATAATACATTAATTATACAGTACACGTCAGCTTAAAAATCAGCATGTGAAACAGTAACAGTAAACAACTAACTTACACAGTAACTTTTCCAACTTTAATTTCAACTGGTCTAATATGATCATTGAAATATGTTGATAGAAAACAACATAGCGTTAAAGCTGCCATCACACTGAGTGTGAAAGCAAATAAAGAATTAAGTCTGGAGGTAAAGGAATTCATTTTCCAACGAGCAGTAGGAGCCAACTGATCATTAAAGACAAGAGTATCGTCCCTTAACTACTTCCTGTCCCCATCTGTACGTTTGTATCCGTATGGTCTCCGTTCTTCTCTTTTCCAACATCTATAACTCCGTGTTTCTTATTTCTTTTATCTTGGTCAGATGATAACAGATGATGGCAGATGTATAACAGAAATTAAAAGAGAATAGGAATGGCCAAGGGTATTTTCAATAGTATGAGAAAATTACTGATATCCAAACAAATTACAAAAAGGTTAAAAATGAGAATGATCAAATGCTATATATACCCTATATTAATGTATGGCTCGGAAACATGAACAATCAGTTAGAAGACAGAATTAATGCATTTGAGATGTGGATATATAGAAGAATATGCAGGGCTTCATGGACAGACAAATAAGCAAGCTTTAGTAAAACTGGGCATGAAGAAACAACTGTTAAGAGAAATAAAATTCAGACAAGTAAAGTATTTTGGGTATATAAAAAGGCATGACACCTTGATAAAATCTTTGCTAGAGGGGAAAGTTGAAGAGCAAGAGGAAGACCGAGAGATAAGTGGGAGGAAATTTAAAGAAATGGACAGGATACAGTCTGGCAGAGTGCAACACCAAGGCGAAAGACAAAGGATGCTGGAGATTCATTGCAGCCAACCTTCAATGCGGAAACGGCACTTGATGATGACAACTCCGCGTGCGTGCAGTGTGACAGATAATCCCGAGCTAAATTATAGCAATTGCCCCCTCAGATTTGTTGATTTTCGTACATCGCATAATCTATCATATGTGATGATGCCACACTCATTGCATCCATTGTAGGTGTTAGAAGTGGGATTTGTGTGTGGGTATGGGAAGGACTAGGTCAATTTGGGCTCTGGACGTTCTTCTTGGGCATTGTGTGCATGTAATTTAAAATACACCAGTTGCGATGTTTAATGCAACGTCCTTCCTGGCTTGCCTTTTTTTCTTCTGATGTGGCAGTTCTATATATCGAATTATACTGCTCCTTTCTGAGAAGTAGATCGCCACGCTGAACGGTCGCTATAAAATATAGCAGCAGCTTCACATATGTCAGTATTTAAAGTAAAAAAAAAAAGTTAAGGAACCCTTTCATACCTCGTGGTATATAGGGCAATACAGTGTTAGGCCTGTATTTTCATTGACCATCGGCACATGATGGGTGATGTGGTCAGTATCACGCCGGCCGCCTTTACTTTCCCAGAGCATGTCTGGTACCCAGTTGAGGCTGGGTCGACCTGAAGCCGTCGCGGTCGGGAAAAATTCCACGCGCACTGCGGGAGTTGAATCCAGACCACCAGCCTTGAGAAGCGAGTTCATTAACAACTACGCTACCGCGGCTTTCAAGTCAGTATTTAGGCCAGACACTTTTAGTAAGTTCTTGAGGTTGTCTTTGAAACGTTCTTTTGCCCGCTTTGTGAGTGTTTTCTTTCTTGAACTCACCATAGAGGAGTTCTTTTAGGTAGTCGGTGGTCTGGCATGCCTACCAAAGACCTGTCCAGCGGATTTGGAACTGTATCAGTGTTATGGATGTTGACATAGTCTGCTCTTTCAAGGAACACGATGTTGGGATCATGTTTTGCTATTTTATGCTTAGAATCTTCCTAAGGTAGACGATATGAAAATGATTTAACTTCGTCGTGCATAGTTCAGGTTTCACAAGCATACAATAACAGCCTCCACAAAACAAATGGCGTCAATTTTGAAATACAAACATGTCATCATGAACACTAAAAGAGCATTGTACAACAGTCTTTCTCTCAAAGTTATGCTATCAGTGCCAAACCTGAAAGCTGACATCAAACGATAGAAGAAAACTAGTCACGACAGAGATGAAGTGTCTACGTAGAAGGCTGGGACTATCAAGAAGAGACTAGTTTTAAAATGAAGGCATCAGGAAAAAAAGGGGGCACAATATCAGTATTGAACTTCTTCAAAAACACCGTCAACACTCAAACACCACCTGTGGTTTTGTGTTCAGAGGTGGTAGAGCGATCTCAGTCTATGAAATACCTGGGTTGCGGTTTGATCCTAGTCTAGCTTTTACGGAACACATAGCTCGTGTGATAATGAAGGCGAGGAGGGTTGGGCTACGATGAGAGTAATGGCTGCGGCGAATTATGAGCAGCGCCATCTTTGTCTTTTATACCAGGGTCTGGTCCTTTCTGTGCTTGAGTATGCTCTGGCGATCCTGACTCTCAGTCATAGTCAGATGGAGCGACTGGAAAGAATACAAAACGAGGCATCATACTTGGATGCACTAAAGACACGTCATGCAGGACGATGTGCTATCTTCTTGACTATCCTACTATGGGATATAGAACACTGATAAGCCGTGCACGAGCATACCTTCACGTCAATGCTGACACACAGCATCCTCTACACGTGGAAATAAAGAGACAAAAAAAAATAGATTAAAAAGAGGAAAATCTTGGATGGGTCAGGCCGAGGACTGTATTGAACAGGTGTATACACTTGAAGATCCCGGCGAAGAATGGATACCAGTGCCAACAGGAATCAATACATCTTTTTCGATATACATCAAACTTGATAAAGAATGCAGACTAGACAACCCCCTTGTCGTGGAGGCAGAAGTTCAGGCACTAATTTCTGAGAACTCATCTGAGCATGATGTAATCATTTATACAGATGGTTCGGCGATTCGACATGTGCGGAGTTCGTGGGCTTCACTGCTCAGGCCGAAGGGGATGTTGTGAAGGAAGACAGTGGTGGTTTTGCCGTGACTACGAGCAGTCTCACTATGGAAATCATGGCGGTTACTTAAGCGATGGTTTGCTGGAATCACAGACTTTTATCCATGCATGTTTTCTCAGTGGCTCAGGAAGATTGAAACAGGATGGGCTAGGAGACATTGGATGGAGTCGATGGGAAGGTCTAAGCTGACAAAGATCAGTTTTATTTTTATGCTAGGATGCAGTTGTAAGAGGAATGAACGTGCGGATAGGCTTGCAGGTATGGCTGCTGTACAAAGTGGGCGAGCAATGGACCATGCTGATTTTATAAATTCCCTAAGGGAGAGAGGACGTGTACATGATTCGTGTAATAGTGGTGAATCTACAACACCAACCAGACTGCAATAACTCCAAGTCAAGTGTGGTGTAGCTAGACAAGAACGCTATGCTGGTAGCCACAGAAGAATAGTAAATTAACAAAGAACCGGTGTCGTTAGTTGCCACGCGCTGAAGAAAATACTGAGGGGGAGATCGGGCACTTATGGACTAATTGGTTCGACGTGCAGTGATGATGATGATCAGACGACTAAACTAAACTAAGAAACAGTAACTTAAATGGTTCTGCCACATAAGCAGATTACCAACAGACAGTTCGTCTCAAAGAGCAATTCTACTCCGATATAGCTGATACAAAGCAAAAGGTTGTTCATACAAAAGGTGGACCACATAAATAACAGAGTAAGCGCACATAAAAGTCCCGTTCTATAAATCTCTTCTTATTCTGACTTCGTAAGGTAAAACATTCCAGAAAATGAGAAGCATTATATGCAACCTCTCTTCTCTCTCTCTCTCTCTCTCTCTCTCTCTCTCTCTCTCTCTCTCTAGCCTGTTACGCCCTTGGCGTTTAGGGCAGCAACAAACGCACTCCATTCTTCTATATTCATGGCCGTCCTCTGTATTGGTTTCCAGCTATGATTCAGTTCTTTCAGTTCTTGCTCTATCGTTCTCCTTCAGGTTGTCTTGGATCTTCCACGTTTTCGTTTGCCCTCTAGAGTCCATCTCAGTGCAGTTTTCGTGTCAGAACCAGTTTCCATGCACATCACATGCCCGATCCATCTCCAGCTTCGTCTTCGGATGATGGTTCTCATATTCTCTTGTTGATATCGTGCGAGCAGTTTTTGGTTAGAGATAGTATTTGGCCAGAACACATGTACGATTTTTCGCAGACAAGCTGTATGAAAGGTGGAGAGTTTGGACACATCTTGTTCTGTCATTCTCCAGCATTCTGATCCGTATAGCAAAGTTGATAGCACTCAGCTGTGGTATATATTAGTCTTGGTTCTAATGCTGTATTGGGCAGATTTCCAGACTGTCTGAAGGGTCATGAACGCACTCCTTGCCTTGCTCAATCTGCATTTAATGTCAGATCCAGCGCCTCCTTCGTTGTCGATAACACTTCCAAGATATGTGAAAGTAGTTGTATTTGGGAGGATGTTATCTTCTAGTTTGACTGGTGCTTGGGTTGCCATGTTCAGAATCATTATCTCTGTTTTCTTCTGATTGATTTTCAGTCCAACCATCTCACTGTACTGATCAAGACGCAGTCCAACCATCTCACTGTACTGACGAAGACGGCAAGTCTTTTCCTGGATATCTTTATGTGTGTGAGATAGAAGTGCGATGTCGTCAGCAAAATCTAGTTCTTCCAGGGTGGATGTTAGCGTCCATCTCTCACTCTCTCTCTCTCTTTCTCGCGATCGTTCTTAAGCCGTTTTTATCATTCAAATGGGATATATGTGATATATAACAGAACGGGTATACGTTCACAACCTTCAGTACCAATTAGAGCTCTGGTGCTTATCCTTCGATGGTGTGTTCGGTTTCAACCAGCGTTTACTGGGTTCGCTCTCCGTTAGCATTTTGCTGTTCCCAGCCACACCTGCAAGGCAGCAGGTTGCTATTTTCTTTTAGGGCAGCGACCCTTAGATGGCCTACCCTCCCGAGTTGATGAACGTCATCTGCCCAGCGAACCGGTCTTTTTGTGGACTACTTGGTTTGCCGTCCGTCCAGTTTTGTGTACGGTTTGCTCCGCTAGCCTTTGATTGTCCCCAATCAAACTACAAGGCAGTAGTAGTTCCCTGCGAGGGGAAACGCGCACTAGATTCAAGCCTCTACTGGGCTTTCTAGTTTTCTGCACACCTCGCGCCTGCCGCGTCTGCCGCGCCGGCCGTGCCTGCCGTCTATGACAGTATTGAATAGTAGGGCTGACATTACACATCCTTGATTATATGCAACAGTGATTGTCAATTGAGGTCAGAATGAGAGTTATTCAGTGCTACATATAACTAATACTGACATACGGAAGCGATGCATGGACAATAAACAAACAGATCGAAAAATCTCTGAGGCCACAGAGATGTGGCGTTACAGAAGAGTGATGAGAATCCTATGGACTGCTAAAATGACTAATATGGAGGCAGTGGCGTAGCTAGAGTAAACGTCACCCGGGGCGGTCCGTTCAAATGTCACCCCAGTGACCCCACACGACCCTATGCTGAATGGTTAGGTGTAGCTAAATTTTCATACATACTCTACCTCTAGGCTCTACTTTACTCTACTGACCGGTACGTTACTGCTTACATGTATGATCCAAGACAAAATCCGAATCCAATACCACAAAACAAATAGTTCAAATCCAAAGATTTTTAAAATGCAACTGTTCACTTTCAGAACATCTAAATGCAAAACACGGCAATGCACAGACCAAAAGAATGTCCTTCGACACTATAGTCCTAGAAGGAATGTCTTCTTGTTTTCATTGCGGCAAACAGGTCAATGACATCGTCAAAATCTATTTGTCTTGTAAGCTCGTGTTCAATGGACAGAACAGCCAGATCCGACAATCTGTCTGTTCTTTCCTGGAGTCTGACAAGATGTTCTCTTAACGCTACATCGTAGTGAGATAACAATTCAACAAGCTCCAAGAAGTTACCTGCTTTTTAGTCCATTAGTCAAAGGAGATTTTTAAAAAGTTCTTTTATTTATATTTTACTTTCTGTTTTTAGTCCTATAAATTTGACGAAAATTTCATAAATGTCCATTGTAGTTTGTAAATGGTAAACAACTGCTTTGTCAAATGTACATCCTTGCATCTTGCGGGCTGTACATGCCCAGCATAATATCAATGGAAGCTGTCGTCTTTCGAACATTGTTCGAAATAAATTATAAGAAAATATAAGAAAAATGACTCACCAAAAGAGCTGTACTCGCTCAGACAATATTTTCGACGGTTTATAGATTCAAATTCAGAGGAAGATATAAAATCACGTCTAAGTAAGGCCAGAACCGCTTTTGCCAGAATGAAACCAGTATGGAAGTCCAAAATCTACAATAGGACCCCACAAAGCTTAAACTCTATAAAAGCATTGTTTTGCCAGTTTTGCTCTATGGATCGGAGTGTTGGAGGATGACCAAAGGAGATACTAGCAGGCTGTCAGTTTTCCACCACTCTTGTCTTCGCAGAATCTTGGGAATCTTTTGGCCAGTAAAAATATCCAATAACCAACTACTCCAAGACACAAGACAAGAGGCAATGAATGACATACTCAAAAGAGAAGATGGAAATGGCTCGGACATGTTATGAGAATGAGACAAGAAATGCCTGCAAGGATAGCCCTCACTTGGACACCAGAGGAAAGAGAAAGAAAGGCAGACCACGGACAACATGGAGGCGCATGATGGAAGAGGAACTGGACACCGCATCTCTGACGTGGGGCTCTGCGCTGAAGGTTGCACGGACAGGAGAGCATGGAAAGTCCTTTCTGAAGCCCCATGTGTCACTAGGCATAACGGGATTAAGTAAGTAAGTAATAGATTCAAATTCGAAATATGTGACGTCATAACGGTCACATTTCCTGTGTTGGTTGGGTTTTTATCACAATTCTATTTTCAGACTATTTTCGCACCTTAGCCTGGCTGAAAAATTTTGTTGGAGATGACATAGTGTCACCCTCCATATGCTGTCACCGGGCGGTCCGCCCCCTCGCCCCCTTAGCTACGCCACTGTATGGAGGTGCTGAATGAGGGCAAGACACAGAGTAAGCTTATCATCAATATAAGAAAGATACGGTCATCATTTTTTGGACATGTGATGAGAAAGGTAGGCTTAGAACACATTGTAACAACTGATCAAATCGAGGAGAGACGAGACAGAGGAAGACAGGGAGAGAAAATTTTGGATAGCCTGGCGTTATGGTACGGAAGACATTAAACGATAAAAGCAAACTAGTCACGACAGAAATGAAGTGTCTACGCAGAATGATGGAAGTATCAAGAAGAGACCGGTTTAGAAATGAAGACATGTTTAATGTAGTTTCCCCGGTTATTGAAATTTTCCTGGTTTTTTGTGTGTGTGATCTGAATGGCAATAGACTGCAGACGGACTTGGAAAACACAGATAGACAAAGCTGGGAAAAGAGCAAAGCAGAGAATGGGGATCATGAACAAACTAACAGGCACCACATGGGTGCAGATAGTGGTATTTTGAAAAGGTTGTACACTGGATCGAAGAGTCCGACCAGTACTTAAATAAGGCATACCAGTCTAGGCCACAAACTCCAAGACACAATTCGTAAAGGTAAGCAGAATGCAAAATCAGGCCTCACGGATCATCACTGGAGCCATGAAGTCTATCCCCATAGAAGTACTGGAAACTGTGACAGGGCTTCCGCCAACCATTTTGTACCAATATAATTAGTCCCCGTTTTGAAATGGCATATATAGTCTTTCATTTTTCATTCTTACAGAAATGTCTGTGGTTGTACCTTTCGTTATTATTTGATACTTTTCTTTAAACTGAGACTTCCAAATGTTACTGCGATTAATCGGTTGAGAACTCATGTGACAAGCTAACGACACTGCATGCAGTATTGAGTATACCTCTGACCTACTTACTTGTCGCGCGTGTCTCTATAATATACTCTACGCTTTGAGGAATCGCTTTCAAATACTAGTCCCTCGCTATATTTGCTACTTTGAAGCAATGTCACACTATATTGACAATCGAACACTTCCCCAGATCTCTTTCATTAAGGGGAACAATTAAATAAGGTAAATAATCAAAGCACTACAACCTAGAAGATGAAAACTGCAAATAAATAGGCTTACGACAGAACGCCATGTTTTACGTTTTTCATATACACATACACAGACTGTCACTTGGGGAATCGCTCCGACGAATCAAGTCCCATCCCATCACGGAAAGAGCTGATTACGTCAAGATCCACTTTTATTTTTTTTTTAAAACGAGCGCTACCGATGTCAGAGTGATGTCTTTGGTTTCTCAATTAGCATGAAATATCGTTTGAGTATTGTGATGCAAATTGTGAGAAATATTAATGCTGTGTAAACAATACGTTTATTTAATGCTTTTGTAACACATGGAAATTTAATTCAAATTAGATTAACCATAAAGTCTTGGCTCTTGGGGAATAGGCGAGTCCTATAGTATATTGACGGCACGCCTCTGGTAGCAGAAAAGCCGTGGGGAGAAAAGCCGGCCACGCGATGTTGACCACATCTCTCATCGCTTACCGATTGTCAAAGACAAATACGAGCCTAATGTCGTTTTCCCCAATATACATCATGGTATGAAAAAAGGTTCTGTGCCGATTTTCAACTGTGTCATGTGATTTTTTAAACGCTCAATTTTACCACGGGAAATATGTTTTATTGTCCCTCTCCGATAGGACTAGGAACTCGATCTCACCTACATTGTCACCAGGGATCTCTGAAAAAATATCAGGATCGCTCCACTCAGCGAACACATTACCTCCACCTCACAGAGACTGCTAACACAACCACACAATTTTTACCTCCACCTCACAGAGACTTCTAACACAACCACACAATTTTTACCTCCACCTCACAGAGACTGCTAACACAACCACACAATTTTTACCTCCACCTCACAGAGACTGCTAACACAACCACACAATTTTTACCTCCACCTCACAGAGACTGCTAACACAACCACACAATGTTTACCTCCACCTCACAGAGACTGCTAACACAACCACACAATTTTTAAGTGGGATTTACATAATTCCTTTGAAATCGGGGACAGCATCAACCACCTTACAAGGAGAGATCAGAGCATCATTTTTATAGATTCCGAACCCAACCCATAACACTTAATAATCACATGAACAGAATACAACCACAACACACTCCAGTGCCAGCTGTAAGCACATCTTCACTAAACCGTTCACCACCACCTCTTCGGGTGCCAAGTGCTGGATGATGTCAGGAAGATCCTACTTCCTCCAAGGCCAGATAACTGAAATACATTATACGGAACAAAAGAACAACTCACAAATACATGCAGATACCACTACATAGCATTGGACAGAAGTGCAAGAGTCCAAGTGCAACTGGATCATTGAATAAGAAGAAAAAAAGAAGGAAAAGCAAACAAATCTATGAATTAGTACCTAGTGCCAGTAATGCATAGTTGAAGTGTTGTGTTACAAAATGGCGTAAGATAAATAACATGTTAATACAACAGTTCCCTTTCTTAAACATGCGACGATTTTGTATGGAATTAAAAAACAAAACATGAAACATGCTATAACATTTTTTAAACTTAAAATCGAAGTATAGAAAAATCGTATGGCAATTCTAAAGCAATCTAAAGCAATCTTAAACATCAAAGAAATTAATATCCAAAAGAATGATCTATGTAAAGAAAAACGGATGAAAATTATAAATTAAAAAGACGAAGTAACTAGGGAACGAGGAGCACAGCGAATAAATAAATAGTAAATAGATGTCGTATAGCAAATAAACGGATTCTGGCAAGATCAGAAGTGCGGATTAATAAAAAAAAATAAGACAGAAAATCTATGTATAATTATATGTAAATAAATTATGTTACAGTTACAAGAACACAAACCGTAGTGTACTTGAAAGTGTATTTGTACCAAACCAGGACGCAGACATTAAACGATATAAGAAAACTAACCACGACAGAGATGAAATGTCTACGCAGAATGCTGGAGGTAAGCAGAAGAGACCGGTTTTGAGAAATGGCCATTGAGTTGTTCGTATATGTCGATTCCTCCCCGCCAATAATGGCTGACACATTCCGTTTCTGAGGACATCTTTTTTTTTTAGGTTGTTCTCTAGACAGTTGCAGTCCCCTGCTGACGAGAGTTTGAGAAATGAAGACATCAGGAAAAATGTGGAAACATCAGTACATAACTTCATGAAGAAACAACAAATTAAATGGTTCGGCTACATAAGCAGATTACCAACAGACAGTTCGCCTCAAAGAGCAATGTTACTCCGATACAATGGATACAAAGCAAAAGGCCGGCCACACAAAAAGTGGACCTCAGAGATAACAGAGGAGATGAAAGACACTGTTTATGAAGCGCACACAAAATCGAGCTTTTAGAAATCTCTTCTTATTCTGACGTTGTGAGGCCAAACAGTATTGGAGACAAGAGGAAAGAAAAGTACTTGAAATACAAATAGGGCAGACGCCCGAGTGGTTACCGTGGCCCAAATTTGGGGTGTAAAGAATAGAACCACTGTTACCTGCCACGCATGTCGTAAGAGGCGACTAAGGAGGTTTGGCTGAAATCGGATGCATATGTCCTAAACGTGTAGAAGTCTATGCGTTTAGGGGCCTACCAAACCAATGTGCAACGTATACACGTTCTTGGCAAAGATCAAATCATATCACAAAGAGTGATTAAAATTGGTGGTAAAGAACGAACGCAAAGAAGAAGAAGAAGAAATAGGGCAGAATATTAAATGCAAAGAAATACTGCGCTTATTCGTTTTATGTCACAAGGTCGGTTTAGAGTTTTAAAAGTGTCTAAAGACGAAAAACTGACTTCACCTCCCTGGGTTTTTCCCTACATGGCTCGATCCCTTTCCGCAATAATGGCATGTTCCCTACCGAGATTATTGCACAAAGAACGAACTTCGCAGCTCCAAAAACAATCCTAAGGGTCTCTGGGGGGAAAAAATAGCACTCGTGAGAGATTGCACTCAGGATTCGAACCTACGACCTTAGAAAAGCAAGGCAACTGCTTAACCCATTAGCCACAGATTTCGATAAAGGGTAGTATGCTAGCGCTAGATTCGTACGGTCAAAAGTCTTTGTTTTCCGAAGCAGTCGATTTTTACGAAATGGTTACAAGAGCCACTACGGTGTAAGTGCTTTGTCACTGATACTTTCAGCTAGCTTACCTGGACCAAGTATATATATCTGAGTGTATTGACTTTGATTCATGTCAACTTTTCGTTTCTTGTTTAACATTGCCATTGCGTAACTTGGGACAAATTAATACAAATTGTCAACACCTTTCTTATATACCTATTAAATGTATTCGTCGGATTATCAGCCTGAGATGGTATGCTTACTTACTTACTTATTCCTCTCTGCCTCTCGTGGAGCATAGGGCCTCAACAGTTGTTGGCCACTTTTCTCGGTTCTTCTTTGCGTTCGTTCTTTACGACCAATTTTAATCACTCTTTGTGATATGTGTGATCTTTGCCAAGAACGTGTTTACGTTGCACATTGGTTTGGTAGGCCCCTAAACACGTAGACTTCTACACGCTTAGGACATGTGTATCCGATTTCAGCCAAACATCATTAGTCGCCTCTTACGACATGCATGGCAGGTAACAGTGATTCTATTCTTTACACCCCAAATTTGGGCCCCGGTAACCACTCGGGCAGGTCTCTAGCTGTTTTCTTTATTTTCTCCCAGGATAGTCGAGCACCCTTCAATTCCTCAAGAAGACTTCGTCTCTAGGTATGTTTAGGGCATCCTCTTTTCCGTTTTCCTTGCGTGTTCCACTCAAGTGCTTCTCTCTCTCTCTCTCGATCGTTCTTTTTCGGCTTTTTATCATTCTTTTTGTGAAATATAAACAGCCTCTGCCAAGAACGTGTTTTACGTCAGAATGTTCAGTACCATTTGAAGCTCTAGTGCTTGTCCTTCGGCAACGTGTCCGATTTCAACCAGCGTTTACTGGGTTCGCTCTCTAGTCTTTGACTGTTCCCAGTCAACCTGCAAGGCAGCAGGTTGCTGTTTTCTTTTAGGGAAGCGACCCTTAGACGACCTGTCCTACCGGGTTGTTGAGCGTCATCTGCCCAGAAAATATGTCTTTTTATGGACTACTTGGTTTTCCTGCTGTCCAGTTTTGTGTACGGTTTACTCCGCTAGCCTTTTATTTCCCCCAATCACACTACAAGGCAGTAGTAGTTCTCTGCTTGCGGAAACGTGCACTGGATTCAACCTCTGCTGGGCTTTCCAGTTTTTTGCACATTTGGGTGATTCGCTCACCTTCACGCCTGACATGCCCCGTCAGCGCCGTGCACGTATGCCCAGCGGTGGGTCCACTCGTGCATCATCCGCTTGCGTGCTCGCTCTGCCCTGGTGCCTGCCCCACCATCTCCATCAGTTCTCACATTTACCAAGCCTCTAGGCTGTCTGGACACGGGCTCAACCCGGGCCCCATCTCAGGGCTCCGAGTTTCGCCCTATGTGGACCCACATGCAACTCATCTCTGGCCCAAGTTTTGCTCCACGCGGGCCCACGTCTCTTCTCTGGATACACCCCTCAAGTGCTTGTCTAGTGACACTCTACTGTGTCTTCCGTAGGGTATGCCTGACCCATCGCCATTTTTTTCCTTTTGACCTGGGTCATCATGGGTCCAAAGCACAGACCTTTGTATAAGGACATAATAATTACCAATGACAACGCAAACCAGGAGAAGAAAATGGCAGTGGGTTGGGCATCCCTCGCGGGGACACAGTCGAGTGCCACTAGACAAGCACTTGAGTGGATCCTGCAAATAGGACGTCGTAAACATACCTGGTGACGGAGGCTTCTTGTGGAAATGGAAAATTTCGGATTATCTTGGGAAGCCTCGAAGAAAACGACCACAGACCGGGAAAAGTGGAGGACAATTATTGCGACCATAAGCTCCACGAGAAACATAGAAAAATAAGTAAATAAACTCGAGCAACCTGAAATATCCTAAATTTGGTGGAGACCAAATCTGCACTACAGAGTTACCAATCTGTCTTATTTTATTTTGGGGATAGCACATAATTTGTAGCTGCCTTTCAAAGATAAACTCTAATAATAGTTTCATTACACTAGACACAAAAAGCGCAAGAGCGTGCCATCATTTCATGCGTTAAGTCAGTACAATCTGTTGCTATATTACACCACGTGTAATAATTTCAAATTGGCATTGGCAGAGGTCAGGGATTTACTAGAGAGTGTGTCATTATGGCGAAGGTGTTAAGACGTTTGCCTGTCGTTCTGACGGTTGTGGGTTGGAATCCCGATCGAATTACATGTGCAAATTTTTCATGAGATACATGGGATTGTTTCTGAAGCTACGGAGTTCGAGCTTTATGCAACACTATGCATTTCTGCTGACAGGGACGGAGCCATAGAGGGAAACCTGGTGAAATGAAGTCAATCCTTCCTATTTATTCTTTTTAGTGCTTAACTATTCACAAAATTGGCATCACTTCTCGATCTTGGAAACGTGTCAGCATTTCCTGCGCTATGCATGCTCCAGCTTTTTCTTCAATTATGTTCGAGGTTATGCATCAAAGATAATAAATATTTAAACATTGTCATAATATGAGTTACCCATTTCCCATTCTATGATGATATACTAGCTCGCAGTATTGTTTGAGATGACTCAAATCCAGTATATTGGCAGATTCATAATACTGATTGATTGATAGGACCTCGTCATTGCAATTCGATGAGTAACCATGTGTGCTCCCATCTCTTTCTTACACAGGGAGATCCCAGCTGCAATGCACGAAATCCGTAGCACCGGCTAGGATCCCCGATGTAACTTTGAAGATGGTGAAGGTATTTATGTAGGAATTTTAGGTTTAATCTGTTTTTCTAATGAGTTTTACCCGGACAACGACTTTCCAGCACGCTCGTCTCAATATTTAGCTGTCAAGGGTTCATTTACATGCTAACCTGCTGCCTTGTAGGTCAGCTGGGGACAGCCAAAGGCTGACGGAGAGCGAACACAGTAAACGCTGCCTAAAACCGGACACATCGCCGAAGGATAAGCACCAGAGCTCTAAATGGCGCTGAAGATGTGACGAAACACACCCATGCTAAAGCTGCATGAATCAGATTTCCACATGAATGATATCCAGATGACTCCACGAGGGAGTGAACCTGGTATCTTTGGCACGAGAGACGAGCACATAACCTATACGCCACAAGACCCCCATAGAGATTTACAATACGCTGCAATGTAAATGTGTCCGAAGATTTTTTTTATTAATTACGGAGTGAAAGAGTTGATAAAGAAATATTTATAGCTACGGTTGATGTAAGCCTTAGGGTGTAAAGCTGCTACTTTGGATAAACGTTTTAAAAATTAAACAGGGGAAATGCCCGAGTGGGGCCCAAATTTGGGGTGTTTTGTTTTTTCCCGATCCAGAAGCACTTGAGCTGAAAGCTCTTCGGCTCGGTGTCATGGACATCGTAACCCTTCGGCTCGGTGCCATGAACACCGTAAATCTGGAGAACCTGTAGCTTTTCTGCCAGTCCGCGGAGTTGAACCTGCACTTACAGAGGACTAGTCACCCGTAGTCCAACGAGCTACGAACACGCTGGGCACGCGGGCAAATTTGGGTTGTAAAGAATAGAACTACTATTACCTGCCACGCATGCCGTAAGAGACGACCAATTAGGTTTGGCTGAAATCAGATGCATGTGTCCTAAACGTGTAGAAGTCTATGCGTTTAGGGGCCTACCAAACCAATGTGCAACGTATACACGTTCTTGGCAAAGATCATATCACAAAGAGTGATTAAAATTGGTCGTAAAGAACGAACGGAAAGAAGAAGAAGAAGAAACGGGGAAAAAACTGGTGTACTATTTACACTGACATGTTTTCTTGCAACCTTGAATCGATTGACTATCGACCCCTTGGTCTGGTAGATTGCCAAGACGATGTTAATTTATCTTCCGTGCAATGTTTATACAGCGCTTAATTAATGATTTCTGTCTACGGTATCACTTCGTCATCGTTGTTTTTGTTATTTGATAATTATTTTTTTTTGTTTTGACAGTTTTGGGTACAACTATGGGACTGAACAGCATGGGACTGAACAGAAAAAAGGGACGTTGCTTTGTTCAGACTATAGATTAAGTGTAGACAGAATATAGATTAGACAGACAGGCAGTAAGACAAACAGGTAGGCAGACACAGACAGATAGATATGAATGCCAAGCCGATGTTACTTTGTGTCATAGTCCGAACATCGTAGTTGTTAGATCAAAGTATTCACAAACAAAGCTAGATCACATATGTTCGTCGAGCTGGTTCGGAACTCATTTCTTGTGTGTCAAATTTATGTAGTATCGGACAAATGAACAATTAGTAGTGAAGGAGAGGTTTAAAGCAACCCGATTCATACACTTAGTATTAGCTAGTAAATCTGTCATGGACGGGTCTTACATCACTATGCCCTTTGACCACAGTTTTCTAGAGTTTAGAGAGAAACGTTACAGAAAGCGTGTAATTAACACCGCTATACACAATAGGTCAGCCTGGTAACAGTATAGTAAATATTTGGACTGCTCCCTATTCTGGGATGGTAAGCTGGTTGTGCAACAGTGGTGTGTATCAGATGTTGTATTTAGGCTGTCGTGTTGGTGTGAGTAATCGAATTTTTTTCTTTTAGTTTGGGTATACGTTTGATAATATCTTACTTGCAATTATAAATACGTTTAATATTACAGTGGAATGTCAAATGGTTGAATTAACATAGTATGTAACTAGACATCAGACAAGTATTGGAAGGTAAGGATTAAATATAACTTGGCTGCTCCGACAGAAGTTAATTTTGACTTTTCACGAGTGTTGGCTACACGCCCTGATATAACCAAAACAATGGTTCGTACTTATGTTGAAAGGGTAGTGCCTCCGCTTACAAGGCTTTAATCCCTAGACAACAAACAAACAGTATTTTAGGGTCACGTGAAAAAACTGACTTGCCAAACACTGAATTGAACCACTACATTTCTAGTTCTCGTTGCCCATCGTGTATTCTTAAATACCGTGGCTGATGACTAAGTCCTGTGTAAAGGATTTGCCAGGATTTTCATTTTTCAAGGCATCATTATATAAAAAATAATGATTGTTTATTGGTTACTAAACCGACGTCATTCACTCCGGACAGACCCATAGGTGCTCAGTCTTCCCAACAGATATCGAAGAGTATGCATACTGATGGTTTCTGTGCTTCGCTGGTTAAACACACTCATCACTCTGACCCTAAGGCATCTAGTTCTACCCGTACAACGGGTTACTCCAAACTGCTGAAATTGGTGGATCGATTCACAGCCAACTCTAGATAACTGTAGTTATAAGTTTATAGTTGGCTAAGATCGTTTCAACATCTATTTTAGTGTCTGAATCCAACAGGCAGTCGCCAAGAGACCGAAGAACACTACCCTTATCCATCTTCAACTACCCAACAATCGATGCGGTTGATACAAGCCAACCCGTCAGGGGCCGGGGTCCACAAGGGAAGCAAAGAATAGTACCACTGCGACCTACAAAACATGTCGTAAGAGACGACTGGTGTAGAATCTAGGGAAGCTATCCTAGTAAATAAAAAGCATCGCAGAAATCGGATATGCGGTCCTACTTGTAGGCGCATAACTGACACAACGTACAATCGCTCTTAGGCTCAGATCACATACAAATCACACAGAGTGGTTAATAGAGTGGCCGATATGGAGCGTTCGAAGAAGAAGATGCAAGTCTGTCCAATAATAATGATAACACTTACAAGAACAAAGAAATGAGTAAAGAAATTGACAGACACGACATCTCAAAACATTGAAGACGAAACACGTCTTCTTGGACACCCGCGCGCTTGAAACAATACACAATTTGACGTCTGGTGTAAGCCTGACTTTGAGTGATGGAGCACAAAATACAGGGTGTTCATAATAATTGCAGCCCGTGAATGGAGCTAATCTGGCATATATGTATGGAAATGAAAGGTTCAGTTATGACGTGCTATAGGTCAAGGTTGTGTGACGGTGTGTAATTGTAGTGCGGGAAGGGCGATGAACAAATGTGACGTAGGACGAGATAGTCAGAACCGGTTTAAATAATAAATAAACACAACTCAATTTGTACCTGGCAACTTTCGAATTGTCAATGGGGCTGCAATTATCTTGAACACCCTGTATTATCTCTATCATTCGTAGATGTCATACTTGTCTGGACTTCTGGTTGTCCTGGGAAATCTAGTGAATGTTCCAAGTTTTCGGCGTTCTACCGCTTGTAAGTCTATCATTATCAAGATAGCAAGGTAGAGCGTGAGCCGAACAAACGTGCCACCCCCCAAATTACCACTATTCGAAATGTTTTTTGTTTCATTAAAAAATATATATATTTTTGTTTCTAGTAATAGTGGAAAGTAAGTACTGGGAGTGATGTATACTGACAAATATTGAAGTGATGAAATCAGAGAAATGTCTGGTCAACCACTAATGACAACTGTTATAAGAGGGAGAAGATGGAGATATGTTGGACACACATTGAGGAGAAATGATCCACGAATATCAAAGCAGGCATTGAAGTGGGATGCAAAGGGTTCAAGAAAGAAAGGACGACCTAAGGAGACCCTGAAACGAACTTTGCTGAGAGAGGCAAGAAATATTGGTCTCAGTTCCACGGAGGAGATTGAGCGAGTTGCCCAGGATAGAGCGGTGTGGAGAAATTGCTTGCAGGTCTTATGTAATGTATAACGGCACGAGTGGAATTATTATTATAAGTAGTAGTAGTAATCGTATATCATAAATTGTGCACAAAGATATGGAATAGCTCCTCCTGGCCAAAGGAATGGAAAAGATCAGTATTTATACCTATTCCAAAGAAAGGAAACCTGAAACTATGCACCAACTACAGAACTATTGCCCTTATAAATCATGCCAGAAAAATCCTACTAAGAATCATAATGAAGAGGATGGAACAAAAATTAGAAAATGAAATACACGAAACACAAGTAGGTTTCAGAAGAGGTAGAGGCACTAGAGACCATATTTGTAGCATGAGACTCATTATCAAGAAATGCAGAGAATACAACATACAGCATGCATGTTTCATAGACTATAGCATATGTTTCGCCCATATACAACACCAGAAAATGTGGAACATCATGAAAGACATGCATTTTTCAACGCACATAATACAATTCATAGAATCTCTATACCACAAACAACAGGCAACCATTAAAATAGGAGGTGAAATAGCTAAATGGTTCGAGATTCAAAAGGGGGTACGACAGGGATGTATTTTGTCCCCATAGTTATTCAACATATATGCGGAGAACATCATGAGGAATGTAAAAGACGATGTCAACTATGTGAATTACGACCATCTCACTATAGGCGGCAAATCCATACCAGAGCTTAGATACGCAGACGATACAGTATTATTATCCACCAGCAAAGAGGGTTTGGAAAACCTAATCATGATGACCATGAAACATAGTGAAGACCAACATCTATATTTGAACACATAAAAAACAAAAATCATGTCAACTGACAAAGCAAAGGCTCACCTAACATCCAAATAGACAATGAAGAACTCCAATGTGTAGAGAGCTACGAATATCTGGGCTCAATAATTAACAATAACGGTGACTGCTCCAAAGAGATCTCAAGAAGATTGGCAATAGCAATCAAGAAGTTAAACACAATGAAGAACATGTGGCAAAGCACCAGCAAAATATTAAAATTAAAAATAGTGAGAGCATGCATTTTCCCAGTGGCTACTTATTGGTTGCGAATCATGGACTATCACACAAAAAACAAGAACGAACATCCAGTCCTTCGAAACTAAATGCTACAGAAAGATCCTACGAATACCATGGACAGAAAAAAGGAAGACCACTGATGTTTTGAAAGAACTAAATGCTAAAGAGAATTGGCTGATAAACAACATACTATTCAGAAAAATTAGATATTTTGGTCACATCAAGCGTCATGATGACCTGGAAAAAACAATACTAGAGGGCAGGGTAACAGGACGCAGAGGCAGACCAAGAAGAAGATGGCTACAAGATATTAAAGAAACAATGAATATGACCATCGACGAAGTGGGTGAACAGGCTAGAGACAGAGTGAATTTCAGATGTGCTTCAAAGAGAGCAACGTACTATAAAGGATACGCACCTTGATGATAATGAGTAGTAATAGTAGTAGTTCTAATAGTAGTAGTTTTATTAATAATAGTTCTAGTAGTAGTTGTAGTAATTCTAGTAGTAGCTATAGTAGTTCTAGTAGTAGTTGTAGTAGTTCTTGTAGTAGTTCTAGTAGTAGTTGTAGTTGTTCTAGTAGTAGTTGTAGTAGTTCTAGTAGTAGTGGTAGTTCTAGTAGTAGTTGTAGTAGTTCTAGAAGTAGTTGTAGCAGTTCTTGAAGTAGTGGTAGTTCTACATTGTAGTAGTAGTAGTTCTAGTAGTAGTTCTAGTAGTAGTTGTAGTAGTTCTAGTAGTAGTAGTTCTAGTAGTAGTGGTAGTGGTAGTTCTAGTAGTAGTAGTAGTAGTAGTAGTGCTAGTAGTAGTGGTAGTGGTAGTAGTAGTTCTAGTATTAGTAGTAGTAGTTCTAGTAGTAGTAGTAGTAGTGCTAGTAGTAGCGGTAGTTCTAGTAGTAGTGGTGGTTCTAGTAGTAGTAGTAGTAGTTCTAGTAGTAGTAGTTCTAGTAGTAGTTCTAGTAGCTGTAGTAGTTCTAGTAGTGGTAGTTCTAGTAGTAGTGGTAGTTCTAGTAGTAGTAGTAGTAGTGCTAGTAGTAGTGGTAGTGGTAGTTGTAGTAGTAGCTATAGTAGTTCTAGTAGTAGCGGTAGTTCTAGTAGTAGTGGGGGTTCTAGTAGTAGTAGAAGTAGTTCTAGTAGTAGTGGTGGTAGTTCTAGTAGTGGTAGTTCTAGTAGTAGTAGTAGTTCTAGTTGTAGTAGTAGTTCTAGTAGTAGTAGTAATAGTTCCAATAGTAGCTATAGTAGTTGTAGTAGTAGTAGTTCTAGTAGTAGCTATAGTAGTTCTAGTAGTAGCGGTAGTTCTAGTAGTAGCGGTAGCTCTAGTAGTTCTAGTAGTAGTTGTAGTAGTTCTAGTAGTAGCTGTAGTAGTTCTAGTAGTAGTTCTAGTAGTAGTAGTAGTAGTTCTAGTAGTAGTTGTAGCTAGTAGTAGTTGTAGTAGTTCTAGTAGTAGTTGTAGTAGTAGGGGTAGTTCTGGCAGTAGTGGTAGTTCTAGTAGTAGTGGCAGTTCTAGCAGTAGCAGAGACAACATCCTATGTATCAACTCCAGACTCCAGTTTCACATGTGCTGTGGCAAAGAAACGTTATGATTCAGCACAGAACATACTATGCGGCGCAAAACCTATTGTCTCCTAAGATAATGAGGTCAATGATGATAATGCTGATGCGTTCTAACAGTAGTAGTTCTAGCAATAGTAGTTCTAGCAGTAGTAGTTTTAGTAGAAGTTCTAGTAGTAGTTCTAGTAGTAGTTCTAGTAACAGTAGTAGTTCTAGCAATAGTAGTTCTAGCAGTAGTAGTTCTAGTAGTAATTCTAGTAACAGTAGTAATTCTAGTAGTAGTTCTAGTAGTAGCAGTTCTAGTAGTAGTTCTAGTAGTAGTTCTAGCAGTAGTTCTAGTAGTAGTTCTAGCAGTAGTTCTAGTAGTAGTTCTAGTAGTAGTTCTAGTAACAGTAGTAGTTCTAGCAATAGTAGTTCTAGCAGTAGTAGTTCTAGTAGTAGTTCTAGTAGTAGTTCTAGCAATAGTAGTTCTAGTAATAGTAGTTCTAGTAGTAGTTCTAGTAGTAGTTCTAGTAGAAGTTCTAGTAGTAGTTCTAGTAGTAGTTCTAGTAGTAGTTCTAGTAGAAGTTCTAGTAGTAGTTCTAGTAGTAGTTCTAGTAGTAGTTCTAGTAGTAGTTCTAGTAGTAGTTCTAGTAGTAGTTCTAGTAGTAGTTCTAGTAACAGTAGTAGTTCTAGTAGTAGTTCTAGTAACAGTAGTAGTTCTAGTAGTAGTTCTAGTAGTAGCAGTTCTAGTAGTAGTAGTTCTAGTAGTAGTTCTAGTAGTAGTAGTTCTAGTAGTAGTTCTAGTAGTAGTTCTAGTAGCAGTTCTAGCAGTAGTAGTTCTAGTAGTAGCAGTTCTAGTAGTAGTAGTTCTAGTAGTAGTAGTTCTAGTAGTAGTTCTAGTAGTAGCAGTTCTAGTAGTAGTTCTAGTAGTAGTAGTTCTAGTAGTATTAGTTCTAGCAGTAGTAGTTCTTTCGTTTAGTTTAAACCATGGGTTCCCAAAGTGGTCGGTACGCCCTTCCCCCAGTGGACTGTGAAGCCTTCCGGAGGTGGGGAAGGTGCGTAGTGGGTTCAGAAGCATTTGGGAGATTTTTCGTGATTTTGCGATTGAATAAACATTAAAAATTTAATTCTTCTTTTAATTCATCTTATGCCCATCTTACACGATCCATTTTTCATCAATTTTCTATTGCATGTATATAATCATTTGAAAATTGACCATGTATGACAGAAATATATATAAATTTTCTATGTCAAAGTGAAAATAGAGCATGTTTATATATGGGGGTGGGGGTTGGCAAACTGTTATAATCTTCTTCTTCTTTGCGTTCGTTCTTTACGACCAATTTTAATCACTCTGTGATATGTTTGATCATTGCGAAGAACGTGTATACGTTGCACATTGGTTTGGTAGGCCCCTAAATGCATAGACTTCTACACGTTTAGGACACATGCATCCGATTTCAGCCAAACCTCCTTAGACGCCTCTTACGACATGCGTGGCGGGTAACAGTGGCTCTATTCTTTACACCCCAAATTTGGGCCGCGGTAACCACTCGGGCGACTGTTATAATGGGAGGGGCGTTACAAAGTTAATGTCGTGC
The DNA here is from genome assembly GCA_020796225.1 of Arion vulgaris. Classification (NCBI taxonomy): domain Eukaryota; kingdom Metazoa; phylum Mollusca; class Gastropoda; order Stylommatophora; family Arionidae; genus Arion; species Arion vulgaris. The sequence goes on from CM036776.1 coordinate 18,105,465, forward strand.
AAAGTGGGCGGTGGGCCGACAAATTTGGGGATCAATGGTTTAGACGAATTCACAGTTCACAGCTTGATTTAAATATAAAAATATGCTGTATATTTTAATTATAAACCTGATACAAAAATTAAACTAGAGCCGTTACGTTCGGAAAAAATCCACACGAAAATCACATGCGAAGCTGCTCAGTAAAGCTGGGTAGAAACTGGTTAGTAAAGCTGGGTAGAAACTGGTTAGTAAAGCTGGGTAGAAACTGGTTAGTAAAGCTGGGTAGAAACTGGTTAGTAAAGCTGGATAGAAACTGGTTAGTAAAGCAAGTTAGTAACATGAAAATCGTGGCATATCCTTTACAGGACGTAGCCATCAACCACAGTAAATGAGTTATTGATTTTCTAGACACTACTTATAGGTTCAGTAGTTTGCCATTGCTTTCTGAACGGTGATGTCTAATTTTACCTTTCGTAAAAATCCCACGCAAACGAATTTGCTTCCAAACTGCCTGCCGCGGAGTTTCAGTTTCAGTTTGAAATATCTTCATTGCACTCCGGACATGTCCATAGGTGCTCCGATCTCCTTCGCAATATCTCCAACAGCGTTCAGCGACTGACCCTACCAGTTCGATTTTGATTGATGAGCCTACTCATGTACCTGTTATGCTGTTCTTTTCTTGCTACTCCAATCTTCAAACCCAGCTCCTGCAATCTAGTAGTTGACGTGGATTGGTTTAAATGAAAATCTTCTTTGCGGCCATACTCTATGAGGGCGTTCAAAATATCAGCTCTATCCATTGGCTGGCCCTCTGGTATGGTGGCAGAACCTGCCGCGGAGTTTGAACTAGGTACGCTTGGGTCGTGATCGAGCTCACTACCGCTTAAGTTACAGACGCCTACTGGTTAGTAAAGCTGGGTAGTAAAACTGGTTAGTAAAACTGGTTAGTAAAACTGGTTAGTAAAGGTATGTAAGCAGGTAGGCAGGTAGGTAGGTAGGTAGGTAGGTAGGTAGGTAGTTAGATAGATAGATAGATAGATAGATAGATAGATAGATAGAATAGATAGATAGATAGATAGATAGATAGATAGATAGATAGATAGATAGATAGATAGATAGATAGATAGATAGATAGATAGATAGATAGATAGATAGATAGATAGATAGATAGATAGATAGATAGATAGATAGATAGATGATAGATAGATAGATAGATAAGATAGATAGATAGATAGATAGATAGATAGATAGATAGATAGATAGATAGATAGATAGATAGATAGATAGATAGATAGATAGATAGATAGATAGATAGATAGATAGATAGATAGATAGATAGATAGATAGATAGATAGATAGATAGATAGATAGATAGATAGATAGATAGATAGATAGATAGATAGATAGATAGATAGATAGATAGATAGATAGATAGATAGATAGATAGATAGATAGATAGATAGATAGATAGATAGATAGATAGATAGATAGATAGATAGATAGATAGATAGATAGATAAGATAGATAGATAGATAGATAGATAGATAGATAGATAGATAGATAGATAGATAGATAGATAGATAGATGATAGATAGATAGATAGATAGATAGATAGATAGATAGATAGATAGATAGATAGATAGATAGATAGATAGATAGATAGATAGATAGATAGATAGATAGATGAGATAGATAGATAGATAGATAGATAGAAGATGATAGATAGATAGATAGATAGATAGATAGATAGATAGATAGATAGATAGATAGATAGATAGATAGATAGATAGATAGATAGATAGATAGATAGATAGATAGATAGATAGATAGATAGATAGATAGATAGATAGATAGATAGATAGATAGATAGATAGATAGATAGATAGATAGATAGATAGATAGATGAGATAGATAGATAGATAGATAGATAGATAGATAGATAGATAGATAGATAGATAGATAGGAAAAATAAGAGAGATAACTCTTATCTACTTGATACGTTCACAATTTTGTTTTCTCCCTTTTATTCAAGTCTGAAATACATCGTCTGTGAAGATCAAAATCTGGCAACCAAAATGGACGCTCGCATGTTCTATACCTGGATGTCAATGCTTGCTTTTTGGACGATCTTGGGATATGCCTCAACTCAAACGGCTCAAAACAGGTCAATTTCTAACGAAGCATTGACCAGGTCATTTCAAACACTCAAAGAAATATTAAGGTGCCGACTTTTGACCCGACTCAAAGTTTCTCCCAAATACTATGCCATGCCTATACCCATAATTATGTACCACGAGCCGCTTCAGATAATAGAAGTTGACGAAATCTTCCAGGCCATTACTCTATCCTCCACTGTGACAATTAAGTGGAAAGATCCTAATATTGGCTGGGATCCTGTGAATTTCAGCAATATTGAAGTCATCGATCTGCAAGCTGACTTATTTTGGACACCCACTGTACTAGTTCCAAAAGCGACACAGAAGAAGGCCCTACAATTGAAGCTACCGAAGACTCTATATGTCTCGTACGATGGATATGTTTCTGCTTATATTTCAACTTTTATTAACAGTTTATGCAATTTTGATATGACGAGTTTTCCATTTGACAAACACAACTGCTCTTTCGTATTCTTGGAACGGAATTTCTACAATTTAACATTCCAAAAGTTGCCTTCTCGGGACATAAGTAAAAATTTTGAAACAAACGCGGCTTGGATGCTGTTGACTCACGGCTGCAGTAGAACTACAACACAATCAATTTCTCCACCATTTGATTACATAACGTGTTATGTACAGATGAGCAGACATAGCGCATTCTTTGTAGCTAATTTGATTGCACCAATGCTTTTGACGTCAGTAATGACTCTTATAGTCTTTTGGATACCGGCAGAAGATGGAGAAAAAATATCATTTTTAGTAGCCATTTTCACATCAACTTCTGTATTTCTTAATTATATTGTTGATATGATCCCTCGGAGCATGGAAACAATTCCATCTTTGAATCTCCTTCTGTTCGCTATAGATTTGCAAGTTATTCTTGCAACAGTTGCGACAGCAGTGGTTTTACGGCGATATAAACAAGAAGAAGAGGTGGGGCACCATCCACATCAGCAGATCTCAATTTATCAAGAATGGTTTAGAAGGTTATATGAGTATTTGAAGAAGAACACTCCTACGAGAAATATCAAAGAGAATCAATCACGCAAAGGAAGGTTTATTTTCCTTTCGCGGAAGAATATTGTGTATCCGAAAGTAAATGCGATTACAGAGGTTAGTACGTTGGAAACAGGCAACCAGAACTGTGTCACGCGTGATGGCAGCACGTGCAGATATGAAGACGAAGATTATGAGAGAAATATAACTAGTAACGCAAGCTTGTTCTGTGTGGATCTAGATGTACCAGGGCCTTCTGAATATATATCACCACATGAGGAGAACAACCATCATAGAGGATGTATGGGAAGTCGACGCTTCACACATGAAGAACTGGACAAATTGTTTTTTGTTCTTATGTTGATGATTACTATTGCTGTCTACATTTATGCATTTGTTTAATAAAATACGATCAAGTGTCGTCTCCACATAGAATGTTGGGTGTTATTTATCTTCAATATTTTAAGACTGTTGTATTGGTCTCAATCTACATCTCAGTTTAGTTTAGTCGTCGGTTCATTATTACTGCACATCGAACCAGTTAGTCCATAAGTGCTCCGATCTCCCCCTCAGTATACCTCTCAGTTTAGTTTAGTCGTCAGATCATCATCACTTCACACCGAACCAGTTAGTCCATAAGTGCTCCGATCTCCTCCTCAGTATGCCTCTCAGTTTAGTTTAGTTGTCAGATCATCATCACTGCACATCGAACCAGTTAGTCTATAAGTGCTCCCATCTCCTCCTCAGTATGTCTCTCAGCGTGTGGCAACTAACGACACCGGTTCTTTGTTGGTTTACTATACTATTCTTCTTTGGCTACCAGTATAGTGTTCTCTCTCTTTCTCTCTCTCTCTCTCTCACGATCATCGCTTAGGCTGATGTACCAGATTTCTCCATAAATCTTATTCATGTGGAAATCTGATTCATGCAGCCTTTAGCTGCGGTGTGTTTTTCGTCACATCGTCAGCGCCATTTGGAGCTCTGGTGCTTATCCTTCGGCGATGTGTCCGGTTTCAGCCAGAGTTTACTGGGTTCGCTCTCCGTTAACCTTTGGCTGTCCCCAACCTACCTGCAAGGCAGCAGGCTGCTATTTTCTTTTAGGGTAGCGACACTTAGACAACCTTCCCTCCTGGTCTGTTGAGCGTCATCTGCCCAGGCTACTAGTCTTTTTTGGACTACTTGGTTTTGGCATAGTGTTCTTGTCTAGCTACACTACATTTGATATGGGATTTTTGTAGTCTGACTAGTGTTGTAGATTAACCACTATTTCTTGAATCATGTACACGTCCTCTCTTCCTTAGGGAATTTATAACATCAGCCTGGTCCATTGCTGGCGCGATTTTTCTCGAAGAGTCCTCCGCATATCATGAACATATAAGAGAACAAATATATGTATCCAGAGAGAACTCCAACTCAAAGAAAACTGGCTGATCCTACAAATAAGAATGAGAAAATTGAAGTATTTTGAGCATATAACGAGACAGGAAGGGTAGGAAAAGGCCATTATGGAAGGAGGCATCCCGGCAAAGAGAAGAGGAAGACAACGGAGAAGAAAAAATCATGATGTAAATGATGTTTGAGCATGACGGTTGCAGAACATCATCTTCCGTTTCAGGATAGGACATAACAGACTGAATAAACACACATGCTACAATTGTCTCCATTACCTCTTTGTCCTTGTGGAATCTCTGATAAAACCATACATGTCCTGTAAGACTGTTCCCTGTATGTCCCCTCTAGAAAGGGATGCTGGCCCTACAACACAATACTACATTAAAAACTACATGGCACCAGAGATGAGCTCCAGACAACAGTCGACTTCATCATAAAAACGCGTCTGGCGGTATCATTTTCAAAATTGCGATCGCAAGAAGAAGGAGAAGAAGAAGTGAAAAGAACTATTTGTATATTTGCTTTTTTCTTGTCTCATTATAATAATAATAACCGTCCACCGCAAGCGATGACGACAACAGGCCCAGACGTGTGATGCTGCACCTCTGGTGTGTGCGGAGGTGACTGTAGAGTCCAATCCTAGAACACAATCCCTACCACAGGTGGGGCATCAAGGTTAGACATGTGGGTGTTGTGCGTTGTCTTTTCGCGTAGTTCGTTTTCTCTGTGCCTCAACGGCACGATGATTCTCAGCTATGCGAGTTCCTCTTGTGTTGTACAGCGCCACATTTGGCGATTTTGCGCCAGGGATTCCCAGCACGTGGTGTCTATATCGAAGCATTTCAGAGACACTTTAAGAGTATCTTTAAAGCGTTTTTTCTGTCCACCAACTGAACGTCTGTCCCCTTCAAGCTCGCCATACATCAACTGTTTTGGAATGCGTTTATCAGGCATCCTAGCAACGTGACTCATTACTGACATGACTACGGTTGTATTGGCTAGTAAATAAATTGGAATGGATTATAGAATGTTAAAAAAGTGAATGATGAAAGAAAACTGAAACAAATATCAATATAAATTATAAATTACAAATTACAACTTGACGAAAGACTATGACAACTTGAATGGGATCTATGACGCGGTCATGTGATACCGCACAAAGGATGTTTACATATTACGTGGATTGGATATATTTCTTTTGTTGCTACCCTATAAAGACGTTACTTTGTATAACAGGCATTAATTGCATCGATGGTCTAGGATCAAGGACACGTTAGTGAATGTATGAATCAATTTTTGTTTAAATTATACAACAATGAAATACACACAATATTCGAAACATAGTACGCCCAAGCAAATAACACTAAAACAGAATATACATTTGTATATACCCTTCGTAATGATGCAAACAATTAACAACAAATATTTGAGAGTTTTTGAAAGGAAAAATTTGAAGCGATAATATAAATTGATTGATTGATTGGACCATCAGCATTGCACTTTGGTGAGTTACCATATGTTCTCCGATCTCTTTCTTACACAGGAAGATCTCAGCGGCAATAGCACCGGTGAGGGACCTGGTGTAATTTAGAGGATGGTGAAGATATTTTTAACAATTTTATATTTTACAAACTTTTCTAATGAATTTTGCCAGGGCAGCGGCTTTCCAGCATGATCTTCTCGATTTTGAACTGCCAATGGTTCTTTTACAACAAAATATATACGCGCGGGCAAAATAATAGAAACAATGCATATAAAAATACCACAAAAAAACTAGTATTGAAAACTACAAGATTTTGGGCAAAACTTAATGCAAAAAACGTAAAGTGTTGAGATAATTTTAATACAAAATATGTTATAGATTTATAGCGAACAGATAATTGATTCTCTGCCAGGTTGTGGAGTTTGTTGTTGAGTTAATAAGAGCATCAATCTCTGAGTAGTTAGACAACACGCTCTCACATCATTAGACCAATGGTGCAACACAATAGTTGCTTAAAGCTTATAAAAGTAAAACAACATCCATACACAATTTTCAACATAACAACCAGCCCACAAAGACTAAAACTCCTACTGAACAACGATCTATTGATGGATTGATGGATTGATTGATAGGATAATCATCATTGCACTTCGGTGAGTAACCATGTATGCTCCGATCTCCTTTTAACACAAGAAGATCTCAGCTGCAGTGCACAAACTCCGTAGCACCGGTGAGGGATCCCGATGTACTTTTGAAGGTGGTGAAGATATTTTTTGTAGGAATTTTATTTTTTATCTTTTTTTTTCTAATGGATTTTCTAATGGATTTTCTAATGATTGCATTGAGTAAAATAGGGAAGTCAAAGGAGATCACAACAAACACAAATGTTGCTACTTTCAATCTTTCAATCAAATGTGAAGTCAGTGATGTTCTATGGCCCAGAAACATGGGGAATAACAAACGAAACAACCAGAAACCATTTATTGCTCCAAGAGAAACCCTCATGCATCTAGAAGTTATATACCAGGTTCGGAAAAGGCCTTCAGTGGACACATATGTCAAAATTAGAGGACCTTGACTTCGCGGATGAGTTTGCCTTGCTCTCACACATACTTGAAGGAAACAGTGCAACTTGTTACTGGCAGAAACGGTGCAACTTGTCTGTCTTAAAATCAGCCAACAGAAGACAAAAGTACTGCGAAGCAACAACATTCAGCGAGACCCGATATTGATTGAGGAAATGGATATAGAAGATGTTGGTGAATTTGTCTACAATGGAAGTAAGATCAGACAGTCAGGAGGTACAGATGAGGACATTATGGCAAGGATTAGAATAGAACGACAAGCCTTTGCTATCCTACACACAGTATAGAAATCTACTGCCATCTCCACGAAAACAAAGCTCAAGATATTCAGCTCAAATGTGAAATCTGTGTTGCTGTATGGCTCAGAAACATGACGAGTCACCAAGTTAAATATAAATAAGATTCAGACCTTTGTCAACGGCTGTCTTCGGCATATTTTCAGACTGAGATGGTATGACAGAATTGTAAACACAGATCTGTGGATAAGAACAGGACAAGAACACACGATGACCCAGGTTGAGAGGAAAAAATGACGATGGGTTGGGCATGTCCTATGGAAGACACACCCGAGTGTCACTAGACAAGCACTTGAGTGGAACTCGCAAGGAAAACGAAAAAGTGGACGGTCTAAACAGACCTGGAGACGAAGTCTTCTTGTGGAACTGAAGTAGTTCTCTACTATCCTGTGAGACCACAACTAAAACATCCAGAGACCGGGAAATGTGGCGAACAACTGTTGAGACGCTATGCAACACGAGGAGCAGAGAGGAATAAGTCAAGTAACCGAGTCACCCTGATACCCTTTCCCCTTTCACGTTCTCCAGAGTACTCCGTTTGTCGTTGCAACGACAGAAATGTCACGACAAAGTTCTTTTCGCATAAGATAATTTTTACGCTTATTTTATTTTATATTTATTTTAAAGGCACCATTAGTTAGTGTGAATGTATGTGCGTTCCTGCGTACTGTTTGCGTGCGAGTATGTGTGTGCGGGCGTATACGTGTGTGTGCGTGTGTGCCTGCGTACTGTTTGAGTGCAAGTGTGTATGAGTGTGTATATGTGTATGTGTGCCTGCGCACCGGTTGCGTGCGAGTGTGTGCGTGCGTATGTGCACATGCCTGCGTACTGTTTGTGTGCGTACGGGCATGCGAGTATGTGTTCGTGCGTACTGTTTTTTCGCGTGCGTGCGAGTGTATGCGTGCGTGTATGTATGTGTGTGTTTAAAATAAATTCTGTTTACATAACTAGAAACTAAACACGAGTACACAGTCGATAACAAACAAAATAGTCCTTTGGCTCATTTTTTTAGTTTACTTTTAGAGAAAAGGTCAACAGATATGAGCCATGGGTTCCGATTTGATCGAGCAGCTATGACAGCGTTTCCCAAACTAGGGTCCCCGAACCCCCGGGAGTCCGCGAGGTACTCACAGGGTGTCATCAAGCGCTTGAAGAAATATTATGATCTTTGACATTTCGAATACAATTTTTTTTTAAAAACATGAATAAAAAACAGTGGTAAACTAGTTCCGCTGCGAAATCAAGAAACTCGGACCAGACCGGAGTCTAAATGTTTAACAGGACAAAATGAAAGACCATTTGAAGTTTCCCGCAGTCTGAAAAATAGGAGCCAGCATGAATGTTTGTGTGGTGTAATAATAACTTCATCGCTGGAAGATTTTCATATATATATATATATAAACGTTTTGTGATCCGCGGTTGCAAAATGTATTTAAAAGGGGGTCCGTGGTAATGCACAGTTTGGGAACCGCTGAGCTAGAATATCTTATACATCCCTTCGTTTAATTAGAACCTTCCATCGAAGCATCCTATGTCTTACATGTCGGATTAATGAAAACAATCAAATAGGGATTGATTGCGAAGCGTATCAAAAAAACAATATTGAAATAGTAGTTAGCCAAAACAAAAGAGGGATAATTCTGATTAAATTTTGTTTTTATGTCTAATTGTCTTATCTTGAACAAGTAAACACAGGTTTCACTTTTTCTACAAACTAAACAATTTTTCTAAACAAAAAGTGCGTATTTTACAAACGACAGGACGCAGATTAAACAATCATGGTACTTTATGCCAATAATCTTGTCGTTTATCTGCAGGGAAGATAATCACACGTTATTTACATCTTTCATTGATTGTTTCATGAATTGAAGCTCCTCACTGATCAATATATCGATTTTCTACAAGGTGATCTGATGTTTCCTTAAACTTGCCATGACACATGATACAACATTTGACGTAGATTTTAGTCCTTGATTTTATAAGAAAGTGGAAACAGGAAAAGTGGAAACAGGAAAAGTGGAAAATAACTGGAAACATAACTAGTGTTTTGTGAGGCAGCAGCGTTAGGTCTGTATTGAAAGATAGCTAGTGTTTCTGTGATGTATATGTAGATGTTGTAGATGTGTATTGAAAGATAGCTAGTGTTTCTGTGTTGTATATGTAGATGTTGTAGATGTGTATTGAAAGATAGCTAGTGTTTCTGTGATGTATATGTAGATGTTGTAGATGTGTATTGAAAGATAGCTAGTGTTTCTGTGTTGTATATGTAGATGTTGTAGATGTGTATTGAAAGATAGCTAGTGTTTCTGTGTTGTATATGTAGATGTTGTAGATGTGTATTGAAAGATAGTTTGTGTTTCTGTGTTGCAGATCTGTATTGAAAGATAGTGTTTCTGTGTTGTAGATCTGTATTGAAAAATAGCCAGTGTTTCTGTTATGCATATGTAGCTGTTGTAGATCGGAATTGGCAGATAACTAGTGTTTATGGAATGTATATGTGGCTGTTGTAGATCTGTATTGAAAGGCAGCTAGTGTTTCAGGGGTGTCGATGGATTATGTAAGTATTAATAACAATGTAAAAATTCGTTTAGCTTCATTCGAGTGATTGAATTATTAAGTGAACCAGTGATTGTGCTATTGAGTGATATGGAGATGGAGTGAACGAACGACTGGGTCATCTATTTTTAGTACCTGATTGGGTGGTCGGGTAATCGAGGAGTTGGAGTGCATGATCAAATCAACGAATCTAAACACCCAAATCAACGAATTGCTTTTGGCGGACGACCAAAGTTTAATCTATGAAGATCAGCTACAACATTACATGAATTCATTGCTAATAGCATGTAGAAAGTACAACATGAAAATCAACACACAAAAAAGATCGAGACCATGAAAATCAGCAGAACACCAAGCCAAGCAAACATACAAATAGATAACACCAGAGTAAAGCAAGTTTCTGAATTCAAATATTTAGGCAGCATTTTCACAGAGGACGGAAAACTAGATAGAGAAATAGAGACAAGGTGTTAAAAAGCAAATGCAGTGACCTACCAGCTGGCGTCATTACTACAACACCCAAAGATCAAGATGGAAGTGAAAGGACAGATGATAAAACGTATTTTCCTACCAACACTTTGTTACCAGTGCCAAACTTGGTCTCTTACAGCAACACATCACAGAAAGCTCACCACGTGTAAAATGAAATGCTTGAGGAAGGCAGTGGAGTCACCAGGAAAGATAGACTACGAAATGAGGACATCAGAAGCAGAGTGGGCATACCTTCATGCACCGAATACATCGAAAGACAACAAATGCAGTGGTTTGGACATTTAATGAGAATGAAATACAACCAACCAGCAATAACAGCTTACAATAAAAAGAGATCGGATACTAGAGCCAAGGGAAGACCAAGAAAAAGATGGATAGACAATATCAAGACCACACTACATACACACGGATACAACACAAGGGCGACTCATCTAGCCCTATAACGCAAATTAAAGCTCCCATCCCTACGCTTAACGGCAAGAGTGGACAGCCAACCACATCTTCCTCCTGGGAATAGACAATAGACAATAGGAGTGCATGAGAGGGGGTGGGGACAGAATGATTGAATAATTAAGTGAAAAATGATTGTGATGTTGAATGATCAAGTCATTGAGTGAACGTGGAATTGAGTGAGTGAATAAATAGTTCTTTAATTGAAGGATCGGGTGATTGAGTTATTGAATTTCGTGATATAATTATCACGTGATTAGACGATCAAGGGACTATGTGATCGAGTCAGTAACAAACGAAATGTAGCACACATGTTTTAATTATATGGTCTCTGTGGCGGGGAGATGAGGTGCTTCCTTTCGCTCCAAAGGTATTCGGTTCGTTCATCGCTTGAAGCAATGGGGCTGTTTTTGCAGAATTCCCTGGTCTCAACGTAGATGATATCGAGTTCCAAGTTCTCTCGGAGACGGACGAGACATAAAAGAACAATTGGCAGTTGAAAATCGATAAGACGGCTAAACAACCGCTGCCCAGGAAAAATTAATTCAGAAACGTGCAAAGGTTGTCAACCTCTTCAAAGTTACATTGGGAACCTTTGGAGTTCGTGCACTGCCGTTAAGATCTGTCTGCGTAAGAAAGACATTGAAGCACACATGATATTTCTTCGAAGTGTAATGATGATGGACATCAATAAATCAACCAATCAACTGTTTCGAACATGAAGGTGAAGGTTGCTGCAGATCATTGCTGCCCTCCATGTGCTTACTAGACTCCGTTTTGTTCTGTAAACTTTCGGAAGGGAAGAGGCACCAAGGCAGACCACTGCTCAGAGATAAGGATGTCTGCAAGGTTTCAAAGAAGAACAGACAGGAGAAACAAGCGCAAACTGCAAAACCCGACAAGGGGAGAAAGGAAAAGTAACACTGCCAACTACAAAGCATGTCGTAAGAGGCGATTAAGAGGTAGAGTTCCGATCTAGCTACACAATCCGGTAGAAAACTTAAGCTACAAAATTCAACAAATCAAATGCAAAGAAAATAATACATGTGATCTTCTTCTTCTTCCTTCCACCATTTACTTCTTTATAGAAGTGTTGGGGGTGAAACGTGGTGATCTTGTGTGTGCTTGTTTTAAGGCACTTTGTAAGCTGATATTCATGTTCTTAAGGCTGTTCTTGATGACGTCGCTCCATCTTTTGCGTGGTCTTCCTCTTGCTTTGTACTCATTATATTTTTTCTGTGTGGCTCTCTGTGGTAGGCGATACCAGGGCATTCTTGTCAGGTGTCCAAACCATTTAATCTGTTGTTCTTTTATGAATTGCATGACTGGTTTCACATCCAGTCTCCTGATTTCTTCATGTCTAATTTTGTCTCTTATTGTCACACCTGCAGCTCTTCTAAGGCACCTCATCTCTGTCGTTATGATTTTCCGCTCAATAGCTGCTGTTATTGGCCATGTTTGACACTAGTAACATAGTGTTGGCCAGAAAATCGTTCTTATGAGATTTGCTTTAGTTGTTAGCGGTATCTCTTTATGTGACAACAGTGATGTTAACTGTCCCAGTACTTGGTTAGCTTTTTGTGCAACGATTGCTGATTTCGCTATCGATACTTCCATCTGCTGTGAAAATTGCTCCTAAGTATTTGGCCTCAATTGTTTGTTTTATGTCTACGTTCTGGAGTTTTATTGTAAGGCTTTCTGGTTGTCTACTTATTGCCATTGTCTCTCTCTTTATTACATTTATTTTCATGTTGTACTCCTCACCCTTGATGTTAACTAAGCTCAAATGTTGTACTCCTCACCCTTGATGTTAACTAAGCTCAAATGATTCTGGAGAGATTCTTCGTTTTCTACAATCAGTACTTGGTCATCTGCAAATAAAAGTTATGAAATATTATTTTCTTCCTCTGTTCCTGCTTCTCTACTTATGTTGTCCATGTATGTTATAAACAGCAGTGGGAGAGCACACATCCCTGTCTAACTCCTGAGTTTACTGTGAATGTTTTTGAATGTTCCGGCTTTTGTTCTTATGTAACTTTTATTTGAAATGTATAAACTCTTGCAGACCTTGATGATACATGTGATAACCAAGAGAAAAGAAAGCTCTTCTACAAAGGAATGACACGATGCAAAGAAAGTTGAAAGGAATCTCGCCCGAGTGGTTACCGGGCCCAAATTTGGGGTGTAAAGAATAAAACCCCTGTTACCTGCCACGCATGTCGTAAGAGGCAACTAAGGAGATCGAGCGTGGGGCTAGCTACCCCACACCGTAAAAAACACTAGATGGCTACAAAACGGAGAGCGAACCGAGTAAACGCTGGATGAAACCGGACACATCGCCGAAGGATATGCACCAGAGCTCCAAATGGTGCTGAAGGTGTGACGTAAAACACACCAATGCTAAGGCTGCATGAATCAGATTTCCACATGAATAGAATGTATGGGAAAGTCTGGTACATCGGTCTGGGCAGTGATCGCAAGAGAGAGAGAGAGAGAGAGAGAGAAAGGAATCTGCACCGCAGGTTATTCTTGATTTTTTTTTTGGTTGTTGCCTCTTCAGTTACTATGGTCTAAAATATATGTTCTGTTCCTGTTTCTGCATCCAGCAGAGTTGGGGTCGGCTAGTCTTTCTTAGGAAGGAAGTGAAAACTAGTAGGCTGTTGATGACCCGTAGAAAACACAAACCAACCCCTACCCCCAGTGAGGTAGATCGCAAAACGTTAACCACGAGGTCAAAGGTTAGTGGAGCTCTGGCTCGACTATGGAATGTACTTCCCTAGATCATTCTATTGGGGGTCCTGCGCAGGGAGTGGAAACTGAATACAAAAGAGCATGCCGGATGTGTTCGCTTAAAGGTCTGTAGGCGCCTAACTGTGAGCGTCTGTAGCTCAAGCGGCAGTGAGCTTGATCACAAACTCAAGCATACCTGGTTCAAATCATTATGTGGGCAAGTTCGTTTCCGTGGGATTTTTACAAAAAATAAAAATGGACCTCACCATTCAGAAAGCAATGGCAAACGACTGAACGTATAAGTGGTGCCTAGAAAATCAACGACTCGTTTACTGTGGTTGATGACTACGTCCTGTAAAGGATATGTCACGATTTTCGATTTTTCAGGAGCCTAACTGGCACAACGAATTCACGCTCTAAGGCTCAAATTCCATTTCAACTCTGAAGAGACGTTTAATAATATGGTTGGTTTAGTCGGGGCCCCCGGCAACATACGGCTGACTAGCTCAAACGGGAGGTAAAAAATTCCTGTTTTAATCGGGGCTAGTTTTTATTTTTTTTTATTTTAATAGAACACTGTACGCTTTTTTTGTGTGCAATTTTACTCAATTCTATGCGTTCATGGTTATTTATTGATGACAAATGTTAATAATACTGATATTCCTTAGTGTTAAACTTAATTTTTAACATAATATGACCCTGATTTAGCATGTTGCGTTGTTTTTAAAATGAATTCTCAATATCTAACAATACTAGAATGCGAGGTCACGCGATGGTTGTGGTCTTATTTCCTATAATTTTTACCTAAGCCCACCGGCCGCATGTTATCGGAGATCACGGTTTAATAAACCGACGGAAAAGATTATCTGTTATTATATATATTTTTATAAACTTTTTCATGTTTGTAAAATTTTTTCTTTTCCTGCAGGTCATCTTCCACGTTGCTATTGTTGTCATATGTTTGGAGAGGTGTTGTCATGTATTTGAAGAGGTGTTGTCATATGTTTGAAGAGGATCAACAAACGAATCAAAATAATAGTTGAGTGACAATACAGGTACATTCTCTATCAGGTGAAAATGTGTCTCCAAAACAGATTGCAACCTCACGTTGAATTATAAACAAAAATTTTGGTAGTCTTATTTTGTCAACGCGTTCTCATATACATTTTCGTAGTAATTCTATAATAACATTGAAGATTAACCCATTCACTCCTCTGAGCCGATGTGCCAGCTAGCAGTATTTGTTTGATGACGTAACGCCCGTATACTGGCCTACTCGGTATACATTGTAATATAAATGCGTCCAGAGATAAAAGAAATTACAGAGTGAAAGGATTAAAAATTCATTTTTTCTTTGAAGAAAGGCAAGATAGTCCTAAGATGGAAACATTCTGGATAAAAATAGGATATGTGCTCGCTAGTACTGCAGTGTGCTTGTCAAACACGACTGACAGCACAGTAGAAATGTGTAACGATACAACTACACACAGCCTGGAAGGGAATGAACTAGTGGATGCGTACCAAAAGCTCCGAGACCTCATGTCCAACCAGCTGGCCAGCACCTACCCTATTCCACCTAAATTCTATCCGTCGTTTCATAGCATTCTTGCATCATTCGAACCGCTTCAGATTATTACTTTAGATGAAGTTCTTCAGTCAATCTCTATTTCATCAGCGATAACTCTTACCTGGAGAGATCCCAGCGTTACATGGGACCCGCTATATTTTGAGGGCATCCAATGGATAAAGTTGCCTTCAAGTTTCTTTTGGTTGCCAAATATCATCATTCCGGAAACAGCTGTTGAAGACGGGCAACTAACAATCCCTAGTGTTGTTGATGTTTCTTATCAAGGCATTGTGAATGTTTTAATCCCGACGATAACCACCACGCTGTGCAACCTTGATCTGACCTACTTCCCCTTCGATGACCAAAACTGTACACTTGCTATGATAGAATCAGAGTTCTATAACATGACGTCCCATATTGTACCTCTGGGAGATATGGGAAAATATTTTGGGACTAATGCTGCATGGAAACTTGTCAGTCACGCATGTAATGCTCAGATATCCCAAGAATCCAATCCACCTTTCAGTTTCGTAAGTTGTCACGTGGAAATCAGTAGACGAAGTGCGTTCTACGTAATCAATCTAATAGGACCAATGGGGATGACCTCATTGATGACGCTAATAGCGTTCTGTGTCCCAGCAGAAGGCGGAGAGAAAGTTAGTTTTATAGTGTCAATGTTCAT
Source organism: Arion vulgaris (assembly GCA_020796225.1). NCBI lineage: Eukaryota > Metazoa > Mollusca > Gastropoda > Stylommatophora > Arionidae > Arion > Arion vulgaris. The sequence goes on from CM036776.1 coordinate 18,121,329, forward strand.
GTCAACATCTGTTTTCTATAACTACATTATTAACATCACGCCCCGAAGCATGGAGAATCTTCCTCGTGTTAATATTCTTCTAGTTGCAATTGCTGTTCAAATTATATTTGCAACAGCAGCCATTGTGTTCACCTTAATTCGCTTCAGCAAATCGAAGAAGATACGCCAAGAGAGTCACTTTCAAGGACAAGACAGACATAACGAGCCCCCAAATCACACAAACGATCCCAGATTAGAAATTGATCGCAGCACACCATTTTCACAATCTATTGAGATGACAAATAAGAACACAAGCTTTGGTGAAAGTTCTCTTAATGATGGTATGAGAAAGCGACCACGAAAATGCAGAAATGAAGGAACAGTTCTACCAAATGAAAGGAAAGGAAATGTTAAACGTTTGACGTGCGATGAATTAGACATGTTATTTTTGGGTGTAATGTGTGTGCTTACTGCCTTGTTGTACATTTGTATTTTCTGTATTTAAGCAAGTAGAAGCAGAAGACGTGAATAATAATTCCTCTCGTACCGTTATACGTTACATAGGGCCTGCAAGCAAATTCTCCATATCGCTCTATCATGGGCAACTCGCTTAATCTCCTCCATGGAACTGAGACGATATTTCTTTCATCTCTCAGCAAAGTTCGTTTCAGGGCATCTATAGGTCGTCCTCTCTTTCTTGAACTCTTTGCATCCCACTGCAATGCCTGCTTTGATATTCGTTGAACATGCTCCATTTTCTCCTTCTTAATCTTCTTCGAACGCTCCATAGTTAACCCGTCTGTGTGATTTGTATGTAATCTGAACCTACGAGCGATTATACGTTGTGCCAGATATGCGCCTACAAGTAGGCAAGCACATGCGACTTCTGCGATGCTTTATTTACTAGGGTAGCTTCCCTAGGTCCTACATCAGTTGCCTCTTAGACATTCCTTGTAGGCCGCAGTGGTACTATTCTTTGCTTCCCTTGCGAGCCCCGTCACCACACGGGCGTTCTCCTTCTTATAACAGTTGTTACTAGACATTCTACTGATTTCATCACTTTTTTCTGAATTCCTTCCATTTTATGTTTATTAATTTTTCGCAGACATCTAAGACCTGAGGGGCGTGCATAATAGTGAACTTAAAACGAAGGTAAGCAGTGTTGTTCCGATACAGAAGATGCAAAGAAAAGACCGGTCACGCAAAAGGTGGACCTCAGAGCTAACAGATGCGCCAAAAGACACTATTTATAAAGCGCACACAAGGGCTCGTTCTATAAATCTCTTCTTATCCTGTTGCTGTGAGGCAAAACAGGATAATAATAATATAATAATTCCTCTCGTACCGTTATACGTTACATAGGGCCTGCAAGTAATTTCTCCATACCGCTTCTATCCTGGGCAACTCGCTCAATCTCCTCCATGGAACTGAGACCGATATTTCCTGCCTCTCTCAGTAAAGTTCATTTCAGGGTCTCTTTAGGTCGACCTGCTTTGATATTCGTTGATCATTTCTCCTCAAGGTGTGCCCAGCACATCTCCATCTTCTCTTTCTTATAACAGTTGTCACTAGTGGTTGACCAGACATGTCTCTGGTTTCATCACTTCTCCTGAATTCGATCCATTTTATATTCATTATTTTACGTAGACATCTATTTTCAAATGATTTCTATATCTTTAGTCATTTTCCAACTCTCGCTGGCATATGTTAGGATTGATACAACATTTGAATTGAATATTCGTAATTTAGTTTTAATACTATATAACGCAGTTCCATATTTTATTTATACTTAAAAGCTGATGTTGCTTTGCCAATTCGTATCATAATTTTTTTTTAACTTTTCCTGTGCAATCAAAATTGCTACCTAAATAGGTGAACTGCTCTGTTATTTTTATCATTTTAGATTCCAGTGTGATATCTGCATTACTTGCCATAGGTGTCTTCATTATATTTGTTTTTTCATAGCTATCTGCAGTCCAACTTTTGATGCTATAGATGACAAGATGTTTGTTTTCTTTGCATATCTTGGTTGTTTCTACTTAACAAGGCAATATCATCTGCAAAATCCAAATCTTCTAGTTGACTATTTTCTACCCAATCGATGCCAGTTTCGCCCTGCAACATTTTCGCATCACCCAGTCAATGGCCACTCCAAACAATAGCGGAGATAGAATACAGCCTTGCTTTACTCCGGTTTCAACCATAAACCAGTCGCTGTGTCCACCATCAGTGCGAACTAAAACAGGATTAAAGAAAAGATATATGAACAAGTATAAGCAAGTAATTCCATAAATAAGGAATAGGATGGTTTCATTTCCGTGTATGCCCACAGGAGGGGAGAGATCTTTGACGAAGTGGTTAAGATGTTGCCTTGCGTTCTGAAGGTTATGTGTTCGAATCCAGATTCGTCCGTGTGGTACCGGGGCCCGCAAGGGAAGCAAAGAATAGTATCACTGCGACCTACAAGGCACGTCATAAGATGCGACTGATGTAGGGTCTAAGGAAGCTACCCTAGTAAATAAAAGCAACGCAGAAATCGGATGTGCTGGCCTACTTGTATGCGCATAACTGGCACAACATACAATTGCTCTTAGGGTCAGATCACATACAAATCATACAGAGTGGTTAACAAGTGGTCGATATCCGGATCACGTCTGGTCTAAGGGACGCCTATATGGCGAGGGACACTATAAAAAGGAAAGTACACCATCAAGCAAAAATCTGTCCGAATCGCCATATAAGGCACCTGAATTCATAGCATGCGAACGCAAGAAGAAGAATCCGGGTGGTTCAGTTCACGTGTACATTTTTCCGGAGATCACTAGGATCGTTGCCAGAGCTCCTACTTTGTGCAATATACTTGGCAGGTGACATGCCATTTTACTGAGAGGGCGGAGCCATATGGTGAAACCTGGTGCAATGAAGTCATTCCGCAACACTTGGCAGGTGGCCTGCCATTTTTGCCGAGAGGGACAGATCAATACATGGAAACTTGGTGCAATGAAGCCAACCCGCAACACTCGCCAGGTAGCCTGCGATTTTTGCTGAGAGGGACGGAGCCATACAGGGAAACCCGGTGCAAGGAAGTCAATTCGCAACACTCGCCAGGTGGCCTGCCATTTTTGCTGAGGGACTGAGTCATACATGCAATGAAGTTAATCCACAACACTCGTCAGGTGCTGGGACATTTTTGCCGAGAGGGGTGGAGCTATACATGGAAACCTGGTGCAATGAAGCCAATCCTTCACATTTAGAGCTTTTACAACTGAGTGGGATTATATCGTCATCATCATCAGGCGCCGTGTCGGCTAGCGTAGGCGATCATGGATCTCCACAAATCTCTGTCGTTGGTGTTTGCTATCAACTCAGATGTTGATGCTCTACCGTGCCATGAAGTCAGGCTATACAAAATTTCCTCTCTCTGTCTTCCTCTGTCTCGTCTACCCTCGATTTTACCGGTTGTCACAATGTGTTCTAAACCTCCTCTCCTCATCACATTTCCGAAAAATGATGACTGTCTCTTTCTTATATTGATGATAAGCTTTCTCTATGTCTTGATCTTATTCAAGACCTCAACATTAGTCATTTTGGCAGTCCATGGGATTCTCATCATTCTTCTGTAAAACCACACATTTGTGGCCCTCAGAGATTTTTCGACATGTGTGTTCATTGTCCATGACTCGCATCCCCATGTCAGTATTGGTTCTATGTAGCACTGAATAACTCGCATTCTGATCGGAATTGACAAGGACTTGTTGAAGATAATGCTTCTCATTTTCAGGAACGATGTTTTCGCTTGCCCTATTCTGCTCTTTACTTCCGATCTGCATCTGATGTTACCAGGACTCCGAAATATTTAAATTGCTGCACTTGTCTTAGCTCAGTACCATTTACTGTGATCGTGCAAAGTCTGCTTTTTTGATATGATCATAACTACTGTCTTCTTAATATTCAAACTGAGTCCTTTGTTGTTACTTTCTTAGTTTAGTTTAGTTTCAGTTTGGAATATCTTCATTGCACTCCGGACATGTCCATAGGTGCTCCGATCTCCTTCGCAATATCTTCATCAGCATCCAGCGACTGAGCGTATCAGTTCTATTTTGATTGATGAGCCTACTCATATACCTGTTGTACCGTTCTTTTCTTGCCACACCAATCTTCAATCCCAGTTCTCGCAATCTAGTAGTTGACGTGGATTGGTTTAGATCATAGATTCCCAAACTTTTTCGTCCCACCGCCCACTTTGCACAATATAAACTTTGTAACGCCCCCTTCCACATTATAACAGTTTGCCAACGCCCCCTCCCACATATATACATATTTATGGACATGTCCGGTGTTAGTTAGTTAGTTAGTTTGTTCCTTTCGTGCCAAAGGCGGCACATAGGGCAGAGGTTTTAGATCTCCATGTGATACGGTTCTTTGCTAGCAGTTGCAGATCTTGTATGGTTTTACATCCCAATAGTTTACTTTCTTGTTGGATGGTTCTTCGAAGAGTGGTCTTTGGTCTTCCACGTTTTCTTTTCCCAACTGGTGACCACATAAGGACTTGTCGATTTAGTCTCTTAATCCGGTGTGCAATGAAGATATTCCAAACTGAAACTGAAACTATACATGCTCTATTTTCACTTTGACATAGAAAATTGATATATATTTCTGTAATACATGGTCAGTTTTCAAATGATTATATGCATGAAATAGAAAATTGATGAAAAAATGGAACGTGTAAGACGGGCATAAGATGAATTAAAATGCAGAAATCAATTTTTAAATGATTATTCAATCGCAAAATCACGAAAATAATTTATTTTAAAATATTTATTATTAATTTCTTCTTTAAGGAGCCACCGAGTCGTAATCGTCTGAACACCCCCAAATTCTTCGGAACCCACTATCGCCCCCTAGAACGCTTCAGCGCCACTGGGGGCGGTATCGCCCACTTTGGGAACCACTGGTTTAGATGAAGGTCTTCTCTGCGGCCACGCTCTATGAGGGCGTTCACGATGTCAGCTCTGTCCATTGGCTGGCCGTCTGATATAGCGGCAGAGCCAGCCAGCATGTCTGCTCTCTCATTGCCAACGACACCCATGTGCCCCGGAACAAAGACAAGTGTAATTCTGCAAATTGTTGACGCCTGCAGTGATTCAGTCCATTGCCTTCGCACCGAACCGGCCTCCACCTTTCGGATCATACTCAATGAGTCACTCAAAATGCACACATGAGTGTAGTTTTGTGACTCTAGCCAGAGCAGTGCATTGGTCACCGCCAGTACCTCCATGGTCATGCTGCTTGTTGTCATACTGAATGCACCACTGGCTTCCTTGACCATTCTGCCACATGAGCTTGCAGAGAAGGCCCATGCAGACTTTTCGTGACGAACTACCGATCCATCCGTGTAGATCACAACGTCGTCTGCATTGCAATTTTCATCGATGATGGCTTTGACGTCTGCATTCAACGCCGCGAGATTTCCCTCTCTGCAACTTTTGTCAAATTTAATGATGGTTGAAAAAGTGTTCCAGTATATTTGAGGCATCGGTATCCATTCTTCTCCATAGTCAATATTATTGAGCCCGCATACCAGCTGAATATCTGGCAATCTCAAGACCTTAGTATATGCACAAAAGTTAAATTATTCAGGTCATGTGTGATTCCTGTACTGACCTACGGTTGTGAAAGTTGAAATCAACAAAGAAAATTGATAAGAAACTGGACAGCTTTGAGAATAAATGTCTACGAAAATTATTAAAAGTAAAATGGAGTGATTTCGTTTCTAACAACACAGTGAGAGATAGAACACACCAACAACCCGTATCAAATATTATAAGGAAACGAAGGTGGAAGTATTTAGGTCATGTTCTTAGATCAGACGAAAAGAGACTAAATCGACAAGTCCTTATGTGGTCACCAGTTGGGAAAAGAAAACGTGGAAGACCAAAGACCACTCTTCGAAGAACCATCCAACAAGAAAGTAAACTATTGGGATGTAAAACCATACAAGATCTCCAACTGCTAGCAAAGAACCGTATCACATGGAGATCTAAAACCTCTCCCTATGTGCCGCCTTTGGCTCGAAAGGAATAAACTAACTAACTAACTATACCAGCTGAACAGTATCTGCGGCACGGCCAACCCATGACTTGCCCCGCTTTAACCGATGTCCACCACTGGCGCTGAGCTGTTCATGCAATGGATGATCTTTTTGACACTTATTTTGAGATAGGCACGTGCTCTGGCTATCTTGACTCTATACTCCATGGTCGGAAAATCCAGGAGAAACCTCATCGTCACACAGGGTGTATCCCTTGTGCAACCGAGGATGATGCGCATAGCTTCATTCTGTATTCTCTCAAGTCTTTCAATTTGCGTTTTGCTGACAGTGAGGATGGTCATTGCATATTCAATGGTGGAGAGGACCAATGTCTGATACAGAATGACAAGCAGTCGTTGCTCGATGTTAACAGCCGCCATGACTCTCATTGCCGCCAAACCTTTGCGTGCCTTGACAATGACATACTCAACATGTTCCCTGAAACACAGACTGCGGTCAAATGTCACACCCAAAAATTTCATCGATTTATCTACGGGCAAAACACTACCGCGAAGTTTCACACTAGGCGTACATGCGTTAACAGTGTGATTATTGAGTGAGAACCATGTCACTGCTGCTTTGGTAGGGTTAACTAGTGCACCAGAGACATCACACCAGTCTGTGATGCGGTCGGGGTTCCCTCTGTATCTCACCGGCAATTGCATCCCTGTCTTTCCATTATCTATACACTAGGATGTCATCAGCAAATGACAGAGTTCTACCTCTGCCATCAAGTTGTTGTTCTGTGATTGACACCGTGTATATATTGAATAAGACAGGGGAAAGAGGAGAGCCTTGTGGCAATCCGGAATGTACAGTCACCTGTTCAGAAAACCAACTACCACATCGCAGTACAACCTTCCTTTTGAACAGCGCAGCAGCTATCCATCGGATGTATAGAGGATGCACCTGGAGTTTGATGAGCTGGTGCATAAGATAATCATAGGGCACTCTGTTGTATGCGTCTTCCAAGTCCACCATTGCTGCACATGTTTCAATACCTGCATGGAAACCTTCGAAGACATCATAGGCGAAGACCGCAGCGTTGCACCATGTTTCTTTCCCAGATCTGTAATCTCCGAGAGTGGGTAGGAGGATATGGCGATTTTCAAGGTCCCATGCCAGTCGACGTGCCACGATTTTCTCAAGAAGCTTGCCTGTCGTGTTTTGCAGTGCAATACTTCTGTAGCCGGCTATCTGAGAGTGATCTTTGTTGGGCTTCGGCAATGGTAGTAGGTAGCTATGAAGCCACTCCTCCCTGATCTCACCGTCCAGGATGCTGACGTTGAATTCTTTTACCAATTCCTCGATGTCGTCTTTTGATAAATCAGTAATATCCTTGTATCGAATGCCATCAGGCCCTGGCGCAGTGCTTCCAGACGTTTTCAGTGTTGTCCTGATGACCTCCGCAGTTATATACAGCTCTTTATCCACCACAACAGCGCTGCAAAGCTCTTCTATGGCCCCCTGTGTCATAAGTCTTTCCGCCTTGTCATTGTGGTCTGTCTGCTGTATATAGCGTTTGAGGAGAGCTGTATATAGCGTTTGAGGAGAGCTGTACCTTTATTTTCGTCTGACTTCTACCAGGCCGAGTCAGTGCTTTGGAAATCCTGGATGCATTTACGTCTTGCAGTACCATTCATGCGCTGGTGAAATCTCCAGAACGTCGACAGGGACTTCTCAGCGCACAGCCCACTGCAGAATTCATCCCATGCGACACTCTTAGCCAGATTTGCACATGTCTTGAAGGACACAGTTTTCTCTTCCATGTCTTTTTTCAGACCCTTGGTAAGTGCAGGTAGTGTGCTAGTGGCCCTTCTGCCACAACTTAACCGCTTGCCTCTTGATCCACCAGGCTTCCGCGACCTCGTTATTCCACCATGGTGGCTGTGTCAGATGCCTCTGTTTATTGCAATGTGTTCTGATTTTACTGCGTCGGATTTTGCTTATAGTATCACACCCTGCTGTGTCATACTGAAAACTGTACACTCGTCCTTTGTGCTCCCATGTTCTGCGTTTTTTCGACCAGGATCATGCATGGACAGTGATCACTGTCGTGATATCCAAGCACGCTCCATTTACACAAGGGCAACAGAGTGGGAGACACTAATGCCAAATCTATGACACTGTCAGAGTCCCCTGGTCGACTAGCTAGTCTAGTTGCTCGACCATCATTTATACAGACCAGATCTGATGTTACGAGCGCGTCTTCCAACTTTTCACCCTGCTTGTTGGTAGGGTTGTTTCCCCACTGTCTACCCCTGGCGTTGAAATCACCACAGAAGATGATGTTCTTCTCGTCCTGGTCGAATAAACTTTGCCACTGCAGTGTATCGACCTTGCCATTGCATGCATAGACATTCACTAGGACGAATGGGACATGTGTCTGTACTCTAACTGCATGGACCTGCATTGTGCCGCAGTTCCATATTGACATGTCCACTTCAGATGCCGACATGTCATTCCTAACAAGAATAGCCTGTCCGAGATGCTGCCTGTTATAGAAGGTATGAAAACCAGCAATTCGGACTGTCCCTTCCCCTAGGTTGGTTTCTTGTAGGGCAACGATGTCGGCGCCGTATAGGAGTTTGTCGAGGACCGGTCGTCTCTGCTTCACGCTGGCACAATTCCAGTACATGATGCGTACGTTCTTCCGACCCAGTCGCTCACACTTCAAAATATTCTTCCTGGCACCCGATCTTTTACCTCTTTTACGCCGCCTACCTTGCTTGGGTCCGTATCTCTGATTCTGTGTAGCGTTAGAATAGCTGAAACACTGTTGAGAATTAGCGAAGGACCCCCGCCTACACGCACGAACTCCGTTGCGAGAATCCATTTCCACGTTAAGGACCGCTATACCGCAGTCATTCAGCTCATCGGCACGTGGACACACCTTAAGCTTAGGTTGATTCGATTAGAGCATCCCCCTACAGAGTATAATAGTGCGAAAATTGCGCTGTTGAACGTAACGGCAATTTTGCGCACGCCATATTGTTGACACCGGAAGCGACTTTCTATGTTACTTTCTGTCACAACCTTATCAACTAATTTCTGGAGCTCTATTTCATTTCTTGCTCTCTTCTTCTTCGCGTTCGTTCTTTACGACCAATTTTAATCACTCTTTGTGATATGTTTGATCTTTGCCAAGAACGTGTATACGTTGCACATTGGTTTGGTAGGCCCCTAAACGCATAGATTTCTACAAGTTTAGGACATGTGCATCCGATTTCAGCCAAACCTCCTTAGTCGCCTCCTACGACATGCATAGCAGGTAACAGTGGTTCTATTCTTTACACCCCAAATTTGGGCCCCAGTAACCACTCGGGCGAACATTTCTTGCTATTAAGACAGTATCATCAGCGTATCTCATGTTATTTATGATATGTCCTCTCACAGCTATTCCAGGAATATCTTTTATAGACTTAAAAATGCTTTCACAATACAATGAGGTCTAGTGAAAATACGTATCCTTGTCTAACACCCTTTTTGATCTTCTGGAAAGTTCCTAAATTTTTTGTCGATTCTTATAGCTGCCTGTTTGCTGCCAATATAAGTTCTGAATGACTCCTAGATCTTTGCTGTCGATGCTCTCTAACATTTTGAAAATTTCTTGATGGCTTACTTTGTCGAACGCCTTGGTGTAGTCTATAAAGCACAAGCGAAAATCTGCTTTTACTTCTATTGATCTTTCTTATTATTGTTCTTAGGATATATATAGCGTTGCTAGTGGCCTTGCCTTCAACAAATCCACACTGCTCATCACAGATTTCTGATCGTTAATCTGCTTCTCATCATTATCCTCAGTAGTATCTGTGTTATATGACCTCATAAGACTGATAGCGCGGTGTTCTTCACATTCAACTGCCCTTAGTTACTTCGGCAAAGCATTAACTGTGGACTTTAGTAGATCTGTTGAAATACAAGGGATTATATAAACTGTCGTTACTGCCTGTAATCTTCTTCTTTGCGTTCGTTCTTTACGAACAATTTTAATCACTCTTTGTGATATGTATGATCTTTGCCAAGAACGTGTTTACGTTGCACATTGGTTTGGTAGGCCCCTGTAACGAGAGCCGCAGTAGCGTAGTTGTTAGTGAACTCGCTAGTGGTCCGGGTTGAGTTCCACAAGTAGGCGTGGAATTTTTCCGACCGTAACGGCTCTCAGGTCGACCCAGCCTCAATTGGGTACCAGGAAAAGCACTTGAAAGTAAAGGCGGTCGACGTGATGTTGACCACATCACCCGTCGTGTGCCGACGGTCAATGAAAAATACGGACCTAACACTGTTTTATCCTATATACCATATGGTATAAAAAAGGTTCCTTGACTTTTACTGCCTGTAATACCCATTTTCTGGACGGTGTATGACATGTGCCTGCTGTAGAATTTAATGGTTGTATGGCTGGTGCAGTCGCCGCGATACTGTTCAGGTTATGATTTTTATTTATGCGTCCGACAGAAAAAAAACTCGTTGCCTTACCGTGGATTAAGCCACAGCCAACTCTAACTGGGTCTGACAACTGACAGGAAAATCCCTGACCTAATTTAAGTTGGGGGATGGAAAATATATATGTTTGATAGAACACTGCAAGCATTTTTGCAATTTTACTGAATTCTGTGAGTCTACGGTTATTTATTGGTGAAAAATATTCATAATATTGATATTCCTTATTGTTAAACTTCCTTGTTTCATAATATAACTTCGATTTGGCATTTTGTGTTGATTTAAAACGAATTCGTCTATATACAACAATACTGGAATGCAAAGTCACATGGTGTTGTTGTAGTCTGATTTCCCATAATTTTTACCTAGTCTGCAGGCCCATAAGTTTATTGTTGGCTCTGATTAAACCCAGCTCACCCGCATGGCAGTCGCGTTCTAATCCATTCGGCCAGATGCTCTACTTATTTGTTGTTAAGTAATTGGTATTTAATATGAGTGTTTTAGAGCTTGCGTTCTTGGCAACATATGGTTGTGAGACATGGAACAATAACACAGCGACGGAGAAGATCATTGATGCCGTTGAATGCAAATGCTACAGAAGAGTATTTAGAATATCATGGGCAAAGGAAAGAACAAATGCTTCTGTTCTGCAATAGCTTGATATTAAAGAGAGTTGATTATTAAAGAACATAAAATCAAGGAAAATAAAATATTTCGGACACATCTAACGACATAAGTGCCTAGAGAAGATAATTTTGGAGGGAATGGTGCCTGGAAGAAGAATGCGAGGAAGAACTAGAAGACGATGGGTGCAAGATGTCATTGAAGATCTGAGAATGACTGCTGCTGAGCCGGTCAACTTGCACAGAACAGAGAGTTTTTCAGGACTGCTGTCATGGGAGCCAAGTTCTGGAAGGGACAAGCTATTTGATGATGAATTGGTATTTCTCATAGGAAAAAAACATGATCCCCTATGGATAAAGTGGTAATTTACGCGTAATTCATCATATCCACTAGCCGGTATTCGGTAGAGGCTTTTGCCACCTATTTTCGTATAAGATGGTTTTTCGTATATGAATGAGTAGGGCAGTTAAGTTATTAGAAATTAACTTATTGGCCTAAACATACCAGGTTAGGTTAGTATACGGTTGATGCTATTGTCCGCCCGTGTGTTGTCGGGACTCGAAAGGGGAACAAAGAATAGTAACACTGTGATCTACAAGGCAAGTCGTAAGAGGAGAATGAGGTAGGGGCCTAGCGATGCTACCCTAGTAAAAACCATCACAGAAATCGGATGTGCTGACCTACTTGTAGGCGGTAACTGGCAACAACATACTTAGGCTCAGATCACATACAAATCTCAAAGAGTGGTTTAACAAGTGGTTATTATGGAGCGTTCAAAGAAGAAGTATAAAACAGATCAGAAATATACAGTCATTGATTGTTGGTATATTTTAAGACAATACATGGATTAGAGAAGATTGTAATAAACAAGTAGAACAAATGGTGAGAATACAAGGAAAACAGTTCTGGTTTTCAAACATTAAAAGTGTTTTGAGAATCTTCAACTTTCATTTTTCTCATGTTTAAATACAAATTCATCTTGAACTTATTTAGTATGATACAAACAAATTCTTCATATAAAGTTTACAGATAATAAATACTGGTTTCTTATGATATATCTAGATCAGGGTCTGACTACCTACTAGTGTTGGAATCATGGCAGTAACTAAAGAGATGGTCTGGCTGTAATCACAGACTTTTATCCATGTATTGTCAGTGACTCAATGAGTATGCTCAGGAAGATTAAAACAGGATGGACTAGGAGACAATGGATGGAGTCGCTGGGGAGGTCTAAGCTGATAAAAACCAGTTTTATTTTTGTTCCAGGGCATGCAGGTGTAAGGGGAAACGAACTCGCCAATAGGCTTGCAGGTATGGCTGCTGTAAAAAGTGGGTGAACAATGGACCAGGCTGATATTATAAATTCCCTAAGGAAGAGAGGCCATGTACATGATTCAAGTTATAGTGGTGAATCTACAACACGAACCAGACTGCAAGAATTCCAAGTCAAATGTGGTGTAGCTAGACAAGAGCACTATGCTGGTAGCCAAAGAAGAATAGTAAACCAACAAAGAACCGGTGTCATTAGTCGCCACATGCTGAAAGACATACTGAGGGGGAGATCGGAGTGGACTAATTGGTTCGGAGCAGACTAATTGGTTCGACTGACGGACTATACTAAAAAAACTAAAACTACTGTTGACAGGGAATATGAAATATGCTGAAAGCAAGTCTGAGTTGTGTGACGCTGAATATCAATTTCTTTGACTTTCCCTTTCATGACACATATGACCAAAAATAGAAAAGTTTTCCTTTCTGTTCTGTCCATAAATGAGCAAAGAGACACCACTGTGGTTTGTTTCCTTGTAGGAAGTACATGCCAATGCATTGATGTGATATTTTAGAGGTAGTTTCTGTAACTGGTAATTCCTTGTACAAGATCGCTAAATGTGGCGCTGTAACAACACAAGAGGAACTTACATATCTGAGAAATCATCCTACTGTTGAGGTGCAGAGAAAGCGAGCTGCACAAAATACAGAACACACAATACCCACATGTCTAACCTCAATTATGAATGCCCCCCTGTGGTAGGGGATTGTGTTCTAGGATTGGACTCTATAGTAACCTCTGCACCACAAGAGAGGTGCAGCAGCACACCTCTGAGGCTGTTGTCATCATCGATTGCAATGGACAGCTATTATTCGTTTCTGTAATAGTTGTGCCCGTGTGTTGCCGGGCCCAAAAGGGGAGCAAAGAATAGTAACACTGTGATCTATAAGGCATCATAAGAGGCAACTGAGGTAGGGTCTAGGAAGCTATCGTAGTAAATAAAAAGCGTAGCATAAGTCGGATGTGCTGACCCACTTGTAGGTGCATAACTGGCACAATGTACTATCGCTCTTAGGCTTGGATCACATACAAATCACAAAGTCGTCGATATGGAGCATTCGAAGAAGAAGAAGCAACAGTTTGATACAGTTGTATTTTCCATGCAGAGTCCTTCTGTTACCATAGACAACATGTCTGGTAGATTGTAGTAGTCCAATTATTATCCCTTCAATACAGAATCCAAAACACACTGAGAATAACCCTTCTTCTGCTTCTTCTTACGCTTCATATCGACCACTTGTTAACCACTCTTTGTGATTTGTATGTGATCTGAGTCTAAGAGTGATTGTACATTGTGCCAGTTATGCGCCTACAAGTAGGCCAGCACATCCGATTTCTGCGACACTTTTTATTTCCTAGTGTAGCTTCCCTAGGCCTCTACCTCAATCGCCTCTTACATTCGTCTGGTAGGTTGCAGTGTTACTATTATTTGCTCCCCTTGCGAGCCTAGGCAACACACAGGTGACTGGGAATAACCCTTGAAGCTGTGACATAAAAGGTTTTATAGATTCTGCAATATGTTTTCTTTATAATAAGTTAGCAAATCCATGATCTGGATCAGTTCTGTTGTTGATCGCTTCTCAGCTTTTTGGCTAAGATCAAAATGTAGTGCCCACTTGATCGTGGCCAAATGGTGGAAGCCTTGATAGAACCAACAGCCAATAAATTAAATTAATTTAGTGCGACTCTCATTCGAAAAATGATAATGCTCAGAGTTTTTATTCAATTTAAACATAAGACCCGTGTTCGATCCATGGGGCGGCAAAGGTATTTTACTGTCGTGGGCATAAAAGAAAAATCCTAACCAGAACAGCTTTGCAGCGACTGCACTAGTCATACAGTCATTAAATTCCTTGGACTCTCGTCCCACACCGTCCTAAGAAGCGGTACTATAGGCAATAACGTTTGGTTTTTTTAATGTAACTCGGTACTCTCTCTGCTGCACTACTGGGTAAGGGCCCAATAAAAAATTAATAAAAATGAGTCAGTGCTGTCTAAATGTTTTTATACAGGGTGTTCAAGATAATAGCAGCCTGTGAATGGAGTCAATCTGGCATATATGTATGAAAATGAGAAGGTTCAGGTATGACGTAGTATAGGTCAAGGTTATGTGACGGTATGTAATTGTAGTCGGGAAGGGGCGATGAACAAATGTGACGTAAACGAGCTAGTCAGAACCGGTTTAAATAGTACATAAACATAACGCGATAGATTATCTGGCAACTTTCGATTTGTCAATGGGGCTTCTTTAATCTTGAACACCCTGTATATTGGGGAGCATCTGACTGATGGTTGTGGAGGCGCTGTCGCAATGTGATGATTGCATTACTACTACTTCTTCACTCTTTGCCCATAGGGAGGCAACCAAGGTCTTCCAAGCTCACCTATCCAAGACCATACTTTCCAGATCTCTCCCATTTTCTTGCATTCCATCTCCAACTCCCGTCTCCAAGTGTTCAAGGGTCTTCCCTTACCTCTATTGCCCTGGGGGTTCCATCAGAGAGCCAGTCTGCATTACTACTACTATTAGTAATAACGATAGTAATGTTAATATAGTTGAGATGTCAAAGCTTTCTCTAGTGAAAAAACAAATGGGTGGGGTTAGGGGTCATCAGTTGAATGTTTACAAAATAAAAAAGATTGCAAAAGCGGGAAGATTATGTTCATGGGAATGCTACAAAAAAAAAGTTTATTTAGAACCCGGCAGATTAAAATAGGTGGTAGCCATGAATGGGCGCCGCTTTGTAAAGCGCTGATCTGCTGCATCTATCCTATAAATTTCGAGCTCGTCTTTCAGCTAACTCTCCCAAATTTCTTCTCCATTTTGCTTTCTAACTGCGCTCTTCTTGCCTGGCTTGGTTTCCTGTCTGGTGCACCGCTACCTGGGTGCAGCACCCCATCTCTGCTGATGATTCGTCGTGTTGCATTTTTGACTGCATCCCCACATCCATGAACCTCAGGCATTAGGTGGGTCAGACAAAATCTACGGGTGCAGTACTCACAATTCCTTCCAAGTGTGTTTGTGAGAGTTTTACATTTCTTAAACGCACACTTACTATCAAGCTCAGTGATTTTAGCAATTAATCCTTCAAAATCATCATCATTAATCTTGCTTAAGACATCGGAAGCTTTCTGTACATGTGATTTCTTGAGTTTCTCTTTCTTCTCTTTTGGTTTGCTATCCTTTTTTCTCATATCTCCATGATCCTGACTTGTAGACGAAGCAGGTTTGTTTTGTTTTAAGCAATGAAGTTCATGCAAGGTGAAATTATCATTGAGAATGTCCTTCTGACAATGCTTGCAGATTTTAGTATTCGGAGGTTTGGTATTTGATGTATGGGAGATTCAACGCTTGTTTTTGTTTAATCTTTGTTTTCTTCTTGTGTGATTTTAATTCTTCATTTTGAGCAGCATGTACGATGTTGTGGTCACTTGAAAGAGTATTTTCTTTACTTGTGGAAGCTTTGTTACTTTGAGGTGATTGATTGACTTCTTCCTTGTTGAGATTTGTTTGTTGGTTTAGTTTACTAGCAGTATCTGACAATGAATTCTCGACAGAGATGTTCCCTGCACAGTTTTCATCAAGTTTAGTCAGAGTTTTTGGTGGCGAGTCATCTGTTATCTGTACATTATCACTAGATGCTGGTACCAGCGATGAGGGAGGAATTGTTGGTGTCATGGTGACAATATTTTGAGAATCTTTTCTTTCAACTTTGTCCTTTGACACTTGAATAATTCTGTCTTTACCCTCTCCTGTACTTGTGTGACTTAACCCTAGTTTTTCGGCAACCTTTGGAAAACAAACACAAGAAATTGTTGTAGAGACTTTCATGAATATTCATAGGATGAATTCATTAATCGTTATGTGATTAAGAAGTTAATAAACATGATGCAACAATTAAAAATTATGTTATTAATAAATTAACAGGATGCATTATTTAATAGTTATGTGTTTCTGTTGATTTCTTTTCTCTCTCTTGTATTTTTTTTAACCATTTGGGGTATAGACCCTCAGCCAACTCATGTCAAGTCTTCCTAACTTTACCCTCAACCAACTCATGTCAAGTCCTCCTATCTTTACCCTCAACCAACTCATGTCAAGTCCTCCTATCTTTGCCCTCAACCAACTCATGTCAAGTCTTCCTATCTTTACCCTCAACCAACTCATGTCAAGTCTTCCTATCTTTGCCCTCAACCAACTCATGTCAAGTCTTCCTATCTTTACCTTCAACCAACTCATGTCAAGTCTTCCTATCTTTACCCTCAACCAACTCATGTCAAGTCTTCCTATCTTTACCCTCAACCAACTCATGTCAAGTCTTCCTATCTTTACCCTCAACCAACTCATGTCAAGTCTTCCTATCTTTACCCTCAACCAACTCATGTCAGGTCGTCATATCTTTAGCTATCTTTTGCATCTCCTTCCAGCTCTTCTGTACATCATGTATTTCTAGGTTTTCCCTTTTTCACTTTCCCTGTGGGTTCAGGAAGGGTCCCTTCATATTATATTTCTCTCAGGTTTTCTCAAGGTATGTACTACTCATCATCGTCTTTTTACTGTGTTGATACTTGATATTATTTTTCTTGTTTCTCTTTGAGTGTAGAGCTGCAACTGTCACAAATGATTTCTATGTCTCTTCATATTCAACTTTACTATGAGAATTTTTTTCTCTAGAAGTCAACTCAAAAATTGCCTAAATGGCAGTTGTTCCTCAGCCTCCAAACTATACTGAGATTTTCTTCATTGGGTGGAGAGAGTCGAAAGAAAATCTGGATTTGTTTAAGTTTTTTATTCGTTCGCTCAATATGAATTGAGGTGTAGTCTAATATGCTGCCCTTGATTGCGTGAAAGTTTGCTTTTTTCTTATAATCAGTGTCCTTCGCCATTCAAGCAAGTCTTACACCGACTTCAGAGGTAATTGTAATTTAGATCCTCACGTAAAGGATCACCTGGACTTGTTAATCTAGGCATTAATGTCATTTGTTTCTTGATCTCGAAAGGGTCTAAACATGAAGGGTTGACTTCATTGCACCAGGTTTTATCCAATATGGTTCGGTTCCTATCTGGGGAAATGGCATGGCACCTGCCAAGAGTATTGCACAGAGCACAAACTCCATAGCTCTGGTAAAAATTATAGGGATTTCTAGATCTTCAGAAACTCTGCCAATGTTGGTTCCAAACACGGATGAAAAAGTAGGAGGATTTGTGCGTGAGGCCAGCTACCTCATCACAAGAAATTTAAAGAGCTACAGAAACTTGCAAGAAAGGACGCATACCGGTAAACCAACCAGCCAGGTGGTGTGCGGTGCACCTAGTGCATCAATGAAGGTTGGTGATGAAAGTCGCTTTGCAGAAGTCAGCAACCGACTCGTACATTACTTGGCTCAAAAACACACACTAAAATTGGATTTTGGAATGTGAGAACAATGGCCAAGGCTACAAAATCAGCCCAAATTGCAGAAGAAATGAAGAGATACGAGCTGGACATACTGGGGTTAAGTGAGGTGAGATGGCCTGGAACAGATAGAAGAGTAGTTAGTGAATTAACTTTCATATATTCAGGGAGAGAGGATGGTAAGCATTATAAAGGAGTGGGTATAATAATGACACCTAGAGTAGCAAAGAGCATGTTAGAATGGGAACCAATCTCGAGTTGGATAATCAGAGCCCGCTTCAGTACCAGGCATGTCAATATGACAATACTTCAGTGTCATGCACCAACCAATGAAGCAGACGATGATAAGAAAGACCCGCTTTATGAGCAACTACAAGATCAAATTAACAAGACCCAAGTGTAGTGTAGACATGTTTCGATTCGAGTGAGAGAAAAAAAGAAAAGAAAACATAGACAATAATTTATATGACCTGTGTGTTGCCGGAGTGCAAGGAGTAATAAATAGTAACACTGCGACCTAAAGGCATGTCGCAAGAGGCGATTGAGGTAGGGGTCAACGCACAATCACTCTTAGGCTCGGATCACATAGAAATTACAAAGGCTGGTTAACAAGTGGCCGATATGGAGTATTTGAAGAAGAAGAAAATATGATAGGACATACCTCATGAATAACCATTCTGTCATGAGAGTTCAGAGATGCTGGGAAATGTATGACAGACTGACCAAGATCTGAGAGAAATTTCTCTAACTGTTCCTGGTACTGTTTCACTTTTTCTTCCTTGGTCTGCAACTGTTGAGTGCTGGAATGCACACATGTGAAAAAAAACCAATGAAATGCACACATGTACATAAACAATGAAGTTCCACATGTAAAAAACATATAAATAATAATAATTGCTCTCTCGTTATACTTTACATAGCAATTTCTCCATACTGCTCTATCCTGGGCAACTCGCTCTATCTCCTCCATGGAACTGAGACGATATTTCTTGCCTCTCTCAGCAAAGTTTGTTTCAGGGTCTTATTAGGTCGTCCACTCTTTCTTGAACCCTCTGCATCCCACTTCAATGCCTGCTTTGATATTCTTTGATTATTTCTTCTCAAGGTGTATCTAACATATCTCCATCTTCTCCCAGTTGTCACTAGTGGTTGACCAGATATTTCTCTGATTTCATCACTTCTCCTGAATTTGTTCCATTTTATGTTCATTAAAATCGTATACACACAAATATGTAAACAAAAATCATTTTAAGTGCATCATCATCATCATCAAATGCTGTCTCTGCATCAAAGGTTGACTGCTATGTACCTCCAACATTCCCTATCTCTTGCCTTTATGTTGCACTCTTCCAGGCTGTACTTTGTGCATCAACTGGTATCTTTCTTCAACTTGTGTCTCAATTATTCTCTAAAGGGTTTAAAAGCCGAAGGATTGACTTCATTGCACCGGGTTTTACCCAATACGGCTCGGTCCCTCTCTACAGAAATGGCACGCCACCTACCGAGAGTATTGCACAAGCACAAACTCCGTAGCTCCAGCAACAATCCTATGGGTCTCTGGAAAAAACTGCATTCGTGAACAGAACGGCGCGGTTCGGACATGACCCCACGACCTTCGACTCACAAGTCAAAGGGCTCAACCACTTAGCCACAGAGACCCCTCAATTATTCTCTTTTTCATCATGTCACACTTCAACATTCCCTGAAATAATGTTTTGATCTGTATCATTTCTCTTTATGTGTCCAAAATATTTTATTTGTTTTGATTTTTTCTTCATGTAGTAATTATTATTTCTTCACTCCCAGTTTTTCTAAAATTTCTTTATTTGTCTGTTTTTTTATTTTCATGAAATACGATAAATTCTTCTGTATATCAACATTTCAGACTAATTAAAATGCTAGTTTATTGTCAAAGTTTCTGAACCATACAAAAATATTGAGTAAATATCATCTTCAAATAGTTTATCCTGAGCAGAACTTTGCCATCCTAACAGTCCTTCAGAATTTCTCTCTCTCATAGGTCAGATGTCCCGCCTCTTCAGCCATCATGTTCAAATCATCAGTTACATCCTGGATCCATTTTCTGCACGGTCTTCCTCTTCTCCACTTTGTCAGGATGCCTCCTTCCATAATAGTCTTCAACACTTTGTGTCTTTTTTACATGTCCAAAATATTTCAGTTTTCTTATTTGTAGCATCAGTCAGTTTTCTCTGATTTCCAGCTCTTTCTGGATAGATCCATTTGTTATTTTCTCTGACCATGATATATGGTGGACTCTTCTGTAACACTTATATAGAACTTAATAATCGTCATTGTTAACAACCTATTTGTTCTGTTTAGATGTTAGTAACTTGCTCATGTTTTTGAATGTACTTTTTACCATATATCTATCCTTCTCCTAATCTCTTTTTCACATCTGCGATCATCTGTTATTATACTTCCTAGATAGAAGATACTGTTTACTTGCTTCAGTAGTTCTACATGTATTTTAAATTTTACTGAATTGCACAGCTGAACTCACAATTAAGCAGCTGATAGAAGATAATGAAAGTGATGATGATGTTGTTTATATCGATGGGTCTGTACATCGTAGTGTACATTATAAAGATATCCATACCTGTTAGGACTGACATGTTCAGTCTTTAGTGGGAATAAAATCAGGGATTACATTTAGAAATAAAGATATCTCTGGCGTTTGTCTCTCTCTGTATTCTACTGAGCAGACATTAAATGTAATATGCGTACATACATGTCCCATTCCCATTGATGTGTGTTTGTGTGTGTATCGTTAGGACTAACATGTCCAGTCTTTGGTGGGAATTAAATTGAGGATTACTTTTCTTCTTCTTCGAACGCTCTATATGGACCACTTGTTAACCATTTTGCATGATTTGTATGTGATCTGAGCCTAAGAGCAATTGTACGTTGTGCCAGTTGTGCGTCTACAAGTAGGCCAGCACATCCGATTTCTGCTACGCTTTTTATTTACTAGGGTAGCTTGCCTAGACTCCTACCTCAGTCATCCCTTACGACATACATTGTAGGTCACAGTGTTACTAATCTTTGTTCCTCCTGTGAGCCCCGGCAACACATGGGTAGGATTACTTTTAGAAATAAAAATATCACTGGCATTTGTCTCTATGAGTCCTATACCTGTACTTTGCTTGCTTATAAGTGTCATTTTTGTTAAGTTTTCTTGTCTTCTTATGCTCCAATGAATCCATTAAGTTAGTCAGCCTTGTGGGTCTGCTGGGTTCATTCATGACATTTGTCTCTGAAAATAAACAAAATAAAATGCTTCAGAGGATTGAATCTGTAAATCTGCTTGCGGAATGGGTGGACAGCAATCGGAGATCACATCTCAAGACACTGACTTGCCTTCACACACCTGGACATGCTGTAGTGCAGGGCAATGAATGTGCCGATTTTCTTGCGAACAATGACCTGACTCAAGCGGGCAGAAGTATGGACAGCGCCGATGTCATCAATACGGTACAGTCTCATTTATGTGATATGGGCAAGTCTCAGATATTGGAACGAGTGCAAGAAATAGTAGTTAAGTTTGGACATGGGAAATAGTGTCATCTTCGGGGTAGTGAGAGAAGATATAGATCAACTTCTCATGGGTACAGTGAACAAATGGACTTTGGGATGGCTGCTGCAGCGGAGGACATAGCACTCATGGGAATGCCCAATGTGCCATAGCGTAGATCGCATAACACAACATAAACAAAATAAAGATTGAATAGTAGGTGTTGTTGTTGTTAAATATATCTGTTGAACTGCTTGTTCTTTTGCAGTGTTCTTCTTCCTTTCATTCACTTGAAACATTGTCTATATCTGCAATGTTGTATCCTGTATAAACTTCACTGTCTATTGTAGTATACAGGAGGCCTGTGTAGTTTTCTTTCCTCTGTTGTTTCCTGGACCAGCATGCCTGTCTAAGCATTTCACACTCTAGGCAGTCTTGAAGTAATTTCTCTGCAACTTGTAGTGCCCATCCCCATGCATACATGACCAAACTGAGTTTTACACACATGTGGCAGTAAGTACTTTACATATCTAGGAAGCATTTTTTTCAGCAAACTAACTAATGAAATCAAACATAGGTGCAACAAAGCAAATCAACTCATAGGACCTACTACTGCCTTGTAGTTGAATTGGGAACAATCAAAGCCTAGCGGAGTAAACCGTACACAAAACTGGACGGCAGGCAAACCAAGTAGTCAAAAAAGACAGGTAACTTGGGCAGATGATGCTCAACAACCCGGGAGGGCAGGTCGTCTAAGGATAGCTACCCTAAAAGAAAATAGCAACCTGCTGTCTTGCAGGTCGGCTGGGAACAGCAAAGGTTGACGGAGAGCGAACCCAGTAAACGCTGGTTGAAATCGGACACATCGCCAAAGGATAAGCACCAGAGCTCCAAATGGTACTGAAGATTGTGAATGTATCACATCCGTTCTTGGTGTTAGGCTTTATATATGTCACAATAAGAATGATAAAAATGGTCGTAATAGAACGATCGCGAGAGAGAGAGAGAACTCATAGGACAAATGGCACCAATTTTGAAATACAAACATATCACCATGAACACTAAAAGAGCCTTGTACAACACAATCTTTTTCCCAACATTATGTTATCAGTGTCATACCTGAAAGCCGACATCAAACGACAGAAGAAACCTAGTCATGACAGAGATGAAGTGTCTATGCAGATATCTGGGAGTAAGAAAAGACACCGGTTTAGAAATGAAGACACCAGGAAAATAATGGGCACAACATCTGTACTGAGCACAGAAGTGAAAGGAATACTCGGCAATGATGAGCAGAACAGCATACAACGTTAGACAGTCACTCTCAGTTTACTTCAAGATTGGCTATTCAGCCATGTGTACAGGCACATCAGACTGCAGAGCACATACTTCAAGATTGCCCCGAATATGATATACAGTAGAACCCGGTTATGTCGCCGGCCTAGGGTTTGCCAAAAGCGTCGGGATAACGGATGATCGAGATAAACGAAAACCAATATGGCGGCAAAATATTAACATGTGCTTGAAATTTCTTTATGTACATGATGTGCGTTAATAAATGAGAATGTACATGCACGTGTTATTTGTTTGATGAAGCGATCGGCATGCTATAAAAATGTACATACATGTTTGCTAACAACAAAAGGCATATGTGCACCAACTAACAGCAGAAATTTACCAATATAAAATAAAAACCACCGTCGATTCTCGATACAAACCTTTATTTATACAAACTGACACAGCTCTGAAAAGTATCGTACACGCGGTTACTATGGTTTCTTGAACTCACGTGAACTCAGCACATGCGCAGTGAACCAAGTACGGTAAATTAAAAATCAAAATACCGTGTTCTTGCAAAATGGGATCTCCATTTCCACGAAAGAAACTTACATGAGTCAACACCTGCCAATATTGGACTGTATATATTACTGTAGCATAAGTTAACACCCATGGTCATGGGGATCGAGATAACCAACGTTAAGTGGCAAATTTGGTCCTCTTTTGTGCTCGAGATATTAGGGTTTGGCGACATAAAAGAATTGAGATATCCGATGAGAAAATGCTAAGACAAAGAGAGAATTTGGCGGTTCCACTTCAAAAGCGTAGACTTAATAGGGTTGGCGAGTTAACCGAGGTCGAGATAAGTGGGTTCTACTGTACTGAAGCAAACTCACTGGTCTAACGAAAAAACACTCAAGAGAAAACTACACGAACCTCTCTGTGAGCTACAAAAGACAGTGAAGTTTATACAAGAGACAACATTGAATGTATAGACAATATTTCAAGCGAACGAAAGAAAGGATCTGTACTGAGCTTCATCAATAAACAACAAATTAAATGGTTCTGCCACATAAGCAGATTACCAACAGACAGTGGATACAAATCAAAAGGCCGTCCCCGCAAAAGGTGGACCACAGAAATAACAGAGGTGATGAAAAACACTATTTATGAAGCACACATAAAAGCCAGTGCTATAAATTTCTTGTTATCCTGTAGGAATGAATGACTAATTTTCCATGACTTTCCACTTGTTGTTTACCTTGAATATAATGATGTGCTGTGAGAAGTTCTCCTTTCTCTGTCATGTAATCAACTAATGACTTAATGAAAGGGTCCCTACTGACTGTTTCAACATCACACACAACTGTCAGATGACGACGAGCTCTTGTTACTGCCACATTTATTCGACGTTCTCTGCCAAAAGCCAACTTCACCTGTAAGGTATGGGAAATCATTAGCAGGTGTTACACAGCCCAAAATCAAAGGTGAAATTATTTTGATATCATTCTTCTTCTTTGAACACTCCATATCGACCGATGCGTATGTGATCCGAACCTAAGAGCGATTGTACGGTGTGCCAGTTATGCGCCTACAAGTAGACCAACACATCAGATTTCTGCGACAATTCTTATTTACTAGAATTGCTATCTTAGGCTCCTGGGACGGCATCTTACTTATGCAACACACTGTGAAAAGTGTAGGCCTTTGCCATTGTTCAGAGTTGGACATCCTGTCAAATCTTTACAATGTCGGCATGGGCGCCCGCAGGGGGCAAGGGGGCACTTCCCCGGATTGCTTGAAAATAGTCAAATAATGTTACTTTCATTACTACTCCTTGTACAAAGTACAAAGAATTTAATGAATGTGCCAGAAACCATACCAGCTCAGCATGGCATCGTGGGTCTCAACAAGAGCTGTTCAAGTTGATCTTCCAGAAGTCCAACTGCAAGTTCAAAACCTGCTCAGTGTAGTAAAACTTCACCGAGGTGATTCCGATAACTATTTCAGGGATATTTTTTAGAAAACAGTACAACTCGCACAGAAAGTGGATATTGAACTGATTATCCCAAGACATTGTGGAAGACAAAAGCATCTAAGTAATCCGGGAACCATAAGTGTTGAAGAGTACTTCAGACAAACAGTTTACATTCCATACTTAGATTCTCTAATTAACTCAATGGAGAGTCGATTTTGTGAAGCCAACAGTGCACAATTTAACTTAGCGTTGCTACATCCTTCGAAATTGTGCAAACTGAATCGTCAAACAGTTTAAGGATATAATGTCTACTATTAATCAGGTATACCACATTGGTAATTTTGAAACTGAAGCCTTTGTTGGTTTGTTTTTTGGAAAACACGAGAATACAAAAGTAGCCAAGATTTCATCGACTTGTTACCTTTTACAAAGTTTTATCCGAGTGTCAGGTATGCCTTACTAGTTTTGCTAACATTACCAGCAACAACATGTACGCTTTTAGATCTACAATGTCAGATGAACGTCTGTCTGGATTGTGCATGTTAAGCGTACACAGAGACAAAGTGAACTGCAACAAAAAGACTTTATGGACAAAATTGTAGATATGTTTGGTAGCGATAACAGACGACTCCAGTTCTTGTTTAAAGAATACATTTTATTTTAAATTTATGTTGTAATATTTTTTGTTATATACATATATTGTGTTCATAAAAATTTTGTTGCTACAGTATGCCCTTCATTACTACAATGTCCTGTCCGTTCGTTCACCATACAAATACGCTACAGTAAATTAAAACTACATTAAAACATTACTAAAAATATTTTGCCCCCCCCCTAGAAAATTTTCTGCGAGCGCCTCTGAATGTCGGCCTTACTTTTCTGACCACGAGTTTATTCTGGAATAGGAACATTCTCAGCCTTTTCGAGGCGCGTGTGGGCACTTGGCAATTTGCAGTATCTACTCTGCATTTTCCCTGGCCCCGGGAAACACTGGACCTGGGCTGCGCACAAATAATGTAGAGAGCTGTTTCATTAGGCGCTAGCAATGCAACTGAAATTTTGTGCTCGCCAACATCACCCACGTCTGTTCTTAATTACGGGATGTTAGTTGTAAATGCAACAGTACCTTGCCCGGTTGTCCCAGGGAGGGCAGTCTTGTTAGGCACTAAAACGCAACTTTAGGATTTGCGCTTGGCCAAACTTACCCACCTCAGTTCTTCCGGGGATGTTAGTTGTTTATGCAACAGTACCCTGCCCAGCTGTTGTATCTACAACATGTATTTTACTGGGGCCGTTGTTGTATCTGACTCTCAGTCGATGCTTCACAAGATCCAGAAGGGCAGGTTTCGGTATGAGTGGATGTCGTCTATAGAAGTTTCTAACCTCCAGAGGCTTACGTGGATATACTGCCCTGGGCATGCAGGTGTTTACGGTAATGAGAGAGCGGACAGGCTTGCATCAACAGCATCGATTGTTGGAAAGTTGAAGATGCATACGGGGATGTTCTTCGGTTTCTTGCGACTGTCTGTTGGATGTGGACACTAAAATCGATGTTGAGTCGATCAAGTGATTTAGGCAGTTTGAGTTACCTGTTGTGCAATGAAAGGCAAAGTGAGAGGTGTGTTTAATCAGCGAACCACAGGAACCATCAGTATGCATACTCTTTGATATCTGTTGGGGGGACTGAGCACCTGTGGGTCTGCCCAGAGTGCAATGTCGTCAGTTTAGTAGCCAATAACCAATAACCCTGCCCAGTTGTATCAAGGAAGGGCAGTTTCGTTAGGCACTAAAACGCAACTTTAGGATTTGCGATCGGCCAACTTTACCCAATAAGTTTATCTGCGCTTGGCCTCTTGTACGAAGTTTACCACAATCTTCCCATGTGTTGTCACGATGCTTTACATTGTTTTTTCAAAGATACTTGCAGAGACCTTTGATTTGTACTGGAATCAAGCCTCTGCTGGGCTTTCCAGTTTTCCCTGCTCATCTGGATGGTCCGCTCACCCCTACATTTGCCACACCTTCCCGTCGCTCCGACACCAGCACCTTGCGTGTTTGCCTCGCCTTTGGGCTCATCTGTGTATATCGTCCGTATGTGTGCTCACTCCACTTTGGTGCCTGCCTCACCGTGTTTATCGGGTTTCTCACCATGCTCACATATACCATGTCTCGAGATTGCCATGACACGCAGCTCGACTCGAGCTCAGAGTTTCTCCCCATGTGGCTACTCTGGATACATCTCTCATCCTTTCATGTTCATTTGTACGGCCCTTCCCATCGGCCGGGAAGCTGATAATTGTGGTGCGACCGTTGACTTGTTACACTTTGTGCTCATGGACTCTTGCCCTGCAGGTGGCAATTTTGGTGCAGTCATTTACTCCGGAGGAGTTAGTATTCGTTCGCTGACGACACGTACACTGCTGTTTTCTTACGTTTCTCTAATAATTTGGGCAGTTTTTCATCTGACATCGGCCAAGAGATGCGCGCATTTGTTCAAGTTATTTTACGACCTGCATTGCTTTTCCGTGCTTGCACTACTACCACTACCTGTAGCTCTCCCTCAATCCCTACCCGCTTAGCCAGACCGGAACCAATGTCTGTTACCATGGTCACCACGAGGAGGTGGGGTAGTATCTTGATTAGTGCCAGCTCACTAATCCTGGCATGGTGTTGTCCCCATGCGCCTTTGACCCCAAAGAATGGTTTAACAAGTGGTCAATATGGAGCGTTTGAAGAAGAAGAAAGAAGATCAAAATGTTTGCCTTTATTAAAGGTAGTTGAACATTTTTGGTATTGTTTAAGTAAAATAGCTATATTAATCTTCTACATCTATTAACTATAATAAACTTCCACATCTCTTGCCTGTCTTGTTACTCCGAACCATGGAGATGATGACAGCCTCTTTCTCACGGCCTTGAAATCCATCTACCGACTTGACTTCCAGACCAGGATGCTGGGCACACAGTCGCACACGTAAGAGCTCAACCTAGATACAGAAAATGGCACTAATAAACTAGACAGATCGGTGGCAAGTGCTAGAAAAATCAATAAATCAAAATGATACCAAAATTAAACATGGAGAAATTACTTGCATGCGTCTAACAGTAACTTGTAATGTGTAATAGTACGAGAGGAATATATATATATATTTATACTTTTTAATTATACTTATTTGTTTTGGAAATGGGTTTGTTATGCTAGGACATCTGTGCCTTTCTAGTGGGCACAAGTAGCACTAAATAACACAAGTATCACTAGCTGTCGTCCCCACATGTGTTACAAGAGCTACTAGAGCAGTGCAAGACAAAAACAGAAAATCCTACACAGGGCAACAACCCGGTAACAGTGTGATGACAAAAGAATAATAATAACTGATTTATGTTATATTATGATCAACATCATGGCAAATTGGGAATTCCCATGCGTGCTCTGTCTTCCGCTGCACCAGCCTAAAGTCCACTAGCTCACTGTACCCATGAGAAGATGATTAGTATACCTTCTCTCTCTACCATGAAGATGACACTGTCTAGCACGTCCAAACTCCTCCTAATTCTCTGACTTATTCCAGTGTCATAACAGTTTTATGATATGTTTTAATGACTAAAAGTCTCACAGAAAATAATGATTACATACCTGCAGGTTGTATGGAGCAATGACAGCAATATCAACAGGCTTGACCCCACATTTGATCAGTTCCTCCACATGGGCAGCAACAATATCTGCCTCCCCTGAAGACACAGAAATAAAAATACTTTAAATGAAGTCAGAGAAATCACACTACAGCAATTTGCCCTCTGTAGTTTAGTTTAGTCGTCAGATCATCATCATTGTACATCGAACCAATTAGTCCATAAGTCCTCCAATATCCTCCTCAGTATGTCTCACAGCGTGTGGCAACTAACAACACCAGTTCTTTGTTGGTTTACTATTCTTCTTTAGCTACCAGTATAATGTTTTTGTCTAGCTACACCACATTTGACTTGGTATTCTTGCAGTCTGGTTAGTGTTGTAGATTCACCACTATTACTTGAATCATTTACAAGTGGCAAAGCCTGAATATGCTCTTCGGCTCAGATCCATATACAAGTCACAATGAGTGGCTAAGAAGTGATCAATAAAGAGTGAACACAGTTCAGCGAGAATGGAAGACGTCTGGGACTGTCAGGTCAGAGAAACACAAGCCTACTCACCAGCCAAAATTCAGATGTACCTTCCTACAAACTGTAGGTGACTAAGAATAAGGGCACAATGTATTCACATTCTCTGAGCAAACCACACAGATCACAAAGAATGGGCAACCTAGGATTGTTGCCAGAGCAACGGAGTTTATGCTTTGTGCAATACTCTCGGCAGACAGTGTGCCATTTATATGCCATGTCATAGGGACAGAGCCATATGGGGTAAAACCCGGTGCAATGGAGTAAATCCTTCCGCTTTAGACCCCTTTAGGGTATCTTGGTTGATAAAAATGAACGCAAAACGATGCAAAGAAGAAGAGAGACTATCTCAGTCAGCATTCCAGGAATGATGATCAGCCTGATTATTGATTGTTTGATAGAACCATCATCATTGCACTTTGGTAACCATGTGTGCTCCGATCTCTTTCTTACACAGGAAAATCTCAGCTGCAGTGCACAAACTCCATAGCACCAGCGAGGTAGCCTGACTATGTGTGTTACTACATTTATTCTAAACAATAATACTATATTTCACAGTTGGGAAAATTGACTGCTTATCTTCCACAGTTTATACCTTCATTTCCCTTTGAAACTTCCTCTGGGAGATCTAGCTCAAAAATGTTACAGCCTGTGGTATCAATCAGCAGCAGTGCAGCATTGGTTTCTTCACATGGATTCACTCCAGGCATGTCCCTGAAAATCAAATGTCAAGAGATATTGTTTAAATTATTGGTACAAAAAGAGAAAACTTATTAAAAGATGGGCTTGCAGGAGTTTGCAAACAATAAGGCTAGAACCTCTGTGATGAGACCTGACAGGTTGGAATGACTGGGATACTGAGAGACCTGACAAGTTTGATGACTGCAATAATGAGAGACCTCACAGGCTGTAATGACTGTGATAATGAGACCTGAAAGGTTGGAACGACTGGAATAATGAGAGATCTAACAGGCTGGAACTTCTGCGATAATGAGAGACCTGACAGTCTGGAATGACTGATATAATTAGATACCTTACAGGTTGGAACTCCTGCGATAATGAGAGACCTGACAGTCTGGAATGACTGATATAATTAGATACCTTACAGGTTGGAACTCCTGCGATAATGAGAGACCTGACAAGTTGGAATCAGACCAGATACTAAGACTTGTCACTACAACAAGTCTATCATCTTCTATCTCAAATCTATTCCATCTGGTCAGATCTGATATTGTTGGTTTTTGCAAGCTGGCCAAAAATGTGCACATTTTATTGCATTCCCCCTGTACAGTTATACATTACATAAAGCCTGGAATAAAAAAAATAGTATCAATGTGACCTACAAGACATGTCGTAAGAGGACCTGATGTAGGGGCCTAGAGAAGCTACCCTAGTAAATAAAAAGCGCAGTAGAAATCGGATGTGCTGGCCTACTTGTAGGCATATAACTGGCACCTAGTACAATCGCTCTTGGGCTCAGACCACATACAAATCACACCAAGTGGTTAACAAGTAGTTGATATGGAGCGTTTGAAGAAGAAGAAAACAGAAGTGAAGATTTTACATTCTCTCACAAACTAAAGTTACCTGAGCAAATGTGATGCTACAGATGGATGAGCTGTTAGCTTGCCTTGATACAACTGCTGAGATGCCCATGTCATGATGTCCTCATGCATACGATACTGAACTGTCAACATCCTCATTACATCCTTCCCTTTCTCATCTACTAGAGTTTTCAGTAATCTCTCCATTAATGTTACCTCTAAACCAGCAGATGCTGCCCTACAGAAAAACAAGAAATATTATTATATAATATCTTCATTAGTTAATTGGTTGAGCCATTACAAATTGTAGGACAACTGATAAGTCACTCTGCCAAAACACAGCAATAAATTCCACTATCTAATCTATTACTGCCTGATTTTTAGTTTAGTTTAGTCAGATCATCATCACTGCACATCGAACCAATTAGTCCATAAGTGCTCTGATCTCCTCCTCAGTATAATTCTCAGCGAGTGGCAACTATGTTGGTTTCCTATTCTTCTTTGGCTACCAGCATAGTGCTCTTGTTTAGCTACACCACATTTGATTTGAAATTCTTGCAGTCTGGTTAGTGTTGTAGATTCACTAATCATGTGCATGTATCCTACAATATCCCAGCACCATTTCAAACTTGCTGAAACACATAACATCATCATCAAATAGCTTGTACTGAGCAGAACTCTGCTACTCTAACAGTCCTTCGGAATTTCTCTCTCAAAGGCCAGATGTCATGCTCAAATTATCAGTTACATCCTGAATTCATCTTCTCCGTGTCTTCCTCTTCTTCTCTTTACCTGGATGCCTCCCATGATGGTCTTCTCCAGCCCATCGCGTCTCTTTATATGTCCAAAATACCTCAATATTTTCATTCTTATTTGTAGCATGAGCCAGTTTTCTTTGATTTTGAGTTCTTTCTGGATAGATCTATTTGTTCTCTTCTCTATCCATGATATACGAAGGTCTTGTCTGTAATACTTATATTTAAAAACACATTTAAGTTTTCCCACTGCCTTGTTAAATGTCCATGCTTTACACCCATACATTCTATTTTGGTGTATTCCGTATCACATATCCCAGCACCATTTCCAATTTGTAAAAGTGAATCAAATTCATGAATATTATATTAGCACTTACTCCTTTGACAAGATGACAGGTGGTAGTTGTAGATGATCACCAGCCAGAACACATCTAGGGGCTCTTAGTAGCCCTATCCAGCATGCTGCTTCCAATGCCTGTGGGTATGGAGGTATAAAATTTCAATGCAGTGCCTATGTTTCAATTGTATGTTTAGTTAGAAACATTGGGGGACCTCTTCCTCATTTTCTACTTCTTGCGATCACTCTTTTGATGATTATACCATCAGATGTGTTCTTATGATGAAGTTGACTGTTGTATGAATCTCTCTCTCTCTCCCTCCTCCCTCCCTCCCTACCTACCTACCTACCTACCTACCTATCTATCTATTCTCTAATCCTGTTTTGTCTTTCAGCGTTATGTCGAAAAAGGAGACACCTGGAGCGAGACTCTCTATTCGCATTGTCTTAACCACTTTTTGTGATTTTTATGTAATTTCAGCCTAAGAGCGATTGTGTGTTGTGCCAGTTATGCACCTACAAGTAGGCCAGCACATCTGATTTCTGCTACGTTTTTTATTTACTAGGGGAGCTTCCCTAGGCCCCTACCTCAGTCGCCTCTTACAACATGCCTCATAGGTCGCAGTGTTACTATTCTATGCTCCCTCACTGGCATTGGTAACACACAAAGTGACACCCAGTGAATGAGATGACAGAAGTCAGCATGAAGGTGAATGAACCAGAGTTGACCAAGGTCCTACTCTATCTCCAGGTGGTGACCCTGGTAATACGCTGCATTACCTCAGTATCATTATCATCATCAAATAGCTTGTCCTGAGCAGAACTTTGCCACCTTAACAGCTTCCCTCTCTCCCCCTTCCTTTTGCGAAGCTGGTTCTCTGTAGCCTGCCCCTTCCTAGTCCATTCATCCTGACATACATAGGGTGGGAGTTAAGCCGTTTCAGTTTCTAGAACAGTATCAAAAATTATTGTCTCTGTGGTCTGACATTGGTTGGAGGCCTGTGATTATTTCCATCCCCTTGATGGGCGTGGACTTCATGGCTCCTGTGATAATGCGTGCTGCTCTGTTCTGACTGCTGCTCACTTTTGCGAATTGTTTGTTGGATGCGCTGCTCCATGCTGCAATGCCGTACTCCATGACCGGTCGCACTCTTCCAGAGTATAGTGTTTTGAGGATTCTGGTGTTTGTTCCCCACATGGAGCCTGCAAGTTTACGCAACATGTTGAGCCTCTGTTGTGCTTTTGTCGTAGCACCATGTCTATTTGGGCGTACCATGTCAGCCTTCGGTCTAGTATGACTCCCAGGTACGTTGGGTTTTTGCTTTCCGGAAGGTCTTGCCCATTGATTTTAAGCTTAATTCTGTAATTCTGGTTGTTCTACGAGAACACTGTGTCTGTGATCATTGATGCGTTTATGTTCATGCTCCACTTTTCTGACCAGATTTCCAGCTTATTTAGCGTATCTTGCAGTCGATTTGTTGCTATGGGCATCGACTCCTCTCTCGCTCAGATTGCCAGGTCATTTGCATACATGGCTGAGTGTACTCGCTTTGGTAGGCATGTTGCTATGTCATTGACAAAGATTAGAAAGAGAGTTGGTGAGAGCACTCCTCCTTGGGTGACTCCTTGCTCTAATGTGGCCTTCATGCTTGTGTACCCCTGAACACTTGCTGTTCTGTTCTCTAGGTATCTATCAAGCCATTTGTACATTCTTCCCTTTATACCGAGGGTGAGGAGTTTCAATTTTAGCCCCTCTTTCCAGACTGTCGAACGCCTTCTCCCTGTCTACCAAAACTGCCAGTGTCTGCTTCCTTTCCTGGAAACATCCTTGATTTCCTGGGCGATATAGGTTACCTGATCTTCGGTAGATTGGTACTTCCGGAAGCCTCCCTGTTGCTCCATGAGAAGCCCTTTGCTGTCCAAGTGCCAAGATAGCCATTAGTTCACCATGCGTTCCATGAGTTTGCAAGTGCAGCTTAGGAGGCTTATTGGTCTGTAACTCACCGAGTCGAGTTTATCTTTGCCTGACTTTAGGATGGGTACCATGATCGCTTCCTTTAATTCTCTTGGAACTATGCCTGTCCTCCATGATATATTTAGGTCGGCCAGTATAGCTGTCTGTGCTCTAGTCCCCAAGTTTTAAAGCATTTCATTTGTGATCCCATCCTTTCCAGGCGATTTTCTGAGCTTGAGCTCCCTTAATGCCTCTACTAACTTGTTTCTGGTGAATGTATCCGTTAGGTGACTATCGACTTTCCTTGGCGGGCCCTAGCTTTTCTCTTTGTGTCATTCCTTTTGTCTTTTGTTATGCTTACTCTGCTGACTTCGGCATATTTTTTCATTAGAATATTTGCAGTTTCCCTTCTCGAGTACATCATTTTATCTTGTTAAGGACTATTGGGGGTCGGCTGGTATTTTTATAACTCAGCGTTTTTGTCAGCTTCCACAATTTATGTCCGTCTCTATCAAGGTTCAGAGATTCGGTCTTATCTACCCAACTCTGTCGTGCTGATCATTTGACCTCCAGTTTATACTTGGCGCTGCCGTGTAAGCAGTATTGGTCGTTACTGTCTGTGCCTGTTCTGCCTCTCTCCTTGCCAACTCAAGGTCGTTTTCAAGTTTCCGAACCTCTGCTGTCCAGTATAGCTTGTAATCCTTTCGTGCGCCTCTAGGGTTCGTTTCACATGCCGCTTTCAGGATTGCTTCTGAGAGTTCCTTGCCACGGATCGCATGCGTTTCTTTTCATGCATGTTGAGCTGCTCAACATTGGCATCTTCAGTGATGCATACTGTTTCAAATTAGCTTTTTGTAGTTCCACCGTGGCAACCACATTTTGGGCTCAGGTACAAAAAGGAGGTCTACATGCAGCTTGACGGGCCTATGGTCACTATCTCCGAGTTGCTTTGTGACAGTACGTACTGTTTTTGTGGAGAGGTCGTTTGTTGCGAAGGCCAGATCAGGGGTGCTAGTCGTATGACACATTCTCGAGTAGGTTGGCGGATCGTCTGGGACATTGATGAGGAACAGGTTGTTCTCTATCTCCCAGTCTTCCACTTCTACGCCTCTACAGTTCGTTTCGAGGTAGCCCCACCTTTCTGAATGGCTGTTGAAATCACCGACCACCATGCATGCTGTATCATTAATAATCACTGCCTCGAGTGACAGCGAGATGTCACTTGGGCAGTATAAATTATACAGAAGAATCTGTATTTCATCACGTGTACTGAGGACGCCTACGATCTCTGCTGCTGGCGCTTCCTGTAGTCACTTAAATTTGTTTTGCTGGAATGCCGTTTCGTACTAGGGTGAGGACTCCACCTTTGTGCCCTTCTCGGTCTAATCTGAAGGTTTGGTAACCTCTGATCCCGAATCTATGTTGGGCATTTAGGTGTGTCTCTTGTATGCACGCAACATAAATCTCGTCTTCTGCAAGTCTTATTGGAGTGCTTGCTTTTGTGATGGAGACCTTCAGCATTCCATTGCACAATGTTTAATCGTCTCTGGCCAGTACTCAGTCGTATCGAACCAGTAGTGTTTTCATGTGGCCCGCAGCCACTGGTTTGCCAAATCGAGGGACGGGGACCGTCGGTAGCATAAAGTGGGCCCCTTCGCGGCATGGGGGCCGGCACTCATCCTGCCCGACGCTTTTTCTCAGGCATAGCACCATATCAAGATTATAAATTAAAAATATTCATGCCAAAATTTTGTCCATGCAGCCTTAGCATGGGTATACTACGTCACAACGTTCAGTACCATTTGAAGCACAAGTGCTTATACTTCGGCCGAGTGTCCGATTTCAACCAGCGTTTACTGGTTTCGCTCTCCGTTAGCCTTTTGCTGTCCCCAGCCAAAACTCACAAGACAGCAGGTTGCTACTTTCTTTCAGTGCAGCGACCCATAGACGACCTGCCCTCCCGGGCTAATGAGCGTAATCTGCCCAGCTGAATCCTTCTTTTGTGGACTGCTTGGTTTGCCTATCATCCAGTTTTGTGTACGGTTTACTCCGCTAGCCTTTGATTGTCCCCAACCAAAACTACAAGGCAGTAGTGGTTCCCTGCGAAGAGAACAGAGTTTTGTGTCCTGGGACGCTTTACTCGAGGCGCGTGTCGGCACTAGGCAATTTGGATTTGCTCTGTAATTTCCCTTGATCCGGGAAACACTGGGCTGGGGCCCCTCACATCATAATGTATGGATCGTTTCATTATGCGCTATTAGCGCAACTTAGATTTTGCACTTGCCAGTTATCACCCGGCCTGATTTTCCGGGGATGTTAATTGCGTGAACAATCGTACCCTGCCCGACTGTCTCTCAGGGAGGGCAGTTTCCTAAGGCACTAAAACGTAACTTTGTGGTTTACGCTCTGCCAACTTTACCCAGTATCTTAATCCGCGCTTGGCCTCATATACAGAGTTTTATCGCAATTTTCCCTTGTGTCGCCTTCACCTGATGTTCCACATTTACCGTGCATCAGGAGTACCTGCACGCTGCTCAACTCGCGCTCATGGCTCTGAGTTTCGCCTCGTGTGGGCTTTCTTCTCCATTTGGGATGCACCTCTCATCCCTTCGCATGCAGCCTTTCCCATCTGCCGGGAAGCTGATACGACCAACATGTTGACACATCTGCCGTTTCATGTACCGTGCCTCAGGACTGTTCCGACACTCAGCTCGACTTGTGCACAGGGCTCCGAGTTTACAGTCCTTCTGAATTTCTCCCTCTCATAGGCCAAATGCCCTGCCTCTGCAGCAGTCATGCTCAAACCATCAGTTACATCCTGAATCCATCTTCTCCGTGGTCTTCCTCTTCTACTCTTTGCTGGGATGTCTACTTCCATGATGGTCTTTTTCAGCCCTTTGTCTCTCTTTATATGTCTAAAATATTTTAATTTTCACATTCTTATTTGTAGCATTAGACAGTTTTTCTTTGATTTAGAGTTATTTCTGGATAGATCTATTTGTTCTCTTCTCTGTCCATGATATACGGAGAACTCTTCTGTAACATTTATATTCAAAAGCACATATATATATTTTTCCACTTTCTTGTTAAATGTCCATGCTTCACACCCATATGTTGCCACTGAGAACTGCAGTATGGTCTAACCAAATAAGGATCAAGGAGGAGAAGGTTGTGATGCTTTCTAATTCTAAGAAACTGAACACAGAAAAAATTGTCAGTAGCAACAGGAATATTCACTAGCAATTTTAGAACAGAAGCAGATGCCTTTAAAACTGAAACTTTAAAATGACATAGGAAAACCTCATCACTGCTACAGATTTTATGTACTGCCGCTGAGATCTTTCTGTGTTTCAAAGAGATTTGATCACACATTGTTATTCACCAAAGGTGTTGGATATGATATAAAAAGCAGACTGAGTAAAGCATGATGTGCATTCATAAGCTTCAGACGGTCTGGAAATCTGCCCAATACCGCATGTGTGGTGCTGGGACCCACAAGTTAAGCAAAGAATAGTACCACTGCGACCTACAATGCATGTTGTAAGAGGGACTGATGTAGGCCCTAGGGATGCTACCCTAGTAAATAAAAACAGCGCAGAAATCGGATGTGCTGGCCTACTTGTAGGTGCATAACTGGTACAACGACAATCGCTCTTAGGATCAGATCACATACAAATCACACAGAGTGGTTGAGCGTTCAAAGAAGAAGCCCAATACAACATCAGAATCAAGATTCTTCTTTTTTGAATGCTCGATATCGACCATTTATTAAACCCTCTTTGTGATTTGTATGTGATCTGAGCCATGATGAGACCAGGTTTAAGAGGAGAAAATGGCGATAGGTTGGACATACCCTACGGAAGACACAATCGAGTGTCACTAGACAAGCACTTGAGCTGAACCCGAAAGGAAAATGAAAAAGAGGACATCAACAGACCTGGAGACAAATTCTACTTGAGGAACTGAAGGGTGCTCGAATAAGAAAACAGCCAAAGACCAAGAAAAGTGGCAAACAACGTTGAGGCCCTATGTTCCATGAGGAGCGGACAGCGTTAAGTAAGTCAAGTAAACATAATCTTAGCTTTTATAGATTTATACTATATAGTTTTTTTAATTTTCATATTGTTTACTAATGAGCTTCATGATTTAAAATAGTTCTGTGCTGCTTCAGGTCCTAATTCTCACAGTAACCATGACAACCAAGTGTTAACCCTTTCGCTCTGTATTATTTTGACCTTTGGACGCATTTATTTTGCGATTCAAATTTAACATTCAATGTCAATTAGTTTAAACCTTTATAACTCTAGTACTGTTTCACTAAAGTATGATACATTATATATTAAATTGTTGCTAATTGGATGTGGAATACATTAATAAAATAACATTTACATCAGGTGATATATGTTTGAGAAAATTAGATTATTGTAGCATGACTATTTTGAAAAAACAAAAATCATAAAAATATTTTTACTCTCCGGTTTGTATTACATCTTAATATTCATAGATGTTCCCAGAAGTAGAAGTTAAATGAAGATTATCCATGTGCGAACATATTCTATAAGTTTCATCTATTTAGGAGGCTCAGTTGTTTTAATAATATTCACTTATTAGTGCGAACACGTCAATAAATGGAATGTGGAACGCCCATTCTTTAAATGCAATTATTACATTAGACTTACAAATATCGATACTGCATTTAATAAATAATCAAATGTCATTATTACCATCAATAAAATCTTCTTCATTACTATCACAAGTTATAATTTGATCTAACAGTACTCAAGATTACACTGTAAACATCGTCGGAAACATTAACGTTTAAAAATAAAAGTCTCGACTTGAACACAATAATACACTGCTTTCCCTCTTTCAAATCTTTGTTAAATGGTTTGAAATGTACCTACATATATGTACTTTCCGTTTCTGAAGATTTTTTAACTTCAGTAAAGGGGTTTTGAAGATACATTCGTTCCGTGAACAGACATCCAAAAGCCGATATATCGGTTTTGCGACATCATGAACATTACTCTGAACCGATATATCGGCTCTGCAGTCCCGTTGGGTTAAACTTAGCAAACTCACCTGTGAACATTCGTCAATAACAACAAGGTCAAAGTGGTCATCCTTCAGAAATTTCAATGGACCATCACCTGTGGCACTTGTTAAGGTCACCAGTACAATATCGGCTCTGGATAAGATATCTCTTGTTGCTGCCTCTTCCCTCTTTGTCGTTTCCTTCCTCAATTCTTTCAATTCCTCCCTCAAAGAATGTCGCTCCCCACGACTCTTGACTTTCTTTAGTTTGGCCTGTTTATAGATGGCATATTTTAAATGATTGTGAAAGATTGTAAAAATGGATATATGTAAGTTGACAGGAGACTATAATAAAAATTGTTTTTCATTAATTCTTATTTAGTTTGGTGGTCAGATCACCATCACTGCCCATCGAAGCAATTATTCCACCAGTACTCTGATCTCATCCTCTGTATGTCTCTCAGCAACGTGTGGCAACTAACAATACCAGTTCTATATTGGTTTGCTATTCTTCTCTGGCTTCCAGTATAGTGATCTTGTCTAGCTACATCACAATTGATTTAGCATTCTTGCAGTCTGTCCATCATATATACAACGACGAAACATGGCCTCATGAAAGCAGCTTACAGAGTAAGCTATGGTGAACTCGTGTAACTCATGAGGAACTCCAACTGACATGCAGCTTCAGAGAGGCAACCCATCTCATGGTCTAGACGAGCATACAAAACCGACCGCAAAGAAGAAGAAAAAGATGATAGTTTATAATACGTACCAAAACATTCTGAAAGTCTGTCTTAACATCCTTGACAATGTTTGTCTCATCACTTCCTGACACGATAGCATCCAATGAATACTTTTGCAGATGAGGCAGGAGTCTTGCTGGATGACCAATGCGGACAATTTTCTGTTTATAATGTGCCAATCTTTCCACCAAGTTGTCCACTGCAATATTGGATGATGCTGTGGCTAAAATCTGAGAACAGCATATAAAAATCAAGATTATATCATAAAATGTTATAAGGATTAACCAAATCTTGACAGCATTAAAAAAACTATCTTTACTGCATGTGTTATCACTTTTAGGCAGTGTGGGACAGGGAAGGACATGAACCTGAGAAATTTAATGGTCGCATGGCTAGTGCAGTCACTTTGAAACTGTTCAGGTTAGGATTTGTTCTTTACTTCCCCAACAGAAAAAAGCTCCTGGGACTTCTTGAAACCGGACTCCCGAATGTGAGCCTGCGCTCTAATCCATCCGGCCAGACACGCCTCGAATCTTGACAGTAATCATGATAATTAAGCTTTTCTGAAGAAAATCACTTGTGACATTCATTTAGGAAGTTGGTGTAGCATAGAGGTACACATATGTTCAGTGTTCTTATTCGGGTATAGTGAGCTGCTTTTTTAAGGGAGGTTTATTTTAGTATGCGGGCTATGAATTCAGGTGTAGTCAGATCTATGGCACCTCTGACTAGTTTTTGAATAAAGGCTTGCTTTCCTTATTCCCAACATACCTCACCATTCAGACGAGCCTTATTCCGACCTCTCTCTGTCGTTCATTCTTCACGGCAATTTTATCATTCTTCTTGTGATATATAATTGATCCTTTGACAAGAATGCTTGATCTACGTTGACGATTATGCGTCCAAGGTGACTAGGTCCATCTACCCGATTTCAGCCAGCTGTTGATTTACTAGCGTAGCTTGCCCTAGGAACGATCCATTCTACCAAATATTTCGCCCAGATCTACGCTTTTCGATCAGCTTTTGCTGTATATTTGGGCTTTGTGATCTATGAAAAACAGTGAGTTACTAATGTTATACCCTTTCTGACTGTGAGGTCGTTCCGAATCAGGAACATTTCACGGAGCACATAAGCTTGTCCTGGGACGGCGTAATACTTGTATAACACACCGTATAAAGTGTCGACCTTCGCCAAAATTCGGATCCTGATAGCCTGTCAGATCTTTGCATTGTCGGCCTTACTTTACTGACCATTTTTAGTTTATTCCGGATTAGGAACATTCTCAGCCTTCTCGAGGCGCGTGTCGGCACATGGCAATTTGCAGTTTCTACCCTGCATTTTCCCTGGTCCCTGGAAACACCGGACTGGGGCTAAGCACAAATAATATAGAGGCTCGTTTCAATCGGTGCTAGCAACGCAACTGAGATCTTGTGCTCGCTAAACATCACTCACCCCAGTTCTTCCGGGGATGTTAGTTGTTATTTCAACAGTACCTTGCATGGTTGTCTCAGGGAGGGCAGTTTTGTTAGGCACTAAAATGCAACTTTAGAATTTGCGCTCTGCCAACCTTACCCAGTAAATGTATCTGCGCTAAGCCTTTGATATGGAGTCTACAGCAATCTTCCCACATGTCGACACGATACATTACAACGTTTTCAAAGACACTTGCCAAGACTTTTTTTCCGTGCCTCGAGACTGCCCGAACATGCAGCTCATCTCGGGCACAGGGCTCCAAGTTTAGCCCCATGTAGGCCCACGTCTCTGCTTTGGGATGCACCTCTCATCCCTACATGTTCGTCTGTTCGCCTTTACCATCGGCCGGGAGGCTGATAATTGTGGTGCGACCGTTGTGTTCTCATTTTCCGTGCCACGAGACTGCCCTGACACGCAGCTTGACTTGGTCGAAGGGCTCCAAGTTTCACCACTTCCCTACTATGAATGCACTCTCATCCCTTTAATTCGGTCATTTACTCCGGGGGAGTTAGCATTCGTTAGCAGATGACTTGTACACTGTTGTTTCTTACTTTTTGGCAACTCAGGCAAATTTTATCGTACATTCGGCCAGGAGCGTGCATTTTGTTCGTAATTTTGTGGACCTGTTTTCCTTTTCCGTGCTTGCACTGCTACCACTACCAGTAGCCCTCCTTCGATCCCTGTACCCACTTAGCCAGACCGGAACAAAAGTATGTTACCAGGGTCATCATGTGGAGGTGGAGTGCAGGGTCTTGATTAGTGCCTGACCACTAATCCTGGTGCAGCCCTCCTTGCGCCTTTTTTTGGACTACCATTCCTGGACCAGAGAGTACTTAAGTATGTTATGGATCCCTCACCTGTCAAAGAATCAGGAAACACTGTAGGTCCAACTATTGGCTCAACAGCTATAGTCATACTACTCACTGAGCAAAGTGTGCCTCTGCCCATGTCTGCGCTAGTCTTCAACACTGAACTTATCGGGCCATGCACACATTCCTCTCCCATGAAGCAACATCCACGATAAAAATACATGAGAAAATCACACTAAGAATCAGTGGAGAGGATACAACGCAGAGCACGACGGTATAAATACACTAAACAGAAAAGCACAGACCACAGACTTAGAACGGGACACTGCAATCTCAGAGCACACCTCCATAGAATGGGTCTCCGGGACTCGGCTGCCTGCACCTGTGCAGCACCAAAGCAGTCCCCAGAGTGATCCTGCAAGACTGCCCCATCCTGACCAACAGAAACAACCCTACAAAACAAACTATGGGGGACCAGTGAAGAACTCAAGACACCGCCCTGTTTATGACAAATATCGGAGTAGTCACATAG
Source organism: Arion vulgaris (assembly GCA_020796225.1). Taxonomy (NCBI): domain Eukaryota; kingdom Metazoa; phylum Mollusca; class Gastropoda; order Stylommatophora; family Arionidae; genus Arion; species Arion vulgaris. The sequence continues at coordinate 18,163,319 of CM036776.1, forward strand.
CAGAAGTCGGTTCGCAGAAGAAGAAGCATGGCGCATTGTTCCTAGCAAAGCATGTTATCAACTTCTCTATCTGCCCCATTTCTACCCAGTTAAAAATAGGAGCACAGATTGTCTGAGCTTGGGGGATATTTGGAATTGTTGTCTGAGTTGTAAACCTTCAAACAGATCTGGCCTGCAATGTGTTTCTTTCCGGCCCGCTAAAGGTACTCCAAAATTCAACACATTCAGGCCCTGGAAATACTTTATCATTACTTTCTATATAATTCTAAAAGAAGGAAAAATACAGAAATGCAACACCACCCAATTTATTGGAAAAAGTTTCAGAAGAGTTCTTTACTTTAATATATATGGCCTTTTTCGTCTTTACAGATGGTCAATTGGCAAGTGTTTTACGGTGACAACTTCTGAGTTTTCGCTTTTCTCTCTTGTCGTTCAGCTCATACATAAGTCTCTTCTCAAGAGACTGCGCCCTTTCGCAATCTGGCTTTCCACACAACTCTGTCATCAGCTAGTTTTTCCCATGTGCTGGGACCTATAGAAAGGGTTTTCATTGAGGCTTTGCAGACATCTTTATATCTGAGCAATGGTGTGCCCTGGTGCCTCTTCCCCTCCGAAAGTTAACAGCACAACATTTGTTTTGGTATGCGACAAGTTTCCATTCTTCTCACATATCCCAATCATCTTAGTTGTCTACTGCTGAGCATGCCCATGATGGAAGGCAGGTTTGCACGTTGCAGTACTTCAGAGTTGGTTATCTTGTCGTACCACCTGATGTTCATAATCTTGTGGAGACATCAAAGGTGAAAGATCCTCTCGTGTCTTGAGTAGGCTGTCCATGTTTCTGAGCCATATAGTAAAGAACTAATTACACAGGTTTTACATATTTGAATCTTTGCCTGCAATGTCAGTTTTGTGTTGTCCCATGCTTGCTTTGATAGTTTGCCGAATGCAGTAGCTGCACTCCCTATACGAGCGTTGATTTCTTCATCAAGATAAAGACTGGCAGTGACCATGGACCCAAGATAGCAGAATTGTTGAACTGGTGTTAGATGGTTACTTTAATTTACTTTAATAATAAATAGACAACAACCAAATCTTATCATCATCATCAGACTTCATTGCACCAAAGGGTAAAGAAGGCAGACTCAACAAAAATACTTCCACTCAATTCATCAGTAGTAGAAGTTTATTTTGTTCCTGTAACAGTTTTTTTTTAATGGTGTGAGAATGCCAGTCAAATACCCACACCTCCTAGTCACCTTTTACAACATGCAAGAGAAGACAGTGGTTCTATCCTTCGCTACATCGGAAATCACACAATGGCAATCGCATCTAGCTATGACCAATCAGATCTAGTACCATGCTACATTATAACCCAGTAGATGAGGAACTATAAAGTGGGATTTTATGTTCATCCCACCCGTGTGGTGCCGGGGCCCGGAAGGGAAGCAAAGAATAGTACCACTGTGGCCTAAGAGGCGACTGATGTAGGACCTAGGGAAGCTACCCTAGCAAATAAAAAGCATCACAGAAATCGGATGTGCTGGCCTACTTGTAGCCCCATAACTGACACAACGTACAATCGCTCTTAGGCTCAGAACACATACAAATCACACAGAGTGATTAACAAGTGGTCAATATGGAGCATTCGAAGAAGAAGACGAAGATGTGCATCAAATCTTAACTGTACAAATGTATGTTTTATTGGACAATATTTCCAAAGATATGGGACGAATTAGCATAATGTGCAAGCGTTCATCCATCGAATCCAGAGGATTGCATGTTCAATTCCGCACTCAATATTCCATCGTGAGGAAAGGAATTGGTCCTCCTTCCTCCTATCCACTAGGACTTTAATATGAAATGACAGGCACTTCATACCCTAAGGTCTCTCTCTCTCGTGATCGTTCTTTTGTCTGCCATTTTTATCATTCTTATTGTGATATATAAACAGCCTTTGCCAAGAATGCAGTTTTACGTCACATCATTCAGTACCATTTGGAGTACTAGTGCTTATCCTTCTGTGAAGTGTCCGATTTCAACCAGTGTTTACTGGGTTTGCTCTCCATCAGCCTTTGACTGTCCCCAGCCAACCTACAAGGCAGCAGGTTGCTATTTTCTCTTAGGGTAGCGATCCTTAGATGACCTACCCTCCCAGGCTGTTGAGCGTCATCTGCCCAGAAAACCTGTCTTTTTCTGGACTACTTGGTTTTCTTGTTGTCCAGTTTTGTGTACGGTTTACTCCGCTAGCCTTTGATTGTCCCCAATCAAACTACAAGGCAGCAGTAGTTTCCTGCGAGCGAAACACACACTGGATTCAACCTCTGCTGGGCTTTTCAGTTTTTCTGCACATTTGTGTGATCCGCTCACCCTCATGCCTGCCGAGCCCTCTCTTCGCTACACCATCAGCGCCGTGCACGTCTGCCCACCGGTGGGCCCGCTCATGCATCGTCCGCATGCGTGCGCACTCTGCCCTGGTGCGTGCCTCACCATCTCCATCTGTTCTCCCTGTGCTCACATCTACCATGCCTCTAGGCTGTCCGGACACAGGGCTCAGCTTGGGCTCCCATCTCAGAGTTTCGCCCTGTGTGGGCCTACGTGCAACTCATCTCAGGCCCAAGTTTTGCTCCATGTGAGTCCTCATCCTTTTATGGTTATGTGTTCTGCTTTCTTTATCGGCTGGGAGAGACGTGCATTAAAAGTCACTCTGGGATTCCACTCATCTGTGTTGCGAGCGGATCCCATCCAATGTGACTACGTCTGTATCTCTACTACCACCAGAGTAGCTCTCCCTCGATCCCTAGCCGCTTAGCCAGACAGGAACCTTTACCAGCTCACTAATCCTGGCGCGGTGGTTGTCCCCATGCGCCTTTGCGTCCCATAATCTTAAGGTCTGAAAACGCTACAGCAAATTGTATTTTATTAATTGGAGGTTAGTTTTGGCTCACTATCCAAATCTACTTTTTTTCAATGACTGTGTGACAGAAGTTGCTATGAAAAACTGAAACAGATCAGGAACAATTTCAGCACTATATTTCATTGAAAATGAAAATCGCTGCATATCCTTTACAGGACATAGCCATCAACCACAGTAAACGAGTCGTTGATTTTCTAGGCACCACTTATACATTCAGTAGTTTGCCATTGTTTTCTGAAAGGTGAGGTCTATTTTTACCTTTCATAAAAATCCCACAGAAACAAATTTGCTTCCAAATTGCCTGCCACACAGTTTGAACCAAGTAAGCTTGGGTTGTGAGCAAGCTCACTATCGCTTAAGCTACAGATGCTCACTAAATTTCATTAGGAATGCTGAATTAGAAAATACATTGATAAGTTGCTGTCCCAATTCTTCACTGGGAATGGAAAGAAATAAGAGAGAGATCAAATACCTTTAACCCTTGTCTGACAGCTTGGATGATCAATTCCACTACAGTTGTAGTCTTGCCTGTACCTGGTGGGCCATGAACGATAGCAACCTCCTTCTGTGTAAGTGCAAATCTTACAGCTTCTCTCTGAGACTCATCTAGTGATGTATTCACAAAAGTGATTGCTGAAAAGTAGAAAAAAATCTTGAGATAATGCACGACTGTCCATGTTGTACTACAGTATTAAATAAATTATAACTTCCTTTTTGTTTTTTGTCCATTGTCTTTCCCCATGTAGTTGATGGAATTGGTTGTCCATTCTTGCAATTAAGCAAAGGGGTGGAAGCTTTAATTTGCATTCCAGCGCCAGATGAGTCGTCCGTGTTGTGTTATATTCATGTTTATTTAGTGTGGTCTTGATATTGTCTATCCATCTTTTTCTTGGTCTTCCCTTGGCTCTAGTACCTGATCTCTTTTATTGTATGCTGTTATTGGTGGTTGGTTGTATTCCATTCTCATTAAATGCCCAAACCACTGCATTTGTTGTCTTTCAATGTATTAGATTTTTAGAAGTTGTGCCTCTGCTTCTGATGTTCTCATTTCGTAGTCTATCTTTTCTGGTGACCCCCACTGCCTTCCTCTAAAACATTTGGTGAGCTTTCTGTGGTGTTTTGTTGTCAGAGACCAAGTTTGGCACTGGTAACAAAGTGTTGGTAGAAAATTACTTTTTATCATGTCTTTTCACTTCCGTCATGATCTTTAGGTGTTGTAGTAATGGTGCCAGCTGGTAGGTCACTTCCATCATGATGTTTTGGAGTTGTAGTAATGGTGTCAGCTGGTAGGTCACTTCCATCATGTTTTGGAGGTAGTAATGGTGTCAGCTGGTAGGTCACTTTCATCATGATGTTTGGGTGTTGTAGTAATGGTGCCAGCTGGTAGGTCACTTCCATCATGTTTTGGAGTTGTAGTAATGGTGTCAGCTGGTAGGTCACTTCCATCTCGATGTTTGGGTGTTGTAGTAATGGTGCTAGCTGGTAGGTCACTTCCTTGTTACAGAGAAATAAATGACAGTGACAGAAATAAGGCTGTACAGGAAGAATGTTAAAAGAAATAATAAACAACTGAAAAATAAATGCAAATATACTATAATATATTTGTCATGTAGCACCTCATGTGTAGAATGTTTCTCTCATTACAGTAAGTCTAAAAACTCAAATCTCTAGCCTGTTTTATGACTTCCTTCATCATCGTATTCAATGGGTTTTTTTTTATGTTCTGGTGCCAGTCATCTTGGTCATCTACTGTTTCATCTACAAGGAACCATACCTTTCTTCTTCTCTGCATTCTAAAAAAAAAGGTTTAAAGACGAAGGATTGACTTCATGGCACCAGGTTTTACACTATATGGCTCGGTACCTTCTCATCAGAAATAGCATGCCACCTGCCGAGAGTATTGCACAAAGCATGATGACTCCAGTAACAATCTTAGAAATCTCTGGAGAAAATGCAACCGTGAACAGAACTTTTGATCCAAATTTGAACCTGTGACCTTCATAACGCATGGCAGCGGCTTAATCACTTAGACACAGAAACCCCCACTTCTCTGTGTCTAAGTGTCAATCGTGTCTCTGTGGTGCAATCCGTTAATACGTTCGACTGTAACCAAAATGTAGTTGAGTCAAGTCCATCTAGGGATGCTTCTTCTTCTTCAAAGATCCAGTGGCACTTGAGCTCTTGCACTTCGGCCTAATGCTATGTAGTGTACATAGCACTGAAAAACTGGGGAGTCTGTAGATTTCTTACCCACCCCGGACAGGAGCCAGAATAGTACTGCCATAGCACTAGTGGATGAGAGGCTCGCTGTGTTGCCTAATGATACTGCAACCAAGGTAGGGTTCGCTGTACTAATTCCCTGCCACACTAGGGACGCTTAATTCCTTTGCATTCACTCTACAGCAATCCCTTGCTAACTACTCTTTGTGATATGTGTGTAATTTGTACCAAAAAGAGTATATTATTATGGTTTAATTGAACCCTTACGTCTGGCACACCAGATTTTAGCGTGATGACTTTCCTTATTGATCTCTCTAAATCACTTGAGTTTCCTCTTCTTCCTCCTTTACCTATTGGTTATTGGTTACTAAACTGACATCATTGCACTCCGGGCAGACCCATAGGTGCTCAGTCTCCCCAACAGATATCGAAGAGTATGCATACTGATGGTTCCTGTGGCTCGCTGATTAAACACACCTCTCACTCTGCCTCTCAGGCATCCAGTTCGACTTGAACAACGGGTAACTCAAACTGCTTAAATCGCTTGATCGACTCAACATCGATTTTAGTGTCCTCATCCAACAGAGAGTCTCGAAGAGACCGAAGAATATCCCCTTATCCATCTTCAACTCCCCAACAATCGATGCTGTTGATGCAAGCCTGTCCGCTCTCTCATTACCGTAAACACCCGCATGCCCAGGACAGTATATCCACGTAAGCCGCTGGAGGTTAGAAACTTCTATAGACGACATCCACTCATACCGAAACCTGCCCTTCTGGATCTTGTGAAGCATCGACTGAGAGTCAGATACAACAACTGCCCCAGTAAATGAAGTCCCAGAAATCCAATGGAGGGCAGCAGTAACGCCTCAACCTCCATCCTCATACTAGAAGTAATTGTCCTGTATGCCCCACTTCGCTCTGCAACAACCCTACCATGCGCATTAGCCAAGAAACCCCAGCTGGATTTCTCACCACGTTGAACCGACCCATCGGTATATACAACAACGTCATCATCCCTTGCATTATCTTCTATCAGCTGCTTAACTGCGAGATCAGCCTTCATGTTGCCCCAATCTCTACATTCTCTTCCAAGAGTAATGATAACGTTGAGATAGTTCATCATGCTACCATCTGTTGGAATCCATTCTTCCCCTTTTAGTAGAGTCGCAACCGTAGTCACTTGGCCAATTGTTCTCTCAGCCTGGGCCATCCACGACATGCCACGCTTGATTCTCGTGCCCTTAACATCATTAGTGTTCTTGTGAAGTGGATGTCTCTTATCCGAAGTAACCCGCATATATGCCTTGGTTTGGGCGATTGCATGACGGAGCGTAGTGACAGAAATCCAAGCATATATCTCATCTTCACAATGGGGGTATCTCTAGTGCAGCCCAGAACTATACGCATACCTTCATTCTGAACCCGTTCGAATCGTTCACATTGTGATCTTGATATCGTAAGAATTCCGAGTCCGTAATCTACCACTGACATTACCAGTCGATCAAACAAAATGGCAAGTAGTCTCTGCTCAATGCGGCCACCATAACTTTGAGAGCCGCAAGACCACGCTTGCACCGTTGTCTTTTACCTAGATACGGATCAACAAAGAAGTCAGTGGCACACACCTTATGGTGTCTTGCAGGGCCAAAAAATCTCTTCATTTTGCTTGATCTGTGCCATCTTTCACAGGGAGTCTCATGACCGGCTTACAATGATGACTTTCACCACTGACAGTGATGCAAGCCCAAAGCTTCAGACTTTGTGATCTGTGTCTCTTCAGGGGTTCTGCTCTTAACCCCTCTGCAATAAGTTTATTCTTACTTCTAATTCCAATATTGATCTTTCCTCCATTCATTACTATCTATAGACTTCTGTTTCCAGGAATCAACTTCAATATTTGTATTGTGCATATTTCATGCTTTCAAGGGCGACCATAAAAATGAAGGATGATGACAGAGAAACAAATTTGCTTAGTTTTTTTTTTTTCTTCAATGACATATAAAATACTTAATATTCGTCTATTTTTCATTCGTTCTTATCAACCAAATTAACCACTCTTTGTGATCTGTGTGGTTTGCATAGAGAACGTGATTACATTGCGCTCCTTTGAAGGACAGACTATCCAAAAATTTAGATCTTGTTCTTGACGCTCCATATCGACCACTTGTTAAACCCCCCCTTTGTGATTTATATGTGATCTGAGTCTAAGCGCAATTGTACATTATGCCAGTTATGGGCCTACAAGTAAGCCAGCACATCCGGTTTCTGCTATGCTTTTATTTATTAGGTAGCTTCCCTAGGTGCTTACCTCAGTCACCTCTTTCGACATGCCTTGTACGTCGCAGTGGTATTTTATATTTTGCTCCCTTGCAGCCCGGCACCACACTGTTGAAATTTAGGCCTAAAAATACTTACAACATCATAGATAAAAAATATGATGAGATAGACACAGCAACATGAACTCACGAAACTCTCCTCCAGATGGTGAAACTTCTCCCACATTGAAAAATATATCAATAAGTCTTTGGGCTGGTCCTCTTCTGTATTTGGTCAACTCATTCAAAGTTCTGGATATAAAAAATGGGAGTATGATTTAATAAGAAATATCTTCAAAAATAGAAAGAATTACATGTACACATTCTATTTCAACTGAGTCATCTGTTCCAGTTATGAGATAATATGGAGAGAGAGCTGATATTCTAGCTAAACAAGCTCTTAGTAAACAACCAAATTATAAAAACTGAAGCTCTAAAGAACATAAAAAATATTAGGGATCTCTGTGGCGTAGAGGAAAGGTGATTGTCTCTCATGCCAAAGGTGCCAGGTTTGCTCCCTCGTAGAACCATCTGAATATTTTTCCATCGAGTTCCTAGTCCTATCGGAGACGGGCGATAAAGCGTTGGTCCAGTGTTCAATTTGAGCACGTAAAATAACCCTTGGCAGTTCAAAATCGAGAAGAGCAGGCTGGAAAGCCGTTACAGGCAAAATTCATTAGAAAAGATTAAAAATAAAATTCCTACAAAAATATCTTCATTATCTTTAAAATTACATCATGGACTCTCGCCGGTGCTACAGAGTTTGTGCACTGTAGATGAGAACTTCCTGTGTAAGAAAGAGATCAGAGCATACATGGTTAATCACCAAAGTGCAATGATGATGGTCCTATCAATCAATCAATCAAAATTATTATCCAATGGATACCGGTTCACTGTGGCAAATCAGGAAATAAGAAAGCAGACATGCTGGTTAAGGATGGAACAAAGTTGATACAACACAAACACCTAGTGTCACGATCAGAGATCAAGGCAGATATGAAAGAAAATACAGACAGTCGTGGAGGCAACAAACCAACAAAAATCATCCACAAGGTCCCATAAGCAGACTCTACAAACAACAGCACACAACAATCTTCAGTCTCAGAACAAGGCATGTAGGTCTGCATATCTTCCTCAGAGTTGGTAGCGAGGGTGCAGTCATCAGCAAACAACAGATTTGAGATGGTTGATTCTTTCACCTTGGTAGAGGATTTTCACCTCCTGGGATTGAATAGATTACCATCTGTCCTGTATCTAATCTTTATCCCCACATTCATCTCATTCTCAAAAGACAGCCATGAGCGTAGCAGCAAACTCTCTCTCTTTCTCTTTCTCGAATCCTGTATGCCTCACAGCGTCAGGTCAGTAAGAGATTTCTAAACGGGCCCTAGTATGCGCTTCGTAGATAGTCTCTTTCGTCGCCTCTGTTATCTCTGAGGTCCATCTTTTGCGTGGCCGGCCTTTTGCTTTGTACCCATTGTATCGGAGCAGCATTGCTCTTTGGGGTGCACTGTCTGATGGTAATCTGCTTACGTGACCGAACCATTTAATTTGTTGTTTCTTGATGAAGTCTAGTACTGATGTTGTACCCACTTTTTCCTGATGTCTTCATTTCTCAACCGGTCTCTTCTTGTTACACCCAGCATTCTGCGTAGACACTTCATCTCTGTTGTGACTAGTTTACGTGTGTCTGCTAGTCCTAATATTGCTATTTTACGTTTTTTTCATTTGTTCTACGATGTCTTGAAATTTTCCTCGTGCTCCACAGATATTAATAGTGCATATCTTGATGTTATTTCTTGGTTTCCCCCCTGTGTCCCTGCTTACCGTTTTTTCGAAATCTCTTCATAATTCTACGAGCACAAATTGGATTATACCACTGTCGGCTTGCTAGGCCTGTCCCAGTGGCTTCAGAATTACCTAGATGGGTCACACGGTGCACTAGACTATCACATTCAGGCTAGAATACACAAATTCCATCCAAAGAAAACTGAAAATCGACTTCGGTTAGAGGCCGGCAGAAATTCACAACCAGCTTGCCGCGCCATCTGGCAGCAAACATTATACTGAAGAGTGTTGGGGCTAGTACACAGTCCTGTTTGATGTCGCTGGTGACATGGAAGGCCTTCGACAGCTTCCCGTTATAAATATGCATGCCATCATGAAACTGTTAGACAATCTTAATGAATGTGACTGGACATCCACATTTTCCCATGGTCTTCCACAGAACCTCTATATTGACCATGTCGATAACTGTCAGATAAACAAAGATCATGTAAAGATTGCATTGTTGCTCTCAACATTTCTCCTGTAGTTGGCGTGCTGCAAATATGACTGCTGCTCCGCGGCCAACTCTGAAGCCATATTGGGTCTCAGTCAATGTCCTGTTCCAGATGATCAATCCAGTGATTGAGGACTCTGTAATGTATCTTGCCGACAATTGACAGGAGGGAGATTTCCCTGTAATTATCACAGTCCTGGCAATAGCCTTTGCACCTATACAGGTGGGCAACCTTTAGTTCCTGTGGTAGACGTTGTTTGTTGCAAATGGATGTGAGAAACATGTCTACTTCAGCATCAGCTTAAAGACTCCTTCTTTGTAAACTTTGGTCGGTATTGAATCCGCACTGTGTGCCTTTCCACTAGACCTATGAACATTACATAGAGCAAACTGAACATACACTGATCAAATGATGCTCTGGCAATCCTTACTCTCAGTTATATGCAGATAGAAAGTCTGGAAAGAATACAAAATGAGGCTATGCGCATCATACTTGGGTACACTAAAGACCTGTCATGCAAGGCGATGCGTTACCATCTTGAATATCCTATAATGGAAGACAGAAAAAGAATGTGCCATGCACATGGATGCCATCGAGTCAATGCTGACACACTGAGGAGATTGGAGCACTTATGGACTAATTTGTTTGATGTTTAAAAGGGGGTTTAAAGCCGAAGGATTGACTTCATTGCATCGAGTTTGGCCCCATTTGGCTCGGCCCCTCTCCACGGAAATGGCACGCCCCCTGCCAAGAGTATTGCACAAAGCACGAACTCCGTAGCTCCGGCAACACTCCCAGAGGTCTCTGGAAAAAAAATGCATGTGTGAACAGAATGGCATGGTCCGGATTCGAACCCATGACCTTCGACTGCAAGAGCTTAACCACTTAGCCACAGAGACCCTCTTTGTATGATGTGCAGTGATGATGATCTGACGACCAAACTAAACTGAGAGACATACTGAGGAGGCGATTGGAGCGCTTATGGACTAATACAGTGTTTCCCAAAGTGGGGTACCCCCAGTGGGCGCTGAAGCATTCGGGCGATAGTGGGTTCAGAAGAATTTGGGGTGTGTTCAGGCAAATAGGGGTAGGTGGCTCCTTAAAGAAGAAATTAATAATATATATTTTTAAATAAATTATTTTCGTGTTTTGCGATTGAATAATCATTTAAAATTTGAATTCTGCATTTTTTTATAAATTTTCTGTTTAATGCATATAATCATTTGAAAATTGACCATGTAATGACAGTAATATATATCAATTTTCTATGTCAAAGAGAAAATATAGAATGTATAGACGTGGGGGGGGGTTAGCATTGGCAAACTGTTATAATGTGGAGGAGGGACGTTACAAAGTTTATGTTGCACAAAGTGGGCAGTGGGCCAAAAACGTTTGGGAATCTATGGACTAATATGTGCAGTCATGATCATCTGACAACTAAACTAAACTGATATACTGAACATTACATAGAACAGACTTACAGACACATGTTGATATAACTATATGACAATAGGTCAAAGAGCAAAGCATGCTGTTGAATCATTAAAGAAACAGTGCCAAACTTTACTGTAGTCTCTCTTACATCATACACTCTAATCAGCATAGCCGGCATTACTTACGCTTTTAGTCTTCTATAAGTGATATCATTTGCCAGCTTGGTCAGTTTGTAAAGCTCATCATCATTGAGATCAAATATGTCTTGTGACTCATCAAACGCAACAGATATGTTAGAAGTTGTGAGTTGGGACACAATACCAGTTGCTAATGGTTTATCTGTAGATTCACTTTTCATTAACCCAACACCAACAATATCACCTGGAATGAAAGTGAATTGAGAATAATGAAATAGTTATTACTGCTTTTTTTTTCATTCGTTCTTATCAACCAAGTTAACCATTGTTTCAGTGAATCCATGAACATGATTTGTAAAGTCGAATCAGGAATGGTGAGACGAAACTGGGTGGAGGAACTGGTAAAGACAGGCATCAGAGAAATCACCATTTTTGTCCCTGGGCATGCAGAAGTCAGTGGTAATGAACGAACTGATAGATTGGCTGGCATGGCTACAAAATCAGAATAGGGGAAGACTGCAGTAAAACTTGGTAAATAGTGAAACACATACAAACAAAGTACTATAGTTTTACAAAATACAGAAACAGTGACAATAAACAAGCAGCGTTTGACCAACAAGGTCTTTATCAAGCAAACGAACAAACAGGAGTGACAAATTAAATGAAACACAAATGGACGACCAAATACAAACGTATCTAAAATCCTTAGATACGTTTGTATTTGTCGCCATTGTGTTTCATTTTAATTTGTCACTCCTGTTTGTTCGTTGCTTGATAAAGGCCTTGTTGGTCAAGCGTTGCTGTTTTCGTCACTGTTTCTGTATTTTGTAAAACTATAGTACTTTGTTTGTACGTGTTTCACTACAAAATCAGAGGGAGTTGCAGTGGATCGAAATGACATTCTTAACGCATTGAGTCTTTCTTAACTGAAGAGTTTCAGGGTAGTGAATCCCACTCACTGACTAGATCGAGAGAAAGATGGGTGTTGATACTGGTGCAGCCCAAAAAGAACGGCATACCAAATATGCAAAGAGATTGATTAATCAACATTGAACTGGCATGTTGGACCGCTGGACCCAGCTGGATTTGTTGAGATGGAGATCAAAGCACCTATGGACGTGTCCGGAGCGCAATGATGATAGTCCTCGTATAACTGATATAACTGATAACCATTTTTTATTATCTGTGTGGTTTGCACAGAGAATGTGAATACTTTGCACCCCTTTTATGCCTCTACCGCATCTAGGACAGGCACATTAGAATTTTATGCATATTATCCAACAGTGCATAAATTTCTACAGGCGGGTAACTGTTGAATATTACAAACAAAAAAACTCCACTTCAAAGTACTATATTTGGTGTTATACTGTAGCTTGGTATCTGATACGATTGATCACAGGGTCAGAACGGACTCGTGCCATAGTCATTTTTAAATTAACTGAACGTTTATTTTATTTATTTCAAAATAAACACTGACACACTTTACATTTTCCTTTTTGGGGCCATTGGGGATTTATGGTCTGAATGTATACATTATGTCAGAGTGCCGCTGTCGCGTAGTTCTTAGTGAACTTGCTTTTTAGGATAGTGGTATGGGTTCAATTCCACACATGGGCATGACATTTTTTATCCATCGGGTGCAGATGGTCAATGAAAAAGGCTTGATAACGGCCTTTTGGTCGAAGCGTCGCAATATATTGTTTTTGTACTTTGAAAAATTACAGTACTTTGTTTTTACGTGTTTTACTATTGATACACCACATTGCAATACTTGACATTCCACTCTCCCTCTCCGGGTTTTCTTTGGTTAGTCCTGTCTTCTCCTTCAGTCTACTGTCTATCAAAGAGATATCTTTGCCAAAGTGTCTGTAGACTTTCTGCAAGCATGTCCAAGCCATTTTTATCTTCTTGATCTGATTGCCGCCCGAGTGGTTACGGGCCCAAATTTGGGGTGTAAAGAATAGAACCACTGTTACCTGCCACGCATGTCGTAAGAGCGACTAAGGAGGTTTGGCTGAAATCGGATGCATGTGTCCTAAGCGTGTAGAAGTCTATGCGTTTAGGGGCCTATCAAACCAATACGCAACGTATACACGTTCTTGGCAAAGATCAAACATATCACAAAGAGTGATTAAAATTGGTCATAAAGAACAACGCAAAGAAGAAGAAGATCTGATTGTGGTTGCAAGTAATATGCAATTACTTTTCTTCCACAGTTAATCATTTGTGATCTTCTTTCTGGCCAAAATATTTGCAGAAACACACAGGGATGGGACTCACTTCCGGGTCGCCAACATGATGGATATTAATATTCCTAACAGATAAGCTGTGCATGGTTTCTTATGTTTGCGGTGTGACTGGCGCAGTTTCTGGTCATTATAAGCAGATAAAATGTGAAATTTAATGTGTGTGTACGGTCAGAGCAAGCTCCTGACAGTACATTGTGGCCATTGAGCGTGACAGCGTCGTATCGTAGAATAGTGTGACCTCTTCTTAATAGGTTATGCACATGCGATGATGAACTGAAAGCGAGTCTAACCTGCTGCCTTGTAGGTCAATGGTTTAAGACTAAGGTGGGCAGCTCGACAGAAATGCTGCAGACAATAGATGCACAATGTACAGCGCAAATAGTTGTACGATGACATCATCGAGTATACAGAAAAAGTGTAGTGATTAACTGGAGTCCAGACAAGTGGAAGGAGTGCTACATCATAACCTTCAAGCCATGGAGCAAATAGAAGGGACAAACATTTGTGGGGAAAAAAATGAACATTCAACATCATGCAGTGAAATGCAGAAGGAGTCTTAAAGAAGAAAATCCCCTTAACAAAATGTCTACAACAGGAACAGATAGATATAGCATGCATACAAGAGACACATCTCAATGCTAGCAATAAATTCTCCATTAGAGGATATTCAACCTTTTGCCTAGATAGAGAAGGACCCAAAGGTGGGGGCCTGATACTCACCCGTAACCAGATGCAAAAAAATAGCAGTATGCACCAGTGGACAGTCAGGAATTGTAGAAATGTATGCAACAACCCCAATTGAGAGAACTCAGATTTATAATATATACTGCCCCCAAACAAAGACCTAGTACTGAAGAACATGAAAATAGCATCTACTAACTGCTACATTGTTGGAGATTTTAACAGTCACAGAACAAATGGGTGAGAGATCACCGAGGTCATGAATAAGATGGTGCGTACTATCAACTCAATAGAAAAGAACAGGTTGTCATTTTCCGCCTACGAACAGGGCACAATAGACTGAGGTACCATCTGCTTAACATGTACAAGATAGGCTATAATGACATATGCACATGTGGCACCAGAAGAGGACAGAGACACATCCTGCAAGAGTGTCCAACATACAATGAACAAAGGAAACACATGTGGCCAACCCCAATGTCAGTCTAAGACAAGCTATATGGAGATGTAAATGGACTCCGGTTGACCACTAACTCTTCCTAAGAGAGACTAGTCAACCCACAACTCTGCTAGATGCAGAGCCAGTTACAGAACATACCTTACAGACCAAATAAAAAAAAGTTATATTAGATTCGGTATGTTGACGCCCATGTGTTGCCCACAAGGGAAGCAAAAAATATTAACACTGTGACCTACAAGGCATGTCATAAGAGGCGACTGAGGTAGGGGCCTAGGGAAGCTACCCTAATAAATGAAAAACATCGCATAAATTGAACGTGCTGGCCTACTTGTAGGCGCATAATTCGCACAATGTGCAATCTCTCTTAGACTCAGATCACATACAAATCACAAAGGGTAATTTAACAAGTGGTCGATGTGGAGCGTTGAAAAGAAGGGTATGTTGAGCAGGACAAAGAGAAAAGTGTATACAAAAGAGTATACAAAAAGAAAAGTATGGACAAGAATTAATGGAAAATAGAAGGAAAAATAAACAGAATAAAGCAGAATATGATCGAATCAATAAAGAGATAAGACAAAAATGTAAAACAGCACAAGAAGAGTGGCTAAATTAAAAATGCAAACAGATCGAAACAGAACACAAAGAAGAACCCAAATCAATATACGAAAATGTAGACGACTTACTGGCAGACGTAAATGCACAACTACTGGATGTTTAAAATCAAAACAGGGAGATATCCTGATGGAAATAGACAAGGATATAGAGAGATGGACAGAATACATTAAGGACTTATACAGTGATAACAGACAAGAAATAAACATCAATTACAACCATGAAGGACCACAAATACTTCCATCAGAAGTTATCAACGCCATAGGATACATGAAAAAAGGCAAAACCCCAGGACCAGCAGACAATATAACAGAAGAAATAGAAGCAACAGGCAAATTGGGCATAGGCGTTTTAACAAAATTATTCAATGACATCTACAACACCGGATACGTACCCAAAAATTTACGACAATCCATTTTTATAGCACTACCAAAGAAAGCAGAAACGATAGAATGTGAAGAACACCGCACAATCAGCCTCATGAGTCACGTAACAAAACTACTTTTCAGCATTATTATGAGAAAGGTACGAAACAAAATAAGACCAGAAGTTAAGGAAGAACAATGTGGCTTTGTTGAACGAAGGAACAAACAACGCAATATATACAATAAGAACAATAATGGAAAGATCAATAGAAATGAAGTTGGACTTATACCTATGTTTCATAGACTACTCAAAAGCTTTCGATAAAGTAAAACATGGAGAAATAATCAGCATGGTAGAAAGTATAAATATTGATGGGAAAGATCTGAGACTGATCAAGAATTTGTACTGGCAACAAAGCACAGCCATAAGACTAGAGAGTAAGATTGGAATCTATCAGGCGATACAGTTAGGAGTACAACAAGGGTGCGTACTCTCACCAGACCTGTTTAACCTATATAGCAAAAACATCATGAGATCTATAGAAGAAAAGACAGGAATAACAGTTGGTGGACAAAATATAAACTTCTTCTTCTTCTTTGCGTTCGGTTTTGTATGCTCGTCTAAATCATGAGATGGGTTGCCTCTATGAAGCTGCATGTCAGTTGGAGTTCTTCGAGAGTTCCCATAGCTTGGTCTGTATGCTTTGTTCATGAGGCCATGTTTCATTTCGTTGGTGTATGTATGATGGACATGACTGCAGGATGTGCTCTGGAGTCTGTGTTTCTGTCTGGCATGCACACTGTGCAGTCTGAGCAGGCTTTATTCTGTGCATGTGGCGGTTGAGCCTGCAGTGACCTGTTCTTAGGCGAAAGATTGTTGTGTGCTGTTTTCTGTTTAGTCTGCTAATGGGATCTTGTGGGTGTTTGCTGTGGGTTTGTTGCCTCCATACCTCTTTGTACTTTCTTTTGATATGTGTCTTGATTTCTGGTAGTGATACTGGGTGTTTCTGTTGTGTAAGTTTTGTTCCCTCCTTAGCCAGCATGTCTGCTCTCTCATTTCCTGGAACGCCACAGTGGGCTGGTATCCACTGGAGAATAATTTTGTTGTGTTCTGAGAGCTTGTTTAGCTGTAGTGTTAGCTCTCTTTCCATGTTATCTTGTGGTTCCCTTTGTGTTGCCTGCAGGACTGACAAGCAGTCGCAAAGGAAGACAAGTTTGTTGTTTTGGGTGTTTCTTTGCTGCAGTATTTTGAGGCATCCACAATTGCCTGTTGTTCGGCTCTAAAATTTGTTGATAGTTCTCCAGTGGCACTTGAATTTGTTAGTGTAGTGCCATCTTGGAGTATGATGATGGTTCCGGCCCCTCCTTTCCTCGCTGTCGTGTCTGATGATCCGTCTGTGTATATATGGGTCCACTCGGGATGGGGTATGAGGTGTCAATGTTTTCTAGTGTCTTTGCTCTCAAGATGGGACCTGTTTCTTCACCCTTTTGTCTACATTTGGAATTGTTGTTATCACTGTGAAGTTGGGCTGTAGGTCTGTGTTGTTGAATGGTACTATCATTTCCCAGGTTGCTGGGTCTTTTGAGAGGATGTCCATGTTTTTTGCAGAAAGTGATTTTGACAAGTGATGGAAGCTGTGTCTTTTTATGCGGTTTTTGGTTGGTTCGTTGATTGTTTGGTGCATGGGGTTATTTTCTGTGCGTTTGAACTTTTCTGATAGTGTGAGTATTTTTTTGTTCCCTGCGTCGTCCCAGGCTCTCAATGCCAGCAGTTGCTTCTAGATCTTTGATTTGTGTACTTCTCAGACCTCCTGTGATGATTCTGAGGCCTGTGTTCTGTATTTTATCTAGCTTGTGTAGATTTGCTTGTGCTGTGGTTGTGTAGGCTCCTGTGCCATACTCCAGTTTTGGACATACATATCCTGTGTATATTTGGCGTGTAGTGTTTGCATCTGCGCCCAGTGGGTTCCTGCTAGTTTTTTCATGAGTCTTAATCTTATTGTGGCTTTCCTTTGTGTTTCTTCTATGTGGGGACCCCAGGTGAGTCTTTTGTCGAATTTTATTCCTAGATAGGTAGGATTTTCCTCCTTTGGTAGTGGTTATTACTTACTTACTTAATCCCGTCATGCCTAGTGACACATGGGCTTCAGAAAGGACTTTCCATGCTCTCCTGTCCTGTGCAACCTTCAGCGCAGAGCCCCACGTCAGAGATGCGGTGTCCAGTTCCTCTTCCATCATGCGCCTCCATGTTGTCCGTGGTCTGCCTTTCTTTCTCTTTCCCTCTGGTGTCCAAGTGAGGGCTATCCTTGCAGGCATTTCTTGTCTCATTCTCATAACATGTCCGAGCCATTTCCATCTTCTCTTTTGAGTATGTCATTCATTGACTCTTGTCTTGTGTCTTGGAGTAGTTGGTTATTGGATATTTTTACTGGCCAAAAGATTCCCAAGATTCTGCGAAGACAAGAGTGGTGGAAAACTGACAGCCTGCTAGTATCTCCTTTGGTCATCCTCCAACACTCCGATCCGTAGAGCAAAACTGGCAAAACAATGCTTTTATAGAGTTTAAGCTTTGTGGTCCTATTGTAGATTTTGGACTTCCATACTGGTTTCATTCTGGCAAAGCGGTTCTGGCCTTACTCAGACGTGATTTTATATCTTCCTCTGTGCCACCATTTAGTGTCAGTACGCTACCAAGATATGTAAACTGCTCAACCCTTTCCAGTGTTTCATCTTCTAACATTACTGGTTGTTGGATTTCACTGTTTGTCATAATTTTTGTTTTTCCTGTGTTTGTTTTGAGGCCTACTGTCTTTGCCGTGCTGTGAAGTATTGTACTTTTCTCTTGTATATGTTCATATTTGTGTGACACCAGGGCTATATCGTCTGCAAAATCCAGGTCCTCAAGCATCTCGAAAGGGGTCCATCTTATTCCTCTTGGTGCTTGTTGTTTTATGGCATTTTTAGCACCCAGTCAATTGTAATACTAAACAAAAGAGAGGACATTACGTATCCCTGTCTTACACCAGATTTTACTGGGAATGTTTTGTTGGAATTCTTTAGGTTGCAGGAGAAATCTTTATAGAAGAGGGCTATGATGTTGACAAGCTTCTGCGTACGCCGTATTGTCTCAGTATCTTCCATAGGCTGTCTCTGTGGACGCTGTCGAATGCCTTTTCAAAATCTATGAAGTTGATATATATAGTCCTTTGCCACTCGCTACATTGTTCTAAAATGTTACGCAGGGTAAATATATGTTCATTTGTTCCTCTTCCTTTCCTAAATCCTGCTTGCTCCATTCGTAGACACTTATCTATTGCTTCTTGTATTCGCATTATGATAATTTTGCAGAATATCTTACTTGGGATTGAAAGCAACGTGATTCCTCTCCAGTTATTGCAATCTGTTAGGTCTCCTTTCTTGGGGATTTTCACCACAGTACCCTAGTCCAATCCTTAGGCAATTCTTCTTTCTCCCAGATATCTGCAAACAATGGCTCTAATATGTTTGCAGCTAAGATTGGATCGATCTTGAAAAGCTCTGCTGTCATTTCATCATTTACCGGTGCTTTGTTGTTTTTCAGGGATCCAATAGCTTTTACTATTTCTTGCTTTTCTGGCAATTTGAGGTTGATATCAATATCCTGTGCGGCCGGTGGATATCCGGTGGATGTTCAGGATCAGGTCTGTTTAGCACATCTTCAAAGTGGGATGTCCATCTCATATCCTGCTCCTGCTCTGTTGTCAACAGTTGTCCTAGGCTGTTTCTGACTGGCATGTTATGGTTGTGTCTTTTACCTCCGCATAATTGTTTGGTAATCTTGTACAGTGTGTGCAGATCATGTACTTTAGCAGCTTTTTCTGCTATTTCTGCTGTCTTTTCCATAAATTGTCTCTTGTCTGTTCTAGCACTTCTTTTTACCATTTTGTTTAGTTCTGTATATTCTTTTCTTGCCTTATCTTTTGACGTTCTGATCTAATGCTATTGATGAGATTTTTTTCTCCTTTCGCTTTTGGATGTATTCTAAGGTCTGGCCACTTATCCACTCTTTATGTTGTCCTTTACTGGTTCCCAGTACACTACTGCTAACTATTTTATATGTGCCTTTGATCGCATTCCATTTTTCTTGGATACTTTCAGTTGGTGTTGTGTCTGACTGCTCTGACAGGATTTGAAATCTGTTCTTTAGTTCCACTATATATTTTGTAGCAATCTCTCTGTCTTTTAATAGGTTAACATTAAAGTATTCTGTTCTTGTCTTGGCTTGTATATATGTTTTCTTGAGTTTGAGCCTGATCATGGCAACGACAAGGTGGTGGTCGCTGCCCACGTCAGCTCCTCTTTTCACCTTTACATCAAGTAATGTCTTTCGCCATTTACTGTTGATCATAAAGTGGTCTATCTGGTTTTCATCTCTTCCATTTGGGGATATCCATGTGTACTTGTGTATGGTCCTGTGTGGAAACAATGTGCCTCCTATGATCAGTCTGTTTTCTAGACAAAAATTGCTCAACATTTCTCCATTTTCATTTGCAGTGCCACATCCCTCTTTCCCCATTATTGCTTCTCTGTGTCTGTTATTGTTTCCAACTTTTGCGTTTAGGTCTCCCATTATGCACAAAACATCCTGAGCTGGAACCTTGTCCACTATTTCCTGCAACCTTCTATAAAATGCGTTTTTGTCCTCTTCTTCTGCTTCGTTAGTGGGTGCATAGCATTGAATGATAGTTAGCTTTCCTTGTTTCCCATTAAATCGGGCTTTCAACAATCTTTCATTAATCGGGTGCCACTCTAAGAGATGTTTATTCAATCCTTTCCTTATTATTAGTGCAACTCCTGCAGAATGATTCCCGTCGTCTCTTCCTGAGTACAAGATGGTTTCCCCTGTTCTAGTTGTCGTCTGTCCAAAGCCTGTCCATCTACTTTCGCTGACCCCTAGAATGTGTAATTTATAGTGTTGCATCTCTTTTACCACCTGTGATGTCTTTGTGGTCTCGAACATTGTTCTGACGTTCCAGAATCCTATTCTTAGTTTAGTTTTGACATCCAGCAGACTTGAATTCCCAGCGTGGGCTTCCTTGCGGCTTTCACCCATACTGTTCATGCTGACAGTGGTACTCTGTCTCAAGACCGCTGGACATCGAGAGCATTTTTTCCTTTTGAAGTTTCTGTAACATTTTTTCTTTTTATGGGGCAGAGTTGTTAGCACTGCGCCCAACCCCAACCTGGAGGACCAGGAGGCCACATTTAGTCTGACCTCTCACCTTGGACCTGTCCGGCATGGGTAACCCTTCCAGGAACAGAATGTTCCTGCCGGCATAGCTTTCTGGATCATTGAGGCACGCAAGCCCCCCACCACTACAAGGTAATGGCCTCATGGGGGGGAGTGGTTTATTGTCCAGGTATAAGTCGACTTGTTCAGGTTTTGTAGAGAGGGAGAACAGTGTTGACACTGTCTTGTTTTGGTTTATTGTGACCCCCAAGTGTCTGCCCATTTCTTTACTGCATTTATGGCTCCTTGCATTCTGATCTTGGCAGTTCCTATGTATTCTGTTGGGTCCATATGGCCAAGTCATCTGCATGGAGTGCCTTGTGAATGTTAGATGTAAATTGTTTAGGGAGATCATTGATAAAGAGGATGAAGAGTGTAGGGGATATTGCACTTCCCTGTGGAACCCCATCTTCTAGTCTGACCAGCTTGCTTCTGTGTCCTTCCAGTTTGACTCTTGCACATCGTCTGTGTAGGAAATCTCTGATCCATGTGTACATGTGACCTTTGATCCCGCTTTGTGCTAGTTTTAGCAGGAGTCCTTTTTCCAGACTTTGTCGAAGGCTTTAGTCAGGTCGAAGAAGGTGGCCAGCAGCTTGTGTTTGTTCTGGAAGGCATCTTCAATTTCTTGGGCAAGATAGGTGGTTTGGTCATCTGTGCTTCTGTGTTTTCTGAAGCCTGATTGGCAGTCATCAAGTATTTTCTTTTCCTCTAGAAATTTAAGCAGCCTGTTGTTTACGAGCCGCTCCATTGTTTTCCCAAGGCAGCTGAGGAGGCTTATGGGACGGTAGCTTTCTTTGTTTTCCTTGGGCTTGCCTTTTTTTTTGCTATAGGGATTATTTCCGCCTCCTTCCATTCCTTTGGATATACTCCTTGCATCCAAGATTGGTTTAACAGGTCCAGGAGGTGTTGTCTGCCACCTGTTCCTAGGTTTATTATCATTTCGTTTGTCACCCCATCTGGTCCTGGTGCCTTTTTTTTCTTTAGTTTTTTATTGCGCTGTCCAGTTCTTTGAGAGAAAAAGGTTTGTTCATTGTGTCTTGTTTGTCTGCAAGTTGTTTGTTTATTTTTTTTAGTTCTTTTTTGTTTCCCTGACTTTGATTTTGGACATGTGTATGTTGCTTTCTTTTGCAAAGCCATCCACAAGAATGTTTGCAGCTATTTTGCCCGTGTAGGTTTTCCCTCCATCTTCTATGACTGTGCAGGCATGGCTGGTGGTGTTTTCTTCATTTAGGCTCTTTACAAGCTGCCATAGTTTTGTGCTGTCTTTTTCCATGTTTAGTGTTGCTGTTTTTTTCCTGCCAACTTTTCCTAATGCATGTGAGTTTTTCTTTTCTGTATATGGCTTGGTGTTTGTTGTGTTCTGTGACATTTGTGTCAGATGGGTCTTGTTCCATTTTTGTTCGTGCTGCTATGGCTTTTTCATGTGATTGTTGTAGTTCGTTGGTCCAGAAGGGTTCGTAGTGTTTTCTTCTTCCTCTGGGGATTGATTTTTGTGCTGCTTTTAGTATGATGCTTGTGAGAGTTGTAATGTTTTTCTGGATGTTGTTTGTTGTGTGGGTTTCTGTCAGTTTACCTTCAGTTAGGTTTCTGTACAGGTTCCAGTTTGCCTTTTTGTAGTTCCAGCTGGCTATTTTTTTCCTGTTTTCTGGTGACTTGAGCTTTCCTACAGTAATAATGATTGGTTTGTGGTCGCTTCCTCCTAGTTGTTTCATCACCTCTCTTTCTGCACATCTCTGGATGTCTTCTGTGGCTATTGCCAGATCGGGTGTGCTTTGTGTTCTCCATACTCTTGAGTAGAAAGTTGGATCTGAATTAGGTTTGTTTATGAGTATGAGTAGGTTTTCCATCATCCATTCCTCTACTTCATCTCCTCTTGAGTCCATAGTAGCATATCCCCAGCTGGGGGAGTGGCTGTTAAAGTCGCCTAGGATTATTTGGTTCTTCTCAGCTGTATGTATGCTCTCTAGTTCTAGTTTCTTATTGTTTGGGCAGTAGTAGTTTGTAACATGTATTGGTTCTGGGAGGACATGTATTTTGACTGTTAGGTGTTCGGCTTCACCTGTACTTCTGGAGGTTTCTGAGGCTGCGATGTTGTTTTTGACTAGTGTGATGATGCCTCCCTTGTGTCCGTCTCTATCCAGTCTGTATGTCTCATAGCCTCTGATGTAGAAGCGGCAGTTTTATTTAGATGTGTTTCCTGTATGCATATGATGTCGATCTGTTGTTCATGTAGGAATTTTTGCAGTTCAAGTTTCTTTCTGGCAACGCCTTCTGCATTCCATTGCATGATCTTTAGTGTGTTGTTCTTGTTTTGACCAGTGGCATTACTCTGCTTAATCCTGGTTCTTCGATGCGCAGAGCTACTGTCAGTAGCTTAGGGTGGATCCCTTCGAGGCTTGGGATCCGGCGCTGCTCCCGCCTGGCAGCAGTCCACAGGAGCAACCCCATATCTAAGTAAATATCTGAGCATACTCACTAACCGTATTGTGCGTTGATGTCTTTTCCATTTCTGGGTGCCCACGCCATTCTGGCTGACATGTCCGTCTTCAGTGGGGAAGTTATGGAGTCTTCCTATCCATGTCCTGGCTCTTCCCAACACTGCCTGCCAGGCATCAGAGGTTTTTAGGAGTTACCTTCTCCGCTTTTTTTAACCAGGTGAGCTCCTGGGTGTGATCTTGGTGGGGATCTGGACTTGTCCACACACAGGTGGGCCTTGCATCCGCTTCACCTATCGGGGATCACACCTCCCAGGGGTTTTGTCTGGCTTATCCCAGCCATAGCCTGGTATTTTACCCCTTCCGGCATTGGGGGGCCCAGTTATAGCGCCGGGGACTCGCTTTTGTCAGAGCCGTGTTAGTTTAAACGGGGAGCACCACGTGAAGGTACGGTTGACTTGACTGCAGGCATTTCTCATTATTTAGATGAGGCCTATAACAGTCCTTGCTCCCCAAAATATAAACAACCTTAGATACGCTGATGACACAATTCTCATGGCTACAAATGAACAAGATCTACAAGACTTGATAGACATACTAGTGAGAGAAAGTGAAAAGAAAGGATTAAGCATAAATATAAAGAAAACAGAGGTTATGGTTGTCTCCAAGAAACAGGAAACACCAACATGTAATATCAAAATAAATAACACAACACTGAAACAAGTCCATCGATTCAAGTATCTGGGAACATTCCTAACATCAGATGGAAGATGTACAACAGAGATTATGAGTAGAATAGCTCAAACGAAAGCAGCTTTTATGAAAATGAAGAACACACTATGCGTGAACTCACTACCAATGACATTGCGAAAACAAGTACTCCAGTGTTATATTGAACCAATACTTATGTATGGCAGCGAATCATGGACAATGAACAAACAATCAATACGATCATTGGAAGCCACAGAGATGTAGTTTTACAGAAGAATGCTGAAAATTCCATGGACAGCAAAGAAAACAAATGTGAGGTTTTAAATCAGGCCTGCACACAAAGAAACCTTATCAAAAGAATAAGAATCCGACAATCAAGGTTCTTTGGGCATATAATGCGAAGAGAAGGTTTAGAACATTTGGTGACTACAGGTAAAATTCAGGGAAGGAGAGATCGTGGAAGACAGAGGAGAAGATGTTGGATGGCCTGACATCATGGTTCGACAAAATATCGACGTCAGAAATGATTACATGCACCAAGCAAAGAGAGTTGTGGAGAGACATGATCGCCTACGCCGGCAGGCACGACACTTGATTGATTGATGGACAAGAAAGATAAGGAATAGCTGAAAATTACAAATTGAAGAGATATCATTAAAGATTGTGATGTCTACAGGATAGCACTTTACAGGTTTGAAACTGAAATAAAGACAACAAATAATTGTGGTTAGTAAAGATCAAAATGTGCTTCCCAATTTAGCTACATTACCTGGTGTGAGGCTGTGAGATGGAAGTTCTGATTTGGCATTCTTGATTCCTGGTTTGGCTCTAGGCTCAAACACTGTCACCATCCGCCCATAAAGTCCTGACCTGCATGACTTCAGTTGCAACTTTAGTAGACATACTCCTCTACGTTCTAACTCTTTTGCAGATAACTTGTCAATCAGAAAGCTGAAATTTTAAGAATGAAAAAGAGCTTAAGATTGTGTTTATTAATTTTCGAATAGAAATTGGGAAAGAAGAAAGATGTGCAGGACCTTAGATTTTCATTTTTGAGCCTGAATTTACTTGAGAAAAGTGAGGGTGTTGGAACTATGAACAAATCAACTACCAAATATGTGCCTGTTTATCTGTCCCATTTGGCCATGTGTCACAGACCACACCATGATGCATTTCATTGTTAAATTTGCTCTAAATTTGCACTAATGCACTATGATCGTTTTAAAAAAAATTACCCGTGGCCTTTTCAGAACCTAGGGTATGAAGTGTCTGCCACTACACATTTCTATTTCCAAGTGTGCAAGAGGTAGAAAAGCAAATTCCTTTCCTCACATGTGGAATGAGTGTGGAATGAGTGTGGGATTGCACCCACAACCTTCTTGTGGCCTAGTCCATAGGCGAAAGCTTATGCCTTACGCTAATCTGACACACATTCTGATCCTCACCGATTATTAATTTCATACACATGTGGAATGAAAAAAATTAATTTGACCATAGCATAATTTTCCATGCTGTACTTAATCCATTAAGAAGCTGTATAAGTTGTGTCAGATATCTAAAATTGCCAGTGTGTTGCCGGGGCTCTCAAGGGAACAAAGAATAGTAACACTGCGACCTACAAGGCATGTCATAAGAGGCGACTGGTATAGGACCTAGGAAGCTACCTAGTATTTACCCTGTCTTAATAAAGAGCATCGCAGAAATCGAATGTGCTGGCCTACTTATAGGCGCATAACTAGTACAGTGTACAATCGCTCTTAGGTTTGGATCACATACAAATCACAAAGAGTGGTTAACAAGTGGTCGATATGAAGCGTTCGAAGAAGAGGAATTAGTTGAAAGTCATTCCAGGGTATCTTATGTAATAAGAATTTTATGCTTGATTTATATCATACAATGTATAGAACATAGCTGAGACTGAAACAGACAGGTTAAAAGGAATAAATTCCAGGCTCTTCGGGCATAATATAGTAAATAAATAGACACTAAACAAGTATTAAAGGCCTCCGGAAAAAAGCAATTTACCAAACACAGGATTCAAACCACAAACTTTATTTCTTATGGCACCCATTGCCTAGCATTGCAGATGAGAGTTTTTCAGTGTACAACCAGCTAGCACAACCAGCTAGCACAACCAGGTTCATTAGATTCCCGAGTGAATTTTTTTCCAGAGATAACTAGGATAGTTGCAGGAGATATGGAATGTGTACTTTGTGCAATACTCTCAGCAGGTCGTAGGCTATTTCTGCGGTCATCTGTTTAGAGAAGGTTCTGCCTGTTTTGTCCATTGCTCATTCATTCAGCCCCTCCTCGTTTTTGTTACTTCTTATTATCCTTTTGGAAGTCATTAGTGTTATAGGCCTGTCATATTGTTGATTGTTTGCTTCTGCCTTTGCAAGGGTGTCTGCTCTTTCGTTTCCCTGCATGTTGCTGTCTCCTGGTTACTGGTATCCACTGTAGAGTAAATTTGACAGCAAAAGCGTTGACGAATAAACTGATGGATAGTGCGAGGGCATGCAGTGCTGTCAGAGTTTGCATATTATAATGCCTGCAGCACTGAACTGACGTGCCGTCCGTAAAAATAACTGTGTCTGCTAGAATTTTTCAGGGTGGGGATGGAGTTTTTACTAGATAAGATGGTCATGCCCATTGGTGCACGCAGCACTGGTGCTTCAACGGCAATCCGCAATGGTCTCTGTCTCGAAGTTAGAACAACACTTGCCATAAAAATTGTGTAGCACCTAGCATGTTTTGTCTGGGTATTCTATTCGTGCACCACATCCAGGAGTAATGTATTATTATGATTATTATAAATTATTATTATAGTATGGCATACGGGTGATATCATCATATCCGATATCGGTCCTAGGGTAGGCTGTAGTGTAGCTCACTTGGTTTGGTTGTCCAATTTCCATGTCTGACAGAAAAAAATCAATAGTAAAATACAGAAACGTTTATATATTACCTTGTTTCTTCGATCTCAGCATCTCTCTCTTTGTTTAACAGATCAAGAGTATGTTGAACATATGCCTCTACTGACATATTGCTGTTATTACTGTTAACAAATCTTAGCAGCCGACAACGAATCTTACGCCGAATGCATTTTATCAGCATGAATACCGGACGAACTTCCTATTTGCATACTATCGGCCCGTTTACGAATTATTGGACTGACGTCATAACGACTGAGATGATGTGTCTTAGAAGAGCTGCGATTGCAAGATACGCTTAACAAACTGGAAATGTGGTCAGAAAAGTGGAGCATGAACATAAACGCTTCTAAAACCACGTACACTGTGTTCTCACAGAATAACCAAAATCACAAAATTAAGCTTAAAGTCAATGGGAAAGATCTTCCGGAAAGCAAGACCCCAACGTACCTGGGAGTCACACTAGACCGAAAGCTGACATGGTGCTCCCAGATAGAAAATGCTACAATAAAGGCTAGAAAGAGGCTCGGTATGATGCGTAAACTCGCAGGTTCCACGTGGGGAGCAAACAACAGAATCCTTAAAACGGTGTACTCTGTAGAAGAGTGCGACTAGTCCTGGAGTAGTGCATCCAACAAGCAATTCGCCAAAGTGAGCAACAGTCAGAACCCAGCAGTACGCATTATCACAGGAGCCATGAAGTCCACGCCCATCAAGGCGATGGAAACAATCACAGGCCTCCAACCAATGGCAGACCGTAGGGACAGAAAAGTTATGACTGATGGAAAAATTGAAACGGCTTAACTCCCACCCGATGTACGTCAGAATGAACGGACTTGGAAGGGGCAGGATAAAGAGAACCAGCTTCGCAAAAAAATGTCAAGGCACTGGTAAAGGACCACCCGGTCCTAGCAAATTGCAAACCCAAATTGATACCAACAACCGATAAGAGCCCGCCGTGGAAGATCAATATGCCAGAATTAAGGGAATCAATCCCAGGTATTCTAAAGAAAGGGCAGCCAGAAAACTGCGAAAGAAGAGCGGTCACCGAAAAATACATAAGGACCGAGTACCCTGAGAGTGAGTGGACACACGTGTATACCGACAGATCGGCAAGAAACACAATCAGCGATAGCGGAGGAGAAATTGTGCTTAAACTCTCAAAGAAAGTGAAGATCATGAAGTCGATTGCCACAGGAAAATTCTCAAACAACTACCGGGCAGAGGTAGGGGCAATAAAAACAGACGCAGAAATGATTATAGAGAGAAGAAGCGCCTCATGCAACAAAGTCGTGGTATACACCGATGCTTTCTCGGTTATCACAGCATTGAAAAGCGCAAGCAAAACAGAGCTCATTAAGTTAAAAGCGATCCTCGGCGTACTAGTAAACTCACTTAAACGTACAGTCATTCAATGGATACCATCACAATGCCATATAAGTTGCAATGAGGAGGCAGACAGGCTAGCAAAAGAAGGAAGGTGACTACCGCAGACTGATCACGAGATCAGCTATGAGGAGGCCAGAACAACCATTGGTTGGCAGTACAGGGGAAAATGGTCAAAAGACCAGCCACAGCACAACAGCAGTGATGGTCAATGGTCTATCCTGTAGTGAACAAGTTGTCATTTTTCGCCTCCGTATCGGCCATAACAGACTCCTGGCCCACATGTTTAACAAATTTTAAATTGACACAACTAGTCTGTGCCACTGTAAAAGGTGGATATGACGGCATACTGCAAGACTCACAGCTGTTAGCAGCCCTGAGAAAAGAAATTTGGCCCAATAACACAGAGCTTCCGAGCAGCTGTACGGAGGGACGGAGTCCCTAAAGTAACACAAAATGCATGATAAGGTTTGGTTCATCAATCTAGGCGGGGATCGCGAGAGAGAGAGAAGAGCTGCAGGTGTGACAATAAGAGGCAAAATTAGAAATGAATAAATCAGAAAAAGACTGGATGTGAAACCAGTCATGCAATTCATTAAGGAACAACAGATTAAATGGTTTGAACACCTGACAAGAATGACCTTGTATTGCCTACCACAGAGAGCCACACAGACAAAATATAATGAGCACAAAGAGAAAGACCACGCAAAAGATGGAGCGGTGGCATCAAGAACAGCCTTACGAAAATGAATATCAGATTAAAAGTGCCTTAAAACAAGCACACACAAGATCACTACGTTTCTCCCCCAACACTTCTATAAAGAAGTAAATGGTGGAAAAGAAGAAGGAGAAGAAGAAGACTGGCGTTATAGCAATTTGGACGGACCAGAGGTGCTCAGCTCCCCTAGGCGATGTCGAAAGGAATGCATACGGATGGTTCATGTGGCTCGCTAGTTCTTCTTTTTCTTCAGCGATTTCTGGTCATGCACTTAATTTACTGTAGACCACAAACTGGGCAGTCAGCTTCAGGTCTGTCAGGTTTCCCCAAAGCTTAGTTTTCAGGTCGACTGGCTGTGGCCACATGCTGCTTCACAGCTCACCCAGGAGAGGACAGTCTTGCAGGATATGCTTTGGTGTCTGTTCCGCCTGCTGACACTGACAGAGAGCTGTTTGACTTATTCCTAGTCTATATAAGTGTTTGTTGAGTCTGCAGTGTCCGGTGCGTAGTCGAAATATAATGACCTGGTCTGTTCTGCTTATGTCTTTGAGTGAGTCTTTTCCATAATCATATCTAGTGTTTGTCTTCCAGTCTACTGAAGATTTTCTCTGTATGAGGGTTTTGACCTCTTGAAAAGACAGGGGTTGGTAAATTTGCTTTTTATCGCTACCCTCCTTAGCTAAGACATCGGCACTCTCATTGCCTGCAATGCCACAGTGAGATGGAATCCACTGCAAGTAAATTTTTGCCTTTTCTGAAAGCTGAACAAGTTCTCTTTTTAAGTTTTGTACTGTGCTGTAACCGGATTTAGCCTCCAAGGCTTGTATAGCTGACAGTGAGTCTGTAAGAAATATCATCTTGCCTGCAGGTGCTTGCATCTTATTCATGTGCTGTGCTGCCATCAGAAGGGCTAAGAGTTCTGCTTTGCAGTTGGAACATATTCTTCCAGTAGGGGCCGATAGAGACACAGTAGTAGCATCTGGGTGCCTAATGTACACTCCTGCTCCACCATTCATGGCTGCCTCCATTGCCGATCCATCTGTGTAAATTCTTATCCAGCTGTCTTCTGGAAACATGTAATGGAGATGTTCCATTGCAGTTGCTTTTTTCACTAGGTTAGGCTCGGCATCTTTGTTTAACAATTTAGAGATGGAGGTTGAGAAGTTTAGTGCTACTGAGTCTGGTTCGAGTGATCAAAAGTAATTCTTCTGGTATGGAATTATAATTTGCACTGGTTACACAAACTTCTAATTTTGTCCCTCAGGCAGCCAGTTCTGTTTGCACTGACAGAATGTAGTTCTAAACTTACTTAAATTGCTAGATAGATTCAATGTACCATTTAGTGTCTTCATCCAACAGACGGTCGACTAAAAACCGAAGGGCGTCCTCTCTATCCGTCTTTAACTCCCCAACGATCGATGCCGTTTATTGCTGTCAGTTCTCATAGCCGCAAACTCCCGTATGCCCATGATAGTAGATCCACGTAAGTCTCTGAAGGTTTGGAAACCTGAATAGATAACATCCACTCATACCACAACTTCTCGTTTTGGACCTTCCGAAGCATCGATTCAGCAGTCAGACACAATAATGGCCACAGTAAGCAAAGTTTCAGAGAACAATTAGAAGCCAGCTGTAACTGTCTCAACCTCCATCCTCATGCTGGAAGTGATTGTCCTGCATACTTCATTCAGCTACGCAACGACCCCACCATCGTACATACAGCAACATTATCATCACTTGCGTTTTTACCCATAGTCAGGAAGAACATTTTTAATTTCATGACGGCCATTCTTATCACATTTCTGTCTGACCCAAAAAAAAAAAATTAAAGGAACCCCTGCCGTTTTTCTGCCCATGATGTCAATAAACGCTTGACGAGTGGTGTCAATTATATAGCCGTCCATCGCAAGCGATGATGACAACAATCTCAGACGTGTGCTGTTGCACCTCTCTGGTGTGTGCGGAGGTGACTGTAGAGTCCAATCCTAGAACAGAATCCCGACCACAGGTGGGGCATACATAATCAAGGTTAGACATGTGCGTGTTGTGTGCTCTGTCTTTTCGCGCTGCTCGTTTTCTCTGTGACTCAACAATACGATGATTCTCAGCTATTCGGGTTCCTCTTTTGTTGTTACAGCGCCACATTTGGCGATCTTGCGCAAGGATTCCCAGCACGTATTGTCTATATCGAAGCATTTCAGAGACACTTTAAGAGTGTCTTTAAAGCGTTTTTCTGTCCACCAGCTAAACGTCTGCCCCTTCAAGCTCGCCATACATCAACTGTTTTGGGATGCGTTTATCAGGCATTCGAGCAACGTGACCGACCCATCTCAGTTGGGCCTTCTGCAACAGGGTGTTGACGCTTGGGATCTTTGCTCTTGTGAGGACTTCGCTGTCTGGAATTTTGTCCTGCCAGTTTATTTTTAGTATTCTGCGTAGACAGCTTGTGTGGAAATGGTTTAATTTTCTTGCGTGTCTGCTATACACTGTCCATGTCTCGCTTGCGTACAGCAGCGTGGTTAGCACTATGGCCTGGTAAACTTTCAGCTTTGTGACTATGCTTATCCCCTTCCGTTCCCACACAGTGACACGTAACCTTCCGAACGCAGCACTGGCTTTGGATATCCTATTGTTGACCTCAGAATCTATGTTTGCCGATCTGGATAGGAGGCTGCCAAGATAAGCAAAGTTGTCCGTTGACTGGAGACGCTGGTGTTTAATGTTGATGACTGGATCGTAATACTGTTCTCTAGGGGCGGCTGGAACATGACCTCTGTTTTTTTTGGTGTTAATGGCGAGGCCAAACCTATCACAGGCCATTGAGAACTTGTCCATGTATGTCTGCATTTCTTCCAC
Organism: Arion vulgaris; assembly: GCA_020796225.1. Taxonomy (NCBI): domain Eukaryota; kingdom Metazoa; phylum Mollusca; class Gastropoda; order Stylommatophora; family Arionidae; genus Arion; species Arion vulgaris. The sequence goes on from CM036776.1 coordinate 18,195,299, forward strand.
AGAGTTGGTAGCGAGGTCACAGTCATCAGCAAACAACAGGTTTGAGATAGTTGATTCTTTTACCTTGGTGGAGGATTTTAACCTCCGAAGATTGAATAGATTACCGTCTGTCCTGTATCTAATCTTTACCCCATGTTCGTCGCCTTCCCAAAAGACATCCGTGAGCATGGCAGCAAACATCATGCTGAAGAGTGTTGGGGCCAGTACACAGCCCTGTTTGACGCCGTTGGTGACATGGAAGGCTTCCGACAGCTCCCTTCGTCAAGTACACGTGCCATCATGCCCTCGTGAAACTGTTGGACGATCTTGATGAATTTCACTGGGCATCAAAATTTTTCCATGATCTTCCATAGACCCCTCCCTGTTAACCGTGTCGAAAGCCTTTGTCAGATCGACAAAGACCATATAGAGGTTACGGTGCTGCTCTTGGCATTTCTCCTGTAGTTGACGAGCAGCAAATATCATGTATGCTGTTCCACGACCTGCTCTGAAGCCACATTGGGTCTCAGGTTTCAGGATAGCTACGATGAGAAAGACGTTTTGCAATGCTATTTAGTAACTATTGGTATGTAACGAGTATTCGAGGACATCGTACAGTACTGTGAGTACACTCGTTTACAGAAGACCGCATTGTACTTCCGGTTTATAAAACATGGCGGAAGAATTTAGGTTCGTATTTGTTATTACAAAACCGTAAAGATTTTGAATTGTGCTGCTTTAGTATAATTTTGATAATATTTTGGTGTATTGGTTTATGTTAAAAAATGATTGCGGCTGCTCTTTATGAATTATCGTGACTGTAATGTGTATATTTTAAACGATTATTATGTATATATGTAATGTTAATAAAGTTAATTTTAAAACTCATAGGCCAGATGCCAGATGTCCTGCCTCTGCAGCCGTCATGTTCAAACCAGTTATAACTGAGTTACATCCTGAATCCATCTTCTCCGTAGTCTTCCTCTTCTTCTCTTTGCCGGTATGCCTCCTTCCATGATGGTCTTCCCCAGCCCTTCATGTCTTTTTATATGTCCAAAATATCTCAATTTTCACTTTCTTATTTGTAGCATCAGCCACTTTTCTTTGATTTTGAGTTCTTTATGGATAGATCTATTTGTTCTCTTCCCTGTCCAAGATCATATACGGAGGACTCTTCTGTAAGACTTATTATATTCAAAGGCACATATATGTTTTTCCACTGCTTTATTAAATGTCCATGCTTCACACCAATACGTTGCCACTGGGAATATGCATGCTCTTACTCTTAGTATTCCGATCTTTTTCTTCTTCTCAGTTCTGTTCCATACTGTTTTGAGTTGTTTAATTTTTTTGAAAAGTAAAGCCACATTTGTTCTTCTTTTAATTTCCTTCATCCCATTTCCATCTGTTAGCAGTGAACCAAGATATTCAAAACTGTTCACATTTTCTATTTTCTCTCCATTGATAAAAATATCATTTGTCATGTTCGTTTTATGTTATTATTTTTGTTTTGCTACATTGAGTATTGAGATATAGATTTTGTTTTTCGCTTTATCTTTCACTTCTAATAATTTCTCAATCCTTTTTGTGATGTTGACAGTAACACTGTATCGTCAGCGTATCGTAGTTCATGTATTTCTCTTCCTCCGATTATAAAAGGATCGTATTGTTCTTTTCCGCTATCTTCTGTAACATTCCTCATGATTATTTCTGCATATATGTTAAACAGACAAGGCGACAGAATGCAACCTTGTCTGGCTCCTGCCCTATGTCAAACCAGTCTGATGTATCATCACATGTTCTTACAGCCGCCATTTGATCACTATAAAGTTCTCTTATGATCTGTATCAAATGTAATGGGAATCCCATTTCTCCCATAATCTTCCACAATTCCTGATGCTCTACACAATCAAATGCCTTTGAGTAGTCAATAAAGCATGAGTATAGATCTACATTATACTCTCTAGATTTTTCTATGATTGTTCTCATGTTAAATATATGGTCCCGTGTAGCTCTGTTCCCTCTAAACCCAGCGTGTGTTGGTTTTTTCCCCATTTTCCTATACAGTCTTCCCAAATAATTTTAAATAAGATTTTACTTGTGTGGCTTATCAATGCCACTGTTCTATAGTTTGTACATAATTTGGTGTCTCCCTTTTTAGGTATTGGGATAAATATTGATCTTTTCCATTCCTTTGGCCATATTCCTGTTTCCCATACCTTTTTGCATATTCTTTCTTTCTTCTTTTGTCCTTCTCTGCTTTTTGCCGCTAGGCGTAGCAGGTTTAACTGATGATCGGTTTCCGAGATAATGCACGCTCTGTCGCTTGATATGGTGTGGTATTGTGGAGTTTTAAGATGTCTGTAACTCCATCAACCCATCTTTTTCTTGGTCTGCCATTTCCTCTTGATGATTCCATTTTCAGGTTGTACGCTCTTGCAACTGGTGTATTCGGGTTCATTCTGACCAAGTGGCCAAACCATTTGAGTCTCTGTTTTTCAATAAATCTAATAGCAGGTGTTGTTCCGACTGTTCTTCTAATTTCCTTATTTCTTATATGGTCTCTTCTTGTTTTATTTACTGCTTTCCTCAGGCATCTCATTTCGCATGTGGTAATTTTCCTTTCTTGTTCTTTTGTCAGTGCCCATGTTTGGCTCTGGTAGCACAGTGTTGGTATAAAGATTGAATTTATAATCTGTCTTTTAGTCACTACTGGAATAGCTGGGTGTTTCAAAATTGGGGTAAGCTGGTATGTAATGTTGTTGGCTTGCTGAATTCTAGTTTCGATCTCTCTGTCCAGTCTACTATCAGATGTGAAGATACTTCCAAGGTATTTGAATTCTCTCACCTGCTTTAGCGTTTGGTCATTTATTTTTATGTTGATATCTTTATGTTCTCTGCTTATAGTCATGACTTCTGTCTTTTGAATATTGATCTTCATGTTATATTTGAGGAAGCTATTGTTGAGTAAGTTTATGTGTTCTTGAAGCTGTTCAATATTATTATGGAATATACACTGGTCGTCAGCAAAGAGCAGTTCATTTTGTTGGTCTGCGTTGAGTGATGCTTCATCTATTTTGGTGATACTATCCATGTATATAATAAAGAGGAGAGGTGATAAAACACATCCTTGCCGTACTCTGATGTTACTGGAAACCAATTTGTGAGTCCGGCGCTTGTTCGCATGGCACTTTCACTTTCTATATATATGGCTCTAACACAGTCTAGCAGTGTTCCTTTTATTCCGTAGTTTTCGAGAACATCCCATAATATGTCTCTGTTAACCCTATCAATTGCCTTCTCTTGGTCTATGAAGGCTATATTCATTTGATTTTTGTGTTCTATAGTCTTTTCACTAATTTGTCTTAGGGCAAATATTGCATCTGTGCACCTTTTTCCTTTTCTAAACCCAAACTGTTGTGGGCTGAGTGCTGGCTCCACAATTGGTCTTATTCGTTGCTCCAGAACGCTTGCAAACATTTTTCCCACATGGCTTAGGAAGGAGATGCCTCTATATGTACTACAGTCTTGTTTTTACCTTTTTTCTTCCATATTGGTACTATAATAGCTTTTGCCAATCTGAAGGGACAGTTCTTTCTTCCCATGCCTTCTTGAAGATGTAATGTACCCAGGTTACTCCAATCTCTCCACACGCCTTTATTGCTTCTGCTGTTGTTCCATCAATTCCCGCAGCCTTGTTCTTTGGGCTTCTCTTAATAGCTTCTCTTACCTCACTTACTAGTATTTCAGGTTCTTCAATGTTTGCATGTCTCGGTTTGAATGATGTTTTATTCCAAGTATCTGGTATATTCAAGAGGTCTTTGAAGTATTCTTCCCATCTTTCTCTGATCTTAACTTCTTCATGTATAGGTTTACCTTGACTATCATTTATATATTCGGATGGCTGGAAGGGTTCGTCCCTTATTCTCATTTTTGCTATGGCCTTATAAAATTGTCTGCTGGACTCTACACATAATCTACTGAGATTTTCACCATACATGGTTCAAGATTTTTCTTTCTCTTGCTTGATTACTCTGGCCGATGTCTGCCTTGCTAGTCTGTATTTATCATAATCGTCTTCTGAGCGTGTTCTTATCCAGGTCTTATATAGTTATTTTTTAATTTTTATTGCTTCTTTAACTTCATTATTCCACCATGCTGTTCTCTTTTTCTCTGTTCCTCCTTTAAATGTGGTGCCACAATGCGTTGTTAGACATTTCAAAAGAATACTCTTAAATTTTTGCCATGTTGTTTCAACGTTATCTTCTGGTATATATGCTTCTACTATAGCCTCTGTCATTTCTGTATTTATTATTCTTTGTATATCTGGATCATTTATTTTTCTGGTATCTATAATCTTGGTTCTTGCTGTCTTTCTATGTATTTTGCTAAGTGGTGTTTCATTGAGGTAGGCAATTAGTGGGCGGTGGTCTGTATTCACTGTTGTGTTTGGGATTACTCTGGCGTCTCTTAAGTTGGATCTTCTTGTTTTGCATATTGCATGATATATTTTTATGCTTTGCTCTCCTCCTGCGTTGATAAATTCTGCTGAAATATTATCATATCCTTGTGATTTTTCCATCTTCAAGCTTTTTATTGCCCATTCAACTTCCTCTAACGTTGGTTCTGGTTCTTTCTCTGTAATTATTTCAGTGTTTGCTCTATTGTCCTTTTCACCTCTGTTCATATACATTTCGCTGCAATGTTCTTTCCTTCTGTTTAGAATTTCTGCTTGTTCTATTAGGGTTGTTCCCATACTATCCCTCATTGCATTTTGTTCATATACATTTCGCTGCAATATTCTTTCCATCTGTTTAGAATTTCTGCTTGTTCTGTTAGGGCTGTTTCCATACTATCTTTTATTGCATTTAGTTTTGGTTTAAACGTTATGGTCATTGATTTTATTTCTTTGAACATTTCCCTTTCTTCTGATGTTCTAACCGTGCACAACAATTTTGTAGGTATTGCTTTTTATCTCTTATGTTCTTCCTTATTTCTTTTGTTAAATTTTTGTATGCCAACCTATTTTCTTCCTTTGCCCTGTGCCTTTTTCTCTCTTCTCTGCTGTATTAACTATAGTGTATTGTTTGTAATCCACTCATTCTTTCTGTCTTTTCTCCGTGGAACCATATCTTTGGCTGTCAACAATAGGATATCTCTAGTATGTGTGGTTGGGGCATGGCATAAGCTATAATTATTCCTGTATGTGCTGGAACTGATCATGACCCTACTTCACCTCCACATGGTGGAGGTTCTCAAACAGTGGCAGCACTCTAGCAACTTAGTAAGTCTGGCTAGTATATATTAATACTATATATATGTTATATATATATATATGAGGGCATGAAAGCCAGTATACAGTTCGATGGCAGCACATCTGATAGTTTTGAGGTTAAGAGTGGAGTCAAGCAGGGCTGTGTTCTTGCCCCCACTCTCTTTGGCATCTTCTTCGCAGTCCTTTGAACCACGCCTTAGGGGACGCTGATGGTGATGTTTTCATCCGCACTAGATCTGATGGTTCACTGTTTAATTTGGCTCACTTAAGAGCCAAGACAAAACGACGGAAATACTTCTCAAGGACCTCCTTTTCGCTTACGATGCTGCCTTAGTCGCCCACAGTGAGACTACACTGCAATGTCTAATTAATAATTTGTCAAAGGCAAGCGACCTCTTCTCTCTGACAATAAGTGTCTCCAAAACAGTTGTATTATGTCAGGGAGGTAAGACATCAAATATCACTTTAAATGGCAACCATCTAACACCAGTTCAAAAATTCTTCTATCTTGGGTCCACGGTCACTGACATCATTTCTCTTGATGAAGAAATCAACGTCGTATAGGAGTGCGGCTACTACATTCGGCATACTATCAAAGCAAGCGTGGGACAACAAAAAAATTGACATTGCAGACGAAGACTCAAATATATCGAGCCTGTGTAATTAGTTCTTTACTATATGGCTCAGAAACATGGACAGCCTACTCAAGACACGAGAGGAGACTTAACATCTTTCACCTTCGATGTCTCCGCAAGATTATGAACATCAGGTGGTACGACAAGATAACCAACTCTGAAGTACTACAACGTGCAAATCTGCCTTCCATCATGGGCATGCTCAGCAGTAGACGACTAAGATGGTTGGGACATGTGAGAAGAGTGGAAACTTATTGCATACCAAAACAAATGTTGTTCTGTGAACTTTCGGAGAGGAAGAGGCACCAGTGCAGACCACTGCTCAGATATAAAGATGTCTGCAAAGCCTCAATGAAAAACTTTTCTATAGGTCCCAGCACATGGGAGGGACTAGCTGATGACAGAGTTGTGTGGAAAGCCAAATTACGAAAGGCGCAGAGTCTTTTGAGAAGAGACTTATGTACGAGCTGAATGGCGAAAAGCGAAAACTCAGAAGTTGTCACAGTAAAACACTTGCCAATTGACCGTCTGTAAAGATGAAAAGGGCCATATATATATATATATATATATATATATATATATATATATATATATATATATATATATATATATATATATATATATATATCGTTTTATGGAGAGCTGCTATCCACACACTGATACTATCACTTTCAGTTTGGAATATCTTCATTGCACTACGGACATGTCCATAGGTGCTTCGATCTCCTTTGCAATATTTCCAACAGCGTCCATCGACTGACCGCACCAGTTCTATTTTGATTGATGAGCCTACTCGTATACCTGTTGTACTGTTCTTTCCTTGCCACACCAATCTTCAAATCCAGCTCTCGCAGTCTAGTAGTTGACGTGGATTGGTTTCGATGATCTTCTCTGCGGCCACGCTCTATGAGGGCGTTCACGATGTCAGCTCTGTCCATTGGCTGGATATGGTGGCAGAGCCAGCCAGCCTGTCTGCTCTCTCATTGCCAATGACACCCATGTGCCCCGAAACAAAGACAAGACTAATTCTGCAAATTGTTGACGCCTGCAGTGATTCAGTCCATTGCCTGCGCACCGAACCGGCCTCCACCTTTGGGATCATACTCAATGGGTTACTCAGAATGCACGCATGAGTGTAGTTTTGTGACTCTAGCCAGAGTAGTGCATTGGTCACCGCCAGTACCTCCATTGTCATGCTGCTTGTCATACTAAATGCACCACTGGCTTCCTTGACCATTCTGCCACATGAGCTTGCAGAGAAGGCCCATGCAGATTTTTCGTGACGAACTACCGATCCATTCATGCAAATCACAACGCTGCTGCATTGCAGTTTTCATCGATGATGGCTTTGACGTCTGCATTCAACGCCACGGATTTCCCTCTCTGCAACCTTTGTCAAATTTAATGATGGTTGAAAAAGTGTTCCAGTATATTGGAGGCATCGGTATCCATTCTTCACCATAGTCAATATTATTGAGCCCGCATACCAGCTGAACAGTATCTGCGGCACGGCCAACCCATGACTTGGCCCGCTTTAGCCGATTTCCACCACTGGTGCTGAGCTGTTCATGCAATGGGTGATCCTTTTTTGGCACTATTTTGAGATAGGCACGTGCTCTAGCTATCTTGAGTTTATGCTCCATGGTAGGAAAATCAAGGAGAAACCTCATCGCCACACAGGGTGTGTATCCCTTGTGCAACCGAGGATGATGCTCATAGCTTCGTTCTGTATTCTCTCCAGCCTTTTGATTTCGTTTTACTGACAGTAAGGATGGCCATTGCATATTCAATGGTGGAGAGGACCAGTGTCTGATACAGGATGACAAGCAGTCGTTGCTCGATGTTAACAGCCGCCATGACTCACATTGCCGCCAAACCTTTGCGTGCCTTGACAATGACATACTCAACATGTTCTGGAATCACAGGCTGCGGTCAAATGTCACACCCAAAAATTCATCGATTTATCTACGGGCAAAACAATACCGCAAAGTTTCACACAAGACGTACATGCGTTAACGGTGTGATTGTTGAGTGAGAACCGTGTCACTGCTGCTTTGATAGAGTTAATTAGTGCACCAGAGACATCACACCAGTCTGTGATGCGGTCGAGTTTCCTCTGTATCTCACCAAACTGCAAGCTACATGAGATTTGCTCGCACAACAAAAGTGTATTTTCTCAGATTGGCGGCGTCTAGAGATCGATAACCAACATAGAAGCATGCAAGTGACTGTTGGTCATACAAGAATTGCCCAGTTCGGACAAAACTCTTATTGATGGCTGATGTTTCTGTAGACTGTAGTGCTGCCTCTAAATAAACAAAATATATGTAACAATACTGACTGGTCCTCTCATTACAGCTTATATAACGTTTTGCTTTCCTAATTGGGAAATACAGTGAAAACTCCAATCCGTTGGGGAAAACTTATGTCAGAAAACAGTAGAAAATGTTCTGTTTTGGAACAATCTCACTGGGTCCGTGAAAAATGACAAAGCAAGAAATGCTGTTCAGCTCAGATCATACACAAACTGCAGTGTCAGTGTATGGTTGAAAAGTGATCAATAGTGTCAGACATTCAGTTGAGAAAGAAAGATGTAAGTGGCTGTCATATCGGGCAAATCCAAGATTACTTTAGTAGACTTTTTTTTTACGTGCTGTAGGTGCCTATGAACGAGAAGCAACATATTCAAGTTCTAGAAGCAGTCTACACAGAGTTAGCGTGATAGATTTTTGTTTGTTTGTTCGCCCACTATTTCTTCAGATGTAGTTTTAAACAGAACTCTTAGCCCTTCTGACGACAGCACATGAATAAGCTGCAAACACTTGCAGGCAAGATGATATTTCTTACAGACTCACTGTCAGCTATACAAGTCCTTGGAATTATATGAACCAATAATCTAAATATTACTTACTTACTTAATCCCGTCATGCCTAGTGACACATGGGGCTTCAGAAAGGACTTTCCATGCTCTCCTGTCCCGTGCAACCTTCAGCGCAGAGCCCACGTCAGAGATGCGGTGTCCAGTTCCTCTTCCATCATGCGCCTTCATGTTGTCCGTGGTCTGCCTTTCTTTCTCTTTCCCTCTGGTGTCCAAGTGAGGGCTATCCTTGCAGGCATTTCTTGTCTCATTCTCATAACATGTCCGAGCCATTTCCATCTTCTCTTTTTGAGTATGTCATTCATTGCCTCTTGTCTTGTGTCTTGGAGTAGTTGGTTATTGGATATTTTTACTGGCCAAAAGATTCCCAAGATTCTGCGAAGACAAGAGTGGTGGAAAACTGACAGCCTGCTAGTATCTCCTTTGGTCATCCTCCAACACTCCGATCCGTAGAGCAAAACTGGCAAAACAATGCTTTTATAGAGTTTAAGCTTTGTGGTCCTATTGTAGATTTTGGACTTCCATACTGGTTTCATTCTGGCAAAAGCGGTTCTGGCCTTACTCAGACGTGATTTTATATCTTCCTCTGTGCCACCATTTAGTGTCAGTACGCTACCAAGATATGTAAACTGCTCAACCCTTTCCAGTGTTTCATCTTCTAACATTACTGGTTGTTGGATTTCACTGTTTGTCATAATTTTTGTTTTTCCTGTGTTTGTTTTGAGGCCTACTGTCTTTGCCGTGCTGTGAAGTATTGTACTTTTCTCTTGTATATGTTCATATTTGTGTGACACCAGGGCTATATCGTCTGCAAAGTCCAGGTCCTCAAGCATCTCGAAAGGGTCCATCTTATTCCTCTTGGTGCTTGTTGTTTTATGGCATTTTTAGCACCCAGTCAATTGTAATACTAAACAAAGAGAGGACATTACGCATCCCTGTCTTACACCAGATTTTACTGGGAATGTTTTGTTGGAATTCTTTAGGTTGCAGGAGAAATCTTTATAGAAGAGGGCTATGATGTTGACAAGCTTCTGCGGTACGCCGTATTGTCTCAGTATCTTCCATAGGCTGTCTCTGTGGACGCTGTCGAATGCCTTTTCAAAATCTATGAAGTTGATATATAGTCCTTTGCCACTCGCTACATTGTTCTAAAATGTTACGCAGGGTAAATATGTGTTCATTTGTTCCTCTTCCTTTCCTAAATCCTGCTTGCTCCATTCGTAGACACTTGTCTACTGCTTCTTGTATTCGCATTATGACAATTTTGCAGAATATCTTACTTGGGATTGAAAGCAACGTGATTCCTCTCCAGTTATTGCAATCTGTTAGGTCTCCTTTCTTGGGGATTTTCACCACAGTACCCTAGTCCAATCCTTAGGCAATTCTTCTTTCTCCCAGATATCTGCAAACAATGGCTCTAATATGTTTGCAGCTAAGATGGGATCGATCTTGAAAAGCTCTGCTGTCATTTCATCATTTCCGGTGCTTTGTTGTTTCTCAGGGATCCAATAGCTTTACTATTTCTTGCTTTTCTGACAATTTGAGGTTGATATCAATATCCTGTGCGGCCGGTGGGATATCCGGTGGATGTTCAGGATCAGGTCTGTTTAGCACATCTTCAAAGTGGGATGTCCATCTCATATCCTGCTCCTGCTCTGTTGTCAACAGTCGTCCTAGGCTGTTTCTGACTGGCATGTTATGGTTGTGTCTTTTACCTCCGCATAATTGTTTGGTAATCTTGTACAGTGTGTGCAGATCATGTACTTTAGCAGCTTTTTCTGCTATTTCTGCTGTCTTTTCCATAAATTGTCTCTAAAAATTGTATCATTTAAACTACAGTCCTCTGCTCTACCAGCTTCTTCTTTGTTGTCTTTTACGACCAATTTTAATCACTCTTTGTGATATGTTTGATCTTTGCCAAGAACGTGTATACGTTGCACATTGGTTTGGTAGGCCCTAAACGCTTAGACTTCTACCGTTTAGGACATGTGTATCCGATTTCGCCAAACATCCTTAGTCGCCTCTTACGACATGCATGGCAGGTAACAGTGGTTGGGCGGGTTCTCCCAGCTAAGCTCATAGAGTATGGCGAAGGTAGTTCTGCAAACTAGTGATACACCTCACTGAAGTTTACAAATTGTTTATTTTCTTCTTTTCAGACTTGTGCAGCCTAAGGAATATTACAACAAATTTCTGGTAAGACTTGTAAGCTACTACTACTATTGCTACTACTAGTACTGCTATTACTTCTGCTGCTATTACTACTATAACTACTTCTATTGCTACTACTGCCACTAGTACTACTATTGCTAGTAATACTAATAGCATTAGTAGAACCTACAAACCAACACCTGCCAGTATTGTAGACTGGGAAACTTTGACCGTGATGTCCAAGGCTAATAGGGGCTCTGCCCCACCTAGGGGATGAACTCCCAAGTCAGTTTTTTTTTTTCCTCGACCCACAACTTAGGGAGGCGGATCCGAATAAAATGCACACAGATGTAGAGCAAATGAAAAATAAGTAAACTTTGTGCCTTATAAACTGCATTGTGTAAATGCTCTCTCAAGCCTGTGACACCCATGGTGCATAGGGCAGCAACAAATGCATGCCATTCTCTGTATTGTATTACGGCTGTGATTCATTTCTTTCAGTTCCTATTCTACTCTTCTTCTCTGGGTCGTTTTGTGCTTCACATATTCGTTTACCATCTGTTGTCCACCTCAGTGCAGTTTTTGTTACAAAGTTAGTGTCACTGGTTCGATTCACCTCCATTTTCTCTTTTGGATGATGGTGTTCATATTCTCTTGCTGACAAGTAAGCAGTTCTTGTTTAAAGATAGTTTTTTTTAGTGTCATCATTGCTGTTTTCGTAACATAGTTTTACAAGATAGGATTGTTAGCACTAAGCCAAAACCGGGAAAATGGAGGACCAGAAAGCCATATTTAGTCTGATCTGTCTGGCCTGGGTGACCCTGCAAGGAACATATGTTCCTGCCATCCTAGCCCACTATCGTTGAAGCACACAAGCCTCCCCATCATCATCATTGCAAGGTAATAGCCTCATGGGAAGGGTGTAAATGCTATTTTGAGTATACATTTTTTTACAGCAATAATTTCTTTTTTTTTTTCAGGATAAAAATGTGAGACCAGATGAAAGAGAACTGGCAGATTTTCGACAAACTATTTTGAACATTGGTAAATATATGATTGTATTTAATTTAACATGCAAACAAAAACAAATTTAAAAAATTGAGAGTTTGTTAAGTGTTTTATTTTATGAGGATATTTGGTTAGTCTCGAGAGGTACTGAATTGGGGTGCGTAATAGCATTAGTTACTGCTTTCTCTACATGTGGGCATCTGTAGCTTAAGCGGTAGTGAGCCGGTCACAACCCAAGCGTACCTGGTTCAAACTCCGTGGCGGGCAGTTTGAAAGCAAATTGTTTCTATGGAAAAGAACTATAAAAATAGACCGCACAGTTCAGAAAGCAATGGCAAACTACTGAACGTGTAAGTGGTGCCTAGAAAATCTACTACTCGTTTACTGTGGTTGATGGCTAAGTCCTGTAAAGAATCTGCACGATTTTCATTTCTCTACTCGCACTTTGAACCTGTCAGCCTTTATCAGGGGTTAGGGAGAATCATCATCATTTTACTCTGAACATGTCCATAGCTGCTCAGATCTCCTCAACATTTCCATCAGCGTAAGTTGACTGATCACCCCAATTCTGTGTTGATCAAACGTCTTATACCACAAGCAAAGTGCTCATTTCATGTCTGGCAGTTTCCGGTTTCAGCCTCATCTTCACTCTGGAAAGGGATGCCGATTCATACAAGTCTGTTAAACGAAATTGTCGATTCAATCTGCTTCGACGTGGTGTTGATGATGTCTGACCTGTCTATTGCCTCTCCCTCATCGGTCACCGCTGTGTCAGCTAGCCAATCTTCTCGCTCATTGCTCTGCATGACCTGGGACAAAAACAAAAGTTTAAATGGATCATTTATGATGTGTTAAGTGTGTCGAGCCATTCATTTCATATGTAGCCAAACTGGATTTTCTTGAGCTGTTATGATCTCCTCTATTCTCCCTTGTGGTGCCGAGGTCCACAAGGGAAGTAGAGAATAGCACCACTGCGGCCTACAAGGCATGTCGTAAAAGGTGACTGATGTAGGACCTAGGGAAGCTACTATAGTAAATAAAAAGCATCCCAGAAATTGGATGTGCTGGCCTACTTGTAGGCGCATAACTGGCACAGCGTACAATCACTCTTAGGCTCAGATCACATACAAATCACACAGAGTGTTTAACAGGTGGTCATTGTGGAGCATTCGAAGAAGAAGAATTTCCTCTTTTTATTCTCAGGTCTGTATGTGAATATGTGTGCTTCAAAAGACAGTGAAGTTTATATGAGAGATTCCACTGAATATATAGACAATATTTTAAACTATCGAAAGAAATGATTACCTTTAATGATAGCATATATTATCCTATAGTTATATTATATGTTTATCTTTTATAATGGATGCAGAGACATTTGAGTCTGGGTTAACATCTGACCTAGATTGTTCCAGCAGGATAGAGTAAATCTGTTTTATTCCTTGTGTGGTGAGGACAGTGGGTCTGAATTAAATATGTTGAAACAAAGGTAAGCGTAAAAGGTAAACAGTTCAGTAAACTTGTCTCAGTTATTTATTATTTATATATATATATACATTCTCCTTTATTAGGTTGTATTACAACAGCTGAAGGATCTGCCTTGGTCAGGTTAGGACATACAACAGTCATATGTGGCATCAAAGCTGTGAGAATTTTGTTTTGTTTGTTGTCTTGATTCATCTTTTTATTATAGACTAACCGCATTTTTTTTAAAGAGTTTGATTATGCCAAAATAAAATTAATGCAAAGAACACATTTTTATACCATTGAAATATGGTGTTCGGCCCATATTGACAGTTCCACATAAGGTGGCTAAGTGGTTAAGCCTTTGCCTTGTGAGTCGAAGGTTGTGGGTTCGAATCCGGGCGCCCGTTCTGTTCACAAGTGCAATTTTTTCCAGAAACCCCTAGGATTGCTGCTGGAGCTACAGAGTTCGTCCTTTGTGCAATACTCTCGGCAGGTGGCGTGCCATTTCTGCAGAGTGGGACCGAGCCATGTGGGATAAAACCCGGTGCAATGAAGTCAATCCTTCGGCTTTAACACTTTGCTGCCACCGACGACAAAAGTCGGCGAAGTACAAACTCCCTTTTGCTGCTGCCGCCGACTTTTGTCAGCGGACATGTGCCGTCGACGATGTCTTTTAAACGGGAGTATCGCTTGCGAAACGGGTCGCGTGGACGTACTACTTCCGTATTGTTCCGGCGAGCTCTCCAAAATGGCGGATCTAACACACACGCGTAAACGCGGATAAGTCCGATTTTCGTAAGTAAACAAAAATTTCCAAAATGGACGACATAGCTGATGAATAGTGATGTCCAAAATGACTCTTTTTCGGACTTTTAGCCAGTGATAGTGTTAAAACGAACTCTGAATGTGATATGAATTTGAACTGTGATTCACGTGACGATGTTTATAGATCGATGGCAGATATTGTCACGGTTACGGGAGTAGATGACGGACACCTATCTCGAAAACGACGGTATATCATACTGTGGATAGGTATGAGGATATCAGTTACTACAATAGCTTGTGGATTATAAGGAATATATTCCACATACAGACAGGTTAGTAGCTCATTAATATATGAACACTATTCCGTAGTTTAAAAGTCCTAAGTTTATTAGTTTATTTTTACGATTTTTTGAAATTGTCACTCTGAAAACTGATCATACCGAAAAATAGCGTGGCACTGGGCCAGACTTTGTTGAAAAATGAGTGGCAGTGAAAGTGTTAAAACCCTTTTTTTTTAAATTTAACTGTATGATGTGTACATTTCTGATTGTTACACTGACATGTTTTGTCTTTGATGTGGGACATTTGCAGTCTTATTGTTCATGCTCTTACACATCCTAACACTACCCACAAGATATTGTTTTTTTATCCAGAAGCACTTGAGCTTTCAGCTCTTCGGCTCGGTGCCACAGACATCGTAACCCCTCAGTTCGGTGCCATGAACACCATAAATCTGGAGAACCTGTGGCTTTTCTGCCAGCCCACGGAATTGAACCATACTCACAGGGGCTTGTCGCCGTCGTCAACGCGCTACGAACACACTGGGCAGGCAGGCATCAGAGGTTTTAAGGGTAACTTTCTCTTTGCTTTGAGTCAGGATATAGTCTCCAGACAAGTTTTCATGGGGATAGAGACATGTCCATAAACCTGCAGGCACATTTCTTCTCCATTCCATGTTTCCTTTATAATTGACTTGAATATTAACTCTTTCCACGCCCATTTATTTCCTCAATTTTTAAGCAGTTAATTCAAGGGAAGTAAAAAAAAAAAAATTTAAATTATGATCCCAACTACTCGTCAATAAATAAACATATATATATTATTATATACTAAATTGAAGAAAACTGGACAACTCAATAGAATAACAAGGTTAAAAAGTACTATAAGTAAAATAGTAGAAGTAAAACTAGAAAGACTTCTTACAAGGGAAGCAACTCTATGGCGCAGTGTGCGGCGTAAAGCATGGAAAGAGTTAAGTGCTATACATTGGGTTGAAAAATGGTGCTCTGATCTATACTTTTCAGAGGTAAATTAAAATCTCCACATGAAGTACTGTATAATTGTTCTTACTCTAGTCTGTTGCTTAAGCGGTAGTGAGCTTGATTCACAACCTAAGAGTACCTGGTTCAAACTTTGTGGCAGGCAGTTTGGAAGCAAATTCGTTTACATGGGATTTTTTACGAAAGGTGACCTCACCGTTCAGAAAACACTGGCAAACTACTGAACGTATAGGTGGTGCATAGAAAATCAACGACTCGTTTACTGTGGTTGATGACCACGATTTTCGCTCTAGCTGAAAGGCATTGTGCACCTATTGGACACTCTCAGTGCTGTGATGTCTGTTTTAACCAGTGTTTTACATTGTCTAAACCTTATTATATTAGTATAGAAAGAGAATTAAAGCAGCAACCCTCCAGACACGATAGGCGACAAGTTAAGCTGCTAAATTGTGTGTTTTCTTTGTTCATTTCAGGAATTAGCTAAACCAAACACAGATCAACCGATGAATGGATTCATAGGTAAAACTATTATGTTCATTGAATCTTGGATTACATGTCCCATTCTCAGAGTACTTGTATTTTAGATCAAATATCTATGCCCATGCTCCATTCTAGTACTTGTCTCATTCTCAGAGTACGAGTCACATTCTCATCAGAGTATATTTGTATTTTAGATCAAATATCTGTGCCCATGCCCCATTCCAGTACATGTCTCATTCTCAGAGTATGTCCCATTCTGATAGTATATGTATTTTTGTATCTGAGACCAACCATCAACCCCCTTTGATGTGGAGTTGGCACCTAATAATAGCCGCCCATCACAAGCGATGATGGCAACAGCCATAGACGTATGTTGTTGCACTTCTCTGGTCTGTGCGAAGGTGACTATAGAGTTCAATCCTTGAACACAATCCTCTACCACATGTGGGGAATACATGATCAGGGTTGGACGGACACAAAAGTGTTGTTTCTTCTGTCTTTTCACGCAGCTCGCTTTCTCTATGTCTCAAAGTATGACAATTTTTGGATATACGAATTCCTCTATTGTTATTACACCGCCAGATTTGGCGATCTTGCCTGCAAGGAATTCCCAGCACACATTGTCTATATCGGAGCAAGATGACACCTAATTTGGTCAAGACAAGAAACAGAGTAAATGCTGCCTTTGATGAAAATACATCTTGAAGAGGAAGACCATGGAGAAGCAGGATTCAGGATGTAACTGATGATTTTAGCATGACGGCTGCAGAGGTAGGACATTTGGTCTATGAGAGAGAGAAATTCCGAGCGATTATTAGGATAGCAAAGTTCTGCTGAGGGCAAGCTATTTGATGATTGTAATAGCTAGAAGCCAGGGATGTATTAGATGTACGGACTAGATCATATTTCTCATGTAAAGAGAAAAATAGTAAATTAATTTTTACAATTTAGTTATGAAAATAAACATTTTTAAAGTAGCAAATAAAATATTTTGGTTATATAAAGCAAAATGATGATATTGAAAAGTGGTCATAAAGACAGGAGAAAAACAACACCATAAGCCTTTCTTTGATGATCTCTGGTCATGTGCTTAGTTTCCTGTGGACCACAGACTGGAGTCAGCTTAACTCTTTAGCTGCTAAGGATGTATATATACGTTTTCCCCAATCACTTCTAAAGACTCATTAACACGTCTGCTATTATCTCTCCTCTGTGGACTAAAGATGTGTTGACACGTTAAGCATTGCTACTGTCACTGCTATACGCGTACATTCACGTTTGTGACCTAGAAAGAATGAGTAGCTATTTTTAGTTCAGCCTTCGGAAAGTATGTAGCAGCGAAAGGGTTACGGCCGGTCAGGTTTCCCCAAAGCTTAGTTTTTAGGTCAACTGTGTGTGGCCACATGCTGCTTCAAGCTCACCCAGGAGAGACAGTCTTGCAGGACATCCTTTGATGTCGGCTCCGCCTGCTGACATTGGCAGAGAGCTGTATTACTTATTCCTAGTCTGTTACGTCTGTAGTGTCCGGTATGTAGGCTAAATATAATAACCTGATCTGTTATGCTTAGGCACCATAATTGAGAAAGGAACTTCAGGACACAGACAAATAGCCAAAACTTACGGTTGGAATTAGAGATCTAGATACATAACCGCTAATGTGAAGATGGCACTTTATCTTATTGAAATCTAATGTTATGTAGATACTTTATGCCAGCCTGTGTTTCAAATTGTTTGAACTTTACTGCTTTTGCATTACAGTTCCAAATGTTGAACTGTCTCCGCTGTGTTCCCCAAACTTCCGACCAGGTCCACCTGGAGAACAGGCTCAGGTTTTAAGTCAAAATATGGCTGACCTTATAGCAAAGTAAGTAATACATGCAGAGAGGGCAAGAATAGATGAAGATTAGTAAACTGGATGGTACTTTTATCATTTATATATCAAATCATGTTTTTAGCATTTATATTCTGAGTTTTGTTAGTTTTACCATTTATATGTAGTTATTTTTTTTATCATTTAATATATCAAGCAGTGTGATTTTATCATTTATATTTTGAGTGATAGTATTTTTATCATTTATATATCAAGTATTTATGAAACAAAACAGAAACAAAATACTTTTGAGAACATGCATATTCCCTGTGGCAACATATGGATGCGAATCGTGGACCATAACACAAATGTTAAAGAACAAAATTGAAGCTTTGAAACAAGGTGTTACAGAAAAGTTCTTAGAACTTTCTGGACAGAGAAGAAGAAAAAAACATCCTACAAGATATGCATATCAAGGTGCAATGGCTCATAAATAACATCATGTCCCGGAAGATGAGATATTTTGGTCACGTTAAACGTCGCAGGGGTTTGGAGAGAATGGTAATGGAAGGCATGGTTCCTGGATTACAAGGCAGGGGACGACCAAGACTGGGAACAGGACGTTAAAGAAACCTTGGGCATTATGATAGAGGAGAAGAGAGAGCTGGTTAGAGATTTTTTTTAATCTTGCTGGTTAGATGTGATGAGGGTAACATTCAGACTGGCTGTGATTAGGATAACTTTCTGCACAGAACATGCTACATGAAGTTATTTTTATTCTTTATATACGAAATAATTTTATTTTGAATAAAATAAATCTGTGGTTAATATTTCACCTGTCATCTTCCCTGTTATATGATTATTAATGTATCTCTCATGTCCTTCATACAGTTCCCAGTGCTTGCTGCAGGAAAGTTTGTGTATTTGTCCTGGGAAGGTAAATATTGTCAAATACTTGTCATATTTGTATGTTTCTAATAATAATTCAGTAATATGTCAATCAATATGAAGTAATTAGAGTAGCTTCTAAAGAAACCACCAGAAAACTACATACGTAGAGTAGAGGGACTGAGATGATATGATTACGAATGAGGAACTCGGAGAAAGAACTAAGCAGATACCGGTGGAGAAAGAACCAAGGAAGAGGCGATGGATAGGACAGTATTGCAAGACAGGTACTGTTTTGGAACCCACAGGGAAAGAAGAGTAGGTGAAAGCCTAGACAGACCTGGAGAAGAGAGCTGGAGGCTGATATTAAAAGGATAGGTAAAAAATGGAAAGAATTTGAAGGGGTGGCAGGAGAGAGGAAGAGACGTACAAAGTTTGTTGAAGACATGTGCTCCGTTGAAAGGTGAAGAAGTCATGTTTGAAATAATAATGCTATGTTTGAAATAATAATTCTGTCATTCTTCTTCTGCGATCAACTTCTAATATGCGAATACTCTGGTATGTGTCATAAACAGGGAGGAGCGCTTGAGCTCTTCACGGTCCCCCATAGTATTTTTGTATGGTTGTTTCTGTTGGCCAGATTTTCCATTCCCAGACTGGGACAGTCTTGCAGGATGTGCTTTGGTGCTCCACATGTGCATGCAGCTGAGACCCATTCTATGGAGATGTGCTCTGAGACTGCAGTGTCCGTCTCTAAGTATGAAGACTGTTTTTCTGTTTAGTGAATACTTAATGTAGTCCAACCTCTACTGCATAGACATGTGCTACAACCGTGTACACATAACATTTTTGGTTCAAACTGGTCTTTCATCTTTTATGAAAATGAAAAATACACTATGCATGAATTCGCTACCAATGACACTGTGAAAACAAGTACTCCAGTGCTATATTGATCCAATACGTCTGTATGGCAGCGAAACATGGCCAATGAACAAATAATCAATACGATTATTGGAAGCCACAGGGATGTGGTTTTATAGAAGAATGCTGAAAATTCCATGGACAGCTAAGAAAACAAATGTGGAGGTTTTAAATCAGGCCTGCACACAAAGAAACCTTATCAAAAGAGTAAGAATCCGACAATCAATGTTCTTCGGGCATATAATGCGAAGAGACTGTTTAGAACATTTGGTGACTACAGGTAAAATTCAGGGAAGGAGATATCGTGGAAGACAGAGGGAGAAGATGTTGGAGAGGGAGAAGATGTTGGATGACTTGACATCATGGTTCGACAAAAGATCGACGTCTGAACTTATTACATGCACCAAGCAAAGAGAGTTGTGGAGAGACATGATCGCCTATGCAGCATGGCACTTGATTGATTGAATTGACTTCCCTTGCATATCCTCATTGCTATAATTTTAGGTTGTCCAAATGTATTCTTGATTGATTGGACCATCATCATTGCTCTTCGGTGAGTGTGCTCCAATCTTTCTTACACTGAAGATCTCAGCGACAGTGCACGAACTCCGTACTCAGGGTCCCCGGTGTAATTTAGAAGTTGATGAAAATATTTGTAAAAATGATACTTTAAAATCTTCCTAATGAATTTTCTTATTATATATTGAGATATATTCTTATTCTCTTCTTCTTCGAACGCTACATAGTAGTTACTAAATAGTGATTTGTATTTAATCTAAGGTACATTTTGCTAGTTATGTGCCTACAAGTAGGCCAGCACATCCGATTTCTGCAATGCTTTTTATTTACTAGGGTATCTTTCCTAGACCCCTACCTCAGTTGCCTCTCATGGCATGTTTTGTAGGTCACAGTGTTACTATTCTTTGCTCCCTTGTGAGCCCTGGCAACACATGCAAGAATTGGTCTCTAAAATCAAATCTTTGATGATATTGTCACTAAAATAATTATATACTTTGTGACTAATTGAAAGGTTGATCCAAGTTAATAACTTCAATCTCTGAATTTTGTTTTGTTGCTAACTTCAATCTTTGATCTCATCTTCACCAGCTGGTTTGGGTGCTTCATATAGACCTGGTTTGTTTAGATTATGATGGAAATGTCATGGATGCCTGCACTTTGGCTCTGGTTTCTGCTCTCAAAAACAGTAAGTGTCTGGTATTAATGATTTTATAGATCTTTCTGCCTGTGTGTTGCTGGGGCCCGCAATGGGAGCAAAGAATAGTAACACTGCCACTTACAAGGCACGTAGCGGCGACTGAGGTAGTGACCTAGGGGAAACTACCTTAGTAAATAACAGCATAGCAGAAATGTGATGTGTCGTCCTGCATATAGGCGCATAACTGGCACAATTTATAATTACTCTTAGGCTCAGATCACATACAAATCACAAAGGGTGGTTAACGAGTGGTCGATATCAAGCGTTCAAAGAAGAAGACAAATCTTTCAGTTTAGAATAACTTCATTGCGCTCTGATCGCCATTGCAATATCTCCAACAGCTTCCAGTGACTAACAGTACCAGTTTGATGTTGATTGATGAGCCTACTCATATACCTGTTGTGCTGTGTTTTTTTTGGCCACTTCAATCCAAGCTCATGCAGTAGGCCCAGTGAACTTGCAAGAGACGAGAGCTTTTTAGGCGGGCTGCGGTGAATGCGACATTCCACAAGGGACATGCTACAACTTGTATAGCATATGCCAGACAATGTGAAGAAAAAACAGCTTCTCACATTAACTATGTAGATCAAACTACTCCAGTTCTGGTGATCAAATAGCTTCATTGTATTAGTATCCTATTATGTTGTAGTTTCCTGTATGTTAATTTGATTGTTATAACCTCTATTCATGATTTCCAGCTTTGTTACCTAAAGTGACAGTCGATGATGAGACAGATGACATTAAAACTGATCCCACTTCACACACAACGTTACAGGTGACCTGCTGTCCAGTTTCAACTACTTTTATTATGTTTGACAAGTGAGTACCTTTCTTATTGAAATTGTGGTAATTTGTTTCTTTGTTATTCTTGTCTATATGTAATACTCATGACAATAAGCAGCATGACAGAGGAAGTACTGGCAGTGACTAATGCACTACTCTGGCTGGAGTCACAAAACTACACTCATGCGTGCATTCTGAGTAACTCATTGAGTATGATCCGCAAGGTGGAGGCTTGTTTGGTGCGCAGGCAATGGACATAATCACTGCAGGTGTCAACAATTTGTAGAATTACAAATGTCTTCATTCCAGGGCACATGGGTGTCATTGGCAATGAGAGAGCAGACAGAATGGCTGTATCCGTCGCTGTATCAGAGGAGGCCAACCAATGGACAGAGCTGACATTTTGAACTCCCTCATAGAGTGGCCACAGAGAAGATTTCATCTAAACCAATCCACGTCAACTACTAGATTGCGGAAGTTGGGATTGAAGATTGGTGTGGCCAGAAAAGAACAGTATGACATATATATGAGTAGGCGCATCAATCAAAATCGAACTGGTACTGTCAGTCGCTGGACGCAGTTGGAGATCATGCGAAGGAGATCGGAGCACCTATGGACATGTCAAGAGCGCAATGAAGATATTCCAAACTCAAACACCCATGAAAGATCATATTATACAATCCCTTACTTGGGTGTTGAGTCTGGAATCTCTTACTTGGATGGAGAGGATATGTCCACTGTATCCCCCTGCTTTGTTCATTGTAAGAGATGACTACCAAAGGTGGTTAAAGAAAAGTGACTACAAGAGAATATGCACTAGTATACCAATATTTATCTTAGTATACATATAATTTTCACCTTCAATGTCTGTCTCAGAAAGATTATGAACATCAGGTGGTACAACAAGATAACCAACTCTGAAGTACTGCAACGTGCAAGCTTGTCTTCCATCATGGGAATACTCAGCGGTAGAACCCTAAGATTGCTGGGACATGTGAAAAGAAAAAAAAATAGCTGCAGACCCCAGTTTGTGCTGTCCTGTGAACTTTCGGAAAGGAAGAGGCTCCAAGGCAAACCACTGCTCAGATATAAGAATGTCTGGAAGAACTCAGTGAAGAACTTTTCTATTGGTCCCGGCAAATGGGAAAAATCAGCCGATGACAGAGTTGTGTGAAAAGCAACATTACACAAAGGTGTAGAATCTTTTCAAAAGAGACTTAGGGATGAG
Source organism: Arion vulgaris (assembly GCA_020796225.1). NCBI lineage: Eukaryota > Metazoa > Mollusca > Gastropoda > Stylommatophora > Arionidae > Arion > Arion vulgaris. The sequence continues at coordinate 18,218,060 of CM036776.1, forward strand.
CTGAAAGGCAAGAGAGACAAGTGCAAACTCAGAAGTTATCACAATAAAACACTTGCCAATTGACGACGGAAAAGTCCATATACACACATTTACTAATAGTTATATTTGTATGACCACTGTTGTATGAGGACTTGAAGGTTGTGATGGAAACTTGAAATTCAACTAATTTGTTCCAAGTTCCTTCTAGACCAAATCATTAGGTACACCCAATATAAGCGTGAGTTTGCTTCGAGTGTCTCATCTTTTTGGAGAGAGCTTTTATTTTTTTATTGGGCCCTATCTAGCAGTGGCACAACAAGAGAACACTGAACGAGTGAGCTCCAAGTGTCACATAGGGATTTGGCAGAGAGCTGCCCAGAGCTTGTTTTTTGTGTTTATGCCTATTGGCTTTAAGAAGACTTTCACCTTCTCGCCGCCACGATCAAGTCTTGGGCAAACCTTTTTTGGTCTTACCTGACAGTGCCACAGCGGATGGATCCAGTTACACATCTTGTCTGTCATGGTTCTTATACTTAAATGTTGAATATGTAACATTTTTTCTTTGCAGCACAATTTTACTTGCAGACCCAACCAGAGAAGAAGAGTCATTAGCAACAGGGGCAATAACTATTGTGACAGAAGGAGACAACTTATGCAGCATATATAAACCAGGTATTGTTGTATTTATCTTGTTAACTCTAAAACCGAACTTGCCCACTTTAAGAGTTTTCTATGGAGTATCATTATGCTACCTGTGCCAAACCTGAACGCTGACATCAAATGATAGAAGAAAACTAGTCACGACAGAGATGAGGTGTCTATGCAGAATGCTGGGGTAACAAGAAGAGACCGGTTGAGAAATGAAGATAACAGGGAAAAAAATGGGTAAAACATCAGTACTGAACTTCATCAAGAATTAAATGGTTCTGCCACATAAGCAGATTACCGACACAGTGCACCTCAAAGAGCTATGTTGCTCCGATACAATGGATACAAAGCAAAAGGTTGGCCACGCAAAGATGGACCTCAGAGATAATAGAGGCGATAAAAACACTATGTAGCACACACAAAAGCCTGTTCTAGAAATCTATTATTATCCAGACGCTGTGAGGCAAAACAGGAATCGAGAAAAGAAAGACCATTTATCTGGCGCGCCACCTCAAGAGGAGAGTCAACAAATATAATTTTTCAACATTTTCTATTCCTTCTTTTGTGCTGGCTGTCGAGCGGATCCTCAACTAACTCATGCCAAGGGGGATACTGCACTGACCACCCAAGACTCCATCCCAGTAAGAGACTCCATAACTCACGGAATACATTAACATGCAGAGAGCTGTTGGATACTTTCGAACATGCAAAATAAAACTCTACAACACTTTATCTGCCTTACACAAAAGAAAGAGAATAAAAATTTGCACTTCTTTATTTTTCTCTAATCCAGTTTTGCCTCACAGTGTCAGGATAAGAAGAGATTTCTAGAACGAGCCCTTGTGTGCTCTTCATAATGTTTTTTAGCATCTGTTATCTCAAAGGTCCACCCTTTGCTTTGTATCCATTGTATCAGAGTAACATTGCTATTTGAGGCATCTTTTGGTAATCTGCTTATGTGGTTGACCATTTAATTTGTTGTTTCTTCGTGAAGTTCAGTACCAATGTTGAACCCATTTTATCCTGATGTCTTCATTTCTAAACCTGTCTTCTTGACACCCCCAGCATTCTGCATAGACACTTCATCTCTGCCGTGACTAGTTTTATTCTATCATATGTCAGTGTCCAGGTATACTGATATAGTAATAAGGTTGGGAGAAATATTGTGTTGAATAATTCTCTTTAATTGTTCAGGTGACATGCTAGCATTTTAAAATTGGCGCCATTTATCATTTGATTTATTGCATTGAATAAAACAGTCAAACTATATAAGTAGATACCTGCTTTGACTGGAACCAACAAGAGAAGTCTGAAGACAGAAGGAACACTTAATAAGTAGACCATAGAAATGGGAAGCTTTACAAGCAGTGCTTCAAAACAACATTTTAAAATGGATATCTTCAGCTTCTGAGCTCCAATGAGAGCAAGAATTATGGTCAGTGCGCATGTACAGGTACCAGGGCCATGCATTTGTCAGTCTATTGTCTATCTCCAGGTGGATGTTCACTCTTGCCGTTAAACGTAGCTTTAATTTGCGTTCCAGGGCCAGATGAGTCACCCTTGTGTTATATCAGTGTTCATTTAGTGTGGTCTTAATATTGCCTATCTCTTTTTCTTGGTCATCCCTTAGCTCTAGTAACTGATGTATTTTTTTTAAATGCTGTTATTGGTGGTTGGTTGTATTCCATTCTTATTAAATGTCAGAACCACTGCATTTGTTGTCTTTCAATGTATTCATGCATGAAGTTATGTCAACTCTGCTTCTGATGTCCTCGTTTCGTAGTCTATCTTTCCTGGTGACACCCACCGCCTTCCTCAAGCATTTCATTTCACATGTAGTGAGCTTTCTGTGGTATGTTGCTGTCAGGAACCAAGTTTGTGGCCAGTTAGTGCACACATAGTTAACCATGCACTTATGTGTGCACATCCATGCACTCACACCCCCCATGTCAATATAGATGGAGACAGCAGTAAAACGATGTAGAATAGCGAAACACGTAATAACAAAGTACTGGATGATGTGAAAATGTTGCATGGGCGACACTGGCATCAATTGGGTAGAAACAGCATCTGTACAGAATCAATGTAACTAGATAGTGCACTTTTGTTATTTCAGGTGGCACACCCTTCACTGATGATCAGATTGACACATGTGTACAGAGAGCTTTCATCCATGGCAAGGAAGCGTGTAGACTTGTAGAGGACACACTATTATCAATTGACATCAGAGAGCCTTCTGTGTCATAAACATTTTTTATCTCGCTTTAGTTTCATGTTAACAAATAGTAAATTTGACTTATTCAACTTTTAAACTTGAGTTCATTCTTATCTTCTTCTAACGGTTTTTGACATTGAATTGTATACTTCGAAAGTAATTACTGGTCAGCCGGGGGTCCATCTCCATATAGCATATCTTGGACATACATCGACTTGTATGCTTCTAAAGTAGTTAGTGGTCAACTGGAGTCTGTGTACATCTCCATATAGCTTGTCTTGGACTGATTTGGTAGTTGGCCACATGTTTTCTCTGTATTTGTTATCAACCAAGTCAATCACTTTTTTGTGATCTGTATGGTTTGCGCTAAGAACACGAGTACATTGCACATATGTTATGCCTTTACCACATTAGTGCTGTGGAACTGGCACATTCAAATTTCAGCCTAAGTGTAGGCAACAGGACACAGATTTCTACAAAACAGTAAAGCCCCACTTTAAAATACCACATCTGGAGTTATACTGTAAGATGGTTTGAAATCTGATTGGTCATAGGGAAGTCGTCAGTGCTGACAACCCCTTATATCTTTGAGCTGAACGTAACTCTTGATCACTCAATGCAGCTTGTGTATGATCTGAGTCGAAGAGCATGTTCAAGCATGTCCATATTTTCTGACTCGATGAGGTTGTTCTGGATATTAACCTCTTATTCCTGGAGCGGCCGAATCGCCTATATCGGTATAAACCCAAAGCGGCCATTACTGCCCGGCGGGTATATACCTTTTTAAATCGTTTTTCTATATCTTTCCTTGCGAATAGACACGCTAAATTTAGCCCTGATGTCATTGCCGATAATGGCTGCTGTCATTTTAGAAATCCGCATGTTTCTGGTGTTATTGGTTTCGTATCAGTGAATTTTTAAAAAAGTCCTTTTATTTTCTGGAAAACTTGTTATTTATGATTCAGTTGATGGAAAATTTGCAAACGTTATCTAATAAATCGGATTGATATATAATTAATTCAATATTTGCGTGCGAAAATTTACAATGCTAGTTCTAGTGTTTACAGCGATTTTCGTAACTATTAGTTACGATGAATTACGATTGTCAATGGATGCGAACACCGCCGCTTCCCTCCGTCCACCCAGGCTGTAAAGTTGAGAGAGAAGTCGCAACAGCTGAGCACTATCAATATCAAACAATTTAGTGAAGAAATAGGTTCTGCAAATGACATTGATTCAGAGTATTCTCCATTTGTGATTACCGTCATTACGGCACGCACGATTTTTACGCGAGGTATTTTTTTTAGAACTGGACAGAGCTAACCAAATAATTTGCTCTATGAAAATTCAAAAAAATCCTTCATGGACACTGTTCCTTTTCATTACATCAATATCTTTCTTTATGTAAACTATATGTGTCAAACTCACCAGTTACCTTACTACAGAATGTTTTGGTTTACCGATAAACTGTTGAATATGCCTGCTTTGTCAAATATAGTGTCAAGAAATAGATTTGAAAGTATCAGCAAATATTTGTACTTCAATGTCAATTCCAAATTCGTTCCATGAGGACAATGTGGACATGTGCAAGGTTGAACCTCTGTCTTGATTGTATGAGGCCCCTCAAGCACGTACAAACATGCAGGCTAGGCAACTGCAGGACTGATCAACTCCATTCATGCCAACCATCAACCGACTCAACTCTACTGTTTGGCAGAATGCAGAGCCGCAGTTAGTGTTTCTAAATGAAGATGAGGACTGCACCACAAAGGTGTGTGGAAACAAGTGATAGCTGCCCCACATGTAAAATCAACCTCTGTTAAGGAGATTGCTTTTCAACCTTTCAATTTACATTTATCCTCAATAAAACACATTTTTGAGTGAAACATACGTTCAATATTGTCATTCATTTTTATTTCTTCACTTGTATAATTTTTTACATCGAACTTGCATGGTATTGACAACATACATGTTTACAAACTAGTACCTCATCCATTTAACTGTAAATTGGATTTTAAATCACAAATATTGATTAGAAATTGTATTTGTTATGAATTTTATTTCACGAGCACTCCTCATTGTTGCTGGGTTATTTCCCTCGCCCTGGGAATTCGGTAGTAACTTTTTCTGAAGGGCTAGGAATAAGAGGGTTAAAGATTTTCAACCATTTTTGGAGATTTGCTTTTTGTCATCCCCAAAGGGATTTGGCGTTTCGCTCCATAATTCTGTTTTAGGGAAGCGGAAATGTTGGACACAGGATAGATATATTTATAACAGCCTTATTGACAAGACCAATCAGTAGAGTGAACTCATAATCAAATAAAAGTGACACGGATGCATAAAAAATTATATTTATCAAAAAAGTATTTTGAACATATAAAAAAATGAAGGATTAGAGAAGACCATTATGGCAAAGAGGAAGACCACGGAGAAGATAGATTCAGGACATAACTGATGATTTGAGCACAGGGACATCTGATCTATGAGAGAGAAATTCTGAAGGACTGTTAGAGTGGCAAAGTTCTACACAGGAAAAAGATTATCTGGTAATCCGAACACCAGCTTAGTTTTTCGACTGTCTGCCCTTCTGCGTTTACCCGCTATGAAGTCAGGACTTCTGACTGAGTTTTGCCTGAAGGCTTGTTTTCCTTTTTATCAATGCCCATCGCCATACAGGCATGCCTTCTCTGACTACAGAGGTGATTCTACTCTATGCTGATGATAATGTCTCATTTAGAGTGTGTCGTCATTTTGCCAGTTAAGCTCTCAGGTACAACATACAACCAGACTGTGTCCAAACCTTCTCCCAAGGTCAGTACAGGCTGCCAGGAAGGAAGTGGGAATCTGCATGCCACAATTCGGGTGTCTGCTGCCATCTCCAGCTGTAACTTCTGTTCAAGTGGTTGCATCTGGAAGAAAAACAGTACAAATAAAAATCCTCATAACATTGTGTTTATATTTATCTTGTGAAAAGATCAAAGCACTATCTTTCAGTTAAGAACAGGACATGTTGGACTGAAATACTACCTAAACAGAATAAACCCAGCTCACCTACCACACTAGAAAATGCCGTCATTCATGTGAGACAGTACAACATATCTTGCTTGAATGCCCTGGACTACATAAAGCTAGACAAGAACTCCTCCCATCACACCCATCTGTTCATAATAGTCTTCCACAATTACACAACACATGCAGATTCTACAATTTGGCACTGGCTGCCCAATAGTGAAAACTCGCAGCCCTGGTTAGAAGACGATATCTATCTTGGAAAACTCAACAAAGTCAATCTGGTAAATGAAAAGATCCCATAATTCAACAGTTACTTGATAAAGACTTTCCAGTTGAAACTTTCTCCCTAAACCTTGTCATCCCTGAATATGGGTCTGAGATGTTATTGATATAATGACATAATGGTACATTGAATATTCCCATGCATACTCCATCCTCTGCTGAAACAGCCATCCCAGAAGTCCACCTGTTCACCATATACCCATGAGAAGTTGATCCCTATATCTTCTCTCTTTATAAAAGTTTACTCTTTATGGCATAACTGTCTTTCTCTTGTTCCTAAAATGGGACCCAGTTGTGCTTGTCTATTCATGGGTCATCTTGAACACCTAGTATGGAATTCCTACGATGGCCCTCTTCCGTCTGTGTATCATAGATACATTGATGATTGTATTGGCATTACCGATATGCCTGCAGCCGATTTGTCACGTTTCATTAATGTCTTCAATCCGGCTATTCGGTTTACATCTCACATCTCTACCTCTTGTGTCAACTTTCTTGACATCACCATCAGCCTATCCACCATCACTACATCAGTATACTACAAGCCTACTGATGCACATAGTTTTCTTCTTTATACCTCTTCCCATTCCCAGGCTTGTCGTGACTCTTTACCATTCTCTCAACTCTTGCGCCTTCGCGCTCTGTAGCGAGGACGATGATTTTCTCGATAGAGCTCACGAGATGCTTGATTTCTTCCGTAAGCGCTTATACCCGGATAAGGTGATTGCATCTGCTATGCGGCGCGTTCAACTAATTTCTCGCCAGGAGGCTCTCTCTAACCAGCATAGAACTTCCAATTCTGACAGGGTGAAACTTGTCGAAACAGTTCCCTTGTGAAGAAAGTCTTATTCCGTCATCTCTCCATTCTTCAGTCTGATCCTGAGACACAATCAATCTTCCAACACTATCCTTTGGTGGCGACAGAAGTCTTAAGGATATGTTGGTTCACAGTCGTCTCAAGCCTAATATCCAAAGTCATTTTGGCACCATCCAGTGTGGCCGTCGGCGCTGCAACACGTGTGCTTATGTAATACAACAGACTCGCACTGTGTCTTTTCCAAAAGCCACATTCGTTATTGAAGACAGTTTCACGTCGAGTCCCGAATATTATCTATGCCATTATCTGCAAGCAGTGCAACAAGGCCTACATTGGGGAAACCGGCAAGAGACTCAGTGACCGATTCGCCCAACACTTGCGCGATATACGCCAATGCTCTGTGACCCCTGTAGCTGCCCATTTCAATGATACTGGCCATTCAGGAGCTTGCGATGTCCAGGTCACAGCCATCCGATCATGTTCCTCTGATGATCGTAGTCGATTTGCTCTGGAGAACCGTTTTATGGTACCTTGCGGCCTCTTGGACTCAACGCATTACATTCCTATGCTTCTTAGTACTTTCTCATCTCATGCCTTGTAATCTATATGTGTATTTGCTTCATATATATAATTTATATTTTCACTTGATTGTATATTGTTTCTCTTCTTTTCCACTTCTAGTTTTGTGTTGCACTCATTTCGTTATTCGTTTTTATTCCCAGATTTTCATTAGATAAATTTGTATGTTTCCGTTATCGTCCATTTGTAAGTGTTCTCTGAAATTCGTCACTCCTGTTGTGTCATTTGCTTGATAAAGGCCTTTTGGGCGAAACGTTGCTGTTTATCGTCACTGTTTCTGTATTTTGTAAATCTATAGTACTTTGTTTGTGCGTGTTTCGCTATTTACCAAGTTTTACTGCAGTCTTCCCCCTTTTTGATAATCGACCCCTTCGCTTATGGTCAAGAGTGGACAACCTATTCCATAAGACAATCATTAGTCTGATTGAACAATCAATCTAAATATAACAACTGTGAAGTAGAAGAGACGCCCGAGTAGTCACCAGGGCCAAAATTTGGTGTAAAGAATAAAATCACTTACCTGCCACGCATTTCGTAAGAGGCGACTAAGGAGGTTTGGTGTGGGGCTAGCTAGCACATCCCGTAAAAAACACTAGATGGTTACAGAAACCACAACCAGGGAAATTCATAGCTCACCACCCAAGGAAGAAGAAGGATGGCTTTGGATAGGTGGGCTTGGAAGGCCTTGGTTACGGACCTATGATTCCCTAGGGGCGAAGAGGTAGAAGAGAAGTGAAAGAGAAATAAAAGAACAGTAGTGTGTAAATGAAAGCACAAAAATTAAAGGAAAAAATGATGTGATTGCCGTTTATTAGACTTACCATAGTCTCCACACCAAATATGACAATATTACTGTAGTTGGACAAATCAGTCTGAAAGTATAATACAAGATTACATATTAATTAAATGATTGCGTATGAGATGTCATTTGAATGCACAAAATGGCTTATCGCATGGATGAAACAGAAATCCCCGAAAGAGGTTCTTCGAAAGCTCCATATCGATCACCACATCATATAGGCCAGCACATCTGATTTCTGCGATGCTTTTTATTTACTAAGGTAGCATCCCTAGGTCCTACATCAGTCGCCTCTTACGACATGCCCTGAAGGTCACGGTGATAGGCCCCGGCAACACATGGGCGAACCCGAAAGAGGTTGAATTTACATCCACACAACACATGGTTCTACATAGAATTGTACTGTTCTTCCACATTAGTGCTTACATACATTTTTCAGAGGGGATAGGGGACAAAACGAATAACCAAAATTTTACTTGGTAGTTTACTATGTGAATAATGGAGACCACTCAGATTTCTTCTTCCTCGTTTGCACGCTGTTAATTCAAAGGTCGTAAGTCATGATGCCTGGTATTGCGCTTCTGACTTGATTTTTGCTTGGGCTTATATCACCCTTTACAGGCATCCTCAACCATATGGAAAGCCACGCCGACTTCCGAGGTACTTGAAGATTAGATCCAACAAGGTAGATCATTACAGGAGACCTGTTGTCCTTGTAACTCTTTCTCGGACAGAGTTAATTTAGTGAAGGTAGAACGGATGACTACTCTATCGGCTTTGGTGAGGTCACTCCGTACGCATCGCAAGATAAACTCTTTAATGATCTTTTTGTGCCGTAAATTTGGGCTTAGATCTACGCCAAAGAGCATAGCTTACTTTGCGCTGACTGGGCGAGGTCGCTCTGGTAAAGACCCGAGCGACCTCGACCCTTCTAGGGCTAGGAACATTCTCAGTCATTGGAGTTTTGTCAAACAAACAATCATATGTTGGCGGTATGCTTAGCCTTTATGTGATCTGAGCTATGGTGTTTAGACATCTGTGTAGGATGATCGCGTCCAAAACTATTCCCTTAGCCAATGGTTGGGTTTGTACCAGTCAAGCCTTTGCATTATCGGCCTTACTTTTCTATCAACAGTGAGTATGTTCCTGAGCAGGAGCATGCACATCCGTTTGGGGCGCGTGTCAGCACCTGGCAATTTGCAAGGATTTATTTTGCATTTTCCCTGCCCCTGGGAAACATTGGACCGGGTTCCGCATATATTTTTGAGGGTCGTTTCAATTGATGCTAGCAACGCAACTGAAATTTTGCGCTCGCCATCATCACCCACCTCAGTTCTTCCGGGATGTTAGTTGTAAATGCAACAGTACCTTGCCCAGTTGCTCCAGGGAGGGCAGTCTCTTTAGGCATCACCCACCTCAGTTTTTCCGGGGATGTTAGTCGTTAATGCAACAGTACCTTGCCCGGTTGTCCCAGGAAGGGCATTCGTTAGGCACTAAAGCGCAACTTTAGAATTTACACTTTGCCAACCTTACCCAGCAAATGTATCTGCGTTAAGTCTTTGATACAGAGTTTGCCGCAATCTTCCAGTGTGCCGACACGATACATTACAGCGTTTTCAGAGACACTTGCCGAGACTTTTGATTCATTATGCATCGTTCTTATAGATTCTTGCCCCACAGCTGCCAATTTGCTTGCGACCCTTTACTCATGGGGAGTTGGGATTCTTTCACAGATGACTACTGTTTCTTACGTTTCTCACCGTGCACGCCTTCACAATGCCTCTAACTTGTCCAGACACAGTTTACCTCAGGCCCCCTTCTCAGAGCTCTGAATTTCACCATATGTGGGCCCACGTGCAACTCCTCTTGGGCCCACGTTTTGCTCCACGTGGACCCACGCACTTCCTGGATGCACCCTCATCCATTCATGTTTATCCGTTCAGCTTTTTGCTTCAGCCGGGAGAGACGAGCATTAAAAGTCACTGGGATTTTGCTCGTCTGTGTTGCAAGCGGATCCCATCAGTGTGACTATCTCTGTATATCTACCTACATAGCTCTCCCTCGATCCCTGCCCTCTTAGCCAGACCAGAACCACTGTCTGTTTCCAGGGTCACCATGAGGAGGTGGGGGCAGGGTCTTGATTAGTGCCAGCTAACCAATCCGGGCGCGATGTTGTCCCCATGCGCCTGTGACCCCAGATTTATATTGCGAGCTCCATGTATAAAAATATTAACAAATTATATCATCCATAGTGGGCGTCTGTAGCTTAAGCGGTAGTGTGCGCGATCACAACCCAAGCGTACTTGGTTCAAACTCCGCGACAGGCAGTTTGGAAGCAAATTTGTTTCCGTTAGATTCTTACGAAAGGTAAAGATAGACCTCGCCGTTCAGAAAGCAATGGCAATCTACTGAACGTATAAGTGGTGCCTAGAAAATCAATGACTCGTTTACTGTGGTTGATGACCACGTCCTGTAAAGGATATGCCACGATTTTCATTTCATTATCCATAAGGTTTTCCTGCTCAAAATGTTACTATTATAACAATCCTTCTGATCGTCTGTTTATCACATGACAGATATCCTACTTCTGTTACTCTCATGTTTAAATCGGTGTCTCCGTGGTATAGAGGTTAGGTGCTTGCCTCTCGTTCCAAAGGTACTCGGTTCGCTCCCTTGTAGAATCTGGATATTTTTCCACGAGATCCCTTATCTCAGTGTTGGTGGAATCAAGCAGGGATGTGCGGTGTATTTTCTTAGTATGATGCAAAGCTTTGAAATGCCGTCCCTTAACAATTTTTTGACACCCATTTTTCAACAAAGTCTGGCTCACTGCCATGCTATTTTTGATCAGTTTTCATGGTGATAATTTCAAAAATCATAAAAATAAACTTAGATCTTTGAGACTATAGGATGTTCATATATGAATGAGATACTTACCTGTCTATATGTAGAGTATATTCTTCATAATCCACAAGCTATTGCTGTAAATGCTGTTGGTCTCACTCCCCATACCTATCCACAGTATGATACGTCCCCGTTTTTGAGGTGGGTGTCCATCACCTACACACCTGGGAATGACCGCTATTGATCTATGAACATCGTCACGTGAATCAAATTCCAATCTTGTATCACAATCAGAGCCCGTTTTATCCCTATCACTGGCTAAGAAGTCAGAATCAGTCATTTTGGACCTGACTATCATCAGCTAAATCTCCCATTGAAAATATTGGTTTACTTACGGAAAAAGCTGCAGGGTGACAAAAGTCATGGCGAGCCAAAGGGAGTATGTCTTTTGAATTACAACAATCTACTAAAGTTTTACCCTTCTAACTTTACCTTTTGCAAATTCGTTAATTAGAGATGTGTAGTCTAGAGTGGCAGTCAATGTAGATTCAATAGAAATTAATGACATATTTCTAAGTTTTGTTTGACTTATTGAACTTCTTAAGTAGTGTTTTATTAATTTTAATTTGGAAAAACTTTTGTCCTCACTAGCTACAGAGACAGTGAGTCTTTCAAATTCTCAGAGCTACAACATTATTCGGATACAAAATAATGAAGTTATTTTGGCACAAATAATTTTAAACATCCAAAGGTTTCATAGAATATGGTAGCATTCTGGATACATCACGTAATTCTTCTTAAAGATCATTTGCATTTCTTCTTCTTCTGCATTCTCACTAGATTGGGATTTGGATTCTCTAATAAAGGCAGCCGTCTGCCTCAGCCACGCCATACAGTTTGTCTTGGACGCTGGTGTAAGTGGGCCACCTCTTTCTTCTCAAGTCTGCATACTGGGGGTAGTTCTGCAGGATATAATTCCAATGATTTCTGCTTCCCCGTTTGTGCCTACCTCTTCCCGCAGTAAGTTTTGGCCACCCTCGTGATGGTAGGTCTGACATTCTTACTGCGTGGCTAAATCTCAGAGGCAGATTGGCGATCTTAGAATCCACTATCCCATTCCTCATTGTGATGGGTCGTTGCACCATGTTATGCGCCTTACTGCCTGGTGCATCCGTTTCTGCAAGCATTTGTTTCAGGTTAGCATTCCCTAGCAGACACATGCATCCGGTTTCAACCAAACCGCCTCTTACGACATGCGTGGCGGGTAACAGTGGTTCTATTCCTTACACCCCAAATTTGGCCCGTAACTCACTTGGGCGGATCATTTGCATTTATATTCGATTCATTTTCTACCAAAAATATTGACTGGAGACTGGTACAATAATTTTCTATCGTTTTGTCATCTATATCCTTGAGTTTTAAAATGTCATATAAAAACTGAAAATTGCTATCTGCAATTTTTATCTGATCATATCCAGATTGTCTATAACTTTTCACTTTTTGTATTGTTTCTGATAACAGCCTTACCACAATCTGACAAATTTATAGTTACAGATTGCAATAGCTTCAAGAATGAATTTTACAAATTCACATATCATGCCAAAGAATTACATCGCATATAAACTTGTAATTGTTAATATTTTTTGCTAATCCTCTTGCTTTCACTTTAGTTTCTGAATCTCTCTTGACGTCTTCTATTATTTGGAATTATGCATCATAGATTTTGCAAAGTTGAAATCGTAAAGGTCTTTAAGATTATTAAATAGCATAAGACACAGCATAATAGAGATAAGACAGCATCTCTATCTCTCTCTCTTGATAAGGCTGATGTACCATCATCGCTTAGGCTGATGTACCAGATTTCTCCATAAATCTTATTCATGTGGAAATATGATTCATACAGCCTTTAGCAGCGGTGTGTTTTTCGTCACATCTTCAGCGCCATTTGAAGCTCTGGTGTTTATCCTTCGGCTGTGTCCAGTTTCAGCCAGCGTTTACTGGGTTCGCTCTCCCCTTTGGCTGTCCCCAGCCTACCAGCAAGTTTTAAAGCATCTACTCTGCTTGACCACCTAGTAGCACTGAGTGGTTTTAGAGTTAATTGTGAAACATGAATTTGGTAAAAATAGAGCAATAAATAACGAACGCAAAAGTAGACAAATGCAAATATTTCCTAAACAACTCACTATCACACTCAGAACGCAAAAGTAGTCCAATATTACCTACATAACTCTATCACACACCGGCTAACGTTATGCACCTGAGATATACCCAGTCTATGCAAATGTTATTTTTAAAATTTGAGTCCCTATTCTAACATAATCATTTTCAATGATAATAAGTAACTACAATTGCTGTAAAAACAATAATTCTCTTACTTGATCTACTTTTTAAACACAAACACTGAATTAGTACAAATTCAAATTTTTTATACTGATACAGATTCTTATTTAAACACATGAACAGCCACTTGCCACTTCTGGGGAGAAACTAACATAAAAATCAAATATTATCAACAATTGTAAGCTCAAAGCAGAACTATCGGCACATAACATGTGCAATTGTCTTTTGGGGATAAAAAGACCTTAGCTTTTAAAAGTGGCTGCAGGAAATTACAAACAAAAATAATAGCATCACGCTGCAAAATCACAAGTCTTTCAGCGAGGGAGCATCAGCGATGCACCACAAACCGAAATCAAAGGGTACCAAAAGCACCTAAGCAGAGGGGTGCGATAAATTATGAATCGTATACATCAATATCGGAATAACATAGACCATTATAGAATAGAGTTGCGTAAAGGTTTTAATTATTGAACGGTTCAAATTTTATTTTGATTTTGCCACCCTACACAAGGTGCCGCCTCTTTGCATCATAGCACCGCACGGCCCTGGAATCAAGTATCTAGTTATATCGGAGAAGGACGATAAAACATAGGTCTCGAGTTCAATTGTCAAATAGTTCAAATTCCTACAAGAAATGTTCACAACCTTCTAAATTACATCAGGAACCCTCGCCGGTGCTACCAAGTTCATGCACTGCAGCCGAGATCTTCCTGTGTAAAAAGTAGATCGGTGCATACATGGTTACTCATCGAAGTGCAATAATGATGGTCCTACCAACCAATCAATCTTATAAATGTTTAAACTATAGCTAGATAGCAACAGTAAATCACAATGTTTTATCAAAAAACCATTTTTCGAGGAGGGGAGAATGCAAGTTCCCCCACTCTGAAAAATTGCTTTTTCATATGCATGCTCTTTTCATAACGTATGGATGCACACGCGCTCATACTGTCCCTCTCTTCACACAGCAATATATCTCTAGCATTTTAAGCCCCAGATGGGACATAGGCCCTCAACTAACTCATGAGCATTTTATGGTTAATTGGGTTTTAATAGCTTAAGTTATTTTACCGGATGAGGTAGCCATACCTTCCACAAATTCCTGCGAAAGAAAGTTGCTTGGTGGTGCAGTCCACGTCTCCAAGCCACCCACTTAGAATACAATACAAGCCACATATTTAATTCCACTCCGTAGGCGTTGAATCCTTTCATCGCTGCTGTCATTGTCTATACAGATTGAAACAATAAATTTACTAATAAAAATGTCAATAGTTAGAACATAATAATAATAATTCCTCTCGTATGTTATACGTTACATAGGGTCTGCAAGTAATTTCTCCATACCGCTCTATCCTGGGCAACTCGCTCAATCTTCTCCATGGAACTGAGACCGATATTTCTGCCTCTCTCAGCAAAGTTCGTTTCAGGGTCTCTTTAGGTCGACCTCTTTCTTGAACCCTTTGCATCCCACTTCAATGCCTGCTTTGATATTCGTTGATCATTTCTCTCAAGTTTGCCCAACATATCTCCATCTTCTCTTTCTTATAACAGTTGTTACTAGTGGTTGACCAGACATGTCTCTGATTTCATCACTTCTGAATTCGTTCCATTTTATATTCATTATTTTTCGCAGGCATCTATTTTCAAATGCATTCAACTTGCTTTCTATATCTTTAGTCATTTTCCAACTCTCGCTGGCATAT
This sequence comes from Arion vulgaris, assembly GCA_020796225.1. Lineage (NCBI taxonomy): Eukaryota > Metazoa > Mollusca > Gastropoda > Stylommatophora > Arionidae > Arion > Arion vulgaris. The sequence goes on from CM036776.1 coordinate 18,233,278, forward strand.
GTTAGGATTGATACACTATTTGAATTGAAAATTCGTAATTTAGTTTTAATACTATATAACTTGCAGTTCTATATTTTATTTAGACTTTTAAAAGCTGATGTTGCTTTGCCAATTCTTATCATAATTTCTTTTTAACATTTCATGTGCAATCAAAATTGCTACCTAAATAGGTGAACTGCTCTGTCATTTTTATCATTTTAGATTCCAGTGTGATATCTGCATTACTTGCCATAGGTGTCTTTATTATATTTGTTTTTTCATAGCTTATCTGCAGTCCAACTTTTGATGCTATAGATGACAAGTTGTCTGTTTTTCTTTGCATATCTAGTTAGAACATGACTTTGTAAAAATAAAAGTAAAAAACATAAAGGGTCTAAAGTCGAAGGATTGATTTCATTGCACCGGGTTTTTACCCCATATGACTTGAACTCTCTCCGCAGAAATGGCACACCATCTGCAGAGAGTATTGCACAAAGCACAAATCAATATTTTCTATCATTCTGTTCACATTCATGTAGCGCAATCAGGCCATTTTTAAAAGTAATTTCTGTGTATGTGAGATCAAGTTTCAAGTTCTATCTGAGATTATTGATAAAACGCGGATCACGTTCAAATTGATCACGTAAAAGAACTCTTGGTAGTTTATAATCTATAAGAGAAGGATGGAAATCTCTCCAAGCACGATGGAGACATTTGCTTCCTTCAAGTGCACCTGTGCGGTGCAGGGACCCACAAGGGAAGCACAGAATAGTACCACTGCGACCTACAAAGCTACCCAGTAAATAAAAAGTGTAGCAGAAAGCATTTGTGCTGGCCTACTTGTAGGCGCATAGCTGGCACAATGTACAATCGCTCTTAGGCTCAGATCACACAGAGTGGTTAATAAGATATCGATATGGAGCGTTCAAAGAAGAAGCTCCGTTCAAGACATAACTAGGCATGTTGGTCACTGACAGTTTCATTAATCAAAGAAAGTCTAAAGAAGGAAGAAAAATCATGACTGAAGAAGACTAAGAACAAATGAATTTATTCTGCATACATTCTCTCTCTCCTCTTAGTCTATGGTGACCCTAGCGCTTCTATATCTATATCCTCTTCATGTCCCGATTGACACATAAGGCTTCCACAAGAGACCTCCACTGTTGCCGTTCTGCTGCCTTTCTACCAACCGTCTGCCATGTCAGGCCACACTCCAACACTCTTCTCCATGTTTCCTTTGGACGTCCAGGTCTTCTCTTCCCATCCGCTGTCCATCTGAGAGCTGTCCTAGCCAATGCCCCCACTAGCATGCACATACATGTCCAAACCACCTCCATCTTCATCTCTTAATGATGGTCTCCAAGGATGCGCAGTCTGTTCGTTTTAAAAGCTCCTCATTTGTTATGGTATTTGGCCAGAAAATTTGCAGGATTCTTCTTAAACATTTATTCTGAAATGTCTCCAACTTGTGTATTATGTGTTGGGTCATTTTCCAGCATTCACTACTGTATAACACTTCCAGTATATTACTTCTATATATTTTAAGTTTTGTCCTAAGATTTAGTCCTTTTGTTTTCCAAATTTTATTGAGCATGGCAAAAGTTTGTTTTGCCTTCTTGATTTTTCGATGATATCCTTTTCTGAATCTCCATCTGGCGATACTGTACTTCTCAGGTATACAAAATCCTGGACTTCCTCTATGACTTCATTTTGTATTACAATTGGGTTCTCAAATTAATGATTATTTCTCATTACTTTCGTTCTCGCTATATTTAATTTTAAGTCCTATTGTTTGAGCTGTTCTGGAAAGTATATCAAATTTCCTTTGAGCATCCTTGTATCTGCTGGCCAAAAGACCAATATCCAAATAGCATAATCCAAATCTTCCAGAACTGATGTAAGTGTCCATCGAATGCCTCTGTTGTTATCCTTTATGGTTTCTCTCATCAACCAGTCCATGGCAAGGTTAAACAGGAATAGTGAAAGAATGCATCCCCGTCTAACTCCTGTATTGACCTAAAAACACTCTGTCAGCTGGCTATTGCATACGATTTGACACTGAAAGTCCGTATATAATGCTTTAATTACACTGACCATCTTTATTGGTATTCCATAATGACGGAGTATCTTCCATAGCGATTCCCTGTGCAGGCTATCAAATTTTTTTTAAAAGTTAACAACTATTCCATTCATTGCTTTGTTTAACTATCTGTCGCAGTGCAAAAATGTGGTCTATGTATGATCTTTCTTTCCTAAAACCTGCTTGTTCTATCCTAATTTTCTTGTCCAGTGTTACTTTCCTGAAACCTGCTTGTTCTATCCTAATTTTGTTGTCCAGTGCTACTTTCATTCTTTGAAGAATCACTCTACTAAATATTTTACTTGTTAATGATAACAGGGTTATTCCTCTCCGGTTGTCGCAATTTCTAGTCCCCTTTCTTTGGTAACTTGATAATAGAGTCTATTCTACATTCTTCTGGAATTATTTCTTTATCCCATAAATCATTTAGAATTTTGTACATGAGTCTTGATGTTTCTGCTTCTTCCACCATAAGCATTTCTGCGCATACTCCATCTTTGCCTGATGCTTTATTTTTCTTCTGTGCCCTAATGGTCTCTTTTACCTCTGCTTCCAAGATAGGTTGGGTGTCTATGTCCAAATCCTCCCGTCTCCACAATATTAGCAAGCGTGGTCGGACTTGGGTGATTTAATAACTGTTGAAAATGCTCTTTCCATCTTTCAATTTTCTCCTCTCCAGAGATCGTTTTTCCATTCCCTGCCTTTAAGGGCAAATCTTGATTTGCCACCATATTCCCTCTTAACTTTTTGGTAATGGTATACAGAGATTTGATATCATTAATACTGGCTGCCTCTTCCGCCTCGACTGCAAGCTTTTCAACATACAACCGTTTATCCGCTTTTGCAGAACAGACACCAGAGCATATCCTGCAAGACTGTCCTCTTCTGTGTGAGCTGAGAAGCAACATGTGGCCACACCCAGTCGACCTGAAAACTAAGCTTTGGGGAGTCTGCCCAGTTTGTGGTCCACAGTAAATTAAGCGCATGACCAGAGATCGCTGAAGAAAAAGAAGCTCCTCATTTAACTTCTCTGTTCTGCGAAAATTCTGTTGCAATTTTCTCTTTTAGCCTCAGTGATTTTGTACTTAGTAACCTTTTCTTTGCTCTATTTTATCTCATGTTGCTGTTGAGATCCATTCTTCCTTTTTCGATATTCTATATCCCAATATGTTCTCTCCAGCTAACTTGATCGCTTCGCTGAACTTAGCGTTTAGAACTTAGTGGTCCTAGCGGTTAGGGTAGCAACAAATGCATACCATTATTCTTGGCTCTGTATTGTGTTTCAGTTGTGATTCATTTCTTAAAGTTCTTGTTCTACTGTTCTTCTTCAAATGCTCCATATCTGCCACTTGTTAACCACTCTTTGTGATTTGTATATGATCTAATTAAATCGATCCAGCGATTTAAGCAGTTTGGAGTTACCCGTTGTACAAGTAGAACTGGATGCCTGAGGAGCAGAGTGAGTTTAATCAGCGAGCCATGAGAACCATCAGTATGCATACTCTTCTATATCTGTTGGGGAAGACTGAGCACCTATGGGCCTGCCAGGAGTGCAATGATGTCAGTTTAGTAACCAATAACCAATGTGATCCGAGCCCAAGAGCGATTGTACATTGTACCAGTTATGTGCCTACAAGTAGGCTAGCACATCCGATTTCTGTGACGCTTTTTATTTACTAGAGTAGCTTCCCTAGGCCTCAGTTGCTTCTCACAACATGCCTTGTAGGTCACAGTGTTACTATTCTTTGCTCCCCATGTGAGCCACGACAACACACTGGCGATTCTACTGTTCTAAATTCTAGAATAAAATTCTGGTTTGAGTTTTGGCTTTCAGGACTTTCGTTCTCGTGAAAGTAGCTTCCTTTTGGCTTTCACTCCTTCCAGTTATATGACTCAATGACTCTGGTAGTCCTTCATGTCAGTGAATAAGTAGTGTCTTCGTAGCTGTTTCCATAAGGTAAAGATTTTTAACAAGATGGTATTGTTAGCCCCAAGCCAAACAACCAACCTGAAGGACCAGGAAGCCATATTTAGTCTGACCAATCCTCAGTGACCTTTCAGGCCTGGGGGACCCTGCCAGGAACATAAGTTAAAGTGGTCCAGCCACTCTAGATAACTAGGCCAGACAACTGACCGGGGAATCCCTGACCTGGATTAGAGAAGGGGTCTGGAATGTATAAATGTTTGATAGAACACTGCAAGCTTTTTGCAATTTTACTCAATTCTGTGAGTCTATGAGAGCTGCGGTAGCGTAATTGTTAGTTAACTCGCTTCTCAAGGCTGGTGGTCCAGGTTCAACTCCCACAGTGGACGTGGAATTTTTTCCGACCATGATGACTCTCAGGTCAACCCAGCCTCAATTGGGTACCAGACATGCTCTGGGAAAGTAAAGGCGCCGGTGTGATGCTGACCACATCACACATCGTGTGCCGATGGTCAATGAACGATACAGGCCTAACACTGTATTGCCCTATATACCACGAAGTATGAAAGGGTTCCTTAGGTAGGTAGGTGAGTCTATAGTTATTTATTGTTGAAAAATATTCAAAATATTGATATTCCTTATTGTTAAACTTAACTTGTTGGATAATATAACTTTGATTTAGCATTTTGTGTTGATTTTAAAATGAATTTGTCTATATATAATACTGGAATGCGAGGTAACGTTGTGTAGTTGTGGTCTGATTTTCCATAATACTTACCTCAGTCCAAAGGCCCATAAGTTCATAATTGGCTCTGACCTAAACCACTGTAACACAGGAGTACACAAACCTCCCCACCACTGCAAGATAATGGACTCATGGGGAGGTTGCAAACATTCAGTTCAACCAAATTACATGAACACAATCTCATTAAATAAATATAAGAATAACCAACTTACAATTCGGCCATCTCCACTTCCTATGTCAATCAACGATCCTGATCTTCCAGCCAAAGCTTGCATGACATTATTTATCTGTGCAGGAGATGCGGGGATATACGGTAAAGCAAATCTCCGCATACCTGGGATTACAAAGGGTGCCAAAATGGCAGTTACTCCAGCAAACACAGCTCCAGAAATTCCTAACAAAATGATACCCTTGCCTGACAGTTTTGGAGGTTTAGAGTTTTTCCCAGCCTCTGCTATTTCATTGCAGAAGTCACATTCTGTGTCTACAGGTTTCATGCTTCTTACAGGCACAGACAACTCAGTTATGGTTGCCATATTTTTTAACTGCTACAGTTAACTAACTTGCATATTACCTTGTCTGCTGTTTTATTTACATCGCTTTTCAAAACTGAAAATAGTAACTTTTATTCAAGTAAAATATAGTAGAGAGCCAGAACAACACAGTAGAGAGCCAGAACAACACAGTTGATAGTATGCTGATTCAGTCACCAAATGTACAGAAGTTCAAATCCCCAATAGTAAATTCCCAAATTAATTCTATTGAAAATGGGTACTCCACTTTCTGAGTTACTAGAAAAATCAGAATCGTTGCCAGATTACTATAAGTACTTCAACATTGGTACTTTCGGCAAACAGAAAATGACTTGAGCACTATGGTGGTGCCCTGCACATAGTGATGTAGGTTCTAACCAGTTTATCTTATTCTCAATGACAGAATTATAAAATGTCAATATGTCTTCTCTGTTTTGTAGATTCTGGGGACAAAATGAGATAAAATATTGTGAGAATGTGGTGACAAAATGAGATAAAATATTGTGAGTGATGGTGACAAAATGAGATAAAATATTGTGAGTGATGGTGACAAAATGAGATAAACAAACTGTGAGAACTTTCTTCTTTCTCGAATCCTGTATGCCTCACAGCGTCAGGTCAGGAAGAGATTTCTAAAATGGCCCTAGTATGCGCTTCGTAGATAGTCTCTTTCGCGCCTCTGTTATCTCTGAGGTCCATCTTTTGCGTGGCCGGCCTTTTGCTTTGTACCCATTGTATCGAGCAGCATTGCTCTTTGGGGTGCATTGTCTGATGGTAATCTGCTTACGTGACCGAACCATTTAATTTGTTGTTTCTTGATGAAGTCTAGTACTGATGTTGTACCCACTTTTTCCTGATGTCTTCATTTCTCAACCGGTCTCTTCTTGTTACACCCAGCATTCTGCGTAGACACTTCATCTCTGTTGTGACTAGTTTTCTTTATCATTTGTTGTCAGCGTCCAGGTTTGGCACTGGTAACATAATGTGGGAGAAAGATTGTGTTGAACATTGCTCTTTTGTGTTCATGGTGACGTGTTTGCATCTTAAAATTGGCGCCATTTGCCCTATCATTTGATTTGCTTTGTTGCATCTGTGTTGAATTTCATTAGTTATTCTTCCATTTGCTGAAAAAATGCTCCCAGGTATGTGAAATCTTTTACTTGATTTAGTAGGTGATTATCGATGGAGATATTGGTAGTGCTTTCCTCTCTGGCGAATGTCATTACTTCTGTTTTGTCGATGTTTATTCTCATGTTGTATTCATTACATGCTAACTGGAGTCTGTTGATGTGTTGTTGTAGCTGTTCTTCTGTTGTTGATATGATTGCCTGATCGTCTGCAAAAGAAATTCATTTAAGAGTTCTCCAAGGTTGTTTCCTTCGCTGGTGTTAGCTATTTTACAGATGTGGTCAATATACGTGATGAATAGCAGCGGGATAGTACGAACCTCGTCTTACTCCTGACCCTACGTGAAACTTTTCTGATAATCCTGTATTTGTTCTAATTTGTTCAACTGTGAGAACATGGTGTCAAAATGAGAGAAAACTATTGTGAGAATGTGGTGACAAAATGAGAGAAAAATATTGTGAGAATGTGGTAATTTAAGCTGTGATCTATTGGACTCTGTGACGAAGCGATCTAGCAGTGAACTTGTGTTCTGAAAGTTGCGGATTCGAATCAAAGCCTTGAAGTTCTGTTAACAGGTACATTTTTTAATGCAGATTCTAAGGATTGTTGTTTGAGTTATTGTTTTCTTGCTCGCACGCTATGAATTTAGACATAGTCATTGCACCTAACATGGCGATGCACCTCTGAAGTCAAAGAAGACTCGCCTGAATGGCGAGGGACACTTGATGATAGGAAAGCAAATCTCCATACAAAAATCAGCCAGAAACACCATACTGGATGCACTGACTATGCCTGACTTCATAGCGGGCGAACGAGACGAAGAAGATATGGCGATGTACGGAAACCTAAAAATCTGAAGTGGTCAGAGTGGATCAGATCTGGAGAAAACCGAGGTGTGGTTGCGGTAATACTTAATAAATTGGCATTTTAGGACAAAGACATGTATGTATGGTATCACATAAGCAAGCAAAATGAATAATCAAATCATAAAACTAACAAAAATCCATGTTTCGACTATAAGTCTTTGTAAAGGAACATACACAATGAATACCAAACAAACTAAATTATGGATCTAAATAGGATGGATGACTAAAGATGGATACATTTTTATCCCTAATATGGCACCTTTGACTGATTTTTGTGTGAAGGCTTCCTTTTCTTATCACCAGTGTCCCTCGTCATTCAAGCTAGGGAAGTACTTCAGAAAATACTTGTAATTTAGATCCCTAGTAAAGGAACAGCTCTCCTGCAGTTCAAACACATACCATGCACAGATGAATTTGTGGGGACCAAGTTGACCTTGAATACCGGAATTGCCAAGTCATGTGTTCACTAGATCAGAGTGTTATCAACGTGATTATCTAAATTTTTGCGTTGAATACTTTCTTTTCTTATCACTAATGTTGCTTGACATTCAGGCAAACCTTACTCAGACTTCAGAGGTTCTTGTAATTTAGATCCCCAAGTCGACAGTGTGGTGTCGGGCCTGCAAGGAAGTAAAGAATAGTACCACTGTTATCTACAATGCATGTCGAAAGAGACGACTGATGTAAGCCCTAGGGATTCTACCCTAGTAAATAAAAAGCAGCGCAGAAATAGGATGTGCTGGCCTACTTATAGGCGCATAACTGGCACAATGTACAATCGCTCTTAGGCTCAGATCACATACAAATCACACAAGAGTGATTGACAAGTGGTCGATATGGAGCATTCGAAGATCTCCAAGTAAATGATCAGGGTTTCCTGCAGTGAAAGAACATACTGGGTGCAAATATAAAATTGTTGGCCTAACCACTGAATTTCCACAGAATGTTGTCACTAATGCAGCGTACGTTATCAACTTCACCTGACTATCGGAGACCCCCTCCTTTTGTTGAATTCTTAATATTTTGTCATATTTCATGATGCATGTCCTCTGTATTTTGTTGAATTGTTATTTCGTCTCTGGCCTAGCATAGTTCATACGGCATTGTTTCAATCTTCTTTTCAACAATCTTTTGCTTGTCTTAATATCTTACACATATCTTCATCTGGGTTGTTCTTATGTGCTATTTTATTTATGATGTACTTCATTTTTCAATTTTATTGGATTTTTGTACCTGTAACGTTTGTATACTAAATTTTGAAATTTCTGATCAACCACTTAACTATTTTAAAAGAGAAGATGGAGAGATGTTGGGATATTCTGAGAAGAAATGATCCAAAGTATTCACATAACGCCCTTGGGAAACCATGAAAAGAACACTACCGAGAGACACTACTGAGAGAGGCAAGAAATAGACTCGATTCAAGAGAAGAGATTGAAACGAGTTGAATTGCTTAGTAAATTAGTAAAAGTAAGATAAGACTAAGAGCCGCCCTGAGCGGAATAATAGGTAAACACGTAAAAACAAAGTACTACAGTTTTACAAAATACATAAACAGTGACGATAAACAGCAACGTTTTGACCAAAAGGCCTTTATCAAGCAAACAATACAACAAGAATGACGAATTTTGAGGAACACTACAAGTGGACGATTACATGTGGAAACATAAACCTATCTGATGAAAATCTGGGAATAAAAACGAACAACGAAATGAGTGCAACACAAAAACCGAAAGTGGAAAAGGAGAGGAACAATAAACAATATAGTGGATAAATGACACATATATGGAGCAAACACACATAGATAACAAGGCACGAGATAAGACAGTACTAAGAAGCATAGGAATGTAATGCGTTGAGTCCAAGAGGTCGCAAAGTGCCATAGAATGAAATAAAACGGTTCTCCAGGGCGAATCGACTGCGATCATCGGAGGAACATGATCGGATGGCTGTGACCTGGACATCGTCAACTCCAGAATGGCCAGTATCATTGAAATGAGTGGCCACAGGAGTAACAGAGCATTGGCGAATATCGCGTAAGTGTTGGGCGAATCGGTCACTGAGCCTCTTACCGGTTTCACCAATATAGGCCTTATGGCATCGCTTGCAGGTGATAGCATAGATGATATTGCGGGACTCACACGTGAAACTGTCTTGAATGGTATAGGTAGCTTTTGGAAAAGAGACAGTACGGGTCTGTATTAGTGTATTACATGTAATCGTCCACTTGTAGTGTTCCTCGAAATTCGTCATTCTTGTTGTATTGTTTGCTTGATAAAGGCCTTTTGGTCGAAACGTTGCTGTTTATCGTCACTGTTTATGTATTTTGTAAAACTGTAGTACTTTGTTTTTACCTATTTTTCCAAGTTTTACTGCAGTCTCCACCCTTTTTCGATGAGCGGAATAAGAACGGTATCGTGTGACGAATCAGAATTGCTTGCAGGCATTAGTACTAGTAGCGCATGTTATAAAGGTACGAGACGAATGTAATAATGTAATCTGATAGTGTGAGCATTTTTGAAAAATAAATTACAAACTGACCAGAGATTTCACTATCATAATGCATACAGTGCAGACATCTTTCCCTTTCAGGGAGAAAATACGTGCCCTTTAATTAACCAGTGCGAATAAACGAATAGTAACTTCTAGTTACTCGAATACCTATCTGGATCCGACAGTATCGAAAGCAGATCTAAAAATAGTTACTTTATCACTATAATATCATGTGCCGACCAACATGGAAGATTGGATAGTCTGCAATAGACTTCCAACAAATTATGTTCATTGTCATGATGGTACCCAGTACTACTCACCTCTTTATGTTTGCTTCACATCTGTCAGATCTGGTAGAAAGATTAGTAGAATCTCGCGAGCAATATCAAGAAATCATCGTCCTCTTTGCACAGGGGACAAACACTCAAGTTGAGAGAATGGCAGAGTCCCGACAAGCTTGGGGGTGGAAAGGATGAGAAAACTATGCGTATCTGTAGGCTTATAATACACTGATGTTGGACTGGGGAATGGTGATATTGATGTCAAGAAAGTTTGCACAAGAAGTGGAGATCTTCTTTTCTCTAATTTTCTGTTTTGCCTCACAGTGTCAGGATAAGAAGAGATTTATAGAGCGGGCTTTTGTGCGTGCTTAATAAAGAGTGCCTTTTCACTGTCTCCGTTATTTCTTAGATCCACCTTTTGCTTTGTATCTACTGTGTCGGAGTAACATTGCTCTCTGAGGCGCACTGTGTGTTGGTGACAGCTGAATAAGTTCTCTTTTTAGGTTCTGCACTGTGCTGACAAAGGGAATTTCAGATGCTCTGCGGAAAGCAACGTCCTATAAAGGATACGCACCTTGATGATGATAACTCCGCTGACAGCGGATTTAGCCTCCAGGGCATGTATAGCTGACAGTGAGTCTGTTAGAAATACCTCCTTGCCTTCAGGTGCTTGCAGCTTATTCGTGTGCTGTGCTACGGGCTCTGCTTTGTACGAGTAGTTGGAACATATTCGTCCAGTAGGGGCCGCTAGAGACACAGTAGTGGCATCTGGGTGCCTAATGTAAACTGACATTACTAGTTGACAAATGAAAATCATGGCATATCCTTTACAGGTCGTCGCCATCAATCACAGTAAACGAGTCGTCGATTTTCTAGGCACCTTCCTTCCTTCCTTTCGTTCGCTTGAAATATGTCTATATATTCAATGTTGTCTCATGTATGAACTTCACTGTCTTTTGTAGCTCACACAGAGGTCCGTGTAGTTTTCTGTCGAGTAGTTTGCCTCAGTGTATCATATTCGGGGCAGTCTCGAAGTATGTGGTCTGGTGTGCCTGTCCACATGGCTGAATTGCCAATCTTGCATTTTGTATACATGTGGCTGCGGAACCGATTGTGTCCTGTTCTAAGGCACAGAATGACAACTTGTTCCAATCTGCTCATATTATAGTAATCGTCTTGTGTTGGTATTTGTGGCTTTCTCATTGATTTAATCCTTTTCTTTTGGTGGTAGGTAACTGGCACATCCGATTGCTCTTCTGCAACACCCTCCTTGGCCAATCGGTCTGCTGTTTCATTTCCTGGTATTCCACAGTGAGAGGGTATCCACTGCAAGACGACCCTGCGCTGCTTGGACAATTTAGACAGTAGGGTCTGTAGACCTGGCAATTGTCTGGACTGGAGTGCTGATTATGCATAAGTCAAAAATACAATAGGTTGAGGATCGGTCTGGTATTCAACAGTTTTTCAGTTGCCACCTTGATTGCCCGAATTTCTGCATCATAGTTGTGACAGAATTTCCCGTTGGTACTTTAATCGCATCTCTAGCGTTGTTTGGGTATTCTATGTACACTCCTGCTCCTCCATTCTTCACTGCATTTTCTGCTGACCCATCCGTGTATACCCGGACCCAGAGATCATGTGGGTATTCTTCAACAAGTAAACTGAGAGTGACTGTCTTGCGTTGTATTCTGTTCTGCTCATCCTTGTCGAGTATTCCTTTCACTTCTGTCTGGATATATACTTCTGGTTCAGTCTCCTCTCTCCAAGGGGTTTGCTCTGGCACAGACTTTAAGGGAATGCCAACTTTTGGTAGGTCTGAAGTTTGCCTATGCACCTGAAGTTTCTAGGTACCAATTATTGCTTTCAGAACGGTGAGGTCCATTTTTACAATTCGTAAAATTGCACGCGAACAAATTGGCTTCCAACTGCCCGCAGCGGAGTTTGAACCAGGTACACTTGGCATTACTAGTTACCTATGTGAATATTGCTACTTAAACGCAATCCTTACTTAATCCTTGTTGGGGGGTCTCTTTGGCGTGGGGGTAAAGTGCTCGCCTCCTGCTCCAAAGGTACTTGATTCATTCCACACAGAGAACGATTGGAATATTCTCCCAGACAGCAATGTAGGTCAGATTGAGTTCCTAATCCTATCGGAGACCGACGCTGAAACTACTGTCATCAATATTGTCCTCTGCTCATCCAATAAGGAATTGCTAAGTAACTTTCCTATGACCCATTATTCACCTAAAACGTTTAGGCTACAAGTTGCCCGTATGGTGCTGGGGCTCGCAAGGGAAGCAAAGGATAGCACCACTGTGACCTACAAGATATGTCGTAAGAGGCGACTGATGTAGGACCTAGGAAGCTACCCTAGTAAATAAAAAGCATCGCAGAAATCAGATGTGCTGGCCTACTTGTACGCGCATAACTGGCACAACATACAATCGCTATTAGGCTCAGATCCAATGGAGCGTTCGCAGAAGAAGGCTACAAGTGCTATGATGCGTCTGCTCTCTCATTACTGCAAACACCTGCATTTGCACAGGGAGCAACGAAAGTGTAGCGGCTATTGCTCTTCCTTTGTAGGCATGTGGTCCTGGTATCAATTCCACAGTGGTAGTTGGATTGTTTTCTGATTATAACGCCTCTCAGGTTGATCAAGTCTCAGTTGGATACAAGAGAAACAATCAGAAGTAAAAGCTATAACTGTGATGTTGACTACATCACCAATAAAGGGCGGTTGGTCAAAGAAAAATACAAGACCAAACACTATGCTACATGGTATGAATAGTGGTTCTCTTCTTACCGCACTTCCCTGGTGGTCTCTGTTGTGGAGTGGTTAAGACATGTGCCTGGCGTCTGAGGGTTCGAGTCAAATGTGCAATTTCTTTCTGGAGATCCCTAGGATTGTTGCTGAAGTTACAGAGCGTGCTGTGTGCAACATTCTCGGCTGGTGGCGTTCCATCTCTGCGGGAAGGGATAGATCCACATGGGGAATCATCATCATCAAATAGCCTGCCCTGAGCAGAACTTTGACACCCTAACAGTCCTCTGGAATTTCTCATAGGTTAGATGTTCTGCCTCTGCAGCCGTCATGTTCAAACCATCAGTTACATCCTGAATCCATCTTCTCATGGTCTTTCTCTTTGCCGGTATGCCTCCTACCATGATGATCTTTTCCAGCCCTTCATGTCTTTTTATATCCAAAATATTTCAATTTTCTCTTTCTTATTTGTAGCATCAGTCAGTTTTCTTTGATATTGAGTTCTTTCTGGATAGATCTATTTGTTCTCTTCTCTGTCCATGATATACGGAGGACTCTTCTGTAACGCTTATATTCAAAAGCACATATGTTTTTCCACTGCTTTATTAAATGTCCATGCTTCACACCCATACGTTGCCACTGGGAATATGCATGCTCTTAGTATTCTTATCTTTGTTTTCTTATCAGTTCCGTTCCATACTGTTTTTAGTTGTTTAATGTTTTGTAAAGCCATGGGGAACCCAGTGCAAAGTCTTTAGATGCCATTTCTTTACTGCATTTCCAGAACAAGAAATCCACAAATGATCCTGTTGGTTGGTTTTGAAGAATCAAGAGAAGGCATCCCATGAAGATGGTTTTTAAAAACCACTAACCAAAAAAGCACTCAAAACAAACCATCAAAATGTATTACAAATGTATTAATCAAAAAATGGCAAAATCAGTTTTACAAAAACCATAATACAAATATGATACATATTTTACTAGCTGGAATTGTGTGAAATAAGAATACAACAACACAGTGTGCTAACCGCATGAAAGAAAATATTAGTGACATGTGGGGAAAGTGAAGATATTGCACATTAGCAATGAAAGATCCGGCACCATCTTTGTAATGTTCTATCTCTTATCTAGATTATATCCGGCACCACATTTGTAATGTTCTATCTATCTTTTATCTAAATTAGATCAGGCACCACCTTGACTTATTCCTCTCCGCTCCTCCATAGGGCTTCAACAGTCGTTTGCCACTCTTCTCGGTCTCTGGTTGTTCTCTTTATTGTCTACCAGGACAGTTGAGCACTCTTCAGTTCCTCAAGAAGACTTCATCTCCAGGTCTGTTTAGAGTGTCCTCTTTTTCGTTTCCTTGGATTCCACTCAAGTACTAGTCTAGTGACACTTGATTGTGTCTTCCGTAGGGTATGCCCGACCCATCGCCATTTTCTCCTCTTGACATGGTTCATCATGGGTTCCTGTCCGGTTCTTATCCACAGGTCTGTGTTTGTAACTCTATCATACCATCTCAGAATCCCCCGAAGACATCTGTTGACAAAGGTCTGAATCTTATTTGTATTTAACTTGGCGACTCACCACATTTCTGAGCCATACAGCGACACAGATTTCACTGAATATCTTGAGCGTTGTTCTCGTGGAGATGGCAGTGGACTTCCACCCTGTGTGTAGGATAGCAAAGGCTTGTCGGGCTTTCCTAATCCTGGAATTAATGACATCTGTACCTCCTGATTTGTTGATCTTGCTTCCAAGATAGACAAATTCACCAACATATTCTATACCCCTTCCCTCAACCAATATTGGGTCTTTCTGTATGTTGTTGCTTCGCAGTATTTTTGTCTTTTCTTGACTTATTTTAAGGCTAAACCGTTGGGGCACCACTTTTGTAATGTGCTATCTTTTATCTAGATTAGATCAGGCACTATTTCTGTTTCTTATGATGTCTGTCTCTCTTCTAATGTAAATCTCTCATAACTGTCAACCTTTCCTCTACTGCTGTCAATATCTCCATAACTGTCAACCTGTCCTCTACTGTTGTCAATATCTCCATAACTGTCAACCTTTCCTCTACTGTTGTCAATATCTCCATAACTGTCAACTTTTCATGCACTGCTGTCAATATCTCCATAACTGTCAACTTTTTCTCTGAAATCGTGGCATATCCATTACAGGACGTAGCCATCAACAACAGTAAATGAGTCATCAATTTTCTAGGCACCCCTTATGCGTTCAGTAGTTTGCCATTGCTTTCTGTTAGCTTACTACCGCTGAAGCTACAGAGGCTCACAACTTTTCCTCCACTGCTGTCAATCTCTCCTCCACTGCTGTCAATCTCTCCTCCACTGCTGTCTATCTCTCCTCAACTGTTGTCAATCTTTCCACTACTGATATCTGTCTCTTCAATAATGCTACAAATCCTAAATTACACAAATGCTCAGTTTACCCCATGGTATGAATACATGTTCCTTGACTTTTCTACTGTCCAGGAGACATTGTAATGACCATCCTACAATCTCAAAGACACATTGAAGATAAAACGATTTATTCTTTTCCAGCAAACAAGCATAGGTATGCAGCAGGCTTTACCACAGTAGAGATCATGTCCTTCCAAACACATATGTTACTAGAACATCCTATGGAAGTGGTTCTCAAACTGGGTCGCGACTTTGGGGTCTAACGACCATTTCACAGGGGTTGCTTAAGACCATCGGAAAACACATATTTATCATAATTAGAAATAAATATTGTTACATAATTTTATGATTGGGGGTCACCACAACATGAGGATTGAGAACCACTGCCCTATGGGGAGGTAACGTAAAGTCTGGATCCCTGTGTTGTCTGTTCCTGGAGTGTGGTATAGATAGTGTATTGTGATCTTTTACTTTTCTTTGCTCTACGAACAAGTTTTCCAGAAGCTGTGATCGCATAGTGGTTAGTGTATTTGCTTCATAGGTGTAAGGTCCCAGCATCAAATTTCAGTGGATTTTTTTTAAACCTAATAGTTCTTAGGTCGACCAAGTCACAATTACGTAGCAGAGAACACTGAGGAGAAAAGAAGGCCTGCATGACGTTGATCACATCACCCATTGTGTGTGCTGTCAGTCAAAGAAAAATATGAGCCTAATAGCATATTCCTCAATATACCAGATGGTATGAAAACTGGTCCTTTACTTACTTCATTGCTCTTTCCTGTATTTAGTTCTGGTTCTTTTCTTGAACAAAAATGAATGCACAACATTAAGTACTAGGAACAATGTAAATCACATTTTGCTCCATAAAAAAGGGTGTCAATTGCTCATAAATAAACTTGCACAACAGAAAGCCATGTTACATACAGTGCGGAAGATATATAAATAAACTCGAAGGGTCAAGTAACTGGGGTCAGTTGTTACTACTTCTTGGCTTTCGGTGATGCAGATTGGAACACGCTGCTGGCGGCCATTAGGTTTTCTATGTACTGGCCTAACACCTGGTTCTCTGACTTGAGTTTCAAGTTCTCCACTTTAACAGAGTCCACACGAGAGGACAGATCTGGAAGGAAATATCAATTATCAAAGTTTAGTAACTACAATCTTTTGTAAAACATCCATTAACAGATATGTCTCATGATGACCCATGATCTATAGAGTGAACAAATCATCATCAGGTGCAGTGCCGGCTGGCGTAAGCGATCATGGATCTCCACAAATCTCTGTCATTGGTGTTTGCTATCAACTAGGATGTTGACGCTCTACCCACCCGAGTGGTTACCGGGCCCAAATTTGGGGTGTAAAGAATAGAACCACTGTTACCTGCCATGCATGTCGTAAGAGGCGACTAAGGAGGTTTGGCTGAAATCGGATGCACATGTCCTAAACGTGTAGAAGTCTATGCGTTTAGGGGCCTACCAAACCAATGTGCAACGTATACATGTTCTTGGCAAAGATTAAATCATATCACAAAGAGTGATTAAAATTGGTCGTAAAGAACGAACGCAAAGAAGAAGAAGCTCTACCGTGCCATGAAGTCAGGCTATCCAAAATGTTCTCTCTCTGTCTTGTCTACCCTCAATTTTACCAGTTGTCACACTGTGTTCTAAACCTCCCTTCCTCATCACATGCCCAAAAATTATGACTGCCTCTTTCTTATATTGATGATAAGCTTTCTCTGTGTCAGGATCTCATTCAATACCTCAACATTAGTCATTTTAGCAGTCCATGGGATTTTCATCATTCTTCTGTAAAACCACATTTCTGTGGCCCTCACAAATTTTTCGATCTGTATGTTCATTGTCCATGACCCGTATCCGTATGTTAGTATTGGTTCTATGTAGCACTGAATTACTCGCATTCTGATCGGGATTGACAAGGAATGGTTGTAGATAATGCTTCTCATTTTCAGGAGCGAAGTTTTCGCATGTCCTATTCTGCTCTTTATTTCTGATCGGCATCTGCCTATATATATACACAGAGTGCTGCCTCTATATATTTACAGTGAGAACAGGTAAACAAATACGCATTAAAGTAGACAGAAGAGACTTTGTATGCATCAACATAGACAATTTTGAATTCAAACACATTAAAGTTTAGTCGTTAGATCATCATTACTTCACACCGAACCAATTAGTCCATAAGTGCTCTGATCTCCTCAGTATGTCTCTTAGTCATTGGATCACCAATGCTGCATATCAAATCAATTAGTCCCGCCCGAGTGGTTACTGGGGCCCAAATTTGGGGTGTTAAGAATAGAATCACTGTTACCTGCCACGCATGTCGTAAGAGGCGACTAAGGAGGTTTGGCTGAAATCGGATGCATGTGCCCGCTAGGGAATGCTAACCCGAAATAAATGCTTGCAGAAAACGGATGCACCAGGCCGTCAGGCGCATAACATGGTGCAACGACCCTCACAATGAGGAATGGGATAACGAATTCTACGGTTGCCAATCTGCCTCGGAGATTTAGCCACGCAGTAAGAATCTCAGACCTACCATCATGAGGGTGGCCAAAACTTGCTGCGGAAGAGGTCGGCACAAACAGGGAAACAGAAATCATAAGAATTATATCCTACAGAACTGCCCCCAGTATGCAGACTTGAGAAGAAAGAGGTGGCCCACTTACGCTAGTGTCCAAGACAAATTCTATCTATGGCGTGGCTGATAATCTGAGGCAGACGGCTGCCTTTATTAGAGAATCCGAAATTCCAATCTAGTGAGAACGCAGAAGAAGAAGAAATCAATTAGTCCATAAACGCTCTGATCTCCTCCTCAGTATGTCTTTCAGTTTAGTTTAGTCGGTGGAACCTCATCACTTCACATTGAACCAATAAGTCCTTAAGTGCTCCGATCTCCTCCTCAGCATGTCTCTTAGTTTAGTCGTTGGATCATCAATGCTGCACATCAAACCAATTAGTCCATAAGTGCTCCGATCTCCTCCTCAGTATGTCTCTTAGCGTGTGTCGATTAACTACCCTGGTTCTTTGTTGGTTTACTATTCTTCTTTGGCTACCAGCATAGTGCTCTTGTCTATCTACATAACATTTGACTTGGAATTCTTGCAGTCTGGTTAGTGTTGTAGATTCACCACTATTATTTGAATCATTCAACTCTCTCTCTCCCTTAGGGAATTTAGAATATCAGCCTGGTTCATTGCTCACCAGCTTTTTACAGCAGTCATACCTGCAAGCCTATCGGCACGTCCATTCATCTTACACCTGCATCTGGTGGCTGGAATCTTTTTCCTCTTCAAATGCTCCACATCGACCACTTGTTAAATCACTATTTGTGATGTGTGCGTGATCAGAGCCTAAGATGGTTATACGTTGTGCCAGTTATGCGCATACAAGTAGGTCAGCACATCCAATTCCCGTGATGTTTTTTATTTACTAGGGTAGCTTCCCTAGGTCCCCACCTCAGTCGCCTCTTATGACATGCCTTGTAGGCCACATTGTTACTATTCGTTGCTCCCCTTGCAAGCCTGGGCAACACACAGGCGGAAAACACATCAAAGTAATGGATGAAAACATCAACAGATTGAAGAGAGAGAAATTCAGTAAGACTGTAAGAGTGGAAAAGTTCTGCTCAGGACAAGATACTGGATAATGATACAAACAGTTAATTCAATGAATGTTGCTACTATGGAATTTTCTATCTTGATATTACTATATTTAATGTAATGAATGTTGTTATGGCAGTTTCCCACTGCGATATGAAATGAAGTGTCAGATGCATGAAAACTAACTACAGTCACATTTAAATGATGGATTAGATATTGTACCATCGAGTGTGTTCTGTCTTTCCAAGATCTGGGATATCAGTCTCTGCTTTTCCACCTCATCATCAGGATTAGAGTCCAAACCTGCAATAAAAATAAAATGTGTTTCAATTTACACAGTTGTGATAGGTGTTACTTTAGTTGCCCTGCACACATAATTCACGGTGTACCAACACCGATCTTTTAGCAATTTTTACAACTTTTCAGCGCTGTGCATGCTGGTAAAAATGTCCGCACAAGTCAGCCATTGTTTTTTTCGATCTAATCGATGAAACAGCATGTAAACAATTGCTTCATATAAAATATGTGTCATTCATATAGTAAAACCGATAGTTCTACGTGCAACTGTAACATATTCTACATATCTGGAATATTCTATGATTATATGTTAAGTAGAGGCTATTTTGAACAAAAATTTTTCCGATGGACACTACCATTTTTTTTTAACCTTGATAAATTTTGCTTTGGTACTACCCATAAATATCGTATTTATGTGCAACGGCATGAATAACTTCTCTTTACGTCAGAAATTTTCATTACCAGAAACATTTTTCTCTCTTCCAAGGGCAACGTTACGTCTGCACAGCATCACTAACCTACAAACATATAATTTCTCTTGCTACAAAGTCGGTTTGCTTTGCGTCCATAACAACCGCTGCATTTTGTGATCTTCTCGTGAATATTTTTCATCATTTTACTTGTGTCAACGATATCCAGCAATCCTAGATACAAATTTTGATTTTCTTTTATATTTCAAACATTATTTATGCCTTTCAGTTGACTTTTATATTGAGTATCAACCGTAATATTAAATATCCCACACTAGATCTAGCTGTCCAAAGTAAACCATTGTCAGCATAAACGGCAATAATGACTGGATTGATCTTTATCGTACACTATTCAGATTTACTTGAGAAGTCTCAAATTATTGTATTGTGATTTCAGAATTAAAATAACTAGTGAATCATATCAGTATGCTGTTAATTTTCTTGCTTAATTATAGGCAGTTCAAGTTTAAAAGTTGTGCCATTTAAATTGCACTCATTGCTTAGCTGCAATGAAGCTTTGTGACAAAATATAGTCTAGTAGTAATTTCAAATGTAACTATTGCAAGATCATCTACATTTTCTCTTTTATGTAAACTTCTGCTGTGACTTTTAATTTGTTAGTGGTTGAACTAAATGTGATAATTAGTGATGAAATACTGCATCATCTCGTCTTCATGAACATACACTGAACAAGCACATTTTATGTCTATGAAAGCTTTGTGTAGGACCTGAGCTTTGAGTAAAATTGATTAATCAAATGTAAAGTAAACACAATACTACACCAAATGAGAACTTTGTATACATCCTATTTTCTAAATATTTGAAGTATGGGTAAATGATTTGTCAGTGTTTTCATTATTGTCAAAAACTGTTTTGATTGTTTTAAACATGCATTGACTACTTGATCAACAATTTCATTGAATAAAATTTATGATTTCCTCATGCAATTGACCTTCGTCTTGCAATGATGATTAAGCTTCAACACTTTCTGAATAAATTATTCATACAACATCTTATCTCCAGTTTTTAAAAATAAAGTAATAAATATATTTAATGTTATTGCATGGTTGAAGTCAGTTGCATTGGGAAATCTGAATGAATATTATTTATTGAAATTGTTGATCTAGTGCTCATTTTATGTTCCACACAACCAAACAATTTATAAAATAATAAAAGCTTATTGGTAAATTATTCACTCTAGCATCAGATGTTAATTTTTGTATTCATATATTTCTTGATTTATCTGCAATATGTTGTGTGTTCTGAGTGACTCTTTGGATAGTGTGAGTTTTATATGTTTACTTATGTATGCACATCTCATATGCTGGATACTTATTTGGTAAATCATTTATATATGTGGAGTAAATATAAATTATCACATTTAGTTCAACCAATAATAAATTAAAAGTCACAGCAGAAGTTTACATAAAAGAAAATGTAGATGATCTTGCAATAGTTACATTTGAAATTGCTACTAGACTATATTTTGTCACAAAGCTTCATTGCAGCTAAGCAATGAGTGCAATTTAAATGGCACAACTTTTAAACGTGAACTGCCTATAATTAAGAAAGAAAATTAACAGCATACTGATATGATTCACTAGTTATTTTAATTCTGAAATCACAATACAATAATATGAGACTTCTCAAGTAAATCTGAATAGTGTACGATAAAAATCAATCCAGTCATAATAGCCGTTTATCGCTGACGAATGGTTTACTTTGGACAGCTAGATCTAGTGTTGGATATTTAATATTACGGTTGATACTCGATACAAAAGTCAACTGAAAGGCATAAATAATATTTGAAATATAAGAAGAAAATTAAAAATTTGTATTCAGGATTGCTGGATATCGTTGACACAAGTAAAAAAAACGAAAAATATTCACGAGTAGATCACAAAATGCAGTGGTTGTTATGGACGTAAAGCAAACCGCCAGAGCACAGAGAAATTACATGTTTTGTAGGTTAGTGATGCTGTGAAGACGTAACGCTTCCCTTGGAAGAGAGAAAAATGTTTCTGGTAATGAAAATTTACAATGTAAAGAGAAGTTATTCATGCCGTTGCACATAAATACGATGTTTATGGGTAGTACCCAAGTGAAATTTTCAAGGTTACAAAAATTTTTTCTTTCAAAATAGCCTCCACTTAACATATAATCATAAAATATTCCAGATCTGTAGAATATGTTACAGTTGCACATAAAATTATCGGTTTAACTATATGAATGACATACATTTTATATGAAACAATTGTTTCACGCTGTTTCGTCGATTCGATCGAAAAAACACAATGGCTGACTTGTGTAAAATATTTTTTACCGGCATGCACTGTGCTGAAAAAGTTGTGCAAATTGCTTAAAGAGTGGTATCTCAATGCAAATGTGATACCCTTGATGTGCATTCGAAGGTAGTGGTTCGAATCTGACCGTGCGTTCTCTTCATAAATGCAACTTTTCCAGAGACCCCTAGGATTGTTACCAGAGCTGTAGAGTTCATGTAATACTATTAGCAGGTAACATGCCATTTCTGCAAAAAGTGACCAAGCAATATGGAGTAAAGCTTGGTGCAATGAAGTCAATCCTTCGGCTTTAGTTTAGACATAATCTTCACATACTTTAGTTGCAAAGACAACAGTAAAATAATTGATTGATCTAAAATACAGGTGACGGAGTTCAAAGGGTTAACTAATTTAAAAAAACTTCCATAACAGACAGATATTTGTAATTGACTGAATCAATCAATTACAAATCTCTGTTATGGAAAGAGTTTTTATTAGTTAACCCTTTGAAACCCAACCACCTGTATTTTAGAAACCCATTCACTCCTGGACAAAAGCAACACAAATCAGAGTTATATTAAAAATGAGATAATTTGATGCAACTAAGTGTTCAATCGTTAAGACAGAGGGAGAATGTTGGATGGCATGACATCGTGCTGCGACAAAAGATCGACATCAGAGCTGATTAACTGCACCAGGGACAGAGAGTTGTAAAGAGATATGATTGCATATGCTATAGGGTCCACGGCACTGTGTTGGACATCACTGGTATACTTTATATTGAGATCAATTTAATCAATCAATCAATCAACATAGAGGTGCGATACAGAGGATCCATCTCATTGCTTTTTCTTCTATCAACTTCTGATATGTGCCATAAACAGGGCTTCACCTGTCCCCCATAGTTTATTTTGAAGGGTTGTTTCTGTTGGCCAGATTTCCATTCAGACTGGGGCAGTCTTGCAGGATGAGCTCTGGGGACTGCTTTGGTGTCCCACAGGTGCAGGCAGCCAAGCCTCTGACAGTCATTCTATGGAGTTGTGCTCTGAGACAGTAGTGTCCCGTTCTAAATCTGAAGTCCGTGCTTTTCTGTGTGTTGTCATCGCATTGCAATATCTCTGATAATGATGAGGCCTAAACATTAACCCAACTCCTCTTCCCCGTATTTGCACACTATGAATTCAGATGCAGTCATGGTGCCTCTGATTTTTGTGTGAATGCGTGCTTTCCTTATTACCAGTGTCCCTCGCCACTCAGGTGAGCCTTACTCCTGACATCAGAGATAAGCCCAACTTAATACAGACATAAATTAAGAATCCAAGCATATTTTTTTATCAATTTTCAGTAGTCATGGTGTTTTTTTGAACACACGACCTACATTTTATGGTCAGTCTCAATAGTACTAGGAGCTTAATCTCACGATTAAGATCAGGGATCATTGTAAAATACGTCTGGAGTAGTTCTACTCGAGGTGACTTCAGCCTACGGGATCACCAACCCAGGATTTTGTGCAGAGTTTGCTCCTGGACACTACTGTTTAATCGAAATATACTTGGGGGGAAAGTGTCATAGAAGAAGACAAGACAAAGGATGTCCTCCTCAAGGGAGAGAGAGGACGACGAATAAATAAACAAGCAAACTTTGCTTCGGATTCTTGGGTCCTAAATTAGTAGGGGCCTAATGGGGGTGTGACGTTCTAATCATTCTTGGCAAAGACTGTTTAATAACACAATAAGAATGATCAAAATGGTAGAGAAGAATGAACGTAACAAACTAAACAAACGACAAATCTTTAACATGAAATAAACAAATATAAAAACGTTATGTCTTACTGATTGATACCCCAGAGTTTAGGAATGGTGCATTTTTATAGTTTTCTGTCTGAAGATCACCTGCAGAGAAATAAGACGAAATAGCTCAGTAATTATCAATAACTATGCAGCAATCTTAATCGTCAGATGGATCTGAGGCATCAAATTGGGAAGGAATGTTTTAAAACACTTAAAAATGTTTTCTACAATATATTATTTCTTCTGCGTTCTCACTAGATTGGGATTTCGGATTCTCTAATAAAGGCAGCCGTCTGCCTCAGATTATCAGCCATGCCATACAGTTTGTCTTGGACGCTGGTGTAAGTGGGCCACCTCTTTCTTCTCAAGTCTGCATACTGGGGCAGTTCTGTAGGATATAATTCCTATGATTTCTGCTTCCCTATTTGTGCAGACCTCTTCCCGCAGTAAGTTTTGGCCACCCTCATGATTTTAGGTCTGATATTCTTACTGCATGGCTAAATCTCTGAGGCAGATTGGCGACCGTAGAATCCGTTATCCCATTTCTCATTGTGAGGGGTCGTTGCACCATGTTATGCGCCTTACGACCTGGTGCATCCATTTTCTGCAAGCATTTGTTTCAGGTTAGCATTCCCTAGCGAACACGTACATCCGATTTCAGCCAAACCTCCTTAGTCGCCTCTTATGACATGCATGGCAGGTAACAGTGGTTCTATTCTTTACACCCCAAATTTGGGCCCCGGTAACCACTCGGACGCACTATATCATTTAAAAATTGATGTCTGTCTCCAAATATCTTCTCATATATTTTTAGGTCTCCCTTTCTTTTGTTTTTCCTGAGGGTCTCTCTTCTTGTTATATTCCCCACTAATTGCTACAGAAACCAGCACTGTTAGAGCATAGATATACTTTATGCAATCTTCATGCACTTGAATCAAACTACGACAGAGGTAGCACCATGCTCCGTCTGGAGTAAAAGAAGGAGTAGTCATGATATTATAACTTCAAATGGCAAGAAACATTACTTATTTTTTCAGCAAATGTTCATCATTAAGTGCTGTGCCGGCTGGCGTAGGCAATCATGGATCTCTACAAATCTCTGTCCTTGGTGTTTGCTATCAACTCAGATGTTGACGCTCTACTGTGCCATGAATTCAGGCCATCCAAAATTTTCTCTCTGTCTTCCTGTCTCGTCTACCTTCGATGTTAGCTGTTGTTACAATGTGTTCTAAACCTCCCCATCACATGTCCAAAAAATGATGACTGTCTCTTTCTTATATTGATGATAACCTTTCTCTGTGTCTTGATCTATTCAACACTAGTCATTTTAGCAGTCCATGGGATTCTCATCATTCTTCTGTAAAACCACAGCTCTGTGGCCCTCAGAGATTTTTCAATCTGTGTGTTTATTGTCCATGACTTGCATCCATATGTCAGTATTAGTTCTATGCAGCACTGACTAACTCACATTCTGATTGCAATTGACAAGGACTTGTTGCATATAATGCTTCTCATTTTCAGGAACAATGTTTTAGCAAATGTTAGCAATGGTTAAACAAAAGTTGTGTACTGGAAAGGATAAATTTATACAAAAGAAATCAACTTACGATTTTCTTTATTTGACATAGTGATTTTACAAATTTGAGGTCAGCAGTTGCAATGATCTATTCCAGAGAAAATTCCCTGCAGAAGATCAGAATAATATGAGATTGTAAATATAAAAATGTGGTGAATCAAAACTTTAGCAAAGCAGCAAATAAAGAAAATGTGTTATCAGTCCTCAGAACATTCAGAAGTATCATGATCATCATCAGAACATTCAGAAGAATCATGATCATCATCAGAACATTCAGAAGAATCATGATGATCATCAGAACATTCAGAAATATTAGGATCATCATCAGAACATTCAGAAGTATCATGATGATCATCAGAACATTCAGAAGTATCATGATCATCAGAACATTTATAAGTATCATGATCATCAGAACATTCAGAAGTATCATGATCATCAGAACATTCAGAAGTATCATGATCATCATCAGAATATTAGAAAATATCATCAGTCCTCAGAACATTCTGAAGTATCATCAGTTCATAACATTATCAGTAACTATATCAGTATAACTTATATTTTTTTACTAGATGAATCTGATAACATGTGAGAGCAGCCTTTAGATTATCAGTACATTATCCATAACTTCCAACCTCCAGAGGCGTACGTTGATCTACTGTCCTTAGTATGGGTGTTTGCGGCATTGAGAGAGCGAGACAGGCTTACATTAACAGCATTGATTGTTGAAGAGTTGAGGATGGAGTGTTCTTCAGTCTCTTCCTGACCCCTTGTTGGATAGGCACTAAAATAGTTGTTGAATCTATCCAGCAAATTATGGAGTTACCTGTTCTACAAGTAGAACTCGATGGCTTAGCCACCGGGTGAAGAGAGTTTAACCAGCGAGCCGCAGGAACCATCAGCATGCATACCCTTCAACATCTGTTTGGGGAGACCGAGCACCATTGACTATGGGTCTTTCCGGAGTGAACTGGCATTTGCTCAGTAACCATAACTATCTGTTGGATGAAGGCACTATACCTCAGTTTCAGATTTTGATTACACAAAAAACAAAGTAACCCTCACAACTTTGTAGTCAGTTTGTGTATTTGTCGGTTTTTCTATCAATACATATGATAAAATACTTATATCATGATTTTCTTAGGACAGTTCTTTTCATATCCATAAGGACCATATTATGTCAAGTAAGAACAAGGCTACAAGATATACTCTATACAAGCTGCTTTTATTGATATCTTGTGAAGATATACTCAGCCTACACAGGATAAACATACAGATACACTATAACGGTATAACCTGCACTGTGGTGGTATCTAACAGTACTGACGATTTTGACATAATTTTAATGATGAATGAATTACCACTGATATCAATAGCTCACACACTGAATCATCACTCATTGTGTAGTGTCACTATACACACATGATGCTCGTCCATCAGGGGTGATGATGACCACACAAATTTTCATCCAAGGGAATATAGTTGCGCTATGTTTGTCTGTGTGTGCGTAGATGACTAGTGAGCCCGATACGGGCTTGAAATGTTCGTGTACATTGTGGGAAAGGTATACTTGCACTTGTGGGAAGTTTTAACAGATGACTGCACACTTCTTCAACACGGTTCCTCGGCCTGCGAGACAGATAGAACAGCACGGTTGGAGCAAAGACGTCAAAACAGAAAGGCAGTGTAAGTTGTAACGACAGACGTCAAGACCAGACAAGACTGAAAGTCATCATCACCCATGATGGACGAGCATCTCTGATCAAAATCAATGAATGATTTATGACATGATTATCATGATTTAATCATGTATCATTATCATGATACTCATCATGATTATGATACTAGTTTGTGAATGTGATTGTGATACACATTTTCATTTGACATAAATTATGTAATCATTTGATTATCATTATATATCACATGATATGTTCTACGATACTCTTACGGTCTTACCTGTCAAGTGCCAACAAAACTGAAGTCGATTGTTTCCAAACGTTCAGTGGCAGTGTGTCTTCACGACCAACGTATACGATTAAATTGATCTGATTGTCATTCACCATGTAGTTGTGGTGCCATGTAATGTTCGTAACAAAACTCCTTAACTACATAAATTACAAAACTGATCCAGTCTCTTTCTGACATCAACTTCCGGAAATAACTAAAACTATGATCGGAATTTTAAAAAGCTAAAGTCTTGTCATTTTTAAACAAGGAACAATATATATATATATATATATATATATATATATATATATATATATACTAGCTCCTTCTTCTTTGCGTGCGTTCTTTACGACCAATTTAAATCACTCCCTGTGACATGTTTGATCTTTGCCAAGAACGTGTATACATTGCACAGTAGTTTGGTAGCCCCTAAAGGCATAGACTTCTACACGTTTAGGACACATGACATGCATCCGATTTCAGCCAAACCACCTTAGTCGACTCTTACGAGATGTATGGCAGGTAACAGTGGTTCTATTCTTCACACCCCATATTTGGTAACCACTCTGTCGATATATACTAGCTAATTAACACGGTTTCGCATGGATGAAAGACGTTAGTAATCCTTGATGAGGAATTTGTGAAGCCGTTCCAAGAGATGTCATCTAAAATCGTGAATTGCATTTAGGATATTTTTAAAGAAGTTATTTGAATCGGCTATGTCGTCCATAAACAATTTTAATGGTTCGGGTGGTTCTTATAATGTTTCCCGTCTAATCAAAGTATATATATATATATATATATATATATATATATATATAATCTGATAAGAATAATAAATTGTACAGAAGGGTCCTCCGCATATCTTGGACAGAGAAGAGAAGACACAGATCTATCCAGAAAGAACTCAAAATCAAGGAAAACTAGCTGATGCTACAAATAAGAAAGAGAAAATTGAGATATTTTTGACACATAAAAAGACATGAACGGCTGGAGTGAGACCATCATGGATGGAGGCATACATGGATACATGAAGATGGATTCAGGATGTAACTGATGGTTTGAACATGAGGCTGCAGAGCAGGACATCTGGCCTATGAGAGAGAAATTTCGGAGGACTGTTGGGGTGGCAAAGTTCTGCTCGGGACAAGCTATTTGATGATGATATAAGAAAGCCATGGAGGCAGTTGGTGGGTGGAGTGTGGGAGCAGCCAGCGCTTATTGTTGATAACGGTCTTCACTCTTAATCTTGGATGGCAGACAGATGATCTCAATTGTAGAGACAATTGCGATCTCTGACTAGCATAGTCATTGCCCAAAAGGAAAGCAATGGCAAACTACCTTCTTATACTGCCAAGAAACCAATGATAAACATGATACCTGAAACACGAACGGGGGATAAGTGCGATACATGAGATAATACTAGTAAACGTGATGACGACCTAAAGTCTGATTATGTTACCAAGGAAAACTATTGTATCAAGCTAAAGCATAAATTAAAATTGGGAACATGGAATATAAGAACACTACTCGATGGCCAATTCCATATAGTTCTAAAAGAAATAGAAAGGATCCAAATGGAAATTTTAGAATTGTGCTAGCACAGATGGAAAGGACAGGGTCATTTCAACACAGATAATGGTGGCAGATTTATTTACTCGGGTAAAAACAAATCAGGTCAAAGTGGTGTAGCATTTTACCTGTCGAAACTAACTCTACAACCCAGTAAATGACGGAATATTAAGCCTTAGACTGCTAGGGAAACAACACAACATCACGGTCATTCAAATATATGCACCAACCACATCAGTAGACGAAGAAGAAATCGACGTTTTTTTACACTGGACTAGAGGAAGTAATCGACAAAATAAGCAGCAATGACATCACAATAATAATGGGAGATTTTCTTGCCAAGATCGGTATAGAGCGATCGATGCAGGACAAATATATTACAAGTTTGGGAACTAGAAATGCTGCAGGAGACAGGCTATTAACATTTTGCGAAGAAAACCACTTGATCCTTCCTTCCTTTCGTTCGCTTGAAATATTGTCTTTATGTCTTGGCCTGGCTTTAGGGTGGGCACCATGATCGTTTCTTTCCACTCTCTTGGTACTACGCTTGTCCTCCACGATATGTTTAGGACTATCAGTAGAGCTGTCTTTGCCCTATTTCCCAGGTTTTTAAGCATATCATTTGCGATCCCATCTTTTAGGTCCCTGAATACCTCTTCCAGCTCATTTCTGGTGAAAGTGTTCGTTAAGTGAGTGTCGACTGATGAGGGTCCTCGATGTAATTTTGAAGATATTTTTGTGCGAATTCTATTTTTAATATTTTCTAATGAATTGTGCCAGGGCAGCAGCTTTCCAGCCTGCTCTTCTCGGTTTTGAACTGCCAAAGGTTCTTTAGCGTGCTCAAATTGAACATGGGACCTACGTTTTATCTTCCGTCTCTGATAGGAACTCAACTCACCTACACTGAGATCAAGATTCTCTGGAAAAATATCCAGATGGCTACACGAGGGAGCAAACCTGGAACCTTTGGCACGAGAGATGAACACCTAACCTCTAATGAACACCTAACCTCTACGCCAAGAGACCTCTACCAACAAAACAGTTCACCGTACAACAATCACAGTTATAGAAACAAAAAACACACAAATAATTAAATCATGAGACAAAATATAGATAGTTCAAAGAATGATTTATTTGTACATATCATACATCTATTACATTCAGAAAAGTAAAATCATTCTATAAATCGACAAATCAAATATCTAAAAAAGGTGCTTCTTTTTCTTCGAACGCTCCACATCGACCACTTGTTAAACCACTCTTTGTGATTTGTATGTAATCCTAGCCTAAGAGAGATTGTACGTTGTGCAAGTTATGCGCCTCAAGTAGGCCAGCACATCTAATTTCTGTGAAGCTATTTATTTATTAGGTAGCTTCCTAGGCCCCTACCTCAGTTGTCTCTTACTTGTAGGTCACAGTGTTAATATTCTTTGTTCTCCTCGAGAGCTCAGGCAATACACAGACCGGGTGGTTGTTCAATATGTTCTTTGGTACAAAACACACGCATAGAGAGGTGTCAACAAGTGGTTGTTCTAGACAACCGATGGGAATCTTGAGCTAAAACCACAAATAGATCCCAATGAGTGGTTTACAAGCAGTATTTCTAAAGTTCTTACAGCAACAGAACTATGGGGATATTGCAGAGACCCCTGTAAACCCCATCTGAGCAGAAACCTTCACAACTCACGGCATAGTTCAACACGCAGAAGACTGTTGGATTCTTCTGGGTATGCAAAAATGCTATAGAATACCTCACCCAGCACTTTAACCCCTTAACCATTCTGAGCTGATATTCTGACTCAGGTTGTTTTTTTTAAAACATGTTTCAAAGCCAACATACTGGCTCATTTAGTATACAATGATCCCCCCAGTGGTTAACGGGGCCCATATTTGGGGTGTAAAGAATAGAACCACTGTTACCTGCCACGCATGTCGTAAGAGGCGACTAAGGAGGTTAGGCTGAAATCGGATGCATGTGTCCTAAACGTGAGAAGTCTATGCGTTTAGGGGCCTACCAAACCAATGTGCAACTATACACGTTCTTGGCAAAGATCAAACATATCACAAGAGTGATTAAAATTGGTCGTAAAGAATGAACGCAAAGAAGAAGAAGAAGAGTATACAATGTAAAATGTGTGCATCCTGGAATAGCAACAGTTATGGAGTGAAAGGATTAAAGAGGAGAAAAAAAGTAAAAGTTTGTACTTCCTAAGGGTTTGGAATAAACAAAACAAATCATTGACTGTGAGTTGTAATTGAACTTTTGGCCAATGCCAAAGAGCAAATTTACCAACCCCTGTCTTTTCAAGAGGTCAAAACCCTCATACATAGAAAATCTCAGTAGACTGGAAGACAAACACTGGATATGATTGAGGAAAGACTTCCTCAAAGACCTAAGCAGAACAGACCAGGTCATTATATTTTGCCTATGTACCGGGCACTGTAGACTGAACAAACACTTATATAGACTAGGAATAAGTCAAACAGCTCTATGACAGTGTTAGCAGGCGGAACAGACACCAGAGCATGTCCTGCAAGACTGTCCTCTCCTGTGTGAGCTGAGAGCAACATGTGGCCACACCCAGTCGACCTAAAAACTAAGCTTTGGGGAAACCTGACAGACCTGAAGCTGACTGTCCAGTTTGTGGTCCACAGTAAATTAAGCGCAAGACCAGAGATCGCTAAAGAAGAACTTTCAAGTACCCTCAGAATGCATAATAAGAGCAGGTATAATCATAATCACATGCACCAGTATATGATATCCATCACGCACGCCTGATCAGCAGTGACAGATTGCCATTATTTGCTTCAGGACAGGACATCACACACTCTTGACCAGCCTGGACAGATCACCATTTTTTGCTTCAGGACAGGGCAACATAAACTCTGATCAGCCGGGACAGATCAGCATTTTTTGCTTCAGGACAGGCCATCACATACTCTTGACCAGCCTGGACAGATCACCATTATTTGCTTCAGGATAGGGCATCCCAAACTCTTCATCAGCTGGGACAGATTACCATTATTTGCCACCGCAGAGGGCATAACAGACTAAACAAACACATGCAGTGTTTCTATGTACTCTTTTGACCTACATCAGTAAACCACATGGCATGTTATACAGCACTGACCTTTATGTGGCAGTGAAAAATGAAAATCCTGGCATGTCCTTTACAGAACTTAGCTATCAATCACAGTAAATGAGTTGTCGATTTTCTAGGCAGCACTTATACGTTCAGTATTTTGCATTTGTTTTCTGAACAGTGAGGTCTATTTTAACGTTCGTATCCATGCTTTAGTCGCTTTCAAAATGATTTTCCCCGGGGAAAATTTAATATCTCTGCAACCGCTTGACCGTAATTGTTGTAACTTTGCATATGATCTAATGATCGTAATGTCCCGAGGTTGATATTTTTTTACTCAATAACAAACGTATGGTTTAAAATTTTCTTTATGTAAAGTATATAAAAGTGACCATCTCCTTAGCCAACTATATAATGAGAAGTATTACCCTTCATATTTGTGAGATGTTGCAAGTTCCACGACTTGCACGTTTTCACGTGGTTTTCCCGATTTTAATCGCTTTATCGCACTTAAAAAAATGTATAATGATCCTTCCGGTGTGTTTAGTTACAATTTACCGTTTGTGTTTTCAGAGCATAGGTGTATTACAAAACGTTTAGTATTCTAGATTT
Source organism: Arion vulgaris (assembly GCA_020796225.1). NCBI lineage: Eukaryota > Metazoa > Mollusca > Gastropoda > Stylommatophora > Arionidae > Arion > Arion vulgaris. The sequence goes on from CM036776.1 coordinate 18,265,739, forward strand.
GTTATACAATGGGTATGAAAATCAAGTTTCTTACACTGCATACAGTGGCTGTGAAAATGTATAAATATTTTATCAGAGAATCTAATCGTGGAAAACTGTATCGGAGTATATCAAATCCTGAACAGAGAACTATGCATGCTTTGGGCTTAAGTAAAAGATATCTACATAAATTACTCAATGTTAATGGAGCTGTCAGTACAGTCAATACATTGACTCAAGGCAGAAAGAAAGTAGTAGACAATTTTGACAGGGATGTGATTAGAAGAGAAATTTGCAGAATGTTCGATTCCAAAGAAACTGTGACACTAAGAAAGCTGAAGATTAGTTTAAGAATACACAATGACATTGATGTATTGAAATCAACGTTATGGAGAACTGTTAGAAGCATCGGCTTTACTTTTAGGAAGTACGCTAATGGGAGAAATGTCATCTGCGAGAAGCCGCATTTAGTACGTGTGAGAAGTAAATATTTACGCAAGTACGGAAATGCGTAGTCAAGGTTACGATATTGTGTATGTGGATGAAACCTGGATCAATGCTCACCACACTAATGAAAAGGAGTGGCAGTTATCCGGTGGAACAATTAAACGATATGTACCTAGTGGAAAAGGACAACCTCTGATAATGGCACATGCAGGCAGCAGACAAAATGGGCTGGTTAAAGATGCTGAACTTATTTTCACTTCCAATTATACGGACAACAGGGACTATCATACCGAGATGAACAGTAACATATTTAGAGATTGGATTGAACATACTCTTCTTCCGTCCCTAGACAGACCATCCTGTGTGATAATGGACAACGCATCGTACCACAACACTGTGTCAGAAGAAGACAAAATCCCGACATCTTCGAGTACAAAAGATGCTATAAAACTTTGGCTCAGAAAGGACAACATTCCATTTAACGAGGGGTTTTGAAGCCTGAATTACTATCTATTGTTAAAACATCACAGAAGACCAGGGTATTCCAAACAGACAAGTTGATTCAACAGCATGGTCATGTGTGTTTGAGACTACCACCTTATCATTCACACTTAAACCCAATTGAACTCATTTGGGCCAAAGTTAAAGGACTGGTAGCAGCTGAAAATAAAACTTTCAAGCTAAGCAATATGAAAGAACTAACATATGCCGCCCTGTCGAAGATAGACAGAGATTATTGGTGTAAATGCGAAGACCATGTCTTAAAGGAGGAAAATGACTACTGGGACAAAGATGGACTGTCGTTCGTGCAGTCAAGAATAGTCATCAATATGTTAGACTCATCGGACTCAGAATAAGCGAGTAAACACTTTATATGATTTATATAATATGATTTATCTCACCCTCCAAAATTCGAATTGTATATACACCTATGCCGAAAATATGTGATTTTTTAAATTTACGTAAATTATTTTCTTCCAGCACCAAATAATTACTAGGTTTGAAAAGATCAAAGGAATTCGCAGTTGCAAGAAAAGTACACTACCTGCAACATTGAATTTTAGAAAATCGTTGGGACATCGGAAATACAACACCACATGCAAAAATCATGTTCATCCATGCAATGAGTATGGAGATATTTGAGGTCAATCGCTGACCAAACGTTTGAAACGCACTATAACAAATTTGTTTCCAAACTGCCAGTGCAGAGTTTGAACCAGGTACTCTTGGGTTGGGACTGAGCTCACTACCATTTAAGCTACAAATGAAATTCTTCTTATTCTTCTCTCAACTCCACTTAAAGCATAAGACATCGACAAATTTCCTCCAACCAGATCTGTCTTGAGCAAGAAAGCTTAGTTCATTCCAGGTCTTTCCCACCTCTTCTCTTTCTCCAGTTCGTCTCTATGTCTCTCTAGGTCATTCCTACCTCTCTTGTCATCTGGATTCCATTTACAAACCACAAGTGGAATGGAATACTGGCCCATAATTACAAAATATATAACAAAAAACTACACAAAATTAAAAATGAGAGCCAAATGAAAGTTGAGTGCACCCAGAGAATTTGTTTTAACAGGGTAACTATTAAAAATGAGATCACAGTTCTACTAACACTTTGTTACCACTGCCAAACTTGATCCCTGACAGCAACACACCACAGAAAGCTCACCTCTTGTGAAATGAAATACTTGAGGAAGGCGGTGGGGGTCATCAGGAAAGATAGACTACGAAACGAGGACATCAGAACTAGAGTGGGCATAACTTCATGCACTGAATACAGTGAAAGACAACAAATGCAGTGGTTCTGACATTTAATGAGACAGGAAAACAATCAACCACCAACAACAGCATACAATAAGAAGAGGTACTAGAGCCAAGGGAAAACCAAGAAAAAGATGGATAGACAATATCAGGACATACTAATAAACATGGATATAACACAACAAGTCGACTCATCTGGCCCTGGAACGCAAATTAGATCCCCAACCTACGCTTAACGGCAAGAGTGGACAACAAACTCCATCATCCACCTAGGTCCTAGGGTAAGACAATAGATCACAAGTGGAAGATCATACAAGCATCTGTTCTGTGTCCGGATGTTTAGCTTCTCTCTCACTGCTGACCAAACATGACAACGACAATGTGGATGTTTGGTCACTGCTGACCAAACTTGACAGGGATGATGTGGATGTTTTTGTTGATTTAAGTTGTCAAGATTGAGCTTTGTGTCCATTGAAAAACTGAAATATTATATCAACATTTAGATAAGTAGCTGACATTGAAGAAATGAAACATTATGTAAACAATTGGAAAAATGTGCGTGTGCAGGTCTGTGGGCGCCTGACACATCAAACATATCTAGAAAAATTAAAGCTACAGAAATTAAGCACAGACACTGGAACTACAAGACACAAAAATGGTGCAGTAACATAAACTTCTTCCAAAGAAACAAACCAGACATTAAAAAACAGAAAAGATATCTTCATCATTATCAAGTAGCTTGAGCTTGTCCTTTCTGGAATTTGGCTCCCATGACAGCAGTCACGAAAAACTCTGTTATGTGCAAGTTGACTGGCGTCAGCAGCAGTCATTCTCAGATTGTCAATGACATCTTGGCGAAACATGGAATAACATAGTATTGTAGTTTTACAAAAACAATGACAATACACAGCAACGTTTCCACCAAAAGGCCTTTATCAAGCAAACGATACAACAGGAGTGGTGAATTTCATAGCACACTACATATAGACTATGACAGACTTGCACGGTTCTAAAATGAAAATCTGTGACTAAAAGCGAATAACGAAATAAATGCAAAAAAACTAGAAGTGGAAAAAGAAGAGAAACAATAGAAAAATCAAGTAAATATATAACTTATATACATTTAACATATACACATATAGAATATGGACCATGAGAAGAGAAAGTACTAAGAAGCATAGGAATGTAGTGCATTGAGTCCATGAGGTCGCAAGGTACCATATAACGAAATAAAACAATTCTCCAGAGCAAATCGACTACGATCATCAGAGGAACATGATCGGATGGCTGTGACCTGAACGTTGTGCGCTTCCAAATTCTAGTCAGATCAAATGTTTTCATCTGCTATCGTAGACGGTACCATCTGCAACTGTTAAACTCACTGCCTTGTGGAGTGGGGCTCGGGAGAGCTAAAGACTAGGGGAATAAACACTAATAGAAAATCCCCACTGCCCTGTGGGTCAGCACGGTTATGCAGAGAGCTAGAGGAGTAAACCTTGACCACACATACGGAGGGAGGGACCCTAAGGCAGTTGATGGTTATATGTGTATTCATTTCATCATCTGACATCCCCTGCAAACCCTGATTGATTCCAAATGTAGGGACTTTTTCCTTTGGATTAAACAGTAGGGTAGAGAGAAGGTTTGTGCAAAATAGGCAAGGTACATTCCCATATCAGCTGCCCAGGCTAGGCACAAATGAAGAGGACAACAGTGTGCAAAGGTGCAGAATCTGAGACTTAGGGATGAGCTGAAAGACAAGAGAGAAAAGCAAAAACTCAGAAGTTGTCAGAGTGAAACACTTGCCAATTGACCGTCTGTAAAGACGAAAAAGGCCATATAAATATATACTTAATTTTTTATTGTTTCTCTTCTTTTCCACTTCTATTTTTTTTTGCCATTTATTTCGTTATTCGTTTTTAGTCACAGATTTTCACTTTAGAAACTTTGCAATGTCTGTCATAGTCTATATGTAGTATGCTATGAAATTCACCACGCCTGTTGTATTGTTTACTTGATAAAGGCCTCTTGGTCGAAACGTTGCTGTGTATTGTCATTGTTTTTGTAAAACTACAGTACTATGTTATTATGTGTTTCGCCATTTTACATAGTTTACTGCAGTCTTCCCCTATATCGATAATGACATCTTACCCCCATCGTCTTCCTATCATTATTCTTCTAGGCACCATTTCCTCCAAAATTATCTTCTCTAGGCACTTATGTCGTTTGATGTGTTCGAAATGAAATATTTAATTTTTGTTGATGTTATGCTCTTTAATAGCCAACTCTCTCTCTAATATCAAGCGGTTGCAAAACAGAAGCATTTATTCTTTTCTCCGTCCATGATATTCTAAGTACTCTTCTGTAGCATTTGCATACAAAGGCATTAATGATCTTATTCGCGCTTTGTCAATGTTCCATGTCTCACAACCATATGTTGCCACGAGAAAAACGCAGGCTCTTGAACACTTTATTTTTGTTTCTATGTCAGTTCCGTTCCATAGGTTAGTTAGTTATTTAAGTTTTTGCAAAGTAATGCACAGCTTTCTTTTAATAAAGATATCTTACCTTAGGTAAAGACTGCATGACTGTAGCAAATTTGTCTACAAGTTGCAAGTGTTTACTGATCCATTGTGGAAGCATGGTAACTACACTTGTTCTGACGTAGCGTTGGTCTAGTAACAAAATTGATGCATAGTCATCCTTATGACGGATTGCTCGTCCTGCAGATGTCACAGATATAATCGCCATTACAACGTTGAAGACAACAAAATAAAGCACCAGAAAACTACAGACCTTCAGAAATGGATGTTTACGTAGAATAGAGGGACTGAGATAGTATGATAAGAATACGAATGAGGAACTCAGAGAAAGATCTAAACAGATACCAGTGGAGAAAGAGCTAAGGAAGAGACACTGGTGATGGATAGGACACACATTGAGAAGACTGACTGGAAGCATTGCAAGACAGGCTCTGTTTTGGAATCTGCATTGAAAGAGGAGTAGGGAACCCTAGACATACCTGGAGAAAAGAGCTGGAGGCTGATATTAAAAGAACAGGTAAACATGGAAAGAATTGAAAGGAATGGCAGGAGAGAGGAAGGGCTGGAAGAAGTTTGTGAAGACCTGTGCTCCGTTGGGAGTTGAAAGGTGAAGAAGACTGCAGTTATTTGAATTTTGCATCTATCTAGATCCTCTTCCCGTTCCACTTGACACAGTAAACACATTTGGTCTGATGTAGCGTTGTTCCAACAATAAAATTGATGCATAGACATGACGGATTGCTTGTCATGCAGATGTGACAAATATTCACATTACAGCAGTAATTATAATTTTACAGCAGTAATTAGAATTTTGCATCTATCAATCTATATCCTCTCCGTGTCTCATTTGATACAAGACTTCCACAAGAGATTTTCATTGTTGCCGTTCAGTTGTCTTTCTACTAATTGTTTCCCATGTCAGATCACAATCTTTAACTCTTTCCGTACACAGTTATTTCCTCAGTTTTAAACAGTTAATTCAAGAGAGGCAAAAAAAACGTAATTAAAAAAATAAATTATAACTACTTGTCAATAAATAAACATACATATATCTTATTTTATACAAATTTATGAAAAAATTGGACAGCCTATTAGAATAACAAGGTTAAAAAGTTGTAGAAGTAAAATTAGAAAGACTTTTTATAAGGGAACAATTCCAATGTCGCAGTGTGCGGCGATTGGTGAGGAAAGAGTTAAACTCTCTTTCTGCCTGTGTGGTGCCGGGCCGCAAGGAAGCAAATAATTGTACCACTGCAACCTACAATGCATGTCGTAAGAGGCGACTGATGTAGGCCCTAGGATGCTACCCTAGTAAGTAAAAAGCAGCGCAGAAATCGGAGGTGCTGGCCTACTTGTTGGCGCATAACTGGCACAAAGTACAATCACTCTTAGGCTCAGATCACATACAAATCACACAGAGGTGGTTGACAAGTCGTCGATATGGTGCGTTCAAAGAAGAAACTCTTTTTCCACAGTTATTCTCCAAGTTTATTTTGGAATCCCAGGCCTTATTTTCTCATTTGCTGTCTAACAGAGAGCTGTTCTAGCCGATTCCTCTACTGGCATACAACATACATGACCAATCCACCTTCATCTTCTTATTTTAATGTTGGTCACCAATAATGCACAGTTTCTTTGTTTTAAAAACTCTTTATTTATTATCGTATTTGGTCAAAATACGTCCAAAAACATTTGTTTTGGAATGTATCCCAGCTTAGGTCGTATATATTTTAAGTTTTGTTTTAAGATTAAATCCTTTGGCTTTCCAGATTTTGTTGAGCATGGGGAAAGTTTGACTTGTTTTCTAATTTTTTTTCATGATGTCCTTTACCGAATCAACATTTGGCGATGCTGGGCTTCCCAGGTATACAAAACCCTGAACTGCCTCTACCATTTCATTTTGTAACATAATTGAGTTTCTGATTTTTGTTTCTTACTCATTACTTTCGTTTTTCCAATATTAGCTATAAGTTCTATTGTTTGAGCTGTTCTGGAAAGCGTGTCATTTGATTCCTTGTGGACCAAACTATGTGGCTTTGGGATGGATACCTTTTTACCAGGAGCCACCACACTAAAGGGCATTTTTATTCTAAAAATAATTAGCTTGTAAAAACATGGCTTTTGCCCTGGTCCATTAAGAGTTAAAATTTAACATCTAATACCAACTAAATCTTGGGAAAATATTTGGCATTAAAAGGTAACATACTTAATGAGATCAAAAGTAAAATATGTTGAATACATAAAGCGCCCGAGTGGTTACCGGCGCCCAACTGGGGTGTAAAGAATAGAACCACTGTTACCTGTCACGCATGTCGTAAGAGGCGACCAAGGAGGTTGGGCGCAGGGCTAGCTACCCCACACCGTAAAAACACTAGATGGCTACAGAACGGAGAGCGAACCGAGTAAACACTGGCTGAAACCGGACACATTGCCGAAGGATAAGCACCACAGCTCCAAATGGTGCTGACGATGTGACGTAAAACACACCAATGCTAAGGTTGCATGAATCAGATTTCCACATGAATAGAATTTATGGGGAGGTCTGGTACATTGGTCTGGGAGAGAGAGAGAATAATTAATGAGACACAACACTGTAGAAGCCATACTGGAAGAAGTGGGTAAAAGTTAGTAGGCAAATGACTTGAATGAATGAATGAGTAGAAACCGGTAAGTCAGGGCAAAAGGCAAGTTGATAAGAAGTTGACTGAGTACCTTTGGAACGAGAGACGAGCTATACAAACCTCTATGCCACAGAGACCCCCTACATGGGAGGGGGGGGGCCCTGTGTGCTGTTGGTAAATGACAATAATGAATCTAACGTTGTATTCTCCGATATACTACACATAATAAAAAGTGGTTCTTTACTTTAAAAAACATACATATGTGGTTAAAGTTGAGTGAATGAAGAAGAAGAATGTGACACAGAACAATTATCACCCATGTATGATATGTCAGACTGGCTTATACATTATACTGTTTACCTATAGACTGATTGACTGCCTTCATGCATAGATTCTCATAGTGTACCTGGCCAGCTTGTCTTCCATCTGGACTTGGTGACTTTGAAATAAAATTGTCAGAGTATTAGAAATATTAAAGTAACAAAAATTGATATCTTAATGATGGCGATAACTTTGTTGAAACATGTCTCACCACTGCATTCTGTCACCATTATCATAATTTAAGATATTTAGTGGCTCTCTGTGGCGTAGAGGTTAGGTGTTCGACCTCATGCCAAAGGTACCAGGTTCGCTCCATCGTGGAGCCATCTGGATATTTTTCCAGAGAACCCTGGTCTCAGTGTAGGTGAGATCGAGTTCCTAGTCCTATCAGAGACGGATGATAAAATGTAGGTCCTGTGTTCAATTCGAGCATGTAAAAGAACCTTTGGCAGTTCAAAATTGAGAACAGCAGACTGGAAAGTCACTGCCCAAGCAAAATTCATTAGAAAAGATTAAATAAAAAAATTTCTACAAAAACATCTTCAAAATTACATCGGGGACCACACGGCGCTAAGGAGTTCGTGCACTGCAGCTGAGACCTTCTTATGTAAGAAAGAGATCAGAGCACACATGGTTACTCACCAAAGTGCAATGATAATGGTCCTATCAATCAATCAATCAATCAAACACCACAATGTCATTCAAGAACTTAAGTCATTTTATTTTATAACTGTCTAGCTCTCACAATTTATTCTGTGATAGAGCCACAAGTTTAGAAGGTAATGCTATTATATTGCAACATAGACACAGAAGAGAGAACAAACAAAGATGTCAAGATAAGAATACAAAAAGCAAAGGGAAACTTTATTGCATTGAGTACGATATGGAAGTCAAAGGAGATCAAAACAAACACAAAGCTGAGAATCTTTCAATCAAATGTGAAGTCAGTACTGTTCTATGGCTCGGAAACATGGACAACAAAAGAAACCACCAGAAAACTACAGACCTTCATAAATGAATGTTTATGCAGAATAGAGGGACTGAGATAGTATAATAAGAGTATGAATAAGGAATTCAGAGAAAGATCTAAACAGATACCAGTGGAGAAAGAACTCAGGAAGAGACACTGGCAATGGATAGGACACACATTGAGAAGACCGACTGAAGCATTGCAAAACAGGCACTGTTTTGGAACCCACAGGAAAGAGTAGGGAAGGCCTAGACATACATGGAGAAGAGAGCTGGAGGCAGATATTTAAAGGGTAAGTTTACCTCTGAAGACGGCGAAGGCTCATCGCATGGCGAGGGACACCAGTAAAATGGTAAGTAGGCGTTAAGCAAAACTCAGAAGTGCAATACCAGGCATCATGACTTCCGCCTGAACTGACAGTGGGTGAACAAACAAACACAAAAGGATAGGTAAAACATGGAAAGAATTGGAAGGGATGGCATGAGAGAGGAGAGCTGGAAGAAGTTTGTTGAAAACCTGTGATCCACTGGGAGTTAAAAAAGTGAAGAAGCTATTATATTGAGAATTGAAATAACTAGACTGTTAATATCATACCTGTACTTACAAAGTGAGAATTTAGATAACTCATTTTTTCTTTCAGCTCTGGAGAATTTATATTAGGATATGGTAATCCTACCATGACAACACACCTGAAACATAAAGATAGGTAAGCACACATGAAACATAAAAAGACAGGTAAACACACCTAAAATATAAAGACAGGTAAACACACATGGAACATAAAAAGACAGGTAAACACATCTGAAATATAAAGACAGGTAAACACACATGGAACATAAAAAGATAGGTAAACACATCTGAAACATAAAAAGACGGGTAAACACACCTGAAATATAAAAAGACAGGTAAACACACATGAAACATAAAAAGATGGGTAAACACACCTGAAACATAAAAGGTCAGGTAAACACACCTTAACCCCTTGTTTACCAACTACGTGAGGGTGACGTAGTAGGAATGTGCTTGGTGTCTCCCAATTCCGTGAGGGTCACGTAGCAAACTCATCGTCAAAATATGTGTAGTAAACGGGGAACTACTGCTACAATAGACTATTTATAGCATTGAGGACATCTTCCCTTACATAAAACATTGTCATTGGTCAATTTTTCGTGCCGTATGAAGGTTATTTATATCTTTGAAAGAGTGATCCCTTTGTCAAAAATTTTTCAAGCAAAATGGCGTGTAGGAAATCTATCAGGACGATTACACTGACAGAAAAAGCTTTGGCGTTGTTGTCATATGGTGCTGACGACATATTTAACTATGAAGATAGCGGAGATGATGATATATTCTCATTAAGTGAATCTGTTCACTCAGATTCTGAAAATTCTGTACAGGTGAGAGACACTGATGACGAAAATAGTGATACTCATGAATGTGATTTACGTCCAAGCAAGCGTTCTAGAACTGACCCTGTCGCAAGTACTAGTACTGAGTAGCAAGTACTACTAGTACATAGAGCAGTACAAACACAATTTTTATTATCAAAACATACACATACATATTTTATTTGAAAATACAAAATTTCAAACAAATATTCCAAAAAATAACAGTGTTATTAAATTTTCAAATAAGTTGGTAGAAATGCAGAAAAACGCTTGGGATGCGCTGAGGTTCGACCTATAACCTCAGGTAAACAAGGGGTTAAATACACACAAAAGTTAGGTAATACACTTTTAAACATACAAAGTCTTTAGTCTATTAGCTGCCTCATTAGCCACAATACCACAGTGTGATGGAATCATTACAGTATTAAAAGACAAGTTTTACGATGGATAAGAATTTGTTGACTAAACACAGAGATATGTTTTTCCCAGCAAAATAAGGTCAGGCAACAGGTGTTTCATTATTCTTCTTCTTCTCGATCTTCTTTTCTGCCATTTTTATTCTGATATTTAGTTTAGTCGTCAGATCACCATCACTGCACGTCGAACAAATTAGTCCACAAGTGCTCCGATCTCTCCCTCAGTATGTCCTCAGCGTGTGGTGACTAACGACACCGGTTCTTTGTTGGTTTACAATTCTTCTTTGTCTGCCAGCATAGCGTTCTTGTCGAGCTGCACCACACTTAACTTTTGAGTTCTCGCAGTCTGGTTAGAGTTGTAGATTCACCGCTATTACTTGAATCATGTACACATCCTCTCTCCCTTAAGGAATTTATAATATCAGCCTGGTCCATTGCTCGACCTCTTTGTACAGCAGCCATACCTGCAAGCCTCTCTGCACGTTCATTCCCCCTTACACCTGCATGCCCTGGCACAAAAATAAGTGATCTTTGTCAGCTTAGACCTCCCCAGCGACTCCATCCAATGTCTCCTAGCCCATCCTGTTTCAATCTTCCTCAGCATACTCATTGAGTCACTGAGAAAACATGCATGGATAAAAGTCTGTGATTTCAGCCAAATCATCTGATACATTCTGATATATAAGCAGCCACAGCAAGAACGGGTGTGATACGTTCACATCTTCAGTACCATTTGGAGCTCTGGTACTTGTTCTTCAGCGATGTTTCAGATTTCAACCAGCGCTTACTAGGCTCTCTGTCAGCTTTTGGCTGTCCCCAGTCGACTTGCAAAACAGCAGGTTGGTGTTTGATTGAATTATAAGACCATTATTATTGCACTTTGGGTTAACAACCATGTGTGCATTGATCTATTTCTTACAAAGAAAGATCCTTGCAGCAGTGCACAGGCTCCAACTGACAATAGGTCAATGTCATAGTTTAGTTTTTGAGTTATTAGAGGTTTAGAATTAGAGAAATTGTGTTTAATACACGCCTAATGAAAATAGACCAGCCAGAAAGTTGCATATTGCAGACTTCAACGAGTCTATATTCTAGGCAAGGTAAGTTGAGTATGTGTCCTCGGTGAAGTCTTTGGCCGTTAGACATGTAGAAGTTGGCTGAAATCGGATGCACATGTCCTGAACGTTTAGAAGTCTATGCGTTTAGGGGCCTACCAAACCAATGTGCAACGTATACATGTTCTTGGCAAAGATCAAATCATATCACAAAGAGTGATTAAAATTGGTCGTAAAGAATGAACGCAAAGAAGAAGAAGAAGACATGTAGAAGTATAAGACGACAACCAAAGCTATGTTTCCTTTTTTTTTCGAAATTATTTCGAAAGTCTTTAATGATAAATTTTAACATCGCCTACCTGCCCAAGTCGTCAGAGAAATTGATGCCCTCACTCATCTTGCCACCGACAACAGACATCAATATTGCACCAGTCAAACCACCTTGCCAGGTTGCACATCGCTATAAACGGAAAAATGAAATATGACTTTAGTTAATTATCAACAAATGTGAAGTTCAGTGGTGAAAAAACAGACAAACTGACAGAGATAGAAGAGACATTAAAAAAATTGGGCACACACATTTTTCTGATCCCAGTGATTGAGAGCGTTACGTCTTTGCCAGAAATTGGAGCACTTTTGGCTCTCTGCGGATCACTCTCCTGGTAACACGTCTGCAGTGATTATCTTACAACCTCGTTCAAAAACTGTCTTCCCTAGGCCACTATTTCAGTCACCTCTTACAACATGCCTTGTAGGTCGCAGTGTTACTATTCTTTGCCCCCTTGAGAGCCCCAGCAACACATAGGCGGCAAGAGAATATAAGCATCATCATTCATCAAACAAGATGCTGGATCAGACATGTGATAAGCATGAAAACTAACACTGTCATGAAAACTGGACTGACATATAATAATAATAGCCATCCATCGCAAGCGATGACGACAACAGCCACAGACATGTGCTGCTGTACCTCTCTTGTGTGTGTGTGAAGGTGACCGTAGAGTCCAATCCTAGAACACAATCCCCAACCACAGGTGGGGCATACATGATCAATGTTAGACATGTGCGTGTTTTGTCTTTTTGCACTGCTCATTTTCCCTATACTTCAACGATTCTCAGCTATGTGGGTTCCTCTTGCGTTGTTACAGCAACACATTCGGCGATCTTGCGCAAGGGTTTCCCAGCATGTGTTGTCTAAATTGAAGCATTTCAGAGACACTTTAACCCTCTAGCTGCTAAGGACGTATATATACGTTTTCCCATTCACTTCTAAAGACGCATTAACATGTCTGTTATTATCTCTCCTTTGTGGGCTAAAGACGTGTTAACACGTTATACATTGCTACTCTCACTGCTATAGGCGTACATTCACGTTTGTGACCTCTAAACAAAAAGTAGCTATTTTTAGCTCAGACTTCAGAAAGTATGTAGCAGCGAAAGGGTTAAGAGTGTATTTAAAGCGTTTTTTCTGTCCACCAGCTGAACGTCTGTCCCCTTCACGCTTGCCATACATCAACTGTTTTGAGATGCGTTTATCAGGCTTCAGAGCAATGTGAACGTGACAAGCCCATCTCACTTGAGACTTCTGAATATAGGCACTGATATAGACACTAGAGAGTAAACGAAAAAGTGGAAGACCCAAAAAGACCTGGAGGAGAACAGCAAAACAGAAAAACTGAAAGAAATTAATCACAGCTGGAACACAGTACAAAGAATGGCCCAGAACAGAACACAAAGTGAGACCAGAGAAGAATTGTATGCATTTTTTGCTGCCCTAAGCGCCAAGAGCATCACAGGTCAGAGAAAGATCATAAAATCTCGAAGTTCCGTTTTCTCGATCAACTTCTCCCTTGGCCAAAAATTATCTGTGTGCACACAGTTGAACTACAGCAGGGCTATCCAAATTTGTTTATATATTTGGTGCGCATCTGATTAATGACAGTGGAGGCACAGACTCCATGTAACAATTGCAATAACTACTAATAATACTTTTTCTTCTTTACCTTTCAACTCCCAATACAGGAGCACAGGTCTTCAACAAACTTGTTCCAGCTCTTCCTCTCTCCTGCCATCCTTTCTAATTCTTTCCATGTTTTACCTATCCTTTTAATATCAGTCTCCAGGTATGTCTAGATTTACCCCTACTTCTCTTTTCCTGCGGGTTCCAAAACAGTGCCTGTCTTGCAAACTTCCGGTCGGTCTTCTCAATGTGTCCTATCCATCGCCTTTTCTGTAGCTCTTTCTCCACAGGTATCTGCATAGTTCTTTCTCTGAGTTCCTCGTTCGTAATCTTATCATAACATTTCAGTCCCTCTATTCTACGTAAACATCCATTTATGAAAGTCTGTAGTTTTCTGGTTGTTTCTTTAGTTGTCCTTCATGTTTTCGAGCCATAGAACAGTACTGACTTCACATTTGATTGAAAGATTCTCAGCTACTAATAAAGTTATATTAATAGTCTTCTTCTTCTTCATCCTTCTTCCCTAGGGAAGCATATGTCAGCAACCAAGGCCTTCTAAGCATGTCTATCCAAGGTCATCTTTTCCAGATCTCTCCACTCTCTCCCCATTTTCTTGCATTCCGTCTCCAACTCCCACTCCAGGTGTTCCTGGGTCTTTCCTACCTCTACTGCCCTAGGGGTTCCATCGGAGAGCCTGTCTTGTGATGCTGTTAGGGGTTTCCTCAGTGTGTGTCCTATCCATCGCCGCCTTCTGCTCCTTATCTCTTGTTCCACCTGTCTTTGTCCTGTTCTATCCCAGAGTTCCCTGTTTGTAGTCCTGTCATACCATCGCAGGTGGAGTATCCTGCGCAGGCATCTATTGATGAATGTCTGCAACTTTTGGTGCTCCTTAGTTGTTCTCCATGTCTCCGCTCCATATAGAACAGCCTTGACATTTGAGTTAAATATCATTATCATAGTTTTATTCCTGATCATTCTTGAACTCCATATGTTCTTCAGAATGACAAAGTCTGATCTTGCCTTTTGTATTCTAACCCTAACATCTTCATCTGTGCCACCTTGAATGTTTATAACACTTCCCAGATATGTAAATGTGTCCACCTCCTTTAATGGTGATCCTCTCAGTATGATCGAGTCTCTCTAATTAGAATTTAATCTCATGATCTTTGTTTTTTCACCATGAATAGTCAGACCCAGTTATTGTTAGATTGTTTCCATTTTAGTTGTTTTCTCTTGCATCTGTTGATGGCTGTGGGAGAGGAGTGCTGTATCATCTGCAAAATCTAAATCCTCCAATTGACTCATCATGGTCCACTGTATTCCATTTCTCCCCCCGGCTGTTGTTGATCTCATTATCCAGTCAATAGCCAACAGGATAAGGAAGGGCGATAAAAGACAGCTTATATTAATAGTAACATGAATAAAAATAATAACAGATGAAAACGTAATCCTGACTAAACGTTCAATTAAAATAAATAATATTGTGCTTACATAGAAAAACTGAACAGGACACAATCGACTCCGCAGCCATCTGTATACAAAATTCACGATTAGCAATTCAGCAATGTGGACAGGCACATCAGATTACAGAGCACATACTTCAAGACTGCCCCGAATATAATACATTGAGGCAAACTCACTGGCCTAACCAAACAACACTCGACAGAAAACTACACGAACCTCTGTGTGAGCTACAAAAGACAATGAAGTTTATACAAGAGACAATATTGAATATATAGACAGTATTTCAAGTGAATGAAAGAAAGAAAGGATACAAGAGACAACATTGAATATAAAGACAATATTTCAAGCGAATGAAAGAAAGAAAGGATACAAGAGACAATATTGAATATATAGACAGTATTTCAAGCGAATGAAAGAAAGAAAGGATACAGAGACAACATTGAATATAAAGACAATATTTCAAGCGAATGAAAGAAAGAAAGGATACAAGAGACAACATTGAATATAAAGACAATATTTCAAGCGAATGAAAGAAAGAAAGGATACAAGAGACAACATTGAATATAAAGACAATATTTCAAGCGAATGAAAGAAAAAAGGATACAAGAGACAACATTGAATATATAGACAATATTTCAAGCGAATGAAAGGAAGATGATCTTACTTTTATGCAGGCAGAATAATCAGCTAATACATTCTCTGCTAATCCGCTCCTCTTGGGCTCTCGGAAAATCTGAGCAAAATAAAATATTCAGTTTCATTTACTTGTCAAACAAATGAACTGCAGACAAGAAATTCATCTTTGCTATCTCTTCCTTGAATTATGATTTCTATTACCTCTTCATGTCATAGTTGACATTCAAAGCATTTCCAAGTGATCCCCAATGCTGCGGCTAGCTATCTTTTTACCCATTGCATTCTATTATTAAAAGTAAAATGGAGTGATTTCGTTTCTAACAACACAGTGAGAGATAGAACACACCAACAGCCCGTATCAAATATTATAAGGAAACGAAGGTGGAAATATTTAGGCCATGTTCTTAGATTAGACGAAAAGAGACTAAATCGACAAGTCCTTATGTGGTCACCAGTTGTGAAAAGAAAACGTGGAAGACCAAAGACCACTCTTCGAAGAACCATCCAACAAGAAAGTAAACTATTGGGATGTAAAACCATACAAGATCTCCAACTGCTGGCAAAGAACCGTATCACATGGAGATCTAAAACCTCTGCCCTATGTGCCGCCTTTGGCATGAAAGGAACAAACTAACTAACTAACTATTCTATGTCAGTCCACACTCTTTCATTCACCTTACCACTGTCCTCCATATTCCTTTGGTTTGCCATCTTCAGTCTGTTATCCTTCAGATAGCTTTCTTTGCCAAAGTTCCTGGAGACATTCTACACTTCCCGATTTCTTCTGATAAGTGATTGACAGATTGAGGCCTTCTTGAATGATGTCAATGAAACAGATGTAGTTATTTATATGGATGGTTCAGTCATTCACCATCAATGATGTGCATGGGCTTTTTGCAACATGCTCATGCGGAAAAATAATAAGAGAAGCTAATGCGACAGCCACAAGCTGTTTGGCAGTGAAGATGCAGGCGTTTACATAGGCGGTGATGTGGTTGGCATCTCATAATTGCTCTCAGCTTTTCACACTCAGTGCGTCCATGAGTATGATTTTGTAAAGTCAAAACAGGAATGGTAAGACAAAACCGGGTGGAGGTACTGGTACAGACAGGGATGAGAGAAATCACTTTCATTTTCGTCCCTGGGCACGCAGGAGTAAGGGGTAATGAACAAGCTGATAGATTGGCTGACATGGCTACGATAAGGCCATATAAGATGGAGCTGCAATGGGCCGAAATAACATTTTAAAGCATTGAGGGAGTCTTTCTGAACGGAGGAGTTTCAGGATTGTGAATCCCAGTTGCTGATCAGATTGAGAGATGAGTGTCGATACTAGTACTGCACCAAAAAAAAAGACATACCAAACATACCATAAAGATCGAACTGGCATGTTGGGCCACTGGACTATGCTGGATTTGTTGAGGCAAGGATCGAAGCACCTATGGACATGTCCAGAGTGCTATGATGATAGTCTTCATATAACTGATTGACATATAGGACAATCATCATTGAACTTTGATGAATAACCATATATGTTTCAATACCTTTTATAAACAGGATGATCTCAGCTGCATATATGGACACACAACACAAATGTGAACAAGCATTTATCTACATAAATGTAAAAATATTCAACAGAAATAAGCACAACTTATAAGTAAAACTGTGTGTGTGTGGTGGTGGTGGTGGTGGGGTGGGGTGGGGTGGGGTGGGGGAGGAGGAGGGGAGGGGGAAGAGAAAGAAAGAAGAGGGGGTCTCTGTGGTTGAGAACTTTGTCTTGCGAGTCGAAGGTTCGAATCCAGACCGTGCCACTCTGTTCACAAGTGCAATTTTTTCCAGAGACCCATAGGATTGTTGCCGGAGCTACGGAGTTCATGCAATATTCTCGGCAGGTGGTGTGCCATTTCTGCGGAGAGGGACCGAGTTATATGAGGTAAAACCAAGTGCAATGAAGTCAATCCTTTGGCTTTAAAGCAAAACTTGTAAATCTAAGAATTCTCAACAGACTAAATCAGAAAGTTAGAAATGTTACCTTTTTCTTGATCTGTATTTTCTGTAAAAGTCCACTTTTCTCCCAGGCTGAATAAACTATTTTCTCATAGTCATAAGAAGGGAAGAAACACACCAGCCCTCCAGGTACTACGTTACACACGTTACAGAGGCTTCTGCCAAGTTCTTCTATCTGAAATACACAACTTAATATGCTTAGATTAAGTTTCATCTGAAATCATCATCAAATAGCTTGTTCTGAGCAGAGCTTTGGAATTTCTCTCTCTCATAGCCCAGATGTCATGCTTCAGCAGCCATCATTCCAAAATCATCAGTTACATCATAAATCCATCTTCTCTGTGGTCTTCCTCTTCTCCTGTTTGCCAGGATGCCTCCTATCATAATGGTCTTCTCCAACTCTTGGTGTCTCTTTATATGTCCAAAATACTTCAATTTTCTCATTGTTATTTGTAGCATCAGACAGTGGGGGATGAAGGGGGAGGGGAAGTGTAGTGATCTTTTGTGTGCTTGTTCTAATGCACTCTGTAAGCTGTTATTCATTTTCCTAAGGCTGTTCTTGATGCTGTCACTCCATATTTTGTGTGGTCTTTCTCTTGCTGTGTACTTATTATACTTTTTCATTATCACTCTCTGTGGTAGACGATACCAGGGCATTCTTGTCAGGTGTCCAAACCATTTAATCTGTTGTTCCTTTGTGAATTGCATGACTGGTTTCACATTCAGTCCTCTTCTAATTTCTTCATTTCTAATTTTGTCTCTTATTGTTCCACCTGCAGCTCTTCTCCCTCTCTCGCGATCACCGCCCAGACCGATGTACAAGATTTCCCCATAAATTCTATCAATGTGGAAATCTGATTCATGCAGCCTTAGCATTGGTGTGTTTTACGTCACATCTTCAGCACCATTTGGAGCTCTGGTGCTTATCCTTCGGCGATGTGTCCGGTTTCAGCCAACATTTACTCGGTTCGCTTTCCGTTCTGTAGCCATCTAGTGTTTTTTTTACGGTGTAGGGTAGTTAGCCCCATTCCCAACCTCCTTAGTCGCATCTTATGACATGTATGGCAGGTAACAGTGGTTCTATTCTTTACGTCTCCAATTTGGCGCCAGTAACCACTCGGACGGCAGCTCTTCTAAGGCACCTCATCTCCGTCGTTATGATTATCAGTTCATTAAGCCATGTTTGTTCTTCTTTTAACTTCCTTAACTCTTAGTGGACCAGGCAAAAGCCATGTTTTTACAAGCCATTTGTATTTAGAATAGAGCCCTTTAGTGTGGCTCCTGGTAAAAAGGCGTCCAACCTAAAGCCATGTAGTGTGGCGTTTGGTTCACAAGGAGTTAATCTAAAATACACCATTTATAAGCTTAGGTCAAGTTCTTCTTTCTTCTTTGTTTTCTCGACACCAACCTCTTGTTAAACCTCTTTTTGTGGTCGGCATGTGATTTGTGTCTTAGACCGCAAGTTCATTGTGCCAGTTATTCACATACTGACCTGTAGGCCAGCACATCCGGTTTCATCATCTTATAATATATTCCATAGTGTCTGATGTGTGTCCCCTATACACGGCTTCAGTTTACATCCAATATTCACCATTTTTTCTGCAAAATTTTATCTTGGAAAAGTTTAGATCAACTAAAGAAACAGTTTCGAAATCGGTTCAATATTAGATTTAAAATTAAATAAAATCGAATTTGTGATGCCTAACCACCTTTTTTACCACGTGGTGAAGATAGGTTGGTATACCAGTTAAAGGGATATAATCACTAAAATGACAACATAAGCATGGATTACGTTCCTTAATCAAAATACGTTATTAGCTATTCAACGTATGCTACATACACGCAAAAGCAATGTCAGCAGTTTCAAGACGGCATTAGATTAGTATTGCTGCAGACGACAGTAAAATTGCAATCTGCGCTGACATAGTTCCGGCCGGTCAACACGAGCGGACTTGAAGCGCGCCTGTAGTAAACGAAGTGCTGGGATTAATTTGAGATCTGTCTGCTTTAAATGGTCAGTTATATGTGGCATGTCTAGAGTTGAAAGTGGAAACAATTTATATATGCTTGAAAACGACGGGAAAACAAGGAATATTGTTTACTATCAGGCTCTCACTTAGAAATAAATATAACTTACACAATAATTATGTAATTTTTGCAAAACAAAACAAAACAGTACCATTAAAACAATATTTTAAATAATCTAAATTCCCGTTACCTACGTTTTCGAATCCGAGCGAAGCCGGGTTAATTAACTAGTGCTTTATATTTGGGTTCGCCTCCCTAAGCCATGGACACAAAAAACCCCAAACAACCTGACCTAGGTTAGTCCGTGGCCTCAGATAACAATTCAAGGAAATAAGACCACAACTGTAGCGTGATCCTCACATACCAGTTTTGTTAAAGACTTAATTCATTTTTAAAAACAACATAACATGCTAAATCAAGGTTATATTATGTTACAAATTAAGTTTAAAGATAAGGAATATCACTATTAACATTTATCATCAATAAATAACCACGGACTCATAGAATTGAGTAAAATTGCAAAAAAGCTTACAGTGTTTTATCAAAAATCAGTCACCCATTAAACAGGAATTTTCGATTTCCTGTCTGAGCTAGTCGGCCTTATGTTGCCCTTGGCCACGGTTTAGACTAACAACTCCCGTTCTGTGTTGGTTGATGTACCTACTGGGGTTTTTCTAGTAGTTTTCCCGTTATGCCTCACCTATCGATATGCATAACTTGCGCCACCGAGATAGAGAATACCCTTTATCTTCTTCGTTGAAATCTTCAGTGTGTATGTTTTCTCTTAGAGCATTGATGATATCGCTTTTGTCCATAGAAGACCAACTCTCGATCACAGCATTGCTCGCCAGTGCATCTGCTCTCTTATTGCCCTTCACCCCAGAATGACATGGGACAAAGATGAAGGTAAGTGTCTGGATTGTCGCATTGTGTATTAATTCAATAATTGCATCCACTGCCTTCGTATATAACTAGTCTTTAAAGTACTGCTGCCATCTGACGGACATATTCGCGAAACGTAATTATTACGTAGTTTGAAATATAAAAATTAGAGGAAGGTATTAATTAAACAAGTTCATCGATTGAAATATATGGGTGCCATTATCACATCAGATGGAAGATGCACTTCAGAAATAAAAAGCAGAATAGCTCAGGCGAAATCAGCCTTTCAGAAGATGAGAAACATACTATGCAATAAATCCTTGTCAGTGGCGTTGAGGAAACGAGTAATCCAATGATATATGGAGCCAATACTTTTGTATGGCAGTGAGTCATGGACAATGAACAGACAAATGGTAAGAACATTGGAAGCCACATAAATGTGGTTTCTCAGAAGAATGTTGAAAGTTCCATGGACAGCTAGATCAATCAATGAAGAGATCTTGTCGTAGACAGATTCATATCGAAATCTAATTAATCGAATAAGAAGCAACCTTAGTAAACAAAACGCATCGCAGAAATCGAATGTGCTGGCCTACTTGTTGGTGCATAACTGGCACAACGCACAATCGCTCTTAGGCTCAGATCACATACAAATCACAAAGAGTGGTCGATGTGGAGCGTTCGAAGAAGAATAAGAAGCAGACAGTCAAGGTTTTTCAGACATATAATTAGAAGGGGCAGTTTAGAGTATTTGGTTACAACAGACAAAATACAGAGGAAGGGAGATAGAGGGAGAGGAAGGGACAAACTTCAGGACGGCTTGAAATTGTGGTTCGGTGACGGAGTTGATGGATTGTACCAGAGACAGACAGATGTGGAGAGACATGATCGCCAACCAGCACGGCACTTGATTGAATTATTGTTACAATACTACAAACGTCATTTTTGAATCGGACAAATAGGTCGACACAGTCTGGCATAATTGTATCCCCAAGAAATGTTTCTCAAATATAAAGTGTTGTGACCTGACCCGATCGTGACCTCTTTCTAATCTTCCTCCTAGTTCTTCAGTTAGCCATACCACTCAGTGACTTATGTGACCTTGTGCTCGCGTGATGACCTGCACGATCGTCGAGCGATCTGACCTAGTGACACAGAGACCTAAAAACCGTGATTCATACGATGTTCTAATGTGACACGTTAATACACATACAGTATCCTCCGGTAGAATGTCGCGAAACTAGTTCGCGGTACCGTGGCCCGCGATAACGATTCTTAGAGCAGGCGTCGACGGTACGACACGAGAAACCAAGGCGAAGGAAATTACGATCTATATTCTATATGGTAGCGTATGTAATGTATCATCATTATCATCATTGGCCTCTTTGTCTCAGGAGACAATAGGTTTTGCGTCACGTGGTTTGTTCTGCGCTGAATCACAACGTTTCTTTCTTCTTTCTTTCTCGAATCCTGTCTTGCCTCACAGCGTTAGGATAAGAAGAGATTTCTAGAACTAGCCCTTGTGTGCGTTTCATAAATAGTGTCTTTTGTCGCCTCTGTTATCTCTGAGGTCCACTTTTTGCGTGGCCGGCCTTTTACTTTGTATCCATTGTATCGGAGCAGCATTGCTCTTTGAGGTGCACTGTCTGTTGGTAATCTGCTTACGTGGCCGAACCATTTAATTTGTTGTTTCTTGATAAAGTCTAGTACTGATGTTGCACCCACTTTTTCCTGATGTCTTCATTTCTCAACCGGTCTCTTCTTGTTACTCCCAGCATTCTGCGTAGACACTTCATATCTGTCGTGACTAGTTTTCTTCTATCATTTGATGTCAGCGTCCAGGTTTGGCACTGATAGCATAATGTGGGAGAAAGATTGTGTTGAACATTGCTCTTTTGTGTTCATGGTGACATGCTTGCATTTTAAAATTGGCGCCACTTGTCCTATCATTTGATTTGCTTTGTTGCATCTATGTTGGATTGAACGTTTCTTATGACTGTAATGGTCTATTCTGGAGTGGCAATGCTTTGCTGCAGGTAAAACTGGAGACGAACTGCTACATAGGGTGTTCTCTCTTTTGCCTCCATATGTGATGGTGTTTTTCTACTTTTCTTTTGAAGCCACCCATACCAAAAATGCTAAAGACCAAAAAAAAAAAAAAAAAAAGACTTAATGGCACCGGGCTTCTTCATATTGTTCGACTCCTCTTCGCAGAAATGACACGTTGCCTGCCGAGAGTGTTGTACAAAACACCAACTCCGTAGTTCCAG
Organism: Arion vulgaris; assembly: GCA_020796225.1. Classification (NCBI taxonomy): domain Eukaryota; kingdom Metazoa; phylum Mollusca; class Gastropoda; order Stylommatophora; family Arionidae; genus Arion; species Arion vulgaris. The sequence goes on from CM036776.1 coordinate 18,288,487, forward strand.
CAATAATCCTAGCGATTTCCAGAAAAAAAGTTGATTCATTGATAGGACCATCATCACTGCATTTCGGTGAGTAGCCATGTGTGCTCCTCTCTCTTTCTTACACTGGAAGATCACAGCGGCAGTGCACGAACTTCGTAGCACGGCGAGAGCCCCCGATGCAATTTAGAAGATGGTGAAAATATTTTGTCGGAATTTTATTTTCTAATGAATTTTTCCCTGGCAGTGGCTTTCCAGCTTTTCTTTTCTCATATTTGAACTGCCTATGGTTCTTTTATGTGCTCAACTTGAACACGGGACCTAAGTTTTATCATCCGTCTCCGATAGCACTAGAAACTTGATCTCACCTACATTGAGATCAGGGACCTCTGGAAAAATATCCCGATGGCTCCACGAGGGAGCGAACCTAAAACCTTTCAAACGAGAAATAACATCTACGCAACAGAGACTCTTAGGAAAAAACCCACTAGTGAACAGAACGACACAGTTTGGAATGGAACCCACTAGTGAACAGAACGACACAGTTTGGAATGGAACCCACTAGTGAACAGAACGACACAGTTTGGAATGGAACCCACTAGTGAACAGAACGACACAGTTTGGAATGGAACCCACTAGTGAACAGAACGACACAGTTTGGAATGGAACCCACTAGTGAACAGAACGACACAGTTTGGAATGGAGCCCACTAGTGAACAGAACGACAGTTTGGAATGGAACCCACTAGTGAACAGAACGACACAGTTTGGAATGGAGCCCACTAGTGAACAGAACAACACAGTTTGGAATGGAACCCACTAGTGAACAGAACGACACAGTTTGGAATGGAACCCACTAGTGAACAGAACGACACAGTTTGGAATGGAACCCACTAGTGAACAGAACGACACAGTTTGGAATGGAGCCCACTAGTGAACAGAACGACAGTTTGGAATGGAACCCACTAGTGAACAGAACGACACAGTTTGGAATGGAGCCCACTAGTGAACAGAACAACACAGTTTGGAATGGAACCCACTAGTGAACAGAACGACACAGTTTGGAATGGAACCCACTAGTGAACAGAACGACACAGTTTGGAATGGAACCCACTAGTGAACAGAACGACACAGTTTGGAATGGAGCCCACTAGTGAACAGAACGACAGTTTGGAATGGAACCCACTAGTGAACAGAACGACACAGTTTGGAATGGAGCACACTAGTGAACAGAACAACACAGTTTGGAATGGAACCCACTAGTGAACAGAACAACACAGTTTGGAATGGAGCCCACTAGTGAACAGAACGACAGTTTGGAATGGAACCCACTAGTGAACAGAACAACACAGTTTGGAATGGAGCCCACTAGTGAACAGAACGACAGTTTGGAATGGAACCCACTAGTGAACAGAACGACACAGTTTGGAATGGAGCACACTAGTGAACAGAACAACACAGTTTGGAATGGAACCCACTAGTGAACAGAACGACACAGTTTGGAATGGAACCCACTAGTGAACAGAACAACACAGTTTGGAATGGAGCCCACTAGTGAACAGAACGACAGTTTGGAATGGAACCCACTAGTGAACAGAACGACACAGTTTGGAATGGAGCACACTAGTGAACAGAACAACACAGTTTGGAATGGAACCCACTAGTGAACAGAACGACACAGTTTGGAATGGAACCCACTAGTGAACAGAACGACACAGTTTGGAATGGAACCCACTAGTGAACAGAACGACACAGTTTGGAATGGAACCCACTAGTGAACAGAACGACACAGTTTGGAATGGAACCCACTAGTGAACAGAACAACACAGTTTGGAATGGAACCCACTAGTGAACAGAACGACACAGTTTGGAATGGAACCCACTAGTGAACAGAACGACACAGTTTGGAATGGAACCCACTAGTGAACAGAACGACACAGTTTGGAATGGAACCCACTAGTGAACAGAACGACACAGTTTGGAATGGAACCCACTAGTGAACAGAACGACACAGTTTGGAATGGAACCCACTAGTGAACAGAACGACACAGTTTGGAATGGAACCCACTAGTGAACAGAACGACACAGTTTGGAATGGAACCCACTAGTGAACAGAACGACACAGTTTGGAATGGAACCCACTAGTGAACAGAACAACACAGTTTGGAATGGAACCCACTAGTGAACAGAACGACACAGTTTGGAATGGAACCCACTAGTGAACAGAACAACACAGTTTGGAATGGAACCCACTAGTGAACAGAACGACACAGTTTGGAATGGAACCCACTAGTGAACAGAACGACACAGTTTGGAATGGAACCCACTAGTGAACAGAACGACACAGTTTGGAATGGAACCCACTATTGAACAGAACGACACAGTTTGGAATGGAACCCACTAGTGAACAGAACGACACAGTTTGGAATGGAACCCACTAGTGAACAGAACGACAGTTTGGAATGGAACCCACTAGTGAACAGAACGACACAGTTTGGAATGGAGCACACTAGTGAACAGAACAACACAGTTTGGAATGGAACCCACTAGTGAACAGAACGACACAGTTTGGAATGGAACCCACTAGTGAACAGAACGACACAGTTTGGAATGGAACCCACTAGTGAACAGAACGACACAGTTTGGAATGGAACCCACTAGTGAACAGAACGACACAGTTTGGAATGGAACCCACTAGTGAACAGAACGACACAGTTTGGAATGGAACCCACTAGTGAACAGAACAACACAGTTTGGAATGGAACCCACTAGTGAACAGAACGACACAGTTTGGAATGGAACCCACTAGTGAACAGAACAACACAGTTTGGAATGGAACCCACTAGTGAACAGAACGACACAGTTTGGAATGGAACCCACTAGTGAACAGAACGACACAGTTTGGAATGGAACCCACTAGTGAACAGAACGACACAGTTTGGAATGGAACCCACTATTGAACAGAACGACACAGTTTGGAATGAAACCCACTAGTGAACAGAACGACACAGTTTGGAATGGAACCCACTAGTGAACAGAACGACACAGTTTGGAATGGAACCCACTAGTGAACAGAACAACACAGTTTGGAATGGAACCCACTAGTGAACAGAACGACACAGTTTGTAATGGAACCACTGTGAACAGAACGACACAGTTTGGAATGGAAACCCACTAGTGAACGAACGACAAGGTTGGAATGGAACCCACAGTGAACAGAACTGACACAGTTTGGAATGGAACCACTAGTGAACAGAACGACACAGTTTGGAATGGAACCCACTAGTGAACAGAACGACACAGTTTGGAATGGAACCCACTAGTGAACAGAACGACACAGTTTGGAATGGAACCCATGACCTTCAGAACTCAAACAAGTATTTTTATAAATTGGTGTATTCTTCTTCGAACGCTTCATATTGACAACTTGTTAAACCACTCTCTTTGTGTGATTTGTATGTGATCTGAACCTAAGAGCGATTGTACGTTGTGCCAGTTATGCACCTACAAGTAGGCCAGCACATCAAATTTCTGAGACACTTTTTATTTACTAAGGTAGTTTCCCTGGTCCTACATCAGTCGCCTCTTACGACATGCCCTGTAGGTCGCAGTGGTACTATTCTTTGCTTCCCTTGCGGGCCCCAGCACCACACGGGCGTACGCCAGCACTGCATATAATGTAAGTATAGACAAGGATACACATAATCGCCTAGCCAGCACTGTATATAATGTAAGTATAGACAAGGATACACATGATCGCCGACGCCAGCACTGCATATAATGTAAGTATAGACAAGGATACACATAATCGCCTACGCCAGCGCTGTATATAATGTAAGTATAGACAAGGATACACATAATCGCCTACGCCAGCACTGTATATAATGTAAGTATAGACAAGGATACACATGATCGCCGACTCCAGCACTGTATATAATGTAAGTATAGACAAGGATACACATAATCGCCTACGCCAGCGCTGTATATAATGTAAGTATAGACAAGGATACACATAATCGCCTACGCCAGCACTGTATATAATGTAAGTATAGACAAGGATACACATAATCGCCTACGCCAGCACCGTATATAATGTACGTATAGACAAGGATACACATGATCGCCTACGCCAGCACTGTATATAATTAAGTATAGACAAGGATACACACAATCGCCTACGCCAGCACTGTATATAATTAAGTATAGACAAGGATACACACAATCGCCTACGTCAGCACTGTATATAATTAAGTATAGATAAGGATACACACAATCGCCTACGCCAGCACTGTATATAATTAAGTATAGACAAGGATACACACATGATCGCCTACGCCAGCACTGTATATAATGTAAGTATAGACAAGGATACACATACAATCGCCTACGTATAAATAAGTATAAGTACAGACAAGGTCTTTGGTATATACGTGTTACGGAAGACAATGGGCAGAGAAGAGAACAAATGGATTTACACAGAAGGAACTCAAAATCAAAGAAAACTAGCTGATGATACAAATAAGAAAATTGAAGTATTTTGGACATATCTTCTTCGAACGCTCCATATCGACCACTTGTTAACCACTCTTTGTGATTTGTATGTGATCTGAGTATTTCTGCGATGCTTTTTATTTACTAGAGTAGCTTTCCTAGGTCCTAAATCAGTCGCATCTTACGACATGCCTATAGGTCGCAGTGGTACTATTCTTTGCTTCTATTGCGGGACCCGGCAGCACACGGACATATAAAGAGACACGGAGGATTGGATAAGACCATCATGGAAGAAGGTATCCCGTCACACAAATGAGAAGAGGAAGACCACGAAGAAAATGGATTCAGGATGTAACTAATGGCTTTGAGCATGACGGCTGCAGAAGCGGGACATTTGGCATATGAGAGAGACAAATTCCGATGGAATGTTGGGGTGAGAGAGTTCTGCTCAGGACAAGCTATTTGATTATGAAATCGGTAAATAAAATAAGAAGAGACTATATAAGAAATGAGGAAATTAGAAGAACAGTCGGAACAACACCTGCTATTAGATTCATTGAAAAACAGATACTCAATTAGTTTGGTCACTTGGTGAGAATGAACCCGAGTACACCAGCTGCAAGAGCGTACAACCTGAAAATGGAATCATCCAGAGGAAGGGGCAGACCAAGAAAATATGGGTTGATGGAGTTACATTTTAAAACTCAACAATACCACAGCATATCAAGCGACCGACGTGGACTATCTCGGAAACCGATCATCAGTTAAACCTGCTACGCCTAACGGCATTTAAAAAAACAGAGAAGGGCAAAAGAAAGAAGATAGGCAAGGACACCCATAATCGTCTACGCCAGCACTGCACATAGTGTAAGCATAGACAAGGACACACATGGTCGCCTACGCCAGCACTGCATATCACGTAAACATAGACACAAAATATGCTATCGGGCACAGACATGTCAAAAAACTGTGCTATATTTTTCGACTGATCCGGAACAAATCAAATAATCGCCATTTATGTCAAAATGTTTACGAGTGTCGTTCAGTGTAAAATCCCGCGTTCACTTTCTGGGGTACGAGACGTTACGTGAACTGAAACGAGGTCATATTGAGGCCACGACTCCCGTTTAGCAAACTCAGTGACCTTTGTTGACAGAATGTCCTCACCGCGTCCAGGTCAACGCTCAATAAATAGAATAATTTCAGTCAATGTTGTCGTCCCCGACCGCACTTGGTTTGGTATGTGTCTGCCACACCCAGATCTGGTCACCGTGACTTTCATCTTAGAGTATTCATGACCTTAGACCCACTTTCCACATAAATTTCCCCAATCCATATTTAGCAAAGGCGAACCAAACAAAAGTAATGTAGTTTTACAAAGTGCAAAAACAAGATACAGTGTCGTTTCGACCAAAAGGCCATTATCAAGCAAAGAATACAAAACAAATGAAGACAGTTTTTATGTCCATGGGCGTCCACAAGTTTTTCCAGGAGGGCAAAATGAAAAAAATAATTCGTTGGTACTGTAGAAGACTAGATTCGCATAGAACTGTTCTATAGAAAATATAATTTCCAGGGGTGACACTTGTGTCTCACTCTCCCCTTTTTTTTTTCTTTCTCGATCCAGAAGCACTTGAGCTTTCAGCTCTTCGGCTCTGTGCCATGGACACCGTAACCCTTTGGTTCGGTGCCACGAACACCGTGAATCTGGGGAACCTGTGGCTTTTCTGCCAGTCCGCGGAATTGAACCCGCACACACAGAGGACTAGTCACCCGCAGTCCAACGCGCTGGCATATGGACGCTACTGCTTCTGTTCCATCACATGCATAGTCAGACGGTAAAACAGCCAATTGGTTTTGCCAGTCTTCCCTTACATTGATAATATAATTAATATTTATACAAGTCCAAAATTAAAATGGCATGCAGAAAGAAAAAATTCCAAGGACAAAAATAATGCATTAATAGTTGTATATATGAGCGACTAGCCAAATGGATTAGAGCGCGGCCCCCATGCGGGAGACCCTGGTTTAATCCACCGAGTTTTTTCTGTCGGTGGAAGGGAGGGGGAAAGGAGAAGAGAGAGAAGAAATGTATAAAGGAAAATCCTAACCACGTCAGTTTCGTGGCGACTGTACTAGCCATGCGGCGATTAAATTAGGCACATGTCCTCATGTCATACACAGCCCAAATAGCAGTATTTAAAACGCATTGTGACAACCGGTAAAAATCGAAGGGAGACGAGACATAGTAAGACAGGGAAAGAAAATATTAAGACAGCCTGATAGTCATGGCACGGAAGAGCGTCAACATCTGAGATGATAGCAAACACCAGGGACAGAGATTTGGGGAGATCCATGATCGCCTACGCCAGCCGGCTCAGATGATGACATTTTTTTGAATACTACTCGTAACCGCGTATAATTGACATGATAAAAAAAAACCTGAACCACGGGCAACAAATTAACCTGACACCCCCGAATCATTTTTTTCTACCCAAACAATTATGAAAATGTGAGAACTGGGTCACGAATATTTATTTCTATGTGATGATAATTTTAACCTTATATGTCTCAAGCAAGTAAATAGAGTCAAATAAACTCGTCCGGTTTCAACCTACCACCCACCAATCCTGGATTCGTCTGTTGAGATACCCCATAATGCGGAGGGAATAAAAGGTTGACAGAAATTTGGAATAGTCCATTTTACAGGGAAGAAAGCATCCATATTACAAGGACAGGTGCACTTTTAAATAGTGTTGTCTGTTGAAAATAGTCCAGCAATGTGTCGCAACGAGAGTTTTAAATATATTTTTTATGGGAATGTCAACAAGAGATCAATATCTCAAAAAGAAGGTAACAAAATATTCGGTCTGTATTTCATTGCATAATGAGAACAAGGAGTTTTGTTTTGTTTAAGAACACAAGGGGAAGCAATTGGATATGATCAATAAATAGACAGTGTACAAGCATTTTAAGAGTTTCCCGAAAAAGCAAATTGACAAATACAGGATTCGAACCACTTACCCTAATTTCTTACCACACCCATTGCCTAGCAAGAACGCTCGTATTGCTAGGCTAGGCATCAGCCTGTCAAAAAAATCGGAACTAGTCTTACGGTGGATACCAGCACACTGTGTCATAACAGGAAATGAAAAAACGAGATAGAGAATACCCTTTAATAATAATTCCTCTAGCACCGTTATACGTTACATAGGGCCTGCAAGTAATTTTTCCATACCGCTCTATCCTGGGCAACTCGCTCAATCTCCTCCATGGAACTGAGACCGATATTTCCTGCCTCTCTCAGCAAAGTTCGTTTCAGGGTCTCTTTAGGTCGACCTCTCTTTCTTGAACCCTTTGCATTCCACTTCAATGCCTGCTTTGATATTCGTTGATCATTTCTCCTCAAGGTGTGCCCAACATATCTCCATCTTTTCTTTCTTATAACAGTTGTCACTAGTGGTTGACCAGACATGTCTCTGATTTCATCACTTCTGAATTCGTTCCATTTTATATTCATTATTTTTCACAGACATCTATTTTCACATGCATTCAACTTGCTTTCTATATATTTAGTCATTTTCCAACTCTCGCTAGCATATGTTAGGATTGATACAACATTTGAATTGAAAATTCGTAATTTAGTTTTAATACTATATAACTTGCAGTTCCATATTTTATTTAGACTTTTAAAAGCTGATGTTGCTTTGCCAATTCGTATCATAATTTCTTTTTAACATTTCCTGTGCAATCAAAATTGCTACCTAAATAGGTGAACTGCTCTGTTATTTTTATCATTTTAGATTCCAGTGTTATATCTGCATTACTTGCCATAGGTGTCTTCATTATATTTGTTTTTCATAGCTTATCTGCAATCCAACTTTTGATGCTATAGATGACAAGTTGTCTGTTTTTCTTTGCATATCTTGGTTGTTTCTACTTAATAAGGCAATATCATCTGCAAAATCCAAATCTTCTAGTTGACTATTTTCTACCCAATCGATGCCAGTTTCGCCCCTGCAACATTTTCGCATCACCCATTCAATGACCACTCCAAACAAGATAGAATACAGCCTTGCTTTACTCCGGCTTCAACCATAAACCAGTCGCTGTGTCCACCATCAGTGCGAACTGCACACTGTGAACCATCATAGAGGATCTTAAAAATGTTTTGTCTGGTATTCCATAGCATCTCAGAATATTCCACAGAGAGATTCTGTGTAGACTATCAAAGGCTTTTTAAAATCGATGAAATTTAGTATGAGTGGTTGTTGCTTCTCAATATGTTCCTCCAAAATTAGTTGTAGGGTAAGCAGCTTCTCCCAGGTCTAAAACCAGCTTGTTCTTCTCTCAGGGTTGTGTCCACTGCTCATTTGATTCTATGAAGAATGATTTTGCAGAAAGTCTTGGTCATTACTGATAATAGGGTGATCTTAACAATTATTCCCTTCTTCTATTGATCTGGGACAGTTTCTTCTTCCCATACTTTATTAAATAGTTCTTGCACTTGACTAATAGTTGTATCATCAGCCGCTTTGAGCATTTCTGCAGTAATGTTGTCATCACCCGCTGCCTTATTGTTTATCAAGGAATGGATTACCTCCTTGACCTCAGCTACACTTATCATTTCTTCATTAATTGGTAGGGAGCTGTTTCTTGCCTCTTCCTCAAACTTGAGTAGTACTGGTGGATCAGGTCTATTTAATATTTCTTCAAAATGTTCTGCCCATCTTTTCTTCTGCTCGGTATCTGATGTTAGAACTTTACCATCTTTACTCTTGATTGGGTCACCCTTTGAAACAAAAGTTCCAGTAAGTTGTTTTAGTGTGTTGTATAACATTTTACTGTTTCCAGTCTTAGCTGTCTTTTCCCCTTCTTCAGCCAGTCGATTGACATATGTTCTTTTATCTCTTCTATTCGCTCTTTTCACTTCCTTGTCTTTTAGTCTATATTCCTCTTTAGCTTGGATTTCATCTGTTGCATTCTTAGTATTGAATATCACTAGTTTCATCTTTCTTCTTTCTTGAATACATTTCCAGGTGTCATCGCTTATCCAGGGTTTTCTGTCTTTCGCCTTTAAATCTGTGCTATTATTTGCTTCCCCAATAGTGTGTCCTTTATCTTAGTCCATTTGTCTTCAATGTTCTGTTCATTTTCACCATTGAGTAACTCGAACCTATTCTTAAGTTCGAGCTGATATTCCTCTTTTACTTCTTTATTTTGTAGTCTTTGACTGTCTATTCGCAGTTGTTCTTTTTAGTATGGTGAATTTTCAATTTCAGTTTCAATTTACCTATGCATAAATTATGATCACTTCCTACATCTGCCCTCTGTATGCACGGACATCCAGCAATGATGTTCCTTTACCTTTGTTGAAATCTTCGAGCATGCGTTTTCTCTTGAGCGTAACTGTAACAGTACGAGAGGAATATAATTTGATTGCATGAAAGTGGACATGTGACAATGATCGGCAGGCAAGATAGACAGAACAAGACTCCTAATATACATCTCCATTAAATATTTCGAAGACTTCTATCATATACCAATACTACCAATATTAAACAGAATATTCACAGCTGCATGGACAGAAAGAAAAGTTCCTGATGACAGGCAAAAATCAGTAATAGTCCCATTATGGAAAAATAAAGGCAATAAAGAGAATGCGAAACATACAGAGGCATTTTACTATTAAGCCACACTGGTAAAATATACGCAAAAATATTAGAACAGCGCATAAGACACATCGCTGACCCACAAATAAGCCCCTCACAGTGTGGATTTTGGGATGCACAGACGCTCTATCTACTCTGAGACAACTGAGTGAAAAACCAATAGAATATAATAAAGAGTTACACTTATTATTCATCGATCAAGAAAAGGCATTTGACAGAACAGATAGAAGTATTCTATGGGAAACACTAGAAAACTATGGGATCAAGGGACAACTGCTAGACAATATCAGAGCAATTTACACAAATAGCCACAGTGTGGTACGAACAGACGGAATGACAGACTCATTCGAAACAAAATCAGGAGTAAGACAGGGTTGTGTGCTCTCACCTATTCTCTTCAACATATATATATCGACAGAATAGTGAAAGAGGCACAGTGCGGAAAAGACTTTATTAACATTGACAATGATCACTACAACCGATTAAATAACCAAATCAACGAATTACTTTTTGCAGACGACCAAAGTCTAATCTATGAAGATGAAGATCAACTACAACATCACATGAATTCATTGCTAATAGCATGTAGGAAGTACAACATGAAAATCAACAAACAAAAGACAGAGACCATGAAAATCAGCAGAACACCAAGTCGAGCAAACATACAAATAGACAACACCAGAGTAAATCAAGTTTCTGAATTCAAATATTTAGGCAACATTTTCACAGAGGACGTAAAACTCGACAGAGAAATAGAGACAAGGTGTCAAAAGTAAATGCAGTGACCTACCAGCTGGCACCATTACTACAACACCCAAAGATCAAGATGGAAGTGAAAAGACAGATGATAAAAAGTATTTTTCTACCAACAGTTTGTTACCAGTGCCAAACTTGATCTCTTACAGAAACACACCACAGAAGCTCACCACATGTGAAATGAAATGCTTGAGGAAGGCAGTGGGTGTGACCAGGAAAGATAGACTACGAAATGAGGACATCAGAAGCAGAGTTGGTATAATTTCATGCACCGAATGTATCGAACAACAACAAATGCAGTGGTTTGGACATTTAATGAGAATGAAATACAACCAACCACCAATAACAGCATACAATAAAAAGAGATCAGGCACTAAAGCTAAGGGAAGACCAAGAAAAGATGGATAGACAATATCAAGACCACACTACATAAACACGGATGTAATACAAGGGCGACTCATCTGGCGCTAGAACACAAATTAAAGCTCCCATCCCTATGCTTAATGGCAAGAGTGGACAGCCAACTACATCTTCCACCTGGGAATAGACAATGGACAATATAGACCAATACTACAGACCCATAGGCCAGCACATTCGGTTTATGCACACTTTTTTACAAATGGCGCCAATTTTAAAATGCAAACATGTCACCAGTAAAACAAAAAAGCAATGCTTAACACAATCTTTCTTCCAACATTATGTTATCAGTGCCAAACCTGGACGCTGACATCAAATGATAGAAGAAAACTAGTCACGACATAGGATGAAGCGTCTATGCAGAATGCTGGGGGTAACAAGAAGACTCTGGTTGAGAAATGAAGAAATTAGGAAAAAATGTGGGTACAACATTAGTACTGAACATCATCAAGAAATAACAAATTAAATGGTTCGGCTATATAAGCAGATTACCAACGGATAGTGCAACTCATGGAGCGATGTTGCTCCGATACAAAGCAAAAGGCAGGCCACACAAAAGCGATAACAGAGGCGACGAAAGACACTATTTATGAAGAGCACAGAAGGGCTCGTTCTAGAAATCTTCTTATCCTGACTGTGAGACAAAACAGGAGTGGAGAAAAGACACACCTTTATTCAGGTTCATCTTCTAAAATCGCAGGAAAACACAAATCACCACCACAAAAATCTGATCTACAGGAGTCCATCCCCCTAGGCGAGCCAGAGCCCTCTTATTTAATTGAGTTGATCCGAAAGGTGGAGGCTCGTTTGGTGCACAGGCAACGGACTGAATCACTACAAGCGTCAACAATTTGCAGAATTACACTTATTTTCGTTCTGGGGCACATGGGTGTCGTTGACAAAAGGAGAGCAGACTATGCCACCATATCTGGGGGTCAGTCAATAGATAGAACTGACATTTTGAACGTCCTCATAGAGTGTGACAGCGAAGAAGATTTTCATCTAAACCAATCCATGTCAACTACTAGATTGCAAGAGCTGGGTTTGAAGATTATAGTGGTCAAAAAAGAACAGTAAAACAGGTATATGAGTAGGCTCAGCAATCAAAGTCGAACTGGTACGGTCAGTTGCTGGATGCTGTTGGAGATATTGCGAAGGAGATCAGAGCACCTATAGAAATGTCCGGAGTGCAATGAAGATATTCAAAACTGAAACCAATAGTTATGTTCATTCAGATCAAGTCACCTGTGCGTTGCGGGCCCACGGGGAAGCAAAGAATAGTAACACTGCAACCTTTCTTTATTTCTTGAGCTAAGAGGAAGCTTGGTGATCTGTTCATCTTTATATTTTAAAGATTCACGAGTGATGAAATATGTGCAATGCTTAAGAGATCACACAATACTGCACCAGGCCCTGATGGTATCCAATACAGTGACATAAGCAGGATATCGGACGAAGACATGAATGAGCTTAGTAAAGAATTCAACACTAGTTTAAAAATGGCGAGATCAGGGAGGAATGGCTACACAGTTATTTAATACCACTGGCAAAACCTAACAACAATCACAAACACATAAGCGGTTTTAGAATAATTGCAATGCAGAACACGGTGGGCAAGCTTCTGGAAAAGTTAGTGACATGCAGGCTCGATCGGGATTTGGAGGAACGTCGCATGTTTCATTCCACCCTCGGCGGATACATGCGGAATAAAGAAAGTTGGTGTAATGCATCGATCTTTTCCTATGACGTCTTTGAAGGTTTCCAGGCTGGTTTGGAGACTTGTGCTGTTGTACTAGATCTCGAGGATGCTTACAACAAAGTTCCAATCACATACCTTATACAAATGCCCATGCTACTCAATATCGATACATTGCTCATAAGATGGATTGCAAGGGCCCTGTTCGAGACAAAAGTGGCACTCTGGTGTGGTAATTGGTACTCTATGCAGACAAAAATTTCACAGGTCCTACCCCAGGGGTCCCCACTATCTCCAGTACTATTCAATGTATTCACCATAATGATTACGAAGCAGCAATTATCTGGCAGGGGATGAACACTGTCATTTGCAGACGACATCATGGTGTACAGACAGGGGAGGAATAGGGGTGAAAGGAACTCCAGGAAGAACTGAACCGCATAATGGCCTGGTGTGGTGTTTATGGTGCAACGATAAACCATACCAAAGCTGTGATATCATGGTTCTCCCTAAATAATCACATTGTGAAGTCTGACACACCACATGTCACTTTAGATGGACATACACTCACCCGAACAGTATCTATGAGTTATTTGGGTGTAAAATTTGATCGCAGTTTATGCTTTAGGGACCATATCGACCAAGTTATTGCCAAGGCTCGCAACGTACTATCCGCACTGAGAATCATGGCGGCTGCTAATACTGAGCAACGTCTTCTTGTGCTCTTGTACCAAGGTATTGTTCTGTCATGTATAGAATATGCATGCGCTCTCCTAACAATTAGTCCTACGCAAACAGTGAGACTGGAAAGAATTCAGAATGAGACTATGCGCATCATTCTGGGATGCACCAAAGATACACCAGGAGTGTCAATGTGATTCCTTCTTGACCTCCCAACTATTGCTAACAGAATTGAAACTTGGAGGGTTCGATCATATCTAAGAATCAATGCAAACAAGGAACATCCTCTCCATGAAAAACTCATTGAGAAAGGGTGTAGACTCAAGAGAGGCAGATCATAGCTGAGTCAGGCGGAAGATACGCTTAAGAAAATATGTGATCCTTCCGGAATTGAAACAGGAGAGGAATGGATTGCGGTGCCACCTCAATTTCAGACTGCTTTCACTGTTATTACATCTATTAAGAAAAACTGCGAACAAAATAATCTATCACTGATTAACGTAGAGGTGGGGGCCCCCTTGAATGACATCATCAATGATACAGATATGGCTATTTACACCGATGGTTCAGTCATTCGCAACAACGCTGTGCGTGGGCTTTTTCAGCACGCTCAGGAGGAAAAATAATAAGAGAGGACAGTGGGGCCTACGCAACAACCACAAGTAGTTTGACAATGGAGGTTTGGGCGGTTACAGAGGCGGTGAACTGGTTGGCATCTCACAACTACTCTCGTGTTTTCATACTCAGTGACTCCACAAGCATGATTCGTAAAGTCAAATCAGGAATGGTGAGACGCAACTGGGTGGAGGTACTGGTACAGACAATGATCAGAGAAATCACCTTCATTTTTGTTCCTGGGCACGCAGGAGTTAGGGGTAATGAACGAGCTGATAGATTGGCTGGCTTCCCTACATTATCAAAGGGAGCTATCATGGATCGAAATGACATTCTTCACGAAATTGAGAGTCTTTCTGAACAGAGGAGTTTCTGGGCTGTGAATCCCACTCGCTGACCAGATTGAAATAGATGGGTGTCAATATTGGTGCAGCCCGAAAAGACGACATACTAAATATGCAAAGAGATTGATTAATCAACATCGAACTGGCGTGTTGGGTCACTGGACGTTGCTGGATTTGCTGAGGCGGAGATCGGAGCACCTATGGACATGTCCGAGTGCTATGATGATAGTCCTCATATAACTGATTTTAAAGATGTTTATATTCATTTTCTTTCTTACAAGCAAAAACCATCACCAGAGGGCACTACAAAGCAAAGTGGGAGAAAGAACATCCAAAACACAACAAGGATGATGGATATTACCAACTGTCTAGAAGGGACCAGACAGCCATACTTCGTCTCCGGACGGGTCACAACAGAATGAGACACCACATGTACACTAAATTCAAGATAGGCACCAACGACCTGTGCCTCTGATGCTTGGTGAGTATGACAATAGAACATATCCTACAGAACTGCCCCCGGTATGCAGACCTGAGAAGACGGAGGTGGCCCACTTACACCAGCGCCCAAGACAAACTGTATGGCGTGGCTGATAATCTGAGGCAGATGGTGGCCTTTATTAGAGAATCCGAAATCCCAATCTTGAGAACACAGAAGAAGAAGAATATTCTTTCTTACAAGGAAGATCTAAGTGTGATGTGTGCGCAGGCAGTGGCTGAAGTCTGTTTTGAGTTAGAGACTTCTGAGAGTCACCTTCATTTTCATACCATAATATCCTGGAGGTTTAAGGTCATCTGTATATCAAACGTGCACTTAAGTGGAACCAACAACAAAATGGGGGAAGACTAGTAGAAGAAGAAGAAGAAGAAGAGGTGAAAGTAGTTGGTGCTTCATGATTCAGCATGATCAAAGAGCTGAATGTGGAAGAAGTTATGTTTAACAAAGCAAATAGACCATCGTACAAACAGACAAACATACCACTATACAAACAGACAAACATACCAACAGACCACTGTGCAAACTTACCACTATACAAACTGAAATATACAAACAGACCACTATACAAACAAAGTCACTTACCACTATACAAACACCAACATACCACTATACAAACAGACCACTACACAAACCACCAGCAACACTATACAAACAACCCAATAACATACAAACTTACCACATGTGTCTTGTTTCTATTCTGGTAAGTAAAGTCCAGTGTTATACCAGTTGGTCCTTTTGTCACCGACATTGGAAGAATCTGGCACCCGGGTATAACATGACCTGGCCATGATAAATAATAAAGAATACAGTTAATTCTGACAATGTGAGGGTGATCTGTGGGGTAAATGTGAGGGGTCTCTGTGGGGTAAAGGTTAGGTGCTCTGCTCTAGTTCCAAAGGTAGTTGATTTGCTCCCTCGTGGAGGCATTGGGGTATTGCCACAAAAAGCATATGGCAGTCGCTAAAGTGTCAACACAAAACTGTTCATCACTTGAATTGCAATTCATGTCGAAGGAACATCAATCATGACAAAATCCAGCTTTCTGCACCCGCAATATAGCTGCATATGGCAGATTGAGTTGGTTTGTTATAACCGCTGTCCGCCATTTTCTGAATACACACAACAAACGCATGGTTGACACAGCAAAAAGCATTCCATATAACATCCATAGCTCACAGCATTAACTCAGTAGCTCTGCAAACAAAACCGGAAAGTACCCGACCAAACATGGTGGAAATGCGCTAGTCATATCGTGTCCCGAATCAAACAGTCCTGACTTTGAATGGCCCTCCCGCATTCCGCCATGGCTGGCCAGATTTTCAAACTAAAAAGCCAGAAAACAATTAATTGAACACACAAGATTGTTATCCATTTAACAAAATCTTGTTAGAATCTTCGTTATTTCTTGATTCATCTCTGAGCTTTCTGGATACCACGTGGAGTAGCAGCAGTGCGGCATAGCCCACATGATTTCTTGCATAATTGACTCATGACTTCTTCCAATCCTTCTTCTTTGCAAGCCCCTGAGCCAGCCATGATGTGACAACCATCTTCACAGTCCATGCACAGATTATCACCCTTTCCACAAAAGTTGCATGTCTTAGTGCATTCCTTGTACATCATTTTGATGTTGTTCAAACACATTCCTTGTTCTTGTAAATCTCCACAGTTATCTCAAGTCGTAACATGTTGTTGTCTTAAGCTCAGAGTTAAAACTTCTTGCTGGAATATTGGGTCCTGGAACTTCTCTGTCAATTTCACAACAAGGTATGAGCGGATCATTCGAGTTTCCACTTTCGCACCAACATGTGCATTTTGGCATACCTCTAAGTGGTTTCAAGAGGACAAAACCGTTGAATGGACATCTTCTTGGTGGACATTTTCCATATTTGATACTAGATTGATATAATAGATTCATACCTTTGATATCTTTAAATGATAAGTATTTTCCCTTACCGATTACGTCCTGATAAGCAGGATCTAGTGTTATCATTTTCCCAGAATGACCTGTGTAATGCATAATACTACGGTAGTCGCATTCAATGCCGAGAGAATTAATGACTGTGAAATTCAATTTTTTCCCAATTACTATTTTTTATATCTTTGTCAACAATAACGTAAAAATCATTATCTCGTCGTGTATGTTCATGAGAGAGACCAAGAGCACCACCAACTTCATGAAGGATGATCGGTTTATATTTGTAATAATCTCAAAGCATTATATGTTGGATGAAATCATAATAACAAATACAATTATTTAAAAAATATTTTCACAATCTTAGAAATTACATCGAGGCCATCGCAGGTGCTACAGGCCTTGTGCACTGCCTCTGAGATCTTCATGTGTAAGAAAGAGATTGGAGCAATATGGTTACTCAGCGAAGTGCAATGATGTTGGTCCTATAAATCAATCAATCAATGTGAGATAACAAATAAAAAAGTTTGGGAAAATGAAGAATCAAAATATAATTTTTGAAATGCCTGTGTAGTGCCGGACCCCGCAAAGGAACGTACCACTGCGACCTACAAGGCATGTTGTAAGAGGCGACTGATATAGGACCTAGGGAAACTACCCTAGTAAATCTTCTTCGTTCTCACTAGATTGGGATTTCGGATTCTCTAATAAAGGCAGTCATCTGTCTCAGATTCAGCCACACCACACAGTTTGTCTTGGAAGCTAGTGTAAGTGGGCCACCTCTTTCTTCTCAAGTCTGCACACTGGGGCAGTTCTGTAGGATATAATTCCTATGATTTCTGCTTCTGCTTTCCCGTTTGTGCCGACCTCTTCCAGCAGTAAGTTTTGGCCACCCTTGTGATGGTAGGTCTGACATTCTTACTGCATGGCTAAATCTCTGAGGCTAAATCAGCCATAGAATCCGTTATACCATTTCTCATTGAGAGGGGTCGTTGCACCATGTTATGCGCTACGGCCTGGTGCATCCGTTTTCTGCAAAGCATTTGTTTCGGGTTAGCATTCCCTAGCTGACCCGTGCATTTGATTTCAGCCAAACCTCCTTAGTCGCCTCTTACGACATGCGTGGCAGGTAACAGTGGTTTTATTCTTTACACCCCAAATTTGGACCCCGGTAACCACTCGGGCAACCCTGGTAAATAAGAAGCATCAAATGAAATCAGCTGTGCTGGTCTACTTGTAGGCGCATAACTGGCACAACATACAATTGCTCTTAGGCTCAGATCACATACAAATCACAAATAGTGGTTAACAAGTGGTTGATATGGAGCGTTCAAGAAGAAGAATTTTGAAATAGATTAGAGAAATCATGTGATTTACATGCACATTTAACAAGGTAGTGGAAAAGCATATATGTGCCTTATTCTGACTTCGGAGGTACTTGTAATTTATCCCCAAGTAAAGGATCAGGGTTTCCTGTAGTCCAACAGTGTATCGTGTGCACACCTACAATTTTTGGTATAAACTAGCTTTGAGCACAAAAATTTCCATGGCATGTGGTTACTAATGCATCATGTGATAGACTCCGCTGTAAACGACAGAACAACATACTTATGCTCTTTGGCTCCACAATGTACTTATGCTCTTTGGCTCAAATCACAAAGAGTGGTTACTCTAGAGCCAGCTTAACTCTTAATATCCAAACCAAATATTTGAGTGAGGTCCCTCTCTGCCAGAACACATTTCTAGCAAGACTTTTCAAAATGGAGTGATCTTGGAAAAATGCCTATAACTTTAGTTCTATGAGAGCTAAATTTAAACTGTTGGTATCAAAAGATGCAGAATTAAATTCTGAACAATTGGATAATAAATAGTTATCCATGTAAATTAGTATTTATTTATTTAGTAAAGTATTGTTCTATTTCATGTTATTGAAAAAAATTCAATAAAAATGAATGAAAAATTCAACTTACTACCAGGAAAATCCATATAATCCATGTATTTTGAATAGAATTGATCCATACATTTATTTATTTACATTTCAACTTTGTAATTCATCCTCAGAATGAATTTAAAATTATATAACAACTATTACTCTCAAATTCATTTTATACACCACCACTCCAAAGGATATAAATTCATATAATTGGCATTCATGTTTACCATTAAAAAAAACCATTATCAATTAAAACAATACTCAAACCACTACTACTAAATTTGTCATCAACAGATCACTGTCAGTGAAATCCTTGTCATGTTGACTTGAACTTTGGAACATACCAGTGACTTGTTCAGCAGTTAACAGATGTTAAGTGTGAAAAGACATCTTGTTATTAAGTTAACACACGAAAGTTTACCTTTTGGCAACAGAAAAAATATGTTACTCAAACAAATTAAATTAAAAAAAACATAAACAGATGTCAGACCACTGCTCATTCGATGTGTATGAAAGGAGAGTTATCTGCCCGTTGATATTTATAAAAAAAGAACGGTTTCTTACGAATTACAGCTGAACATTGAAATAAAAAGTGCATGGACCCAAAATAAACGCTGGGGTCGTGTTTTGGCATACTGAGAGAACTATTCCCTACGTTGGGAGCGTGTCTTGGATACAAGGAGTTAAGCAAACAACAATGACAATTCAACAGAAAGTATGATAATCACAATAATAAAATATTAATCACAAACTTACCACAATAATAAAATATTTATCACAAACTTACCACAAGAATAAAATATTAATCACAAACTTACCACAATAATAAAATATTTATCACAAACTTACCACAAGAAAATTCCATGACCTTGCTAGGAGACACACCTGCAGCATGAAACAGTTGATCTTTGAACTCTGAGACCTAGGCATGTAGGATAAGTATAGAATTAGTTATAACATTTTTATAAAAGTTTAAAGTAGAAGGATTGACTTCATTGTGCCATGTTTTACCTTATATGGCTCAGTCACTCTCCACAGAAATGGTAAACCACCTGCCGAGAGTACTGTCCAAAGCATAAACTCTATAGCTCCGGCATCTTCTTCTTCTGCATCCACCTGCTATGAATACAGATGTACCCATGGCACATGGATGGTGCTTCTGACAGATTTTGGGGGGAAAGCCTGCTTACCGTTTTATGGGTTACCCCGTCATGAAGGCAGGCTTTCCCAACTTCAGAGGTACTTGAAGTTTAGATCCTCAAGTGCGATCTGGCTCCGGCAACAATCGTAGGGGTTTCTGTAAAAAAATTCACCGTGAACAGAACGATGCCGTGCAGATTCTGACCTACGACCTTCGATTCATAAGACAGGGACGTAACTACAGGATTCCCGCAGATTCTTACAATATACCAGTTTTATATTGGTACTTACTCAGGTATTCTACTTCTATTCCAGGGGTAAGAGGTCATCAAGTGACTTCCGGTTCAAATTGGCCAACGTCAAAGTATTGTTTTTGTGCGACACTAATATTTTGTGTAAGGGGGATGGTTAATTCCATCCCATTTAAGCAGAAGAGAGTGCTGCCAGGCGAATAGGAAGTCCATTCATTGAGGAGCTTTGCGGTGCTACAAGTTTCGTGCATCTGTGCTGTCATTTCAGTGTTTGTCATTGGCATGTAGTGACGGTTTGTTTTGGTTTTGCTCAGTTCAAAATCGCGGCCGTCGACCGGCATAACGTCAACTAGACAAGAACACTATGCTGGTAGCCAAGAACAATAGTAAACCAACAAAGAACCGGTGTTGTTAGTTGTCACATGCAGAGAGACATACTGAGAAGATCGGAGCACTTATGGACTAATTGGTACGACGTGCAGTGATGATGATCCGCCGACTAAACTAAAACTAAAGAGGTCATCAAGTGAGAATGACACATGGCTTTATCAGCTGCATCTTCTGGCCCGATTTCAGCCCAAGCCTTAGGTTTTTATTTATTCAGTTGTTTCCCTTTTAACCTAGAGTGTAGAGGTTATCTTCTTCAATTGTTCATTTGAGGATCATCTTCATTGCACATGTCCATAATTGCTCCGATCTCCTCCCAAGTATGTATTTCAGGGTGTATAGACTAACAACTCCCGTTCTGTGTTTGATGATGTATCTACTGGGGTTTCTCATGGTTTTCACATCTTGCTGCAGCTATCGCTATGCATAACTTGTGCAACCGAGATAGAGAATACCCTTTATTTTTTTTCATTGAAATCTTCAGAGCGT
Source organism: Arion vulgaris (assembly GCA_020796225.1). Lineage (NCBI taxonomy): Eukaryota > Metazoa > Mollusca > Gastropoda > Stylommatophora > Arionidae > Arion > Arion vulgaris. The sequence continues at coordinate 18,309,748 of CM036776.1, forward strand.
ATGCTTTCTCTTAGAGTGTGGATGATGTCGCTTTTGTCCATAGAAGACCCATTCTCAATTGTAGCATTGCCCGCAAGTGCATCTGCTCTCTCATTGCAATTCACCCCGGAATGATCTGGGACCAATGATCCAGCAGAGGGTATTACAGGCAGCAACAACAGTTTTTTATTTTAAGGAGCAGTTGCAGTGACGTCTGATGGGAAGCAAGATGTATCATAGCTAAGAAAAGCCAGGACAAGGTAAGAATCCATTAGAAGATTCCAGAAACAGACTTGTCTGTCCAATGAAGCAAATGATTCACATGATCTCCATCGTACTGGCACCTACTAAAGAGACTCTGTGACTAAGTCGTTAAGCCTTTGGCTTGCATTTTTTCTAGAGACCTCTAGGATTATTGTCGTAGCTATGGAGTTTGTGCAAAACTCTCGACAGGTGGTGTGCCACTTCTGCGGAGAGGGACAGAGCTATATGGGGTAAAACCCAGTGCAGTGAATCAATTCTTCGGCGTTATTCTCATCTAAAAAAACCCATGAGATTTGATGAATCACATGTAATTTTGTAGATAGATGAGCGTACTTTAACCACGAGCTAAGTAAAATAATAATTTTCATCTTCTACTTCGACCGCTCCATATCGACCACTTGTTAACCACTCTGTGATTTGTATGTTATCTGAGTCTAAGAGCGATTGTACGTTGTGCCAGTTATGCGCCTACAAGAAGGCCAGCACATCCAATTTTTGCAATGCTTTTACTTACTAGGTTAGCTTCCTAGGTCCTACATCAGTCGCCTTTTACGACATGCCTTGTAGGTCGCAGTGGCACTATTCTTTACTTTTCTTGCGAGCCCCGGCACCACACAGGCATCCAACCGATCTGATGTGCAACAAACACATGTACATACCGGTTGCATGGTTCCTCCAGCAACTATAACAGCCCTGGCTTCATGTAACACGCTAACAAAGTGAACAGCAGGGTTCAGCATAAGGAACTTGAGACTTGATTGGCTCTGTATTACTGTAGGAATTATAAATACAGATAAGGGAACACAAGACGTGGCTGTATTAGTGCGAAAAATGAAAAAAATTGATAATTGTAGCATATCCTTTACAGGACCTTGTCATCAACCACAGTAAATGAGTCGTTGATTTTCTAGGCGTCACTTACACATTCAATAGTTTGCCATTGCTTTCTGAATGGGAGTCAATTTTACCATCGTAAAGATCCACGAGAACAAATTTGCTTCCAAACTGTATGCAATGGAGTTTGAACCCGGTAATCTTGTGTTATGATCGAGCTCACTTCCACTAACACACAGACGTACACATATGTGGTAAGGGCTATTCTGCAGGTCAGCATGGGAGTATTGATTAGATGATAAGTACAGGCCACATTAATAATGACTGACTACACACTTTGTTAGTTGTACGTCATCTGAGCCTAAAAGCATTTGCATGTTGTGCCAGTTATGCGCCTACAAGTGCACATCTAATTTCTGCAAAGCTTTTTATTCAATAGGGTAGCTTCTCTAGGCCCTTACCTTAGTCGCCTCTTACGGCATGTCTTGCAGGTAGCAGTGCTACTACTCTTTTCTCCCACTGCGGGTCCCCAACACACAGGCTATCCTAGCATACAATGCAATCCATAGGTCCAACCCCCTAGAATCCGAAGGGTATACATGCTGATAGTTTCTGTAACTCGCTAGTTACACACCTCTCATTTTGCTCATCACACGCCGAGTCCTACTCATAAGTACAACATCTGATTCAAAGTTCATGCTATTCAAATATATTATTATATTCCTCTCTTACCGTTATACGCTATATAGGCAATGCAAGCAATTTCTCCACACCGCTCCATCTTGGGCAACTTGTTTATTCTCATATGAAATTGAGTCCGACATTTCTACCCTCTCTCAGCAAAGTTTTATTCCAGGGTGTCCATATGGCGTCCTTTCTTTTATATGTTGGACATTCTTGCAGGATATGTGTTTCTGTCACTTTGATGGCGCCACATGTGCATATGTCAGTAGGGCCTACGTTGTAATTGTTAAACAGAAAGTACATCAGTGTACTTTGCTCAGTACATAACTGGAAGATGACAATCTGTTCTTCTTTACTGAGTAGGTAGTCTCTCTCTCTGCCTTTTTAACCTGGATTGGGGCATAAGCCCTCAACCAACTCATGCCAAGTCTTCCTATATCTAGCTATCCCCTGCAGCTCCCTCCAGCTCTTCTTTATATTGTTGATCTCTGCCTTCAAAGAGTTGGTAGTAGGCATCATCTATTTGTTGACCTGGGGCTCTCTCGTTTTTCTGTTCTTGTAAGCCATTTTTATTCATGTTTTTACCTACTCATATGTTGCATGTCTGTGGCAATCTGCAATCAGGCCTGCATTAGCTAATATTAGAAATGAGAACTTCTTCTCTTCCATAATTTACTTCTTTATAGAAGTGTTTAGAGGAAGGGGGATGTAGTGATCTTGTGTGTGCTTGTTCTAATGCACTTTGTAAGCTGTTATTCATTTTCCTAAGGCTGCTCTTGATGCAGTCACTCCATCTTTTGCACGGTCTTCCTCTTGCTCTGTACCCGTTACACTTTTTCTATGTGGCTCTCCTGTGGTAGGTGATACCAGAGCATTTTTGTCAGGTGTTCAAATGGGAACAAAGTCCTAAATGATAATGACTGATTCCCTGCTTTTCCGGTTTACAAGGTATGTTCTGTGCCTGGCTCTGCATCCAGCAGAGTTAGGGTTGGTTAGTCTTTCGTAGGAAGGACGAAAAGTGAAAATTAGTAGCCTGCTGATGGCTCGGGAAGCACATAAGTCAACGTAACCCCCAATGGTGTATACTGGGGAAACCTTTACCGCGAGGTCAAAGGATAAAGAAACTCCTGTTCAGCTACGGGGATAGAGCCCCATAGGTCAGTTTTTTTTTACCTGTGTATGGAGGCGAACACTAATAAAAAAAACAAGCAGTAAACAGATATGCTGGTCTACAGGTTTATATACACTTAACTGGCACACAAATCACATGCCTATCATTTAACAGGGGGTTGATGTTGAGTGAAAAAAGAAGAACATCATTATTCCAGCCTGATATCTCTGTACTAGTAACTTAACTATTTAATGAACTTACTTTGTTTACTAATGACTACTCTCCCATCCTGATCAGAAGTTGTCAGTGCATCCAGGAAGCTCTCTATTTGCATCAGTGGAGAACTCATGTGACCTGGCTTTGTCTGATCTGTAGAATCTGGTTCTGTAACTGGACAAGATTACTCATTCAATCAAACATGTTTTTTTATATTGTCAGAGACTGCACAGTGTGCATGCCAGACAGAAACACAAGATTCCAGAACACATTCTGCAGTCAGGTCCACCATAAATACACCAACGAAACGAAACATGAACAAAGCTCACAGAGCAAGCTATGGGGAAGTCTTGAGGAACTCCAACTAACATGTAGCTTCATAAAGGCAACACATTTCATGGTTTAGACGAGCATACGAAACCGAACGCAAAGAAGAAATTGTTAGACATGGTTTAAGAGAGAAAAAAAAAGAGGAACCCTTTTATACTATGTGGTACGCCTGTGTGTTGCTGGGACTCTCAAGGGGAGCAAAGAACGGTACCACTGTGACCTACAAGGCATGTAGTAAGAGGCGACTGAGGTAGGGACCTAGGAAACTACCTAATAAATAAAAAGAGGCGCAGAAATCAGAGGTGCTGGCCTACTTGTAGGCGCATAACTGGCACAACGTACCACCGCTCTTAAGCTCGGATTGCATACAAATCACAAAGAGTGGTTAATGAGTGGTCAATATGGAGCTGGTCAATATGGAGCATTCTGAGAAGAAGAATACTATGAAGTATATAGAGTAATACAGTGTTAGGTCAGTATTTTTTATTGAGCGTCGGCACACGATGGGTGATGTGGTAAACATCCCGTCTGCCGCCTTCCCAGTGCTTTTCCTGGAATCCAATTGAGGCTGGGTCAACATGATATCCGTTACGTTGGAAATAATTTCACGCCCAGGTTATGGAAAGATTCATTAGCGAGAACCACCATGAATGTATTTTGTCAACGACATTTCAAGATAGTTTGACAAATACTTGCATACGTTGTCCAAAAATTAGGCAGTTTGCTTTTAATCAACTAAAACTTTATCTTTAGGGCACAAGCTACCCAGCCTATTGCAGTCCTCGTAGTTGTCTTTGTGATGTTTAAATATGGCTCAAATACTATTTATCCAATGCGCTCTAGTTTCCCAGAATTTTTCATACAAGCTGCATCATAATGATGCTGCATGAGTTTAATGGTGCTATTAGTTAATCGACCTGCGCCACCTATTACTATAACTTCTTTGCTACCCTCTGTGGAAGCAAAGTTATGGTTTCTTACAAATATAATTAGCTTAAAAACGTATAGACACGTCTAGATAATTAGTTTAATTAAAATATAAAAACTACATATTTTTGTAAACTAAACATAGTTTCTTGTTCAAAATTGGATGTATTTACCTAAAATATAAATAAACTAAAATTACAGTTTTTTTTAAAGAAAAAAGTTAAATGTCTGTCCTTAACTCTTAGTAAACCAGGTCAAAAGCCATGTTTTTTAATGAGCCATTTATTTTAAGAATAAAAAACACCCTTCAGTGTGACTCCTGGTAAAAAGGCGTCCAACCCAAAGTCACGTAGTGTAGCATTTGGTTCACAAGGAGTTAATAAACTATATTCAGAATAACTTATTTCTACCTTGTTTTATTTTCTGTCCAGCCTGTTTTCCTTTTGCTGTTTGAATTTCTTGTAGGAACTTGGTCACTCCGGATACTGGCAAATCAGTTTTGGATTCTGGATTGAGTAAAAAAAGAAAATGTGGTAAATAGTCAGCAAGAATGTGAAACTTTTCTTTTTCCTTTATCGTTCTGTCAGTCATCAGATCATAGCAGTGGTAGCTTTCATTTTCTTCCTTCTTCGAATGCTCCATATTGATCACTTGTTAAACCACTCTTTGTTATTTGTATGTGATCCGAGCCTACGAGCGACTGTACGTTGTGCCAGTTATGCACCTACAAGTAGGCCAGCACATCCAATTTCTGCAACACTTGCTATTTACTAGTTTAGCTTCCCTAGGCCCCTACCTCAATCGCCTCTAACGACATGCCTTGTAGGTCGCAGTGTTACTATTCTTTGCTCCCCTTACGGGCTCCGGCAACACACTGGCAAGTAGCTTCAATAAACTGAATGATTCACTTCTATGTTCGTCTGCCATTTATCAGATCACAGCAGCAGTAGCTTCAACTCTTCTGTCACTCATCAGATCACATCATCAATAGCATTAATGATCAACTTCTGTCAGTCATTAGATCACAGTACCAATAGCTTCTATGAACTGTCTTCTTCTTCTCTCATACACCCGCTGTTAATTCAGGCGGAAATTTATGACACCTGGTATTGCGCTTCTGACTGATTTTTGCATGAGACCTATATTACCCTTTTACAGACATCCCTCAACCATGTGGACAGCCTTGCAGACTTCAGTGGTACTTGAAGCTTAGATCCTTCATGTGTGATCGTTGCAGGAGACCTGTTGTCCTTGTAACTCTTTCTCGGACAGAGTTAGTTAATGAAGTGCTATTTCTCTATCGGATTTCCTGCCTTTGGTAAGGTCGTTCCGCATCGTATCGTATGATAAAAACTCTTTAATGATCTTTTAGTGCCGTAAATTTGGGCTTGGATCTACGCCAAAGAGTATTAGCTTACTTTGCGCTGACTGGGTGAGGTTGCCCCGGTTTAAGGGCATTCTCGACCCTTCTAGGACTGGTCACAGGAACTGTCACCTATCTTGTATTCATTGCTCTTTTACGATCATTTTTGCGTATATTTTGGGCTTTATGATCTTCGCCAAAGAGTATGTCTACAATATGCGCTCTTTCTGACTATATTAGGTCCTTCTGGATTAGGAACATTCTCAGTCATTGTAGACACATGTACTTTGTCAAACAAGCAATCATATGTTGGCGGTATGCTTAGCCTTTATACGATCTGAGCCATAGTGTTTGGATGTCATCTTACTCTGTGTAGGATGATCGGCGTCCGAAAAGTATTGCAGTTGGCCAGTATTTGGGTTTGTACCAGTCAAGCCTTTGCATTATTGGCTTTAATTTTCTATCCACGATGAGTTTGTTCCTGAGTAGGAGTATTCTCATCTGTTTAGGGGCGCGTGTCGGCACTTTGCAAGGGTTTACTCTGCATTTTCCCTGCCCCCGGGAAACACTGGACTGGGGCTGCGCAGATATTTTAGACGATCGTTTCAATTGGCGCTAGCAACGTAACTGAAATTTTGCACTCGCCATCATCACCCACCTCGGTTCTTCCGGAGATGTTAGTTGTAAATGCAACAGTACCTTGCTCGGTTGTCCCAAGGAGGGCAGTCCCTTTAGGCATCACCCACCTAAGTTCTTCTGGGGATGTTAGTCGTTAATGCAACAGTACCTTGTCTGGTTGTCCCAGGGAGGGCAGTTTCGTTAGGCACTAAAACGCAACTTTAGAATTTGCGCTTGGCCAACCTTACCCCACAAAAGTATCTGCGCTAAGCATTTGATACAGAGTTTACCGCAATCTTCCTGTGTGTCGAAACGATACGTTACAGTGTTTTCAGAGACTCCTGCCAAGATTTTTGATTCGTTACGCATCGTTCTTATTGATTCTTGCCCCACAGCTGGCAATTTGCTTCGCCCTTTACCCTGGGGAATTGGGATTTGTTCACAGACGACTCTAACACTACTGTTTTTTACGTTTTTATTGGTTCTCGCCGTGCACACTTTCACAATGCCTCTAGCTTGTCCGGACACAGAGCTCAACTCGTGCCCGAGTTTTGCCTATGTGGTCCCAGTGCAACTCGTCTTGGGCCCACATTTTGCTCTACGGGCCACGTCTCTTCTCTGGATGCAGCTCTCATCCATTCATGTTTATCCGTTCAGCTTTTGCCGGCCGGAAGAGACATGCATTAATAGTCACTCTGGGATTCCGCTCGTCTGCGTTGCAAGCTGATCTCATCCAACATGACTACGTCTGCAACACTACTTATACCAGAGTAGCCCTCCCTCGATACCTACCCGCTTAACCAGACAATATCGGTTGTCTGTTACCAGGTCACCCGTGGAGGTGGGTTAGGATCTTGATTAGTGCCAGCTCACTAATCCTGGTCGCCCGAGTGGTTACCGGGGCTCAAATTTGGGGTATAAAGAATAGAACCACTGTTATCTGCCATGCATGTCGTAGAGGCGACTAAGGAGGTTTTGGCTGAAATCGGATGCATGTGTCCTAAGCGTGTAGAAGTCTATGCGTTTAGGGCCTACCAAACCAATGTGCAACGTATACATGTTCTTGGCAAGATCAAACATATCACAAAGAGTGATTAAAATTGGTCGTAAGAACGAACGCAAAGAAGAAGACTAATCCTGGTGTGGCGTCCCTATGCGCCTTTGAACCCAATGAACTGTCTGATCCACTTCTTCTTCTGTCAGTCATTAGATCACAGTACCAATAGTATCCTGCAACCCCAAAATAGGAGTGAGATTTTTCCAACTGCAAACTCTCACAAATCAACCCAACCTCAATTGGTTACCAGAGAAACAATGTAAAGGTAGTTGATATAAGGATCTTATGCCGAAGGATTAACTTCCATGCACCGGATTTTACCACATATGGCTTGGTCCCTCTCCGCAGAAATGGCACGCCAACTGGTGAGAGTATTGCAGAAAGCACGCACTCCGTAGCTCCTGCAACAATCCTAGGGAACTCTGAAAAAAAATATGCTGTTGTTAACAGAAAGGCGCTGTTTGGATTCGAACCCACAACCTTCAGAACGCAAGCATGGATTTAACCACGTAGCTTTAGAGACATCATGTTGATCCCATCACTCATCATACATCATTAATAAACGAAAAAAATAGTTCCCTACCCCGTATTCCACAATATATCACATGGTATTCTTCTTTTCTTGCATTTGTCCGCTATGAATTCAGGAATAGTCAGGACTGATTTTTGCATGAAGGCTTGATTTTCTTTTTATCAGTGTTTCCCGTCATACAGGCACATCTTCTCCGACTTCAGAGGTATAACCACATGGTATGAAAAACAAGTTCTTTAATAATTTTTGTTTACTTCATTCAAGAATAGTTACCTGTTTTAACTTCAACCTCTTGATACTTCTCTACAAATCCATGAAGCTGAAGAAAAAAAAAACAAAGCAAAAAAGTCATAAAGTTTGGAGCAAGAGAACTGCACAGAACACAACAAAAGCTGAAAAATTAATAAAACGGCTGAAATTGTTAGATTTTGTAAGTCACGGTTCCGTTGATTGATTGGACAATCATTATTGCATTCAGTGAGTAACCATGTGTGCTCCGATCTCTTTCTTACACAGGAAGATCTCAGCAGCAGTGCACAAACTTCGTAGTACCGGCAAGGGTCCCTGATGTAATTTAGAATATGATGAAAATATTTTGTAGAAATTTAATTGTTTATTTTTTCCTAATGAATTTTGCGAAGACAGCGGTTTTCCAGCTTGCTCTTCTCAATTTTAAACTGAATAGAGTTCTTTTACCCTCTTAACTTGGACAAGGGACCTATATTTTATCGTTCATCTCCAATAGGACTAGGAACTTGATTTCACCTACACTGTGGTCAGGGATCTCTGGAAAAATATCCGGTTGGCTCCAAGAGGGAGAGAACCGGTTACCTTTGGAATTAATCGATCTTAAATATGTCCACTTGGGCATAAATATTCCATTCTCTACTGGAATTGCTTGAGTACTAGTAGAGAAGGAATAATAATAAGCCAACAAAGAACTGATGTCGTTAGTGGTCACACACTGAGAGGCCTACTGAGGAGGAGATCGAAGCAATTATGGACTAATTAGTTCAATGTGCTGTGATGATGATCCAATGACTAAACTGTCGTCTTTCACCAGGTTGATGATGGGATTGGTTGTCCACTCTTGCCATTAAGCATAGGGTGGGAGCTTTAATTACGTTCAGGACTAGATGAGTCATCCTTGTTGTGCTACATCCGTGTTTATGTAGTGTGGTCTTGATATTGTCTATCCATCTTTTTCTTGGTCTTCCCTTGACTCTAGTACATGATCTTTTTTTATTGTATGCTGTTATTGGTGGTTAGTTGTATTCCATTCTCATTAAATGTCCAAACCACTGCATTTGTTGTCTTTCAATGTATTCGGTACATGAAGTTATGCCCACTCTGCTTCTGATGTCCTCGCTTCGTAGTTTATCTTTCCTGGTGATCCCCGCTGCCTTTCTCAAGCATTTAATTTTACCCGACTAAACTAAACTAAGTAAAACAGCGCAAACAAGAGTATCTGAGGTTACCTATATGATCTTACCTTTTTACTAATCTGACTTCGTTGACAGTAACGCAGAAGTTTGAACATGTTAAAATTGTCCAGCTGACTCCGAAACAGGAAGTCGTTAATGGTGAGTAAACAAATTTCTGTGGATCAGATTAGTACATTTATCAACAAATGTTTCACACTACTACTAAAACTGCTACATTCATCTTCATTCTAGAACACATGGATGTCAATGTGAACAGACAGGCTGACTGGCTCTGCCACTATATCAGGGAGTGAGACCGCCCTTGTGATGCAGAGACCCGCAAAGAATAGTAACACTGCGACCTACAAGGCATGTCATAAGGTGACCGGAGTAGGGGTCTAGGGAAGCTAACCTAGTAAATAAAAAGTGTCGCAAACTGGATGCGGTGGCCTACTTCTAGGCGCATAACTGTCATAAAGTACAATCGCTCTTTGGCTCAGATCAGATACAAATCACAAACAAGTGGTTGATATGGAGAAATCGACAAAGAAGGGGTCAGCCAACGGATAGAGCTGATATTCTGATCGTCTTCATAGAGTGTGGTTGCAAAGAGGATTTTCATTTAAATTAATCCACCTTCTTCTTCTTTGCGTTCGTTCTTTACAACCAATTTTAATCACTCTTTGTGATATTTTTATCTTTGCCAAGAACATGTATACGTTGCACATTAGTTTGGTAGGCCCCTAAACACATAGATTTCTACACATTTAGGACACATGCATCCGTTTCAGCCAAACCTCCTTAGTTGTCTCTTACGACATGCGTGGCAGGTAACAGTGGTTCTATTCTTTACGTCCCAAATTTGGGCCCGGTAACCACTCGGGTGAACATTAATCCACCTCAACTGCTAGATTGCAAGGGTTTGGATTGATGATTGGAGTGGCAGAAAGAACAGCACAACAGGAATATGAGTAGGCTCATCAATCAACATTGAACTGGTATGATGTTACTATCTTTGGTACGATCGCTGATGCAGCACTGCATCTTTGGTGATGAAGCTGGGCTGATGCACTGTATCTTTGGTGATGGAGCTGGGCTGATGCAGCACTGTCTCTTTGGTGATGGGCTACAGCACTGCATCTGGTGTTGGAGCTGGGCTGCAGCACTGTCTCTTTGGTGATGAAGCTGGGCTGCAGCATTGTCTCTTTGGAGATGGAGCTGGGCTGCAGCATTGTCTCTTTGGAGATGGAGCAGGGCTGCACCATTGTCCCTTTGCGGATGGAGCAGGGCTGCAGCATAGAGAATGTGAATTCGTTGTTGTAATAATCTGACTTACCTTCTTTGGTGTTCTGTGGGAAATCTGCAGAAGAATCCACCCTACCTAAGTCAAGAAAAAAATCAGTAAAAATGTTCATCAGTCTGTACAAAGAAAATGTCTACATTAGTACAGTGTACACAAAGATATCTACATTAGCACAGCAGAGACACAAAGGGTTGGAGAAAACCATGATGGAAGGAGGCATCCCGGCAAAGAGGAAGACCATGGAGAAGATGGATTCAGGATGTAACTGATGGTTTTAGCATGACGGTTGCAGAGGTGGGACATCTGGCCTATGAAAGAGAGAATTGGTTATTGGTTACTGAACTGGCGTCATTGCACTCCGGGCAGACCCATAGGTGCTCAGTCTCCCCCAACAGATATCGAAGAGTATGCATACTGATGGTTCCAGTGGCTTGCTGATTAAACACACCTCTCACTCTGCCTCTCAGGCATCCAGTTCGACTTGTACAACGGGTAACTCCAAACTGTCTAAATCGCTTGATCGGTTCAACATCGATTTTAGTGTCCTCATACAACAGACAGTCGCGAAGAGGCGAAGAATATCCCCCTTATCCATCTTCAACTCCCCAACAATCAATGCTGTTGACAACAACCTTCCATGTCAGTCTTTTATCTAATGTGATGCCTAAATAATGTGGTTGCTCGTCTATTGGGACTTTTGTATTCCCGAGTCGTATTTCTCCTGCTCTGTCTTTGTTTGATGGTGTGAATAGTGTCGGTGACGATTTTTCAGCGTTGATCTGCAACAACCACTTCTCTGCCCATGTTGGTATGTTGTCTGCAGCTTTTTGTATTTGTTTATTAGCTTAGTTATGTGTTCTTCTACACTCCATACTGCTAAGTCATCAGCATATAGGGCGGCTCTCACACCCTGTGACATTTCTGGTATGAGGTCATTGATGAATACAAGGAATAAGGTAGTAGACAATACTGATCCCTGAGGGACCCCATGTTTTAGGATTTTTTTACTATTGATGCCTTCCATAGTGACTCTTGCTTTTTGATTGTATAAGAATGACTGGATCCATTTCACCATGTTGCCATTTATTCCATTCCTTTGTAGTTTCACTATTAACCCATTTTTCCATACTCTATCAAAGGCTTTTTGGAAGTCTATCCAGAGGGTGTAGACTTTCTTTTTCTGTCGGAAGGCATCTTCAACAATCTGTGATATATATGTTATTTGATCTTCTGTGCTGTTGTGTTCTCTAAATCCTGCTTGTTCTGGCACTAGTAGTTTCTCAGATTCCAGGTACCATTTAAGTCTTCTGTTGACCATCCTTTCCATTATTTTGCAGACACAGCTGGTTAAGCTTATGGGCCTGTAGCTGGTGGCCTTCTTTTTATCTTTCCCTTTCTTTATGATGGGGCACATGAGTGCCTCTCTCCATATCTGTGGTATGTTGCCTGTCCTCCAGCTATAGTTGTATATTTCTAATAGTTTCATTGTTGCTATATTTCCTAGGTGCCTGAGCATTTCATTGGTTATACCGTCTGGGCCTGGTGATTTCCTTTCTTTAAGTCTACCCAAGGTTGTTGTTAACTCTTCCACAGTGAATGATTTTTGGAAAGCGTTTGGGATGTTTTCATTTCTTCTATTTTGGTATCTCTCTTTCGGGACTTGTTGTCTACATGAATTGATAGTAATGTCACTTTCATTTCTGTATGATTCAGCAAATTTATCTGCTGCTTGTTTGCCGATATATGTTTTGCCGGAGTCTTCTAATGTGGGTTTGTTGTTGCGGGTTGTTATCATTTAGTTGTTTTGTTAGTTTCCACAATTTTCTCCTTCCTTTTCAAAGTTTAGTTTATTGGTTTTTCTTCCCAGCTTCTCCTTTGGGCCTCAATTTTATTTAATTAATTTTTCTTTTGTCTGCTGTAGAATAATGTGGTTTTGTTGTGATGGTTTGTCTTCTGCAATGCTCCGTGCTGCAGTCAATTCGTCTGATAGTTTTTGGAGAGTGTTGGACCAGTATGATACATAGTTCTTCCTCGCTCCTATTGGAATTGTTTCTTTGGCTGCCTTGAGTATTCCACTATTAAACTCCTTGATAGCTCTGTTAATATCTCTATCCAATACCCTTATGTCTATTGTGAACGTATTTGTTCTATGTTGATAAATGCACCAGTCTGCTTTTTTATAATTCCATCTTGGTTGCGTAGGACTTGTGTTAACTGTTTTGTTTAATTTTACAAATATGGGACGATGATCGCTTCCACCGAGTTGTTCTCCCACTTCCTTTCCACCAGCCCTGCCAAATCATGTGTGCAGAATGCCAGGTCTGGAGTAGAGGTACTATGCCATCTTCTAGAGTAGAAAGTTGGGAAATCATGTGTGCAGAATGCCAGGTCTGAAGTAGAGGTACTATGCCATCTTCTAGAGTAGAAAGTTGGGGAATCATGTGTGCAGAATGCCAGGTCTGAAGTAGAGGTACTATGCCATCTTCTAGAGTAGAAAGTTGGGGAATCATGTGTGCAGAATGCCAGGTCTGAAGTAGAGGTACTATGCCATCTTCTAGAGTAGAAAGTTGGGGAATCATGTGTGCAGAATACCAAGTCTGGAGTAGAGGTACTATGCCATCTTCTAGAGTAGAAAGTTGGGGAATCATCTGGTTTGTTTATAAGAACTAGGTTCCTTTCATCTTGCCAATTTTCTATCTCTTCGCCCCTTTTGTCTAGTTGGTTGTTTCCCCAACTTTGTGAGTGGTTGTTAAAGTCTTCCAATGCTATGAAGTTGTTTCTTGGGATATCGATGCTAGCCATATTCAGTGGTATATCACTAGGGCAGTAGAAGTTTAATAGGTTCAGTTCTAGAGTGTTGTGTTTAAGGTGAATTTGTTGACATTCTGCACCATCTTGATGTGTCATAGTTTCTGTTACATGGAGACCATTCCTTATCAGGGTTAGTACACCCCCTTTCTTCCGGTCTTTTCTATCTACTCTGCAGCACTGATAGCCCCGTATCTTAAACTGTTTATTTTCCTGTAGGTGGGTTTCTTGTATGCAACATACACTCATTTCTTTTTGATAAAGAATATTTTCTAATTCTGTTTTTTATTTTATTGTTGACTCCCTCTGCATTCCAATGCATAACATTCAGAGGGAGTGTTTTCTTTGGTTGGCCAGTTACTTCTCCCTTCTGCCTCCACTAGGCAGGAAAAGGGGACCTCCAGTATCTAGGGGTGGATTCTGTTGAGACTCAGAATTCGGCACTGCTCCTGCCTGGGGGAACTTCACAGGGCGAGCACCGTGTCGATTTTTTGTTGTACATTCAACTCTATGCAGGTTGCGTGGTACCTTGGTTGCTTGTGTGCCTCCTGGCCCCATACCACGGACTTCAGCACCTGTTCTTTAGGCATAGTATGCTCATGCCTCCTTTACCTATCTGTTATCCCTTTGTAACTTCTGCTAGGACTGAGAGGACTGCCCTTTAACCCATAGCTGGGGGACATGTTGCAACAATTTTGATCCCAAAGAAGCAACAAGGCATAGTTCTCTTACTTGATCTGAGTCCCCGGTATTTCCGGGCAGATATGTGGTACCAGGGTGTCGCTGGTTCAAACTTGGGGGGAGCACAGTTCACCATCGCACAATCCCTGCTAGTCATAGGTACACCATGTTGGCAGGCCTTTATCACTAGCTTCTGTATCTGGGCTATTCACTAAGGCCGTGTCCCGTCATGTGCATAGGTGTTTTGTGCATCTAAACCATTCCAGCTTTTCCCTTCCAACACACAGGGTCCATCTACACCATGGGTCTCCGTAAGCAGTGTGATCCAATCTAGCTCAGTGCAATGCCAGTGTCCTATCACCTCATGTTGCAACTGGGAAGGACGCGGGAAGGGGTACTGGGGGATGTGGACAGGGAAAATGGGATGTGGGAGAGTTAAGCAGGATTTCTCCCGCCCACTCATGTTGTTTAGCTAGTCGACTGAGACTGTGGCCCAGGGTGTGGCACGAGGAGCCAAACATGAGCTAGGTGAGAAGGTGGAGACCAAATAGGATCATGATCATCCATGGATACGATCAAGATACAGCCGTCATTTTCCGTGAGGAACCACCCCTACCTTCTCACCCCGCAAGTGTCAATATGAGGTATTCTTCTTCTTCTTCTGCATTCTCACTAGATTGGGATTTCGGATTCTCTAATAAAGGCAGCCGTCTGCCTCAGATTATCAGCCATGTCATAGTTTGTCTTGGACGCTAGTGTAAGTAGGCCACCTCTTTCTTCTCAAGTCTGCATACTGAGGGCAGTTCTGTAGGATATAATTCCTATGATTTCTGCTTCCCGTTTGCGCGACCTTTTTCCTGCAGTAAGTTTTGGCCACCCTCGTGATGGTAGGTCTGACATTCTTACTGTGTGGCTAAATCTCCTAGGCAGATTGGTGACCGTAGAATCCGTTATCCCATTTCTTATTGTGAGAGGTCGCTGCGCCATGTTATGCGCCTTACGGCCTATCCGTTTTCTGCAAGAATTTGTTTCAGGTTAGCATTCCCTAGCGGACATGTGCATCCGATTTAAGAAAAAACCTCCTTAGTCGATTCTTACGACATGCGTGGCAGGTAACAGCGGTTCTATTCTTTACACCCAAATTTAGGCACCGGTAACTACTCGGGCGATATGAGGCATTCGAAGAAGATCTACATTTGTAGTGTACAAAAAAGGGTCTAAAGGCAAAGAATTGACTTCACTGCACTGGGTTTGCCCATAAGGCCCCGTCCATGCCGGCAGAAATGGAATGTCATCTGCCGAGAGTTTTACACAAAGAAAGAACTTGTAGCTCCAGCAACAATCTTAGTGATATAAGTATAAAAATAAGGGCATTTCTCTTGAACCCACAAGGAAAGCGAAAGGAGCCTAGAAATACACGGAGAAGAGATTTGGAGGAGGATTTTAATGATATACAGAAGAATTTGGAAGGAGTTTCAGGAGATAGCTAAAAATAGAAAAATGTGCCGTGGCCCAGATTCCAACCACAACCTACAGGCTAACAGTTTAACCACTTCGCCATTGAGACCCCCTCAAAGTTTAGACAAAAGTGGTATCTATATTTCAACTAAGTGAGACAATTCTTCTACATCAAACGCTCCATATCAACTACTGTTTGTGATCTGTGCCTAAGAGCGAATGTATGCTGTGCCAGTTATGCACCTACAAGTAGGCCAGCACATCAGATTTCTGCGATGCTATTTATTCACTAGGGTAGCTTCCCTAGGCCCTACCTCAGTCGCCTCTTACGATATGCCTTGTAGGTCACAGTGGTACTGTTCTTTGCTCCCCTTATAAGCACTGGTAACACACGGGTGAATGAGGAAATAAAGTTGTATAGTTACCTCCCATTATACCAGCTAAGTGAGACAAAACAAAGAGAATTTGTCTGACATATAGAAGATTTTTGGCCTTGAGTCTAGTCCTGAACCTGTTCTCATATTGGCCTAATTGTGAGTGAGCTCTGGCGACCTGTGAAAAAAAATGACAGCACTATTAAAGGTACATTTAAATGAATGTTTCACTTTCTTTCTTTACTGTAATCCTGTTTGTTTATATTTTTATGGTTCTTCTCTGTGTTGTCAGCAACACCTTAGTCAGTTGTCAGATTGGGAGGATGAAGGCCCCCAAATTAGGGGCACATGAAGACTTCAGGGGCCTCTTGGGCTAATGGTTAAGCCATTGCCTTGCGAAGGCAGTAAGTTTGAATCTGGACCGTGTCGCTCTGTTCACGAGTGCATTTCTTCCAGAGACCCCTAGGATTGTCGTGAGAGCTATGGAATTTGTTCTTTGTGCTATACTCTCGACAGGCGACATGCAATTTGGAGAGGGGGCTGGCTCTATGGGGTAAAACCTGGTGCAATGAAGTCAGCCATTAGGCTTTAGACCCTTTTAGAAAGACTTATATAAATCATTCCCGTAGCCTTTGACTCTCTTCCGAGACTCCACAAGGCAGTGGGGCTTTTTCCCACAGCTGGGAGTTTGCTTATTGGATATCAGGGTAAATCCACTCCTATTATAAATTAAGCTATATTGGCGTAGAGTATCGGATGCCATGGGTTGTCTTCGACGGTGGGAGAGATCATAACGTCTCATTGGAAGCTACCGCCCGCCTCAAGTCAAAAGAGAGCGCAGAGAGAACATCCTATACATCAGCTCCAGTTTCAACTGTGGCAAGGATTGCCACTCCAGAATAGGCCATTACAGCCAAAATAAATGTTGTGATTCAGCAAAGAACAAACTACGTGATGCAAAACCTATTGTCTCCTGAGACAGACAAAGAGACTAATGATGATGATATTCTTCTTCGAATGCTCCATATCGACCAATTGTCAATCACTCTGTGTGATTTGTATGTGATCTGAGCCTAAGAGCGATTATACATTGTGTCAGTTATGCACCTACAAGTGGGACAAAACATCCGATTTCTGCGCTGCTTTTTATTTATTAGGGTAGCATCCCTAGGGTCTACATCAGTCGCTCTTACGACATGCATTGTAGGTTGCAGTGGTACTATTCTTTGCTTACCGTGAGGGCCCCGGCACCACGCGGGCGTGATGATGATGATAAAAATCATCTGATTCATAAAATATAAAATTTAAGAAGACTGCATAAAAAAAACCCACTGAAAACAAATGGCCACTTACTTGAGAAGCTGTGATCTCTACGCTGTGAATATTATTGATTGTCTCCAGAAGATTATGTGCCTCGTCTATGATAACTATATTGCCCGCCAGTTTGATCCCGCATGCTGCTCGCGTCTGCTTGTGCAAAAGTGTATTGTATGGCAAGGCAACTATCTAGTCAAAGAACAAATAGTAAGGTTACCACCATGACAGTCAACATTTGATACAACCATCAATTTCTAACTACAATTTTGTTTTCTTTTCGTTTGTCCACTATAAAGTAAGATGTGGTCATTGCTCCTAATATGGTGCATCGAACAGGTTTTTGCGCAAAGGTTTGTTTTCCTTAACGCCAATGTGTTGCCAAAGTCCGAAGGGAGGAAAGAATAATAACACTGTGACCTACAAGACGGCTGAGGTAGAGGCCTAAGGCAGCTACCTAGTAAATAAAAGTGCTGCAGAAATCAGATGTGCTGGCCTACTTGTAGGCACATAACTGGCACAATGTACAATTGCTCTTAGGCTCAGATTACATACAAATTACAAAAAGTGGTTTAACAAGTAGTGGATATGGAGCGTTCGAAGAAGTTTTCCTTATCACAAAAGTCCCTCGCCACTCAGGCGAGCCTTACATCAACTTTAGCTTGTAATTTAGACCCCCCCAAGGATCAGGGTCTTCTGAAGTCAATCATGTACGGTGTGCACACCAAGATAAGATATTTTTGTCTCTCTCTCACCAAGCTGGCCTAGAATTCCAGAATTTCCATGCCATGTGGTCACTAGCATAGAGTGTTATCAACTTCATCATTGATGACCCCCTTCTGACCTCGATGTTTCTCATCTTACTTTTTTTCATGATACAAGCACCCTAACTACATCTGAATTCATAGCTGGTAAACGGACACAAAATCTTGGACCCTCGTTGGTGCTATGGAGCTTGTGCTTGGTTGCTAAGCTCTTGCTGTGTAAGGCAGAGATTAAAGCACACTAGGTTATTCACCTAAGTGGAAGAATGATGGTTCTATCAATTAATCGACTTAAACATGGGACCTTCATGTTATCATTCATCCCCAATAGGACTAGAGCACTCAGTTTGACCTACAATGAGATTTTCTCTCTCTCTTATGTCTTTTTAACTCTTTCCACGCTTTAAGCCGCACACTGAGCCACGGCGGAAGTCCGTTGCACGCTTTAAGCCGCACACTGCACCATAGAGTTGCTTCCCTTATAAGAAGTCTTTCTAGTTTTACTCTTACTATTTTACTTCTACTACTTTTTAACCTTGTTATTCTATTAGGTTGTCCAGTTTTCTTCAATTTAGTATATAATAATATATATATGTTTATTTATTGACAAGTAGTTGGGATCTTTTTTTTTTTACTTCCCTTGAATTAACTGCTTAAAAATTTAGGAAATAACTGCGTCGAAAGAGTTAACCATGACTGGGGCATAGGCCCTCAACCAATTCATGCTAAGTTTTCCTATCTTTAGCTATCTCCTGAAACTCCTTCCAACTCTTCTGTATATCATTAAAATCCTCCTCCAAATCTCTTCTTTGTGTATTTCTAGGCTTCCCTCTCTATTGCTTTCCCTGTGGGTTCAAGGAAAAAGCCCTTCTTTTTATAGTCTTCTTTGATTTTCTATGTGTTTCATATTCAGTGCTTTTTCTTCACCGTTATTTCACTGGAGTCTGTCTTGTTCTCTCCATACGTTCCTCATTTGAGACACTAGCATACAATCTCAGTTTATTTTCTGCGCAGACACTAGTCCATGAGATTACTTACTTACCCCTCTCTGCTCCTGTGGAGCATAGGGCGTCAACAGTTGTTTGCCACTTTTCCCAGTCTCTGGTTGTTTTCAAAAAAGGGTTGTCAACTTCCTTGTGAGTTTGGTTTCTGAGCGTATCTGTCTCCGGCATGGAGCCATAGTCCGTCCGAGACTCGAGTTATTAGTTTTGAATAATTAGTGCTTGGCTTCCGTAACTACATCCTTTTTTAAATGGATGGATAGGTAGCCCATCGCACAAGGCCACATTTTGTCTGACCTATCTCCTTTGACCTGTCCATTGCTTGGGTAACTCTGCCGTCACAGCTCTTCGATTCAGTGAGGTACGCACCCACCACTACATGGTAATGGCATGAGATTAGGGTCCATGATAATATCCAGATGGGAACTAAAGTATTTTTAAAGCATAAGCTAAACATCATACCTCAAAGTCACAGAGAGATCTCCACTATTTTATATCTAATACACCATTACGAGCCTCACCTCTGCTAATGATACAGCATAACGTGCTGCATAATATGGGCATGCCTTCATTTCTCTGCCTGTGGTCACCAACTGCTCAATGTCTGAGACCTCAAGCTGCAATAGAAAACAAAGCTGCAGAGACTTTGTCATGAGAGTCTTGGGAAGATGTTTTATTACGTTCACTTTGTAAGATGAACAGCATGTAAATGTCAGAAAAACAGAGGTAATAACATATATGTCCATTACTAGTTAAACAAATTATCTGGTGCGCAGAAGTTGAACTGAATCACTACAGGCATCGACAATTCGCAGAATTACATTTCTCTTCATTCCGAGGCACATGAATGTAGATGGCAATGAGCTGCCATAATATCGGGGCTAAGCAAATAGATAGAACTGACATTTTGTGCAGTCTCATAGAGTGTGGCTGGAACAAGGATTTTTATCTAAACTAATTCACGTCAACTGCTAGATTACAAAAGCTTGGAGTTAAAATTGGAACAGCACAACAAGTATATGAGTAGGCTCATCAATGAAATGGTACAGTTAGTCGCTAGAACTGGTGGAGATATTGCAAAAGAGATAACAGCAACTGTGGACATGTACTGAGCGCAATGAAGGCATAGAGACACATAGAGGCAGTAGAACTCAAAGCCATACATAGGATTAGGTATGAGGAAGAAAGAAAAGGAATAAGGGAATTGAGTGGACATTTTTTGTCTCTGTTTTAGGTGTCCTTGGGCGTGATGAGGACTGATGATAAGACCTTCTCTGAGATTTTAACCATTGCCTTCGAAACCAGCCTATTTTGATCTTTCTGAGTATACGCACGAGTCCTTCTTTTCGAGTACTCCATATTGGCCACTCGTTGAACCACTCTTTGTATGCAATCTGAGCATAGAGCGATTGTACGCTGTATTCCTACAAGTAGGCCAGCACATCCGATTTCTGCAACACTTTTTATTTACTATGGTAGCTTCCCTAGGCCGCCACATCAGTCGCCTCTTACAATATGTCTTGTAGGTCGCAGTGTTACTATTCTTTGCTCTCCTTATGGGCCCCTGCAACACACAGGTGATGAAGCCCCTCGCCCGAGTGGTTACCGGGCCCAAATTTGGGGTGTAAAGAATAGAACCACTGTTACCTGCCACGCATGTCGTAAGAGGCGACTAAGAAGTTTGGCTGAAATCGGATGCATTGTCCTAAACGTGTAGAAGTCTATGCGTTTAGAGGCCTACCAAACCGATGTGCAACGTATACACGTTCTTGGCAAAGATCAACCCTATCACAAAGTGTGATTAAAATTGGTCGTAAAGAATGAACGCAAAGAAGAAGTCCCTGAGAAAGCATGCATTGATTCCGTATCAGACAAGACTACATCCTCATTTTTCTCTCCTCTAATCCTGTTTTGCCTCACAGCATAAGGATAAGAAGATATTTCTAGAACTGGCTTTTGTGTGCGCTTCATTAAACAGTGTTGTTCATTGCCTCTGTTATCTCTGAGGTCCACCTTTTGCGTGGACAATCTTTTGCTTTTAATCCACTGTATCGTGGGGTACCATTGCTCTTTGAGGCGCACTATCTGTTGGTAGTCTGCTTATGTGGCCGAACCATTTAGTCTGTTGTTTCTTGATGAAGTTCAGTACTGATGTTGTTCCCACTTTTTATTTCCTGATGTCTTTACAGACTTAAGAAGAAAATTATGGTATCTCTACAGGTCTTAGCCATCAACAACAGAAATGAGTCGCCGATTTTCTAGGCACCACTTATACGTTCAGTAGTTAGCCATTGCTTTCTGAACGATGAGGTCTATTTTTATCGTTTGAAAAATGCAAGGGAACTAATTTGCTTCCAAACTTTCCGCTGCGGAGTTTGAACCAGGTACGCTTGGGTTATGATCGAGCTCACTACTGCTTAAGCTACAGACATTTACTTTATAGACTACATAATAGAAATAAAGCGGTAACCTACCAAAGCTTTATCTTTAAACTTCTCCAGCAGTTCTTGTTTGTGGAACGGGCATCCTGGTTTCTTTTTACCTGTTTGAGAAATTTGATAGTTAGTGTACAAAAACTGATCTTACTGCCCTCCAAGCGGCCCAATAGGTGCTCAGTCTCTTTTAGCAGATGGTGAAGTGTATGACCGATTCATGTATATATACAACATATGCAAAGACAAAAAAGCAAACTAAATGTTGTATATTGGGAATACATTATTAGACCTGCATTTTTCTTTGACCAACTGCACAATATGTGTGATGTGGTCCAACGACACACAGTGAGGACCAAGAACCCCACAATGCAGACCAACTGCACACAATGTGGACCAACTGCAGACAATGTGGACCAATAACCCCACAATGCGGACCAACTGCACACAATGCGGACCAAGGGCACTTGATACGGACCAATGGCACACGATTCGTGATATGGTCACACTATAAATCTAGTGGGTTTTTCTAATTTTCCAGAACACAGAATATTGGCTACTAATTATCAGACAGTGAATGTTACAGTCAACAATAACCGGGATTTGCACCCCTGTGGGCATCTGTAGCTTAGCAGTAGTGAGTTCGATCACAACCTAAGCATACCTGGTTCAAACTTCGCAGCGAGCAGTTTGGAAGCAAATTTGTTCCTGTGGTAAATGGTAAAATAGACCTCACAGTTCAGAAAGCAATGACAAACTACTGAACGTATAAGTGGTGCCTAGAAAATCAACGACTCGTTTACTGTGGTTGATAGTGACGTCGTGTAAAAGATATGCCATAATTTTCATTATGTTTCATGTTAGTCAACAAAAGCCAGGATTTGTATCCCTGTATGTTCTGATTTCTTTTTACTGCAGAGAACAGGGTCATAGTACATAGTGAATGCATTAACCCTAACCGGGATTTGCACCCCTGAATGTAGTTTTGTTTTTACTGTAGAGCACAGGGTCATAAGACACAGTAAATGTGATGAGTTAACTGTAACCAAGATTTGTACCTGAAAGAAATTTTTTCTTTAAACTACAGAGCATGGGGCAATAAGACAGTGAAAATGTTAACCATAACTAAGATTTGTATCCCTGTATGTTAGGTTTTTTTTTACCTGCAGAGCATGGGAAGGTAAGGTACAGTGAATAAGGTAATAGAAATCTACCAGAAAGTACCTCTGATGTCGGAGAAGGCACATCTATATGGTGTGGTACACTGATTATAAGTAAAGCAGGCCTTCACGCAAAAATCAGTCAGAAGCACCATACCAGGCGCACTGACTATGCCTGAATTCATAGCAGGTGAACACAGAAGAAGTGAACCAGAATGATGCCTACTACTAACTCAATAGAGAAGAACAAGTTTTCTTCTTCCGGCTAAGAACTGGGGTAAATAGGCTGAGAAATAGGCTGAGGTACCATCTGTTTAACAAGTACAAGATCATCATCACCAGTTGCCCTGCCGGCTGACATAGGCGATCATGGATCTCCACAAATCTCTGTCTCTGGTGTTTGCTATCATCTCAGATGTTGATGCTCTACCATGCCATTGTACAAGATAGATCCAGTTAAAAACTGTCATGCTATGTTGAGTCAAAGGGTGCATAAGTCACAGCCCTCTTGTAAAATGATAAACAATGTAACAAACATTCTCTCAAAGGTCTGCAAAGAAAATGATAATAAAAGAAACTAACAAATATGCTTTTAATGAGAATAGAATACAACCAACCACCAATAACAGCATACAATAAAAAGAGATCAGGTACTAGAGCCAAGGAAGATAAAAAAAAAAAGATTGATAGATAATATCAAGACCACACTAAATAAACACAGATATATCACAACAAGGGTGGCTCATCTGGCCCTGGAACGCAAATTAAAGCTCCCACCCTACGCTTAACGGCAAGAGTGGACAACCAATTCCATCATTCACCTGGGAAAAGACAATAAACAAATATGCTCATTCACCAAAAAACAAAACAAAAATATTGTGATTGACAACTGTTTCCGGCATATCTTACTTTTCTTCTGTTGCAGCTCCAGGCACCTGTCATTGATGAGACTTTGAGAGGATAAGTTTCTTACAGACTGGTTGATGCACATTGTCTGTTGATACAAGTAGAAGTGATGATGATGGGGTTGGATGTAGTGAATAAATATATATTCAAACTGTTTTATATATTCTCATGGCACATCTGACCGAATGGATTAGAGCATGGCTCCCATGCGGGAGAGCCGGGTTCAATCCCCAGTATGGCCAAATAGTTTTTTTCTGTCGAGGACATAAAGAAAACACCCTAGCCAGAACAGTTTTGTGGTGACTGCGCTAGCCATTAAATTCCACAAGCTCATGTCCTCCATCGCCTAAAAAGTGGTATTACAGGCAGTAATTACAGTTTTTTTTTACATATTCTCAAAGTGGTCTTTGCTGTTATCCATATTTAATATTATTTCAAAAATATTACCAAAAGAACTTGGTTCAGTTAATAGTTCAAGAGACATGTAAGAAAAATATTGCACTTCTTTTGCCAGGTTTTAATAAGGAATATTTGGGTGTCTCTGTGGTGTAGAGGTTAGGTGCTCGCCAAATTATTCCAAAGGTACTCTGTTCGCGGTTGGTGATGATAACATCTCTGGAGAAATGCTCAAAGCAGCAGATGATAACAACTTACAACATATACTCCAACTTATAAATGAAATCTGGCAAAATGAATCCCCACCACAACAGTGGAAAGATGGTATTATTTTCAAATTACCTAAAAAGGAGATTTGTCTGATTGTAATAACTGGCGTGGGATCACCCTACTGTCAGTGCCAGGAAAACTTTTTGTAGCATGTTACTCGAGAGACTGAAACAGTCTATAGATGAAAGGCTAAGAGAAGAACAAGCAGGGTTTAGACCAAAACGAGCATGCATAGATCACATCTTCACACTAAGAGTAATCATTGAAGAGTTCGTAGAATTTCAATCGAATTTAATCATCAACTTTGTTGATTTTCAGAAAGCGTTTGACAGTATTCACCGTCCTACGCTTTGGAAACTACTCAAAAACTACGGTTTCCTACTAAATTCATCAACATCATAAAATCCTTCTACAGTGAATCGCGCTGCAGTGTAAGAACAGATTTCCGTAACTCTGACTGGTTCCCAGTGGAAACAGGAGTGAAACAAGGCTGCATCTTATCGACAATGCTCTTTGGAATAGCAATTGACTGGGTTATGCGAAAATGCACCAATAACGCAAATATGGGCATCAAGTGGGTTGATAAAATTTTAGAAGACCTTGATTTTGCCGACGATATAGCCCTTTGAGTTCATCACATCAAGATATTCAAATGAAAACAAACCTTCTCCAAAATATCTCAGGACAAATTGGTCTCCAAATAAACACCACAAAAACAAAAATTGTTGACCTTACCAGCAGTCCAGAAAATATTCAACTAAAAACTACACTCTTGAAAAAGTCACAAGTTTTACATACCTAGGGAGTATGATGTCATCTACGGGGATACAGCGCCAGAAATTCCACACAGAATCGCATTGGCATCAAGTGCTTTTAACAAATTGTCAAATATATGGAAGTCCAATTCACTCAGCAAGCACTTAAAATTAAAGATCTTTAACTCTTGTGTGATTCCAGTATTAACTTATGGATGGAGAGTTGGAAAGCAACAAAAGCTCTAGAAAGAAAATTGGATAACTTTGAGAATAAATGTCTTAGAAGAATACTGAACCTCAAATGGTCAGATTTCAGACCCAATACACAAATAAGACAAGAGACCAAGCAAGAAAATGTATCAAATTTTATAAGAAAGCGCCGCTGGAACTACATCGGCCACACACTTAGAATGGATGAGAGAAGACTCCTTACCAATCCCTCATATGGACACCAGAGGGAAAAAGAAAACGAGGAAGACCAAGAGAGACTCTGCGTAGAACCATCACCAGAGAAGGCTCAACGATGGGCCTAGTAAACATAAAAGACTTAAAACAAATAGCAACGAACCGCGAGACATGGAGAGCTATGACCTCTGCCCTAGCGCGCCACAGGCCCAAGAGGAAAGACTAACTAACTCTGTTCGCTCCTCATGGAGCAATCGGGATATTTTTCCAGAGATCCCTGATCTGACACGAGACATGACTAGGAAATTTCAGCAACACTGAAGCAGAACGAAACAACAACGGAGAAGAAATGATAAACCTCTGCTACAAATATGACCTGATCATAACAAACACACTATTCCAGCATCGAAGAAGCCATACACAAACATGGTACAAATAGAACAACAGAACAGTTATCTCAAATCGACTATATACTCGTTAGACAAAGACAAAAGAGGAATATAATAGATGCAAGAACCATACTGAATATATAGATCACAGACCAGTCATACTAACACAATTCAAGGCAAAAGGAACTAAAGAGAGAAAGAGAAATCCAATTTTTGTCACCAACTTGAAAAAATTAGAGGAAGAGGACGTACAAAATGATATGAGCAACATGATGACAAATATTTTTACAGCGCTACCATCAAGTATAAGCAATGTACATCAAGAATGGGAAACATTTAAAACAGCAATGATGAAAACATTAAACACACTATGTGGCAAAAAACAGATAACACAAAAATTCAAACAAAAAACTACATGGTGGAACAACAAAGTCAAAGAATCAATAAAAGCAAAGAAGAAATGTTTCAAAAATGGATAAAATCCAAAAGCCAAGATGATTACACAGCATACAGAACAGCCAGAAGACATAGTAAACAAGTAATCAAAACATCAAAGACAAAATCGTGGAAAATACGGAGAACAACTGTCATTACTATGCAAAGAACAGCCACAAATTTTTTTCAAAAGTGTCAATTCCATGAGGATAAGAGACGAAAGTTTCAACCCCACTGACATTATTAATGATAAAAATGGTATACCGATATTTAATACAAATGGAAGGAAGAACAGATGGAAAGAATACTTCCAAGAACTACTTAACCAACCACCAACATCAATTGCGAATAGATTTAAAAATAACACAAGCATAGAAGAACCAAATATACTCATCCAAGAAATAGAAGAAGTTGTGAAGAAGAGTCCATGTCACAAGACAGCAGGCATAGACGGTATAACTAATGAAGCGATCAAGGCATGCGGAGAAACAGGAATAAAATGGATGCATAGAATCTTCAAGTCAGCCTGGACAGAAAGAGAAGTCCCCAAAGATTGGCAGAAAGCCATCATAATACCAATATGGAAAAAAAGAGCAACAAAAGAGAATGCAATACATACAGAGGCATATCATTATTAAGTCATGTTGGGAAATTATATGCTAAAATTTTGGAATCTAGAATCAAACCTATAATAAAGCCACAGCTGAACATCGCTCGGTTTGGGTTCAGAAAGGGAAGGAGTTGCACCGATGTTCACACTAAGGCAACTCAGCGAAAACACCATAGAATATAACAAACAGCTCAACTTAGCATTTATAGACCAAGAAAAGGCCTTTGATAGAATAAACAGAAACAAACTATGGGCCATACTAAGTGAATACGGCATTCAGGGCCAACTATTAGACAATATTAGAGCGCTATACCAAAAATGCTCAAGCGTAGTACGAACAAGCAACGGCCTGACAGACGAATTTGAATTATAATCAGGAGTAAGGCAGGGATGTGTGCTTTTGCCTATACTTTTCAATATATACATAGACAGGATAACGCAAGAAACCAAGACAAATAACAACCTCGATAACAACTACAATTTAATCAATGAACTACTCCTTGCAGATGATCAGAGTATAATTTACAACAATGAACAAACTTCAACAACACATAAATGCACTGCAAGCGACATGTGAAAATATGACATGAAAATTAACACCTCCAAAACAGAAGTCATGACAATAAGTAGGTCAACTATACAGGTATACACGTGAATAATGTAAAAATACAAGACTCCAGAATTCAAATATCAGAAGCATCGTTGGTACTATTCCATGCATACAGTACATCAAGAAGCAAAGAATCAAGTGGTTTGGCCATCTAATAAGAATGGAACCACATTTACTACCATCACGTGCCTACAATAATCGATACTCAGGGCGCAGAGCAAGAGGCAGGCCAAGAACACGATTGATAGATAACACCTCAGAGACCCTACGAAAGCATGGACTGACGTCAAGCGCAACACACCTGGCACAAGATAGAAAACTAAATCTCCCCATGGCGCTTGCGCAAATGTGGTTAAGATAAGAAGATCCCTGCGTAGGTAAGATCGAGTTCCTAGTCCTATCGAAGAGGGATGATAAAAAGTAGGTCCTGTGTTTAAGGGGGGATTCGGTCTTGAAAATCAAGAATCTATTTTCGTTGTTTTCATATTAATATAAAATTTATATAAGCATTTTGAAAGAGTATGACTTAGAATAGTAGAAAAAATTAGTAAAAAAATATGTCAAAGTGTTGCCATGGAAACAATACAAAATGGCCGCTAAAAACAAAATTTCAAATCCCTAAGGCTCTGAATCTAATGAATATAAATGAATTTTGTTTTCACTCTAAGGTGCCCAATTGTAATATCTAAAATATTACACATGATTTTTAGGATATATTAAATATTTATTTTTTTATAAATTTTGGTAAAAATTCCTCAAAATTTGGTCATAAAAAGCTGTTTTTGGAGGGTGTGTTTACACAAAAATTCATAAAAATATAATATTTAATATATCCTAAAAAGGATGTGTAATTTTGTAGATATTACAATTGCTCACCTTAGAGTGAAAACAGAATTCATTTATATTCATTAACTTCAGAGCCTTAGGATTTGAAATTTTGTGCTTAGCGGCCATTTTGTATTATTTCCATGGCAACGCTGCTGACTTTTTTTTATAATTTTTTTCTACTATTCTAAGTCCTAATCTTTCAAAATTGTTGTACAAATTCTACATTAATACCAAAGCAACGAAAAAGTTTCAAGACCAGAATCCCCCCTTAAGTTGAGCATGTGGCAGTTGACCTGCAGCAGTTCAAAATAGAGAAGAGCAGGTTGGAAAGTCGCTGTCCAGGCAAAATTCAGTAGAAAGATTTTAAAAGATAAAATTCCTACAAAATATTTTTACCATCTTCTACATTATATCGGGGACCCTCACCATGGTACAGAGTTTGTGCACTGTAGCTGAGATCTTCCTGGGCAAGAAAGAGATGGAGGCACACATATGGTTACTTCCAGCAATGAAATGATGATGGCCCTATCAAAGAATCAATCAATCAAAGTGATTGTTGAGTGTCTACCAGTGAAGTAATCATTATGTACCACTCAATTAAGTTCTTGTCATGTGAGTGATAAGGATGACCATCAGGATATACCTAAAGCTGACTGTCCAGTTTATGGTCCACAGTAAACTAAACGCACACCAGAGATCACAAGAAGGAAACTTGCAGACATGAAGCTGACTGTCAGTTTAGTCCAGTAACAACGCCACCAAGATCACTGAAGAAACTGACAGACATGAAGCTGACTGTCCAGTTTGTGGTCCACAATAAACTAAGCGCATGACCAGAGATCACTAAAGTAGAAATTACTAACACTGGAGAACCGTACACTGATTTCAAAACAAAGGAGGATGTAGATAATGCACTCAAAGACAATCACATCACTGCTCCAGGGCCTGAAGGTGTTCAGCGACCTACTGTTGGATGAGGACACCAAAACTGATGATGAATTAATACAGCGATTTCAGGAGTTTTACACTTTGTACAAGTAGAGCTGGATGCTTGAGGGGTAGAGAAGCCTGTGTTGTGCTGGGGCCTGCAAGGGAAGCAAAGAATAGTACCACTGTGACCTACAAGGCATGTTGAAAGAGGCGACTTCAGGCAGACACATAGGTGCTCAGTCTTCCCCAATAGATATAGAAGAGTATGCATACTGATGGTTCTCGCCGCTCGCTGATTAAACACGCTCCTCACTCTGCCCCTCAGGCATCCGGTTCTACTTGTACAACGGGTAACTCCAAACTGCTTAAATCGTTGGATCCATTCAACATCTATTTTAGTGTCCTCATCCAACAGGCAATCGCAAAGAGACAGAAGAACATCCCCCTTGTCCATCTTTAACTCCCAACAATCGATGCTGATGATGCAAGCCTGTCCGCGCTCTCATTACCGCAAACACTCGCATGTCCAGAACAGTAGATCCACTGTCAATACCAAGCATGGGTGAAAAAGGTAGATGGGAAGAGGTTGTTTGTTTGTGTTTGTTCTTATCAACCAAGTTAACCATTCTTTATATGGTTAACACAGTGAATGTAGGTAAGTTGCGTCCCCTTTAGGTCCCTATGGCACATCCACATTTCAGCAACAGTGTATGCATATTATCCAACAGCAGGGGTTGACGATATCAAAGCTGTTAACACTCTGCGATAGAGACCACATGATACGGAAATTCCAGGGTTCAAAGCCACCAGCTTGGGCCAAAAATTCTAGGTGTGCACTGGGTATGCGGTTGGACTAAGGAGGCCCTGATCTTTACCTATGAATATAAGTTACAAATACATCTGAAGCCGAATTAAAACTTGCCTGAATGGTGAGGGAGACTAGTGATAAGGAAAGCAAGCCTTTGAGCAGAAATAAGATAAGTGCGCCATGACAACGCCTGAATTCATAGCTGGAGTATATAAAAGAAGTATTTGACGCCACTGGGTGGGACTGGATTGTGTGTTATACTGATCATCAGCAGACTACTAATTTCCACTTTTCTTCCTTCCTAACTCTGCTGTATGCAGAGTCAGGTGCAGAACACACCTTGTGGATGCAGAACACACCTTGTAAACCAAACAAACAGCTACAGATGCAACTACAGAACAGACATAATCATGCTCCATGAGACTTGTCTACACCAGGTGGATAGATTGAAATTTGCTGGTTTCAACACTCTCCGCAATGACACTCACTTGGGTCAGGCAAGATCTCCAGGCCTCAGAGATGGACACAACTGCACGGAACTCAGACGACTTGCAGGTCCAGGCAGTAACAATTAATGCAACAAAGAAGTTCACACTATATCAACTTCTCATGGGTACGGTGAGCAAATGGACTTTCGGATGGCTGCTGCAGCGGGGGACAGAGCCTGCATGGGAATGCCCAATGTGACATGACGTTGATCGTATAACATAACAGATGCAACTCATCTGGTCCAAGGCAGCAAACTGCAACTCCCAATGAAGCTTGTGATAAGATAAAGCTCACAGACTTACCTGTCTTGATCCAAGTGAAATAACTCTCACATCTTCAAATGGACTCTTCATGATCTCCCTTACAAATTGAGAAAGCTGGGAATGTGTGCGACTGCAGTAATAAATCTAAAGGTAGAAAAAAAAACCATGTGAATAATGTTTCATTATGTTCTGCCAGATCTTGATCTCTCATTTAGTAGCCAATAAGTTTTCTTTTCCTTTCTCCGTCTCTGTTTTATTGCCGTTAGGCGTCACAGGTTTAACTATTGATTGGTTTCCGAGATGTCTCTGTTTTATTGCCGTTAGGCGTCACAGGTTTAACTATTGATTGGTTTCCTAGATGTCTCTGTTTTATTGCCATTAGGCGTCACAGGTTTAACTATTGATTGGTTTCCGAGCTGTCTCTGTTTTATTGCCATTAGGCGTCACAGGTTTAACTATTGATTGGTTTCTGAGATGTCTCTGTTTTATTGCTTTTAGGAGTCACAGGTTTAACTATTGATTGGTTTCCGAGATGTCTCTGTTTTATTGCCGTTAGGCGTCACAGGTTTAACTATTGATTGGTTTCCGAGATGTCTGTTTTATTACCGTTAGGCGTCACAGGTTTAACTATTGATTGGTTTCCGAGCTGTCTCTGTTTTATTGCCATTAGGTGTCACAGGTTTAACTATTGATTGGTTTCCGAGATGTCTCTGTTTTATTACCGTTAGGCGTCACAGGTTTACCGTAAATCTGTACAGCCTGTGGCTTTTCTGCCAGCCCGCGGAATTGAACCGCACTCACAGGGGGCTTATCATACATCGTCCAACATGCTAGGCAGGCAGGCGCACCTACAGGTAGGCCAGCATATCCAGTTTCTGCTGCGCTTTTTATTTATTAGGTAACTTCCCCAGGCCCCTACCTCAGCCGCCTCTTACGACATGTGTTGTAGGTTGCAGTGCTGCTATTCTTTGCTCCTTGTGAGCCCGGCAACACACGGGCGGCATGTGATCAACTATGAAATGAAAATCATGGCATATCATTTACAGAACATCGCCATCAACCTCAGTAAATGCGTTGTCGATTTTCTAGGCATCACTTATACGTTCAGTAGTTTGCCACTGCTTTCTAAATGGTGGGGTCTATTTTTTACCACATTAACAAATTTGCTTCCAAACTGCCCGCCGCAGAGTTTGAACCAGGTACACTTTGGGTATGAGAGCTGCAGTAGCATAGTTGTTAGTGAACTCACTTCTTAGGCTAGTGGTCCAGGTTGAATTCCATAAGTAGGTGTGGAATTTTTTGCATACTGTAACGGCTCTCAGATCGACACAGTCTCAATTGGGTACAAGGAAAAACACTTGGAAGTAAAGGAGACCGGCGTGATATTGACCACATCACATATCGTGTGCCTACGGTCAATGAAAAATACGGACCTAATACAGTGTTACCCTATATACCACATGGTATAAAAAGGGTTCCTTACACTTGGGTTGTGACCGAGCTGACTACTACTTAAACTACAGGTGCCCACAACTATATATATAACCCATTACATAATCTATTAGAATTGGTCAACTAAAAGGGCATAAAGAAGTGGGTCTGACTTCATTGCACCGGGTTCTTTCCCCCCAGATATAGGAAATCTAGCTGAATGGATTAGTGCACCTGCTTCCATCGGAGACCTGGGTTCAATTTACAGTAAGGCCAAGGATTTTTTCTGTCAAGGGCATAAAGAAAATATCCTAACATGAACAGTTTGCGTGACTGCACTAGCCATGCGACCATTAAATTCTACAGGCTCATGTCCCTCCTGTCTACACCGCCCGAAAAGCGATATTACAGGCAGTAACGACAGTATATAAAGTGATTTCTCTGATCAATATCTATAACTCAGGATAAAAGAATAATAATAAAGTAATTTCATTTACATTACAAGGACTTACTTTGGTGACATGCTCCTCCTCATTTTCATCCTTTTCCTTGCTTTCATCATTTTCCTCATCACTTTTATAGTCTACCACCATCAGATCTTGATCTTCATCAGCATCTTCTCCTTGTTCATTCAGATCCCTATGAAGAGCTTGCATTTCTTCTATAAAAGCATTTCTGATGTCATCCGAGGCCCCTGACATTAAGTCATCAGCATCTAAGTCTTGTTTGAATTTACGCTAGAACAGAGAACATATTGTTCAGTAATTGACACTCATCAAATATCTTGTCTTGAGCAGAAATTTGACACCCTAACAGTCTGTCTCTCTCTCGATCGATCGTTTTTTCCGCCATTTTGATCATTCTTATTGTGATATATAAACAGTCTTTGCCAAGAACGTTTTTTACATCCCATCTTCAGTACCATTTGGAGCTCTGGTGCTTGTCCTTCAGCGATGTGTCAGATTTCAACCAGCGTTTACTGGGTTCGCTCTCTGTCAGCCTTTGACTGTCCCCAGCCGACCTGCAAGGCAGCAGGTTACAGTCTGAATTTCTCTCTCTCATAAGCTAAAGACATAAAGAGGAGAAGTAGAAACCTCGAAGAAGATGTATTCATGATTTAACTGATGATATGAGCATTGCAGTTGCAGAACATCTCGCTTATGAGAGAAGTTCTGAGCAGAACTTTGCTACCCTTCTAGTCCGTCTCTCTCTCTCTCTAGCGCAATCCCCGCCTAGACTGATGAACCAAATTTTATCATTAATTTTACTGTTGCTTTTAGGGACTCCGTCCCTCCATACAGCTTCTCGCGAAGCTCTGTGTTATCGGGCCAAGTTTCTTTTCTCAGGACTGAGCTGGCAGTATGTGCTCTGCCGTCATGTCCGTCTTTTCGCAGGGGCACAGGCTAGTTGTGCCAATTTTAAATTTGTTAAACATGTGGGCCCGGAGTCTGTTATGACCGGTACGGAGGCGGAATATAGCAACTTGTTCACTTTGGGACAGACCATAGTAACCATCACTGCTGTTGTGCAGTGGTCTTTCGACCATTTTTTATTGCACTGCCAACCGATGGTTGTTCTAGCCTCCTCGTAGCTGATCTCGTGATCAGTCTGCGGTAGCCGGCCACCTTCTTTTGCTAGTCTGTCGGCTTCCTCGTTACCACTTATGTTGCAATGCGATGGTATCGAGCAGATACGCAAACAAAGATCAGAATACTAAGAGCAAGCATATTCTCAGTGGTGACATATGAGTGTGAAGCATGGACAGTTAACAAAGCAGTGGAAAAACATTATATGTGCTTTTGAATATAAGTGTTACAGAATAGTCCTTCGTATATCATGGATAGAGAAGAGAACAAATAGATCTATCCAGAAAGAACTCAAAATTTAAAAAACTGGCTGATGCTACAAATAAGAATGAAAAAAATTGAGGTATTTTGAACACATAAAGAGACACGAAGGGCTGGAGAAGACCATCATGGGAGGCATCCAGGCAAAGAGGAGAAGAGGAAGATCACAGAGAAGATAGATTCAGGATGGGACATGGGATTTGAACATGACGGTAGCAGAAGCAAGACATCTGGTCTATGAGAGAAAGAAATACAAAATGACTGTTAGTTTGGCAAAGTTCTTCTCAGGACAAGCTATTTGATGAAGATGAATCACTAAGTCAAAAATTACCACAGGCATCAGAGAATATAGATATTAATATAAATAATTTATTATACAACATGACAGTTTATTAATTAGAAATCAGATGTTTAAGAAATTTGGAGAAGCAAACAATCTTACCTTGCGATGTCTAGTATAGGTGTCTGAGTTCTGCATCTCTTTCAGTTTAGTCTCTCTCCTCTCTATATTCAACTGCTCACTCTGGTGCCAAAAGAAAAATTGCATGTATATTAGTTTTACAGAAATAAAGATAAATTGTATGTATAGTAGTTTTACAGAAATAAAGATAAATTGTATGTAAAGTAGTTTTCATCATCAAGTAGTTTGTCCCTTCCAGAACTTGGTTTCTTTCACAGCATTCCTGAAAAATGATCTGGTCTGTACAAGTTGACCGGCGTCAGCAGAAGCCATTCTCAGATTGTCAATGATATCTTGCACCCATCGTCTTCTAGGTCTTACTCTCATTCTTCTTCCAGGCATCATTCCCTCCAAAATTATCTTCTCTAGGCACTCATGTTGTTTGATGTGTCAGAAATATTTAATTTTCCTTGATGTTATGTTCTTATTAGCCAACTCTCTTTAACACTTTACTGACCAAATTGACGTCGTCGAATTTTGGGTAAAAGTCTTAGAGACCAACTTCGACGATCGACGAATTTCGAACATGTTGAATGCAAACAGACGGCAGTATTGATACATTTATAGGTCACGTGTCATCCGGTTATTTTATTATTCCAAAATGGCTGCCCCACGATCGGTAGTGTTTAGAACAGTTTCAAACAGTGATTTCAAGGAAAATTCGTTATTTTTGTTAGAAGTTTCACTTTCAGAGTTTTTATCATGTCTGATAACGGAAACCATATGTGTAACATTGATGATTCTGACTCTGCTAGCGAATGTGGTGACGAAAGTGATACCTCGTGGCTAAGTAGAGATGCGTCATTGAATAATAACGAAAGTGAAAGTAGCGACAATAACGTTTCATTTCAAAATGCCAATGACGTAGGTACATCGCAAGTAAGAAGTGGGTGTGGTACCAGAGACCAGAGTATTGCAGTCAATACTAATAATCTCTGGAGATGGAGAAATGTTCGTCAAAACGAACTTGTTGAGCTTGACAGTATTATTCAGTACCAAGAACAACAAGGTGTCACGTCAGTCACAACTGACTATACGCCTATTCATTTTTCAAGCTTTTTTCCTGATACTGCCATAGTGCTAATCACTGATGAGATGAACAGATATGCTGAAAATCATCTATCCCAGTATTCAGGAAGTGCCAAGTACAAAAAGCTCACTTGGGAAAAAACTGATGTGTTGGGAAATGTGTTGTCAATCGTTAAACCAGTACTCAAAATTAGCTAGTTTTATTCATTGCTAACCATGTCCCTAACATATTATTGCCTTGAAATTGAACAAACTCACTAAAAACTAGGAAAAGTGGCTGGTTTTAAAACATATTATATAAATTCTATAAATAGCCACACAAATCAAGATGGCCGCTAAATGTTCATGCGACTAATTTAAATAAAATATTTTTTCGGATGTGGCAACCATTTATACTGGTGCTCAGAAAATTTTGAAGCGGTATATCGCTTTTTACCTTTTTAATGAATTTAATTTGAAAAACAGTCATTTTGTAAGAAATCTCCAAACACCCTTGGTAATGGGAGACAGTAATGCTCAGGATTGCTGGTCAGCAAAGTGTTAATATCAAACTGTTGCAGAACAGAAGCATTTATTCTTTTCTCTATCCATGATATTCTAAGTACTCTTCTGTAGCATTTGCATTCAAAGGCATTAATGATCTTTTCCGCCGCTTTGTCAATGGTCCATGTCTGACAACCATATGTCGTCAAAGAAATAATGCAGGCTCTTAAACACTTGATTTTTTTTGTTTTTTACGTCAGTTCCCTTCCATAGGTTAGTTAGTACTTTTAGTTTTTGTAACGCAATGCTGAGCCTTTTAATTTCTTTTATAGCATTCCCGTCTTGTAATTGTATGTATATTAGTTTTACAAAGTAAAATTGTACATATGAAACAGGCTATACACCACAAAACATCATTCTACACTTGTTCAAAGTCAATGGTGGGTGAGAAAACTTGAAATTGTTAAACTGACTAAAACCACTAACAAAAATTATATTTTTTTTAACCAACCTTTACTTTGGCCAGTTTCTCTTCCTGTTCTTTTTGTGCTGCAAACTGGCGTATCCAGTCTAGTTCTGCAGAGAAAATAAAAATGATGAAAGGTGGTCATGGGATGTCTAGTCTCCAGTCGATTTTACAGGTTGTCACAACATGTTCTTAACCTCCCCTTCTCATCACATGTTTGAAAAACTGATGACGGTCTCTTTCTTATATTGATAAAAAGTTTTCTCTGTGTCTTGACCTCATTCAACACATCAACATCAGTAACATCATTCTCTTGAAAAAAAATATCTCTATGGCCTCTGGAGATTTTGCTATCCCACACACAGATAATGCATCCGGATGATGATCCGACGACTAAACTAAACTGATTG
Organism: Arion vulgaris; assembly: GCA_020796225.1. Classification (NCBI taxonomy): domain Eukaryota; kingdom Metazoa; phylum Mollusca; class Gastropoda; order Stylommatophora; family Arionidae; genus Arion; species Arion vulgaris. The sequence goes on from CM036776.1 coordinate 18,346,602, forward strand.
GACTATTATCATTGCACTTTGGGGAGTAACCATGTGTGCTCAGATCTCTTTCATACACAAGAAGATTTCAGAGGCAGTGCACAGACTCTGTAGCACCGGCGAGGGTCTTCAATATAATTTAGAAGGTGTTAAAATATTATGTAGAAGTTCTTTTTAATGAATTTTGCCCAGGCAGCGACTTCCCAGCCTGCTCTTCTCGATTTTGAACTACCAAGGGCTCTTTTACATACAGAACTTGAACACAGGACCTACACTTTATCATCTGTCTCAGATAAGACGTGGAATGCAATCTCACCTACACTGAGATCTAAAAATATCCAGATGACTCCATGAGGTAGCGAACCGAGTACCTTTGGAACGAGAAGCGAGCACCTAACCTCTATGCCAGAGACCTCCATCTACACTAAACTAAACTACACACAAGATATAAATCACAATAAACAACATGTTATACTACCTTCTTCTTGCTCAGATGATGACTCAAGTTGAATGTTCTCCGTGCTGAAGAAATATAAGTGAAAGTGATATACTGAGAACACAACAAGACAAATGTGGCATGAAGAGACAGAATGAGAAATTGTGACAGTAAAAGTTGTACAGATTCTATCTATCTATTCTCTAATCCTGTTTTGCTTTTTAGGGCAGGTCGAAAAATGAGACACCTTGTCCTTCTTCTTATTCTTCTTTGAACGCTCCATATCAACCACTTGTCAACCACTCTGTGTGATTTGTATGTGATCTGAGCCTAAGAGCAATTGTACATTGTGCCAGTTATGCGCCTACAAGTAGGCCAGCTCATCCGATTTCTGCTATGCTTTATATACTAGGGTAGCTTCCCTAGGTCCTACATCAGTCGCCTCTTACGGCATGCTTTGTAGATCTCAAAGGTACTATTCTTTGCATCCCTTGCACTACACAGGCAAATGTAATTCAAGCAAGGTTCTAACTCTAGATGTGGTACTTTAAAGTGGGGTTGTTCTGTCTGTAAAAATCTTAACAGTACCCGTCTGTACAAATTTGTGTCCTGTTGGATAATATGCTTACATTTTTGACCAAAAACAGATGTCTGTTCTACATGTAATAGGAACCTAATGTTGGGCGCAACAAACTCACATTCTCGGCACAACCCACACAGATCCCAAAGAGTGGTTAACTTGGTTGATAAGAATGAACATAAGCAAACAACCAACACCATATAGAGAGCCTCAGTAGAAAGAGCGCACTAGCATCCTATGGTCTAGGTAAATCCAGCCTTAGATGAGTACCAGAACAGCTCTGGAAAGTAAAGGCTTCCAACATTGCCATAAAGTTTTTCATGAAGAGAGACAGGATGTGACTATGTTTATTTGTTTACTATAGAATGTTGGAAGGTTGAAAAAGTTTTTCCAGAGACCCTAGGATTATAGCTGGAACTACGGAGTTGGAACTTTGTGCAATACTCTCGGCAGGTGGCATGCCGTTTCTGCTGAGAGGGACCAAGTCATGTGGGGTAAAACCCGGTGCAATGAAGTCAATCCTTCGGCTTTAAAACCCACTTTAGAATGTTGGAACGGTCTACAATAGGTGTTCAGCTGTCTTGAATCTGGTGCCACAGAATCATTGAGTCAATCCTGAATCTTGTCTCACCCGTGTGGTGCCGGGGTTCGCAAGGAATAGTACCACTGTGACCTACAAGGCATGTCGTAAGAGGCAAACCTGGATGTAGGACCTAGGGAGGCGACTGATGTAGGACCTAGGGAGGCGACTGATGTAGGACCTAGAAAAGCTACCCTAGTAAATAAAAAGTATCACAGAAATTGGATGTGCTGGCCTACTTGTAGGCGTATAACTGGCACAATGTATAATCACTCTTAGGCTCAAATCATATACAAATCACAAAGAGTGGTTTAACAAGTGGTCGATATGGAGCACTGGAAGAAGAATCTTGTCTCCGTCTATTGTGTCTTGTGTGCAGATCGACAATTATGATTGTTTGTTTGTTATGTAGAGGACTAAAGCATCTTTAAGTCGAGACACGCCCCTTCAAACTAAGAACGAGCCCTGTATTTGTTATATCAAAGCGTGTTGGAAAACAACTTAAAAAATAAAGACTTTCGGAAATTGCAATATCTGACAAGTTCTAGTAATGTACAATTATGATCTGGTCCTGTATTGAGAGCCAATTATTCTTCTTCTTCACCCTTCGCCCCTAGGGAGGCATAGGTCCGCAACCAAGGATTTCCAAGTCCGCCTATCCAAAGCCATCTTTTCAAATCTCTACTAGTTTTCTTCCGGTTTGAGAGAAGGTGAGTCGGCAGCCCAATTTCCTTTCAAATTTCTTCAGGTCGCTTCATGGGTCCCTCCTTGTGGGGTCCTTCTTCTTCCTCGGGTGGCCAGTTATGAATTTTCCTGGTTGTGGTTTCTATAGCTATCTGTTTTTTACAGGGTGTGGTAGCTAGGCCCACACCCAACCTCCTTAGTCGCCTCTTACGTCATGCACGGCAGGTAACAGTAACAGTAGTTCTATTCTTTATACCCCTAATGTGGGCCCTGGTAACCACTCGGATAATTGAGAGCCAATGGTAGGCATTATTTCTAAAAATTTGGTTAGGATAGTTTCAAGCAGAGTGGGCATAATTTCATGCACCGAATACATTGAAAGACATCAGAAGCAGAGAGGACATAATTTCATGCACCGAATACATTGAAAGACAACAGAAGCAGAGTGGGCATAACTTCATGCAACGAATACATTGAAAGACATCAGAAGCAGAGTGGGCATAACTTCATGCACATCGAAAGACATGAAGTGAAAGACATCAAGAAGCAGAGTGGGCATAATTTCATGCACGAATACATTGAAAGACATCAGAAGCAGAGTGGGCATAACTTCATGTACCGAATACATTGAAAGACAACAAATGCAGTGCTTTGGACATTTAATGAGAATGGAATACAACCAACCAGACATAACAGTATAAAATTTAAAAAAGAGATCAGGTACTAGGGCCAAAGGAAGACCAAGAAAAAGATGGATAGACAATATCAAGACCACACTAAATAAACACGGATAACAAGGGCAACTCATCTGGCCGTGAAACGCAAATTAAAGCTCCCACCCCTACCTATGCTTAACTGCAAGAGTGGGTAACCAATTTCATCCTCCACCTGGGGAAAGACAATAGACAATAGTTTTAAGAAAACAAACGATAACGTTTCTCAAGAAAGCAGGAGAGAACAGATCGTTTATGAAATTCATCAGAAAGAAACAATCAACATTATCTGTAAATATTATAAGAAAACTAGTCATGACAAAGATGAAGTGTCTACGCAGAATGCTGGGAGTATCAAAAAGAGACAGGTTTAGAAATAAAGACATCAGGAAAAAAAGTGGGTACAACATCAGTACTGAACTTCATCAAGAAACAACAAATTAAATGGTTCAGTCACATAAATGCATTACCAACAGACTGTGCACCTAAACGAGCAATGGTACTCCGATATGGTGGATACAAAGCAAAAGGTAGACCTCAAAAATAACACAGCCATTGAAAAACATTATTTATGAAGTGCACACAAAAGCCTGTTCTGCAAAACAAGATTGAAAAAGAAAAAAAGCAGAAAGACTACCTTGGTTTTTTCATGAGTGTTTCCAATGACTGTCTCTGTTTGGCTTGAAAATCTCTTAACCATTTTACAGCTCCACATATAAGGCTCAGGGACTTGCCCTAAAACCAGAGAAATATTTTGTTAATGTCTCCACATATAAGGCTCAGGGGCTTGCCCTAAAACCAGAGAAATATTTTGTTAATGTCTCCACATATAAGGCTCAGGGCTTGCCTAAAATCAGAAAAATATTTTGTTAATGTCTCCACATATAAGGCTCAGGGACTTGCCCTAAAACCAGAGAAATATTTCATTAATGTCTTCACTAATAAGGCTCAGGGCTTGCCTAAAACCAGAGAAATATTTTGTTAATGTCTCCACATATAAGGCTCAGGGGCTTGCCCTAAAACCAGAGAAATATTTTGTTAATGTCTCCACATATAAGGCTCAGGGACTTGCCCTAAAACCAGAGAAATATTTTGTTAATGTCTCCACATATAAGGCTCAGGGGCTTGCCCTAAAACCAGAGAAATATTTTGTTAATGTCTCCACATATAAGGCTCAGGGGCTTGCCCTAAAATCAGAAAAATATTTTGTTAATGTCTCCACATATAAGGCTCAGGGACTTGCCCTAAAACCAGAGAAATATTTCATTAATGTCTCCACATATAAGGCTCAGGGGCTTGCCCTAAAACCAGAGAAATATTTTGTTAATGTCTCCACATATAAGGCTCAGGGGCTTGCCCTAAAACCAGAGAAATATTTTGTTAATGTCTCCACATATAAGGCTCAGGGCTTGCCCAAAACAGAAAAAATTTTGTTAATGTCTCACATATAAGGCTCAGACTTGCTAAAACCAGAGAAATGTTTCTATTAATGTCTCCACATATAGTCGGGCTTGCTAAAACCAAGAAATATTTTGTTAATGTCTCCACATATAAGGCTCAGGGGCTTGCCCTAAAACCAGAGAAATATTTTGTTAATGTCTCCACATATAAGGCTCAGGGACTTGCCCTAAAACCAGAGAAATATTTTGTTAATGTCTCCACATATAAGGCTCAGGGGCTTGCCCTAAAACCAGAAAAATATTTTGTTAATGTCTCCACATATAAGGCTCAGGGACTTGCCCTAAAACCAGAGAAATATTTCATTAATGTCTCCACATATAAGGCTCAGGAACTTAAAAACCAGACAAATATTTTGTTAACACCAGCACATACAAGGTTCAATGCCTTGTCCTAAATGAGTCTATGGAGATGGTCAATACATTTTTCTTGCGCTTTGAAAGTCGTGAGTTCAAAATCAGACCTCATAGTTCTATTCACAAGCGTATTTTTTCTGCACGCCACTAGGATTATTGCTGGAGCTATCAAGCTTGTGCTTTGCAGGTGGAGAGTCATTTCTGTGGAGAAGGACCATGGCATATGAGGAAAACCCAGTGTAATGAAGTAAATCCTTTGCCTTCAGACCTTTTTATACGACATAAACCACAGAAATATTTCGTTAACAGCTATACAAGTAAGGCTCAGTGACTTACCTAAAACCAGAGAAGCATGAGGTAACTGACTGAAATATGCTTCCCTCAACATTGTAATACATTAGGAAACACCATATACAAGGTACACTTGAGGGAACTTGCCAGAGCTTCTTGCATACTCTGAATTATAAAATACACAACAGGAATAGATTGATTGATAGAAACCATCGTCATTGCACTTTGGTGAGTAACCATGTGTGCTCTGATCTCTTTCTTACACAGGAAGATCTCAACTGCAGTGCACAAACTCTGTAGCACCGACAAGAGTCCCCAATGTAATTTTGAAGATAGTGAAGATATTTTTGTAGGAATATTATTTTTAATATTTTCTAAATAATTTTGCTTGGGCAGCTAGGAATAGAGAAAAGAATAAATATAATACAGTAAAAAAAAGTCAGAAATACATATTGGTATTCAAAAAATGAATTGAAGATTTATCAGTTATCGGTTACTCATATCACTTCAGATAGGTAAATAGGTTATCCAGATTCCTAAAGCAGAAGATGGAGGATATGCATGCTGATGGTTCATGTAGCTCACTGGTTAAACACATTCCTGATTTTGCCTTTTAGGTGTTCAGTCTCACCCATACAAAGCTTGATTAACCATATTTTTAAGCATATAGACTCAACATTAACTAAGCCACTGCAGAAGGAAGTGGTGTGCTGTGACTTTTCTCAAAGGGAATCTAGGTTCGGGAACAACGCAGCTTATTTGTCATTGACCATCGGCACATGATGGGTGATGTGGTCAACTGTGGTCGGCTGCCTTTACTTCCAAGTGCTTTTCCTGGTATCCAATTGAGGCTGGTTGACCTGAGAGCAGCTAGTCTGAAAAAATTATACGCACACTTGTAGAATTGAACTCGAGCCACTAGCCTAAGAAGCGAGCTCACTAACATCTTTGCTTCTGTGGCATTCCAACACAATTGGTACCCAGTTTAAAAAATCAGAAATGTATAAACTACACAAACTTACAGTTCCTGTAGGACTCTCAAATATGCCAATCTTGCCTAGTTCCAGACAGGTGTAGAGATTTCTCATAAATTCTTCCTGAATATCATAAGGTGTAAAAGGAAATGGAAATGACTCCGGAATCGACAGGTGAGACTGTGAGTGTTCTGCAGCACAATCTGCAAATACATAAAAAAATATTTAACATCTTATCGTATAGGTGTTTGGCTGTCATGGTGCCACAAGTTCACAGATCCATTGTGTCAATCCTGAATCTTGGTATAGATAGTGTCTCGGTCGGTAGTGTCTTGTGTACATCAATTAAATGCCTACAGAACACAGACTAAACTTAATATATATGTAGAAGGATATAGCTACCCTTTGTGGAATGATATGGCTATCCTTCTATACTGGGAAAGCAAGATGCTCATCCATCATGGGTGATGATGACAAAACAATTTTCATCCAAGGAAATGTAGTTGCGTTATGTTTGTGTGTGCGAAGATGACTAGTGAGCCCGATCTTATCTTATCCACATTTGCAGTGAAGCGTCGTAGGAAGAGTTAGTTTTCTATCTTGTGCCATGTGTGCTGCGCTTGATGTTGTCAGTCCATGCTTTCGCAAGGACTCTGAGATGTTATCTATCCACCGTGTTCTTGGCCTGCCTCGTGCTCTGCATGTCAATTATTGTAGGCACGTGATGGTAGTAAATGTGGTTCCATTCTCATTAGATGACCGAACCACTTGATTCTTTGCTTCTCGATGTACTGTAGTGAGCCCGATGAGGGCTTGAAATATTATTGTACAGTGTGGGCAAGGTATACTTGCACTTGTGGGGAGTTTTACTGTCTTTCTTCTTCTTCTTCAGCGATCTCTGGTCATGCACATAATTTACTGTGGACCACAAACTGGGTGGTCAGCTTCAGGTCTGTCAGGTTTCCCCAAAGCTTAGTTTTCAGGTCGACTGGGTGTGGCCACATGTTGCCTGTAAGAAATACCATCTTGCCTGCAGGTTCATGTGCTTGCAGTTTATTCATGTGCTATGCTGCCATCAGAAGGGCTAAGAGTTCTGCTTTGTAGTTCGAAATTTGTAGTTGGAACATATTCTTCCAGTAGGGGCCTCTAGAGACACAGTAGTAGCATCTGGGTGCCTAATGTACACTCCTGCTCCACCATTCATGGTTGCCTCCATTGCCGATCCATCTGTGTAAATTCTTATCCAGCTGTCTTCTGGAAACATGTAATGGAAATGTTCCATTGTAGTTGCTTTCTTCACTAGATTAGGCTCAGCATCTTTGCTTAACAATTTAGGGATGGAGGTTGAGCAGTTTGGTGCCACTGAGTCTGGTTCCCAGTGATCAAATAGTAATTCTTCTGGTATGGAGTTATGATTTAGTAGTTCCAAGTATGACTTTCCTATTTCTTTTGCATTGTGGTTTAGACTTGTACGGTTTAGTCTGTTTTTTGTCCTAGCCGCCATTTTTTCATGTAGTGGATGGTGAGGCATCCTTTGATCCTTTCAGTCTGTAGAATCACTTTTCTCCTTCTGTCTTCCAAGGGCTGGATGTTGGCTGCCTTTTCCATTTCTACAATTGGTGTAGATTTGATGGCTTTCAAAATAGTGCGCAGACACCTGTTTTGAGTTTTTCCAGTATCAATTTGTTTGAATGGGCTGCTGATATCCATGACGATGATGCATGTTTCAGGGTCGTCTAACTGTGCCAGTTTATATCTTCCTCAGGATTCGACTATCAGTTCCCCAGGTAGTTCCAGCCAGCTTCCGCATCACACTTTGTTTCCTCATAACCTTTCTATTTGTTTCCATTATGTGATGTTTCCACGTTAGACAACTGTCAAGTTTAACTCCCAAAAAAGGTTAGAGTATGGGAACGGGGAAAGATATCATTGTTAAATTTCAGTCTGAAGTGTTCTTCCTTTGTTGACAATGAGAAAAGCGTTCCTACAGTTTTGCTCCGGTTTATTTCAAGGCCCCATTTACTTGCCCACATTATGATGCTGTTCAGGTTTTCCTGGAATTTAAAGATAGCAGGACCCAGAAACTCAGCATGGATAGAGTGTGATACATGTCTGGGCAGAGCTTGTGGAAGATCATTGATGTATACCAGGAAAAACAATGGGGACAGTACGCTGCCCTGTGGGACTCCTGCTCTTAATTTGAATCTGGGACTGTCTTTCTATTTTGACATTTTTGTTCCAGCCGTGCTGTTCTACCTGCCTCGTAGGCCGAAGAACCATGTCGAAGAAGTGTGCACCAGGCTGATCTGTCCTGAGCAACATTCTCCCAGTTGTCGACACCAAAGGATTTCATCGAATCCTTGAGTGTGTCTTTATATCGTTTTTCTGACCACCCTGTGAGCGTTTACCGCTATGCAGCTCTATGGGAAAGCATACAGCTGACGACAACACAGAGAAAAGATGACGAGACTAATACAGAAGACAGTTGCACACCAAAGACTGCATATTATGGTAATAGGGGAAGACTGCAGTAAAACTTGGTAAATAGTGAAACACGTACAAACAAAGTACTATAGTTTTACAAAATACAGAAACAGTGACGATAAACAGCAACGTTTGACCAACAAGGCCTTTATCAAGCAAACGAACAAACAGGAGTGACAAATTAAAATGAAACACAAATGGACGACCAAATACAAACGTATCTAAGGAAAATCTGGAATAAAACGAATAACGAAATAAATGTAACACAAAAACACACATAAAAACTAGAAATAGAACGGAAAAGAAACAATGAAACATCTAGTAAATATATAACTTGAATACATGCAACATATACCCATATAGATTACAAAGCATGGGAAGAGAAAGTACTAAGAAGCATAAGAATGTAATACATGCAACATAAACCCATATAGATTACAAAGCATGGGAAGAGAAAGTACTAAGAAGCATAAGAATGTAATACGTTGAGCCCGCATGGTCGCAAGGTACCATACAAAGAAATCAACCGATTCCCAGAGCAAATCTACTACGATCATCAGAGGAACATGATCGGATGGCTGTGACCTGGACATCGCAAGCTCCTGAATGGCCAGTATCATTGAAATGGGCAGCTACAGGGGTCACAGAGCATTGGCGTATATCGCGAAAATGTTGGGCGAATCGGTCACTGAGTCTCCTGCCGGTTTCCCAATATAGGCCTTGTTGCACCGCTTGCAGATAATGGCATAGATAATATTACGGGGCTCGCACGTGAAACTGTCTTCAACAACGAACGTGGCTTTAGGAAAAGACACTGTGCGGGTCTGTATTACATAAGCACAAGTGTTGCAGCGCCGACGGCCACACTGGATGGTGCCAAAATGACTCTGGATATTAGGCTTGAGGCGACTGTGAACCAACATATCCTTAAGGCTTCTGTCCCGTCTGTACGCCACCAAAGGATAGTGTTGGAAGATTGAACGTGTCTCAGGATCAGACTGAAGAATGGAGAGATGACGGAATAAGACTTTCTTCACAAGGGAACTATGAGGGTGGAAAGTTAAGACAAGTTTCACCCTGTCAGAATTGGAAGTTCTATGCTGGTTAGAGAGAGCCTCCTGGCGAGAAATTTGCTGAACACGCCGCATAGCAGAAGCAAGCACCTTATCCGGGTATAAGCGCTACGAAAGAAATCCAGCATCTCGTGAGCTTTATTGAGAAAATCGTCGTCCTCGCTACAGAGGCGCAAGAGTTGAGAGAATGGTAAAAAGTCACGACAAGCCTGGGAATGGGAAGAGGTATAAAGAAGAAAGCTATGTGCATCAGTAGGCTTGTAGTAGATTGATGTAGTGATGGTGGATAGGCTGATAGTGATGTCAAGAAAGTTGACACAAGAGGTAGAGATGTAAACCGAATAGCCGGATTGAAGACATTAATGAAATTAATGAAGCGTGACAAATCGGCTTCAGGCATATCGGTAATGCCAATACAATCATCAATGTATCTATGATACACAGACGGAAGAGGGCCATCATAGGAATTCCATACTAGGTGCTCAAGATGATCCATGAATAGACAAGCATATTATGGTAGGAGTATTGCGAGAAACTAGAATGTAATTAGTTTGACGTAAGTTAGCCATGACTGCTAGGTGATAAGGAGTGACAGCAGGGAGACCAATAGGAACCGTGCATGAGAACGGACGTCTGCGCGACTAGGAGCAAGACTGAATAATTAGATAGCATAGGACAATAGGACGCATAGCCAATTCAAATATCATGTATTTCAACTATAATAAACATGAAACAAACAAGAATATGGTTTTCCGTCTATACCTGTTGTGAAATGTTCTACGTATTATTAGAAGAATAACTATGTCAATATAGTTAGAAACCCCGACCATCAACCTTGTCAGGAGACCATTAGCACCTTCAACATCGCTACTTACAGCACCACCATTGCCTCCTACAATATATTCAAATCAAATGTGTGCTCTGTCCTAATGTATGGATCAAAGATATGAAAAACAAGTACCAAGACAGACAGTCGCGATCATCAGCTTACAGGACACAGACTAAAATCAATATATATAAATCAAATGAATACTGGTCAAATCTATGTTCTGCGATACAAAATGCTGCAGATATGGGCAACACCAAGGCAATGTACGAAAATATCAGAGTAGCTCTGGGACCAAACATAACAAAATTGCACCACTAAGATCGGACACAGGTGAGCCAATAACAGATATGACTAAACAGCTCGAAAGATGGGTGGAACACTATTCCAATCTTTACTCTGTGGAGAAACCAGCACACCCAGTCCTCGATCAGATCATACCGAAACACCATGACCAAACCGAGCTGGATACCGAACCCACTGAGCAGGAACTTTCCGAAGCAATCAACAAACTTTCAAATGGCAAGGCATCAGGACTAGACAACATTCCTGCAGAAGTCCTCAAATACAATAGGGATGTCCTGCTGCCCCACCTCTACAATCTCCTTATTCAGTGCTGGAGAGGGAACACTTCCTCAGGACATGAGGGATGCAAAGATAGTGACACTCTATAAAAACAAAGGGGATAAGGGGATTGTAACAACTACAGAGGCATCTCCCTTCTAAGCGTAACAGGCAAAGCTTTTGCACTAGTCCTTTCAAACGACTACAGAAACTGGCGGAGCGTGTTCTTCCAGAGTCACAATGTGGATTCAGAGCTAGACGGTCAACAACTGACATGATATTTACCCTTCGACAGCTACAAGAGAAGTGCAGAGAGCAGAGCAAGCCTCTATGTATTGCTTTCGTGGATCTGACTAAGGCATTTGACACAGTCAGCAGGCCAAGTCTTTATAAAATATTGAAGTATATTGGTTGTCCCCCAAAGTTGCTCCAATTGATTGTTTCCTTCCATGAGGGCATGAAAGCCAGCATACAGTTCGATGGCAGCACATCTGATAGTTTTGAGGTTAAGAGTGGAGTCAAGCAGGGCTGTGTCCTTGCCCCACTCTCTTTGGTATCTTCTTCGCAGTCCTTTGAACCACGCCTTAGGGGACGCCGATGGTGATGTTTTCATCCGCACTAGATCTGATGGTTCACTGTTTAACTTGGCTCGCTTAAGAGCCAAGACAAAACGACGGAAATACTTCTCAAGGACCTCCTTTTCGCTGACGATGCTGCCTTAGTCGCCCACAGTGAGACTACACTGCAATGTCTAATTAATAATTTGTCAAGGCATGCGACCTCTTTTCTCTGACAATAAGTGTCTCCAAAACAGTTGTATTATGTCAGGAGGTAAGACATCAAATATCACTTTAAATGGTAACCATCTAACACCAGTGCAAAAATTTTGCTATCTTGGGTCCACGGTCACTGCCAGCCTTTCTCTTGATGAAGAAATCAACGCTCGATAGGGAGTGGCTACTACATTCGGCATACTATCAAGCGAGCGTGGGACAACAAAAAATTGACATTGCAGACGAAAACCCAAATATATCAAGCCTGTGTAATTAGTTCTTTACTATATGGCTCAGAAACATGGACAGCCTACTCAAGACACGAGAGGAGACTTAACATCTTTCACCTTCGATGTCTCGCAAGATTATGAACATCAGGTGGTACGACAAGATAACCAACTCTGAAGTACTACAACGTGCAAATCTGCCTTCCATCATGGGCATGCTCAGCAGTAGACGACTAAGATGGTTGGGACATGTGAGAAGAATGGAAACTTATCGCATACCAAAACAAATGTTGTTCTGTGAACTTTCGGAGGAAGAGGCACCAGGGCAGACCACTGCTCAGATATAAAGATGTCTGCAAAACCTCAATGAAAAACTTTTCTATAGATCCCAGCACATGGGAGGGACTAGCTGATGACAGAGTTGTGTGGAAAGCCAAATTACGGAAGGCGCAGAGTTTTTTGAGAAGAGACTTATGTACGAGCTGAGCGACAAGAGAGAAAAGCGAAAACTCAGAAGTTGTCACAGTAAAACACTTGCCTATTGACCGTCTGTAAAGATGAAAAGGGCCATATAAATCAAATGGGCCTTTAGTCCTACTGTATGGATCAAAGATATGGAAAACAAGTACCAAGACAGACAGTCGCGATCATCAGCTTACAGGACACAGACTAAAATCAATATATATAAATCAAATGGGCCTTTAGTCCTACTGTATGGATCAGAGATATGGAAAACAAGTACCAAGACAGACAGTCGCGATCATCAGCTTACAGGACACAGACTAAAATCAATATATATAAATCAAATGGGCCTTTAGTCCTACTGTATGGATCAGAGATATGGAAAACAAGTACCAAGACAGACAGTCGCGATCATCAGCTTACAGGACACAGACTAAAATCAATATATATAAATCAAATGGGCCTTTAGTCCTACTGTATGGATCAGAGATATGGAAAACAAGTATCAAAACAGACAAGTCTCGAGAGACAATTGATTTCATAGTCTATAATAGATTTTGATTGATTGATAGAACCATCATCATTGCACTTTGGTGAGTAACCATGTGTGCTCCAATCTCTTTCTTACACAGGAAGATCTCAGCTGCAGTGCACGAACTCCGTAGCACCAGCGAGGGTGAGGGCCCGATGTAATTTTGAAGATGGTGAAGATATTTTTGTAGTAATTAAAAAAAAAAAATTTCTAATGAATTTTCCTGGCAGTGGCTTTCAACCTGCTTTTCTCGATTTTGAACTGCCAAGGGTTCTTTTGCATACTCAAATTGAACACGGGACCTACGTTTTATCATCCGTCTCCGATAAGGCAAGGAATTCAATCTCACCTACACTGAGATCAGGGATCTCTGGAAAAATATCCAGATGGCTCCACAAGGAGCGAACCTGGTACCTTTGCCACGAGGGATGAGCACATAACCTCTACGCCACAGAGATCTACAATTGGATTTTATTTCTGCTTACTCCTGTCACGTTTTATGTCAGCAAGTTGTCTTAGCCTGACCTCACAAACTCACAGACCTGTTTTCAGTGCCTGAATCCAGCTGGATCTGTCCCTGGCAAGTTTCAGATCATATGGATTCATGTCAAAAGCCTTCAAATCACACTTGCATATGTCTTCATACGAAGGACGGGTTACCCACGTTATTTTGCCAGAAGTCAGCTTTCTGTATAAAATATACTTGGGAATCTGGCAGTCTTCCATTCGGTCAGGGACCTAGCCATCTTTAGTGATGTTGGCAGATAAGGGTAACTATGCTAAGAATTCCAGCATATTCTAGTACCTCATTATTTGCTAATCTGCCATAAATGCATCATACAGTTAATAACTATGCTCAAATATCTTACATTTAGTGGGGACGCTACTGTTGATCATCACTAGATTCAAGGAGGCAATTCATCCCTCTTTTTAAACTTCTGAGCATGAGAAACTAAACGGAGAACAATAATTTGTTGACAATATATAACTTTTGGGTCTCTGCACTGTATTTGTAAGAGTACTTACAATACTCACAGTGAGTGTAGCTAAATTGGTAGTGAGCTCGATCACAACCCAAGTGTACATTGTTCAAACTCCGCTGCGGGCAAGTTTGGAAGCAAATTAGTCCCCTTGGATTTTTACAAACTGTAAAAATAGACTTCACTGTTCAGAAAGCTACTGAACGTGGTTTCTAGAAAATAGACGACTCGTTTGCTGTTGTTGATGGTTAAATCCTGTAAAGGACGTGTCACGATTTTCATTTTCACTCACAATTTGGGAGGTCTCTGAGGCAAAGTGATTAAGACGTTTGCCTTGCGTTCTGAAGGTTGTTTGTGGGTTCGAATCTGTTCAGTCCACATGTGCAATTTTTTTACGGATATCCCTAGAATTGTTGCTGGATCTACAGTGTTTGTGCAACACTCCTGGCGGCTGGTGTGCCATATCTGTCACGGAAGATTTGTTTTTTCCAATCCAGAAGCACTAGAGCTTTCGCTACGTGCCATGGACATCATTACCCTTCGGTTCGATGCCATGAAAACCATAAATCTGGAGAACCTGTGGCTTTTCTGCCAGCCTGTGGAATTGAACCGCAATCACAGGGGCTTGTCACCTGTCGTCCAACGTGTCTGAACACGCTGGGCAGGTGGGTGTCACGGAAGAATGAGCCATATGGGGAAACCTGGTTTAATGAAATCAATCATTCTTCTTCCGACCCTTTGAGAGTCATCAAAGTTTTTACAATGCAAACAATTTACCTACCAGTAACAGTTTGGATGCAGTTTCTGGAACCACGAGAATTCTCTGCCTTTTCAGGAAATGTTGAGGCTCCAGCATCTAGTTCTATTACTGCAGCAAGCAGATCATCATCATCATCTGAGTTGAAATTATCCATTCTCAAGCCCTACACATATCACAGCTATTATTCCTGTCAAGTAAAATGATATAAGTAATTACTAGTTGTGGGACGAATTAGTGTAATGCACAGTGCGTTCGACTATTGACTCGGACACAAGAGTGTTGTGGGTTCAATTTCACACTCAACATTCCACATGTGAGGAAAGAAATTGGCCCTTCTACCTTCTGCACACAAGGGTATAGAAATATGAAGTGACATGACCTTAAGGTCTACAAATGCTACATGACATTTTATTTATCAACTTGAAGTTAGCCTTGTCTTGTCTCATCCACATGTGCCGTGAAGCATCGAGGGGAGTTTAGTTCTCTATCATGTGCCAGGTGTGATGTTGGCAGATAAGGGTAACTATGCCAGGTGTGTTGCATCTGAGTTGTTAGTCTTTGGTGGCGCAGGATATCTATGATATTATCTATCCATCTGGTTCTTGGTCTTCCTCAGGCTCTGCGTCCAGGTTGCCGGTTGTTATAGGCATGAGATGGTAGTAGATCTAGTTTCATTCTCAAGTTACTACAAGTTAGTAATGAGTAAAATCAGATAAACTGTTACAAGAACTGTTCCTGCAGTAAACTCCGGAGGGATGACGAAAGAGAAGCAGAACAATTACGATCTGGTAAACAAAAGTAGAGTAGAGATGCAAAATGTGGGTATTACTTGGGGAAACATGCAAAGAATGGTCAGCCGAGGAAAGTGAAGAGATTTTATTGGCTTCTTCTTCTCTTCCACCATTTACTACTTTATAGAAGTGTTGGGGTGAAACGTAGTGATCTTGTGTGTGCTTTTTTAAGGCACTTTGTAAGCTG
Organism: Arion vulgaris; assembly: GCA_020796225.1. NCBI lineage: Eukaryota > Metazoa > Mollusca > Gastropoda > Stylommatophora > Arionidae > Arion > Arion vulgaris. Next base: position 18,362,312 of record CM036776.1, read on the forward strand.
ATATTCATGTTCGTAAGGCTGTTCTTGTTGCTGTCGCTCCATCTTTTGTGTGGTCTTCCTCTTGCCTTGTACTCATTATACTTTTTCTGTGTGGCTGTCTGTGGTAGGAGATACCAGGGCATTCTGGTCAGGTGTCGAAACCATTTAATCTGTTGTTCTTTTATGAATTGCATAACTGGTTCACATCCAGTCTCCTGATTTCTTCATTTCTAATTTTGTCTCTTATTGTCACACCTGCAGCTCTTCTAAGACACCTCATCTCTGTTTTGGCTGCCTAAAAGAAATGATAAGCGTGTCTGTGCTTGACTACTTTGTCATTCACTAACTGCTTTGTCTGTGCCTCCATTGTGAACTGATTCAAGTTTCTTGTGAATTCAGGACTCTAATTACTGGACTATGTCAATTAATAACAAGTGGATACAGTAAAAGACATTTTAACATTAAGAAAAATGTGAGAATTAATCTTTCTTCTTCTTCTTCCTCGAACGCTCCGCACTGACCTCTTGTTAACCATTCTGTGTGATTTGTATGTGATCTGAGCCTAAGAGTGAGTGTATGTTGTGCCAGTTATGCGCCTACAAGTAGGCCAGAACATCTGATTTCTGCGCTGCTTTTTATTTACTAGGGTAGCTTCTCTAGGACTCTACATCAGTCGCCTCTTATGACATGCCTTGTAGATCACAGTGGTACTATTCTTTGCTTTCCTTGTGGGTCCCAACACCACACATGGGGGATTTCTAGAAAATTCTATCCTTGCGCTGATGGTACACTCGAAATAAACTACTGCTGCCTGTCCGACTTGACATTTTCCTCAAAAGTATATAATTTATCTTGCTTTACTCTATCCCCTCCAATATGGTCTTCAACCATGTATCATGTCTTTTAATGTAGCAAAATACAGTATTCATATAAGTTTTAATTTTTCTAAGTACACTGTACCCCCTGCTCTTCTTCTGTTTAAAAACTTTTTAAATACAAGAAATTATAAATTGTAATACAGTATATAAAAATTATGTCAACTTTGCAAGATGTCTAACATAGTTTATGTTATGAATGTGGAGGTCATGGCAGTAAGTTGAGTAACTGAGAAACAATGGCCTGGCTGGAGTCAGACTTTTACAGAAAAATGTAGTTATAGTATTTGAGTATTTAACACACTACCGGCTACAACATTACATACTAACTTGAAGTTGACTAACACACACTTTGAGTTTCAGTTTTTCAAAGTGCCATAATTAGTACACACACTCACTACACACACTCGTAGTAGACACACTCGTAAGTAACTGTAATCATGTGTAATGTCAGTAAGTAATCAAGTAATGCCTCAGTAATGGTAATATAATGGTTTAACTGTTACTAACAATCACAACAGTGTAAAATGTGTTGTAGTAGTCAAATGAAAGTAAAAAAAGAATGATGAAAATGTGATAATTAAATAACGACCCATTAAATAATATGATTAAAATTGAATTGTCTCAATTGTTATTTTATTTTTATTGATGCAAATGAATGATACTAAATGATATTATTTGTATTATAATATATATTATAAGTTAGAAATAAGAACTTAGATTGTTAGATAAGAATCATGAATGCGCATGCTACCTAAGTCACTAAGTCTAGTAATACTTGTTGCTTACGCTGTTCTGTTTTACATATATAATTCAGATCTGTCAATATATGTTTTAAAAAACAAACGTAACTGTTGACATGTTATAAAGTCGTTGCTCGCTTATTTATTAATACTACACTTATCGTGTTTTGTTTTTGTGCACGGCGCGAAAAGAAAATGTAGGATGGCCTTAGTACGACTACTCTAACAAAACACATTTTTATTTGGTTGGCTTGGTTATTTCCCCGTTTTGATGTGGCCTCCATCTTGTATCATGTCATTATCTATCTTATAACAAGAAGGGTTCTTTCCTGAAACCCACAGGGAAAGCGAAAGAAAGGGAAGCCTAGAAATATACAAAGACGAGATTTGGAGGCAGAGATCAACAATATAAAGAAGAGAAGGAGAGAGATAGTTAGAGATAGGAAGACTTGGAATGAGTTGGCTGAGGGCCCATACCGCAATGCGGTTTAAAAAGGCTGAGAGAGAGAGAGAGGAGATGAGTTTCTATCTATCTATCTTATTTATCTATCTGTCTTTTTATCAATCTATCAATCCCATGTGTAATCACGCCTGTCGTAGGCGACCATAAAATGAAAGTGGTGGGCATATCCTTTACAGGACTTTGACATCAACAAAAGTAAACGAGTCGTCGATTTTCTAGGCACCATTATAAATTTAGTAGTATGCCATTGCTTTCTGAAAGGTGAGGTCTATTTTTACCATTCGTAAAATTCCACGCTAACAAATTTGCTTCCAAACTGCCGGCAGCGTAGTTTGAACCAGGTACGCTTGGGTTGTGATCGAGCTCACTACCGCTTGCTACAGAAGCCCACCGCTTAAGCTACAGGTGACCATACAACTCAATAATTCATTGTTGTCCAACGTTTTTATATGTTCAGGTACACCTGAGTGATGGCTAGGGAGGTGGGGGCACCGTTGGGCGATTGCATTAATAATACGAGCAATCATCATCCTCAAGTAGCGTGTCCCTTCCGGAGCTTGGCTCCCATGACAGCAATCCTGAAAAACTCTCTGTTCTGTGCAAGTTGATCGGCGTCAGCAGCGGTCATTCTCAGATCGTCAATGACATCTTGCATCCATCGTCTTCTAAGTCCTCCTCTCTTCTTCTTCCAGGTACCATTCCGTCCAAAATTATCTTATGTAGGCACTCATGTCGTTTGATGTTTCCGAAATATTTAATTTCCATTGATTTAATACTCTTTTTTTAATAGGTAACTCTCTTTAATATCAAGCTGTTGCAGAGCAGAAGCATTTGTTGTTTTCTCTGCCCATGATGTTCTAGGTATAAGTACACTTCTGTAGCATTTGCATTCAAAGGCATAAATGATCTTCTCCGCCGATTTGTCAATGGTCCATGTCTCACAACCATATGTTGCCAAGAGAAAAACGCAGGATCTTAACTTGATTATTGTTCGATTCCATAGGTCAGTTAGTTCTTTTAGTTTTTGCAGGGGCAATGCTCAGCTTTCTTTTAATTTCTTTTATATCATTCCCGTCATTTGTCAGCAATGCCCTAAGGTATTCAAAATTGTAGACTTTCTATTTTGTGACGGTCGACACGTTAATTAGCCATCAATTCGGTTTTATCAGTTGTAAATATCTTTGTTTTCATTGTATTGCTATACAGGTTTTCTTCTTCTTCATCGTCGAACGCTCCATATCGACCACTTGTTAACCACTCTTTGTGATTTGCGTGGGATCTGGGCCTAAGAGCGATTGTATGTTGTGCCAGTTATGCGCCTACAAGTAAGCCAGCTCATCCGATTTCTGCAATGCTTTTTATTTACTAGTGTAGCTTCCCTAGGCCACCACCACAGTTGCCTCTTACGACATGCTTTGTAGGTCGCAGTGTTACTATTCTTTGAGATAGCATGACAAGAGTGGCGAAACACGTAAAATAACAAAGTACTGTATGTAGTTTTACAAAATACAAAAACAATACCTAGCAACGTTTCGACCAAAATACCGTTATCAAGCAAAGGATACGACAAAAGTGAAGAAATTCAAGTTTTACACGGCACAGTACATATATAATCAGACAATAACGGACCTAAAATGCCGTTAGAAATTTATTGTGTGATTCTATATGTACTGTACCGTTAAGTACGAATTTCATCACTTTTGTTGTATTCTTTGCTTGATAAAGGCCTTTTGGTCGAAACCGTTGCCATGTATTGTTTTTATAAATCTACAGTACTTTGTTTTTCCGTGTTTCGTCATTGCTACATAATTTTACTCTTATATCGATCGATATGACAAGAGTATCAAACACAGACCTGTGGATAAGAACAGGGCTGGAACCCATGATGCCCCAGATCAGGGGGATCAAATTAAGATGGGTTGGGCATACCCTACGGAAGAAACCGTCGAGTGTAAATAGACAAGAACTTGAGTGAAACCCACAAGGAAAATCAAAAAGGGGACGTCCTCTACAGACCTGGAAATGGAGTCTTCTTGAAGAACTGAAGGATACGGAACTGTCTTTGGAAGATTAAAAAAGAGCAGTTACTTGGAAAAGTATAGGACAACTGTTGAAGCCATATGCTCCACGAGGAGAGAAATAAGTCAAATAGTAATTTTAACAAAAAAGGTATCACAAATGAACATTTAATCCTGACTTATAATCCTGACGTTTATCAGAGGACTATCATCATAGCACTTCAGACGTGTCAATAGGTGCTTCGATCTCCGCCTCAACACATCCAGCAGCGTCCATCGGCCCAACACGCCAGTTCAATTTTACACTTTCCCTGACAGTTAATTAAAAAAAATAGTGTATTAACATTTTTCACCTTAAAAACAAATTATACTCACAAACAAGGGATAGAAAGCAAAAGGTTATCCACGCAAAATCTGGACCACATAAATAACAGAGGCAATGAAAGACGCCAAAAAACGACGTACAAAGCGCACACAAGATCCCGTTCTAGAAGTCTCTTCTTATCCTAACATTATGAGGTAAAACATATTCAAGAAAAAAAGGAAAAAATAAATTTGAAATTTAACACTGTATATTCGCTGCAAGTTGGAGAAATTCTGCATTAACATATTTTCCAGGACCAGGCAATTCTGGTTAGACCAACCAGTTTGACTGATAGAAAGGAGATTTATAGAACAGGCTCTTAAAAGTCCATAAAGTGTTTTCACTGCTTCTGTTATTTCTGTGGTCCACTTTTGCATGGACGACCTTTTGCTTTGTATCAGAGTAACATTGCTCTTTGAGGCGCATTGTCTGTTGGTAATCAGCTTATGTTGCCGAACCATTTAATTTTTTTTTTTTTAAGAAGTTCAGTACTGATGTTGTACCCACAATTGTTTCCTGATGTCTTCATTTTCAAATCGGTCTCTTCTTGATACTCCCAGCATTCTGCGTAGACATTTCCTCTCTTTTATCTTTCTTATATTATTTGATGTCAGCGTCCAGGTTTGGCATTGATAGCATAATGTGAGAAGAAAGATTGTGTTGAACAATGCTATTTTAGTGTTCATTGTGACATGTTTGCGTTTCAAAATTGGCGCCATTTGTCCTAATGTTTGATGTTTTTTCTTGCATCTATGTTAGATTTATTAGTTATTCTTCTGTTTGCTGAAAAATTATCATTTTTCATTTGTAAATTCTTTGACTTGTTTTAATGGATGTTTGCATTGGTAGCGTTTCCTCTCTAGCGAATGTCATTACTTCATTTTTGTCTATATTTATTCTCATATTGTATTCATTGCATGTTAAATGGAGTCTGTTAATGTATTGCGGTAGCTGTTCCTCTGTTGTTGATATGATTGCCTAATCGTAAGCAAAAATAAATTCGTTTAAGAATTAAGAAATGTTAACATTAACATTGTCTATATATGTGTGTGTTTTGTTAACAAATTAAAGGGTATAAAGAAGAAGGATTAGCTTCATTTCATTGGGCTTCTCCATATGATTCGCTCCCTCTCTGCAGAAATGTCCCGCCACCTGCCAAGGTTACTATATAAAGCATGAACCCTGTAGCTCTAGCAACAATCCAAGTGATCTCCAGAAAAATAGAATCATGAACAGAATGGTACAGTCCAGTTTTGAACCCATGATCTTCTGTTGGCAGCACAGCACATGAATAAGCTGCAAGCACCTGCAGACAAGATGATATTTCTTAGACTCACTGTCAGCTATACAAGCCCTGGAGGCTAAATCTGCTGACAGCACAGTTCAAAACCTAAAAATGAGAACTTGCTCTGCTTTCAGAAAAGGCAGAAATTCACTTGCAGTGGATTCCATCTCACTGTGGCATTGCATGCAATGAGAGTGCCGATGTCTTAGCTAAGGAGGGCAGTGCCAAAGAGCAAATTTACCAACCCTTGTCTTTTCAAGAGGTCAAAACCCTCATACAGATAAAATCTGCAGTAGACTGGAAGACAAACACTGGATATGATTATGGAAAAGACTCCTCAAAGACCTAAGCAGAACAGACCAGGTCATTATATTTCGACTACGCACCAGACACTGCAGACTCAACAAACACTTATATAGACTAGGAATAAGTCAAACAGCTCTCTACCAGTGTCAGCAGGCGGAACAGACACCAGAGAATATCCTGTAAGACTGTCCTCTCCTGTGTGAGCTGAGAAGCAACATGTGGCCACACCCAGTCGACCTGAAAACTAAGCTTTGGGGAAACCTGACAGACCTGAAGCTGACTGCCCAGTTTGTGGTCCACAGTAAATTAAGTGCATGACCAGAGATCGCTGAAGAAGAAGAACCCATGATCTTCAGAACACAAGACAAACGGCTTAACCACTTAGCCCACACCATCTTAATGGTGAAACACGCAAAATGTATTGTAATTTTACAAAATACAAAAAAATACACAACAACGTTTTGACCAAAAGACCTTTATCAAGCAAAGGATACAACAGAAGTGAAGAAATTCACTGAACGATCTCACCCAGTCAGAAAATTTGCAAAGTAGTAAAAGCTCTTTGGCGCAGAAATAGATGGCATTAAAAAATCATTAAAGAGTGTTTACCATACAATGCAGAAGGAATGCAGCACTCAGTCAGAAAAGGCTGCAAAGTACAAAGGCTCTTTAGCGTAGATCCAAGCCCAAATATATTGCGATAAACAGATCATTAAAGGGATTTGTACAGCGAAGGGAAGGAAATTGTTTGACTGTCAGCAAAACGGACTCGAACATTTCCTAGGTCAAATTTCGGATGCGCTCGTTCTACCCTAGTAGAGGTCTAACGGGACGCAACGTCTAACAGTTCTTGGCAAAGACTGTGTATATATCACAATAAGAATGATCAAAATGGTTGAGCAGAACGAACGAAAACAAACAAGAAATTCACTTCTTACATGGCACACTACAAATAGATCGCACACCATCTTAACAACAAAACACATATATATATATTCAAAATAAAATGTTACAACACCATGTCTATAAAATGTGTGTGTCCAACATATTTTTTAATTGTACATTTAGTCAACTTCAAAACATGAATATGGTACCACACCCAAGTCCCACAACAACAACAACAACAGTAAGAAAGCTACAGATGTAAAATATTACCAAACATAAATAATGATCTATATGACCAGAGTCTAAACAGCAAAACGTGGGGAAAAAAAGATCTCAAGAAATTGTTATTGTAGTATGCAAAATGGTCTAAGATTATTGACACAAATGAGTCATATCTAAGAAAGATAACTCTGAAAATAACAATGTGGAAGGGACATAATTACAATAAGTAAAGAGATGAAGGAGAGAACAAGACAGATTCCAGTGAATCAAGAGGTGAAAAAAGACTCTTGATAGGATACACTGTGAGAATATTCAAAGGGAATATAATCAGCCTATCATCAGCCTGTACAAGCTACTTGATGATGATGATCATCATCAGCCTACATGACAAAAATTAAACTCATAATATATAAATCAAATGTGTGCTCAGTCTTACTCTATGGATCAGAGACTAGAAAACAAGTACCAATACAGAGAGTCGCATAAGATTCTTTGAGAGAAGATGATTCTGAAGATTTCTCAGAATTTGTTGGGATCAAAGAATACCTAATACTGAGATCCCTGACCCACAGGCATCAACAATATCAATGAGGAAATAAAAAGAAGATGATAGAAGTGGTAGGACATACATTAAGAATGCAGAAGACTAGACTCCTACATGTGGCTTTGAAATGGAATCCGGGAGAAAAGAGGGGTAGGCGAAGACTTAGAGAGACATGGAGACGAACTGTAGACATTACCAAAATCTGGCTTGATTAAGACAGATCTGATTTGATGAAATTGTTTAATGCTGTCAATAAGAGTTTAGAGAATAAAGAAATAAAGAAGTGGTTGATACAAATAAGAAAAACGCAAAATTTTGGACATATAAAAACACATGATTCTCTAGAGAAGATAACTGTGGAGAACATGAGAGTTGTTAGTAAACTTGCTTCTTAGACTAGTGGTTCGGGTTCAATTCCACAGTGGACATGGAATATTTTTCCAATAGTAATGACTCTCAGGTCGACCCAACCACAATTGGTTACCAGGAAAAGCACTGGTAAGTAAAGGCGGCCGGCAAGATGTTGACCACATCATCCATCGTATGCAGAAGGTCAATATAAAATACGAGCCTTACACTGTATTCCTCAATATAACTTGAGGTATGAAAGGGAAAGAATACCATGGATAGAAAAAGAAAGAACACTGATGTCCTGAAAGAACTAAATGTTAAAGAGAATTGGCTGATAAACAACATACTATACAGAAAAATTACATACTTTGGCCACATCAAGCATCATGATGGCTTGGAAAGAACAATATTATAGGGCAGGGTCCCAGGACGCAGGGGCAGACCAAGAAGATGATATTAAAGAAACCATGAATAAGACCATCGACGAAGTGGGTGAACTGGCTAGAGACAATTTTAGATGTGCTGCAAAGAGAGCAACGTCCTATAAAGGAGGGTCTCTGTGGCTGAGTGGTTAAGCCCTTTGCCTTGTGAGTCGAAGGTCGTGGGTTCGAGTCTGGACCGCGCCGTTCTGTTCACAAGTGCAGTTTTTTCCAGAGACCCTAGGATTGTTGCCGGAGCTATAGAGTTCGTGCTTTGTGAAATACTCTTGGTGGGTGGCGTGCCATTTTTGCTGAGAGGGACCGAGCCAGATGGGGTAAAACCCGGGGCCAGAAAGTCAATCCTTTGGCTTTTAAACCCTTTAAACACCTTGATGATGATGAAAGGGTTCGTTTACTTTGATACTGGGCAGATACTGGGAAGGAGAGGAATACCAAGGAGAAGATGGGTGCAGGAAGTCATAGATGAGTTGAGAATGACTGTGGCAAATGCTGGACATCTCACACAGAACAGAGAGGCATTTAAAGCTGATGTCCTGAGAGCCAAGTTTCCGCCTGTGTATTTCCAGGTCCCGTAAGGGAGAAAAAAATAGTAACACTGCGACCTACAAGACATATTGTAAGAGGTGACTGAGGTAGGGGCATAGGGAAGCTACTCTAATAAATAAAAAGTGTCGCAGAAATCGGATGTGCTGGCCTATTTGTAGGCGCATAACTAGCACAACGTACAATTGCTCTTAGGCTCAGATCACATACAAATTATAAAGAGTGGTCTAACAAGTGGTCGATATGGAGCATTCAAAGAAGAAGAAGCCAAATTCCGACAGGGATAAACTCAAGATGATTTGAATTCAGGCATAGTCATGGTGCTTAATATAGCACATCTGACTCATTTTTGCATGAAGGCTTACTTACTTTCCTTATCACACCAGTGTCGTTTGGGCATTCAGGTGTACCTGACTCCAATTTCTGAGGTAATGATGATGATGATGAATGATTTAGCTTTTATAATATTTACTGCAACACAGCTAAACACACACATCATTCTCAAAGATACATTACAAAACATCAGAATATTAAAAGCTAAAATTTACAAGAAAACAAACATATAACAAATAACATTCAGAATATTATGGCTGAATTGTTAAATACCCCGACAAAAATGGAATAAACTGCATTACATAAACAAATCAAAATATACATACAAAAATGTAATTAGTAATATTTAAAGCAAGTACTCTGTATTTCTTACAATGTTTCTGATCAACAAGCATTAAATACATGCATACATCCATATCTTACAGAATTAAATATATGGGTTGCTTTTTTAGCCCGCTATACATGTACGATATTTCCCCCATTTGTCAGTTATGTCTGGGTATTTGTAGGTAAGTGGTTAAGCTTTTGCTTTGCGAGTTAAAGGTTTGAATCTGGACCGCACCATTCTGTTCCCAAGTGAATTTTTTTCCAGAGACCCCTAGGATTGTTGTCAGAGTTATAGAGTTCATGCTTTGGGCAGTACTCTCGGCAGGTGGCGTGCCATATCTCCAGAGCGGGACCGAGACATATGGGGTAAAACTAGGTGCAATGAATTCAATTCTTCAGCTTTAAAACTCTTTTATCAGCTATGTCTTCAGGTGTAGTCATGGCGTCACTGACTGATTCTTGCGTATTGACTTGCTTTCCTTAACAGCAATGTTCTTCGCTATTCAGGCAAGCCTTACTCCTTACTCAGAGGTGCTTGTAATTTAGAGCCCCAAGTAAAGAATAATCTCGATTGTGCAAGTTATGTATACCGATAGATACGACACAACAGGAAAACCATGAGAGAAATCCAAGTAGATACATCAATCAACACAGAACAGGAGTTGTTAGTCTAAATACACTGAGATACATGCTTGGGAGGAGATCTGAGCAATTATGGACATGTCAATGTGCGATGAAGATGATCCTCAAATGAACAATGAAGGATTAGGGTTTCCTATAGTTCAACTACGTACCATGTGCGTGCCAAGAATTTTTGACCCACGCTGGCCTCGAACCCAGGAATTTCTACAGTAAGTGGTCACAAGTGCAGTGTGTTATCAACTTTGCTATTAGCGGCCCACACAGACATGATTCCTAGGATTACTGCTGGAGCTATGGAGCTGTGTACAGTGACCGAGTCATAGATAGAAACCTGGTGCAATGAAGTCTATCATATCTTCCCTTTGTAACTTTTTAACTGTCTAAGACTCAGCTTTGCTTCTTCTTCTTCACCCTTCAACCCTAGGGAGGCTTAGGTCGACAACCAAAGTCTTCCAAGCTCTCCTATCCAAGGCCATCTTTTCTAGATCTCTCCACATTTTCTTGCATTCCGTCTCCAACTCCCACCTCCAGATGTTCCTGGGTCTTCCCTTACTCTAGTGTGTTCAGCATTTGTCCATCTGTTTTCGTCCAGTCACAGGACGGCCAGCCCATTGGTCCTCATTTCCTGTGCTGTCTTCTCAGTTTCGAACATCGTGCAGACATTCCAGGTGCCCACTCCTGGAGATCTTCCAGGTTGAAAGAAGGCAGCTTTGTTTGGTAACGAGAAATATTTTGTGATAACTGCACCAACAACTGGTTACATTTTTCTGTTTCAGGAGCATGTTTTCCGAATGTTTTCATATACCTTTCCTCACAATTGCATATATGAGAGTTGCAGTAGTGTAGTTGTTAGTCAACTCATTTCTTAGACGCATGGTCTGGGTTAAATTCCAGTGGGCATGGAATATTTTTCCAACTGTAACGCCTCTCAGATCGACTCAGCCTCAATTGGGTGCAAGGAAAAGCACTGGGAAGTAAAGGTGACCGTCATGATGTTGACCACATCACCCACTGTGTGTTGATAGCCAATGAAAAATACAGGCCTAACACTGTATTACCCAATATACCTCGAGGTATAAAAAGGGTTTCTTTACTATTGCATACATAATCTACCAGCAGTTTCAACATACATACACAAATTGCTACTGGATTTAAAAATCATACAACAGTATATAGTCACTTAACAATTGCTACTGAGAGGGAGCTCTAACACAAAACAATGCAACAGCATTCATGATAATATGTTCTTAGGCAAACAAATGTCTCAGCTTTTGAACACTTGTACAGGACTAGATCCCCTCATCTAGAACATAACTCTTAACTGTCAACCTCCTAATATCTTTCTTCATTTCTCCAGTATTGAGAGTCACAGCCATATTAAAAAACCCACATAAAAACAACCCTGTAATTACTGCCTGTAATACTACTTTTAGGGCGGTGTAGGACAGGGGGCATGATCATGAGGAATTTAATAGTCACATGGTTAGTGCAGTCGCAGCGAAAATGGTCAGGTTAGGAGTTTTTCTTTATGCCCTGACGAACAAAAAATCCTTGGCCTTGTCGGGGATCTAACCCGAATGGGAGCATGCATCCTAATCTATTCAGACAGACGCACCTCACAGCCACATAACAACATTTAAAAAGTGTCACCAACTAAATTATGAAACCATAACATAGAATCTTACAGCAACACTGAAAAAAATGAAAATGATTTGTAGTCTTTGCAGGCCCACCCTCTCTATTCTGTGATGACCTTGACGTTTAGAACACTAACACATGCAGGCCATTCTTCTCTGTTCTTGGCTGTCCTATTTATTGTGTTCCAGCTGTGATTCATTTCTTTCAGTTTCTGTTCTACTATTCTCCTCTGTGACATTTTGGCTCTTCCATGTTTTCATTTACCCTCTTGTGTCCATTTCATTGAAATTTTCATGACAGAGTTAGTCTCCTTGCGTAACACATAACCTATCCATCTCCAGTATTACTTAGAGAAGATGGTGTTCATGTTCTTTTGCTGACACTGTGTAAGTAATTCTTAGTTAGAGATAGCCCTTGGCCAGAACATGAGTAAGATCTTTCGTACTCAAGTTGTATTGAAGGTGACAAATTTGGATATGTCTTGTTTATCCTTCCCCAACACTTTTTTTCAAACTTCAGGGTCGTCCGTGTCTTGTCTGGGCCGCACGGGAAGCAAAGAAAAGTAACACTGCAACCTACAAAGCATATCATAAGAGGCGACTGAGGTAGGGGCCTAGGGAAGATAACTTAGTAAATAAAAAAGTGTCACAGAAATCGGATGTGCTTTCCTACTTGTAGGTGCATAACTGGCACAATGTACAGTGCTCTTAGGCTCAGATCACAAAGAGTGGTTTAACAAGTGGTTGATATGGAGCATTTGAAGAAGAAACCTCAGGGTGTAAAATATGTCACTTCATATTTGTAAACACAAGTATGCAGGAGGTAGACAGACACATGCTCAACATCATTTGCATGAACTTTACCCACAACTCTACTCGATTCAACAAGTGAACGATCTATGCGTCACGCTATTTTGCTCCACATATTAACATTGCATACAAGATATATACATAATAACTTATTCTTTCTTCCTTGATAAAACACAGAAAATGAAATAAACTGAAGAAAATTAGAAACGGAAAAGGGGTCAAAGGCTCATGAGGTCATGGTGGTAACATGAGCCAGGGTTAGCGAGAGGGCGCGCTAACCAAGACCCTGCCCCCAACCTCCACGCGGTGACCCTGGAAACAGACTATGGTTCCGGTCTGGCTAAGAGGGCAGGGATCGGGGAGAGAAAACTACTGGTAGTGGTAGCAGTGCAAGTACGGAAACACGATAAAGATACATACAAACAAAATGCACAAATCTCCTGACCGATGTCCAACAAGATATTGCCCAAGTCCCAGAACGCAAAGAAACAGCAACGAAACGTCTCAGACATGGATGAGAGGTCCATCCATCGTATGCCCACGTAGGGCGAAGCTCGAAGCCCTGAGGAGGGGGCAAACATTGCCAGCCCGTCGGCAAGAATAAATAAGACAGGACCGTAACGAATAAAAGTCTACCCTCGTGTTGGTGCGAGAGAAGATTGCAGCTGACCCCGCATTGGTAGCCTGGTGCAGATACATGTACTGGGCAAGGTTTGCGAGCGAAAGAACAAGTTGCGTTTAGTGCATAACGAAACTACCCGCCCTGGGAAAACCGTGCAAGGTACTGTGCGATTAAAATTAACATCCCGGAAGAACTGAGGTTGGTGAGGCCTAACGGAACTGCCAGCCTTGGGGCAACCGGGCAAGGTTCGATTGCAGTCGTAACTAACATCCCCGGAATAACTGGGGCGGGTGATGGCGGCGAGCGCAAAATCCTCAGTTACGCTGATAGTGCCGACTGAAACGAACCTCTACATTGTTTGTACTCGGCCCCATGCCAGTGCTTTCGAGGTAAATTGCAAATTGCCACGACAATCACGCGTCTAGAAGAGGCTGAGAATGTTCCTTCCCCGGATCAAACTCAAAATGTACGGTAAAGCAAGGCCGACAATGTACGGATCAAACAGGAAGTCCGGGTCCTGAACATTGGCGAAGGCCGATACTTTACACGGTGTTTTATACGAGTAAGACGCCGTCCGAGGACAAGCTGACAAGCCCGAGAAATATTTCTCAGTCAGAACGGGTAAAGCAGGTAACTCACTGTCTTGGCGTAGATCACAAAGCCCAAATATACGGCAAAAGTTGATCGAAAAGGCGTAGATCCGAAAGGATCGTACCTAGGAAAGCTCACCTAGTAAATCAAAAGCTGGCTGAAAACGGACGGGCGGGCCTAGTCACCATGGGCGCACAATCGTCCCGCGAGATCACTCCGTTCTTGCCAGTGGACCAATTATACATCACAATAAGAATGATCAAATTGGCCGTGAAGAATGTTAGCAGAAGAAGAAGAAGAAGAACCCTAGGGAAAGCTCACCCTAGTAAATCAAAAGCTGGCTGAAAACGAACACCCCACCGAAGGATAAGCAACTGGGCTCCAATAGGTGTTGAAGGCTGGTGCACGTACATCACGTTCTGATGTGTGGCTGTTTATATATCACAATGAGAATGATTAAAACAGGCCTAGAACGATCGAAGAAGAAGAAGAAACGGAAAAATGCAAATAAATTTCAAAACAGTGACACTAAAACATGTCCAGTAAGAAAATGACGGTAGATCTAAGAACATCGCGAATAATATTAAAGCTTTTGAGATATGAATATACCAAAAATATGGAGTGTGTTACAAGGAAACAAAAAAGAAATACATAAGAAATTTTGTAAAAATTAGGAATGAAAGGGATAATATTGATGAAATATGTAACACTGAAGAAACTTCTTTTCTGGGATCCTGTTTTGCCTCACAGCGTCAGGATAAGAAGAGATTTCTAGAACATGCTTTTGTGTGTGCTTCATAAACCTTGCTTTTATAGCCTATGTTATCTCTGTGGAAAGCAGTTGAGCAATTGACCAGGCTGCTATTATAAATTCCCTAGTAATGGTGGTGAATCTACAACACTAACCAGACTGCAAGAATTCCAGGTCAAGTGTGGTGTAGCTAGACAAGAACACTATGCTGGCAGCCAAAGAAGAATAGTAAACCAACAAAGAAACGGGGTCGTTGGTCACCACATGCTGCGAGACATACTGAAGGGGAGATCAGAGCACTTATGGACTAATTGGTTCGAGCAGTGATGTTGATCCGATGCCTAAATTAAATTCCCATTCTGCGTGGATGGTCTTTTGCTTTGTATACTCTGTATCGGGGTGACATTGCTCTTTGAGGCCGATTGTCTGTTGGTGGCGGAACCATTTAATTTGTTGTTTCTTGATAAAGTTCAGTACTGATGTTGTATCCACTTTTTTCCTTATATCATCATTTCTAAATTGGTATCTTCTTGATACTCCCAGCATTCTGCGAAGACACTTCATCTCTGTTATGACTAGTTATTGACGAAACAAATGTGTAATATAATATTGACAAGATGTGTAATATTGAAAACATGTTAAAAACACCAAAATCTGTGTTTGCAACTCTGTCCTACCATCTCAGTCTGAGAATCCGCCGAAGACACCCGTTAACAAAGGTCTGAATCTTATTTGTATTTAACTTAGTGACTCGTCACGTTTCGACCATACAGCAACACAGATTTCACACTTGAGCTGAATATCCTGAGCTTTGTTTTCGTGGAGATGGCAGTGGACTTTCACACTGTGTTCAGTATAGCAAAGGCTTGACTGGAGCTGAGGCCTTTAGGCCAGACAACTGTTTTTAGAACAGCATTTTCAGGACCGATTTTGTCTTCTCTCCACATCTCTTCTCACTTAATCAGGATGCAGAAGATATACATAAAAATAAACATATCGTTACCGTAAACAAAAATGCATGAGAATAAAATTAACTCTTACGTACAAACATAAGCTACATTAACTGTACAACATTCTGGAGATAAAAATTAAAATAATACTATAAATAGATAAACAAATAGGCAAGAAAAATTCATCAACACCAAAAGTCCTTCTCAGGGTTACATCCAGATCAACACCAAAAGTCTTTCTCAGGACTCCACACATACCAGAACACAATATTCAACAGTTCTAGGACTAGTCCCAGGCACACCAAGAAAAAATACCAATACACTCTTATATAACCAAAAAAGACATCCGTCTTAGGTTGAAAGAAGCGTGTCTCTGCCATATATAGGTGTAATACTTCCACTTAACTAACAAACTTCTTCTTCTTTATTCTTCACCGTTCAACTCCCAGCGGAGCACAGTTCTTCAACAAACTTCTTCCAGCTCTACCACTCTCTTGCAATCCCTTCCAATTCTTTCCATGTTTTACCTATCCTTTTAATATCTATAGCTCTCTGCTCCAGGTATGTCTAGGCCTTCCCTTACTCCTCTTTCCCTAAGGTTCCAAAACAGTGCCTGTCTTGCAATGCTTCTGGTCGGTCTTCTCAATGTGTGTCCTATCCATCACCAGTGTCTCTTCCTTAGATCTTTCTCCACACCATGAAACTAACAAACAAACAAAACAAATTAATGAGGCCATGGAGATGTGATTTTATAGAATAATGTTAAGAATCCCATGAAATGATAAAGATAGTACTGTAGATGTGCAGAAGAAATGTCAATGAAAATAGGAAGGAGACTTCTGACAAAACATCAGAAAAAAGCATATACTTGATATTGGGTACATAATTCTCGTCCGTGTGTTGCCGGGCCCTCAAGGGACACAAAGAATACTAACACTGCGATCTACAAGGCATGTCATAAGAGGTGACTGAGGTAGGAGTCTAGGGATGCTACCCTAGTAAATAAAAAGCAACGCAGAAATCAGATGTACTGGCCTACTTGTAGACGCATAACTGGCACAACATACAATCGTTCTTACGTTCGAATCACATACAAATCACAAAGAGTGGTTAACAAGTGGTCGATATGGAGTGTTTGAAGAAGAAGAAGACTACTCTGTAATCCTTAACACATTAACCACCAACTGCAGCAGCTTGTGGTAGTTTTTTCTTTCATGTTTGACCATGTATCGCAGACTGCGTCACAATTTGTTTCTTTGTAATATTAGCTCAAAATTGATCAAAACACATTCTGATTGTTATTGGTTTATAATGTATTCCTGTGCACTCTGCTAGGATGGGATGAAAATACATACATTTATCTACAGTATTACATTCTTCTTCTTTACCCTTCGCCTCCAGGGAGGCATAGGTCTGCAACCAAGGTCGTTCAAGCTTACCTACCCAAGACCATCTTTTCAAAATCTCTCCACATTTTCTTGCCTTCCATCTTACAGAATTACATTCGTCTTCTTCTCCCCCTTAGGGAGGCTTAGGCTCGCAACCAAGGCCTTCCAAGCCCACCTATCCAAGACCATCTTTTCCACATTTTCTTTCATTCTTCATTACAGAATTCTTCTTCCCCCTTTGCCCCTAAAGAGGTTTAGGTCAGCAACCAAGGCCTTCCAAGCCAGCCTATACAAGGCTATCTTCTCCAGATCTCTCCACTCTCTTCCTATTTTCTTGTATTCCGTCTTACAGAATTACATTTTTTGTCTTCTTCTTCTTCCCCCTTAGCCCGCAACCAAGGCCTTCCAAACCTACCTACCCAAGACCATCTTTTCTAAATCTCTGCACATTTTCTTGCACTACGTCTTACTGAATTACATTCTTCTTCTACCCCCTAAGTCTGCAACCAAGACCATCTTTTCCAGATATCTCCACATTTCCTTGCATTCTGTCTTACAGAAATAAATGTGAGTCTTCAAATTTCATCAACAAATAAGATTATGAGAACAAAATCTACTTTATACATACACCTGCTGAGCAAAAAAGTGAACAAAAATTAACTTGGCGACAAACAAAAAATTTGTAAACACATTTTTCAATCGTCAATTGATGACCATTTGTCATTAACCCTTATAAACCAAGATCTCGATATATAGCTTTGGAATTTTTTAATCTCTGGAAATGTCAGCGAAAAGACAAAGGGTATTCTCTATCTCAGTTGTGTAAGTTAAGCATAATGATAGGTGCGGCAAGATGAGAAAACTATGAGAGAATCCTCAGTAGATACATCAATCAACACTGAACGGGAGTTGTTAGTCGAAATACATGCTTGGGAGGAAATCGGAGCAATTATGGAAATGTCTGATGAATTTGATACTCAAATGAACAATGAGCTTTAGAATCTAAACATCTATCCTGACATCCTGAAAAATCGACCTGACAAAACTTTGTCGATATTTGTAGGTGATCGAATATAAATTTTGTACAATTGTGCCGTTGGTTTTACTAGTTGGTTTTGCAAGATGGTGGACATGTTCTAATACTTTGATGATAATTTAAATGATTTTTAAAGTTTATTTGTGATGACATGCTAAAAATTCATGAAATTTCTACTGAAAAGGATAACAATAGAGCAAGCTGTTGAAATGGCTTTAAATGATTCTGTATCTTGAACATATTTTCAACATGAAAATACTGACCTAATTACGTTATCAATAGCGGTGACTGCTGCAAAGAGATCTCAGGAAGATTGGCAATAGCAATCAAGAAGTTAAACACTATGAAGAACATGTGGCAAAGCACCAGCAGAATATTAAAACTAAAAATACTGAGAACATGCATTTTTCCAGTGGCTACTTATGGTTGTGAATCATGGACCATTGCAGAAACAACAAGAACGAAAATCCAGTCCTCCAAATGAAATGCTACAGAAAGATCCTACGAATACCATGGACAGAAACAAGAAAGAACACTGATGTCCTAAAAAAACTGAATGTTAAAGACAATTGGCTGATAAACAATATACTATACAGAAAAATTATATACTTTGGCCACATCAAGTGTCACGACTGCCTGGAGAGGGAGAGCACCCGAGTGGTTACCGGGTCCCAAATTTGGGGTGTAAAAATAGAACCACTGTTACCTGCCACGCATGTCGTAAGAGGCGACTAAGGAGGTTTGACTGAAATCGGATGCATGTGTCCTAAACGTGTAGAAGTCTATGCGTTTAGGGCCTACCAAACCAATGTGCAATGTATACACGTTCTTGGCAAAGATCAAACATATCACAAAGAGTGATTAAAATTGGTCGTAAGAACGAACGCAAAGAAGAAGAAGAAGAGGCCTGGAGAGAACAATATTGGAGGGCAGGGTCCCAGGACACAGAGGCAGACCAAGAAGAAGATGATCTGGCTAGAGACAGAGTGAATTTCAGATGCGCTGCAAAGAGAGCAACGTCCTATAAATGACATGTACCTTGATGATGAATTACCTTATCAGTACCAAAAGAAAATCCCTCAACAGTGTCTGTCATCTTGCTAAGCCATGTAGAACATGTGGGTTGAATTTGACGCCACATTTGAACACAATTAATTCTCAATATATCGGGAGCTCGGGATATGCAATGTTTACATTAAATCCCCAAATATCAGGATCCCGGGATCTAAGGGTTGAGTATGATTTGCTGTGCCAGTGATGCGCCTTCAGTCATGTAGGTCAGCACATCCAATCTCGCGTATATTGGTAAATTTTCAAATACATTTTGACCAAATGCAACTGAAATAAATTTGATATTCTATAGCAAAAAAAATTGGTTTATGCAAAACTAATATCAGTGTTTTGATCTGAAATATGTGTTCGGTAAATCAGAAAATTTGACTAATAAATATTAGACTAAAATGGCATCTAAATTTATTCGCTACAAGAAAGCAACAAATGCGGTCTGCTAAAAACCTGTTAGTTTAAACAGATAGTTGGTTTAACCGTGGCCTCCGATAACATAAGACTGGCGAGTTCAGGTAAAAATTCTAGGAAATCAGACCACAACCGTTGCATGACCTTGGATTCCAGTATGGTTAGATAAAGAGAAATTCATTTTAAATACAACACAACAACATGCTAAATGAAGGTTATATTATGTTACAAATTCAGTTTCAAGCTAAGGAATATCAGTATTTATAACATTTTTCATCAATAAATAGTTGGAGATGGATAAGGGGATATTCTTCAGTCTCTTCGCGACTGTCTGTTGGATGAGGACACTAAAATCGATCAAGCGATTTAGGCAGTTTGGAGTTATCCGTTGTTCAAGTCGAACTGGATGCCTGAGAGGCAGAGTGAGAGGTATGTTTAATCAGCGAGCCACAGGAACAATCAGTATGCATACTCTTCGATATCTGTTGGGGGAGACTAAGCACCTATGGGTCTACCCGAGTGCAATGACGTCAGTTTAGTAACCAATAACCAATCATCAATAAATAACAATGGACTCATAGAATTGTGTAAAATTGCAGAAATCTGTAGTGAAACACGTACAAACAAAGTACTATAGTTTTACAAAATACAGAAACAGTGACGATAAACAGCAACGTGTCGCCATATTGCAGAAATCTGTACAGTGTCAAACACTTATAAAAACCAGCCCTCATTAAACATAAATTTTGGTTTTCCCTTCATGAGCTAGTCGACTGTATGATGCAGAGGGCCACGGTTTAACATAACTTGGCGTAAGTGGACACGACTGTACGATGATTAAAAAAACACTAGCATATCTTTACATGGATAAATATCTCACTAGAAAACAGATTAATCTTGTTTTATCATCAAATATTTATCAAGACAGAAACTACATCAACTAACAATCTTGTAGACAACTAACAATCTTGTAGACACCAACAACTAACAATCTTGTAGACAACTAACAATCTTGTAGACAACCAACAATCTTGTAGACAACCAACAATCTTGTAGACAACCAACAATCTTGTAGACAACCAACAACTAACAATCTTGTAGACAACCAACAATCTTGTAGACAACCAACAACCTTGTAGACAACCAACAATCTTGTAGACAACCAACAATCTTGTAGACAACCAACAATCTTGTAGACAACCAACAATCTTGTAGACAACCAACAATCTTGTAGACACCAACAATCTTGTAGACAACCAACAATCTTGTAGACAACCAACAATCTTGTAGACAACCAACAATCTTGTAGACAACCAACAATCTTGTAGACACCAACAACTAACAATCTTGTAGACAACCAACAATCTTGTAGACACCAACAATCTTGTAGACAACCAACAATCTTGTAGACAACCAACAACTAACAATCTTGTAGACAACCAACAATCTTGTAGACAACCAACAATCTTGTAGACAACCAACAATCTTGTAGACAACCAACAATCTTGTAGACAACCAACAACTAACAATCTTGTAGACAACCAACAATCTTGTAGACACCAACAACTAACAATCTTGTAGACAACCAACAATCTTGTAGACACCAACAACTAACAATCTTGTAGACAACAACAATCAGAACCAACAACTAACAATCTTGTAGACACCAACAACTAACAATCTTGTAGACACCAACAACTAACAATCTAGACCAACAACTAACAATCTTGTAGACAACCAACAATCTTATAGACACCAACAATGAACAATCTTGTAGACAACCAACAATCTTGTAGACAACGACAAAGAACCCAATCATAAACACCAGCGCTGTCCAACATGGTGTCCATTGACATCTGTTTCATACATTCATGGCACCCCTCGCACGTGTGTTGCCGGGGCCCGCAATGGAAGGAATGAATAGTACCACTGGAACCTACAATGCATGTTATAAGAGGTGAATGATGTAGATCCTAGGGATGCTACCCTAGTAAATAAAAAGCAGCGCAGTAATTGGATGTGCTGACCAATAGGTGCATAACTGGCACAATGTACAATCACTATTATGCTCAGATCACATACAAATCACATAAAGCGTTCGAAGAAGACATGGCACCCTATTTTACCCCACCGGTTTTAGATCTAATCAATTTTCAAACCATTTTTCAGCATTTATTTTCATAGCACTCCTAAACTTTTGCAAAAACTAAAAGAACTAACTAACCTATGGAAGGGAACTGACATAAGAACAGAAATTAAGTGTTTAAGAGCCTGCGTTTTTTTTCTCCTTGGCAACATATGGTTGTGAGACATGGAACATTGACAAAGCGGTGAAGATCATTAATGCTTTTGAATGCAAATGCTACAGAAGAATACTTAGGATATCATGGACAGGGAAAAGAACAAATGCTTCTGTTCTGCAACAGCTTGATATTAAAGAGAGCGATTAAAGAGTAAAACATCAAGAAAATTTTAATATTTCGGACATATCAAACGACATGAGTGCCCAGAGAAAATAATTTTGCAGAGAATGGTGTCTGGAAGAAGAATGAGAGGAAGACCTAGAAGACAATGGGTGCAAGATGTCATTGACGACTGAGAATGACTGCTGCTGACGTCGGTCAACTTGCACAGAACAGATTTTTTCAGGAATGCAGTCATGGGAGCCAAGTTCCGGAAGGGACAAGCTACTTGATGATGATGATGATGACTTCTATGAACCCGATCTATTTGGTTCTATTTTGTAACTAATCTACTGCCCCCTAACACCACCATTTGATTTTTCACTGGAGCAAACATCAGCATCTCAACTATATTAATATTACTATTCTATTATTAGTAGTAGAAGAAGTATTGCAGCCAACACATGGTTCCCGTGCCTCCACAAACATCAGTCAGATGAATCTCAATATATAAACAACGTTGGACAGCACTGATGTAGACAAATCGCTAACACATTGTTGTATCACATAACAATTCCGATGATCATGTCCTTGAGCTTCAATGGGCAGGGAGAGATGTCAGATCTTGTCCTAGTTGAAGAGAATCGACTCTGGATCTTGATTCTGTAACTGCGCTATATGCCTCAGCACATCTTTCTTTGTGATTATTCCCAGCAGACGTCTGTACACAGGAAATAGTAGTGCAAATAATATCAGAATTTATCATACTTAAAAAAATGCAAGATTTTATAAGAACTACTTCGATGTGCTATACTTGCCTGTCTACTCCCTAAAACTGTGCTACACTTGCCTGTCTACTCCCTAAAACTGTGCTACACATGTCTGTCTACTTCCCTAACACTGTGCTACACATGTCTGTCTACTCCCTAACATTGTCCTACACATGTCTGTCTACTCCCCAACACTGTGCTACACATGTCTGTCTACTCCTAACAGTGTGCTACACACGTCTGTCTACTACTCCACATGTCTACATGTCTGTCTACTACTCCCCAACACTGTGCTACACATGTCTGTCTACTCCCTAACACTGTGCTACACATGTCTGTCTACTCCCTAACACTGTGCTACACATGTCTATCTACTCCCCAACACTGTGCTACACATGTCTGTCTACTCCCTAACACTGTGCTACACATGTCTGTCTACTCCCCAACACTGTGCTACACATGTCTATCTACTCCCTAACACTGTGCTACACATGTCTGTCTACTCCCTAACACTGTGCTACACATGTCTGTCTACTCCCTAAAGTGTGCTACACACGTCTGTCTACTACTCCCCAACACTGTGCTACACATGTCTGTCTACTCCCTAACACTGTGCTACAAATGTCTGTCTACTCACCAACACTGTGCTACACATGTCTGTCTACTCCCTAACACTGTGCTACACATGTCTGTCTACTCCCTAACACTGTCCTACATATGTCTGTCTACTCCCTAACACTGTGCTACACATGTCTGTCTACTCCCTAACAGTGTGCTACACACGTCTGTCTACTACTCCCCAACACTGTGCTACACATGTCTGTCTACTCCCCAACACTGTGCTACACATGTCTGTCTACTCCCTAACACTGTGCTACACATGTATGTCTACTTCCCTAACACTGTGCTACACATGTCTGTCTACTCCCTAACACTGTCCTACACATGTCTGTCTACTCCCCAACACTGTGCTACACATGTCTGTCTACTCCCTAACAGTGTGCTACACACATCTGTCTACTACTCCCCAACACTGTGCTACACATGTCTGTCTACTCCCCAACACTGTGCTACACATGTCTGTCTACTCCCTAACACTGTGCTACACATGTCTGTCTACTCCCTAACACTGTCCACATGTCTATCTACTCCAACACTGTCACATGTCTGTCTCTCCCAACACTGTGCTACACATGTCTGTCTACTCCCTAACACTGTGCTACACATGTCTATCTACTCCCTAACACTGTGCTACACATGTCTGTCTACTCCCTAACACTGTGCTACACATGTCTGTCTACTCCCTAAAGTGTGCTACACACGTCTGTCTACTACTCCCCAACACTGTGCTACACATGTCTGTCTACTCCCTAACACTGTGCTACAAATGTCTGTCTACTCACCAACACTGTGCTACACATGTCTGTCTACTCCCTAACACTGTGCTACACATGTCTGTCTACTCCCTAACACTGTCCTACACATGTCTGTCTACTCCCTAACACTGTGCTACACATGTCTGTCTACTCCCTAACAGTGTGCTACACACGTCTGTCTACTACTCCCCAACACTGTGCTACACATGTCTGTCTACTCCCCAACACTGTGCTACACATGTCTGTCTACTCCCTAACACTGTGCTACACATGTCTGTCTACTCCCTAACACTGCTACACATGTCTATCTACTCCCTAACACTGTCCTACACATGTCTGTCTACTCCCTAACACTGTGCTACACATGTCTGTCTACTCCCTAACAGTGTGCTACACACATCTGTCTACTACTCCCCAACACTGTGCTACACATGTCTGTCTACTCCCCAACACTGTACTACACATGTCTGTCTACTCCCTAACACTGTGCTACACATGTCTGTCTACTCCCTAACACTGCTACACATGTCTATCTACTCCCTAACACTGTGCTACACATGTCTGTCTACTCCCTAACACTGTGCTACACATGTCTGTCTACTCCCTAACAGTGTGCTATACATGTCTGTCTACTCACCAACACTGTGCTACACATGTCTGTCTACTCCCTAATTCAGTGCTACACATGTCTGTCTACTCACCAACACTGTGCTACACATGTCTGTCTACTCCCTAACACTGTGCTACAAATGTCTGTCTACTCACCAACACTGTGCTACACATGTCTGTCTACCTATCTACATGTTCATCCTGTCTACCTAGCTTACAGTGAGGGACAAATCTCTACCCACCTTAATTAATGTGTGTGACCAAGCTCTGTTGGAGACCCAACTTATCCAATGTATGTTGGAGACCTGACTAACCCAATGTATGTGACCAATCTTTGTTGGAGACCCAACTTATCCAATGTTGGAGACCTGACTAACCCAATGTATGTGACCAATCTCTGTTGAAGACCCAACTTATCCAATGGTTGCGACCAATCTCTGTTGAAGACCCAACTTATCCAATGTGTGACGACAATTTTGTGTTGAAGACCCAACTAACCAATGTGTGTGCTGGGAGACCCGACTAACCCAATGTATGTGACCAATCTCTGTTGAAGACCCAACTTATCCATGTGTGCGACCAATGTGCTGTTGGAGACCCATAACCCAATGTATGACCAATCTCTGTTGAGACCCAACTTATCCAATGCGACCATCCTGTTGGAGACCCAACTTATCCAATCTCTGTTGGAGACCCAACTAACCCAATGCGTGTGACCAATCTCTGCCAGAAATTCAACTTACCCATTGTGTGTGACTAATGTCTGCCGGAGACCCAATTTCCGGAACATCTCCACCACAGTCTCCATGGGGGTCTGATCAGTGATAGTCACTGGGGCCTACAGACAAATAAATACAGATTAAACCCTAATGCAGAAAAACATGCACAGAACAATCCATATATGCTAAACTGTACACCTTCTTCTTCTTGGAATGCTCCATATCGACCACTTGCTAAACCACTCTGTGTGATTTGTATGTGATCTGAGCCTAAGAGCGATTGTACGTTGTGCCAGTTATGCACTCACAAGTGGGTCAGCACATTAAATTTCTGCAATGCTTTTTATTTACTAGGGTAGTTTCCTTCTACCTCAGTTGCCTCTTGCCTTGTAGGTCGCAGTGTTACTATTCTTTGCTTCCCTTGAGGGCCCCGGCAACAAACGGGTGGCTATACCATTTAGAAGTTGTGTTTGATGTCAGATTTGTACCCAATTTATCTTCGATCACCAGCAGATAACGATGGAATCTTCTCGGGCAGAAATTTTGTCATATGCAATGTTTACATTCAATACCGAAATATCAGGATCAGGGGCTTTAAGGGTTAAGTATACTCAAAATTATTGCATGTGATCCTGTAATTGGATGCTACCTCATCATCAAGTTACATGTCTCTGTCAGAACATTGCTTTCACCACAGCCTGTCTGATCAAGTTACATGTCTCTGTCAGAACATCGCTTTCATCACAGCCTGTCTGATCAAGTTACATGTCTCTGTCAGAACATCGCTTTCACCACAGCCTGTCTGATCAAGTTACATGTCTCTGTCAGAACATCGCTTTCACCACAGCCTGTCTGATCAAGTTACATGTCTCTATCAGAACATTGCTTTCACCACAGCCTGTCTGATCAAGTTACATGTCTCTGTCAGAACATGGCTTTCACCACAGCCTGTCTGATCAAGTTACATGTCTCTGTCAGAACATGGCTTTCATCACAGCCTGTCTGATCAAGTTACATGTCTCTGTCAGAACATTGCTTTCACCACAGCCTGTCTGATCAAGTTACATGTCTCTGTCAGAACATTGCTTTCATCACAGCCTGTCTGATCAAGTTACATGTCTCTGTCAGAACATTGCTTTCATCACAGCCTGTCTGATCAAGTTACATGTCTCTGTCAGAACATTGCTTTCACCACAGCCTGTCTGATCAAGTTACATGTCTCTGTCAGAACATTGCTTTCATCACAGCCTGTCTGATAAACCCTGTCTCTACCAAGTTCTCCTGCCTCTTCTAACGTCATATTCAAGGTTTCTTTGATTTCCTGCTGCCACCTTCGTCTTGGTCCTCCTCTACCTCTACTCCCAGGAACCATGTCTTTCATTACTGTTCTCTACAAACCACAGTGTCGTTGAACGTGACCTAATACTAAATTTTACAGGACGCAATTTATATAAAATAAAATGGTTACCTCATCATCATGAAGTAGCTTGTCCCTTCCACAACTTGGCTTCCCTGACAGCAGTCCTGAAAAACTCTGTTCTGTGCAAGTTGACCGGCATCAGCATCAGTCCTTCTCAGATTGCCAATGATATCTTGCACCCATCGTCTTCTAGGTCCTCCTCTCATTCTTCTTCCAGGCCCAATTCCCTCCATAATTATCTCCTCTAGGCACTCATGTCATTTGATGTGTCTGAAATATTTAATTTTCCTTGTTTTTATGCTCTTTAATAGCCAACTCTCTTTAATATCAAGCTGTTGCAGAACAGAAGTATTTGTTCTTTTCTCTGTCCATGATATTCTAAGAACTCTTCTGTAGCATTTGCATTTAAAGCATTAATGATCTTCTCTGCAACTTTGTCAATGTTCCATGTCTCACAACCATAATATGTTGCCAAGGGAAAAACGCAAGCTCTTAAACACTTAATTTGTGTTCTTATGTTAGTTCCCTTCCATAGGTTAGTTAGTTCTTTTAGATTTTGCAAAAGTAATGCTCGGTCTTCTTTTAATTTCGTCTATAGCATAATGGTTACCTACCATATCCAAAATCTTGCGCAGTTTAAGTGGAGCTGGGTCATTCGGGTTGACCGGAACATGGCTTGTAAAGTAAACAATGGAGTTGCTCACTACACCCTCGGATGTCTTGCGTGCATTGGCTGGAGAAAGAATTGTATTATGTGATAACAATTTTGATTGGATGAAAGAAGTCTGTAACAGCAAATCTAGTTGGAAGAATATTCTGTTATAGTTAATTTTATTGGATGATTGAACCACTCTGTAACAGCAAGTTTAATTGGAGAAATATTCTGTGACAACCATTTTGTTGAATCGTGGCTTCGGATAACATATGGCCGACGAGCTCAGCTAAAAATTCTTGGAAATCAGACCACAATTGTCGTGTGACCTCGTATACCAGTATTGTTAAAAACAAATTCATTTTTAAAACAACACAACATGCTAAATCAAGGTTATATTATGTTACAAGTTAACTCTTTCCCCGCTGAGTTATTTCCTCAATTGTTAAACAGTTAATTCAAGGGAAGTTAAAAACAAAAAAATCCTAACTAATCAATAATTTAACATATATATATTATTATATACTAAATTGAAGACAACTGGACAACCCAATAGAATAACAAGGTTAAAAAGTAGTAGAAGTAAAATAGTAGAAGTAAAACTAGAAAGACTTCTTATAAGGGAAGCAACTTTATGGTGCAATGTGCAGCTAATGGGGTTTAACAGACTTCCACCATGGCACAGTGTGCGGCAAAAGCGTGGAAAGAGTTCACCCGTAAACATTGGGTTATTATGATTTAGACCCTTTATAATCAATGCAACATGTCTATTTAAGTGGCCGTAATATTGTATTCATTTTACATTTAAGTTCATAACATTTATGTTAACTAATGGAAAATATATGATAATTTCATAAATAATTGTAAAAAAATTAATTATATATTTTTAAGATGTCTATTCTCATTGACCGAAGCACACCTCATTTCCCAAAAGTCATTTTGTAGAAACGCCTTACTGTTCTGATGAAGAGACCAGTGATTCTTCAAATATCTGTGCTTGGATCAGATGAACATTCTGTGCCTGGGTCACTTTGAGTCTGTTTGCAAGATTCCAGATAACTTTTTGCCTGTTTATTTTGTGTATCAAATATCATTGCGTACTCATATTTTTGTTCAATAATATCTTTTACTTGCAATGTTTAGAAATTATATACCTATTTAATGTTTATGTATGATACTATAAGTGTTAGTTCTTTAAGGGCTGCTTACTAGGCCAATTCTGTATCATTTTCTCTTGAAGGCCATATTTATTGAAATTTTTCTTTAAAATATAAAAATATTGATATTTTATAAATTTCATGATTACTGCATTTCATATTTTCCAAACATATTTAAATTCATATATGTTTTACAAATATGAAGACATTAAAGACTGTAATAAAGATGTCATTACATCCAGCATACTTTTTTTCTCTTCTGTAAAATTATTTGTCATTTGTATAATAATCTATTTTTAGACTTTTCATAAGTAGGTCACGGATATCATATATTACATGCGAGGGCTCAAAGGTGCATGGGGACAACACTGCGCCAGGATTATTGGAGCTGGCATTAATCAAGATCCTGTGCCCCACCTCCAGCGGTGACCCTGGTAACAGACTTTGGTTCCGGTCTGGCTAAGGGGCAGGGATGAGGAGAGCTACAGGTAGTGGTAGTAGTGCAAGCACAGAAAAGCAATACAGGTCCAAAATCTATGAACAAAGCACACATCTCTGGCGAAGTCCGATAAAATTTGCCCAAGCTGCGAGAAGTAAAAACAGCAGTGTACGAGTCGTCTGCGAACAAATGTTAACTCCCTGGAGTAAATGGCAGCACCAAAATTAAAGGGATGAGAGGTGCATCCGGAGTAGAGACGTGGGTCCACATGGGACGAAACTTGGAGCCCTGTGCCCGAGTTGAGCTGCTTGTCTGGGCAGTCTCGAGATACGATAAAAGTCCGGCAAGTGTCTCTGAAACGCTGTAATGTATCGTGTCGATACATGGGAAGATTCGTGTAAACTCCATATCAACGGCTTAGCGCAGATACATTTACTGGGTAAGGTTGACCGAGCGCAAATCCTAAAGTTGCATTTTAGTGCTTAACGAAACTGCCCTCTCTGGGACAACCTGCAAGGTACTGTTGCAATAACAACTAGCATCCCTGGAAGAACTGAGGCGGGTGATGCTAACGGGACTGCCCTTCTTGGAACAACCGGGCAAGGTACTGTTGCATTTACAACTAACATCCCCAGATGAACTGAGGTGGGTGATGTTGATGACACAAAGCTGCGTTGCTAGGGCCGATTGAAACGACCCTCTACATTATTTGTGCTTAGCCCCAGTCCAGTGTTTCCCAGGACCAGGGAAAATGCAGAGTAGAAACTGCAAATTGCCACATGCGCCTCAAAAGGCTGAGAATGTTCCTACTCCGGAATAAACTCAAAGTGGTCAGTAAAGTAAGGACGACAATGCAGAGATTTGACAGGCTGTCGAGATCCGAACATTGGCGAAGGCCGACACTTTATACGGTGTGTTATACGAGTGAGACACCATCCCAGGACAAGCTTATGTCCCCCGTGAAATGTTCCTAATCCGGAATGACCACACAGTCAGAAAGGCACACAGTGGAAACTCACTGTTTGGCGTAGATCACAAAGCCCCAAAATATGGCAAAATATACGACAGAATGGATCGTTAGCTTGGGCTAGCTACCTAGTAAATAAACAGCTGGCTGAAATCGGGTGGGCGGGCCTAGTCACCATGGGCGCATAATCGCACAACGTAGATCAAGCGTTTTTGTCAAAGGATCAATTATATATCACAAGAAGAATTATAAAATTGGCTGTGAAAAACGAACGAGAGAGAGAGAAATATTACATCAAACTTATATTAAACCCACATATCTTGGATAGCCCATCCAATTAGCTTTTCAACCATATATAACATGCTTATTTTCAATGCAAAAAATGTGTATGGTTGCTAAGTATAGAGCAGGACATCAAAAATATTATTTTTAAAAACCGTAAAAACCTGAAAATGGTTAAGAGATAAGTTTAATGCTAATGAATATCAGTATTATTAACATTTTTCATCAATAAATTACCATGGACTCATAGAAGTGTGTAAAATTGCAGAAAACCTTACATTATCTATCAAACACTTATAAAAACCAGCCCCCGTTATGCAGGAATTTTGGTTTTCCCGTTTGAGCTAATCAGCCTTATGTTGCCAGGGACCACAGTTGAATAGAGACGAATGGTGTGCATTTGTTGCTGTCCTACCACTCTCCCTCCTCACCTTTCATATATTGCCCATTCTTCTTCTTCCTCTCACAGAGTGCACACTCTCCCTCGCCACCTTTCCAACAGTGTACACTCCCCCTTCCCACCTTTCCAACAGTGCACACTCCCTCCCCACCTTTACAACAGTGCACACTCTCCCTCCTCCTCTTTCACATATTGTCTATTCTCCTTTTCCTATTTCACACACACACATACCACATCCCCGCCTCCTCATCATTCCCACACACCTGCAACACAACCAGACTCCACCACACAGACATTTAAACATAACACTGACCAGTAGCCAGTAGAAGATCTCTTCTCAGTACAAAACCAACCAGGTACTGAGACTCCCGAGACACAACCACTGGGAAGCCGTTATGTTCTGTGTTCCATGCATACTCTCTAAGGAATAAAACAATAACAAACCAAGCTGAATTAATTTGTCTAGAGCATTGGCTCATTAAATGCCTATGTGTTGCTGGGGTCTGCAAGGGGAGAAAAGAATAGTAACACTGCAACCTACAAGGCGACTGAGGTACGAGCCTAGGGAAGCTAACCTAGTAAATAAAAAGCGTAGCAGAAATCAGATGTGCTGGCCTACCTGTAGGCACATAACTGGCACAATGTACAGTCGCTCTTAGGCTCGGATCACATAGAAACCACAAAGAGTGGTTAACAAGTGGTTGATATGGAGCATTAGAAGAAGAAAGGCTCATAAGTAACATCTTGTTCCGGAAGATGAAATATTTTGGCCATGTTAAACGTTACTGTGGTTTGGAGAGAACAGTAATGGAATGCATGGTACTGGAGTATGAGAAAGGGGACGATCATGATGAAAGTGGCAGAAAGACATCAAAGAAGCCTTAAAACCGCTGTAGTAGGTGAGAGAACTTGCTAGAGTCAGAGAGTTGTTTCAGGTGGGCTATCATGAAAGCGACGTTCTGCAAAGAGACATGTTACTACTTGATCACATTCTGTCTCACTAGAATGCTCACTATAGAAGAAATGTTCAAGTTTAAAGTTAGTTTGTTTGTTTGTTTTCGTTCTTATTAACAAAGTTAACCTCTCTTTGTGATTTGTGTGGTTTACGCTGAGAACGTGAGTATGCTGTGCCTCCATTAGGCCTCTACAACAGGCACATCATAATTTCAGCCAAATTGTATGCATATTATCCAACAGGACACACATATGTACAGATGGGTAACTAAGAAGATTATCCAACAGGACACACATTTGTACAGATGGGTAACTAAGATTTTACAAATAGAAAAACCTCACTTTAAAGTAGCACATCTGGAGTTGTATTGTAGCAAGGTATCAAGTAGTAAATTGAAGGATTGACCGCCCGAGTGGTTACCGGGCCCAAATTTGGGGTGTAAAGAATAGAACCACTGTTACCTGTCACGCATGTGTAAGAGGCGATTAAGGAGGTTTGGCTGAAATCGGATGCACATGTCCTAAACGCGTAGAAGTCTATGCATTTAGGGGCCTACCAAACCAATGTGCAACGTATACATGTTCTTGGCAAAGATCAAACATATCACAAAGAGTGATTAAAATTGGTCGAAAAGAACGAACACAAAGAAGAAGAAGGATTGACTTGATTGTACAGGTTTGATTCCATTTGGCTCCGTTCTTTCAGCAGAAATGGCACGGAATCTGCAGAGAGTGTTGCACAAACTCTGTAAATTCAACGACAATCCTAGAAATCTCATGAAAAAAAACTGCACATGTGAGTCGATCCGGATTCGAACCCACAACTTTCAGAACAACAGGCAAGTGTCTTAACCACTTCGTCATAGAGATCCCTATCAGATTTGACTAGTCATAGGGATACATTCAGAGCTGCATCATGTCAAGCTGAAGGTTCAAGATAGACAGTGGAACTGGGTTAGATCTATCCTTGTGAGCATCTGCAGCTCAAGTGATAGTGAGCTCGATCACAAACCCAATCGTACCTGGAAGCAAATTCGTTTTCGTGGGATTTTTACAAAAGGTAAAAATAGACCTCAACATTCAGAAAGCAATGGCAAACTACTGAACGTATAAGTGGTGCCTAGAAAATCTAGCACTCGTCTACTGTGGTTGATGGCTATATCCTGTAAAGGATATGCCATGATTTTCATTTCAATTTATCCTTGGATGTAGATTGATTGATTGAGCCATCATAATTGAACTGTCAGCAACCATGTATCTCAGATCTCTTTCTTACATAGGGATATCTCAGCTGCAGTGCACAAACTCTGTAGCACTGAACACAGAACCTACGCTTTATCATCCATCTTTGACAAGACTAGGCACTTGATCTCACCTACACTGAGATCAGGGATACATGGAAAAATATCCAGATGGGTGATTTTTAGTAAAGGTTAAGTGCTCGTCTCTCATGCCAAAGGTACTCGGTTCGCTCCCTTGTGGAGTCATATGGATATTTTTCCACAGATCCCTGATCTCAGTGTAGGTGAAATCAAGTTCCTACTCCTATTGGAGTCGAATGATAAAACGCAGGAATTGTGTTCAATTTGAGCATGTAAAAGAACCCTAGGCAGTTCAAAATTGAGAAGAGAAAGCTGATGTCCAGTAAAAACTCATTAGAAAGATTAAAATTCCTATAGTTTGTTCCAAAATTTGTGAACACACTAAAGTTTAATTTGTACGAAATCTACGTGATGCATACCAGTGATTTTTTGCAAGGAGTCTTATATATCTCACGACCTTACGAATCCATGTTTAACTAATTGGTAGGTAGCTTGGTTGATGCAAAAACATTTTGTTAAATAATTTTGCAAAAGCACAACAAAATGATCATCAAAGTTTAGAACTTACAGTAATACACAAAAATGGTGGCGAATGATTGCAAAGGCGTATTCCTATTACATATTATAAAAGAAAGGTGACATAGTGAACAAATGATACCTTCCACTTCAATAAATGAAAGTAAATGTTGCGTACATACGCCAATGAGTCAGTAGGAAACATTGTAAAATGATTAATTTCCACGGGATTCCGATTTTGACTTGCACTGAATTGCATGTGGAACACGGAAATGCTTGGTTATAGACAAACTTGACAATCGTACTGTAAAATTTCGACAAGTATACCATATGAACATCGCGGTAATTTTAGTAATAACATATAATAAAAATCTAATAGAACTAAAGGTTTGGGTGAGCAAAAAATACTTTTGGAAGGTTGTCACTGTTACCTATATAAAATGTAAAAATCAAGAATTTATGTCAAGTGGATGATTTTATATCGATCGGTAACGATGATCACAAATTTTGGAACTAACTATACAAAATATTTTCACCATCTTCTAAATTACATCAGGGACTCTTACTGATGGTACAAAGTTCGTGCACTGTCGTTGAGATCTTATTGTGTAAGAAAGAGATCGAAGAACACTCACTGAAGTGCAATGATGATGGTCCTATCAATCAATCAATCAATCAATCAGTGAGAACTAAACTCATTAACAACATCATAGACTTTCAAACATCGCCAGAATTTACCAATTTCCTCCACTGTCATCGAGTCCTGATTGATAACTGCCAACGGAGGGTCATTTCGTCTGCAAAATACAAATAAAATACCATTCTGAATATTAAAAATTTGCACATAGGAATACAATTCAATAACAAAATTGTTACAATTATATTACAGTTTTCAGAGAAATTGTAACAATTATATTTCATTTTCCCACAAAATTGTTAAATTATATTTCATTTTCCCACAAAATTATTACAATTATATTTCATTTCCCCACAAAATTGTTACAATTATATTTCAGTTTTCAGCAAAATTGATATAATTATATTAAATTTTTCAGCGAAATTGTAACAATTATATTTCATTTTTGTAGGCCAAAATATTTTTGATGCGCCTGTCCTACACTAGTATAGGCCTAATGGTGGCGCATCATTATAGTCATTCTTGGCAAAGATCAATTATATATCACAATAAGAATGATCAAATTAGTCGTAAAGAACGATCGCAAACAACAACATATTTCATTTCTGAGATATTGCTTTTGTCGTCACACTGCTACCGGATTGTTGCCCAGTGTCGTGGTTTTCTGTTTTTGTCTTGTACTGTTCTGGTAGCTTGTTAATTTTGCTCTTTGACAAGATTCTGCTATGCCATCTATTTAACCATCTTTTACGTGGTCTTATTCTCGCCTTCTTCCCTGATGCTCTGTTGTAGAAGACTATTTATTGTGGAGTTTGGATGCATTCTTATTAAGTGGCCAAACCACTTCATTCTTTGTTTCGCAATGTAATTCAAGCAAGGGTCTGTACCAACTTTTACCTCCAGATATGGTACTTTAAAGTGAGGTTTTTCTCTTGGTAAAATCTTACAGTTACCCATCTATACAAATTTATGTCCTGCGATGATAATATGCATATACTTTGGCAACAATTATTATGTGCCTGTGCTACAGTCCGAAGGGGCCTAACAGGGGTGCAGTTTACTCATGCTCTCAGCACAAACCACAAAGATCAAAAAGAGTGTTTAACTTGATTGATAAGAATGAATGCAACTACATCTCAGTGTAGGTGAGATCAAGTTCCTAGTTCTAGCAAAGATGGATAATAAAATATAGGTCCCGAGTTCAAGTTGAACACACAAAAGAATTCTTGGCAGTTCAAAATAAAGAAGAGCAGGATGAGATCTTCCTGTGTAAGAAAGAGATCGGGGTACACATGGTTACTCACCGAAGTGCAAGGATGATGGTCCTATCAATCAATCAATCAAACCATCACTCTTCATTGAATTTAAGTACGGAAGGGATCACTTTTCCGTTCTACATCAGGCCTTCTTTGGCTTCCACACTCTTTTCTTCCCCAGTGGTTTCAAGTCAAGGACATGTTTGGTTATGTTGTGTAGCTATTTCACTGATGTTTTTGAATTGTGGGAAAATAATGAGTTGTGCAAGTATTCTTTAGCTGACACTTTCTACTAATTGTATTACTTCCTGAGCGCATAGAAGGGCGGAAAGAGGGGGAGGGGTGTATGTGGTGGTGTTCCTGAGAGAACATAAGAGCAGGGAGTCCCTGAATGCATATAGGGTCATGGGAGTCCCTGAACACATATAGGGTCATGGGAGTCCTAAACACAATAGGTCATGAGGTACATGGGTGGAGTCCCTGAACACATATAGGGTCATGGGGAGTCCCTGAACACATATAGGGTCATGGGGAGTCCCTGAATGAATATAGGGCTCATGGGGAGTCCCTGAACCATATAGGGCATTAGGAGTCTGAACTGATATAGGCTTGTGGGAGTCCTGAATCTAAAATGTTAGGAAGTCTGAAGCATATGAGTTGTGGGAGTCCTGAACACATAGACTGAGGGAGTCCTGAACACATAGACTTGTGGGGATCCTACACTCATATAATAGCATGATGAGTCCTGAATACATAGACTTTGTGGGAATCCCTACACTCATATAATGGCATGAGGAGGTCCTGAATACATAGACTTGTGGGGAGTACCTACACTCATATAATGGCATGAGGAGGTCCTGAACGCATATAAGTTAATTCTAACAAGTATTTCAATCTAGTCTACAACATGCAACAACAACAACAGTAGTAATATCAATAGCAACACCAACAACAAAATAAATCACTAACATAAACAACACTGAACA
This sequence comes from Arion vulgaris, assembly GCA_020796225.1. Lineage (NCBI taxonomy): Eukaryota > Metazoa > Mollusca > Gastropoda > Stylommatophora > Arionidae > Arion > Arion vulgaris. Next base: position 18,398,757 of record CM036776.1, read on the forward strand.
TATTCTGAATAATATATAATATCTGACAAATCTACTGTTCTCTCCACTAAAACAAAGTTGAGGACATTCAGCATAAATGTGAGAATCTGTCTTGGTGTATCGCTTGAAAATGTAGCCAGTCAGTCTTTACTATCTGTGTTACTGCTTTTTTGGGCGTTAGGACAGGGGGACACGAGCATGAGCAATTTAACTCTTTGAACCCTGGTCACCAGAATTTAAAAATCCCTGCCCAGGAGCTCCGGAGCAAAAAAAAGGCCCACATCAGAGCTATTTTGAAACTTAAGTGTTCTATAATTTGTTATTGACTTACCTCATCATCTTCCTTATTCCTGCTATTATCTATTTGCAGAATACTAAACTTTAAAGTTTATTTGTTATATTATGTGAGTACGGCGGGGAATACTTCCGTATATAAAGATATTACTCCAAATTAAACATATATAGCTTAAATATAAATCGATTAAAACAATTCTTCGTAGTCTAAATGATCATCTAACTCACTTTCGATATCCTTATCAGAATAATCACATTCTAAGTCTAATTCAGATTCATTCAAAACAAGTTCAACAGTTTGCTCTGTTGTTATACTTTTAGAGTAACCATTTCTGAAATACTTAGAATATCTCTTCAATATGAAAATAATGAACTAATTACCTTATCAGTACAAATGAAATCACACAACGGCATCCTATATCTTGCTAAATCATGTAGAACACATGGGTTGTGTTTGACGTTTCATTTGCGCACAATTTATTTTCAAACAACGAAATAAAGTGGCAAAATATTCTCAGACTGAAATATCAGCAGATTGGGATATGCAACGTTTACACTCAATGCCGAAATATCGGGAGCTTGAGTTCTAAGGGTTAATGATCGCCTGACTAGACCAGTCACCGTGAAAATGTGGTTGACCAGACATTTCTACACATAAAGGCTAGAGCAGTCATGTGAAAATGTGGTTGGCCAGACATTTCTACACATAAAGGCTAGACCAGTCACGTGAAAATGTGATTGACCAGACATTTCTACACATAAAGGCTAGACCAGTCAAGTGAAAATGTGGTTGACCAGACATTTCTACACATAAAGGCTAGAGCAGTCATGTGAAAATGTGGTTGACCAGACATTTCTACACATAAAGGCTAGACCAGTCAAGTGAATATGTGGTTGACCAGACATTTCTACACATAAAGGCTAGAGCAGTCATGTGAAAATGTGGTTGACCAGACATTTCTACACATAAAGGCTAGACCAGTCATGTGAAAATGTGGTTGACCAGACATTTCTACACATAAAGGCTAGACCAGTCACGTGAAAATGTGGTAGACCAGACATTTCTACACATAAAGGCTAGACCAGTCACCGTGAAAATGTGGTAGACCAGACATTTCTACACATAAAGGCTAGAGCAGTCATGTGAAAATGTGGTTGACCAGACATTTCTACACATAAAGCAACAGTCGCTGTAAACAATGTGGACCAGACATTTCTCACATAAAGGCTAGAGCAGTCATGTGAAAATGGGGTTGACAACATTTTCTACACATAAAGGCTAGAGCAGTCGCTGTGAAAATGTGGTTGACCAGACATTTCTACACATAAAGGCTAGAGCAGTCATGTGAAAATGTGGTTGACCAGACATTTCTACACATAAAGGCTAGAGCAGTCATGTGAAAATGTGGTTGACCAGACATTTCTACACATAAAGGCTAGAGCAGTCAAGTGAAAATGTGGTTGACCAGACATTTCTACACATAAAGGCTAGAGCAGTCATGTGAAAATGTGGTTGACCAGACATTTCTACACATAAAGGCTAGAGCAGTCATGTGAAAATGTGGTTGACCAGACATTTCTACACATAAAGGCTAGAGCAGTCATGTGAAAATGTGGTTGACCAGACATTTCTACACATAAAGGCTAGAGCAGTCATGTGAAAATGTGGTTGACCAGACATTTCTACACATATTACAAAACAGCTGAACTACCAATGATGAAAACAACAGCAAAATTTTCAACTAAAAAATGTACAATAATATATAACTATATATATTGAAATTGTATGTAAAATATATATCAACCACAATAACAAAGAACAAAATCACAGCATATCACAATAGTACACAATTAAACATGGTGTACACTGCAGAAGAGTTATTTACAAATAATGAAAGAAAGAGAACAAAAAGTTTGGCAGTTTTACAAGATTTCTTCTTCAAATGCTCCATATCAATCACTTGTTAAAGCACTCTTTGTGGTTTGTATGTGTACGACTAAGAGCGGTTGTACATTGTGTCAGTTATACGCCTACAAGTAGGTCAGCACCCCTATGGCCCTATCTCAGTCACTTCTTACGACATGCCTTGTAGGTAGCAGTTTTGCTATTCTTTGCTCCCCTTGTGAGCCCCAGGAACACATGGGCTGTTTCACAAGATGATATCTGTTATTGGGGCTCATTACTGATATCTGTTGTTGGGGTCTGTTTCTAATATATATTGTTGGGGCCCGTTACTGCTGTCTTTTATTGGGGGCCCATTAAGGATTTCTGTTGTTGGATCTGTTACTGCTGTCTGTTATTGGGGCCCATTAAGGATTTCTGTTGTTGGGTCCGTTACTACTGTCTGTTGTTGGGGCCCATAAGGATTTCCCTTTTTTGGGATCTGTTACTGCTGTCTGTTGTTGGGGCCCAATAAGGATTTCTGTTGTTGGTCGTTACTGCTGTCTGTTGTTGGGGCCCATTAAGGATTTCTGTTGTTTGATCTGTTACTGCTGTCTGTTGTTGGGGCCCATTAAGGATTTCTGTTGTTTGGGCTCGTTAGGTTTTTGCCTTGGATCTGTTACTGCTGTCTGTTGTGGGCCCATAAGGATTTCTGTTGTTTGATCTGTTACTGCTGTCTGTTGTTGGGGCCCATAAGGATTTCTGTTGTTTGATCTGTTACTGCTGTTGTCTGTTGTTGGGGCCCATTAAGGATTTGCTGTTACTGCTTCGTGGGCCCATTAAGGATTTCTGTTGTTGATTGTATTGTCTGTTGTTGGGGCCCATTAAGGATTTCTGTTGTTGGCGCCCATTAAGGATTTCTGTTGTTGGCGCCCATTAAGGATTTCTTCTTTCTCATGCATTGACCTACTATAAATTCAGGTGTAGTAAGAGTGCCTGGTATATGCCATACTGATTTTTACTGAGTTTTATGTGAAGGCCTGCTTTCCTTATTATCAGTGTCTCTATATCTGCTACTGATGTCTATTATTGATGCCTGCTACTGATGTCTGTTATTGATGTCTGCTACTGATGTCTGTTATTGATGCTAGCTACTGATGTCTGTTATTACTGTTCTTTACTGTTGTGAAAGTCTGATATTGATATTTGCTAGAAAAACTTGTCCAACTACCAAACTTTCTATTCAGCTTCACTCAACTCTTGGCGTGTGTCCTGCACAACAAAACAAAAAGCTAGAACTATAATATTAAACAGAGATACATGAGAACAACAATAAGGATAGACTCACACTCCATCTCCATAACGCCAGTAGCTTCAGAAAGTTCAATAAAAAAACTTCAAATGTGAGATAATGTTAACTATTTGTTACATAAGGAAATAATACATTGTATCAGTGTTGTCCAACACGCTGAGTGTCAAGTCGCCATTACGATACATCCCTGGCCCTTTTTTACCTGCTGGATTTAAGAGTCTCCGACGTACATAAAGCATGCACTACAGCCTAGAGTTGCTGAGATCCTGGTGAAAAGCCAGGACTCTCCACACAAAACAGGAAAATGCGAATAATCCCATTCTTAGATTGTTAGAAAACAAACAAAATAAACAATGCTAATCAGAATGTAAAGAAAAAAAAATGATTTATTGGTAACAGTATGTTTCATAAGCAAGCTATGCTTTTAAAATGAACGATTCATTCAGGATTATGTTTTATCTGTTACAATTAAAAACAAAATTAATATTACTAATTATTGTGGTTGTACATGGCGCCGATTGACATTCATTAGTCAAATACGTCCCAATATATAACAACGTTGACAGCACTGTATTGTATGCTTAGGATGCAGGAATTAGAGGAAATATGATGTGTTTGAACAGCATCTGTGTTTCTTTCTCTAAGAGTTCGTCTTGGACCAATTTAATCATTCTTATTGTGATATATAATTGATCTTGACAGAACGACTGACATGTTCACTGCTATTAGGCACCTACTTGTGATGGTACCAACATATGTAGGGCAGGGTCGGTTATCCACAGGAAATGTTTTGATCAGTCTCCTGACAGTCAGTACCACACTTTCCTTCTTGTGTATTCATTGCTCATTTTTCCCCTATATTTGGGCTTTATGATCTTCACCTAAGAATGTACTACACTATACACCCTTCTGACTATGTGAGGTGTTCGTGTTACAAACACTCATTTGAGTTGACAAGTTTAAATTTTATTTGTTTGGGCCTTACTCGATAGTGGCAGCGGTATGACCAGTTATGTTTGAAACGAGTAAACTCAGAGCGGCATCATTCTTTCAAATGAGAGCTCTCAAATGTTTAATTTAGTAACCTATTGGTCTGATGCTCCACCTTGGCTGCGGTCAAGTGGTTATACATATGATCTTAGTCAAAGGTTGAGAACGAACAACATTTGAGTTGTTTGTTCTTTGAAACTGGGTGAAGTTACAAACTTTTGAAAGTCTCCTATTGGAAAGTTGATATATATATAGAATAAATACAAAGAAAAGCTTCATTTTATTTGAGGTATATATTACATGTAGTCTAGAATGGAGCAAGCAGGATTTAGGAAAGGAAGAGGAACAAATGAAAATATATTTACCCTGCGTAACATTTTAGAACAATGTAGCGAGTGGCAAGGACTATATATATCAACTTCATAGATTTTGAAAAGGCATTCAACAGCGCCACAGAGACAGCCTATGGAAGATACTGGACAATCGGACCAGCTTGTCAACATCAAGCCTCTTCTATAAAGATTTCTCCGCAACCAAGATTCCAACAAAACATTCCCAGTAAAATCTGGTGTTAGACAGGGATGCGTAATGTCCTCTCTTTTGTTTAGTATTACTGACTGGTCTAAAAATGCCATAAACAAGCACCATAGAATAAGATGACCCTTTTAGAGATGCTTGAGGACCTGACTTGCAGAGATATAGCCCTGTGTTACACAAAATGAACATATAAAGGAAAAGTACAATACTTACACACGCAAGACAGTAGGCCTCAAACAAACACAGTTAAACAAAAGTTATGACAAACAGTGAAATTCAACATCAGTATGTTGAAATGAACTGGAAATTGGTTGAGCAGTTTAATATCTTGGTAGCTACTGACACTAAATGGTGGACAGAGAAGATATAAAATCGATGTGCTAAAGGCCAGAACCGCTTTGCCAGAATGAAACCAGTATGGAAGTCCAAAATCTACAATAGGACCACAAAGCTTAAACTCTATAAAGCATTGTTTGCAGTTTTGTCACGGATCGGAGTGTTGGAGGATGACCAAAGGAGATACTAGCAGGCTGTCAGTTTTCACCACTTGTCTCGCAGAATCTTGGGAATCTTTGGCCATAAATCCATAACCAACTTCCAAGACACAAGACAGAGATGAATGACATACTCAAAAGAGAAGATGGAAATGGCTCGACATGTTTGAGAATGGACAAAAATGCCTGCAAGGATAGCCCTCACTTGACACAGATGAAGAGAAGAAAGGCAGACCACGGACAACATGAGGCGCATGATGGAAGAGAACTGACATCCGCATCTCTGCGTGGGGCTCTGCGCTGAAGGTTGCAGGACTAGAGCATGGAAAGTTCTTTCTGAAGCCCATGTGTCACTAGGCATGGATTAGTAAAGTAAGTAATTATTACATGTGGGCACGATTAACATATACTAAGTGTTTGACTATCGCTCAAACACTAGATGGATGTAGGTTCAATTCCACACTCGATTTCCATATATGAGGAACCCTCCTCCCTGCACACTAGGTTCTAGAAATGAGTAAGTGACTCATATCCTAAGGTCTGATAAGTTTATGGAAATTTTATATTATATAGTATTATATTGCCAAGTAAAGAATCAGGGTTTCTCATACGCGAGGCACACCAAGAAATTTTGAGCCAAGCTGAGTCGAACCTAGATTTCCAAGACATGTGGTACTAGCCAGCTAGTATGTTATCAGCAACCACAAACAAAATAATGAATTCTTCTACTTCTTTGAATGCTCCATATCAACAACTTAACACTCCTGTGTGATTTGTATGTGATCTGAACTCAAAGCGATTGTATGTTGTGCCAGTTATGGCTGATAGTAGGCCACATCATTTCTGTTATGCTTTTGCTTTTATATACTAGGTGCCCATGTGGTGCGGCCATGGAAGCAAAGAATAGTACCATACGACCTACAAGACATGTGTAAAGCGACTGAGGAGGAGCCTGGGAAAGCTAACCAAAGTAAGTAAAAGCATAACAGAAATTGGATTGTTGGCCTACTTGAGGAACTAATGCACAACTGTCACAATCACTCTGCTCAATCCATACAAATCACAGATATAACAATGGTTGATATGAAGCGCTTTTAAGAAGAAGATTTACTAGGGTAGCTTCCTATGCCTCTACCATAGTTGCCTCTTCGACATGCCTTGTAGGCCGCAGTGTTACTATTCTTTGCTCCCCTTGTGAGCCCCAGCAACATATATGCGAAATAATGAATTGATTCAACAAGTCAGTGCTTCAATTCTGGAATACCACTATCAAACAAAGATAAAATATTAGAACTAATATTTATGTAATACTATTACCTTTCATTTGTGATAAATTATGAAAACAGAAAACCAAAAACACCTCAAAACAAAAATTATTATAATCAAAAGTACTGGAAAATTTAACTCAAGTAAAAGGCAAAATATAACTAAGATAATATAATTAAAAATAATCTCCATGAGCATGATTTGTAAAGTCGAAACAGGAATGGTGAGACGTAACTGGATGGAGGTACTTGTACAGATAGTGATCAGAGAAATCACCTTCATTTTTGTCCCTGGGCATGCAGTCAGTGGTAATGAACGAGCTGATAGATTGGCTGGTATGGCTACGATATCAGAAGGAACTGCCATGGATCGAAATGACATTATTAACGTACTGAGTCTTTCCGAACTGAGGAGTTTCAGGGTTATGAATGCCACTTGCTGACCAGATTGAGAGAGATGGGTATCGATATTGGTGCAGACCGAAAAGAATGACATACCAAATGTGCAAAGAGATTAATCAACATCGAACTGGACGCCGCTGGAATTGTTGAGGCAGAGATCAGAGCACCTATGGACATGTCCAAAGTGCTATGATGATAGTCTACATATTAGTGATTACTGAATAGAATCTATCTATATCTTCTTTGTGTCCCGAATGACACATACGGCTTCAACAAGAGACTTCCACTGTTGCCGTTCTGCTGCCCTTCTACCAACCATCTTCCACTTCAGGCCACACTCCTTCAACTCTCTCTCCGCAGTTCTTCTCCATGTTTCCTTTGGACGTCCAGGTCTTCTCTTCCCATCCGCTGTCCATCTGAGAGCTGTCCTAGCCAATGCATACCCCACTGGCATACAACATGCATGTCCAAACCACCTCCCTCTTCGTCTCTTAATGATGGTCTCCAAGGATGCAGTCTGTTCATTTCAAAAACTCCTCATTTGGTATAGTATTTGACCAGAAAATTTTCAGGATTCTTCTTAAACATTTATTTTGAAATGTCTCCAACTTGTGTATTATGTGTTGGGTCACTTTCCAGCATTCACTACTGTATAATAGCACTCACAGTACATTACTTCTATATATTTTAAGTTTTGTCCTAAGATTTAGCTCTTTTGTTTTCCAGATTTTGTTGAGCATGGCAAAAGTTTGCCTTGCCTTCCTGATTTGTTTTCAATGATATTCTTTTCTGAATAGCAAAGTATAACATTAACTCTGTCACTCCATAAGTTTTGGATGCATTTTTATTGCAAGGTCTACTTAATTAGACAGCATACTGGCTTTGTGTCTGCTTAAAAAATTCTTTGAGCCTGTATATCGGTTCAGAGGGGTGAATGGGTTAAAGTCAAAATTGTGCAGTTGGTCAAGACATAAGTTAAGAAAACTAGTTGATAGTATAGCAAAGTGGATCTCATTCTGGGACCCCAAGGAAAGAGGAATATGGAAGATGGAAAAGAAAGATCACATAATATAGAACTAGTTGCAGATATTAAGTGGGAAAGGAGGAGGGGGGTTGTGTCTCTGTGATCTAGAAGTTGGGTGCATCAAGAACAGCCTTAAAAATGAATAACAGCTTACAAAGTGCCTTAGAGCAGCTTTTCCCCTAACAAGGGTCCGAGAGTACTAACAGGGGGATCTTCAAGCGCTGGAAGAAATATTATGATCTTTGACATTTCAAACAGAAAATACATTTTAAAAACATGTATAAAAACAGTGGTAAACTAGTTCTGCTGCAAAATCAAAGGACCCGGACCAGACCGAAGTCTAAATGTCTAACAGGACAAAATGAAAGATCATTTGAAGTTTCCCACAGTCTGAGAAATTGGAGCCAGCTTGACTGTTGGTGTGGTATAATAATAACTCCATCACTAGAAGAGTGAAATTTAAGTAAGTAATTAGCTGAAACGATCTTGAGAAAGGTAGGATAAATAACGTTGGCGTGCATTGGATTTTGCTACAATACATTTTGACTGAGCTTCAGGATGGATCGCTGGCTGAAATTGAAACGCAAATGTACTGATGATGCTAATGATTTGGTCTTGTTCAAGGCAAAAGGAAACCTCTTCCTGTTTATTAAAATGTTTAATTGCAGATATTGTTTACTATTGTAACACATGGATAACTCATTCCTGTTCATTTTCATATATATATATAACGTTTGGGGTCCGTGGCAGCAAAAGGGCGTCCGAGGTAATGCTGTAATGCAAAGTGTGGGAACCACTGCCTTAGAACAAGCACACAGAATCTCCCCCGGCAACATTTCTATTAAAAATTCAATGGTGGAAGATAAGAAGGAAGGTATACAGTGCAGAAGATATTCATAAAAGTGAATTTCTGGGTTTTAAAAAAAAAATGATCGAAGTGGATTACAAGTTTTAAAATTAATAAAAATGTTGCATATTTGTGTGCATAAAAGGAATGAAACAAAGTGAGGATGGTTAGAATTATTGGTAGACAACACAGACCTTAAACTTAATCTGCAAAAAATAATATAGAACACAAACAAAATTTGAAAATATTACAGGGTATTTGGTTCAAGAACAAACTAATAAATTATATATGAGAAATGATTAAGAATCATTGTTGAACAATAAAGTAAACTGGGTTACAAGTCATAACAAAATGAGAGTTGATAAATGGCATAATAATATAATACCCTACATTAACCTGCTGTCTATATTAGCCTGCTGTCTACATTAACCTGCTGCCTACATTAACCTGCTGTCTACATTAACCTGCCACCTATATTATCTTACAACCTACCTTACCGTACCACCTACATTACTGTACAAATACATCACCGTAAAAATCTACATTACCTTGCTGCTTACATTACGTTACAATCTACATTACCTTGGGAGTCTAAGTGGCTAAGCCTATGCCTAGAGTTCCAAAGGTGGTGGGTTCAAATGCAGACTACACAGTTCTCTTCACAAGTGCATTTTATTTCCAGAAACCTTTAGCATTGTTGCCAGAGCTACATAGTTTGTGCAATACTCTCTGTGACATGCCACTGCTGCGGAGAGGGACTGAGCTATACAGGGTAAAAACCCGGTGCAATGAAGAAAATCCTTCCACTTAGAGTTGTGGGATCGAGTTTATCTTCCACTTTTAGTCAGATTTCTGTCCTGCAGCCTGCTGCTATTACAGTCACTCTTAGTCTCTCTGAAATGCTTCGATATAGACACAACATTCTGGGAATCCTGGCGCAAGATCGCCAAATGTGGCGCTGTAACAACACAAGAGGAACCTGTATAGCTGAGAATCGTTTTCCCACTGAGGCACCGAGAAAACGAGCTACGCGAAAAATAGAACACACAACACCCACATATCTAACTGTGATCATATATGCCCCACCTGTGGTAGGGGATTGTGTTCTAGGATTGGGCTCTACAGTCACCTCCGCACACACCAGAGAGGTGCAGTATCACACATCTGAGGCTGTTGTTATCATCCCTTGCGATGGATGACTATTATTATACAGTCATCACTTGGAGATAGAGTAGGTTGTTGGTCAGTTCTGGTAGGTTGCACCTGGCACTAACATCTGATTTCATCTCATTAACTGTATCTTAAGCTCTGGAGATCTCTGCAGTTAAGTTGCTGGTTTGCGTTCCGATGCTTGTGGGTTTGAAGAAAATCGGGCTATGTGCTAGTTAACGAGCTCATATTTTCATGAGATTCCTAAGATCGCTGCTGGAGCTACGGAATTCGTGCTTTGGGCAATACTCTTGGCAGATGGCATAGCATTTTGCAAGAGTGACTGAGCTGTATGGGATAAACCTTGAACAATGAAGTTAATCATTAGTTCTTAGACCCTTTAGGCCCCCATAATGTGTATACATTACAGCTATAAATATTAACCAATTACTCTTTTATCGTGGCTTAGGCCCCATAATGTGTATAAATTAAATCTATAAATGTTAAGCCAATTACTCTCTTACCATGGGCGTAGGCCCCCATAATATGTATAAATTACAGCTATAAATGTTTAACCATTTTGTCTTACCGGGGTCTCATGACATCTGCTGCAATGGTGGTGTGAGTGAACTCTTCCTTGGAGTCGAGGTAAGGATAGCCATTGAGAGCAATGTGAGCATCATAGCTGAAAGTTGGGGTCAAGGTTAGTTTTTAACAGTATTTATGGTGCTTGATTGCTTTATTAGGACTGGGGAATAGACCTGTGAAATAGGTCTTTGGGAAGGAACATCTTTGGGAATGAAGTCTATGGGAATGAACGTCTTTGGGAATTGAGAGAATAGATCTTTGGGAATTAAGAAGAAGATTGGAATAAATAGATCTTTGGGAATTAAGAAGAGAAATAGATCTTTGGGAATTAAGAAGAGAAATAGATCTTTGGGAATTAAGAAGAGAAATAGATCTTTGGGAATTAAGAAGAGAAATAGATCTTTGGGAATTAAGAAGAGAAATAGATCTTTGAAGTTGATCTGGGGAATTGAGCCGGATATATATAGGAAAAATTGACATAAGGAATAACATGATGTAATAACATATTGCTTAATGAGCAGATTTTATAACATGTTCTTTGACATATTAGAGTTAAGGATACATTCCTTCTCTTCCCAGGGCATCACCAACCCATTTACTGGTCATAGCTGCGGCCATCATAGGCACGATGTACTCCAGACCTCCGGTCAGCTCAAACATAATAACCACCAGAGACACTGTGGACAAAACAGAACAAACAATGAAGATAAGAAACATGAAGACAGGAAAGTGGTGACAACTCAGAAAGAAATATACATACAAAAAAAAGATGTAATAGGATGAGACAGCAGATACAAAAAATGCAATAAAGGAAATCAAATAATAGGGAAAATAGCACCAATTTTAAAATGCAAGCATGTCACCATGAACATTAAAAGAGCATTGTTCAACACAATTTTCCTCCCAACATTATGCTATTAGAGCCAAACCTGGATTAGAGCCAAACCTGGGCTCCAATCCTGTTTTGCCTCACAGCGTCAGTACAATAAGAGATTTCTAGAACAGACCTTAGTGTGCGCTTCATAAATAGTGTTTTTCGTGCATTTGTTAATTCTGAGGTCCATCTTTTGCATAGCCAGTCTTTTGCTTTGTATCCACTGTGTCGGGGTGACATTGCTCTTTGAAGCGCACTGTATGTTGGTAATCTACTTATGTGGCTGAACCATTTAATTTGTTGTTTCTTGATGAAGTTCAGTACTGATGTTGTATGCACTTTTTTCCCTGACGATGTCATTTCTCAACTGGTCTTTTCTTGATACGCTCAGCATTCTGCATAGACACTTCATCTCTGTCGTTACTAGTTTTCTTCTATTATTTGATGTCAGCGTTCAGGTTCCCCACTGATAGTATAATGTTGGAAGAAAAATTCTGTTGAACAATGCTGGTATCTTATTCAGTAAACAATCAATCATTTGGAGGATACAACCCAGAGCATGACAGTATAAATAAACTCTACAGTCTTCAGACTTAGAACGGGACACTGCAATCTCAGAGCACACCTCCATAGAATGGGTCTCATGGACTCGACTGCCTGCACCTATGGAGCACCAAAGCAGTCCCCAGAGCACATCCTGCCCCATCCTGAGCAGTGTGAGAATGGAAATTTGGTCAAAAGAAACAACCCTACAAAACAAATTATGGGGTACCGGTGAAGACCTAAAGCGCACCGTCCTGTTTATGACACATACCAGAGTAGTCGCATAGCAGAAGTTGATAGCAGAAGAAGAAGAATCAATCCTTCTGTATGAGTCTAACCAACCCACCAATTCTCCACATCGGCCTGTAACTTCAACCTGTGGACAGTACCTCAAACTTCCCCCCCCGGCACTCACCTGTCATACGAGTGACCCCTCCTAAGGCAGCAGCAGCCCCTACCATAGCATAAAGACCTGGTGTGACCATACACTTGCCTGAAGACTCACACATGCTTAAGAACAGCACATTTGTCGGGTTATTTCTAGAGACAAATAAATCACTTGATTAATTTAAAACAAAAAAGAAAAAGAATGATTTTGACAATAGAAATATTTTATTGTCCATGAAATACGTCTTTGTTTTTTTTTTCCTTTCCTGCCTTTTTGTCCGTTTGGCGTAGCAAGTTTAATTGATGATCGGTTTCTGAGATAGTGAATGCTCGGTCGCTTGATACACTGTGGTATTGTACAGTTTTAAGAAGTCTTTAACTCCATCAATCCATCTTTTTCTTGTTCTGCCCCTTCCTTTTGATGATTCTATTTTCAGGTTGTGTATTCGGGTTCAATCTCACCAAGTGGCCAAACCATTTGAGTCTACTTGTCTGCCAACAGTTATTAGCCTATACTTCTTATTTTATTAGCTCCCCTTGAAGCATAAGGTATCAACAAATTTCTTCAAACTAGATCTGTCCTGAGCAATTCATTACAGGTCTTTCCCACTTCTTCTCTTTCTCTGTCTACAGTTCGTCTCCATGTTCCCATCTAGCAATCAATCAATCTTGTTCCTTTCTATAAGTTAGCAATTTTGGTCATCTCATACTATGTATGCACCAAAGATATCATTATCATCATGAAATAGCTTGTCCTGAGCAGAATTGCTATCCTAACAGTACTTCCAAATTTCTCTCTCTCATAGGCCAGATCTCGCCTTTGCAGCGATCATGCTCAAATCATCAGTTACATCTTCTTCATTAGAACAGGACACAATCGACTCCGCAGCCACATGTATACAAAATTCAAGATTGGCAATTCAGCCATGTGTACATGTGAATAGGCAAATCATACTGCAGAGCATATACTTCAAAACTGCCCCGAATATGATATACTATATGATATACTGAGGCAAACTCACTGTCCTAAAGAAACAACACTCGACAGAAAACTACACAAACCTCTGTGTGAGCTACAAAAGACAGTGAAGTTTGTACAAGAGACAATATTAAATATATAGACAATATTTCAAGCGAACAAAAGGAAGGATCTTCTTCATGGTCTTCCTCTTCTCCCCTTTGCCTGGATGTCTCTTTCCATAATAGTCTTCTCAAACTCTTCGTGTCTCTTCATATGTCCAAAATACTTCAATTTTCTTATTTGTAGCATCAGCCAGCTTTCTTTAATATTGAATTCTTTCTGGATACATCTATATGCTCTCTTCTGAAGACATACGCTGATAAATATCTGCAGTATGGATATAATAATTTCATTCACATACAGATTACAAAGAGTGGTTTAACTTGCTTAACTATTTAATTTGTTAGAGGACCAGGGCAAAAGCCATGTATTTTACAAGCCATTTTTATAAGAATCAAAAATGCCCTTTAGTGGGGCCCCTGGTAAAAAGGTATCCAACCCAAATCCACGTAGTGTGGCATTTGGTCCACAAGGAGTTAACAAGTGGTCGATATTGAGCGTTCGAAAAAGAAGAATCGAGTAGAAATTTGTGTGTATTCGTCTTATATGCCCTTGACCATGATGAGGACTGGATGATGATTTCCTCTACTTCAACAATACTTAATCCATGTATCCACACAGGTCTGTGGATATCACAACAACACTGAATATAAATAGATGGATAATAGCTGGTACACACGAAGCAGAGGGGAATACTCACACAACTATCTGCTCAAATCCAACACCAATTAATCGACCAACAATAGCACCCACAGCCATACTTGGAATAAACAGTCCAGCAGGAACCTGTAAACAATGTATCACACATTAGTCAGTAAGTGCAACTAGAACAGGTAAATGGTATTCAAGTTTGTGGGTAAACACAACAAATTACAAAAACCAACAACTCATGTTACAAAGTTACAAAGACCAACAACTCATGTTACAAAGACCAACAATTCATGTTGCAAAGACCAACAACTCATGTTACAAAGACCAACAACTCATGTTACAAAGACCAACAACTCATGTTACAAAGATCAACCACTCACATTACAAAGATCAACCACTCACATTACAAAAGTTACAAAGATCAACCACTCACATTACAAAAGTTACAAAGATCAACCACTCATATTACAAAGTTACAAAGACCAACAACTCATATTACAAAGTTACAAAGACCAACCACTCACATTACAAAGTTACAATGACCAACAACTCATGTTACAAAGACCAACAACTCATGTTACAAAGACCAACAATTCATGTTACAAAGACCAACAACTCATGTTACAAAGACCAACAACTCATGTTACAAAGACCAACAACTCATGTTACAAAGACCAACAACTCATGTTACAAAGACCAACAACTCATGTTACAAAGTTACAAAGATCAACCACTCACATTACAAAGATCAACCACTCACATTACAAAAGTTACAAAGATCAACCACTCACATTATAAAGTTACAAAGACCAACCACTCACATTACAAAGTTACAAAGACCAACAACTCATGTTACAAAGTAACAAAGACCAACAACTCATGTTACAAAGATCAATAACTCATGTCACAAAGATCAATAACTCATGTTACAAAGACCAACAACTCATGTTACAAAGATCAATAACTCATGTTACAAAGATCAATAGCTCATGTTACAAAGATCAATAACTCACTTTGATACCAAAAGTAAATACTGTAATGACAAGCTTGAAGATAAGTGCCAGGGCTAGCTTCCACATAGCACTACTGACATTTGGTCCTGACAACGCCGAGTACTTGAATGGGTCTGTTAAGTTTGAATTACGGTAGTAATCACTGGAAGAAACAAAAGTAAACCATTACCAGAATGTGAGTGCTGGGGGTGGGTGGAAAGGTCACAGATGTAATAATATAAAGTGACACGGCTTTGACAGGGTCAGTGAGCTGGCACTAACTGTGGCCTCCGATAACACATGGCCGGCGGGCTCAGGTACAAATTCTAGGAAATCAGACCACAACTGTAGCGTGATCCTCACATTCCAGTATTGTTGTATATAGATGAATTCATTTGAAAACACCACAACATGCTAAATGAAGGTTATATTATGTTACAAATTCAGTTTAAAGCTAAGGAATATCAGTAGTATTAATATTTGTCATCAATAAATAACCATGGACGCAAAGAATTGAGTAAAATTGCAAAAAATCTTACAGTGTTCTATCAAACATATACAAAAACCAGCCCCCATTAAACAGGAATTTTCAATTTCCCATCTGAGCTATTTGGCCTTATGTTGCTGGGGGTCATGCACTGATTAAGACGTAGGTGATCATCATCATGTCAGTCATATTTACTTCAGAGACTGTTATGGCAACCAATTGAATCTAGGTCAAGCCAGGATGCATTTGATATATATAATATCTAATGCTAGAAGATCGAACACAAACCACACATCTAGAGCAGAGCATTAATAAATGAGGTAGTAGAGCTCTTTTGTCGCTGAGTAAGCTTAACTATAGTAAAATAATAGCGGTGGCAAGTTTAAAAAGCATGTGAAACCACCCGCCAAATTAATTCTTCTTTCTTTTCCTTTTGTCCTTCTCTGCTTTTTGCCGTTAGCGTAGCAGGTTTAACTGATGATCGGTTTCCGAGATAGTGTACGCTCGGTCGCTTGATATGCTGTGTCCTCTGCTTTTTTGCCATTAGGTGTAGCAGGTTTAACCGATGATCGGTTTCTGAGATAATGCATGCTGTCATTTGATATGATGTGTCCTTCCTGCTTTTTTAGCAGGTTTAACTAATGATCGGTTTCGAGATAGTGCACGCTCGTTGCTCAGTATTGTGAAGATTTAAGATGTATATGACTCTAACACTCCATCTTTTTCTTGGTCTGCCCCTTCCTCTTCATGATTCCATTTTCAGGTTATAAGCTCTTGCAACTGGTGTATTATTCTTACCAAGTGGCCAAACCATTTGAGTCTCTGTTTTTCAATGAATGTAATAGCAGGTGTTGTTCCGACTGATTGGTGGTGGCAAGTGTAAAAAGCATGTGAAATCACCTGCCAAATTGATTCCTCAACAATATTGTAGAATGTTTAGTTTAGTTGTTGGATTATCATCACTGCCCATTAAACCAATTAGTCCAAGTTTTCTGATCTCCTTCTAAGCATGTCTCTCAGCAGTGACAGCACTAGCCATGCAACCATTAACTTCCTCAGATTCATGTCCCCCCTGTCCTACACTGGCCTAAAAAGTGGTATCACGCAGGCAGTAACGACATGTTACTTTCTATATGGGGAAAAATGCATCTGAAAATTTTAAGTCAAATTTATTAATAAATTAAATGAGAAGGAGATGAGAAGGAGAACAGATTGAGTGAGAGAAGAGAGGACACACAACATACCAGAGCTCAACATCATCCTCTGGTCCACATCGACTGACCAGTAACCGAATTAACTGACTGCTGTTCATCCGAGTGTATGGGTTTGGGTAGCTGAGTAAAGCTGTAATGAATGTTACAGCCAAGACCTAAAAACAGGATATAATGTTTGTGGTTAGTCTGTGAGGTTTAGTATGATTGATATAGGGGAAGACTGCAGTCAAACTATGTAAAATGGCGAAACAAATAATAACATAATACTGTAGTTTTACAAATTACAAAAACAATGACAATACACAGCAACGTTTTGACCAATAGGTCAAGCAAACCAGCTACGGTAGGGGCAGATTAAAAGAAGTAACTTCGTGGCAAACTCCAAAGAACTTGCTCACAAAGATGCAATATTGGCACTGGCTCAACCAAGACACATTCAACCAGCCAGCACCTTCCCTCCCTGGGCGTGCAGTCTCCCAGAGCTCTCAGAAGAAATAAGTGGCATTGGCAAGAAAGGAACACAGACAGACCTAGAGAGAAGGCTCATCGAGAAAACTCATAAACGAAAACTACCCAAATGACTCATGGACACATGCATACACAGATGGCTCGGCTACAGATGCCACCCACAATGGAGGAGGGGAGTTGTCCTCAGACTAAAAAATGGAGTAGAACTAGTGCTCCTGACTGACGCATTGTCCGCTATCTCAGCACTGAAATCTGAAAGGAACACAGAACTAAGTGATCTCAAGTCAACCTTAGCCCAGTTATCCCAAGAATCTGAGAGGGTAGTAATCCAGTGGATACCCTCACACTGCAAGCTCAAAGGAAATGAAGATGCTGACAGACTGGCTAAAGAGGGAGCAGGAATGCCCCAAGATGACAACCTGGTTAGCTATGAAGAAGCAAAAATCATCGCCAAAGGGCACTACAAAGCAAAATGGGATAAAGAACACCCAAAACACAACAAGAATGATATATATTACCAACTGTCCAGAAGCTATACTTCACCTCCGGATAGGTCACAACAGAATGAAACATCACCTGTACACTAAATTCAAGATAGGCACCAATGAACTGTGCCCCGGTGGCTTGACAAGTATGACAATAGAACATATCCTACAGAACTGCCCCCAGTATCTTCTTCTTTCTTTTGTCCTTCTCTGCTTTTTGCCGCTAGGCGTAGCAGGTTTAACTGATGATCGGTTTCTGAGATAATGCACGCTCGGTCACTTGATATGGTGTGGTATTGTGGAGTTTTAGGATGTCTGTAACTCTATCAACCCATTTTTTGCTTGGTCTGCCCCTTGCTCTTGATGATTCCATTTTCAGGTTGTACGCTCTTGCAACTGGTGTATTCAGTATGCAGACCTGAAAATAAAGAGGTGGCCCACTTACACCAGTGTCCAAAACAAACTGTATGGCGTGACTGATAATCTGAGGCACACGGCTGCCTTTATTAGAGAACCCGAAATCCCAATCTAGTGAGAATGCAGAAGAAGAATATCAAGGAAAGCGATACAACAGGAGTGACGAATTTCACAGCACACTACATATATACTACGACAGAGATATTCCAACGGATCTAATAATGTCATTATTCGTCACTCCTGTTGTATCATTTGCTTGATAAAGGCCTTTTGGTATGAAACTTTACTGTGTATTGTCATTGTTTTTGTAAAACTACAGTACTTTGTTATTACGTGTTTCGAGGTTTAGTATGTGAGATTTAGTGTGTGAGGTTTAGTATGTGAAGTTTAGTATGTGAGGTTCAGTATGTGAGGTTTAGTATGTGAGATTTAGTGTGTGAGTTTAGTTGTGAGTTTAGTATGTGAGGTTTAGTATGTGAGTTTAGTATGTGAGATTTAGTGTGTGAGGTTAGTATTGAGGTTGATGTGAGTTTAGTATGTGAGGTTGTAGTGAAATTTGTGAAGTTTTTTGAGGAGTAATTTTTTCTGAGATTTATGTGTAGAATGAGTTTGTGAAGTAATGTTTGAGGTTTGTTTTGTGAAGTTCATTATTTTGAGGTCTAGATATGTTAAGTTTAGTGGTTATTTTTTAGAATGGTAATTTGTGTGAAAGGGAAATGTTAATTTATTTGTGAGGAAATGTTAATTTGTTTGTGAGGGGTAAAAAGTTAATTTGTTTGTGAGGAAATGTTTAAATTTTTTTGTGAAGGAAATGTTAATTTGGTTTCTGAGGAAATGTTCATTTATTTGTGAGAGGAGATGTATTTATTTTGAGGGAAATGTTAATTTGTTTGTGAGGGAAATGTTTATTTGTTTGTGAGGGGAAATGTTAATTTGTTTGTGAGGGAATTGTTTATTTCTGAGGGAAATGTTAATTTATTTGTGAGGGGAAATGTTAATTTGTTTGTGAGGGAATTGTTTATTTCTTTAGGGAAATGTTTATTTGTTTGTGAGGGGAAATGTTAATTTGTTTGTGAGGGAAATGTTTATTTGTTTGTGAGGGAATTGTTTATTTCTGAGGGAAATGTTAATTTGTTTGTGAGCAAAAAGTTTATTTCTGAGGAAATGTTAATTTATTTGGTGACTAAAAGTTTTATTTGTGAGGAAATGTTATTTGTTTGTGAGGGAAATGTTTATTTGTTTGTGAGGGGAAATGTTAATTTATTTGTGAGGGAATTGTTAATTTATTTGTGAGGGAAATCCAGACACCAGTTGATGAATGTATGCAATCTATTATATAGGGGGTTCAAGATAAAATTAGCCTGATTGACAAATCAAAAGTTGCCAGTTACACATTGCATTTTGTCTATTTACTATTTAAACTGGTTCTGACTAGTTCGCCCTTCATCACATTTGTTCATCACCCCTTCCCGCACCATAATTACAATTACACACCATCACAAAAAGACTCACTTGAACTAATACTACATCATAATTGAACCTTTTCATTTTCATAAATATGTGCCAGATTGGCTCCCTTGACAAGCTACTTTTATCTTGAATACCCTGTATATTCCTCATGTTATGTTATGTTATGCGATCAGCGTCATGGCACATTGGGCATTCCCATTCATGCTCTGTCCTCCGTTGCAGCAGCCATCCCAAAGTCCATTTGCTCACAGTACCCATGAGAAGTTGATTACTATATCTTCTCTCTCTACCACGAAGACTACACTGTCTGGCATGTCCAAACTTAACGCCTAATTCTCGAACTCGTTCCAGTGTCTGAGACCCGCCCATGTCACATAATTGAGAGCGTACCGCATTGATGATATCGGCTCTGTCCATGCTTCTGCCCACTTGAGTCGGGGCACTGTTTGCAAGAGAGTCAGCACGCTCGTTACCCGCACTCCAGCATGTCCAGGCGTGTACAGCCAAGTCATTTTCTTGAGATGTGATCTCCGAATGATGTCCACCCATTCCACACGCATACTTCCAGATTCAATCAGTTGAAGCATATTCATCGAGTCTGATATGATGATCGTATGGGTAACCTGTTGCTCAGCCACCCATGACAGAGCCCTGGAGGCAGCGGTGATCTCCATAGTCATGCTCGATGTCGTTGTCTCAAAAGCCCTGCAGTCCGCATGAAGTGTGCGACCGTTTCGTTGTGCTGAGTAAGCCCACAATGATCTGGTGCCACGCTTGACAGAGCCATCGGTGTAGATAATGATATCACCTGGGTGGGAGTGCTGATCCACAAGTGCAAGAATTTCCGCATTGACGACGCCCGGGGCTCATTCTCTACAGCGGCGTCCAAGTGTGCTGATAACCCTGGCGTAAGCAGTCATATCCTCTGATATAGGCATCCATTCGTCACCGTGCCTCAGCTCATCTAGAGTACAGACCTGTTTAATAACATCCTCTGTCTCGGCCATCCAGGATCGACCTCTCTTCAATCGCCTTCCCTTGTTCTCATTTATGGATTTGTGCAGAGGATGATTTGTGTCCAGAAACTCTCAGATACGCTTTTACCTGTGCGACTTTATGTCTCGTGGCTATCGTTGGCAATCCAAGGACATAGCGCATTGCCTCACAAGAAGTGTCACGTGTGCAACCGAGTATAAGCCTCATTGCTACATTTTGGATCCTTTCTAACTTATCCAGCGATGTTCTGCTTACTGTTAGAAGACCAAGGCCATAGTCCACCACGCTCAGCACTAGTCCCTGATAAAGAAAGAGTAGCAGGCGTTGCTCAATATCCGCCCCGCCATAACTTTGAGAGCGGTTAGCCCTTTTTTTGCCTTTATGATTACGTTCTCAACATGGCTCTTAAATGACAGGCTTCTGTCAACTGTTATTCAAGATACTTTAGTGTTTCGCTTCTGTCAATGTCTTTGTTACACATGCTGACAACTGGGGTAGGTGTCTTTACTATGTGAGTGTTAAGAAAGAACCATGTCAGAGAGGCCTTTGCTGGGTTCACATTCGCTTTGAATTTGTTGCACCAGTCACCAATCCTATTCAGCTCACACTGTAATGCAGATGCGATCTCGTTTCTGTCCTTGCCCATGCGATACACCAGAATATTATCGGCGTACGACATTGTTCTGCCAACTCCGATCCTTTGTGTGCTGGTTACCCGACGGTGTATACATTGAAAAGGACTGGCGAGAGTGGTGATCCCTATGGAAGACTCATTAGGACCTGTTGTGGTTGTGATGCCCATGAACCGCAATGCATTGATAATGTGCGCTCAAAAAGTGCAGCAGCAATCCACTTGACCAAGTGTGTTTCCACCTGCATATCCATTAATAACTGCATAAGTAAGGTCAATGGCGGCTGCTGCCGTTTCCATCCCCATCTGAAACCCCTCCTACGCATCATATGCAAAGACCGCTGCATTGCACCAGGTGTCCTTTCCTGGGCGATAGCCACCGAGAGTGGAGGGGAAAAGACCATTTGTCTCCATTATATTTGAAACTCTACGAGCTATGAATTTTTCAAGCAGTTTGCCAACATTGTTTTGCAAGGTAATAATTCTATATCCATTTGTGCCTGTGAGATCTTTTCCAGGCTTAGGCAAGGGTCTCAGATAGCTGTGCAGCCAATCATCAGGAATAGTGCCAGTATGGATACTTTTATTGAAAAGCTTGTATAATTCAGCAAGATCTTTGTATTCCAGACATTTTATGTGACTGTACCGAACACCATCAGGACCAGGCGCTGTATCCGAGCATGTCTTTAGTATTGATTTGATATTATCGACAGAAATGTATTCTATATTGTCGTCTATGACAGTCTGCATCTCATGCGAATGGTGTACGATCTGCTGCATTCCTTTACGTTCCTCTCTGTCTTTCTTTTCTGTCTGGAGAATAAAGGGATTCCTCATCTACCGTTAAACGCTACATAGAGCCTGCAAGTAATTTCTCCATACTGCTCTGTCCTGGGAAACTCGCTTAATCTCTTCCATGGAACTGAGACTGATATTTCTTACCTCTATGATCATTTCTTCTCAAGGAATGCCAAACATATCTTTATCTTCTTCTTCTTATAACAGTTGCTACTAGTGGTTGACCAGACATTTCCCTATTTTCATCACTTCTCCTGAATTCGTCCCATTTTATGTTCATTATTTTTCACAGACAACTTTTTGTCAAATGCATTCAACTTGTTTTCTATATCTTTAGTTATTTTCCAACTCTCACTGACTTAAAGGTTTAAAGCCGAAGGATTGACTTCATTGCACCGGGTTTTACCCCATATGGCTCGGTCCTCTCCGCAGAAATGGCAAGCCACCTGTCGAGAGTATTGCACAAAGCACGAACTCCGTAGCTCCAGCAACAATCCTAGGGGTCTCTGGAAAAACTGCACTCGTGAACAGAACGGCGCCGTCCGGATTCAAACCCACGACCTTCGACTCACAAGGCAAAGGGCTTAACCACTCAGCCACAGAGACCCCCAACTCTCACTGACTTACTTGACTTATTCCTCTCTACTCCTCATGCAGCATAGGGCCTCAACAGTTGCTTGCCCTTCTTCTCGGTCTCTGGCTGTTTTCTATAAGGTCTCCCAGGATAGTCGAGCACTCTTCAGTTTCTCAAGAAGTCTTTGTCTCCAGGTCTGTTTAGGGCATCTACTTTTTCATTTTCCTTGCGTGTTCCACTCAAGTGCTTGTCCAACTCTCATTGACATTGTTATATTGGCATTGTTATATTGGCATTGGCATATGTTAGGATTGATACAACATATAGCAAAACAAACAACTGAAGACAACAACAAATACTGACCTCAAAAATGGGGTAGCTTCCTAAACTGGAATTCTTCCTATATCGACACCACATGATGTTGAATTTGATGAAGAATTTTCCAAACACACCCTGAAACAATTTAAAAAAAAATGCAACATGAGGTTATGTAACGTTTTATTTTAGAGTTTTAGCAGATAACTGGGCATAACTCAGTTCTGACGGCATATCCATGACTAGTTTCAGTTTGGAATCAGTTATATGAGGACTCTCATCATAGCACTCCGGACATGTCCATAGGTACTCTAATCTCCGCCTTAACAAATACAGCAGCGTCCAGTGGCCCAACATGCCAGTTCAATATTGATTAATCAATCTTTTTGCATATTTGGTATGTCCTTCTTTTCGGGGCATATTTGGTATGTCATTCTTTTCGAGCTGCACAAATATCAACACCCATCTCTCTCAATCTGGTTAGTGAGTGGGATTCACAACCCTGAAACTTCTCTGTTTGGAAGGACTCTCTCAATGCATTAAGAATGTCATTTTGGTCCATAGCAGCTCTCTCTGATATTGAAGCCATATCAGGCAATCTATCAGTTCGTTCATTACCACTGACTCCTGTGTGCCCAGGGACATCTGTTTGAAATATCTTCATTGCATTTCGTACACATCCATAGGTGCTCCGATCTCCTTCACAATATCTCCAACAGCATCCAGCAACTAACCATACCAGATCAATGTTCACTGATAAATACCAAGAGAGGTTTTAACTGATTTGCAGCAGAGTTTTATTGACCTTTGTATGCAATTATTGTTTTAGTTCCCAAAAAATGGCACTCGTAGTTTAGCAAAAGTAAAATATAAAAAAAATATAATTTACAATATGACTTATTATGTATCAAATTGAAGACAAATGATTGTCATCATCATCATCATCATCAAGTAGCTTGTTCCTTTCGGAACTTGGCTCCTATGACAGCAGTCCTGAAAACTCTGTTCTGTGCAAGTTGACCGGCATCAGCAGCAGTCATTCTCATATCGTCAATGACATCTTGCGTCCATCGTCTTCTAGATCTTCCTCTCATTCTTCTGTCAGGCACCATTCCCTCAAAAATGATCTTCCAAATGGATGTAATTTCACAAATACTGTATTAGCAAATATAATGCAGTGTTAACTATGTAGGAAACATATAGCATGCAATAGAAATAAAAATTGGGAGAGTAAAAATTCAACTTACAAAGGGTTTTGATGAAAATTAGGTTGAATAAACAAGTCCGACTGCTCTCTTTATATTGGTAATCCATTTATGAATACATAAACATTAAGAGAATGGATGCATTGTTTATTAACTGTTTACAAACTAGCATCATTACCATTCATGAAAAATCTCGTTTTTGTCGGTCCCATGGTATTCTAGAATGAATGGTAAACTTCGTTTCACTTCTATTTCTAGCATAAACTATGATGATATGTATTCGTTATCATTTCCACTTTGCTTCTAAGTCGTTTTTAGTTAACATAAAAGTCAAATAGGAACAGAAAGAAATGGAAAAGCAACGAAATATTTCCTAGTTTTCAAACGACGATAAGCATTTGCGATAAGCCGGGTGAATCTTTAATATGACGGCTTGTACGCAATCAGTTAAGAAGAACTGTAATAAGAGAAATGCTATGAAAGGGACATGTTATCAATATAGGATATTCTGTAGACAAAAATTTAACAATTTTAACGATATTTGTTGTGAAATTTTCCACAACTAAATAAATCAGAGTTAAGCAGACATGAGGGAGCCACAGTAGCGTAGTTGTTAGTGAATTTGTTTTTAGTTTTAGTTTAGTCGTCGGATCACCATCACTGCACCTCGAACAAATTAGTCCATAAGTGCTCCGATCTCTCCCTCAGTATGTCCATCAGCGTGTGGCGACTAACGACACCGGTTCTTTGTTGGTTTACAATTCTTCTTTGTCTGCCAGCATAGCGTTCTTGTCGAGCTACACCACACTTAACTTTGAGTTCTTGCAGTCTGGTTAGTGTTGTGATTCACCGCTATTACGTGAATCATTTACACGCCCTCTCTCCTTAAGGAATTTATAATATCAGCCTGGTCCATTGCTCGTCCGCTTTGGACAGCAGCCATACCTGCAAGCCTATCCGCAGCGTTCATTCCCCTTACACCTGCATGCCCTGGTAGTGAATTTGTTTCTTAGGCTAGTGGTCCAGGTTTAATTCCACAGTGGGTGTAGAATATTCGCATAACTGGCGCAGTGCACAATCGCTCTTAGACTCAGGTCACATACAAATCACTTTTTAGAGGAAGTTATTTCTGTATTCTATATGTAGTGTGCTGTGAAAAAAGTGAAATTCTTCACTTCTGTTGTATCCTTTGCTTGATAAAGGTCTTTTGGTCAAAACGTTGCTGTGTATTGTTATTGTTTTGTGTAAAACTACAGTACTATGTCTTTACGAGTCTCTATTGCTACAAATCACAAAGAGTGGTTAACAAGTGATTGATATGGAGCATTCGAAGAAGAAGAAGCAAGAAGGAAGTGTCACATTTCAGCGTAAGACGGTAACCACCAAAACAGAATAAAAATGTTGCAAAACTTACACCAATTGCTCCGATCAGGATAAAGGGGAAAAGCTCAATCAGAGACCAGGGCTCGTTGTAATCGATTGAGAACATAACCAGGTGGTCATTGCCGAATGGATTGATGGAGCGTAGGATGAAAGCAGCAATCAGTGCACAAAAGAATGATCTCCACAAGGTCTTCAGAGGGAAGTAGTAGCTGACCTGTGGGAGAGAGATTAGAAGGATGTTAGATCAAACATATGTATACAACACTGCTACAACTACTACTATTAGTACTTTAACAATGACAACATCTACAACGAATACTACAACAAACCCTATTACAACATCTACAACCACCACTACAACTACTACTATTAGTACTATAACAACATCTGCAACGATTGCTACAACAACCGCTGCAACCACCCCCACTACTACCATTAATACCACAACAGTTGCCATTGCTACAACTACTACAATTAGGACTACAACAACATCTGCAATGATTACTACAACAACCACTACAACAACCACTACAACCACCCCCACTACTACCATTAATACCACAGCCGCTGCTACAACTACTACTATTAGCACTATAACAATGACAACATCTGCAATGATTACTACAACAACCACAGCCACCCCTACTAGTACCATTAATACTACAACAGTTGTCACTGCTACAACTACTACCATTAAAATTTTTTTTTTAAAGCCGAAGGATTGACTTCATTGCACGGGTTTTACCCCATATGGCTCGGTCCCTCTCGCAGAAATGGCACGCCACCTGCCGGGAGTATTGCACAAAGCATGAACTCCGTAGCTCCAGCAACAATCCTAGGGTCTCTGGAAAAACTGCACTCGTGAACAGAAGGCCGCGGTCCGGATTCGAACCCACAACCTTCGACTCGCAAGGCAAAGGGCTTAACCACAGAGACCCCACTACCATTAAAATTATAACAACAACAACGATTACTACAAAAACCACTACAACAAACCTTATTATAACCACTATAACCACCACTACCACCCCTACTGCTACCATTAACACCACAGTCACTGCTACTACTACTCTCTTTCTCTCTCTCTTGTGCCGTTTCAACAATGGTTGGGGCATAGGCCCTTTAACCAACTCCTACCTCCATCATATTAATCAAACATCAAACTCACCTCCATCATATTAATCAAACTCACCTCCATCAAACATCAAATTCACTAAACATCAAACTCACCACCATTAAACATCATACTCACCTCTTCTAAACTGAAGAGCACTCCACCAATAGGAGCTCCAAAAGCCACACTGACACCAGCAGCAGAGGCGGCAGACAAGATCTGAAATGATGATCACATTCTTCACGATTTCAACCAGTAACTATGTCAAATTTCTTTATTTTCACATGACTTGACTTATTCCTCTCCCCTCCTCATGGAGCATAGGGCATCAAGAGTTGTGTTCCACAGCTCTCGGTCTATGGCTGTTCTCTTTATAGTCTCCCAGGATAGTTGAGCACTCTTCAGTTCCTCAAGAAGACTTCGTCTTCAGGTCTGTTTAGGCGTTCTTTATTTGTTTTTGGTTTCTCTAACTATGTTCTTTTTTTAAATGGACGGGTAGTTAGTCCATCGCACAACACCCAACCTGGAGACCACATTTAGTCTGATCTCTCTCCTTTCACCTGTTCAGCTTTGGTTCATTTTCACATAATGTTTGTTAAATAATGTAGCATGCGCGACAACAGTATCAATGTCGGTTCCAAGCCTGGATGAAAAAGGAGGAGGACTTGAGCATGAGGCCAGTTACCTTATCACAATAAGTTTTGAGAGCTAAAGAAACTTGTAAGAGAGGACGCAATACCGGTAAACAGACCAGTCAGGTGATGTACGGTGCACCTAGTGCGTCAAAACAGTTGCTGATGAAAAGAGATTGAGCGAGTTCACCAGGACAGAGCAGTATGGAGAAATTACTTGCAGGCTCTTTGTAATGTATAATGGTACTAGAGGAATTATTATTATTATTATTATATAGGACACCTCTGGCGTGATATTGATCACATCTTGTGTTGATGGTCAATGAAAAATACAGGCCTAACATCAAATACCCAATATATTTTCTGACTTTTCTCCAATCCTGTTTTGTCTCACTGCATCAGAATAAGAAGAGATCTCTAGAACTGGCTTTTGTGTGCATTTAATAAACAGTGTATTTCATCCCCTCTGTTATCTCTGAGGTCCATATTTTGCATGGCCGGTCTTTTGCTTTGTGTCCACTGTATCAGAGTAAAATTGCTCTTTGAGGCGCACTGTCTGTTGGTAATCTGCTTATGTGGCTGAAGCATTTAGTTTATTGTTTCTTGAAGAAGTTCAGTATTGATGTTGTACACACTTTTTTCTGATGTCTTCATTTCGAAACCGGTCTCTTCTTGTTACTCCCAGCATTCTGCGCAGACACTTCATTTCTGTCATGACTAGTTTTCTTTTATCATTTGATGTCAGGGTCCAGCTATGGAACTGATAGCATAATGTGGGGAGAAAGATTGTGTTGAACAATGTTCTTTTAGGGTTCATGGTCGCCCATGTCTGGGCTCTCAAGAGGAGCAAAGAATTTAACACTGCAACCTACAAGGAATGTTGTAAGAGGAGACTGAGGTAGGGGCCTAGGAAGCTAGACAAGTAAATAAAAGCGTAGCAGAACCGGATGTGCTGGCCTACTTGTAGGCGTCTATTGTTGCCTAAGTATGCATATTTTTTGTCTGATCATGCTGGAGACCAGTCACTCTACCAAAATGGGAAGAATGGATCTTCACAAATGGAAAAGGCATGATGAACATTCAATGTTTCAAGCCTGTGAAGAGAATTGAGATGAGGCCAGTTACTGATCACAATAAGTTTGAGAGCTAAAGAAATTGCAAGGAGGAGAGTGATGTCGGTTGTATGCCCTGAGTGCGTCAACTTTGCTGATGAAAGAGATTGAGCGGTTCACTAGGACAGAGCAGTAGGAGATTATTGCAGGCCGTAAGTAAGGCACTAGAGGACAATTATTCTATTATGAGGATGGGAGACTTGGCGTATATTGATCCACCCTTGTGGATGGTCAATGGAAATCAGCTACTCAAGTCTATATTTCTGACTTTCTCAATCGATTGTCTCACTGATCAGAAAGGAGAGTTCTAGAACTGGCTTGTGTGCATTTAATAAACAGTTTTCATCCTCGTTATCTCTGGGGATTTTTGCATGTCCTGGTCATTGCTTTTCACTGTATCAGAGTAAAGCTTGAGGCGACTGTCTTTGTAATCAGCTCGATGTGGTTGGGGAGTTCGAAGATTCATATTGGATGGATACTTTTCTGATGTCTTCTTTCAGACTCTCTGTTAAGCATGAGACACTTCGATGTCTGTCATGACTAGCTTTAAGCATTTGATTCACGTTCAGTTTGGGAACTGATGCATAGCTGAGAGAAGAGGTGAAAATGTTTTTAATCAGTCGAGTCTCTCTAAGAGAACCAAGATTAACTGCAACCTCGGAATCGTTGAGAGGAGACTGAGCACCTAGGAGCTGACAAGTGCAATAGCGTGCAGGGATTGTGGCCATACTTGAACCAATAACTGGCACAAGTACAATCGCTCTTATGCTCAGATCAGATACAAAACACAAAGAGTGGTTAACAAGTGGTCGATGTGGAGCGTTCGAAGAAGTATATATGGTGACATGTTTGCACTTTAAAATTGGCGCCATTTGTCCTATTATTTGATTTGCTTTGTGGCATCTATGTTGGATTTCATTAGTTATTCTTCCGTTTGCTGAAAAAATGCTCCCTAGGTATGTAGTCTTTGAGTTGTTTTAATTGACGTTTGTCGATGGAGATATTGTTAGTGTTTTCCTCTCTATATAACAATAAATTCTGATATAATAACTTCTTCTTTGCAATCACTGTTTTAATGATTATACCGTTAGATGTTATAATGAAGTTGACTGTTGACTGGAGCTCATCTCTGGTGCCATGTAGTTTTGAATGTAGTGTTGCGCCGAGTGGTCACCGGGCCCAAATTTGGAGTGTAAAGAATAGAGCCACTGTTACCTGCCATGCATGTTATAAGAAGCGACTAAGGAGGTTTGGCTGAAATCGGATGCAAGTGTTCTAAACGTGTAGAAGTCTATGTGTTTAAGGGCCTACCAAACCAATGTGCAACGTATACATGTTCTTGGCAATGATCAATCATATCACAAAGAGTGATTAAAATTGATCGTAAAGATCCAATGCATAGAAGAAGAGAAGAATAATGTAGTGTTGGGTTGTAGGGCCAGCATTCCTTTCTAGGGAAGACATACAGGGGACAGTCTTGCATGACATGTTCCGTGGTTTGCTCAGCAGTGCCACAGAGGGGATAGGGACAATCATAGCCTGTGTAGATGTTTATTTAGTCTGTTATGTCCTATCCTGAGTCGGAAGATGACTGTCCTTGTCTGTCGAGTGTGTGGTAGTCATCGTTGGACAGTTTAGGTTCTTTTATATATTTAGGATATAACGAACAAATACTGATATAACAACATCACATATTTACATAATATAGGATTATGTCCGTTCGCACAAACCTCTCTTTTTTTAGCCTCATTTCGGCCATATTTCGGAAATAGATAGGAAAAGATATTTCCGCAGCAACAAGCAACGTGTACAAAAGGCCCTTCCTTGCCCAGGCTAAGACCTGCTGATACCGACAGCATCATGCCCACAGACTTGATGAGTAAGGTCCATTTGCCCAAGTAGCCACGGATGATGAAACCACTTAGGATAGTTTTGATCTGGTTAAGATGAAGAACATCATTAAATGAATAACTTTTACTTACTGCAGGGATTCTCAAAATGTTGCTAAGTGAGACATTTCAATTACCTATCTCCACCATGATAACCACCTCATCTCTGATAAAAACCACCTCCTTCATGATAAAAAACCACCTCCTCCATGATAAAAACCA
The DNA here is from genome assembly GCA_020796225.1 of Arion vulgaris. Lineage (NCBI taxonomy): Eukaryota > Metazoa > Mollusca > Gastropoda > Stylommatophora > Arionidae > Arion > Arion vulgaris. The sequence continues at coordinate 18,429,460 of CM036776.1, forward strand.
CCTCCATGATAAAAAACCAGATCCTCCCTGATAAAAACCACTTCCTCCATGATAGAAATCAGTAGTTCCATGATCAAAACCACATCCTTTAAGATAAAAACCACCTCCTTTAAGATAAAAAAACCACCTTTTTAAAGATAAAAACTACCTCCTTTAAGAAAAAAACCACCTCCTTTAAGATAAAAACCACCTCCTTTAGGATAAAAACCACCTCCTTTATGATAAAAACCACCTCCTTCATGATAAAAACATATTTTAAAAATCATTGTTATTCACTAGCAAGTATTGTCCTACAACAAGTGAGGATCACAAAGGACATTTACAATAGGATATCAACAAAGGAGATTTACAATAGGAGATAACACAGGAATCAGCAATATCTGATTAAAACAGGATATATAAAATGTAGTTTAACAAAGTGAAATGCATAATCAATATGAGATATACAGTAGGAGACTATAGAAACTGATAGAAAGACAATATGAGATATACAGTAGGAGACTATAGAAACTGATAGAAAGACAATATGAGATATACAGTAGGAGACTATAGAAACTGATAGAAAGACAATATGAGATATACAGTAGGAGACTATAGAAACTGATAGAAAGACAATATGAGATATACAGTAGGAGACTATAGAAACTGATAGAAAGACAATATGAGATATACAGTAGGAGACTATAGAAACTGATAGAAAGACAATATGAGATATACAGTAGGAGACTATAGAAACTGATAGAAAGACAATATGAGATATACAGTAGGAGACTATAGAAACTGATAGAAAGACAATATGAGATATACAGTAGGAGACTATAGAAACTGATAGAAAGACAATATGAGATATACAGTAGGAGACTATAGAAACTGATAGAAAGACAATATGAGATATACAGTAGGAGACTATAGAAACTGATAGAAAGACAATATGAGATATACAGTAGGAGACTATAGAAACTGATAGAAAGACAATATGAGATATACAGTAGGAGACTATAGAAACTGATAGAAAGACAATATGAGATATACAGTAGGAGACTATAGAAACTGATAGAAAGACAATATGAGATAAAGTGGCTATGGAGTGGAGACAATACAATTTAAGAGAGACTAAAGAACGATAGAAAGACAATATGAGATATACAGTAGGAACTCATAAGAAATGATAGAAAGACAATATGGGGATATACAAGTTGGAGACTATAGAAACTGATAGAAAAGACAATATGAGATATACAGTAGGAGACTATAGAAATATAGAAAGACAATATAGATATACAGTAGAGACTATAGAAACTGATGAAAGACAATATAGATATACATAAGACTAAGAAACATAGGAAGACATATGTATAGAGAGACTGACTAGAAAGACAATATGACATACAATATAAGACTGATAGACCCCCTCCATGAGGCTGTTACCTTGTAGTGGTGGCGGGGTGGGGGGAGAGGGTGCTTGCGTACCTCAATGACCCAGAAAGCTATGTTGGCAGGGTTAGCAAAGTTGGACAGGTCAAAGAGAGAGGTCAGACTAAATGTGGCCTCCTGGTCCTCCATGTTGGGAGTTGTGCGATGGGCTAACTACCCATCCATTTAAAAAAGAACGTAGTTACAAACAGAACGTATTACTTTGAAACCGAAAATAAATTGTCAAAACTAACTCAAGTCTCCAAAGGACTAGGGCTTCATGCCGAAGAAAGATGATGCGAGCGCCAAACCCAAGGATGAAGTCTTCTTGAGGAACTGAAGGGTGCTCAAATGTTCTGGGAGACCATAAAGAAAATAGCCAGAGACCAGGAAAAGTTTCAAACAACTGTTGATGCCCTATTCTCCATGAGGAGCGGGGAAGAATAAGTCAAGTCATAAGACTAATAGAAAGACAGTAAGACTGATAGAGACAGTAAGACTGGTAGAGACAAGAAGATATACAATATAAGACTGAGAGAGAGACATACATTGGAAGACAAAGCTATTATCGATATAAGGAAGACTGCAGTAAAACTATGTAGCAATGGCGAAACACATTAAAAAAGTACTGTAGTTTTACAAAATACAAAAACAATACACAGGAACGTTTCAACCAAATGGCTTGATAAAGACTTTTTGGTCGAAGCATTGCTGTGTATTGTCATTGTTTTTGTTAAACTACAGTACTTTGTCATGTGTTTCGAAGACTAAGGTATACTATATCAGATCATGCTACACTGACACAAATCTTTAAGATTATAAAACACAGGTGAATTATACCTCAGGAACACCTGAACCACAAGCATACGGTGCAAACATCCGAACTAGAGTAGCAGCCAGTAAACCAAATAGCAAGGCCCACACTACATAGAACAAGTAGCCAATGATGTAGGACCCAGCACCTGCCAGACTGCCTCCCATTATACGGCTCCAGGACCACCACTGTTGTGAACAGATGTTAGAAGTTTCTAAGTTATGCACTTAAACATATTACTTTTCTTCTTCTTCTGCCACTTCTTCTTCTTCAACTATCAACTCCCAATGGAACACAGGTCTTCAACAAACGTCTTCCATCCCTTCCAATTCTTTCCACATCTTGCCTATCCTTTTAATATCAGTCTCCAGTTCTCTTCTCCAGGTTTGTCTAGGCCTTCCCCTACTTCTCTTTTCCTGCGAGTTCTAAAACAATGCCTGTCTTACAATGCTTCCGGTCAGCCTTCTCAATGTGTGTCCTATCCATCGCTAGCGTCTCTTCCGTAGCTCTTTCTCCACTGTTATCTTCTTAGTTCTTTCTCTGAGTTCCTCGATTGTAATCTTATCATACCATCTCAGTCCCTCTATTCTATGTAAACATCCATTTATGAAGGTCTGTAGTTATCTGGTGGTTTCTTTTATTGTCCTCCATGTTTCTGAGCCCATAGAACATCACTGAGTTCATATTTGATTGATAGATTCTCAGTTTTGTCTTTGTTATGATCTCCACTGCATGAACTGTTGCGAAGAGATGTTGAAACTTTTTAAGACATGCATACAAACATATTACTTTTCTTCTTCTTCTTCTTCTGACACCCTAGCCACTTTTAGTGATAATTATTATAATTGTTTCAATGATATTATCTAAATATGATATCTTCTTCAATGAAAGAACAATGACAGACATTATATTCAACAAGTCATTCTTCACGTTTATCTCATGTATAAATAACATCATTTTATGTATAAATAGACACACTGTATGTTTCTTCGTCTTCAAACGCTCCATGTCGACGACTTGTTAAACCACTCTTTGTAAACTTGTATGCGATCTAAGCATAAGAGCGATTGTGTGTTGTGCCAGTTATACGCCCATGCGTAGGCCAGCACATTCGATTTCTGCGACGTTTTTTATTCCCTAGGCCCGTACCTCGGTCGTCTCTTACAACATGACATGCACTGTAGGACGCAGTGTTACTATTCTTTATTCCTCTTGCGAGCCCCGACAATACACAGGCAATATTACGATCAGAAATCATTGACAAATATTCCAAGAGCTTCCGAGGAAACAAAAGGAGTGTCTTTGTAACAAGAGGTGAGTAAATGACATCCCCACAAACTCCTAGCAAGTATATTAAATCCCACAAACTCCCTAGCAAGTATAAAAAACCTGTCTTTACTGCATGTGATACCATCTTTTTAGGGTGCTGTAGAAAAGGGGGAGGGGTGGGCATCTGTAGCTTAAGAGATAGTGAGCTCGATTACAACCCAAGCGTACTTGGTTCAAATTCTGTGGCAGGCAGATTAAAAGCAAATTTGTTTCTGTAGGGTTTTAATAAAGGTAAAAATAGACCTCACCGTTCAGAATGGCAATGGCAAACTACTGAACATATGGTGCCTATAAAATCAACATCTCATATACTGTGGTTGATAGCTATGTCCTGTCAAGGATATACTAGGATTTTTCAGAATAGGTGGGACATGTGCCTGTGGAATTTAATGGCTGTATGGCTAGTCCAGGAGGGACATGTACCTGTGGAATTTAATGGCTGTATGGCTAGTCCAGGTGAGACATGTACCTGTATAATTTAATGGCTGTATGGCTAGTCCAGGAGGGACATGTACCTGTGGAATTTAATGGCTGTATGGCTAGTCCAGGTGAGACATGTACCTGTATAATTTAATGACTGTATGGCTAGTCCAGGTGAGACATGTACCTGTAGAATTTAATGGCTGTATGGCTAGTTCAGGTGGGAACAGTTCAGGTGGGACATGTGTCTGTGGAATTTAATGGCTGTATGGCTAGTCCAGGTGGGACATGCACCTGTGGAATTTAATGGCTGTATGGCTAGTCCAGGTGAGACATGTACCTGTATAATTTAATGGCTGTATGGCTAGTCCAGGTGAGACATGTACCTGTAGAATTTAATGGCTGTATGGCTAGTTCAGGTGGGACATGTGCCTGTGGAATTTAATGGCTGTATGGCTAGTTCAGGTGGGACATGTGCCTGTGGAATTCAATGGCTGTATGGCTAGTCCAGGTGGGACATGTACCTGTAGAATTTAATGGCTGTATGGCTAGTCCAGGTGGGACATGTGTCTGTAGAATTTAATGGCTGTATGACTAGTCCAGGTGAGACATGTGTCTGTAGAATTTAATGGCTGTATGGCTAGTCCAGTCGCAGCGAAACTGGTCAGGTTAGGATTTTTCTTTATGCCTTCGACAAAATAAAACTCCTGGCCTTACCTAGGATTGAACCTGGGTCTCCTGAATGGGAGCCAGTGCTCTAATCCATTCGACCAGATGCTCCACTCTAGCAAGTATAAAGTAAATATAAGTGCAGCAACAAGAATGAGAGAAAAAGATGAGGAGGCAGAAGAAGAAAGAAGAGAAAGATAACGAGACAGCAGCAGAGGCAGCAGACCTGTGAGCAGTCCCCATACTCATCCAGGGAAGTTGCATTAAGACTGGGACCACTCCAACAGCACTGTTCTTTGTTGAACCAGAAGGCCTCAAGACACACACCTTCCTTCAGATCTGACATCCATGTGGCGCCAATGTCTATGATACCAGCACATGTTCCTGGGATAAAAAAAAAATCAAAACAAAAAAAGATTGAGATGGGACATTTGAACAAAAAATGGTATTCTTCTTCTTCTACTTTGAACGCTTCATATTGACTACTTGTTAACCACTTTATGTGATTTGTATGTGATCCGATCCTAAGAGCGATTGTACGTTGTGCCAGTTATGCGCCTACAAATAGGCCAGTACATCCGATTTCTGCGACACATTTTATATACTAGGGTAGCTTTCCTAAGTTCTACATCATTCACCTCTTACAACTTGCCTTGTAGGTTGCAGTGTTACTATTCTTTGCACCCCTTGAGGGCCACGGCTACTCACGGCTGCATAGAAGGCTCATTTTTGATCGTAGCATTGCTCACCAGCGCATTCGCCCGCTCATGTATACATAGATATATACATAGCCACTCACATGTACAAATAATTACAAACATAGGTTTTGCATATACGTCAAGTGTACACAACATTTAAGTCCACACACGTACACATCTTCTGCAGAACATCACCTACCTGCGGCAACTCCCACCAACAAGACGCAGACCCATCCAGACCAAGCATCGTGTGCGCCCTTGATCTTCTCCCATAATCCTTCCTGCCGTTTCTTGACAATGTGTCTGTGTCGCATGCGGTCTCGCGCAATGTCTCGTAACCAGTCGATGGTGTGGAAGTCATCGTACTGGCCAATTCCCGGAGGAAGATCCTCCAACGTGTCCATGACATTTCCAGACCCTATCAGGAGTAGAGAGAAAAATTGAGAACATTTTACAGCAAAGATAAGCCAGGAATGAAAACATGATTACAACAGAATGAGAGGAAGGAATATGACATTGAGATAAAGGCTCAAGACAGATTGTGAGACATTTGCTGAGTGTGGAAAGAGGAAAAATTACGTCATTATTGTTATTAACTTCTCTTAGTCCTCTACTACAGCGTTTCCCAAACTGGGGCCCGCGAAGCAACGGGTTCCGAGATGTACTCACAGGTGGTCTTCAAGTGATTAAAGAAATATTATGATCTTTCATATTTCAAAGTGCACAATAAATTTTAAAAACATGTATAAAAGCAGTGGTAAACTAGTTCCGTTGCGAAATCAAAGAACCCAGACCAGAGTCTAAATGTCTAACAGGACAAAATGAAAGATCATTTGAAGTTTCCCACAGTCTGAGAAATTGGAGCCAGCTTGAATGTTGGTGTGGTGTAATAATAACTCCATCGCTAGAAGATTTTCATTTATAGAAACTGTTGGGGGTCCCGTGGCAGTAAAATATATTTAAAAGTGGGTCCACGATAATGCAAAGTTTAGGGACCGCTGCTCTACTTAGATTACATGAGAGTCGATGCAGTCCTCAGAAATCTATTCAAATGAAGATATCAAAAACTGGAACCACACTTCTACGAAACAATTGAACCGATTACTGTGGTAAAGAAATAAGAGTCACAGTAGCGTAGTTGTTAGTGAACTTGTTTCTTAGACTGGTGGGGCGGGTTCAATTCCACAGTGGGCGTGGAATATTTTTCCGACCATAACGGCTCTCTGGTCGACCCAGCATTAAATGGGTAGCAGGAAAAAAGCACTGGGAAGTAAAGACGACCGGCGTGATGTTGACTACATCACCCATCGTGTGACGACGGTTAGTGAAAAATACGCATTTAAGATCGTATTATTTTTACCCCAATATACTTCCAGGTATGTTTAAAAAGTTTCTTACTTCAAGAAATAAACTGTTATAATTTATATGCATAAACAACTTTGTATAAAAATATTGTATATTACAAATGAGTGTTTAAGAGCCTGCGTTTTTTCCTTGGTGACATATGGTTGTGAGATATGAAACATTGACAAAGCGGCGGAGATCATGAATGCATAGGAGTGTAAATGCTACAGAAGAGTACTTAAAATATCATGGACAGAGAAAAGAACAAATGCTTCTGTTCTGCAACAGCTTGATATTAAAGAGAGTTGGCTGTTAAAGAACATAAAATCAAGGAAAATTAAATATTTCGGTCACATCAAATGACATGAGTGCCTAGAGAAGATAATTTTGGAGGGAATTATGCCTGGAAGAAGAATGAGAGGAGAACCTAGAAGGCGATGAGTGCAAGATGTCATTGAAGATCTGAGAATGACTGCTGCTGACGCCGGTCAACTTGCACAGAACAGAGAGTTTTTCAGGACTGCTGTCATGGGAGCCAAGTTCCGGAACCGACAAGCTACTTGATGATGATGATGACTCCAGATAATAACAGGATATAATCATATTGAGTCATGCAATCGTTTCGGGAATGTTTCAGAAATTTCTGACAACGGTCCCCATTTAAACGAGCTGTCAGGACAATGAATAACATGGAGATGAAAGTACATTGTACATTATATGTGTACAAGGGTAAAGGAATGTGAATTCCTAGTGTTTTGGGATCGAAATAAATACACAACGATATACACACAAACCGTGGTCCCCGGCAACATAGGCCGAATAGCTTAGACGGGAAATCGAAAATTCATGTTTAATGGGGGCTGATTTTTGTATATGTTTAATAGAACACTGTAAGCTTTTTTTGCAATTTTAATAAATTCATTGAATCCATGGTTATTTATTGATGACCAATATGAATAATACTGATATTCCTTAGCATTAAACTTAATTTGTAACATAATATAACCTTGATTTAGAAAGTTGTGTTTAAACAAAAAAATGAATTTGTCTTTATACAACAATACTGGAATGCGAGGTTAGACGACGATTGTGTTCTGATTTGCGTGAATTTTTACCTGAGTCTGCCGGCTGTATGTTATCAGAGCTCACGATACGCACTAACATACAGTATGATATATTGTGTGGTTATTTTTACTATGATCATTATTATCATTATCATCGTCAGTACCGCCACCACAATCATCACCAACACGATCGCCATCACCAACACGATCGCCATCACCAACACTATCGCCATCACCAACACGATCGCCATCATCAACACGATCGCCATCACCAACACGATCGCCATCACCAACACTATCGCCATCACCAACACTATCGACATCACCAACACTATCGCCATCACCAACACGATCGCCATCACCAACACGATCGCCATCACCAACACGATCGCCATCATCATAACTACAACATTCTCTTTTCTATAATCAAACTATAAATACAACATTCTCTATTTTTTTCAATAAAACTATAAATACAACATTCTCTATTTTTTTCAATAAAACTATAAATACAACATTCTCTATTTTTTCAATAAAACTATAAATACAACATTCTTTTTTTCAATAAAACTATAAATGCAACATTCTCTGTACAAAAACAACAACTATCGCTACTGCTTGTAGTACCGCTTTTCTGGCGGTGTAGGACAGGTGGGACGAGAGTCTGAGAAATGTGATGACCGCATGGCTAGTGCAGTCGCCGCGGAGCTGTTCAGGTTAGGATTTTTCATTTATGCCCACGACAGAACAAAAATCATCGGCCTCACCGTGAAATGAACATGGGTCTCCCGCACGGGCGCCGCGCTCTAATCCATTCTGTCAGACGCTGATCTCTTCGTTAATAAAACTATAAATGTACAACACTCTTGAAACATTCTGTCAGACTCTCATCTCTTCGTTAATAAAACTATAAATGTACAACACTCTTGAAACATTCTGCTCTCTGAATTCTTGTCCCTACATTATCGGGACAGAAAATGCACTGATTGTCACAGACTAAGACAATGGCAAAACACGTAAAAACAAAGTACATATCGGGTCAGAAAATGCACTGATTGTCACAGACTAAGACAATGGCAAAACACGTAAAAACAAAGTACATATCGGGACAGAAAATGCACTGATTGTCACAGACTAAGACAATGGCAAAACACGTAAAAACAAAGTACTGTAGCTTACAAAATACAAAAACAATATCAATAGACAGTAACGTTTCGACAAAAAGACCTTTATCAAGTAATGGATACACGGCACACTACATATAGATTCAGACAATTGATTCCTAACGGCTCTTTAAAAAAAAAGTAAAGAAAAAAATCTCTTCACTTCTGTTATATCCTTTGCTTGATAAATGTATTTTGGTCGAAACGTGTATTGTTGCAGTTTATTGTTATTAAGACCATCGCCGGTGCTACGGAGTTCGTGTACTGCCGCTGAGATCTTCCTGTGTAAGAAAGAGATCGGAGCACACATGGTAACTCACCGAAGTGTAATGATGATGGTCCTATCAATCAATTGTTATTGTTTTTGTAAAACTACAGTACTTTGTTTTTACGTGTTTCGCCATTGCTACATAGTTTAACTGCAGTCTTCCCTTATATCGCCATTGCTACATAGTTTAACTGCAGTCTTCCCTTATATCGCCATTGCTACATAGTTTAACTGCAGTCTTCCCTTATATCGCCATTGCTACATAGTTTAACTGCAGTCTTCCCTTATATCGCCATTGCTACATAGTTTAACTGCAGTCTTCCTTATATCGCCATTGCTACATAGTTTTACTGCAGTCTTCCTTATATCGACATTGCTACATAGTTTAACTGCAGTCTTCCCTTATATCGCCATTGCTACATAGTTTAACTGCAGTCTTCCCTTATATCGCCATTGCTACATAGTTTAACTGCAGTCTTCCTTATATCGCCATTGCTACATAGTTTTACTGCAGTCTTCCTTATATCGACATTGCTACATAGTTTAACTGCAGTCTTCCTTATATCGACATTGCTCATAGTTTAACTGCAGTCTTCCTTATATCGACATTGCTACATAGTTTTACTGCAGTCTTCCCTTATATCGCCATTGCTACATAGTTTAACTGCAGTCTTCCCTTATATCGACATTGCTACATAGTTTAACTGCAGTCTTCCCTTATATCGCCATTGCTACATAGTTTTACTGCAGTCTTCCTTATATCGACATTGCTACATAGTTTTACTGCAGTCTTCCCTTATATCGACATTGCTACATAGTTTTACTGCAGTCTTCCCTTATATCGACAGACTGAGACACAATACTGTACTAAGCATCTCTTGTTTGTCTGTAGATCAGGTTTCCATCAAGAACTGGTTATATATATATCTATCTATATAACATAGAAATGTAATGACTTAGAGAGGACTGACGGATATTCTAAAATAGAAGAGGTCGATAGTTATAAAGTTGAAATAATAGTGATAAGAGTACAGGAAGAAATGAGAAAGAAGTTAGTGGCCAAGGATGGCGGAGAGAGTGCTTGATATTGATTGCGTTGTTGCTGCTGTTGTTATCGAAACCTCAGGTTCGCTCGTGTGTTGCTTGGCTCGCAAGGGGAGCAAAGAATAGTAACGAGAGATACGAGTGCAGGAGGAAAAGAAGAGGACGTAAGTTGCCGATGAAGGATGAGAGAGTGCTTGATATTGAGTGCATTGTTGTTTTCGAGCCACCAGGTTCACCCGTGTGTTGCCGTGGCTCGCAAGGGAGCAAAGAATAGTAACACTGCGACCTACAAGACATGTTGTAAGAGGCGAATGAGGTGAGGTCCTGGAAAAGCTACCCTAGTACCTAAAAAGCGTCGCAGAAATCGAATATGCTGGCTTAATTGTAGGCGTGTAACTGGCACAACGTACAATCGCTCTTGGGCTTAGATCATAAGCAAATCACAAAGAGTGGTTTAACAAGTGGTCGATATGGAGCGTTTGAAGAAGAACCACTATAAATTATGGGTTTTCATATTTTTTCCGATATTTGGGTGGAGGAGAGCAACAATGGCTTTCTTGCAGACCCAGAAAACTTCAACAACTCTATGCGTGTAGCGCTATGTTTTTAGCGATCGACGTCATGGCACATTGGGCATTCCCATTCGTGCTCTGTCCTCCGCTGCAGCAGCCATCCCAAAGTCCATTTGCTCACCGTGCACATGAGAAGTTGATTAGTATATCTTCTCTCTCTACTACGAAGACAACACTGTTTGGCATGTCCATACTTAACGCCCTAATTCTCGAACTCGTTCCAGTGTCTGAGACTTGCCCATATCACATAATTGAGAGCGTATCGCATTAATGATATCGGCTCTGTCCATACTTCTGCCCGCTTGAGTCGGAGCATTGTTTGCAAGAAAGTCAGCATGCTCGTTACCCAGCACACCAGCATGTCCAGGTGTGTAGTGCTAGCACTCCAGCATGTCCAGGTGTGTGTAGTGCTAGCACTCCAGCATGTCCAGGTATGTGTAGTGCTATGTTTAGTGTTGCGGAAACCTCTACTCAGGTGATCAGATAAAAGTTGTGTGAATAAGACAAAGCAGTTGTGTGAATAAGGCAAAACAGCTGTGCACGATGAAAAAGTTGTGTAAATAAGGCAAAACAGTGTATGATGACAAAAAGTTGTGTGAATAAGGCAAAACAGCTGTTACGATGAAAAAAAAATTGTGTTAATAAGGCAAAACAAATGTGTACGATGGAAAGAGTTGTGCGAATAAGGCAAGCAGCTGTGTACGATGACAAAAAAGTTATATCAATAAGATAAAGCAATTGTGTATGATAAACAAAAAAAGTTGTATGAATAAGATGAGGTAGGTGCGGATGGTAGACAAAACATTGAGTGAATAAGTAAAGGTAGTTGTGTACGGTAGACAAAAAATTGAGTGAATAAGTAAAGGTAGTTGTGTACGGTAGACAAAAAATTGAGTGAATAAGTAAAGGTAGTTGTGTACGGTAGACAAAAAATTGAGTGAATAAGTAAAAGTAGTTGTGTACGGTAGACAAAAAAGATGTATGAATAGGATAATATAGTTGTCTATGGCAGACAAAAATTTGTGTGAATAAGAACATGTAGTTATGTATGGTAGACACAAAAAGTTGTATGAATAAACTACAACAGTTGTGTATACGTTATTGTGGGCGTCTTAGCTTATGAGGTAGTGAGCTCGATCACAAGTCAAGTATACCTGGTTCAGGGCATGGTGAGCTCGATCACAAGCCAAGTATACCTGGTTCAGGGCATGGTGAGCTCGATCACAAGCCAAGTGTACCTGGTTCAGGACATGGTGAGCTAGATCACAACCCAAGTATACCTAGTTCAGGGCATGGTGAGCTGGATCACAAGCCAAGTATACCTGGTTCAGGGCATACTATTTGATGATGATGGTAGTCAAAACAAGTTGTATGAATAGATCTAACAAAAGTTTTAAAAGGTGACATATTTAATTCATTGACGGAGTCAAGGGCACATAGGGACAACGTCGCGCCAGGATTAGTGAGCTGGCACTAACCAAGATTCTACCCCACCTCCACGCGGTGACCCTGGAAACACAACAGTTCCTGTCTGGCTAGGCGGGTAGGGATCGAGGGAGAGCTACTCTGATAGTGATGCAGACGCAGTTACGTTGGATGAGATCCGCTCGCAACACAGACGAGTAGAATCCCAGAGTGACTATTAATGCACGCCTCTACCGGCCGACGGGAAAAGCTGAACCAATAAACATAAAGGGATGAGGGGTGCATCCAGAGAAGAGACATGGGCCTACATGTGGCGAAACTCGGAGCCCTGAGATGTGGCCCAAATGGAGTTGCGTGTCCTGACAGTCTCGAGGCATAGTAAATGTGAGCACGGTGAGAAACCTGATAAACAAGGTGAGCAGGCACCAAAGTAGAGCGAACACGCATAAGGACGATACACAGGTGAGCCCACCGGTGGGGCAGACATGCACGGTGCTGATGATGAAGCAACGAAAAGGCGAGGCAAACGTAGGAGTGAGCGGACCACCCAAATGTGCAGAAAAACTGGAAAGCCCAGCAGAGGCTTGAATCCAGTGCAAACGTTCCTACCGAAGAGTGATAAACTGTGCACATTGAGATAGAAATGGGTAAGGTGTCACCCAGTAGAACAATGTGAGCACAAGTGACGAAGAGAAAAGGGCGGGCCCAGTAGGTGGACGAGGGCACAAGCAGAGATGGGCGAGGAGGCACCCAAGGGAAACGCGAGGTGGACGGAACGGTGGCGAACCTCGAGGATGAGGTCTCCATCCAGAGAGCAATAACCGCATTTCCCTCGCAGAGAACCACTACTGCCTTGTAGTTCGATTGGGGACAATCAAAAGCCAGCAGAGCAAACCGTACACAAGACTGAACGGCAGTCAAACCAAATAGTCCAAATAAAACTTTTAGCTTGGGCAGATGACGCTCACAACCCTGGTGGGAAGGTTGTCTAAGGGTAGCTACCCTAACAGAAAATAGCAGCGTGCTGCCTTGCATGTCGGCTGGGGACAGCCCAAAGCTGATGGAGAGCAGACCCAGTAAACGCTGGCTAAAACCGGACGTCGCCGAAGGATAAGCACCAGAGCTCCAAATGGCGCTAAAGATGTGACGAAACACAAAATACACCCATGCTAAGGCTGCATGAATCAGATTTCCACATGAATAAGACAATTTATGGGGAAATCTGGTACATCAGTCTAAGCGGTGATCGTGAGAGATTCATTGACAGTATAATTCTGGGAGACCCACCCAGAACACGGGTTTCTGTTGTTTTAAAATTAACAGAAAGAAAACCTAACAAATATATTGTCATACAATTTGACCACATGTTGCAAAAGACATTGTTTTTAATGATAAACAACGTTTAGTGTATGCATTGTAATTATTTATTTAAAAAAAAAAAATTAATTTTCATGACAATGTCTAATACCCCCCCCCTCTCATCGGGGAGTAGATTTAACAAATATAAGAAGTGTAAAGAATATAAGAAGTGTAAAGAATATAAGAAGTGTAAAGAATATAAGAAGTGTAAAGAATATAAGAAGTGTAAAGAATATAAGAAGTGTAAAGAATATAAGAAGTGTAAAGAATATAAGAAGTGTAAAGAATATAAGAAGTGTAAAGAATATAAGAAGTGTAAAGAATATAAGAAGTGTAAAGAATATAAGAAGTGTAAAGAATATAAGAAGTGTAAAGAATATAAGAAGTGTAAAGAATATAAGAAGTGCAAAGAATATAAGAAGTGCAAAGAATATAAGAAGTGTAAAGAATATAAGAAGTGTAAAGAATATAAGAAGTGTAAAGAATATAAGAAGTGTAAAGAATATAAGAAGTGCAAAGAATATAAGAAGTGTAAAGAATATAAGAAGTGTAAAGAATATAAGAAGTGTAAAGAATATAATAAGTGTAAAGAATATAAGAAGTGCAAAGAATATAAGAAGTGCAAAGAATATAAGAAGTGTAAAGAATATAAGAAGTGTAAAGAATATAAGAAGTGTAAAGAATATAAGAAGTGTAAAGAATATAAGAAGTGTAAAGAATATAAGAAGTGTAAAGAATATAAGAAGTGTAAAGAATATAAGAAGTGTAAAGAATATAAGAAGTGTAAAGAATATAAGAAGTGCAAAGAATATAAGAAGTGCAAAGAATATAAGAAGTGTAAAGAATATAAGAACCCACAATTAAAGCATGAATGTCTAAATGTCTCCCAAAAATGTCTCTAACTCAATTAGTTTTGTAGATATGGCTTTTGCAATATAACCCTTCCAAATAAAAACCAAATTTCAAATGAGAACAGGAATATCTCTGCTAACATACAGTTTAGACAAAAAGTGGAGGTTCATGCTATAATTATGTGTACATCATATATGCTAGCTTGGGATTCTTTGCACACTCCTTATATTTGTGAAATCCACTGCACGATTGGGGGAAAGAAATTAATCCTTCCCCCAATAAATAATTATAATGCATACACTAAACGTTGTTTATCATCAAAACAATGTCTTTTGCAACATGTGGTCAAATTGTATGACAATATGTTTGTTAGTTTTTTTTTGTTAATTTTTAAAAAAGACAACCCTTGTTCTGTGTATTCCGCCTTTTAAACATTTGATGAGAAAGATGGGGACGGTAGGGTTAAACATTTGATGAGAAAGATGGGGACGGTAGGGTTAAACATTTGATGAGAAAGATGGGGACAGTAGGGTTAAACATTTGATGAGAAAGATGGGGACAGTAGGGTTAAACATTTGATGAGAAAGATGGGGACAGTAGGGTTAAACATTTGATGAGAAAGATAGGGACAGTAGGGTTAAACATTTGATGAGAAAGTTGGGGACAGTGGGGTTAAACATTTGATGAGAAAGATGGGGACAGTAGGGTTAAACATTTGATGAGAAAGATGGGGACAGTAGGGTTAAACATTTGATGAGAAAGTTGGGGACAGTAGGGTTAAACATTTGATGAGAAAGTTGGGGACAGTGGGGTTAAACATTTGATGAGAAAGATGGGGACAGCATGGTTAAACATTTGATGAGAAAGATGGGGACAGTGGGGTTAAACATTTGATGAGAAAGATGGGGACAGTAGGGTTAAACATTTGATGAGAAAGTTGGGGACAGTGGGGTTAAACATTTGATGAGAAAGATGGGGACAGCATGGTTAAACATTTGATGAGAAAGTTGGGGACAGTGGGGTTAAACATTTGATGAGAAAGATGGGGACAGCATGGTTAAACATTTGATGAGAAAGTTGGGGACAGTTGGGTTAAACATTTGATGAGAAAGTTGGGGACAGTTGGGTTAAACATTTGATGAGAAAGTTGGGGACAGCATGGTTAAACATTTGATGAGAAAGATGGGGACGGTAGGGTTAAACATTTGATGAGAAAGATGGGGACAGCATGGTTAAACATTTGATGAGAAAGATGGGGACAGTAGGGTTAAACATTTGATGAGAAAGATGGGGACAGTAGGGTTAAACATTTGATGAGAAAGATAGGACAGTAGGTTAAACATTTGATGAGAAAGTTGGGGACAGTGGGGTTAAACATTTGATGAGAAAGATGGGGACAGTAGGGTTAAACATTTGATGAGAAAGATGGGGACAGTAGGGTTAAACATTTGATGAGAAAGTTGGGGACAGTAGGGTTAAACATTTGATGAGAAAGTTGGGGACAGTGGGGTTAAACATTTGATGAGAAAGATGGGGACAGCATGGTTAAACATTTGATGAGAAAGATGGGGACAGTGGGGTTAAACATTTGATGAGAAAGATGGGGACAGTAGGGTTAAACATTTGATGAGAAAGTTGGGGACAGTGGGGTTAAACATTTGATGAGAAAGATGGGGACAGCATGGTTAAACATTTGATGAGAAAGTTGGGGACAGTGGGGTTAAACATTTGATGAGAAAGATGGGGACAGCATGGTTAAACATTTGATGAGAAAGTTGGGGACAGTGGGGTTAAACATTTGATGAGAAAGTTGGGGACAGTGGGGTTAAACATTTGATGAGAAAGTTGGGGACAGCATGGTTAAACATTTGATGAGAAAGATGGGGACGGTAGGGTTAAACATTTGATGAGAAAGTTGGGGACAGTGGGGTTAAACATTTGATGAGAAAGATGGGGACAGCATGGTTAAACATTTGATGAGAAAGATAGGGACAGTGGGGTTAAACATTTGATGAGAAAGTTGGGGACAGTGGGGTTAAACATTTGATGAGAAAGTTGGGGACAGTGGGGTTAAACATTTGATGAGAAAGATAGGGACAGCATGGTTAAACATTTGATGAGAAAGATGGGGACGGTAGGGTTAAACATTTGATGAGAAAGTTGGGGACAGTGGGGTTAAACATTTGATGAGAAAGATGGGGACAGCATGGTTAAACATTTGATGAGAAAGATAGGGACAGTGGGGTTAAACATTTGATGAGAAAGATGGGGACAGTGGGGTTAAACATTTGATGAGAAAGTTGGGGACAGTGGGGTTAAACATTTGATGAGAAAGTTGGGGACAGCATGGTTAAACATTTGATGAGAAAGATAGGGACAGTGGGGTTAAACATTTGATGAGAAAGATGGGGACAGTGGGGTTAAACATTTGATGAGAAAGATGGGGACAGTGGGGTTAAACATTTGATGAGAAAGATGGGGACAGTGGGGTTAAACATTTGATGAGAAAGATGGGGACAGTAGGGTTAAACATTTGATGAGAAAGATGGGGACAGTGGGGTTAAACATTTGATGAGAAAGATGGGGACAGCATGGTTAAACATTTGATGAGAAAGATGGGGACAGCATGGTTAAACATTTGATGAGAAAGATGGGGACAGCATGGTTAAACATTTGATGAGAAAGATGGGGACAGCATGGTTAAACATTTGATGAGAAAGATGGGGACAGCATGGTTAAACATTTGATGAGAAAGTTACAAATTTTCGAAGAAACAGACACTATAAGACACGCTCTACCTGTAAATGAAGACTCAAGGTCACCAGACACCTGTGATTCTTTCTCACTCTTGAACACGTCATCAAAAGCTGTATCATCCAGAGGTTTGAACTTAAATCCTTTTTGAATCTTGGGTATAACACGAAAGTACTCATCCTCATCCTCTTCTACTAAATTATTGTTTACTGGCTTAGCGCCGTCTAAAGTACTTTCCCCAAACATTACTATATTGTCGATATAAGATACTCAATGTTATCGCTGGAGCTGTACCACTATTCCTGCAGCACTTTCTACTATGATTTACACAGTTTCTTCACCGAGATAGTTACCCATGTAAGATAACTTGCCAAATAATGTCTACAAACTAACAAATGACAAAAACTCCACTAAAACTAGTATAAAAAATACAATAATATTAGAGAAATATTAGAATTAGTATCTCGCCTGTGTGTTGCCGAGGTCCACGGGGGATGCAAAGAATAGTAACACTGCGACTTCAAGGCTGGTCGTAGGGGGCGACTGAGGCAGGCGCCTAGGGAAGCTACCCTAGTAAATAAAAAAGCGTCGCAGATATCAGATGTGCTGGCCTACTTGTAGGCGCATAACTTGCACAACGTACAATCACTATTAGGCTCAGATCACATACAAATCACAAAGAGTGGTTAACAAGTGGTCGATATAAGAGCATTCGAAGAAGAAGAATTAGTATCTAAAATTGTTCATTGTTCATTTGAGGATAATCTTCATCGAACATCACACATCGAACATCACACATCGAACATAATCTAAAACTTCATCACACATCGAACATAATCTAAAACTTCATCACACATCGAACATAATCTAAAACTTCATCACATATCGAACATAATCTAAAACTTCATCACACATCGAACATAATCTAAAACTTCATCACATATCGAACATAATCTAAAACTTCATCACACATTGAACATAATCTAAAACTTCATCACACATCGAACATAATCTAAAACTTCATCACACATCGAACATAATCTAAAACTTCATCACACATCGAACATAATCTAAAACTTCATCACACATCGAACATAATCTAAAACTTCATCACACATCGAACATAATCTAAAACTTCATCACACATCGAACATAATCTAAAACTTCATCACACATCGAACATAATCTAAAACTTCATCACACATCGAACATAATCTAAAACTTCATCACACATCGAACATAATCTAAAACTTCATCACACATCGAACATAATCTAAAATGAAATAAGTTAAAATATGAAAGCTAACTTCTAAAAAGAAATAATTTAAAAACACTATAGCTAGCATCTATATCACGAGTCTCCGTATATCGTGGACAGAAAAAACAAATAGATCTATCCAGTAAGAACTCATAATCAAAGAAAACTGGCTAATGCTACAAATAGATCTATCCAGTAAGAACTCATAATCAAAGAAAACTGGCTGATGCTACAAATAGATCTATCCAGTAAGAACTTAAAGTCAAAGAAAACTGGCTAATGCTACAAATAGATCTATCCAGTAAGAACTCATAATCAAAGAAAACTGGCTAATGCTACAAATAGATCTATCCAGTAAGAACTCATAATCAAAGAAAACTGGCTGATGCTACAAATAGATCTATCCAGTAAGAACTCATAATCAAAGAAAACTGGCTAATGCTACAAATAGATCTATCCAGAAAGAACTTAAAGTCAAAGAAAACTGGCTAATGCTACAAATAGATCTATCCAGTATGAACTCATAATCAAAGAAAACTGGCTGATGCTAAAATGATATCACCAGAACTGTACTGTGTGGTCCTTTTTTTCCGATCCAGAAGCACGAGCTTTTTCAGCTCTTCGGCTCGGTGCCATGGACATCGTAACCCTTCGGTTCGGTGCCACGAACACCGTAAATCTGGGGAATCTGAGGCTTTTTCTGCCATTCCGCGGAATTGAACCCGCACACACAGAGGGATAGTCACCCGTAGTCCAACGCGCTACGAACACGCTGAGCAGACGGGCACTGTGTGGTCCTATCTACTGCGACTTACAAAGTGTCTTTAATGAGCTTCCCATGTACGTGAGATAACTGGCAAATTCATATCTTCTTCAGTTTTTCGAACGCTCCATATCGACCACTTGTTAACCACTCTTTCTGATTTGTATGCGATCCGAGCCTAAGATCGATTTACCATATGCCAGTTATGCACCAACAAGTAAGTCAGCACACCCAATTTATGCAACGCTTTATATTTACTAGGATAACTTCCATAGACCTCTATCTCAGTTGTCTACTATGACTTGCCTTGCAGGTCGCTGTGTTACCATTCTTTGCTCCCCTTGCGCGCACCGGCAACACACGGGCGAACAATTTATTATCTAAATAATAACTATTAACCCCCACAATAAAACTAATATCTAAAAAGATAACTAGTTTAGAAATACCAGTGATAATACATAAAACATAATACATTAAAATACTAGAATTCATATCTAAAATAGGATCATTTTAAAACACTGGAATTAATATAAAAACATAACATAAATTAAAAATACTAAAACTAGTATCTAAAATATAATAATTTAAAAACACTAGAACTAGCATTTAAAATAGAATGATTTGAAAAATCTCAGCTGCAGTACAAGAACTATGTAGCACCGGCGAGGATCCCCGATGTATCCAGGACATATCCATCAACCAAAGTAAACTAGTCGTCGATTTTTAAAGGCACCACTTATACGTTCAGTAGTTTGCCATTGCTTTCTGAAAGGTGAGAACTAATTTCACCGTTCGTAAAAATCCACGGGAATGAATTTGCTTCCATAAATTAGTCGTCAATTTTCTACGCACCACTTATACGTTCAGTAGTTTGCCATTGCTTTCTGAAAGGTGAGAACTAATTTCACCGTTCGTAAAAATCCATGGGAACGAATTTGCTTCTAAACTTACGGTCGCGGGGTTTGAACCAGGTACTCTTGGGTTGTAATCGAGGTTACTATAGTTTAATCTACAGATGCCCACTGACACCTTATACATTCATAAAATACAGAATAACAGTCTTCTAGCGTACAGGTTACCGTCTGTAGTTTAGAAGCAAATTCATTTCCGTAGAATTTTACAAACGGTAAAAAAGGATCTCACCGCTCAGAAAGCAATGGCAAACTACTGAACGTGTAAGTGGTGTCTATCAAATCGACGACTAGTTTACTGTTGTTGAAGGTTAAGTTTTGTAGAGGATAGCTACGATTTTCATTATTTTTTATCGGAATAACAGTCTATTAAGAGTATGAATAAGTCCAGGCGAATCTTAGCCTTAAATGTATCATGTGTGATTGCTTTAGGCTAGTGTTTCTGTTCAACTGCAATTACGAATCGCGGAGGTGGGGGATGAAGTATTGTGTTGAGTTTGTTGTTAGGAGATAATAATAATTCCTCACGTACCGTTATACGTTACATAGGGCCTGCAAGCAACTGTTCCACACCGTTCTATCAAGGGAAACTTGCTCAATCTCATCCATGGAATTGAGACCGATATCTCTCTTGTCTCTCTCAGCAAAGTTCGTTTCAGTTTTTACCTAGGGCGTCCTCTCTTTCTTGAACCCTTTGCATCCCACTTCAATACCAGCTTTGTTATTCTTTGATAATTTCTTCTCAAGGTATGCCCAACATGTCTCCATCTTCTCCTTCTTATAACAGTTGTTACTAGTGGTTGACCAGACATGTCTCTGATGTCATCACTTCACATGAATTCGTTCCATTTTATGTTCATTATTATTCGCAGACATCTATTTTCAAATGCATTCAACTGTTTTCTATATCTTTAGTCATTTTCCAACTCTCGCTAGCATATGTTAGGATTGATACAACATTTGAATTGCAAATTCGTAATTTAGTTTTAATACTATATAACTTGCAGTTCCAGAATTTATTTAGATCTTATTTAAAGCTAACGTTGCTTTGACAATTCGAATCATAATTTCTGTTTTTAACATTTCCTGTGCAATCTATATATATATGTATATGCTACATACAGTCTCTGAAAATCATGATGTCCTTGTTGTGAAGATAGTGTGGATCAACGATGTGTTACTGTGTTTTAGTTACTTGTTCAGTGTCCATGTTCCTCAACCATATAGAGGCTATTCCTTTTTTCCTTTTATGATTACTTTTATATGCTCAGAAGTCTGAGCAGCGAAATGAGTTGTCTCCTCCATGAAATGAGTTGTCTCCTCCATGAAATGAGTCGTCTCCTCCATGAAATGAGTTGTCTCCTCCATGAAATGAGTCGCCTCTTCCATGAAATGAGTCGTCTCCTCCATGAAATGAGTCGTCTCTTCCATGAAATGAGTTGTCTCCTCCATGAAATGAGTCGCCCCAGTCGTCTCCTCCATGAAATGAGTCGTCTCCTCCATGAAATGAGTTGTCTCCTCCATGAAATGAGTTGTCTCCTCCATGAAATGAGTTGTCTCCTCCATGAAATGAGTTGTCTCCTCCATGAAATGAGTTGTCTCCTCCATGAAATGAGTCGTCTCCTCCATGAAATGAGTTGTCTCCTCCATGAAATGAGTCGTCGTCTCCATGAAATGAGTTGTCGTCTCCATGAAATGAGTAGTCTCCATGAAATGAGTCGTCTCCATGAAATGAGTAGTCTCCATGAAATGAGTAGTCGCCATGAAATGAGTAGTCTCCATGAAATGAGTTGTCTCCATGAAATGAGTTGTTGGTCCTAGCGGGTGGCCCAAAATTTCTCCTTAAATTCAGTTTCCTTGGACCATGTTTACGATTTTAAGCTTTTTAAGAGCGGCGTGTTTGCAAAATGTGTTTGTGTGTCTGGGGATTCTAGTAGCACGTACATGTGCCAGTTTGAACAGCTAGTACTCGACTCAGGAATCTATCTATATCCACCTACATACCTACCTACTTACACCAACCCACTGATCCAATCCATCCAATCCATATATCCACCCACAGGTCTTCCAACCCATCAGCCGGTAGGTCAGTCGCTCTGGCGGCCGACCTGCCTGTCCGTCCATACTAATAATAGATATATCTACCAACCTACCTACCTATTTACCTACATACATATATCAACTACACCTTTTCTTCTGTCAAATACAAACCACACTTCAACAAAATAAACTGATTGAAAGAACACAATTAAAAATGCGTTCCTGGGAATAGTAATTCCATCCTGGTTCCACCTTTATGACATCTGTCCTTTATCTACACAACCTATATCCACCGATAGAAAGAAGAGATCAATCCGTTGTATTTCTATAACACTTCCCAAACACACAGAAGGATACACGCCCCAAACAAGCTCCCTTACACTTGACTAGCATAACGTTAGACTGATTATCAGAACAACTGACATCAACAACCAGAAACATAACAGACTTTTCAATAAAACCTAACATGTATAACTAAAATAAACATACAGGTAAGCACTGCTGCAAAGCGTAGCAAATGTTCAGCAAACAAGAAGCACTTCAAGGACATTCTTCCTAGACAGACTGGTCTATTATTGACAGGCCTAGCAGAATATCAGTTAGATGTAGACCATAGGTTCCCAAACTTTTTCGGGCCACCACCCACTCTGCACAACATAAATCTTTGTAACGCCCCCTCCGCCCCGAATTATAAGTTTGCCACATCCACCACACCCATATATATACATGCTCTATTTTCTCTTTGACATATACATGAGATTTATATTTCTGTCATACATGGTCAATTTTCAAATGATTATATAATTGAAATAGAAAATTGATGGAAAAAATGGATCGTGTAAGACCAGCATAAGATGAATTGAAGTGCAGAATTTAAATTTCAAATGATTATTCAATCGCAAAATTACGAAAATAATTTATTTAAAAATATATATTATTAATTTCTTCTATAATGAGCCACCAACGCCCTAATCGAATGAACGCCCCCAATGCTTCTGAACCCACTACGCCCCCAATAGAAGGCTTCAGCACCCAATGGGGCGGTATCGCCACTTTAGGAACCTATGATATAGACACATAAATAAGGCACTGTATTAAATAATAGCGCGAGATTGAGAGACAACGAATAGCGTGACATCTATAATTATCTATGGCGTCATTAGGTACAAGGTCAATTTGGTAACATATATACTAGAGCAAAGCGTCTGGTCAAATAGATTATGGAACAAGATCGCATGCGGGAGACGGGTTCTAAAACAGTGTTTCCCAACGTGGGACCCACGACCCAACAGCGGGAACATTTTGTTGCTAAGTGGGGCAATTTGTCAAATGGAAAAATAAATCAATACTAATAATTAAAATAATATAGAAAAATCTTTTATTAAAATTATTTCGTACTTGAATTTCAGTTCTCCATTATGTTTTAGAAATTCACTTGCTGTGTTCCCTCAACAATTTCCTAGTGATTTCTTCCTAAAACCTATCATTTAAGTTTCTTCAGTGAACAATTATATTTTTCAATATTAAAAATGATGTATATGTTACATAGTGGGCATAATAATTTTAGAAAGGTTTAGGTGGGACATGGAACACGAAATGGTTGGGAAACACTGGTCTAAAGGGTCTCTCTCTCTTCGATCCAGAAGCACTTGAGCTTTCAGCTCTTCGGCTCGTGCCATGGACATCGTAACCCTTCGGTTCGGTGCCACGAACACCGTAAATCTGGAGAACCTGTGACTTTTAAGCCAACCCGCGGAATTTAACCGCACGCACAGGGGGTTTGTCACCCGTCGTCCAACACGCTACAAGTACGCAGGGCAGGCGGGCGACTAAATGGTCTAAAGACGAAGGATGATTGACCTCATTGCGCCGGATTTGACCCCATATGGCTCGGTCCCTCTCAGCAGAAAGGGCACGCCACCTGAACCCGGATAAGGCCAAGGAGTTGTTTACTGTCGAGGCTTAGCTTAACCCCTATGCTCTTCTTAGGCGATACACTGGCTGGCAGTATTTTTGGACAATGACGCAAAGTCAGTATACTGACTGACTAATTCACTATAGTTCGTCCCAAAATTCGTGATCACACTAAAGTTTAATTTGTACGAAATCTATCTGATGGATAAAAGTAATTTTTGCATGCAGTCTTATATACCTCACGACCTTACGAATACTTGTTTAACTAATTGGTAGGTAGTTTGGTTGATGGAAAAAACGTTTTTTGTTATATCATTTTGCATAAGCACAACAAAATGATAACCAAAGTTTAGAATTTACATTAATACACAAAATGGTGGCGAATGTTTGCAAAGGCATATCCCTATTACATATTATAAAAAAAGGTCACATAGTGAACAAATGATACCTTCCACTTCAATAAATGAAAGTAAATGTTGCGTACATACGCCAATGACAGTCGGTATGAAACATTGTGAACTGATTAATTTCACGGGATTCCCGATTTTGACTAGCACTGAATTGCATGTGGAACACGGAAGTGCTTAGTTATAGACAAACTTGACAATCGTACTGTAAAATTTCGACAAGTTTACCATATGAACATCGCGGTAAATTTAATAATAACATATAATAAAATCTTACAGAACTAAAGGTTTGGGTGGGCAAAAATACTTTTGGAAGGTCGTCACTGTTACCTATATAAAATGTAAAAATCAAGAATTTATGTCAAAGGGGATGATTTTATATCGGTCGGTACAGATGATCACGCATTTTGGAACGAACTATATCATCAAGGTGGTGTTTATCCTTTATAGGACGTTGCTCTCTTTGCAGCGCATCTGAAATTCACTCTGTCAGTTCACCTACTTCGTCGATGATCATATTCAAGGTTTCTTTAATATCGTGTAGCTATCTTCTTCTTGGTCTGCCTCTACGTCCTGGGACCCTGCCCTCCAATATTTTCTCTCAGGCCATCGTGACGCTTGATGTGACCAAAGTATGTAATTTTTCTGTTAGTATATTGTTTATCAACCAATTCCCTTTAACATTTAGTTCTTTCAAGACATGTTCCTTTATTCTGTCCATGGTATTTGTAGGATCTTTCTGTCCATGGTATTTGTAGGATCTTTCTGTCCATGGTATTTGTAGGATCTTTCTGTCCATGGTATTTGTAGGATCTTTCTGTCCATGGCATTTGTAGGATCTTTCTGTCCATGGTATTTGTAGGATCTTCCTGTCCATGGTATTTGTAGGATCTTTCTGTAGCATTTCGTTTCCAAGTACTGGATTTTCGTTCTTGTTGTTTGTGTAATGGACCATGATTCACAATCATAAGTAGCCACTGGAAAAATGCACGTTCTCAGTATTTTTAATTGTAATATTTTGCTGGTGCTTTGTCACATGTTCTTCATAGTGTTTAACTTCTTGATTGCTATTGCCAATCTTCCTGAGATCTCTTTGCAGCAGTCACCGCTATTGATAACGTAATTAGGTCAGTATTTTCATGTTGAAAATATGTTCAAGATACAGAATCATTTAAAGCTTGCTAAAAATCTCTTTGGAGCAGTCGCCGGGTATAGTATACCTAATTCACAATACAATACAATATAAGCGTCAAGATGTTTAAAAAAAAATTACGGAGTGAAAGGGTTAAAATAAAATCATAACCTGAACAGCTTCGCGGCGACTGCACTAGCCATGCGGCCATTAACCGTTTCGCCATTCTGAGCTGATAAACTGGCTTATATAGTATATTTAACCTTTTAGCTGCTAAGGACGTATATATACGTTTTTCCCATTCACTTCTAAAGACGCATTAACACGTCTGTTATTATCTCTCCCATGTGGGCTAAAGACGAGTTAACACGTTATATATTGCTACTGTCACTGATATAGGCGTACATTCACGTTTGTGACCTAGAAACAAAGAGTAGCTATTTTTAGCTCAGCCTTCAGAAAGTATGTAGCAGCGAAAGGGTTAAAATGACGCAAAGTCAGTATACTGACTAATTGACTATACATTGAGAAGTAAACGTGCCCGGATGTAAGATAAATTGTGGAGGAAATGGTTAAATTCCACAAGCTAACGCCCCCTCCCCTTTCCCATCCTAAAAAGCGGTATTACAGGCAGTAACGATAGTTTAAATATATATATATATGTGTGTGTGTGTGTGTATAGGTAGTAACGATAGTTTAAATATATATATATATATATATATATGTGTGTGTGTGTATAGGTAGTTAACTTAGATATACGTAGACAAACAGACAACTTATAATTCATAACTAACGTGTGACTGCAGATAAGAGATGATAAGACACATGCAATGATGACACATATGACAAGTAATACAGATATCAAGCAGAAATCCAAAAATGATAAAAAATAACAAAACACGTAATTACAAAGTACTGTAGTTTTACAAATTACAAAAACAATGACAAAATACAGCAACGTTTCGACCAACAAGGCCTTTATCAAGCAAACGAACAAACAGGAGTGACAAATTAAAATGAAACACAAATGGAAGACCAAATACAAACGTATCTAAGGAAAATCTGGAATAAAACGAATAACGAAATAAATGTAACACAAAAACACACATAAAAACTAGAAATAGAACGGAAAAGAAACAATGAAACATCTAGTAAATATATAACTTGAATACATGCAACATATGCCCATATAGATTACAAAGCATGGGAAGAGAAAGTACTAAGAAGCATAAGAATGTAATACGTTGAGCCGCGTGGTCGCAAGGTACCATACAAAGAAATCAACCGATTCTCCAGAGTAAATCGACTGCGATCATCCGAGGAACATGATCGGATGGCTGTGACCTGGACATCGTGAGCTCCTAAATGGCCAGTATCATTGAAATGGGTGGCTACAGGGGTCACAGAGTATTGGCGTATGTCGCGCAATTGTTGGGCGAATCGGTCACTGCGCCTCTTGCCTGTCTCGCCGATATAATCCTTGTTACACCGCTTACAGATAATGGCATAGATAAGATTACGGGACTCGCATGTGAAACCATCGTCAATAAGAAACGTTCCTAAAGGAAAAGATACAGTACGCGTCTGTATCACATAAGCACACGTGTTGCAACGCCGACGACCACACTGGACAGTGCCAAAATGAGTCTGGATATTGGACTTAAGGCGACTGTGTACCAACATATCCTTAAGACTTCTGTCCCGTCTGTAAGACACCAAAGGATAGTTGAGGAAGACAGAACGGGTCTCAGGATCTGATCTAAGGACAGACAGATGACGGAATAAAACATTTTTCACCAGGGAACTATGGGGTGGTAAGTTAAGATAAGTTTTACTCTGTCAGAGTTAGTAGTCCTATGCTGGCTGGTAAGGGCCTGCTGGCGAGTGATTTTCTTAACTCGATGCATAGCCGAGACAAGCACCCTCTCCGGGTATAGGCGCCTACGAAAGAAATCAAGCATCTCGCGAGCTCTCTCAAGAAAATCATCGTCCTCGCTACAAAGGCGACGAAGGCGTAAGAGCTGCGAGAATGGCAAAGAGTCACGACAAGCCCGGGATGGAAGAAGTATAGAGGAGAAAACTATGTGCATCAGTAGGCTTGTAATATACTGATGTAGTGATAGCGGATAGGCGTAAGGTGATAGTAATGTCAAGAAAGTTGACACAAGTAGTGGAGATGTGAGAAGTAAAACGAATAGAAGGGTTGAAAACATTAATGAAATTAATGAAGCGTGACAAATCGTTGGTCGAAACGTTGCTGTATTTTTCATTGTTTTTGTAATTTGTAAAACTACAGTACTTTGTAATTACGTGTTTGCCAATCAAATAGTTTTACTGCAGTTCCATATATATATATACTAAAAAATAACAGAGTGGTTCACCTATTTGGGTAGCAAGTTTTATTTCATTGACGGAGATACAAACAATAAATATTGTGCTACCAATTAAGACTCAGATTTGAAAGTCATTGCATAGATTGAAAGAATAAATAACACATTATCACATTGAGTCATTAGAATCAAGATATTTGTACCAATGATCTATATCAATTTGAATTGACGAATAAAGAAAAATTTACAATGATCATATGTTTGAAAGTCATACGGATACAAGAATAAATTTGTCCAATGTCATACAGTTTGGCATTAGAGATAAATAATATTTCTCAATATCTATACATGATTTGAATCATAGGAGATAAATAAATTTTATGATAGATAGTTTGAAGCATTAAACAACCACGTATAAACAAAGTACTGTAGTTTTACAAAGAAGAAAAACAATAAACAGCGACGTTTCGACCAAAAGACCTTTATATACAGCAATACGCCCAACATTTTATAGTCATTAAGGATTTATTGTCTGACTGTATATGTTGTATATACCGTATAAGAAGTCTGAATTTCTTCACTTCTGTTGTATTCTTTGCTTGATAAAGGTCTTTTGGTCGAAACGTCGCAGCTTATTGTTTTTGAAATTAGTAGAACTAAAATACTATGTTTTTATACTTGTCGTCATTACTACGTAGTTTTAATGCAGTCATGCTTTATATCGATTAAAAGACAAATATGGAACTCCCAAGTTATACAATTTAAAAAGTAAATTGGGAATTTTCAATGCCAATAATATCCCGGACATATACCAGCGAGAGTTGGAAAATGACTAAAGATATAGAAAGCAAGTTGAATGTATTTGATAACAGATATCTGCTAAAAATAATGAGCATAATATGGGGCGAATTCAAGAGAATTGATGAAGTCAGAGAAACGTTTGCTAAACAACTAGTAACAACTGTTATAAGAAAGAGTTGGACGTACTCTGAGAAGAATACATTGATTGATTGATATGAGCACCTGCTGCCTTGCAGGACAGGACGGCTGGGGACAGCCAAAGGCTGACGGAGAGCGAACCCAGTAAACGCTGGCTGAAACCGGACATATCACCGAAGGATAAGCACCAGAGCTCCAAATGGTGCTGAAGATGTGACGAAACCCACCCATGCTAAGGTTGTATGAATCAGATTTCCACATGCATGAGATTTATGGGAAGTCTGGTACATTAGTCTAAGGGTGATCGAGAGAGAGAAAGAAAATTGATATGATCATCATTATTGCACTTCGGTGAGTAAACTTGTGTGCTCCGATCTATTTCGTACACAGGAAGATCTCAGCTGCGGTGCACGAACTCCGTAGGACACCGATGTAATTTTGAAGATGGTGAACATACTCTGTAGAAATTTTATTAATGAATTTTTCTAATGAATTTTGCCCGAGCAACGGCTTTCCAGCCTGCTCTTCTCCATTTGGAACTGCAAACGGTTCTTTTACGTGCTCAAATTGAACAAGGGACCTACCTTTTATCGTCCGTCTCCGATAGGACTAGGAACACGATCTCCCCTACACTCAGATCAGGGATCTCTGGAAATATATCCAGATGGCTCCGCGAGGGAGCAAAGCTGTTAGCTTTGGCACGTGAGACGAGCATCTAACCTCTATGACATAGAGACCTCTTGTACAATAATAATAATAATAATAATAATAATAATATACCTACTTCTATAGAAGCTTCTTATATCTTGGTAAGATGATAACAGATGATGGCAGATGTATAACAGAAATTAACAAGAGAATAGCAATGGCCATGGATAATTTCAATAGTATGAGAAAGTTACTGCCATCCAAACAAATCACAAACAGGCTAAAAATGAGAATGATCAAATGCTATATATATACTTACTTACTTAATCCGTCATGCCTAGTGACACATGGGGCTTCAGAAAGGACTTTCCATGCTCTCCTGTCCGTGCAACCTTCAGCGCAGATCCCCACGTCAGAGATGCGGTGTCCAGTTCCTCTTCCATCATGCGCCTTCATGTTGTCCGTGGTCTGCCTTTCTTTCTCTTTCCCTCTGGTGTCCAAGTGAGGGCTATCCTTGCAGGCATTTCTTGTCTCATTCTCATAACATGTCCGAGCCATTTCCATCTTCTCTTTTGAGTATGTCATTCATTGCCTCTTGTCTTGTGTCTTGGAGTAGTTGGTTATTGGATATTTTTACTGGCCAAAAGATTCCCAAGATTCTGCGAAGACAAGAGTGGTGGAAAACTGACAGCCTGCTAGTATCTCCTTTGGTCATCCTCCAACACTTCGATCCGTAGAGCAAAACTGGCAAAACAATGCTTTTATAGAGTTTAAGCTTTGTGGTCCTATTGTAGATTTTGGACTTCCATACTGGTTTCATTCTGGCAAAAGCGGTTCTGGCCTTACTCAGACGTGATTTTATATCTTCCTCTGTGCCACCATTTAGTGTCAGTACGCTACCAAGATATGTAAACTGCTCAACCCTTTCCAGTGTTTCATCTTCTAACATTACTGGTTGTTGGATTTCACTGTTTGTCATAATTTTTGTTTTTCCTGTGTTTGTTTTGAGGCCTACTGTCTTTGCCGTGCTGTGAAGTATTGTACTTTTCTCTTGTATATGTTCATATTTGTGTGACACCAGGGCTATATCGTCTGCAAAGTCCAGGTCCTCAAGCATCTCGAAAGGGTCCATCTTATTCCTCTTGGTGCTTGTTGTTTTATGGCATTTTTAGCACCCAGTCAATTGTAATACTAAACAAAAGAGAGGACATTACGCATCCCTGTCTTACACCAGATTTTACTGGGAATGTTTTGTTGGAATTCTTTAGGTTGCAGGAGAAATCTTTATAGAAGAGGGCTATGATGTTGACAAGCTTCTGCGGTACGCCGTATTGTCTCAGTATCTTCCATAGGCTGTCTCTGTGGACGCTGTCGAATGCCTTTTCAAAATCTAT
Source organism: Arion vulgaris (assembly GCA_020796225.1). NCBI lineage: Eukaryota > Metazoa > Mollusca > Gastropoda > Stylommatophora > Arionidae > Arion > Arion vulgaris. The sequence goes on from CM036776.1 coordinate 18,460,384, forward strand.
GAAGTTGATGTATATAGTCCTTTGCCACTCGCTACATTGTTCTAAAATGTTACGCAGGGTAAATATGTGTTCATTTGTTCCTCTTCCTTTCCTAAATCCTGCTTGCTCCATTCGTAGACACTTGTCTACTGCTTCTTGTATTCGCATTATGACAATTTTGCAGAATATCTTACTTGGGATTGAAAGCAACGTGATTCCTCTCCAGTTATTGCAATCTGTTAGGTCTCCTTTCTTGGGGATTTTCACCACAGCTATATATATATCCTATATTAATGTATGGCTCGGAAAAATGGACAATGAACAAGCAGTTAGAAGACAGAATTGATGCATTTGAGATGTGGATATATAGAAGAATAAGCAGAGTTTCATGGATAGAAAAACAGACAAATAAACAAGTTTTAGGAAAAATAGGCACGAAGAAACAATTATTAAGAGAAATAAAATTCAGACAAGTAAAGTATTTTGGGCACATAAAAAGCCATGACACCATGATAAAATATTTACTAGAGGGGAAAGTTGAGGGTGGAAGGGCAAGAGGAAGACCGAGAGATAAGTGGGAGGAAACTTTAAGAAATGGACAGGTTACAGTCTGGCAGGGTGCAACACCAAGGCGAAAGACAGAGGATGCTGGAGATTTCATTGCAGCCAACCTTCGATGTGGAGACGGCACCTGATGATGCTGATATACGATACAGAACGAGTTGTCTATGAATTAACTTCAAGTACATGTAACATGCCTACTTCTATAGAAGATACTGAACGAGATGACAGAACGAGTTGCCTATGAACAAACTTCATGTACATGTTATGTTCCCATATCAACAATATATATGTGAGGCGTGAATTATCCAGACGAGAGTGGGAAAAGCGGTTAATATCTTTGAATGCAAGTGCAACAGAAGAGTACTTGAATAAGATGGACAGAACAAAAATATCAAAAATGTTTAAATTGCAACAGAAATTGATAAAAATGATGAAAATGAAATGATGACAACCTGGTTAGCTATGAAGAAGCAAAAACCATCGCCAAAGGGCACTGCAAGGCAAAATGGGATAAAGAACACCCAAAACACAACAAGAACGATGGATATTATCAACTGTAAAGAAGGAACCAGACAGCCATACTTCGCCTCCGGGCGGGTCACAACAGAATGAGACACCACCTGTACATTAAATTCAAAATAGGCACCAACGACCTGTGCCCCTGTGGCTTGGCGAGTATGACAGCAGAACACATCCTACAGAACTGCTCCCAGTATGCAGACTTGAGAAGAAAGACGTGGCCTACTTACACCAGCATCCAAGACAAACTGTATGGCGTGGCTGATAATCTGTTGCAGACGGCTGCCTTTATTAGAGAATCCGAAATCCCAATCTAGTGAGAACGCAGAAGACAAACTGTATGGCGTGGCTGATAATCTGTTGCAGACGGCTGCCTTTATTAGAGAATCCGAAATCCCAATCTAGTGAGAACGCAGAAGACAAACTGTATGGCGTGGCTGATAATCTAAGGCAGACGACTGCCTTTATTAGAGAATCCGAAATCCCAATCTAGTGAGAACGCAGAAGACAAACTGTATGGCGTGGCTGATAATCTAAGGCAGACGGCTGCCTTTATTAGAGAATCCGAAATCCCAATCTAGTGAGAACGCAGAAGACAAACTGTATGGCGTGGCTGATAATCTAAGGCAGACGACTGCCTTTATTAGAGAATCCGAAATCCCAATCTAGTGAGAACGCAGAAGACAAACTGTATGGCGTGGCTGATAATCTAAGGCAGACGACTGACTTTATTAGAGAATATGAAATCCCAATCTAGTGAGAACGCAGAAGACAAACTGTATGGCATGGCTGATAATCTAAGGCAGACGACTGCCTTTATTAGAGAATCCGAAATCCCAATCTAGTGAGAACGCAGAAGACAAACTGTATGGCGTGGCTGATAATCTAAGGCAGACGGCTGTCTTTATTAGAGAATCCGAAATCCCAATCTAGTGAGAACGCAGAAGACAAACTGTATGGCGTGGCTGATAATCTAAGGCAGACGGCTACCTTTATTAGAGAATCCGAAATCCCAATCTAGTGAGAACGCAGAAGACAAACTGTATGGCGTGGCTGATAATCTAAGGCAGGCGGCTGTCTTTATTAGAGAATCCGAAATCCCAATCTAGTGAGAACGCAGAAGAAGAAAAGTTTTGAAAATCTAAAAGCGCCCTGTGTTGTCGGGGCTCGCAAGGGGAGCAAAGAATAGTAACACCGCGACCTACAAAGCATGTCGTAAGAGGCGACTGAGGTAGGGGCATAGGAAGTTACCCTAGTAAATAAAAAGCGTTGCAGAAATCGGATGTGCTGGCTTACTTGTGGGCTCATAACTGGCACAACGTAAATCGCTCTTAGGTTTTGATCACATACAAATCACAAAGACTGGTTTTTACGAGTGGTTGATATGGAGCGTTCGATGAAGAAGAAGATAAAACAGTTGGAAAATCGTTTAATATTTGTGAGTGCAAGTGTAACAGAAGAGTACTCGAATAGGATGGACAGAACAAACATATAATCATATTGCAAGAGCTTAATGAGAAATTGATTTTAAAAAAAAACCATAAAATATTTTGAGCTTGTAATGAGCATCTGTACCTTAGCTCGATCACAACACAAGCGTACCTGGTTCCTTCCTTTGCGTTCCCGTTCAAACTTCAAACTTCACGGCGGGCAAGTTTGGAAGCAAATTTGTTCTCTTGGATTGTTACGAACGGTAAAAATAGACCTCACCGTTCAGAAAGCAATGGTAAACTACTGCACGTATAAGTGGTGCATATAAATGCCTAGTACTTCCCAGGTCAGCCCACCCCCACGACTTAAGGAGACGAACCCGAATAAAATCATGCAGAAACCGGATGTTTTGGCCTACAGGTATGTACGTGCCTACTAAATGGTAAACAACAAAACTCCTCGCGTTCTATTACATAAACAATATAAACTGCCGTTACTGCATGTAGTACCGCTTTTTAGGACAGTGTAGGACAGGTGGGACGAGAGCCTGTGGAATTTAATGGCCGCATGGCTAGTGCAGTCGCCGCGAAGCTTTTCAGGTTACGATTTTTCATTTATGCCCACAACAGAAATAACCCTTTGGCTTACCACGGATTGAACACAGGACTCCCACATGGGAGCCACGCTCTAATCTATACGGCAGAAAAATCTGGCCAACAATGACGGAATGCGGGAGGGCCATTCAGAGTCAGAACGGTTTGATTCTGAACACGACTTTGCTAGCGCATTATCGCCATGTTTGATCGGGTATTTTCCGGTTTCGTTTGCCGAGCTACTGAGTTAGTGCTTGAGCAACGCTGTGAGCTGTGACTGTTACATGGAATGCTTTTGCTGTGTCAACCGTGCGTTTGTTGTGTGTATTCAGAAAATGGCGGACAGCAGTTATGACGAACAAGCTCAATCTGCCGTATGCAGTTATATTGCGAGTGCAGAAAGCTGGATTTTGCCGTCATTGATGTCCCCTTCGACAAGAATTGCAATTCAAGTGATGAACAGTTTTGTGTTGCTACATTCGCGACGGCCATATGCATTTTATGCGGTGCAGGTTGCTTTTTGTGGCGGTACGCGGCTGTTTCATTCTGGAATTAGTTCACACAGGAAACTTTTCACAGGTGTTAGCATTTCGTGTGATTTTCATTGGCACAGGAACGGAGCAATTATGGGGTGACCCGTTGCAGTGAAGTTGGAACCGTACTTATGAACTATGAATCTATACGGCCAGAACTTTCTCTCTATTATTAAACAAACAAAAAAATCACTGAAAAAAACTCCCACTTCTGAATGACTCCACATAACTATAAATAAAACAAAAAACTTGTAAACTTTCTTTGACAAATGATCTAATGTGATCACTATGTAGTAGTAACATACGGTGTCCAACAGTATTAGAATATGCACAGTATAATTTACACACAATAAATTTTACACGTAAAGCTGTGACGTATCAAGCAGAAACTGCTGACACTAAATGCAGACACACCACAGGCAAGTCATGGATTTATATAACAAGGGGCGTACAATATTATTTTTACAATATAGTATGTTTGTTACAACAAGTCTGCTCAGACTCAAAAATGGAGAGGGGGGCGCTAAAAGTCTAATTCAGCGTTTCCCAAACTATGATCTGCGAGGCACTCACAGAGGATTCCTCAAGCGCTTGAAGAAATATTACGATCTTTGATATTTCAAAGTAGGACCGTTTCTATCGTAGTCTATATGTAGCGTGTTGTGAAATTCGTCACTCCTGTTGTATTGTTTGCTTGATAAAGATCTTTTGGCCGAAACATTGCTGTGTATTGTTAGTTTTTGTATTTTGTAAAATTACAGTACTTTGTTATTACGTGTTTCGCCATTGCTACATAGTTTTACTGCAGTCTCCCCTATGGAGATAATATATCAAACAGGAATTTTATTTTTATAAAAAGCATGTATAAAAACAGTCGTAAACTAGTACCGCCAAAGATATGTGGTTTTACAAAAGAATGATGAGAATCCCATGGACTGCTAAAATGACTAATGTTGAGGTGTTGAATGAGATCCTGATACAGAGAAGGCTTATCATCAATATAAGAAAGAGGCAGTCATCATTTTTCGAACATATGATGAGGACGGGAGGTTTAGAACACATTGTGACAACCGGTAAAATCAAGAGTAGACATGACAGAGGAAGACAGAGAGACAAAATTTTGGATAGCCTGACTTCATGGCACTGTAGAGCGTCAACATCTGAGTTGATAGCAAACACCAACGGCAGATTTGTGGAGATCCATGATCGCCTACGTCAGCCGGCACCTGATTATGAAACTAATTACGCTGCGAAATCAAAGGACCCGGACCAGACCGGAGTCTAAATGTCTGACAGGACAAAATGAAAGATCATTTGAAGTTTCCCGCGGTCTGAGAAATTGGAGCCAGCTTGACTGTTGGTGTGGTGTAATAATAACTCCATCGCTAGAAGATTTTCACACCCATGTGTCGCCGGGGCTCGCAAGGGAAGCAAAGAATAGTAACACTGAGGTAGGGCCTCGGGAAGCTACCCTGGTAAATAAAAAGCGTCGCAGAAATATGACGTGCTGGCCTCATTGTAGGCGCATAAGTGGCACAACGTACAATCGATCTTAGGCTCAGATCACATACAAATCCCACTGAGTGGTTAACAAATGGTGGATATGGAGCGTTGGAAGAAGAACATGGAAGATTTTCATATATAGAAACTTGTTGGTGGTCCGCAGCAGCAAAATCTATTTAAAAGGAGGTCAGCAGTAACACAAAGTTTGGGAACTACTGGTTTAGTTAAATATAGGGTGGGGACCGAGCCTTGTTTACTAACCAACTGTACCAACGACGCAGTCCAAAAAGTGCTTGTCATAATTCCATTCTGAATTTTTTACTTCCCTTTATGACCTCTGACCTCGTGTAAGACAATACGGAAGAGACAGTTCTGCCTGACACGATGTTTCAGAAACGCCCCCTTAAGGCACACTGCGTTGTGGAACACGTTTTATGGAAAACAATCAAAGTGAAGAAAGAATGTCACTTGAAGACCAGCAAAAGCTTACACAATCATCATCATCATCAGGTGTCCTGTCAGCTGGCGTATGCGATCATGGATCTCCGCCAATCTGTCTCTAACGTTTGCTATCATCTCAGATGTTGATGATCTTTCGTGTCATGAAGTCTCTTTTGTTTGTCCTTCTCTGCTTTTGTGCCTGTTAGGCGTAGCCTGTTGTCATAACGACAGAGATGAGGTGTCTTAGAAGAGCTGCAGGTGTGACAATAAGAGACAAAATTATAAATGAAGAAATCAGAAGACTGGATGTGAAACCAGGGTAGTACCGAAACTAGTCATGCAATTCATACAAGAACAACAGATTAAATGGTTTGGACACCTGACAAGAATGCCCTGGTATCGCCTGCCACAGAGAGCCACACAAAAAAGTATAATGAGTACAAAGAAAGAGGAAGACCACGCAAAAGATGGAGCGACGGCATCAAGAAAAGCCTTACGAAAATGAATATCAGCTTAAAAGCGCCTTAAAACAAGCACACACAAGATCACTAGTCCCCCAATACTTATATAAAGAAGTAAATGGTGAAAGAGAAGAAGTTGCACTGTACACATCAACTTCTGTTACTTCAGTTGTACTGTACACAAAAACTTGTGTTACTTTAGTTGTTCTGTACACATAAACTTGTTACTTTAGTTGTTCTGTACACATAAACTTCTGTTACTTCAGTTGTACTGTACACATAAACTTGTTACTTCAGTTGTACTGTACACATAAACTTCTGTTACTTCAGTTGTACTGTATACATAAACTTCTGTTACTTTAGTTGTACTGTACACATAAACTTCTGTTACTTTAGTTGTACTGTACACATAAACTTCTGTTACTTCAGTTGTACTGTACACATAAATGTCTGTTACTTTAGTTGTACTGTACACATAAACTTCTGTTACTTTAGTTGTACTGTACACATAAATGTCTGTTACTTCAGTTGTACTGTACACATAAACTTCTGTTACTTTAGTTGTTCTGTACACATAAATGTCTGTTACTTCAGTTGTACTGTACACATAAACTTGTGTTACTTTAGTTGTACTGTACACATAAACTTGTGTTACTTTAGTTGTTCTGTACACATAAACTTGTGTTACTTTAGTTGTTCTGTACACATAAACTTGTGTTACTTTAGTTGTTCTGTACACATAAACTTGTGTTACTTTAGTTGTACTGTACACATAAACTTGTGTTACTTTAGTTGTACTGTACACACAAACTTGTTACTTTAGTTGTTCTGTACACATAAACTTGTTACTTTAGTTGTTCTGTACACATAAACTTGTGTTACTTTAGTTGTACTGTACACATAAACTTGTTACTTTAGTTGTTCTGTACACATAAACTTGTTACTTTAGTTGTTCTGTACACATAAACTTGTGTTACTTTAGTTGTTCTGTACACATAAACTTGTTACTTTAGTTGTACTGTACACATAAACTTGTTACTTTAGTTGTTCTGTACACATAAACTTGAGTTACTTTAGTTGTTCTGTACACATAAACTTGTTACTTTAGTTGTTCTGTACACATAAACTTGCTACTTTAGTTGTACTGTACACAAAAACTTGTTACTTTAGTTGTTCTGTACACATAAACTTGTTACTTTAGTTGTTCTGTACACATAAACTTGTTACTTTAGTTGTTCTGTACACATAAACATGTTACTTTAGTTGTATTGAACACATAAACTTCTATTACATTAGATGGCATATTCATATTTAGCAGACCATGACATTCCTAATATTCTTCTGCAAACAAACACGATACACAAACAGTAAGGGCCTGCATAAATATTTCTCAAAAACGGATTTTAAATTTACCGAACCGGACCAATGATAATGCAATGCGGATGAATATATACACCAAAAGAGGGTGAGAGAGGGAGAGAGAGATGGCTATACAAACACAAACGTCATCATCATCAGGTGCCGTGCCATGCTGTATGCGCGTGCAACATGGACAATAAACAGACAAACTCAGAAACATTTAAAGGCGGTGAAGATATGCATTCTGAGGTAAAAAAATACTATGAACGGACAGAAAACGAACGAGATAGCTCTTCATGGGCGGGTTGGGATGGGGGAAGGAACAACCGCAAGTTGATTGATGAACCAACTGCGAAAAGAACACTGGCCAAGAGACAGACATCAACACAAAGCTGTTTGGAAGCCTTGATGAACTAACAAACACAACAACATACACACAGCGAACCGGACTCATCGTGTCTAACAGAAAAACTCCACGTTACACTACCACACCTAATGTATTACACTGCAGAATCATATCAGATATGAGTTATCATATGGAAATCTGATTTATGCTAGTTCCATCATCAGGTGCCATGCCGACTGGTGTAGGCGATCATTGATCTCCACAAATCTCTGCCCCTTGTGTTTGCTATCATATCAGATTTTGACGCTCTTCCGTGTCATGAAGTCAGGCTGTCTAATATACTCTCTCTCTTTTTTCCTCGTCTCTCCTAGATTTTACCGGTTGTCAGAATGTGTTCTAATCCTTCCCTGCACGTCACATGTCCGAAAAATTATGATTGCTTCTTTCTTATATTAATAATAATTTTTTTCTGTGTCTTGACCTCATTCAATACCTCCACATTCTTCATTTTAGCAGTCCTTGGATTCTCATCCTTCTGTAAAACCATATCTCTGTGGCTTCCAGAGATTTTTCCATCTTTGAGGTCCACCTTTTGCGAGGCCGGTATTTTGTTTTTTATCCATTGTATCGGAGTAGCATTGCTCTTTGAGATGCACTGTCTGTTGGTAATCTGCTTATGTGGCCGAACCATTTAATTTGTTGTTTCTTGATGAAGTTAAGTACTGATGTTGTACCCACTTTTTCCTGGTGTCTTCATTTCTCAACCGGTCTCTTCTTGTTACTCTCAGCATTCTGCGTAGACACCTCAGTGGTAACAGTGTAACGACAACAGAAGAAGAAGACAGAATATACAAAAAACACATCCAGGAAGGCACATAATAATAGCCGCCCATCGCAAGCGATGATGACAACAGCCTCAGATGTGTGCTACTGCACTTCTCTGGTGTGTGCGGAGGTGACAGAGTCCAATCCTAGAACACAATCCCCTACCACAGGTGGGCCATACATGATCAAAGTTAGACATGTGGGAAGAATAAAAAAATAGACAAAAATACAGACACAGTAAGGCACATACATCTACTCTCACAGGATATGACAGAGACTTTCTTCTTCTTCGAACGCTCCATATCGATAACTTGTGAAACCACTCTTTATAATTTGTATGTGATCCAAACCTAAGAGCGATTGTACGTTATGCCAATTATGCGCCTACAAGTAGGCCAGCACATCAGATTTCTGGTACTCAAAGGGCCTCTGTAGCGTAGAGGTTAGGTGCTTGTCTCTCGTGTTAAAGGTACCAGGTTCGCTCCCTCATGGAACCATCTGGATATTTTCCCAGAGATACCTGATCTCAATGTAAGTGAGATCAAGTTCTAGTCCTATCGGAGACGGACGATAAAACGTAGGTCTCGTATTAAATTTGAGCATGTAAAAGAACTATTGACAGTTCAAAATCGAGAAGAGCATGCTGGAAAGGCGCTGCCCGGGCGAAATTCATTAGAAAATATTTAAAATAAAATTATTACAAAAATATATTTACCATCTTCAAAATTTCACCAGGGATCCTCGCGGTGCTACGGAGCTCGTATACTAAAACTGAGATCTCCTGTGTAAGAAAGAGATCGGAGCACACATGGTTACTCATCGAATTGCAATGACGATGGTCCTAACAGTCAATCAGTCAATCAATCAATACGATTTCTGTAACGTTTTTTATTGACTAGGGTAGCTTCACTAGGCCCCTACCTCAGTCGAATCTTACGACATGCCTTGTAGGTCGCAGTGTTACTATTATATGCTCTCCTTGCCAGCCCCGGGAACACACGGAGCAGACAGAGAATGAAGAACAAACATGTCTGAAACTATTGCTTGCAACTTTACTAACTTGTAGTTTGAAAAAGGGGAAAATAAAAATCGGGGCCCCGGGAGAAAGATCAATAAAATCTCAGTAAACGAGCTGAAAATGGTATGAGAGGAGGCCCCGTTGTGTCAGACTGGCCCCACCCAGTCTGTTCGATCAGGTTCAAATCAATATCTCACAACATATACGAGACAGACTAGGAGTCCTTTCTAGTTGTAGATAGATGGTACTAGCTAGGGTCGTGGGGAGAGTGAAAGAGTGAGTGACAGAGAGAGAGAAAGAGGGAGAGTGAGAGAGAGAGAGAGATTACAACATATACAAGACAGACTATGAATCCTTTCTAGACTAGCCGTAGATAGATAGTACAAGCTTGGGTCGTGGGGAGAGTGAGAGAGAGAGTGAAAGAGAGAGAATCAGTATAATGAAGGTCATCAGATTACAGTACCAGTAGCTTTAATCAACTGTATGATTCTCCTCTTGTTGTTCTTCTGTGAGTCATCAGATTACAGTACCAGTAGCTTTAATGAACTGTATGATTCTCCTCTTGTTGTTCTTCTGTCAGTCATCAGATTATAGTACCAGTAGCTTTAATCAACTGTATGATTCTCCTCTTGTTGTTCTTCTGTCAGTCATCAGATTACAGTACCAGTAGCTTTAATGAACTGTATGATTCTCTTCTTGTTGTTCTTCTGTCAGTCACCAGATTACAGTACCAGTAGCTTTAATGAACTGTATGATTCTCCTCTTGTTGTTCTTCTGTCAGTCATCAGATTACAGTACCAGTAGCTTTAATGAACTGTATGATTCTCTTCTTGTTGTTCTTCTGTCAGTCATCAGATTACAGTACCAGTAGCTTTAATGAACTGTATGATTCTCTTCTTGTTGTTCTTCTGTCAGTCATCAGATTACAGTACCAGTAGCTTTAATCAACTGTATGATTCTCTTCTTGTTGTTCTTCTGTCTGTCATCAGATTACAGTACCAGTAGCTTTAATGAACTGTATGATTATCTTCTTGTTGTTCTTCTGTCAGTCATCAGATTACAGTACCAGTAGCTTTAATGAACTGTATGATTCTCCTCTTGTTGTTCTTCTGTCAGTCATCAGATTATAGTACCAGTAGCTTTAATCAACTGTATGATTCTCCTCTTGTTGTTCTTCTGTCAGTCATCAGATTACAGTACCAGTAGCTTTAATCAACTGTATGATTCTCTTCTTGTTGTTCTTCTGTCAGTCATCAGATTATAGTACCAGTAGCTTTAATCAACTGTATGATTCTCTTCTTGTTGTTCTTCTGTCAGTCATCAGATTACAGTACCAGTAAAAGGGTTTTAAAGCCGAAGGATTGACTTCATTGCACCGGCTCGGTCCCTCTCCGCAGAAATGGCACGCCACCTACCGAGAGTATTGCACAAAGCACGAATTCCGTAGCTCCAGTAGCTTTAATGAACTGTATGATTCACTTCTTCTTCATTCTTCTGCCAGTCATCAGATCACAACACCCGTAGCATCAATGAACTGTATGATTTACCTCCATGTTGTTCTTCTGTGAATCATCAGATAACATCAAAAGCTTTGGCCGTTGATAGATTTGGCCGTTGATAGATTTGGTCGTTGATAGATTTGGTCGTTGATAGATTTGGTCGTTGATAGATAGTTATAATTTAGGAAACATAATCGTTATAATAGAGTATATATTCTCTGTTTTCTTCTTCCCTGTGCACCAGACATTTCCAGTATTCTAATAAATAGTTCAGACAGCCAAACATCTTATTGACAGCTAAATTACAGATGATCAACAGCATTTTCTTACCTACTCTGTGTTAGTTAGTTAGTTTCTTTGTTCATTTCAAGCCAAAGGCGGCACATAGGGCAGAGGTTTTAGATCTCCATGTGATGCGATTCGTTGGTAGCAGTTGGAGATCTTGTATGGTTTTACATCCCAATAGTTTACTTTCCTGTAGGATTGTTCTTCAAAGAGTGGTCTTAGGTCTTCCACGTTTTCTTTTCCCAACTGGTGACCACATAAGGAATTGTTGATTTAGTCTCTTTTCGTCTGATCTAAGAACATGACCTAAATATTTCCACCTTCGTTTCCTTATAATATTTGGTACGGGTTGTTGCTGTGTTACCAGAGCAAAACATGGCAACGAGCAAAGCACAGTCGCAAAAAAATAACTACATGTGAAATGCGATGCCTGCGAGAAGTTACCAACACCAGAAAAGACAGAGTCACCAACATCAGTATAAGAAAGAAAGTTGGCACAGAACCTTGCTTGAATTACATGGAGAAACAAAGAATAAAGTAGTTCAGCCAATAAGATGAGAATAAGAAGTTTTATTTTGTAAGAATCCCAGGAAAAACAACAGAAACAATGAATATGATCAATAAATAGACAGTACAAGTATTAGAAGCCTGAAAAAAATGACCAAACACAGGATTCGAACCACTTACCCTTATTTCGTACGGCACCCATTGCCTAGTCTTTGCAAAACAAGCGTTCTTTCCAACAAAACCAATTTAGAACAGCTAGCTTGTTAGCTGTTCAAGAACGTTCTTGCAGGTATGAAGGATGCTAAGAACGTTCGTGTTGCTAGGTTATGTAATGGATGCCGTAAGAACGTTCGTGTTGCTAGGTTATGTAATGGATCGTAAGAACGTTCGTGTTGCTAGGTTATGTAATGGATGCCGTAAGAACGTTCGTGTTGCTAGGTTATGTAATGGATGCCGTAAGAACGTTCGTGTTGCTAGGTTATGTAATGGATGCTGTAAGAACGTTGTGGGGGGCTAAAGGGGTTATGTAATGGATGCTAAGAACGTTCGTGTTAGGTTATGTAATGGATGCTGTAAGAAAGTATTCAGACAATAAACAGAATGCAACCAAACTCTACTGCAAGAGAAAAAAGAAAACACGACACTTAGCAACAACCCGGTAACAGAGTGCCGACCAAAAAAAAAAGTATACAGAGTTTTCTACAACAGAACATCAGGAAAGAATGCGAGAGAAAGAGCATAAAAAGATGGATCATAGTAGAATCCTGCCAAAAAGGAAAAAATAACTATCACCCAAGCCACTAGAGCAGCGCAAGAGCAAATAAAAAACCATAGAAAACCATGAGATTTGGCAACAACCCAGTAAGAGTGTGACAACAAAAGAAGAAGAAGATCCAACATTCACATAAAAGTACTAAATGTAAACATCTCTCCTATACCCTTTATTTATTTTTGTTATAGCCGATTCTTGCAGCAAAATAAATCCGTTAAAATGGACAGAAAATCGATCGCTATGTCCTGAATGCAGTGAAGTCGGTCCTGTCATTATTTACGATTCCAGTGATCTTTTACTTTTAATAGTTTGCCAATGTTCTGTAATCTGAAGAGGTACAAATAGAACAATCTCTCCATTTCAAGAACTCATAAGAAGAAATTGTGCTGTGTGTAGCCGGACTTGAAAGGGGAGCAGAGAAAAGTAACACTGCGATTTTTGGGGCGACATACGCAATAATGTAGGATATAAAATGGTGCCAGGGTCAGTTAGCTGGCACTGACCAAGACCCTACCACACCTCCACGGGGTGACCCTGGTAACAGACTAATTTCTGGCTAAGCGGGTAGGAATCGAAGGAGAGTTCCTCTGGTATAAATAGAAGGGTAGGTGCATACATGTCTGTTTCGAGATCTGATCGCAATATGGATGATGAGAATCTCAGAAAATGCGCCTACACGTTTTTCCCTGTCCGATAATCAAGGAAGATTATTCAAAGCGACACCCGTGTGGTTGCCGGAGTCCGAATTCGGGGTTAAAAATACAACCACTACTACCTACCACATGCTGTTTACAGTGAAAGTGGAGGTTTGGCATGGGATTAGCTACAATCTCGAGATGAAAGGCATGAGCGCTTGCAAGGCCTTGGTTGTGAGCCTATGCCTACTTGGAGGTGAAAGGCATGATAGCTTGCAAGACCTTGGTTGTGAACCTATGCCTACTTGGAGATGAAAGGCATGAGAGCTTGCAATGCCTTGGTTGTGAACCTATGCCTACTTGGAGGTGAAAGGGTAAAGTAGAAGAAGAAGTGGTCTTTTACTTTTAATAGTTTGTCAATGTTCTGTAATCTCAAGAGATACATGTAATAGTTTGTCAATGTTCTGTAATCTCAAGAGATACATGTAAGTTTGTCAATGTTCTGTAATCTCAAGAGATACATGCAATAGTTTGTCAACGTTCTGTAATCTCAAGAGATACATGTAATAGTTTGTCAACGTTCTGTAATCTCAAGAGATACATGTAATAGTTTGTCAACGTTCTGTAATCTCAAGAGATACATGTAATAGTTTGTCAACGTTCTGTAATCTCAAGAGATACATGTAATAGTTTGTCAATGTTCTGTAATCTCAAGAGATACATGTAATAGTTTGTCAATGTTCTGTAATCTCAAGAGATACATGTAATAGTTTGTCAACGTTCTGTAATCTCAAGAGATACATGTAATAGTTTGTCAATGTTCTGTAATCTCAAGAGATACATGCAATAGTTTGTCAACGTTCTGTAATCTCAAGAGATACATGAAGTTGTCAACTCAATCGAGATATTAATGTTTGTCAACGTTCTGTAATCTCAAGAGATACATGTAATAGTTTGTCAACGTTCTGTAATCTCAAGAGATACATGTAATAGTTTGTCAACGTTCTGTAATCTCAAGAGATACATGTAATAGTTTGTCAACGTTCTGTAATCTCAAGAGATACATGTAAGTTTGTCAACGTTCTGTAATCTCAAGAGATACATGTAATAGTTTGTCAACGTTCTTTAATCTCAAGAGATACATGTAATAGTTTGTCAACGTTCTGTAATCTCAAGAGATACATGTAATAGTTTGTCAACGTTCTGTAATCTCAAGAGATACATGTAATAGTTTGTCAACGTTCTGTAATCTCAAGAGATACATGTAATAGTTTGTAAACGTTCTGTAATCTCAAGAGATACATGTAATAGTTTGTCAACGTTCTGTAATCTCAAGAGATACATGTAATAGTTTGTCAACGTTCTGTAATCTCAAGAGATACATGCAATAGTTTGTCAACGTTCTGTAATCTCAAGAGATACATGTAATAGTTTGTCAACGTTCTGTAATCTCAAGAGATACATGCAATAGTTTGTCAACGTTCTGTAATCTCAAGAGTTACATGTAATAGTTTGTCAACGTTCTGTAATCTCAAGAGATACATGTAATAGTTTGTCAACGTTCTGTAATCTCAAGAGATACATGTAATAGTTTGTCAACGTTCTGTAATCTCAAGAGATACATGTAATAGTTTGTCAACGTTCTGTAATCTCAAGAGATACATGTAATAGTTTGTCAACGTTCTGTAATCTCAAGAGATACATGTAATAGTTTGTCAACGTTCTGTAATCTCAAGAGATACATGTATAGTTTGTCAACGTTCTGTAATCTCAAGAGATACATGTAATAGTTTGTCAACGTTCTGTAATCTCAAGAGATACATGTAATAGTTTGTCAACGTTCTGTAATCTCAAGAGATACATGTAATAGTTTGTCAACGTTCTGTAATCTCAAGAGATACATGTAATAGTTTGTCAACGTTCTGTAATCTCAAGAGATACATGTAATAGTTTGTCAACGTTCTGTAATCTCAAGAGATACATGTAATAGTTTGTCAACGTTCTGTAATCTCAAGAGATACAAGTTATAGTTTGTCAACGTTCTGTAATCTCAAGAGATACATGTAATAGTTTGTCAACGTTCTGTAATCTCAAGAGATACATGTAATAGTTTGTCAACGTTCTGTAATCTCAAGAGATACATGTAATAGTTTGTCAACGTTCTGTAATCTCAAGAGTTACATGTAATAGTTTGTCAACGTTCTGTAATCTCAAGAGATACATGTAATAGTTTGTCAACGTTCTGTAATCTCAAGAGATACATGTAATAGTTTGTCAACGTTCTGTAATCTCAAGAGATACATGTAATAGTTTGTCAACGTTCTGTAATCTCAAGAGATACATGCAATAGTTTGTCAACGTTCTGTAATCTCAAGAGATACATGTAATAGTTTGTCAACGTTCTGTAATCTCAAGAGATACATGCAATAGTTTGTCAACGTTCTGTAATCTCAAGAGTTACATGTAATAGTTTGTCAACGTTCTGTAATCTCAAGAGATACATGTAATAGTTTGTCAACGTTCTGTAATCTCAAGAGATACATGTAATAGTTTGTCAACGTTCTGTAATCTCAAGAGATACATGTAATAGTTTGTCAACGTTCTGTAATCTCAAGAGATACATGTAATAGTTTGTCAACGTTCTGTAATCTCAAGAGATACATGTAATAGTTTATCAACGTTCTGTAATCTCAAGAGATACATGTATAGTTTGTCAACGTTCTGTAATCTCAAGAGATACATGTAATAGTTTGTCAACGTTCTGTAATCTCAAGAGATACATGTAATAGTTTGTCAACGTTCTGTAATCTCAAGAGATACATGTAATAGTTTGTCAACGTTCTGTAATCTCAAGAGATACATGTAATAGTTTGTCAACGTTCTGTAATCTCAAGAGATACATGTAATAGTTTGTCAACGTTCTGTAATCTCAAGAGATACATGTAATAGTTTGTCAACGTTCTGTAATCTCAAGAGATACAAGTTATAGTTTGTCAACGTTCTGTAATCTCAAGAGATACATGTAATAGTTTGTCAACGTTCTGTAATCTCAAGAGATACATGTAATAGTTTGTCAACGTTCTGTAATCTCAAGAGATTCATGTAATAGTTTGTCAACGTTCTGTAATCTCAAGAGATACATGTAATAGTTTATCATGGTTCTGTAATCTCAAGAGATACATGTAATAGTTTATCAACGTTCTGTAATCTCAAGAGATACATGTAATAGTTTGTCAACGTTCTGTAATCTCAAGAGATACATGTAATAGTTTATCAACGTTCTGTAATCTCAAGAGATACATGTAATAGTTTGTCAACGTTCTGTAAAACAATTCCTCCATTTCAAGAATTAATAAGAAGAAATTACGCCCGTGTGTTGCCGTGGCTCGAAAGGGGAGCAAAGAACAGTAGCATTGTGATATACAAGGTATTTGTAAAGTCTCACAACACTTTATATGTAGAACAAATGTGAAAAACAAAGTACATGACGTCATCAAAAAATGTGTTCCATAGTCAATTGTGGTGCAATATGCAGTGAATGACTGTTGTCTGCTCAAGTAATTCTTTTCACTCAAACCATAATGGTGTTTTCAACTGAAGAAAGAATATTTGATAATATGAAGAAACGTGTACAGACATATCTTGAAGCTCGTAGTGGATATTTCCAACATCTGCCATAATTAATATATAATTTGTTCTCTCCAGTTTACCAAGAACAACAGTAGACCATAGCAGTAACTATTGTGACTAATTTCACTACTTTGTTTTAGCACATTTTTGGTGACGTTATGTACTTCCTTTTTCAAACTGACCTACATATGAAGTGTTGTGAGACATTACAAACATCCTGTACAAGGCATGTCTTAAGAGTCGACTAAGGTAGAGGCCTAGAAAAGCTACACTAGTAAATAAACAGCATCGCAGAAATCGGATGTGCTGGCCTACTTGTAAGTGCATAACTGGCACAACGCACAATCGCTCTTAGGCTCAGCTCACATAAAATCACAAAGAGTGGTTAACAAGTGGTCGATATGGAGCGTCTGAAGATGAAGAAGAGCCCTTTCCTTTCCCACTAGTTTACAAGATCTTTCCTTTCCCACTAGTTTACAAGATCTTTCCTTTATCAGTTATTTTACGAACTACTTCCTTTTCTATTATTATACAAGCCTTTTGTTTCAATCATTTAAAACCCTTCCTTTTGAATAACTTTGTACGGATTTCTTTTCTTTTCTATTCTATTCCTTCTATTACTGCTATGTCCCAGTTAATTATTTTCCAAAATGGCATTGCCAGAACTCTGTCCTTCTAAACATTTCTAAACGACCCTAATAACTAACATTACTTCTGCCGGCAGAACGTGTCGTCTGCGTTCGTTACTTCCGGCTAACACGTAACTTTTTCCCTAGCTGGTTACCCTAGCAACGAACGCGTTCTTGTGTCGTCACTGCCGGCATGCTTTCCTTTCAACGCCATATTCTTTTTTTTTACAAAGATGACGAACGTTCAGAACAGTGGTTCTCAATGTGTTTTTGAAGACAGGGCACACTTGAAGTCTTAAAAAAAATCGTAGGCGCACTTTACACAAAAACTAAATAAAAGGTGCCAAAAAAATTGATAATGCTACGTACCTCTATTCATCCTTTAATTTCTGCATATGAGAAGCATTAGTCTGATGTGTCTTGGCAATTTTTTAACCCTGGTGTCCGTTAGCACCGCGTACCGACCCCTGATCTGTGATTTCATAGGGCGCACCTACAGGGTGTTCAACATAAAAGCAGCCCCATTGACAAATCAAAAGCTGCCAGATACGCAATGCGTTTGATCTATTTACTATTTAACCCTGTTATGACTAGCTTGTCCTTCGTCCCATTTGTTCATCGTCCCTTCCTTCCCGCACCATAATTACACACCGTCACAAAAAGACTCGTTCACTTGACCTATATTACGTCATAACTGAACCTTCTCATTTTTATAAACATATGCCAGATTGGTTCCATTGACCGGGCTACTTTCATCTTGAACACCCTGTAGAAGTGTCACCGGCACACTGGTGCGCATGGGCACACCCTTTGAGAATCACTGATCCAGAACATTCCATCATTTACTCTCTTTGTATTTTTTTGGCGTGTGGATATCTCCCTCTTCCTCCCCCAATCCTGTTATCCCGATTACATCTTCAGCACTGACCAGAACCACAGGGTTGATGACAAGAAATGCAAAGCAGCAACAAATAAAAAAATGTAATTCCAACAGACATTCTGCATAAATTCTCCTCGACCAGATGATAGCTCAAGCAAATGAAAGTTGGGCGTATAAATGATGGACGTAACAAATATAAGAGATAAAAATAGATCATCGTGTACATTTCTCTCTCAACTTTGAACTCGTTCCAAAGTGTGGGCAATAGTGAGATTCTATTCTAATATACATATTTCAATGAGGATCTCTGTGGCGTAGAGGTTAGGTGCTTGCCTCTTGCTACAAAAGTACTCGGTTCACTCCATCGTTGAGCTACTTCGATATTTCCCCAGAGATCCATGGTCTCAGTGTAGGTGAGATCGAGTTCTTATTCCAATCGGAGACGGACGATAAAATGTAGGTCCCGTGTTCAAGTTGAGCACCTAAAATACCATGGCGGTTCAGAATCGAAAGAGAAGGCAGGAAAAACAATGCCCCGGCAAAATTCATTAGAAAGATTAAAATTCATTAGAAAGATTAAAATTCATTAGAAAGATTAAAATTCATTAGAAAGATTAAAATTCATTAGAAAGATTAAAATTCATTAGAAAGATTAAAATTCATTAGAAAGATTAAAATTCATTAGAAAGATTAAAATTCATTAGAAAGATTAAAATTCATTAGAAAGATTAAAATTCATTAGAAAGATTAAAATTCATTAGAAAGATTAAAATTCATTAGAAAGATTAAAATTCATTAGAAAGATTAAAATTCATTAGAAGATTAAAATTCTCATTAGAAAGATTAAAATAAAATTCCTAAAGACATATTTCACCATCTTCTAAATGACATCGGGGACCTGGGGCTGGTACTACGGAGTTCGTTCACCGCCGCTGAAACCTTCCTGTGTAAGAAAGAGATCGGAGCACACATGGTTACTGACCAAAGTGCAATGATGATAGTTCTATGAATAAAATGGAGGTTGGGCATATAACGGATGGACGTAACAACTACAAGAGATAAAAATAGACCATTGTTTACATTTCTCTCCCAACTTTGAACTCGTTTCAAATTGTGGCCAATAGTGAGATTCTTATGTAATATACATATTTCAATGTTGGTCTCACTCGTGTGTTGCCGGGGTTCGCAAGAGGAGTAAAGAATAGTAACACTGCGACCTGGAAGGCATGTCGTAAGAGGCGACTGAGGTAGGGGCCTAGGAAGCTACCCTAGTAAATAAAAAACGTTGCAGAAATAGGATGCGCTGGCCTACCTGTAGGTGCATAATTAGTACAACGTACAATAGCTGTCAGGCTCGATCACATACAAATCACAAAGAGTGATTAAGAAGTGGTCGATATGGAGCGTTGGAAGAAGAAGAAGAAGTAATGGGGCTCTCTGTGGTCGTAAAGGTTATGTGCTCACCTCACGCTCTTAATGTACTTGGTTCGCTCCCTCATGAAGAAATCAGGATATTTTTCCAGTGAACCCTGGTCTCAGTGTAGGTGAGATCGAGTTCCTATTCCTATCGGAGACGGACGATAAAATGAAAGTCTCGTGTTCAAGTTGAGCGCGCAAAAGAACAATTGGCAGTTCAGATTCGAGAAGAACAGCAACATTCATTAGAAAGATTTTGTTTTTAAATTATAAAAAAATATTTTCACCATATTCTAAATTAGAACGGGGACTTGGGGGCCGGTGCTACGGAGTTGGTGTACCTTGGTGGAAATCTTCATGTATAAGGACGAGATAGGAGCACACATAGTTACTGACCGAGGTGCAATGTTGATAGTCATATCCAGCAATCAATCAAATGAAAGTTGGACATAAAACAGATGGACGTAACAAATACAAGAGAATTCTAACCGTCTTTTTCGTGGTCTCTCTATCACCTTCTCTCCTGATGTTCTGTTGTAGAAGACTCTATATACTGTGCAGTTTGTGTGCATTCTTATTAAGTGGCCAAACCACTTTATTCTTTGCTTTTCAATGTAATTCAAGCAAGGTTCTATGCCAATTTTCTTTCTTATGCTGATGTTGGTGACTGTCTTTTCTGGTGTTGTTGGTAATTTTTCGCAGGCAGCGCATTTCACATGTAGTTATTTTTGCGACTGCGCTTTGCTCATTGTCCATGTTTGGCTCTGGTAACACAAAGTAGGTATGACAATGCTGTCCATCCATCACTTCTAATAATCACGTCCAACCATCACTTCTAACTTCATATACGTGGTCGACCTCTGGGTCTGTTTCCGGTTGTATTTGAGTGCTAGTGCACTTTGTGAGAGACTATCTTGTGATAACCTTGATACGTGTCAGAACCATTTGACCTGTTGTTTCTTAATATATTGTAGCACCGGCAAAGATCTAACTCTTCTTCTGATTTCATCGTTTCTGATCTGTCTCTTCTTGTTACATTTAGAATTAGTCGTAAACACTTTAACTCTGTTGTTTGGATTCTTCTTTTCTTATTTGTTGTCAGTGTCTAGATCTTCATTTCTAGGAGAAATTGCATCAATTTTGAAATACAAACATATCACCATGAATACTACAAGAGTATTATTCTACAACATAATCTTTCTCCCAACATTATGCTATTAGTGTCAAATCTTGGTGCTGATATCAAACGATAGAAGAAAACTAGTCACGACAGAGATGAAATCTCAATGCAGAATGCTGGGAGTAACAAGAAGAATCATGTTTAGAAATGAAGACAGAAAAAATGTGGGTACAACATCAGTTCTGAACTTCATCAAGAAACAACAAATTAAATGGTTCGGACACATAAGCAGATTACCAACAGACAGTGCACCTCAAAGAGCAATGCTACTTCGATCCAATGGATACAAAGCAAAAGGTCGCCAACGCAAAAGATGGTCCTCTGAAATAACAGAGCCAGTGAAAAACACTATCTATGAAGCGCACACAAAAGTCCGTTCTAGAAATCTCTACTTATGTTGACGCTTCTACCAAAAGGCCTTTATCAAGCAAAGAATACGTATGCTCAAAACTTTGCTGTGTATTGTTATTGTTTTGTAAAACTTCAGTACTTTGTTTTTACATATTTTGCTACATTGCTACATAGTTTTACATATTTTTCTACATTGCTACATAGTTTTACATATTTTGCTACATTGCTACATAGTTTTACATTTTACATTCTACATAGTTTACATATTTGCTACATTGCTACATAGTTTTACATATTTTTCTACATTGCTACATAGTTTTACATATTTTGCTACATTGCTACATAGTTTTACATATTTTGCTACATTGCTACATAGTTTTACATATTTTTCTACATTGCTACATAGTTTTACATATTTTGCTACATTGCTACATAGTTTACATATTTTGCATACATTGCACTAGTTTTACATATTTTGTACACTTGCTACATAGTTTTACATATTTTGTTACATTGCTACATAGTTTTACATATTTTGCTACATTGCTACATAGTTTTACATATTTTCTACATTCATACATAGTTTACATATTTTCTACATTGCTACATAGTTTTACATATTTTGCTACATTGCTACATAGTTTTTACATATTTTGCTACATTGCTACATAGTTTTACATATTTTGCTACATTGCTACATAGTTTTACATATTTTGCTACATTGCTACATAGTTTTACATATTTTGCTACATTGCTACATAGTTTTACATATTTTGCTACATTGCTACATAGTTTTACATATTTTGCTACATTGCTACATAGTTTTACATATTTTGCTACATTGCTACATAGTTTTACATATTTTTCTACATTGCTACATAGTTTTACATATTTTGCTACATTGCTACATAGTTTTACATATTTTTCTACATTGCTACATAGTTTTACATATTTTGCTACATTGCTCTAGTTTCACATTTGCACATCATAGTTTTCATTTACATGCTACATAGTTTACATATTTGTCATGCACATAGTTTTACATATTTTGCATTACATTGCTACATAGTTTTTAATTTGTACATCTACATAGTTTTTACTATTTTGCACATTCTACATAGTTTTACATATTTTGTTACATTGCTACATAGTTTTACATATTTTGTTACATTGCTACATAGTTTTACATATTTTGCTACATTGCTACATAGTTTTACATATTTTGCTACATTGCTACATAGTTTTACATATTTTGCTACATTGACTGCTACATAGTCATTTACATAGTTTACATATTTGTACATTGCTACATAGTTTTTACATATTTTGCTACATTGCTACATAGTTTTACATATTTTGCTACATTGCTACATAGTTTTACATATTTTGCTACATTGCTACATAGTTTTACATATTTTACTACATTGCTACATAGTTTTACATATTTTCTACATTGCACATAGTTTTACATATTCATTGCTACATTGCTACATAGTTTTACATATTTTTGCTACATTCTACATAGTCTTATATATTTTGTACTACATTGTACTTTACAATTTAGTTTACATATCATTTTGCTACATTGCTACATAGTTTTACATATTTTGCTACATTGCTACATAGTTTTACATATTTTGCTACATTGCTACATAGTTTTACATATTTTGCTACATTGCTACATAGTTTTACATATTTTGCTACATTTACATAGTTTTACATATTTTACATTCTACATAGTTTTACATATTTTGCTACATTGCTACATAGTTTTACATATTTTACATTGCTACATAGTTTACAATTTCTTTACATTGCACATAGTTTTACATATTTAGCTATTATTGCTCATACATAGTTTTACATATTTGTCTACATTGTTTTCATATTTTGCACATGCACATAGTTTTACATATTTTGCTACATGCTACATAGTTTTACTGCGTCTTCTTTATATCGACAGGAGGGAAGCATGAGCCTGGGAATTTAATGGCTAGTCAGCGTCACAAACAGTTCAGGTTAGGATTTGTCCTTTATACTCTCCAGAATGAGAGCCCTCGCTCTAATCCAGCGTTTCCCAAACTCAGGTCCGGGACTCCAGCGGTTCGCGAGGTACTACAGGAAGGGGAAATCCTCAAGAGCTTGAAGCAATATTATGATCTTTGACATTTCGAACAGAAGACATTTTTAAAATAAGTATAAAACAGTGGTAAACTAGTTCCGCTGAAATCAAAGGACCCGACTACACGAGTCTAAATGTCTGACAGGACAAAATGAAAGATCATTTGAAGTTTGTCGCAGTCTGAGAACATTGTTTACTATTGTAACACACAGATAATTCATTTCTGTCCATTCGCATATATATAAATTATTGGGATTTCGCAGCAGCAAAATGTATTTAAAAGGAGATCCGAGGTAATGCAAAGTTTGAGAAACGCTGTTTAAATTCATTCAGCCAGACATTTCACTATCACATATGTAAAACACATAATTTCACACTTCAATTCCTACAAGCTATCAACATACAAACATCCCAACAAGAACAATCTTACGGTAGGAACCACACAAAAGCTTATTATTCAAGCCGGCAGTCTTCAATGAATACTAAATCAGTACAACAGAGCTTCCACAAAGCGTAGTCTCTTATCTGCTCTTACAAGATCCTGAGCATGTATGGGATTGTTGCTGAGGTTAACTCGAACTTTATCGTTACTGCTTGTAATACCCAATGTGTAGGACAGCTGGGACGACTAGCCTGAGGAATGTGATGACTGCATGGCTAGTGCAGACGCCGCGAAGCTATTCAGGTTAGGATTGTTCTTTTATGTCCACAACATAAAAAAGTCGTTGGCCTTACCGTGAATTAAACACGGGTCTCGCGTATGGGAGCCGCGCTCTAATCTATTCGGCCATACGCTCTTCATCGCGTTAACGGTGTGTGTAAATAATGGCGGTGCCTATCTATTTGTGAGGGGGGCACTACGGTGGAGCGGTTACGACGTTTGAGAACGGAAATTTCGAAATAGGATTTAACAGATGTGCATTTTTGTTCATTATAAATGATTATTGTGTAACATACAGTAGAATGTGCAATATTCCGAATGGTATAGGTTAGTAAATATTGGTATAGGTTAGTAAATATTGGTATAGGTTAGTAAATATTGGCATAGGTTAGTAAATATTGGTATAGGTTAGTAAATATTGGTATAGGTTAGTAAATAATGGTATAGGTTAGTAAATAATGGTATAGGTTAGTAAATATCCTAAAACGTCATCAATTCAGTGACTAACACCACACTGTGACGGGACCGGCAAGCCGGCAGTGCGTAATATTGCTAAATTGTTTCTTTTATTCAAGGAACGACAATGACAACAAACAGAACAGCAACAATAAATATATGTGGCCTGGTCCACAAAACATCTGATCTAATAAATTTCATGGAAAACAAAAACATACATATTCTAGGTATTGCAGACACTAGGAAAAAAGGATACAATATGAAAGAAGTATTTAATAAATACGTTCTAATATGGAGCGGGGTAGACAAAAATTCAAGATCAAAACATGGCGTCGGCTTTCTAATAAAACAACACAAAGCCAAACTCATATAACTAATGTCGACTATATATCAGAGAGAATAATAAGCATATAGATAATGGAGAACGAGAAAACAACAACATACATTCAAGTATATGCCCCATGTAACGACAATAACAACATACATTCAAGTATATGCTCCATGTAACGACAATAACAAGATACATTCAAGTATATGCTCCATGTTACGACAATAACAACATACAATCAAGTATATGCTCCATGTAACGACAATAACAACATACAATCAAGTATATGCTCCATGTAACGACAATAACAACATACATTCAAGTATATGCCCATGTAACAACAATAACAACATACATTCAAGTATATGCTCCATGTAACGACAATAACAACATACAATCAAGTATATGCTCCATGTAACGACAATAACAACATACATTCAAGTATATGCTCCATGTTACGACAATAACAACATACAATCAAGTATATGCTCCATGTAACGACAATAACAACATACAATCAAGTATATGCTCCATGTAACGACAATAACAACATACATTCAAGTATATGCCCCATGTAACAACAATAACAACATACATTCAAGTATATGCTCCATGTAACAACAATAACAACATACAATCAAGTATATGCTCCATGTAACGACAATAACAACATACATTCAAGTATATGCTCCATGTAACGACAATAATAACATACATTCAAGTATATGCCTCATGTAACGACAGTAACAACATACAATCAAGTATATGCTCCATGTAACGACAATAACAACATACATTCAAGTATATGCCTCATGTAACGACAGTAACAACATACAATCAAGTATATGCTCCATGTAACGACAGTAACAACATACAATCAAGTATATGCCTCATGTAACGACAATAACAACATACATTCAAGTATATGCCTCATGTAACGACAGTAACAACATACAATCAAGTATATGCTCCATGTAACGACAATAACAACATACATTCAAGTATATGCCCCATGTAACGACAATAACAACATACATTCAAGTATATGCCTCATGTAACGACAATAACAACATACATTCAAGTATATGCCTCATGTAACGACAATAACAACATACATTCAAGTATATGCTCCATGTAACGACAATAACAACATACATTCAAGTATATGCCTCATGTAACGACAATAACAACATACATTCAAGTATATGCTCCATGTAACGACAATAACAACATACATTCAAGTATATGCTCCATGTAACGACAATAACAACATACATTCAAGTATATGCCTCATGTAACGACAATAACAACGAAGAAGAATGAAAAGATTTCTTTGAAAGTCTCTCTATTACTTTAAATAACATCAAAAGCAAAGAAGAGATCTATGTAATGGGAGATTTGAACGGAAGAGTTGGGAAGAAAACAAATGATCATGAACACTGTTTAGGACATTTTGGAGACACATCAACAGAACGAAACAACAATGGGGAGGAGCTAATAAATATATGTTTAGAACACGGTCTAATAATAACAAAGACATTTTATCAACATAGACAGAATCACATAAAAACTTGGTACAGATGGGACAATTTGCTTTAAGCGTCACAGATTGATTACATACTTGTAAAATACAGACAGAAGGGATATATCACAGACGCCAGAGTTATACCAAACATTAACATACATA
The DNA here is from genome assembly GCA_020796225.1 of Arion vulgaris. NCBI lineage: Eukaryota > Metazoa > Mollusca > Gastropoda > Stylommatophora > Arionidae > Arion > Arion vulgaris. The sequence continues at coordinate 18,486,994 of CM036776.1, forward strand.
CCGACCATCGACCTGTCGTAGTAACTGAAAGATACAGACAGAAGGGATATATCACAGACGCCAGAGTTATACCAAACATTAACATAGATACCGACCATCGACCTGTCGTAGTAACTGTAAGATACAGACATAAGGGATATATCACAGACGCCAGAGTTATACCAAACATTAACATAGATACCGACCATCGACCTGTCGTAGTAACTGTAAGATACAGACAGAAGGGATATATCACAGACGCCAGAGTTATACCAAACATTAACATACATACCGACCATCGACCTGTCGTAGTAACTGCAAGATACAGACAGAAGGGATATATCACAGACGCCAGAGTTATACCAAACATTAACACAGATACCGACCATCGACCTGTCGTAGTAACTGTAAGATACAGACAGAAGGGATATATCACAGACGCCAGAGTTATACCAAACATTAACATACATACCGACCATCGACCTGTCGTAGTAACTGAAAGATACAGACAGAAGGATATATCACAGACGCCAGAGTTATACCAAACATTAACACAGATACCGACCATCGACCTGTCGTAGTAACTGTAAGATACAGACAGAAGGGATATATCACAGACGCCAGAGTTATACCAAACATTAACATACATACCGACCATCGACCTGTCGTAGTAACTGTAAGATACAGACAGAAGGGATATATCACAGACGCCAGAGTTATACCAAACATTAACACAGATACCGACCATCGACCTGTCGTAGTAACTGTAAGATACAGACAGAAGGGATATATCACAGACGCCAGAGTTATACCAAACATTAACATACATACCGACCATCGACTTGTCGTAGTAACTGAAAGAAGACAATCGCTGAGACCGAAAGACAAAACTGAAACAAAACATTGGAAAGAACATGTTATAAACTTTAAAAGTTGGAGGAAGAAACAACCAGAGACGAGTTATATCAAGAAATGAACCAGATCTACAACACCTTACCCAAGAGAATTGATAACATCGAGAAGGAATGGGAAGTATTTAAAACCTCCATATCAAACAATTTACTAAAAGTATGTGGCACAAAAGGACGAGCCAAAGCTCATAAAAAACAGCATGGTGGAGTGAAGAGATACAAGTATCCATACAAAGAAAGAAACATTGCTTCCGAACATGGTTGAAATCTAAAACCATAACGACTATGTACAATACCGTCTAGCCAGAAGAGAGGTGAAAAGAATAGTCAAGAAAGAGAAAGAAAACTCTTGGTGCAAATATGGAGAACATGTAACAGACTTATGTAGGACAAAACCGAGATAATTTTTTAAGATTGTCAAGGCAATGAGAGTGAGAGACGATAGCTACAACCCTACCACTGTCATAAACAGTAAGGAAGGAAGATCATTACTCAACAGACAAGATAGAATGACCAGACGGAAGGAATATTTTCAAGAACTTTACAACCCTACTAAATTAACTGAATATATATACACAACAAAGGAAAGTGAAGAAACAGAACCATATATATTGATCCAAGAAATTGAAACAGCAATAAAGAACAGCCCAAACAAGAAATCACCAGGTGCAGATGGCATACCCAACGAAGCAATTAAAGCATGCAAAGAAATAGGTGTAAAATGGTTAAATAGAATATTCACAGCCGCTTGGACAGAAAGAAAAGTTCCAGATGACTAGCAAAAATCAGTAATAGTCCCATTATGGAAAAATAAAGGCAATAAAAGAGAATGCGAAACATACAGAGGCATTTCACTATTAAGCCACACTGGTAAAATATACGCAAAAATATTAGAACAGCGCATACGACACATCGCTGACCCACAAATAAGCCCTCACAGTTTGGATTTAGAAGAGGAGTGGGATGCACAGACACTCTATTCACTCTGAGACAACTGAGTGAAAAACCAATAGAATATAACAAAGAGTTACACTTATTATTCATCGATCAAGAAAAGGCATTTGACAGAATAGATAGAAGTATTCTATAGGAAACACTAGAAAACTATGGGATCAAGGGACAACTGCTAGACAATATCAGAGCAATATATACAAATAGCCACAGTGTGGTAAGAACAGACGGAATGACAGACTCATTCAAAACAAAATCAGGAGTAAGACAGGGTTGTGTACTCTCACCTCTTCTCTTCAACATATATATATAGACAGAATAGTGAAAGAGGCACAGTGCGGAAAAGACCTTATTGACATAGACAATAGGTGGGTGGGGGGTCCTCTCGCGTGGTTACGCAGTTCGGGCAAAGTAGTTTGATATCTTCCTGTGTAAGAAAGAGATCGGAGCACACATAATTATTCAAAGAAGTGCGATACTGACGGTTCAATCAATCAATCAATCAATCAATCAATCAATCAATCAATATTATTGTTGTTTGCGTACGTTGTTCTCGACCATTTTGATCATTCTTATTGTGATATATAAACAGTCTTTGCCAAGTACATTCTTATTGTGATATATAAACAGTCTTTGCCAAGTACATTCTTATTGTGATATATAAACAGTCTTTGCCAAGAACGATTAGAAGTTTCAAGCGTCAACAATGTGAAGAATCACACTTATCTTCGTTCCGGGGCACATGGGTGTCGTTGGCAATGAGAGAGCAGACAAGCTGGCTGGCTCTGCCACCATATCAGAGGAGGTCAATGGATAGAGGTGATATTTTGAACACCCTCATAGAATGTGGCCGCAAAGGAGATGTTCAGTTAAACCAATCCACGTCAACTACTAGATTGCAGGAGCTGGGTTTGAAGATTGGAGTAGCAAGAAAAGAACAGCATAACAGGTACGTGAGTAGGCTCATCAATCAAAATAGAACTGGTACCGTCAGTCGCTGGACGTTCTTGGAGATATTGCGAAGGAGATCGGAGCACATATGGACATGTCCGGAGTGCAATGAAGATATTCCAAACTAAAACTGAAACGGATTAGAACGTTGCGCCCCCTTTAGACCCCTACTAATGTAAGACAGGAGCATCCGAAACAAAAGCTTTCGGCCTAATCAATCAATCAATGAATCCAGTGTCTATATGGGACCTTATTAACATTTTATTTTTCGCAACCACTTCGCTCGTCATGTCACCAGGGAGTGTTAAATTCTCCTAGCAAATTAAAGCAGATTTGAAACTCGTCTTTGCCCTCTTCCGCTTCCTGCATAGTTTCTCATCCCTAATGAAATAATCAATCATCTGAACAAGGGGAAGAACGTGCGTGAATATTGAGCGACGACATTCATTCTGTTCATTTTTTTCAGGAAAATGGAACTTTAAAAATCACCATAAAAATAACTCAGAATTTAGCAAACCTTCTTGTTATTAGACGGCAGGCTATCTTGTTGATAGGTTCTTATTATTTTTACTGGGTGGATAGTTTTCAAAAGTAGCAATCAAGTGGGAATTGTTGAAAGGGATATTTAAAAAAAAAAAAAAAAACCACAAATAAAATATTTTGGGTTTCTAAAATGAAATGTATAAACAGTCTTCTACAAGAGAACACCAGAAAAGAAGATGAGAGGAAGACCACGAAAAAGATGGTTAGATGGCATAGCAGAATCCTGTCAAACAGCAAAGATAACAATCACCCAAGCCACCAGAACAGCGCAAGACAAAAACAGAAAACCACGACACTGGGCAACAACCTGGTAGCAGTGTGACGGCACTGGGCAACAACCTGGTAGCAGTGTGATGGCACTGGGCAACAACCTGGTAGCAGTGTGACGGCACTGAGCAACAACCTGGTAGCAGTGTGACGACACTGGGCAACAACCTGGTAGCAGTGTGACGGCACAAGAAGAAAGAAGAAGAGCAATGACACAGGACACAGAGAAAACTTACTGTCAGTATAAGAAAGAGGCAGTCATCATTTTTCAGACATGATGAGAAAGCCAAGTTTAGAACATATTGCACCGATAAAATCGAGGGGAGACGAGGCAGAGAGAGAGAGAGAGAGAGAGAATTTTGGATAGTCTGACTTCATAGCACGGAAGAAAGTCAACATCTGAGATAATAGTAAAAACGAGAGACAGAGATTTGTTGAGATATATGATCGCCTACGCCAGTCGGCACGGTACCCGATGATGATGAGAGACATCCGTAATATATAGAGTTTAAACCGAATCAGATATAAGAGAGTTGTGGGTCGAGTTCCACACTCGACGTTTCACAATAGAGGAAAGGAATGGGTCCTCCTATCCCCAGCACGCTTTGGTTGTATGTGATATGGGTGAGTCTCAGATACCGATGCTCATGTGTTACTGGGGCTCAAGAGGGGTGCCAAAAATAGTTACACTGCGACCTACAATGCATGTCGCAAGAGGTCAGAGGTAGGGGCCCAGGAAGCTACAATAGTAAATAAACATCGCAGACATCGGATGTGCTGGTCTACTTGTAGGCGCATAACTGTCATAATGTACAATCGCTCTTAGGCTCATATAACATACAAATCACAAAGAACGGTTCAACAAGTGGTCGAGTTAGGAGTTAAGTTTAGACATGCCAGACAGTGTCGTCTTCGTGGTAGTGAGAACATAAATATGAATCAACTTCTCATGGGTACGGTTGACAGTGGACTGCTACAGCGGAGGATAGAGCACGCATGAGAATGCCCAATGTGCCATGACGTCGATCGCATAACATAACACCTGGGCTATGAATGAGTGTGAAGGGAGAGACTACGGAGCAATGCTACGGGATATTTGTATTGTTATTTATCGAGACATGACACTGTGTAAACCGTACAGAATGAGAACAGATTGAGGCTAAATACTAGCAGGAGTGAGTCTTACCCCAACGTGCCCAATCTTGAAACACTCTGCAATTCCAGTAGAATATAAAAGACAGATTATAAATGCAATCTTCATACCAACACTGTGTTACCATTTCCAAACATGGGCACTGACAAAAGAACAAGAAAGGAAAATTATCACACGTCAAGTGAGATGCTTGAGGAAAACGGTAAATAAAACAAGAATGACCATATAAGAAATTAGAAAATTAGAACAGTCGGAACAACACCTGCTATTTAGATTCATTGAAAAATATAGACTCAAACAGTTTGGCCACCTCGTGAGAATGAACCCGAATACACCAGTTGCTAGAGCGTACAACCCGAAAATGTAATCATCAAGAGGAAGAAAAAAGATGGATTAAAGGAGTTACAGACATCTTAACGCTCCACAATGTCACAGCATATCAAGCGACTGAGCGTGAACTATCTCGGAAACTGAGCGTGCACTATCTCGGAAACTGAGCGTGCACTATCTCGGAAACCGATCATAAATTAGCTCTGCTACGTCTAACGACGGAAAAAACCACGAAAAAACAAAAACAACAGAGAAGGACAAAAGACAGAAGAAAGAAATAAGGAAAAAAATGACTCTTCGTAAAGAGATAATCCTTATTGTCTTTGCTTATCAACTGTGTGTTGCCCTCCTCCCCACCCACCCCAAGGGAGCAAACATAGTAACACTACGACCTACAAGCTATGTCGTAAGAGGCGACTGAGGTAGGGGCCTAGGGAAACAACCCTAGTAAATAAAAAGCGTCGCAGAAATAGGATGTTCTGGCCTACTTGTAGGCGCATAACTTGAAAATGTACGAGTACAATCGATCTTACGCTCGTATCACATACACGTCACAGAGAGTGATTAACAAATGGTCGATATGGAGCGTTTGAAGAAGAAGAAGAAAGATAGAAATTTTTGCTTGTCAGTCAAGAATCTTTCTAAGTTTGAGGACGGCGTATGGAGGAGTTTGTAAAACAGACATATGGATATGAATGGGTAGGAAACCATGATAACCAAGGTCATCATGAGAAAATGGTGATGGGTCGTTCAGGAATAACCTTCGGAAGACACTATCGAGTGTTACTAGACAAGCACTTGAGTGGAACGTGCAGGAAAAGAGGACGTCATAAGGTACCTGGGGGACAAAGTCTAGAGGAACTGAATGTCGCTAGACTATCATGGGAAGCCATTAAAAAACACACAACCAGACACCGGGAAAAGTGGTGGACAACTGTTGAGGCTATGATTTGTTTTTCTCTGGAAGCTTCTAATGCGTAATTGATTGAATTGATTCGTTGATTGACTGATTGACAAGACCATCATTATTGCACTTCGATGAGTAACCATGTGTGCTCCAATCTCTTTCTTACACAGGATTATCTCAGCGACAGTGCACGAACTCTGTATCACCGGCGAAGAAACCCTTATGTAATTTAGAAGATGGTGAAAATATTTGGAAGGAATTTTACATTTGAAATCTTTCTAATGAATTTTGCCAGGGCAGCGGCTTTCCAGACTGCTTTTCTCGATTCTGAACTGCCAATGGTTACTTAAGTGCTCAACTTGAACATGGGACCAACGTTTTATCGCCAGTCTCCGATAGAACTAGGAACTTGATCTCACCTACACTGATATCAGAGATCTTTGGGCAAATATTTCGATGGCTCCACGTGGGAGCGAACGATAGGCGAGAACCTAAGCTCTACGACGCCGAGACACACTCAAAGAGAATTGTACAACACAATCTTTCTCCCAACATTATGCTATTAGTGCCAAATCTGGATGCTGACATCAAATGATAGAATAAAACTAGTTACCACAGAGATGAAGTGTCTACGCAGAATACTGGCAGTATCAAGAAGAGACCCGTTTAGAGGCGAGAACATAATATATACACCACAGAGACCCCCACCCCAAATTGTTCAATGTATATTTATTGATGATATTCATTGGCAGGAGGAGGGGGCGTGTTCAATTCCTGGAAAGGATTTTTTTCTGTTGTGGGCCAAAATGAAAATCCTAACCTGAACAGCTTCGCGGCGACTGCACTAGCCATGCGGCCATTAATTTGCTGAGGCTTTCGTCCCACCTGTCCTACACCGCCCCCAAAAAAAGCGGTACTACAGGCAGTAACGACAGTTTTTGTTGACTCATTGATCCCGGTGCTTCCCCCTGGTGTTCTTAATACTCATTATTCTATTTGAACAAGAGAAAGAAAGTAGTATCTTTGAGAGAGAGAGAGAGAGAGAGTGACATTAAGAAACAGACAAAGTAGAATGTAAAATCGTGGCCGCCGATAACATACGGCCGGCGGGAACATGTACAAATTCTAGGAAATAAGACTACAACCGTCACGTGATCCTCGAATTCCAGTATTGTTGTATAAAGACAAATTCATGTTAAAAACAACACAACACGCTCAATCAAAGTTATATTATGTTATAAGTTAAATTTAACATCAAGGAATATCAGCATTATGAATATTTTTCATCAATAAATAACCATTAACTCAGAGAATTGAGTAAAATTGCAAAAAAGCTTGCAGTGTTCTATCAAATACATACACAAATCAGCCCCCATTAAACTTCTTTTTCGAACGCTCCATATCGATGCTCCATAGGTTGCAGTGGTACTATTCTTTGCTTCCCTTGCGGGCACATGCACCACACGGTCGAAGCACCCATTAAACAGGAATTTTCTACTTCTATTCTGAGCTAGTCGGCCTTACGTTGCCGGGGGCCATGGTAAAACCAAGACAAGATACAGGAGATGTTGCAGACTGAGTGCAGCTGACCCCCGGTGGCACTTCATCGATCAATCAAGTCTTCAATCAGCGTTGAATTTTCCTGCTGGGAAATTACGTTTTTTCTTGAAACAAGATTCAACGACCTGGTGTGTTTGAATACAGCGTATTTGTGCACGCCTGTTTATACGTGTTCTACTCTGTGAATATGTAGGGGGGCATGTGTCAGTTCATCATCATCAGCAGCTGCCGTCGCCCGGGTGTTGCCGGGGCTCTCAAGGGGAGCAAAGAATAGTAACACTGTGACTTACAAGGCAGGCCGTAAGAGGCGAATGAGGTAGGGCCTAGGGAAGCTACCGTGGTATATAAAAAGCGTTGCAGAAATCGGACGTGTAGGCGCATAACTAGCACAACGTACAATCCGCTCTTAGGCTCGGATTACATACAAAATCACAAGAGTGATTAACAAGTGACGATATGGACCGTTCGAAGAAGAAGGCCTACTTGTAGGAGTATAACTAGCACAATTCACAATCGCTCTTAGGTTCAGATTACATACAAATCACAAAGGGTGGTTAACAAGTGGTCAATACGGAGCGTTCGAAGAAGAGGACTGGCACAACATACAATCGCTCTTAAGTTTAGATCACATACAACAGTGACGGCTCGTCATTAAGGGCCAGTGGGGCCGGGCCCCACTAAAAATAATGTGTACGAGTATTTATTTTTTTAAAAAATTAAAATATATACTAACCCAAAATCATGATTTTTCTGAAAATGTGTGTCTGGCCCCACCAACAAAAAGGATCACGCGCCGCCACTGACATACAAATAACAAAGAGTGGTTAACAAGTGGTCGATATGATGCGTTCGAAGAAAAAGATCAGGTGCCGTTGCGGCTGGCATATGCGATCATGGATCTCCACAAATTTTTGTCCCTGGTGTTGGCTATCATCTCAGTTGTTGACGCTCTTCCGTGCCATGGAGTCAGGTTGTTTGTCCAAAATTGATCTCGCTGTCTTATTCTGTCTCGTCTCCCCCTCTATTTTACTGGTTGTCACAATGTGTTCTAGGCATCCCCTTATCATTCTTCTTTTCTTTGTCAGCACACTGTTACCAGGTTGTTAACCCAGTGTCGTGGTTTGATGTATTTGTCTTGCGCTTCTCTGGTGACTTGTCAGCACACTGTTACCGGGTTGTTAACCCAGTGTCGTGGTTTGATGTATTTGTCTTGCGCTTCTGGTGACTTGTCAACACTGTTACCGTGTTAACCCAGTGTCGTGGTTTGATGTATTTGCTTGCGCTCTCTGGTGACTTGTCAGCACACTGTTACCGGGTTGTTAACCCAGTGTCGTGGTTTGATGTATTTGTCTTGCGCTTCTCTGGTGACTTGTCAGCACACTGTTACCGGGTTGTTAACCCAGTGTCGTGGTTTGATGTATTTGTCTTGCGCTTCTCTGGTGACTTGTGTGAAAAATGACGATTCGCCAATGAAAAATTATGCGCCAGTGAAAGGGTATAAAGCTGAAGGATTAACTTTATTGCACCGAGTTTTACCCCTATGTCTGGCTCGGTCCTTCTCCACAGAAATGGCACAACATCTGCCGAGTGTACTGTACAAAACAGAAATCGGATGTGCTACCTACTTGTAGGCACATAACTGGCACAACGCAAAATCGCTCTTAGGCTCAAATCATATACAAATCACAAAGAGTGGTTTAACAAGTGGTTGATATGGAGCGTTGGAAGAAGAAGAAATTGATATCACATGAATATCATTCAATTATCGACTTGCACACATGTTCAAATATTAGAATCCACGAGAGGAACATAAATAAGAGTACCTCGTTCTACGGACTTTCGTTTTACACATCATCAATGATACATATGTGGTTATTTACACCGATGGTTCAGTCATTCGCCAACAACGCTGTGCGTGGGCTTTTTCAGCACGCCCAGGAGAAAAATAATAAGAGAGGCCAGTGGGGCCTAGGCAACAACCACAAGTAGTTTGACAATAGAGGTTTGGGCGGTTACGGAGGCGGTGAAATGGTTGGCATCTCACAACTACTCTCGTGTTTTCATACTCAGTGACTCCATGAGCATGATTCGTAAAGTCGAACCTGGAATGGCGAGACGCAACTGGGGGGAGGTACTGGTACAGACAATGATCAGAGAAATCACCTTCGTTTTTGTTCCTGGACACGCAGGAGTTAGGGGTAATGAACGAGCTGATAGATTGGCTGGCTTGGCTACAATATCAGAGGGAGCTGCCATGTTCTCAAATGACATTCTTCACGCATTGAGAGTCTTTCCGAACAGAAGAGTTTCAGGTCTGTAAATCCCATTCGCTGACCAGATTGAAAGAGATGGGTGTCAATATTGGCGCAGCCCGAAAAGAACGACATACTAAATATGCAAAGAGATTGATTAATCAACATCGAACTGGCGTGTTGGGCCGCTGGACGCTGATGGATTTGCTGAGGCGGAGATCGGAGCACATATGGACATGTCCGGAGTGCTATGATGATAGTTCTCATATAACTGATAACTATACAAAGTACTAACTCCGTAGACCCAGCAACAATCCTAAGGATCTCTGCAAAAATTCACTCATGAGCAGAAAGACGCGGTTCGGATTCGAAATCAAGATCTTCAATTAAAAAAATGGTAACCTGCTTAGCAATATCCACCCATTTTGTTGTTTACTGATGAATACCTATTTGTCGATACACTGGTTTTGTTTACATTTTTTTCTACGTCTTTACTGCAGTTGTTTTGTTATTTTGTAGCGTCAGCTTCACAGTTACCACCTGTTTACCCCTCTCTGTGATTCATTTGTACTTTAAGCTGCAGAGTATAGATATGTTAAACTATCGTTTACATCGGTAAGTGTTGCCGAATTCTGCTACTTCTCTCTCTCTGACGGATGCGAGTAATGGACAATAAACAAACTTCTCTCTGACGGATGCGAGTAATGGACATTAAAAACTTCTCTCTGACGGATGCGAGTAATGGACAATAAAAACTTCTCTCTGACGGATGCGAGTAATGGACAATAAAAACTTCTCTCTGACGGATGCAAGTAATGGACAATAAAAACTTCTCTCTGACGGATACGAGTAATGGACAATAAACAAACATCGAAAAATCTCTGAGGGTCACAGAGATGTGGTTTTACAATTTGCCAATTTTACTGTTCTAAGTTTACCGTTCGTAAAAATCAGCAGGAACGAATTTGTTTCCAAATTGAAAGCCGTGGAGTTTGAACCAAGTACGCCTGGGTTGTGATCGAGCTCACTACCGCTTCAGCTACAGACGCACATATGCTAGTTTCATCATCATCATCATCAACAAATAGTTTGTCCTGAGCAGAACATTGCTACCCCAAGTCTTTCGGAATTTCTCTCTCATAGGCCAAATTTCCCACATCTGCAGCCGTCATGTTCAAACCATCAGTTACATCCTGAATCCATCTTCTCTGTGGTCTTTTTCTTCTTCTCTTTGCCGGTATGTCTCCTTCCATGATGGTCTTCTCCAGCCCTTCATGTCTCTTTATATGTCCAAAATACTTCAATTTTCTCATTTTTATTTGTAGCATCCGCCAGTTTTCTTTGATTTTGAGTTCTTTCTGGATATATCTATTTGTTCTCTTCTCTGTCCATGATATACGAAGGACTATTCTGTAACACTTATATTCAAAAGCACATATATGTTTTTCCATTGCCTTGTTAAATGTCATGCTTAACACCAATACGCTGCCACTGGGAATATGCATGCTCTTAATAATGTGATCTTTGTTTTCCTACCAGTTCCGTTCCATACTGTTTTTAGTTGTTTACCTTTTTGTAAAGCCATGTTTGTTGTTCTTTTAATTTCCCATGCTAGTTTACTGTTCCAAAACTACATAATCGACATATTTATCTAATTCGAAGAGAAATATCTCCATCTGTGAGTCATCACTTTTCCCCTTACAAATATTCGCACTGCAAATGACGCCTGACCTAACAGCACACAGAATCAGAAAGAGATGGAGCGGAACTCACAGCATCCACTGATCGATTGATTCACATTTAACCTTCATCCAACATGCCCTAACTGGCCATATATGCCTTTTATTTTCTCTACTTCATTATTTGCATTTCCTTTTAATACAAATCAGTGGAGGACAGTAATAACAGATACGCTAGAAAATCGATCAATCATCGATTCGGGCACAACGTGTTGGAACATTAGAATCCCACACGAGGATCATTATACAAGCGTACCTCGTTCTACGGAGTTTCGTTCTACGGAGTTTCGTTAATACGGCGTTTGTGGATTATATTGATAACATATCGCATGTATCATAACGACAGAGATGAGGTGTCTTAGAAGAGCTGCAGGTGTGACAATAAGAGACAACATTAGAAATGAAGAAATCAGAAGGAGACTGGATGTGAAACCAGTTATGCAATTCATAAAAGAACAACAGATTAAATGGTTTGGACACCTGACAAGAATGCCCTGGTATCGCCTACCACAGAGAACCATATAGAAAAAGTATAGCGAGTACAAAACAAGAGGAAGACCAAAATATGGAGCGACGGCATCAAGAACAGCAAATTAATATCAGCTTACAAAGTGCATTAAAACAAGCACACACAATATCACTACACCCCCCCCCTTCTCACCCCAACACTTCTACAGGGTGTTCAAGATAAAAGCAGCCTCGTCGTTAAGGAAGCATCGTCGTCAAGGGAGCTAATCTGACACATATTTATGAAAATGAGAAGGTTCAGTTATGACGTAAAATAGGTCACGGTTGTGTGATGGTGTGTAATTGTAGTGTGGGAAGGGGCGATGAACAAATGTGATGTAGGACGAGCTAGTCAGAACCGGTTTAACTAGTAAATACACACAAAGCAATAAGTAACTGGCAACTTTTGATTTGTCGTCACTCATGCCGCTTTTATTTGGAACACCTTGTATAAAGAAGTAAATGGTGGAAGAGAAGAGGAAGATATCGCCATGTTTTTTTTCAGGGCTCTAAAGGGGAGCAAAGAATAGTAACACTGCGACCTACAAGGCAAAGTCGTAAGAGGCGACTTAAGGAAGCTACCCTAGTAAAAAAAAAGCGTTGCAGAAATCGGATGTGTTGGCCTACTTGTAGTCGCATAACTGGCCCACAACGCACAATCGATATTAGGCTCAGATCACATACAAATCACAAAGAGTAATTTAACAAGTGGTCGATATGGAGCGTTCGAAGAAGAAGATATTGATACCATATGAATATCAACCAATCATCGAAGTGCACTCCAGAGCAGGACTGTCCAACGCTTTTATGTATTGGGGCGCACCAGACTAATGAGTGTGGAGGCGCGGGCGCCGTGTACAAGTAGTAATGCTACTACTGCTTCAACTACTACTACTACTGCCACTGCTACTACTTGTACTACTACCACTACTACATTACCACTACTACTACCACCACTACACCACCACTACTACTACTACCACCACCACTACTACTACTATTACTACTACTACCACTACCACTACTACTATTACTAATACCACTACTACTACTACTACCACTACTACTAACACTGAAATGAAATCGTGGCATTTCATTTTACAGAACATCGTCGATTTTCTAGGCACCACTTATACGTTCAGAAGTTTGTCTTTGCTTTCTGAACTGTGAGGTCTGTGGTTTAATGTTCATAAAATTCCACGCGAACAAATTTGCTTTCAAACTTGCCCACCGCGGAATTGGAACCAGGTACACTTGGGTTGCGATCAAGCCCACTACAGACGCACATCTACTACTATTACTAATACTACTGTCTCTCTCTCTCTGCCTTTTAAACCCAAATTGGGGCACATGCCCTCAACCAACTCATGATAAATCTTCCAGCTATCAAGATTTTTAGCTACCTCCTGCTCTTCTTTATATTGTTGATCTCTGCCTCCAAATTCCGTCTTCATGTATTTCTCGGCCTTCCCTTCTTTCACTGTCCCTGCGGGTTCCAGGAAAGGACCCTTCTAATACTACTACTACTAATAATAATAATAAAAAATAATAACAGATGAAAACGTAATCCTGACTAAAAGTTGAATTTGTAAAAATAATACTATGCTTACGTAAAACACCGAAACATACAGTTATTCATACATGCTATTTTTTTTCTTCTTCTTGACATTCTGATTATCGTTGAAACTGGCGAAGTAAAAATAGGGCGCCAGGGATGTAACACAGGGCGCCATGGCTCCCGCGGACAACGCTTTTGGTCAGTGCTGGGTCAGAGCCTCACAGGCAGGGTTGAATAAGAAGACAGTCTAGAAAACGGATCGATGGGGAGCAACGTTCTCAAACTAATATTTCATTGTGAAAAGGAAAGTGCTACACACAAACGAGGCATTCTTTATCAAAGCATAAACCTTGCTTTATGTAAAATCAAACCGCCAAAATAAATCATACGAATAAACGGAGTTCAAATGAAGTAAGCAAAAGGGTTCGTTTATCTTCAGATATAAAATCGTCCGATATCCGTAGTAACGTAGTTGTTAGTGAGCTCAGGGTTCGTTTATCTTCGGAAACAAAATCGTCCGATATCCGTAGTAACGTAGTGAGCTCACTTCTTACGCTAGTGGTGGGGGCTCAATTCTACAAGTAAACCTGAAATTTTTCCGACCGTAACAGCTCCCAGGTCGACCCGGCCTCAATTGGGTACCAGGAAAAGCCATGGGAAGTAAAGGTGGTCGGCGTGATGTTGACCACATCCCCCATCGTGTGCCGACGATCAATGAAAAATACGGGCCTTAGACCGTATGACGATATATACCACGTGGTATAAAAAGGGTTACTTTACTTGACATAATCACCCGTAGGTTGCCAGGGCTCGCAAGGGAAGCAAAGAATAGTAATACTGCAACCTACAAGGCATATCATAAGAGGCGACTAAAGTAGGGCCTAGGAAAGCTACCCTAATAAATAAAAATCGTTACCAAAATCGAATGTGCTAGCCTACTTTGTAGGTGCATAACTGGCACAAAGTACACTCGATCTTAGGCTCAGATCACATATTTCGTCTTCTTCTTCAGCGATCTCTGGTCATGCGCTTAATTTACTGTGGACCACAAACTGGGCAGTAAACTTCACCCAAAGCTTAGTTTTCAGGTCGACTGGCTGTGGCCACATGTTGCTTCTCAGCTCACCAAGTAGAGGACAGTCTTGCAGGATATGCTCTGGTGTCTGTTCCACCTGCTGACACTGGTAGAGAGCTGTTTGACTTATTCCTAGTCTATATAAGTGTTTGTTGAGTCTACTGTGTCTGGTGCGTAGTCGAAATATAATGACCTGGTCTGTTCTGCTTATGTCTTTGAGGGAGTCTTTTCCATAATCATATCCAGTGTTTGTCTTATAGTCTACTGCAGATTTTCTCTGTATGAGGGTTTTGACCTCTTGAAAAGACAGGGGTTGATAAATTTGCTCTTTGGCACTGTCCTCCTTAGCTAAGACATCGGCACTCTCATTGCCTGCAATGCCACAGTGAGATGGAATCCACTACAAGTGAATTTCTGCCTTTTCTAACAGCTGAGCAAGTTCTCTTTTAGGTTTTGTACTGTGCTGTCAGCGGATTTAGCCTCCAGGGCTTGTATAGTTGACAGTGAGTCTGTAAGAAATAACATATTGCCCGCAGGTGCTTGCAGCTTATTCATGTGCTGTCATCAGAAGGGCTGAGAGTACAAGCGTGGTTTACCCGTTTAACAATTGGTCGATATGGAGCGTTCGAAGAAGAAGAAACACAAAACTTATACTGGAAGTAATGTTGGGAGCAAGCGGGTTAGAGAAAGACAACGAAGATTTCAAGAGAATTATATTTGATCGTTTCCATGACAAGACACGTTACATATTGGAGATCATCATCATCATCATAGCTTGCCCTGAGCAGAACCTGCCACCTTAACAGTCCTTCGACATTTTCTCTCTCATAAGCAAAAATGCCCTGCCTCTGCAGCGGTCATGATCAAATCATCAGTTACATCTCGAATCCATCTTCTACGTGGTCTTCCTCTTCTCTTTCCAAGGAAGCCTTCTTCCATGATGGTCCTCTCTAACCCTTCACGACTCTCTATATGGTCAAATATTTCAATTTTCGCATTTCTATTTGTAACATCAGTCAGTTTGATTTCATTTTGAGTTCTTTCTGCATATATATATCTTTTCTCTTCTCTGTCCAAGATATACGGAGGACTCCTCTGTAACACTTATATTCAAAAGCACATATATGTTTTTTCCCGCCTTGTTAAATGTCCATGCTTGGCACCAATACGCTGCCACTGGGAATATGCATGCTCTTAGTATTCCGATATTTATTTTCCTTATCAGTTCCGTTCCACATCGTTTTTAGATGTTGAATTTTGTGTAAGGCAATGTGTGCTTTTCTTATTCAAAGCTGAAGATGAATTGATTGATTGGACCATCATCATTACACTTGGGTGAGAAATCATGTGTGCTTATATCTCTTTCTTACACAGGAAGATCTCAGCTGAAGTGCACAAACTCCGTAGCACCGGCGAGGGTTCCAATGTAATTTTTGAAGATAGTGAAGATATTTTGTAGGAATTTTATTTTTAATCTAATTTTTTCTAATGAATTTTGTCCGGACAGCGGCTTTCCAGCCATTTTATCGTCCGTCTCCGATAGAACTAGGAACTCGATTCCATCTACACTGAGATCAGGATCTCTGCAAAATATCCCGATGGCTCCACGAGGGAGCGTACCTGGTACCTTTGGCACGAGAGGCGAGCACCTAACCTCTACGCTAGAGACCCAGATCAAAAGTTGAGATACATCACAGAAAGCACTCAAAACTGGAGATCTTCTTCTTTTGTTGTCACACTGCTACCGGGTTGTTGCCAAGTGTCGTCACACTGCTACCGGGTTGTTGCCAAGTGTCGTGGTTTTATGTTTTTGTCTTGCGCTGTTCTGGTGGCTTGGGTGATTATTATTTTTGCTCTTTGACATTATTCTGCTATAAAATCAGACCATCGTTTTCTTCCTCTCGCCTTCTTTCCTGCTGTTCTGTTGTAGAAGACTATGTATACTGTGGAGTTTGGATGCATTCTTATTAAGTGGCCAAACCACTTCATTCTTTGTTTCTCAATGTAATTCAAGCAAGGTTCTGTGCCAACTTTCTTTCTTATGCTGATGTTGGTGACTCTGTCTTTTCTGCTGTATGCTGTCTTTTCTGGTGCTGTTGGTAACGTTTCGCAGACAGCGCATTTTACATGTAGATATTTTTTGTGACTGCGCTTTGCTCATTGCGCATATTTGGCTCTAGTAACACTGAAGATACATCAGAGAAAACATTCACAAACTGGAAATACATCAGAGAAAACATTCAAAACTGGAGATACATCAGAGAAAACATTCACAAACTGGAGATACATCAGAGAAAACATTCACAAACTGGAGATACATCAGAGAAAACATTCACAAACTGGAGATACATCAGAGAAAACATTCACAAACTGGAGATACATCAGAGAAAACATTCACAAACTGGAGATACATCAGAGATAACATTCACAAACTGGAGATACATCAGAGATAACATTCAAAACTGGAGATACATCAGAGAAAACATTCACAAACTGGAGATACATCAGAGAAAACATTCAAAACTGAAGATACATCAGAGAAAACATTCACAAACTGGAGATACATCAGAGAAAACATTCACAAACTGGAGATACATCAGAGAAAACATTCACAAACTGGAGATACATCAGAGAAAACATTCACAAACTGGAGATACATCAGAGAAAACATTCACAAACTGGAGATACATCAGAGATAACATTCACAAACTGGAGATACATCAGAGATAACATTCACAAACTGGAGATACATCAGAGATAACATTCAAAACTGGAGATACATCAGAGAAAACATTCACAAACTGGAGATACATCAGTGAAAACATTCAAAACTGAAGATACATCAGAGAAAACATTCACAAACTGGAGGTACATCAGAGAAAACATTCACAAACTGGAGATACATCAGAGAAAACATTCAAAACTGAAGATACATCAGAGAAAACATTCACAAACTGGAGATACATCAGAGAAAACATTCACAAACTGGAGATACATCAGAGATAACATTCACAAACTGGAGATACATCAGAGATAACATTCAAAACTGGAGATACATCAGAGAAAACATTCAAAACTGAAGATACATCAGAGAAAACATTCACAAACTGGAGATACATCAGAGAAAACATTCACAAACTGGAGATACATCAGAGATAACATTCACAAACTGGAGATACATCAGAGATAACATTCACAAACTGGAGATACATCAGAGAAAACATTCACAAACTGGAGATACATCAGAGATAACATTCAAAACTGGAGATACATCAGAGATAACATTCAAAACTGGAGATACATCAGAGAAAACATTCACAAACTGGAGATATATCAAAGAAAATGTTCAACATGAAGACGGTGATTGAACTTAACATTGAGAAACTGCTGCCCCAGTATCTAGGCAACAAGGTCGATGATACAAATTATAGACCAAGAGAAGGGAAATCGACAAACTGGGTACAGATCTGGCATGCAAACATTATACACAGGCTTGTTATGTTAATTTTTGTCGATATAATGTCGTGACAAATCCCAATATTTGCACCTTATCTGAACGGATAACTTAACAGTCGAACGGCGATTGTAATCTAGTGAGAAGAACAGCAGTTTATATGTGAATGGTAATATAGTGAGAAGTGAAGCAGTTTATATGTGAATGGTAATATAGTGAGAAGAGGTACAGCAGTTTATATGTGAATGGTAATATAGTGAGAAGAGGTACAGTAGTTTATATGTGAATGGTAATATAGTGAGAAGTACAGTAGTTTATATGTGAATGGTAATATAGTGAGAAGAGGTACAGCAGTTTATATGTGAATGGTAATCTAGTGAGAAGAAGTACAACAGTTTATATGTGAATGGTAATCTAGTGAGAAGAATAGAGAGTTTATATGTGAATGGTAATCTAGTGAGAAGAATAGAGAGTTTATATGTGAATGGTAATATAGTGAGAAGAATAGAGAGTTTATATGTGAATGGTAATATAGTGAGAAGAATAGAGAGTTTTTCAGGACTGCTGTCATGTGAGCCAAGTTCCGGAAAGGACAAACTACTTGATGATGATGAATATATTCTTCTTCTTCTTCTTCGAGCGCTTCATATCGACCACTACTTAACCACTCTATGTGCTTCCAGCACATCCGATTTCTGCGATACTTTTTATTTACTAGGGTACCTTCCCTAGGTTCTACATCAGTCGCCTCTTACGACATGCCTTGTAGATCACAGTGGTACTATTCTGTGCTTCCCTTGTGGGTCCCGGCACCAGACGGACGTGATGAATATATCGTGAGAAAGATAATCATCTAATAGGGTCTCAAGTTGAAGAATTGACTTCATTGAACCAGGTTTTACACTATATGGTTCGGTTCCTCTTCGAAGAGATGGCACGCCATCTGCCGAAAGTATTGCACAAATCACGAATTCCGTAACTCCTGCAGCAATCCTAGGTGTCTCTGAACAAATGTGAGACATTCGAAAAAAGGAGACACCAAATGAGACAAGAAAAGAAGACACCAAATGAAAAACACGAACACGCACAGACAGATGTCAGTGAGACACCAAATGAGACAGTAAACTGAGACACACGAACACGTACAGACAGATGTCAGTGAGACAGTAAACTGAGACACACGAACACGTACAGACAGATGTCAGTGAGACACCAAAATGAGACAATAAACTGAGACACACGAACACATACAAACAGATGTGTACAAACATGCAACTGAACAGACAACAAAAATCTACTTACAATCCCACTCCTTGTCCAAGGCTTCCTGATCAGAGTGATACAAATTAGCCCCATCCTGAAAATCTCTGTCGATGGAAGCCTCCTTGTCTAAGTCCTTATAGTTTTTACTAAATGTCTTGTACATCCGAACTAGTCGGCCCAACGGCCTATTCTCCATGTCGGACTTTGTTGATTGAGTGACAGTTAGACACCAGGCCACATATTCAACCAGAGAGCTCACTACCAGTCAACGATGGATACCTTTGCCCTTGTTACTAAATCTGCTTCAACTTGATGTATAAAGAGGGTATACTTAACGAATGTATTGACAAACACAAGTGGTTCAATTCCCTACATAACCAGGAAAACATCGGTTAAGTCACATCTCTGGTAACTGGTTCAACTTATGCGTAACTCGGATAACGTTGGTTCAACTCGGAAAACGTTGACTAAACGTATACACAACTCGGACAACGTTCGTTCGATTTATGAATATCTCGGACAACGTTTGTTAAACTTATGAATAACTCGGATAACGTTGGTTCAACTTATACACAACTCGGATAACGTTTGTTAAACTTATACACAACTCGGATAACGTTTGTTAAACTTATATATAACTCGAATAACGTTGTTTCAACTTATACATAACTCGGATAACGTTGTTTTAACTTATACATAACTCGGATAACGCTGGTTCAACTTATACATAACTCGGATAACGTTAGTTCAACTTATACATAACTCGGATAACGTCGGTTCAATTTATGAATATCTCGGTTAACATCGGTTCAACTTATGCATCCCTCGGATAACGTCGATTCAACTTATGAATATCTCGGTTAACGTCAGTCCCCTACATAAGCGCCCGTGGCACGAGGAGACGACAATGCATGTGACATGTATACTACAAATGAGAACATTTTGAATCAAAAAGTTGCAAATACCAGGGCCCATTCGTCTTCAGACTCTTTACCAAAGTGAAAACGAACCAACGATAGTTAGCTAGTTGATATATCTATCATCTCTAACATTTGACGCTCCGGACGCTCCTGATGGTCATGGATGTCCACACTTTAAGGGAAGGAGGGGGCACAAGTGCCTACCCTGGAAAATGATAAATGATAAATGATTTACGCAGATCTGGTCTCCATTTCCGTGTAGTAAACTACCAACTCTGTGTTACTGTATGACTCGGAAACGTGGCGAGTTACCAAGTTAAATACAAATAAGATTCAGACCTTTGTCAACGAATGTCTTCGGTGAATTCTCAGAATGAGATGGTATGATAGAGTTGTAAACACAGACCTGTGGATAAGTACAGGACAGGAACCCATGATGAACAAGGTTAAGAGAAGAAAATGACGATTGGTCGAACATACCCTAAGGAAGACACAGAAGAGTGTCACTAGACAAGTACTTGAGTGGAACCTGCAAGGAAAACAAAAAAGAGGACGCCCTAAACAGACCTGGAGACGGAAGTCTTCTTGAGGAACTGAAGAGTGCTAAACTGTCCTGGGAGACCATAAAGAAAACAACCAGAGACCGAGAACAGTTGCCAACAACTGTTGACGCCCTATGCTTCATGAGAAGCGGAGAGGAATAAGTCAAGTGAAACTACCAACTAAAATTATTTTTATGGTATGACATGGTACGACGCCTGCCGAGAGTATTGCACCGTGTTTGACCCCAAATGGCTCAATCCTTTTTTGCAGACATGGTACGACGCCTGCCGAGAGTATTGCACAAAGCATGAACCCCGTAGATCCAGCAACAATCCTATGGGTATCTGGAACAAAATGTACTGTGAACAGAAGAGGCGAGGTCCGGATTCGAACCCACGACCTTCAGAACGCAAGGCAGGGCGTAACCATTACCCGGCTGTCCGGCCTGACTGTCTCTGCTAGAAACATAGGTTCCCGACACCCCAGCCCAATGTATCATATAAAGCACGCAAGCCTCCCACTACTACAAGGCAATGGCATCATAGGGCGATAGTTGATATATCCCATTGTTTAATTACCGTAGCAACACACCCACTAAATAGCTTCCAGCATGAAGACATCTGGATATTATTCGAAACGATATTCACACTGAATTTAACACAGAGTGTCAGATCAGGCGTAGCATTTCAATGTAATTGAGCAAGGAATATGACCATATAGATTAAACCAGATTATAGATGAATATCTATGATGCGGAACTACTTTGTGTTTCAGTTTGAGTGTGGGAATATCTTCATTGCATTCTGGAGATATGTGAAGTCAGTGATGTTCTATGCTTCTGAAACAAGGAGAACAACAAAATAGTTTGGGAATATCTTCATTGCACTCTGGAGATATGTGAAGTCAGTGATGTTCTATGCTTCTGAAACAAGGAGGACAACAAAAGAGACCACCAGAAAGTTACAGACTTTCATAAATGGATGTTTACGTAGAATAGAGGAACTGAGATGGTATGATAAGATTACGAACGAGGAACTCAGAGTAAGAACTAAGCAGATACCAGGGGAGAAAGAGCCAAGCAAGACACGCTGGTGATGGATAGGACACACATTGAGAGGACCGACCGGATGAATTGCTAGACAGGCTTTTTTTTGGAACCCGCAGGGAAAGGGGATTAGGGGAAGGCCTAGACATACATGGAGAAGAGAGCTGGAGACTGATATGAAAAGGATAGGTAAAACATGGAACGAATTGGAAGGGATGGCAGGAGAGGAAAAGCAGGAAAGACGTTTGTTGAAGACCTTGCTCCTTTGGGAGTTGGAAGGTGAAAGAAGAAGAAGAAAGACTCCGGACATGTCCATAGGTGCGCCGATCTCCGTCGCAATATCTCAAACAGCGTCCAGCGACTGACCGTACCAGTTCAATGTTGATTGATGAGCCTACTCATATACCTGTTATGCTGTTCTTTTCTTGCTACTCCAATCTTCAAACCTGGCTCCTGCAATCTAGTAGTTGACGTGGATTGGTTTAAATGAAAATCTTTTTTGCAGCCACACTCTATGAGGGCGTTCAAAATATCAGCTCTATCCATTGGCTGGCCGTCTGATATGGTGGTAGAGCCAGTCAGTCTGTCTGCTCTCTCATTGCAAAAATAACTGCATGTAAAATGCGATGTTTATGAGAATCTACCAACAACACCAGAAAAGACAGTCACCAAAATCAGTATAAGAAAGACAAGTGGAACAGAACTGTGCTTGAATTACATTGATAAACAAAGAATGAAGTGATACAGCCCTTTAATAAGAATGCAAACAAACTCTACTGTATACAAAGTTTTCTACAACAGAATATCAGAAAAGAAGGCGAGAGGAAGACCACGAAAAAGATGGATGAATGATATAGCAGAATCCACTCAAAGCGCAAAAATAACTATTACCCAAACCACTAGAGCAGCACAAGACAAATCCAGAAAATCATTCTTGATGTGTTGACGTCTCCTGGTGTGGACAAGGTAAGTATAAATAGTCTACATCCATCCTATTTAGATCTATGATTTAGTTCATTTAGGATTCACTGTGTGTTTTTGTATGTTCCCTGAAGAAGACTTATAGTCGATATGTTGGATTTTTATTAGTTTTGTTAGTTTTATTATTTTATTTTTCATTTTTGCTTGCTAATGTGATACCATACATACGTGTCTTTGTCCTTAAACGCCAATTTATTACGTATCAACGTAGGCCCCCCTCGGTTTTCTCCAGATCTGATCTGATCCGCTCTGACAAGATCAGATTTGCAGGTTTCCGCACATCGTGTTTCACCTGAAGCAACTGTGGCAAGGATTGCCAGAACCACACTAGGCCATTACAGCCACAAGGAACGTTGTGATTCAGCACAGAACAAACTATGTGACGCAAAACCTATTGTCTCCTGAGACAAAGAGGCAGTGGCGGCTGGTGGTCATTTTTCTTGGTGGGGCCCGACAAAAATTTCGGAAAAATAGTGGTTTTTGGAGTATTTACTATTATTTGTTTATTCCGGGTAATTATTACCCCTTTCAGGAAAAGAACAAATGCTTCTGTTCTGCAACAGCTTGATACTAAAGAGAGTTGGCTATTAAGTAATATAAAATCAAGGACAATTAAATATCTTGGACACATTAAACGACAGGAGCACCTAGAAAAGATTTTGTTTTAAAAACTTGCCTGGTACACAAATTGAACATGCGTCGTATTGGCTGAAATTTAGGGGCTTGCCAAACCAATGTGCAACGTATACACATTCTTGGTAAAGATCAAACATATCACAAAGAGTGATTAAAATTGGTTGTAAAGAACGAACGCAAAGAAGAAGAACATGCGTCACCCGCATGACAACAAAAAACAAGCAACGCGAACTTGTCAACGAATCTACAGCGTCTTATACATATTAAGGTGATTTTGTAATATATAATCTCTGCGGCAGATGGCTACGTCATGTAAAGGATTTTGTATGTAGTGTACTGTAAAGAAGTGAAATTCTCACTTCTGTTGTATTCTTTGCTTGATAAAGGCAATTTGGTCGAAACGTTTCTGTGCATTGTCATTGTTTTTTTTAAATCTCTAGTACTTTGTTATTGTTAAAAATGTTTTTACGTGTTTCGCTCAACTCAGTTGACAAGGAACTCAAATTAGTCAAATCAAATAAATGAACGAAAGAAAATTTTTGTAGACAATGTGTATTAATTCAAGGGACAATTCTCTAAAACTAATATTATTCTATGATGGTTTGTTATTTATTACTATTCTTTTCTATATTTTATACTATTTTTATATAAAACTGGGGATTCAATCGATAATTAAACGGACTATTTAATCTAGTCCTCGTTTATCTTGGAAGTAGTTTTGCCGCGTAAGAATGAATATATCTTCTGGCTTAATGAAAATAATATAATTGTTTTGGCAATTATCATTGCAATAGCGATCAAAGGTCAGAGGTGGTAATGTTTCATCTTAGATAGGAATCTTGTAAACTAGCCCCAGAAATAGTGTATGGCACAATGCGCGAAGTATTAGAGGCAAAATGTTTCAGTATATATAATATTGTTTAATAAGGAGATGTTATATATTAATATGATTGTTATATTATTTTGATATAATATTTATATTTTAGTGTTATATATTCAACTTTCAAAGCTGATCAGTGTCATGTTAAAAGTAATAATTACGAAAAAATAATTTAGAAAATAATAAGTACATGTTAATTATTTTTGGTTTGGTGGGACCGGTTCTTACTGGCCCCTAATGACAAGGGGCGTATACTAATTAGGGAGGAAAGATGCTGAATTTCAGATTCAGATTGTGTGTGATATTTTAGCGTTATATTTCAACTTTCAAAGCTAATCAGTATCCCGTTGAAAGTAATAATTATGAACAAATAATGTCTAAAATAATAAGTACACGTTACTCCGTACTTTTGGTGGGGCCGGGCCCCAATGGCCCTTAATGACGAGCTGCCAATGCAAAGAGGCAAAGGTGTAGGAGTGAACAGCAATAACTTGCTATGTCAACCATCAACGCCATCTGTCTGTCGACTATACCATAGGGGTATGAGGGCAAATCCTTCAGACCATATAATATTATTGCATTGTTTAAGCTAGGGTTTGGCTCCGAAAGAAATAATTTTTTTTATTAATTAAATTTGAGTAATTATTTTGTAATGGACATGTTAAGCTATGAATGTAAATCTATTTTAATGCTTTAAAAAAAATATCCAAAAAATCGTGTGGTTGTCATGACAACATCGGCCATCTTTTCAAAATACATGCTTTTAGAATTCTAAAATTTACAAAACAAACAAATATATTGATAAATAAAGGGAAGATTCATAAACTGTATCGGGGTCAAAGACACATATGGACAACGCCGCGCCAGGATTAGTAGGCTGGCAGTAATCAAGACCCTATCCCACCTCTACGTGGTGACCCTGGTAACAGAAAACCGATCTTGTGTGCCTAAGCGGGTAGGGATTAAGGGAGAGCTACTCTGGTTCAAGTAACGATGCAGACGCAGTTACGTTGGATGAGACCCGCTCGCAACAAAGACGAGCAGAATCCCAGAGTAACTATTAAAGCACGTCTCTCCCGGACGAAGGAAAAGCTTGACAAATAAACAAATAAGGATGAGGGGTGCATCCAGAGAAGAGACGTGGGCACACATAGGGCGAATCTCGAGCCCGAGACGGGGCCCGAGATGAATTGCGTGTTCTAACAGTCTCGTGGCTGAGCACGCGCTAAGGTAGAGCGACGAAAAGCGGTGGCAAACGAAGTGATGAGCGGACAACCCAATGAGCAGAAAAACTGGAGAGCCCAGCAGAGGCTTGAATTCAGTGCATGCGAACGAATGCTAACACCCCCATCCGGAGTAAATGGCCGCACTAAAATTGCCAGCTGTGGGGCAAAAGTCCATGAGAACGAAGGGTAAAAAAAATGCTAGAACCACAATTGTTAGTTCCTGAAAAGTACCGACGAAAACATTTACGTGACGACACAAGGGAAAATTGCAGTTGACTCTGTACAAGAGGCCAAGCTGAGATACATCTATTGTGTAAAGTTGGCCGAGCGCAAATCCTAAAGTTGCGTTCTAGCGCCTAACGAAACTGCCATCCCTGAAAACAACCGGGCAGTGTACTGTTGTTCTTACAACTAACATCCCCGGAAAAAATCGGTGAGGGTGATGCTCGACGAGCGCAAAATCTAAGTTGCGACAATAGCGCCTAATGAAACGACCCTCTACACTATATGTTGTCCAGTGTTTCCCGCGGCCAGGATCAATCTTCACTTCATATGAAATCTAACTATATGATTGATAAATCTTCACTTCATATGAAATCTAACTATATGATTGATAAATCTTCACTATATGAAATTAACTATAGATTGATAAACTTCACCATTTGAAATCTAACTGTATGATTGATAAATCTTCACTTCATTTGAAATCTAACTATATGATTGATAAATCTTTACTTCCTTTGAAATCTAACTATATGATTGATAAATCTTCACTTCATATGAAATCTAACTATATGATTGATTAAATCTTCACTTCATATGAAATATGGGAAGGGGGACGTAGTGATCTTGTGTGTGCTTGTTTTAATGCACTTTGTAAGCTGATATTCATTTTCGTAAGGCTGTTCTTGATGCCGTCGCTCCATTTTTGCGTGGTCTTCCTCCTGCTTTGTACTCATTATAATTTTTATGTATGGCTCTTTGTGGTAGGCGATACCAGGACATTCTTGTCAGGTGTCCAAACCATTTAATCTTTTGTTCTTTTATGAATTGCATGACTGGTTTCACGCCAGTCTTCTGATTTCTTCATTTCTAATTTTGTCTCTTATTGTCACACCTCATCTCTGTCGTTATGATTTTCTGCTATTTAGAAACGTTGGCAGTTCAAAATCGAGAAGAGTAGGCTGGGAAGCCGCTGCCCGGGAACAATTCATTAGAAAAAGATTAAAAATAAAATTCCTACATAAATATCTTCACCATCTTCTAAATTACATCGGGGACCGTCGCCGGTGCTATTTAGTTCATCAACTTCAGTTAAGACCTTCCGGTGTAAGAAAGAGATCGGAGTACACACGGTTACTCACCGAAGTGCAATGATGATGGTCATACCAATTAATCAATCAATTTCCATTCACCAAACTCAAACTCTCAGCGACTGAGCACTTAAACAGTAGTTAGGGCGACGATGTTGAATTTGTGTCTAACTCAGGAGGTCTAGTCCAGTTATCCATTCTCAGTACACACAAGAGAATTGACTACACGATGAATTGAACAATGTATGAAAGTACACAAATGCAGCGCACTGCCACTAAACTATGACGTATACCTGTACAGTGAAACACGAAACACACAAAAACACAGAACTCTAGTTTTACAAAGTACAATACACAGCGACGTTTCGACGAAAAGGCCTTTATCGAGCAAAGAATACACCAGAAGGGAAGACATTTATTTCTTAAACGGCAGATATAACATATACATAACTTGCATCGATAATGCTATCCCAGAATAACAAAACTTCACTTCATATTAAACTCGAACATCGTGATTAACAAAACTTCAATTCATATTAAACCCGAACATCGTGATTAACAAAACTTCACTTCATATTAAACATGGTGCCGTGACTAACAAAACTTCACTTCATATTAAACCCGAACATCGTGATTAACACAACTTCACATTAAACCCGAACGTCATGATTAGCCAAACTTCACTTCATATTAAACACGGCGCTGTGAATAGCAAAACTTCACTTCGTATAAAATCCTATCGTCGTCCTGAAAGAAAACGCAAACCTATGAAAACACTCAATAGCCTATCCATTAAAGGTAACTCCGGGTAGTTAAGTCGCATCCATCATGACGGCGTTATTAAACAAAGTTCACTTCATATCAACAGTAAACAACATTAAGATTAGCTTCTTCTTCGAACGCTCCATATCAACCACTTATTAAGCACACTTTGTGATGTGTATGTGATCCGAGCCTAAGAGCGATTGTACATTGTGCCAGTTATGCGCCTACAAGTAGGCCAGCACATCCGATTTCTGCAACGCTTTTTATTTACTAGGGTAGCTTCCCTAGGCTCCTACCTCAGTCGCCTCTCACGACATGCCTTGTAGGTCGCAGTGTTAGTATTCTTTGCTCCCCTTGCGAGTCCCGGTAACATAGTGGGAACATTAAGATTAACAAACATGAATTCACAGAAGAATAATTTTACCGATGAAGCAGCAAGATCTACAAGAAAATAACAGGTCTTGAAATGTATCCGCATTTTCACCAGCACCGCTTCATCAACAGCCTGGCGAGGAGGAATCCATGCGAGGTGGACGACACCTGTTGCTTACCTGTGTCGCAGTTTCACAACCGTTCGATAGTTTGAACTAACGGTTCCCAAACTTTGCACTACCGTAGACCCTCTTTCAAATACATTTTGCTGCCGCGGACCACCTCAAATTTATATATATGAAAATCTTCTAGCGATGGAGTTACTATTACACCACACCAACAGTCAAGCTGGCTTCAATTTCTCAGAATGCGGGAAACTTCAAATGATCTTTCATTTTGTCCTGTCAGACATTTAGACTCTGGTCTCGCCCATGTGTTGTCGGAGCCCACAAGGGAAGCAAAGAATAGTCCCACTGCGACGTACAGGGCATGTCGTAGAAGGCGACTGAGGTAGGGCCTAGGGAAGCTACCCTAGTAAATAAAGAGCGTCGCAGAAATCGGATATGCTGGCTTACTTGTAGGCGAATAAATGGCACAACTTTATAAGATACATTGCGACCTCTTGAACCCAACACACTGCATTCCTATACTTCTTGATATGTGTCTTCTCATGCTCCCTAATATATATGTTTATATATCACATGTGTCTATTTTATTATTGTTTATAACTTTAGAAAATTTTCCATTTCTAGTTTTCCACATTTATTTTGTGTTTTTATTCACATATTTTCATTATAGAGCAGTTATAACTTTATTTATTCATAGTCAAACAGTGTTTATAACATCGGATCATTTGCTTGATAAAGGCCTTTTCATCAAAACGCTACTTATATTGTTTATGTGCTTGTAATTAAAACTACTTTGCGTCGTGTTTACATGTTTCACCTTAGATTCGGCTATGGATATATTTACTTTCAAGGCCTCAATGTTTGACTCTTCTGTTTGTCAACATTTTCAATATTCACGTCTCACTGACTTCGGACTTGAAAAAAAAAAAACTATTTTAAACGTTCTACCTCGGAACGAACAATATCCAAAACAAGTTATGAAGGTTTCTTGTTTAACTTTCTATAGAGGTGATAAAAGTGTTTCCCTTTGTGTGCGGGGTTATGGTGGAGTAAATTTGCCCGGTACTTGTAGTTACCAAATTGTTTTCCTGACCTGGGACTAGGATTCCTGTTATTTAGCACTGTTGAAAGGATGTTCAATAAGGAAGAACTAACTCGATGGGAATTTTTTTTCCACCTTTATAATGAAAAGTAGGTCAGCGTACGATATAAATTCCTACAACTTGTCACCAGAAGTAGACCAAACGTTTCGCATTTTTAGTCTTACATAGATCGTTATATTTGAAGAAGGCCCGCGTGCCCAGCGTGTTCGTAGCGCGTTGGACTGTGGGTGACTAGCCCTCCGTGTGTACGGGTTCAATTCCGTGGGCAGGCAGAAAAGCCCCAGATTCACGGTGTTCGTGGCACCGAACCGAAGGGTTACGATGTCCATGGCACCGAGCCGAAGAGCTGAAAAAGCTCAAGTGCTTCTGGATCGGAAAAAAAAAAAAAATATTTGAAGAAGATAATTTTAATGTTACTATATTATTGTAATAGACCTCACCGTTCAGAAAGCAATGGCAAACTACTGAACGTATAAGTGGTGCCTAGAAAATCAACGACTCGTTTACTGTGGTTGATGGCTACGTCCTTTAGGATATGCCACGATTTTCATTCATATTATTCGCCCGAGTGGTTACCGGGGCCCAAATTTGGGTGTAAAGAATAGAACCACTGTTACCTGTCATGCATGTCGTAAGAGGCGACTAAGGAGGTTTGGCTGAAATCGGATGCACATGTCCTAAACTTGTAGAAATCTATGCGTTTAGGGGCCTACCAAACCAATGTGCAACGTATACACGTTCTTGGCAAAGATCAAACATATCACACAGAGTGATTAAAATTGGTCGTAAAGAACGAACGCAAAGAAGAAGAAATGGCACAACGTACAATCGCTTTTAGGCTCAGATCATGTACATATCACAAAGAGTGGTTTAACAAGTGGTCAATATGGAGTGTTCGAAGAAGACTCCGGTCTGATCCTGGTCCTTTGATTTCGCAGCGGAACTAGTTTACCACTGTTTTTATATGTGTTTTTAAAATGTATTTTTCTGTTTGATTGATTAATTTGATAGGACCATCATCATTGTACTTCGGTGAGTAAACATGTGTGCTCCGATCTCTTTCTTACACAGGAAGATCTCAGCTGCATTGCACAAACTTTGTAGGGTTTCTGTTTGATCTGTCAAAGATCATCATATTTATTTCATCGCTTGAGGACCCCTATTTGTATCTCGTGAATCCCGGGTGTCCGTGCATCCCAGGGTATCCGTGGATCCCCGGGGTGTCCGTGGATTCCAGTTTGGGAAACGCTGGTTCAAACACACATCATCAGCATGCGACATTAGAAATTGAAGATGATCATGATAGATACACGATACGTGTACCAATAGTATGGAAGGCAACAGCTGGTAGTGAACCGTGTGTATGTTGGATGTTGTACTTACTATACACAAACATTAGCAGAGCCTAGAAATTAATTGGTAATTTACAAGCCTAGACTATTTCATATCTGTTGTCAGATCAGATGTTTCATCTTCTACTGTAGGCGATGTATAGAAACTTATAAATCTGAGGTGGTCAGAGCGAATCAGATCAGATCTGGAGAAAACCGAGGGGAGGCTGCGATGGCACTTACTAAATTGGCGTTTGAGGACAAAGACACGTATGTATGGTATCAGACAAGCAAGTTAAGGACAAAGACATGTATATATGGTATCAGACAAGCAAGTTGAGAACAAAGACATGTATATATGGTATCAGACAAGCAAGTTGAGAACAAAGACATGTATATATGGTATCAGACAAGCAAGTTGAGAACAAAGACATGTATATATGGTATCAGACAAGCAAGTTGAGAACAAAGACATGTATATATGGTATCAGACAAGCAAGTTGAGGACAAAGACATGTATATATGGTATCAGACAAGCAAGTTAAGGACAAAGACATGTATATATGGTATCAGACAAGCAAGTTAAGGACAAAGACATGTATATATGGTATCAGACAAGCAAGTTGAGGACAAAGACATGTATATATGGTATCAGACAAGCAAGTTAAGGACAAAGACATGTATATATGGTATCAGACAAGCAAGTTAAGGACAAAGACATGTATATATGGTATCAGACAAGCAAGTTGAGGACAAAGACATGTATATATGGTATCAGACAAGCAAGTTAAGGACAAAGACATGTATATATGGTATCAGACAAGCAAGTTGAGGACAAAGACACGTACATATGATATCAGACAAGCAAGTTGAGAACAAAGACATGTATATATGGTATCAGACAAGCAAGTTAAGGACAAAGACATGTATATATGATATCAGACAAGCAAGTTAAGGACAAAGACATGTATGTATGGTATCAGACAAGCAAGTTGAGGACAAAGACACGTACATATGATATCAGACAAGCAAGTTGAGGACAAAGACATGTATGTATGGTATCAGACAAGCAAGCAAAATGAATAATCAAATCATAAAACTAACAAGTATAACAGTAGACAGTACTATCTGCAATAATAATAATCATAGCCGTTCATCGCAAGCGATGATGACAACAGCCTCAGCCGTGTGCTGCTGCACCGCTCTGGTGTGTGAGGAGGTGACTGTAGAGTCCAATCCTAGAACACAATCCCCTACCATAGGTGGGGCATATATGATCAACATGTGGGTGTTATGTGTTCTGTTTTTTTTTTTTCGAGCAGCTCGTTTTCTCTGTGCCTCAACGGCACGACGATTTACAGCTATGCGAGTTCCTCTTGTGTTGTTACAGCGCGTGGGATTCCCAACACGTGGTGTCTATATCGAAGAATTTCAGAGACATTTTAAGAGTGTCTTTAACGCGTGTTCTCTGTCCACCAGCTAAACTCCTGCCTACCTAACAGACACTCGGTACAATCTGTGACTCACTCTACAAAACTGACACTCGATACAACATACCACTCTACAAAACTAACTAGCACTCGGTACAACAGATCAATTTATAAAACTAACTAACACTCGGTACAACAGATCACTTTACAAAA
Organism: Arion vulgaris; assembly: GCA_020796225.1. Lineage (NCBI taxonomy): Eukaryota > Metazoa > Mollusca > Gastropoda > Stylommatophora > Arionidae > Arion > Arion vulgaris. The sequence continues at coordinate 18,519,280 of CM036776.1, forward strand.
CTAACTAACACTCGGTACAACATACCACTCTACAAAACTAACACTCTGTACAATAGACCACGTTATAAAACTAACTATCAAGCCATACAATACGCCACTTAACTAAACGTTACTAGACGGCTCAACTCAACAGGTCAGCTTAAAAAACGAACTACCAACCCGCAGAATAAATCCTTAACGAAAATAACTAACCACTCGCTACAACAGCCCACCATCATCTCCCATGAAACTTACAACAAAGTGTTTGCCAGATTTACGAACAAGGTTCGAACTGCCAGACGTTCGATTCATTCAATCCAATCAAACCAAGCGTCTTCTGGGATTATTTGTGTATCGCCCCCTCCCAACATTCGCGATCAGGCACACCTCTGCTCACTACCCCAAAATGCGGATCACGTTCAATATAAAGTGACAACAGACCCACGGGCCTCACTTGCGCTGGCTAAGAATGTTTAGCAGATAGCGTGAAATCTCCCCTCTCTTCTCTTGCTAAATCTATGCTCACTTTCAGACACGCTCGGTCCAGTCTATAAAAATATTTATAGAAATATTGGAGAGTGTTTTTTTATTAGTTAGGATTGGAAAGAGGGGGAAGGGGAGAGATGGGTGTTGCTATAACATCCCTATCTGTACTGCTTTCAGCTCACATGCCGTCTCCGCATCTAAGATTAAATATAATAGATCTCTACAGTAGACTGGAAGACAAACACTGGATATGATTATGGAAAAGACTTCCTCAAAGACCTAAGCAGAACAGACTAGGCCATTATATTTCGACATTTTTTCTCTCGATAGAGAAGCACTTGAGCTTTCAGTTCTTCGGCTCGGTGCCATGGACATCGTAACCCTTCAGTTCCGTACCACGAATACCATAAATCTGGAGAACCGGTGGCTTTTCTGCCAGCCCGCATAATTGAACCGCACTTACAGGGGCTTGTCACCCGTCGTCCAACGCGCTACGAACACGCTGGGCAAGCGGTTATATTTCACCTACGTACCGGACACTGCAGACTCAACAAACATTTATATAGACTAAGAATAAGTCAAACAGCTCTATGACAGTGTCAGCAGGCGGAACAGATATCGGAGCATGTCCTGCAAGACTCATATCCTGTGTGATCTGAAAAGCAGCGTGTGACCGCACTCAGTCGACCTAAAAACTAAGCTTTGAGGAAACCTGACAGACCTGAAGCTGACTGCCCAGTTTGTGGTCGCACAGTAAATTAAGCACATGACCAGAGATCGTTGAAGAAGAAAACCTGACAGACCTGAAGCTGACTACCCAGTTTGTGGTCGCACAGTAAATTAAGCACATGACCAGAGATCGTTGAAGAAGAAAACCTGACAGACCTGAAGCTGACTACCCAGTTTGTGGTCGCACAGTAAATTAAGCACATGACCAGAGATCGTTGAAGAAGAAAACCTGACAGACCTGAAGCTGACTGCCCAGTTTGTGGTCGCACAGTAAATTAAGCACATGACCTGAGATCGTTGAAGAAGAAAACCTGACAGACCTGAAGCTGACTGCCCAGTTTGTGGTCGCACAGTAAATTAAGCACATGACCAGAGATCGTTGAAGAAGAAAACCTGACAGACCTGAAGCTGACTACCCAGTTTGTGGTCGCACAGTAAATTAAGCACATGACCAGAGATCGTTGAAGAAAAAAAGAGAAAGAAGATATCCCAACATTTTGTGTCTCTTGTCTAGATCAGATCAGGTGAAGTTCAGTCCCTACCACATGAAGACTGACTGCAATGCATGCCCAACATTTTGTGTCTGTTGTCTAGATCAGATCAAATGCAGTCACCACATCAAACATAATATCTCTAAATTCCGCATGTAAAATAATATTTAGTTAAGTGTAGCATAACCCTTCGCTTCGTATCGTTTGTTTACTTCCGGTCACATTTATATTGCAATGTATGCTGAATAAGCCAGTATATTGGCTTTACGTCAGCTCAAAAGCAAACCAAGCGAGCCTATCTATCGGCTAAGAAGGACGAATGGATTAAGTCTTGACAACAAATTTACTAGTTAAAATGTTGTATTAGAAGAATGGGATCAAGGGGTTACGCTGTTTAAGTGTGAGAGGAAATGGAGCAGAGGGATGGAGAGAAGATGGAAGAAGATGGAGCGAAAGGTAGACGGACACAAAATTAGTGAAAGATCGAGAGAAAGATTGAAAGAATGATGGAGAGAAGATGAGGATCAAGATGAAAGATAGAGAATATGATAAGAAAGACGGAGACAGATGGAGAGAAAGACGGAAACAGATGGAGAGAAAGACAAAGACAGATGGAGAGAAAGACAGATGGAGAGAAAGATGGAAACAGAAGGAGAGAAAGACAGACAGATGGAGAGAAAGATGGAAACAGAAGGAAAGAAAGACGGAAACAGATGGAGAGAAAGACAAAGACAGATGGAGAGAAAGACAGAGAAAGATGGAGAGAGAGATGGATACAGATGGAGAGAAAGACGGAGAAAGATGGAGAGAGAGATGGAAACAGGTGGAGAGAAAGATGGGGAAAAAGATGGAGACCGAATGAAAAATAAAAAGATGTCGAAAATAATGGAAATATAGATGGATAGAAATATGGAAAGACAAATGGATAGAGAGATCGGAAACATAAATGGATAGAAAGTCAAATGGATAGAAAAATGGAATGACAAATGGAAAGAAAGCTGGAGAGACAAATGGAAAGAAAGCTGGAGAGACAAATGGATAGAAAAATGGAATGACAAATGGAAAGAAAGCTGGAGAGACAAATGGATAGAAAAATGGAATGACAAATGGATAGAAAGCTGGGGAGACAAATGGATAGAAAAATGGAATGACAAATGGATGGAAAGTTGGGGAGACAAATGGATAGAAAGGAGGAGAGACAAATGGATAGAAAGCTGGAGAGACAAATGGATAGAAAGCTGGAGAGACAAATGGATAGAAAAATGGAATGACAAATGGATGGAACGTTGGGGAGACAAATGGATGGAAAGCAGGAGAGACAAATGGATAGAAAGCAGGAGAGACAAATGGAAAGAAAGCTGGAGAGACAAATGGATAGAAAAATGGAATGACAAATGGATGGAAAGCTGGATAGAAAAATGGATAGAAAGCTGGAGAGACAAATGGATAGAAAGCTGGAGAGACAAATGGATAGAAAGCTGGAGAGACAAATGGATAGAAAGCTGGAGAGACAAATGGATGGAAAGTTTGGGAGACAAATGGATGGAAAGCTGGAGAGACAAATGGATAGAAAAATGGAATGACAAATGGATAGAAAGCTGGAGAGACAAATGGATGGAAAGTTTGGGAGACAAATGGATGGAAAGCTGGAGAGACAAATGGATAGAAAGCAGGAGAGACAAATGGATAGAAAAATTGAATGACAAATGGATGGAAAGTTGGGGAGACAAATGGATGGAAAGCTGGAGAGACAAATGGATAGAAAGCTGGAGAGACAAATGGATAGAAAGCTGGAGAGACAAATGGATAGAAAGCTGGAGAGACAAATGGATAGAAAGCTAGAGAGACAAATGGATAGAAAAATGGAATGACAAATGGATAGAAAGCTGGAGAGACAAATGGATAGAAAAATGGAATGACAAATGGATGGAAAGCTGGATAGAAAGCTGGATAGACAAATGGATAGAAAGCTGGAAAGACAAATGGATAGAAAAATGGAATGGCAAATGGATAGAAAGCTGGGGAGACAAATGGATAGAAAGCTGGAGAGACAAATGGATAGAAAGCTGGAGAGACAAATGGATAGAAAATGGAATGACAAATGGATAGAAAGCTGGAGAGACAAATGGATAGAAAAATGGAATGACAAATGGATGGAAAGCTGGATAGAAAAATGGATAGAAAGCTGGAGAGACAAATGGATAGAAAGCTGGAGAGACAAATGGATAGAAAGCTGGAGAGACAAATGGATAGAAAGCTGGAGAGACAAATGGATAGAAAGCTGGAGAGACAAATGGATAGAAAATGGAATGACAAATGGATAGAAAGCTGGAGAGACAAGTGGATAGAAAGCTGGAGAGACAAATGGATAGAAAGCTGGAGAGACAAATGGATAGATTGAAAGAGTAAGAGAATGATGAAGAGAAAGATGCAGAGAATCAAATGTGAACGGGCAGTATAGTTTGGACAAGTTGGGAGTGCAAGAGCCTCCTCAAATAGTGTGAGATTTGCTGGCAATGAACGTACACTTGATGACAGAGGAGTGCAGACATAACAATTTGTGGAGACAAAAAGTGAGGGAAAGGAGGGGGAATTAAAAAAAAAAAAGCAGTTAAAGAACCTTTTTCATACCTGGAGGAATATTGGGTAAAACAGTGTATTTTTCATTGACCGTCGGCACACGATGGGTAATATGGTCAACATCACACCGGCTGTCTTTACTTCCCAGTGCTTTCTTCTTCTGTTTCCTATTCTTCTTTTCTTCCAACGCTCAATATCGACGTGTTGTTAAACCACTCTTTGTGATATTTATGTGATCCGAGCCTAAGAACGATTGTACGTTGTGTTATGCGCCTACAAGTACATCCGATTTCTGGAACGCATTTTATTTACTAGGGTATCTTCTATAGGCCCCTACCTCAGTCGTCTCTTACGACATACCTTGTAGCTCACAGTGTTACTATTCTTTGCTCCTACCACACGGGCGAACTGAGCGGATATGTTGTTGGATCTAATGAAAGTTTCGCGGGTTTCTTGTACAATTTTACTAGTCTTGGTGCGGTTCTTTGGGCTTGTTTATACTTATCCGCTATTTCTGAGCTACCGTCCAGTGACAACACTGACCTGTACCAAACCAAAGATGAAAAATAGAAAAAGTAAGAGTGTCTCTGGCGCTAAGCCCTTGCCTTGCGTCCCGAAGGTCGTGGATTCGAATTTGGACCACGCCGTTTTGTTCACGGGTACAATTTTTTCTCAGAGATCTCTAGAATTGTTGCCAGAGATCGATACTCTCGGCAGATTGTGTGCCATTTCTGAGGAGAGGGACCGAGCAATATGTGGTCAAACCTGGAGAAATTAAGTCAATCCTTCGGGGAAGAAGAAAAAATAAAAGACGCAACATATGTATAAAGGGACATAACCGTTAATATATATATAGAAATGTCAGATGGGTGTATTACTGAATTATCTCTCTTTTTTTTTGATGCAGCAAAACTGTCACCTCATAACTATTAAAATAATAATAGCACTTCGTCGCTGACGATGATGACAACAGCCTCAGACGTGTGTCGCTGCACCACTCAGGTGTGTGTAGAGGTGACTATAGAGTCCAATTCTGGAACACAATCCTCTAACACAGGTGGGGTATACATGATCAAAGTTAGACATGTGGGTGTTGTGTGTTCTGTCTTTTCGCACAGCACACTTTTCTCTGCACCTCAGCAGTACTACGATTCTTATCTATGCGAGTTCCTCTTGTGCTGTTACTGTGCCACATTTGGAGATCTTGGTCATTAACAAGAAGAGAATAATCAACAACAATAATGTGGGTGTTGATCCCTGCAGTAATGCTAGTGTGTTGATCCCTGCAGTAATGTTGGTGTGTTGATCCCTGCAGTAATGCTGGTGTGTTGATCCCTGCAGTAATGCTGGTGTGTTGATCCCTGCAGTAATGCTGGTGTGTTGATCTGTCCCTACTTTCTGTCTTTTAAAGGGGTTTTTAATCCAAAGGATTGCCTGCCTGTCCAGCGTGTTCGTAGCCCGTTGGACGACAGGTGACAAGCTCCCTGTGAGCGCGGTTCAATTTTGCGGGCTGGCAGAAAAGCCACAGGTTCTCCAGATTTACGGTGTTCGTGGCACTAGACCAAAGGGTTACAATGGCCATGGCACCAAGCAGAAGAGCTGAAAGCTCAAGTGCTTCTGGATCAGAAAAAAAAAATAAGGAGGATTGAGTTCATAACACCGGGTTTCACCCCATATTGCTAGGTCCCTATTCGCAGAAATGGCACGCAAACCTGCCGAGAATATTGCACAAAGCACAAACTCCGGCAACAATTCTAGGGTCTATAAAAAATGCACCTGTGAACAGAATGGCGTATTTAGGATTTTAACCCCGACCTTCGACTGGAAAGCAAGGCGTAACCACTTAGCCACAGAAACCCCAACTTTCTTTCTTATGCTGATGTTGGTGACTCTGTCTTTCTGGTGTTGTTGGTAACTTTTCATATGCATAGCATTTCATATGTAGTTATTTTTTGCACGGTATTCTTCTCATTGTCCATGTTTGATTCTGGTCACACAGAATAGGCATGAAAATGTCAACAGCTTTCAATTTCTTGCTTCACTGTTGGCAAGAGATGGAAATGGGATGAAGGAAATTAAAATTAGAACAAACGTGGCTTTACAAAAAATATTTTAAAAATAAAAACAGCATGGAACGGAACTGATAGGAAAACAAAGATCAGAATACTAAACGCATTCACATTCCCAGTGGCAACATATGTGTGTAAAGCATGGAAATTTAACAAGACAGTGGAAAAAGATATAAGTGCTTTTGAATATGTGTTACAGAAGAGTCCTTCGTATATGATCTTGGACAGAGAAGAGAACAAATAGATCTATCCAGAAAGAACTCAAAATCAAAGAAAACTGGCTGATGCTACAAATAAGAAAGAGAAAATTAAAGTATTTTGGACATATAAAAAGACACGAGGGCTAGAGAAGACCATCATTGAAGGAGGCATACCGGCAAAGAGAAGAAGAGGAAGACCATGGAGAAGATGGATTCAGGATGTAACCGATGGCTTGAACATGACGGCTGCAGATGCGGGACATCTAGCCTATGAGAGAGAAATTCCGAAGGACTGTTGGGGTAGCAAAGTTCTGCTCAGAAAAAGCTATTTGATGATGATAACAATGGGGCTAGCTGGTAGTACTGGAACATAGGTAATAGTTGATGTAATAGAACCTAGTAACAGTGAACAAACAGTAACTTTGATAAATAAAAACTTACAGTGATGGTGATCGGTTTCCTCCTTCTTGCTGATCACAACTCTTCCCTCGCCGAGGTATCTCACTTGATCATCATCTCTATAGCCCGGTTCCAAGTCTAGAAGACTTTCATCATCTGTGCTGCTTGTGGCAAGAATATGCTCATGTTTACGTCCAAATCCAGCAGCCCTGCCCCTAGAGAATAATAAGCACACACAAACATATTTAGTATATGATACAATTTTGATTGTGTGTTACAGAGATAAAACAGGGGAGCAATAACAGGGGAAAGAGGTCTTGTTATTCTTCTTCTCTGATCAACTTCTGCTATGCGACTACTCTGATATGTGTCATAAACAGGGCAGTGTGCTTGAGGTCTTCACCAGTCACCCATAATTTGTTTTGTAGTGTTGTTTCTGTTGGCCAGATTTCCATTCTCACACTGCTCAGGCTGAGGCAGTCTTGCAGGATGTGCTCTGGGGAGTGCTTTGGTGCTCCACATGTGCAGGCAGCAAAGTCCCTGAGACCAATTCTATGGAGATGTGCTCTGAGACTGCAGTGTCCCGTTGTAAGTCTGTGCTTTATCCTCCGTTTGTTTTTCACCACATCATTTTTCTAGATTGTTTCAGGAGAGTCTTTGTTTCTGTAAAGCTTGGTGTTGGGTGATGTTGTGTTAGGCTCCTTCCAGTCCGTGCAAGTTTGTCAGCCTTCTCATTTTCTGGTATGCCACAGTGTGCTGGTATCCACTGTAAGACTAGTTCTGATTTTTTTTGACAGCAGGTTAATTTTTTGTAGTATGTCCTGAATGAACTTGTCTTGTTTGGGACATGAGATGGACTGGAGAACAGATATTGAGTCGCTAAAGACTGCAATATTTTTTGCTAACACCTGCTGGTCGTTGAACATCTGTATGGCTGGGGAAAAAAAGTCTAAAGCCAAAGGATTGACTTCACTGCATCTGGTTTACCATAGATGGCTTGGTCCCCCTCCCCACTCTCCGCAGAAATGGCTTGCCACCTGCCAAGAGTATTGTATATAGAATGAACTCTGCAGCTCTGACAACAATCCTAGATGTCTATTTTATTTAATGTGTAAGGAAGAGAACAGCATGGTTGGATTTCTAACAAATGATCTACAAAACACAAGGCAACGGCTTAAATGGGGAGCAATAGAAATGGATTGTTACAGCAATTTCACAGGGTGCAATAGAGATGTAATGTTACTGGATCTTAGCAAGGGTACAAAAGAGATGTAATGTTACTGAGACTTAGCAAGGGTGCAATAGAGATGTAATGTTACTGGGACTTAGCAAGGGTACAAAAGAGATGTAATGTTACTGAGACTTAGCAAGGGTGCAATAGAGATGTAATGTTACTGGATCTTAGCAAGGGTGCAATAGAGATGTAATGTTACTGGGGCTTAGCAAGGGTGCAATAGAGATGTAATGTTACTGGGACTTAGCAAGGGTACAAAAGAGATGTAATGTTACTGAGACTTAGCAAGGGTGCAATAGAGATGTAATGTTACTGGATCTTAGCAAGGGTGCAATAGAGATGTAATGTTACTGGGGCTTAGCAAGGGTGCAATAGAGATATAATGTTACTGGATCTTAGCAAGGGTGCAATAGAGATGTAATGTTACTGGATCTTAGCAAGGGTGCAATAGAGATGTAATGTTACTGGGGCTTAGCAAGGGTGCAATAGAGATGTAATGTTACTGGGACTTAGCAAGGTGCAATAGAGATGTAATGTTACTGGATCTTAGCAAGGTGCAATAGAGATGTAATGTTACTGGGGCTTAGCAAGGGTGCAATAGAGATGTAATGTTACTGGGACTTAGCAAGGGTACAAAAGAGATGTAATGTTACTGAGACTTAGCAAGGTGCAATAGAGATGTAATGTTACTGGATCTTAGCAAGGGTGCAATAGAGATGTAATGTTACTGGGGCTTAGCAAGGGTGCAATAGAGATGTAATGTTACTGGGACGTAGCAAGGTGCAATAGAGATGTAATATTACTGAGGGTTAGCAAGTGCAATAGAGATGTAATTTACTAGTGTGTAAGGAAGTGCAATAGAGATGTAATGTTACTGGGGCTTACAAAGTGCAATAGAGATGTAATGTTACTGGATCTTAGCAAGGGTGCAATAGAGATATAATGTTACTGGAACTTAGCAAGGGTGCAATAGAGATGTAATGTTACTGGGGCTTAGCAAAGGTGCAATAGAGATGTAATGTTACTGGATCTTAGCAAGGGTGCAATAGAGATGTAATGTTACTGGGCTTAGCAAGGGTGCAATAGAGATGTAATGTTACTGGGCTTAGCAAGGGTGCAATAGAGATGTAATGTTACTGGGCTTAGCAAGGGTGCAATAGAGATGTAATGTTACTGGACTTAGCAAGGGTGCAATAGAGATATAATGTTACTGGACTTAGCAAGGGTGCAAAAGAGATGTAATGTTACTGGGCTTAGCAAGGGTGCAATAGAGATGTAATGTTACTGGATCTTAGCAAGGGTGCAATAGAGATGTAATGTTACTGGGGCTTAGCAAGGGTGCAATAGAGATGTAATGTTACTGGACTTAGCAAGGTGCAATAGAGATGTAATGTTACTGGAACTTAGCAAGGGTGCAATAGAGATGTAATGTTACTGGGACTTAGCAAGGGTGCAATAGAGATGTAATGTTACTGGGACTTAGCAAGGGTGCAATAGAGATGTAATGTTACTGGATCTTAGCAAGGGTGCAATAGAGATGTAATGTTACTGGGGCTTAGCAAGGGTGCAATAGAGATGTAATGTTACTGGGACTTAGCAAGGGTACAAAAGAGATGTAATGTTACTGAGACTTAGCAAGGGTGCAATAGAGATGTAATGTTACTGGATCTTAGCAAGGGTGCAATAGAGATGTAATGTTACTGGGGCTTAGCAAGGTGCAATAGAGATGTAATGTTACTGGGACGTAGAAGGTGCAATAGAGATGTAATATTACTGGGGCTTAGCAAGGGTGCAATAGAGATGTAATGTTACTGGGGCTTAGCAAGGGTGCAATAGAGATGTAATGTTACTGGGGCTTAGCAAGGGTGCAATAGAGATGTAATGTTACTGGATCTTAGCAAGGGTGCAATAGAGATATAATGTTACTGGAACTTAGCAAGGGTGCAAAAGAGATGTAATGTTACTGGGGCTTAGCAAGGGTGCAATAGAGATGTAATGTTACTGGATCTTAGCAAGGGTGCAATAGAGATGTAATGTTACTGGGGCTTAGCAAGGGTGCAATAGAGATGTAATGTTACTGGGGCTTAGCAAGGGTGCAATAGAGATGTAATGTTACTGGGGCTTAGCAAGGGTGCAATAGAGATGTAATGTTACTGGATCTTAGCAAGGGTGCAATAGAGATATAATGTTACTGGAACTTAGCAAGGGTGCAAAAGAGATGTAATGTTACTGGGGCTTAGCAAGGTGCAATAGAGATGTAATGTTACTGATCTTAGCAGTGCATAGAGATGTAATGTTACTGTTAGCAAGGTGCAATAGAGATGTAATGTTACTGGGGCTTAGCAAAGGTGCAATAGAGATGTAATGTTACTGGAACTTAGCATAAGAAGACTGGTTGTCAATAGAGATGTAATGTTACTGGCTTGAAGTCTTTATGCTCTAAGGGTGCAATAGAGATGTAATGTTACTGGGCTTAGCAAGGTGCAATAGAGATGTAATGTTACTGGGCTTAGCAAGGGTGCAATAGAGATGTAATGTTACTGGGGCTTAGCAAAGGTGCAATAGAGATGTAATGTTACTGGGGCTTAGCAAGGTGCAATAGAGATGTAATGTCTGGGCTTAGAGGTGCTAGTTATTTACTGGGGCTTAGCAAGGGTGCAATAGAGATGTAATGTTACTGGATCTTAGCAAGGGTGCAATAGAGATGTAATGTTACTGAGGCTTAGCAAGGGTGCAATAGAGATGTAATGTTACTGAGGGCTTAGCAAGGGTGCAATAGAGATGTAATGTTACTGGTCTTAGCAAGTGCAATAGAGTTAATGTTACTGGCTTAGCAAGGGTGCAATAGAGATGTAATGTTACTGGGCTTAGCAAGGGTGCAATAGAGATGTAATGTTACTGGACTTAGCAAGGTGCAATAGAGATGTAATGTTACTGGAACTTAGCAAGGTGCAAAGAGATGTAATGTTACTGGCTTAGCAAGGTGCAATAGAGATGTAATGTTACTGGGCTTAGCAAGGTGCAATAGGTGTAATGTTATGCTTAGAGGTGCAATAGAGATGTAATGTTACTGGGCTTAGCAAGGGTGCAATAGAGATGTAATGTTACTGGGCTTAGCAAGTGCAATAGAGATGTAATGTTACTGGAGCTTAGCAACGGGTCGCAATAGAGATGTAATGTTACTGAGGCTTAGCAAGGGTGCAATAGAGATGTAATGTTACTGAGGCTTAGCAAGGGTACAATAGAAATGAATTGGGTATGTAGGCTGCATGCCAAAAGGGGGTATATGTGGTATTCAGGTTAGGTGCTCACCCTCGTCGCAGAAAGGTACTCAGTTTGCTCCCTAGTGGAAATATCAGGATATTTTGTCAGAGATCCCTGATCTCAGTTTAGTTGAGATCAAGTTCCTAGTACTTTGCAGACAGATGATAAAACGTAAGTCCTGTGTTCAAGTTGAGCCCATAAAAGAACCCTTGGTTGTTCAAAAACAAAAGGACAGGCTTGTAAGCCACTCTCTCTCTCTTCTCTTTGCCTTTTTACCCGGGTTGGGGCATAGGCCCTCAACCAACTCATGCCAAGTCTTCCTATCTCTAGCTATCTCCTGCAGCTCCCTCCAGCTCTTCTTTATATTGTTGATCTCCGCCTCCAAATCTCGTCTCCATGTATTTCTCGGCCTCCCTTCTTTCGCTGTCCCTGCGGGTTCCAGGCAAGGACCCTTCTTGTTATATTCCCTCCGGTTTTCGCAAAGTGTGTCCTATCCAGCGCCATCGTCTTTTTTAACCTCTTGGCTCACTGGAATCTGTCTTGTTCTCTCCATAAGCTCCTCATTTGTGACCCTATCATACCATCTTATTCCCTCTATTCTGCGCAGACACCAGTTGATGAATGTTTGCAATTTATGCGCTATTGTTTTAGTTGTTCTCCATGTTTCTGACCCATACAGTAGAACTGCTTTAACATTAGAGTTAAATATCCGAATTTTTGTTCTAGATTTGATTTCTTTGGACTTCCAAATGTTTCCCAGTGCAATGAAAGCTCCTCTTGCCTTCTGTATTCTTATTTTAACATCTCTATCTGTTCCACCCTCTTTGTCTACGTTGCTGCCCAAATATGTGTATGATTCTACCTCTTGAAGTGGGATTTCCCCAGGGAGATCGAGTTGTCGTTTGTTTGGTTAATTCTCACTATCTTTGTCTTTCCCTTATGAATGTTCAGCCCTAGTTGCTGGGACCTTTGATTCAATGTGTTTAGCTTATCCTGCATCTGATTTCGTGTATGTGACAGAAGGGCTATATCATCAGCGAAGTCCAGATCCTCTAGTTGCTCTGTCAGAGTCCATTGGATTCCATTTCTGGTGTTAGTTACTGTGGTCTTCATAATCCAGTCTATTGTCAGTAAGAACAACAAAGGTGATAGAAGACATCCCTGACGCACTCCTGTTTCTATTTCGAAAGTATCTGTTAGTTTACCTTCATGAAGAACTCTACATTTCATATCTGTATATGTTGCTTTTATTAGGTTAATAATTTTTGTGGATTCCATAATGCCTCATTAATTTCCAAAGGGTTTCCCTATCAATACTGTCAAAAGCCTTCTCATAATCAACAAATCCGATATAAAGTGGGGATTTCCATTCAATACTTTGCTCTATTATTATACGTAATGTGGCTATCTGGTCAGCACAGGATCTATTTGGTCGGAAGCCTGCCTGTTCATCTCTTAGCTTTATATCGATGGCATCTCTCAGTCTCTCCAGGATGACTCTGCTTAGTATTTTCCCAGGTACTGACAACAGCATTATTCCCCTATAGTTTTCACACTTCTGAAGGTCCCCTTTCTTTGGTAGCTTCACCAGGTATCCTTCTCTCCAGTTTGCTGGTATTTCTTCGGTCTCCCAGATTCTGCTAAATAATTTATACAGTATTTCTGTGGATGTGTTTATGTTGGCTTTAACCGCCTCCGCTGGAATACCATCTGGACCGGCCGCTTTCCATCTTTTAAAAGTTTAATGGCTTTACTAATCTCCTCCTTGGATGGTTTCTCACAGTTGATGTCCAAGTCAATTTCTGCCGGTTGGATATCTGGGGGTTTGTAGGTGCTGGTCTGTTCAGGAGTTCTTTGAAGTATTCCATCCATCTTTCCATTTGGTCTCTAACATTAGTGATAGTTTTCCCACTACTATTTTTGATCAACCCATTTGATGGTCTGTATTTTCCTGCTAGCTTTCTAGTGATATTGTAAAGATCCCTAAGGTTTCCTTTTCCTGCAGCTACCTCTGCTTCTCTTGCTAGATCTTCTATGTATTGTCTTTTATCTAACTTTATTTGTTTCTTCACTTTCTTGCTAGCTTCTGTGTACTTTTCCTGGGCTATGGCTTTGGCAGTTCTAGTTTTGCTATTATTTAAATCTGCTTTCCTCTTTTTCCTTTCTTCTATTTCCTTGAGAGTTTCTGGAGTTATCCATGCCTTATGATTCCGCTCCTTCTTTCCTAATACCTCTGTGCATGTTTCATTCCAAATATTTTTGGCTTGCTGCCAGCATTCTTCCGCACTCACCTCATCTTCTAATTGCCGCAACACCTCATACTTATTAGAGACTGTGACCGTGAACTGTTCCTTTGTTTCTTGACTTCTGAGGTATCCTACATTATATTGGTGTCTATGTTCATGGGATGTTATGTATCGCTTAAGCTTCAGTTTAATTTTACTTATCAGCAAGTGGTGATCCGATCTGGTGATACCCAGGTTGCTTTATGTATTCTTTTATGTGGAAAGACACTTCCACCTATGACATATTGATTCGCTGCACAGAAATTAGTGAATAGTTCTCCATTTTCGTTCATTATTCCTAGTCCGTGTTTCCCCATGATCTCCTCGTAGCCTATGTTGTCCGAACCTATTTTGGCATTGAGGTCACCCATCAGAATTTTGATGTTCCCATTTCTCTGATTACCTATAGTATTTTGAAGTTTTATGTAAAATTCCTCTTTTACTTTTTCCTCTTTATCATTGGTAGGTGCATAACACTGGGTCACATTCAAGAATACTTTCTTTTTGGTGGTTCTGAATGTTGCTGTGATTATCCTAGGACTCACTGCTTCCCATTTTATTAGTGCCTTCTCCGCTTCTTTAGATAGCATTAAAGCCACTCCTTCACTATGGGGGCATTTTCTTCCATATGGCCTGAGAACAGCATTGTTTCTCCTGTGTTTAGACGTTGTTTGCCTGCACCATTCCACCTAGTTTCACATAATCCCAAGATGCCAATCCCGTGAAATTTCATCTCATTTACAACCTGTGCTGTCTTTCCCATTTGATACATACTTCTAACATTCCAGGTGCCAATTCTGGAGCTTTTCCTAGGTGAAAGGAAGATAATCTGCGGTGTAGACTCCTTGCGGCTTTCTCTGCATCGCTTCATACCTCTTCTAGAAGAGCTTCCTTTCCTCTTGGTTGGCACAGTTTTTATTTTATTTTTATGTGACTTGTTCATGGTTGGTTGGATTTTGTGGCTAAAATTTTCTACTGGATAGGGTAGCCAGCCCTACGCCAAACCCACCTTAGTCGCCTCTTACGACATGCCTTGTAGGTCGCAGTGCTGCTACTCTTGCTCCCTTGCGAGCCCGGCAGCACACGGGCGTTGTAAGCCACTGCCATGGCAAAATTCATTAGAAAGATTAAGAAATAATACAAATTCCAACAAAATATTGTCACCATGTCTACATTACATCAAGGACCCTTGCCGGTGCTACGGATGTGCGCGCACTGCCACTGAGATCTTTCTATGTAAGAAAAAGATTGGTGCACACATGGTTACTCGCCGAAGTGCAATGATGACGGTTCTATCAATCTATCAATCAATCAAATCAATCACTGCCAAAAGGAGCATTGGCTAAGACAATACTCTTATTTACAGTGGATGGCAAAAGTAGACCTGAACCCCTAAAGGAAACATGACAGAAACAGATGGTGAATGTCTGTTGAGGATCTCTGCTCTGTGACAAAATCGAAAGGAAAAAAAGACAGAACTCGGTAGAATAACTGATTTATGTGCCATATAAATTTTTAAAAAACTATTGTTACTGCATGTAGTACCGCTGTTTATGGCGGTGTAGGACAGATGGGACGAGAGCCTGAGGAATTTAATGGCAGCATGGCTGGTGCAGTCGCAGCAAGCTGTTCAGGGTAGGATTTTTGATTTATGCCCACAACAGAAAAAATCCTTGGCCTTACCGTGAATTTAACATGGGTCTCCCGCATGAGAGCCGTGCTCTAATCCATTCGGCCAGACACTTTATGTGCCATAGAGCTGAAATAATTGCACCTTTCTGTACCAGATCCAATACTTGAGTATCTAAACTACAAGTACCTCTGAAGTCGAAGAAGGCTTGTCTGTATGGAAGGGGACACTGATAAAAAAGAAAGCAGGTCTTCACGCAAAAATCAGTCAGAAGTGCCATACCAGGCCCCATAGCTGGTAAATGCAGAAGAAGAAGAAGCACCTTTCAGTACACAGCACATCGAAGTTTCTGCAGCACAACAGTTGCAGCCAAATATTCCAATGGCCGTTAGATTTGAAACACTGCTGTTGAAAGAGAACGTGTAAACATTTCAAGGATTAGTTGTGAATCCGCAACCCCAACCAGAGTGTAAGAAAACCAAATCAAATGTGATGTAGCTAGACAGTAGCCCTATACTGAAAGTCAAAGAAGAATAGTAAGCCAACAAAGAACCAGTGTCGTTAGTTGCCAGACGCTGAGGGACATACTGAGGAGGAGATCGGAGCACTTATGGACTTATTGGTAGATGTACAGTAATGATGATCTGACGACTAAACTAAACTGAGAGATATAATGAGGAGGAGATCGGAGCACTTATGGACTAATTAGTTCGATGTACAGTAATGATGATATGATGACAAAACTAAAATTAGATATGGACACAACATGACCTCCGTACCTGTAGTTTTGCTGCCGTGGCTCCATGAAGCTCACCAGCAGAGCATCCGTCTCTGTATCATCCACATCCATCGCACCAGATCACGGTTCAGCAAGACAACATTCAGATGGATCCAACAGCAAAAACCATAACATAAACACCGGACCACAATTCAGAAAGACAACATCCAGATGGATCCAACAGCAAATAATCGACAATTGGATTGTCAAAAACAATATAATGTTAAATTCAGTTTCCCAACAAATAACGAAGTTATGATGATGACCATTTAATAAATGTGTTGAAACAAATCATCGGTTTCAGAGCAGAAGTTAATTTGTATGGTAAAGAAAGGTTCCAGTTATTCCGTTTGTATACAGATGCCCGAATGGTTGTCGAGATTAGATCAATGTGGTTCCAGAAGTTTCCGTTGCAATCAACATCCCCAACGGGTGATAAAAAAGGAATGTAAGAAAAAAAAATTATTTATGATTCTTTTTTAAAAAACGAAATGAGTACGAAACAGAGAGAATGGTAGGCTGCATACGTTGTTGAAATGACGATATATGCTTGCTTGGCGCCTACTGCATGCCAACAGGTAGATAATCCGGTCTAGAGTTATGTTATAAGAACATCATCCGCATGCATTCACACACAGCAAATTAGAAGCATCCAATACAACCTGGAAGAAAAATAATAAAAATTGAAGCAGGAATGGTTGCACAACACACACACAATTTCATAAACAAAACTAAAGAAATGTTAATACATTCACTCATCATCATCATCAAATAGCTTGTCCTGAGCAAACTTTGCCACCCCAACAGTCCTCTGGAATTTCTCTCTGATAGACCATATGTCCTGCCTCTGCAGCCGTTATGTTCAAACCATCAGTTACATCCTGAATCCATCTTCTCCATGGTTTTCCTCTTCTTCTCTTTGCCGGTATGCCTCCTTCCATCTTGGTCTTCTCCAGCCCTTCGTATCTTTTTATATGCCCAAAATACTTTAATTTTCTCTTTCTTATTTGTAGCATCAGCCAGTTTTCTTTGATCTTGAGTTCTTTCTGCATAAATCTATTTGTTCTCTTCTCTGTCCAAGATATACGGAGGACTCTTCTGTAACACATACTCAAAAGCACATATGTGTTTTTCCACTGTCTTATTAAATGTCCATGCTTCACACTCATATGTCGCCACTGGGAATATGCATGCTCTTAGTATTCTGATCTTTGTTTTCCTTATCATTTTCATTCCTTACTGTTTTAGTTGTTAAATTTTTTGTAAAGCCATGTACATTCACTACCGAATTGAAGAAACATGTTGTAGCCAAATTAACTCTTTACATGTCAATCGCCGCACACTGCGCCATAGCGTATTCCGTTGAACGCCATTCGCATACACTACGCCATTCGAGTTGTTTCCCCTTATACAAGTCTTCCTCGTTTTACTTCTACTATTTTTGCTTCTACTACCTTTTAACCTTGTTATTCTAATAGGTTGTCCAGTTTTCTTGAAAATAGTATATAATAAGATATATATATGTTTATTTATTAACAAGCAGTTGTGATATTTTTTTTATTTAATGCTTTTGTGTGTGCCTCCCCTGAATTAACATGTACAACTGAGGAAATAACTGCGTATGAAAAGAGTTGAATTTTGTGCACATTTTCCAGCTTGAATAATATATAAATTTCATCCTTTTAACAAATTTTACTAAACTTGGATCGGACCACGATGTTTCTTCTTTTTCTTTTCTTCAATCCTGTTTTATCTCACAAGCATCTGAGAGACATATTGAGGAGGAGATCAGAGCACTTATGGACTAATTGTTTGGTGTGCGGTGATGATGATCCAACGACTAAACTAAACTGAGAGACATACCGAGAAGGAGATCGGAGCACTTATGGACTAATTGTTTGATGTGCAGTGATGATGACAATCCATCGAATAAACTAAACTAAAAGACATACCGAGGAGGAGATCAGAGCACTTATGAACTAGATGGTTTGATGTGCAGTGATGATGATCCAACAACTAAACTAACTAAATATTGATTCATCACAACATCAAAGGTAACACATAAAAGTTATTCATCTAACAATAACATAGGAAAAGAAGGTTTTTGTAAGCAACATCATACACACCTACATACACAACAAATATAATCCAGAATGTGTTCTACACCCCAACAACAAACAACGACAGCAGCGTGTAACACAGTCAATTAGTGTAAAACTGCTAAATCAATACACATATAATATAAATTTTTTTTTTTAAAAAGAAGATTAAAACAAAACAACCGCAGTAAATTCACTTTCCATCATCATCATCAAGGTGCGTATCCTTTATAGGACGTTGCTCTCTTGCAGCACATCTGAAATTCACTCTGTCTCTTGCCAGTTCACCCACTTGTCGATGGTCATATTCATGGTTTCTTTAATATCTTGTAGCCATCTTCTTCTTGGTCTGCTTCTGCATCCTGGGACCTTGCCCTCTAATATTGTTCTCTCCAGGCCATTGTGATGCTTGATGTGACCAAAGTATCTAATTTTTCTGTACAGTATGTTCTTTATCAGCCAATGCTCTTTAACATTTAGTTCTTTCAGGACATCAGTGTTCTTTCTTTTTCTGTCCATGGTATTCGTAGGATCTTTCTGTAGCATTTAGTTTTGAAGGACTGGATTTTCGTTCTTAATTTTTGTGTAATGGTCCATGATTCACAACCATAAGTAGCCACTGGGAAAATGCATGCTCTCAATATTTTTAACTTTAGTATTTTGCTGGTGCTTTGCCACATGTTCTTCATTGTGTTTAACTTCTTGATTGCTATTGCCAATCTTCTTGAGCAGTCAATCTTTGGAGCAGTCAACGTTATTGTTAATTATTGAGCCCAGATATTCGTACTCTCTACACATTGTAGTTCTTCATTGTTTACTTGGATGTTAGGTGAGCCTTTTGCTTTGTCAGTTGACATGATTTTTGTTTTTGTGTATTCAAATATAGATGTTGGTCTTCACTATGTTTCTTGATCGTCATGATTAGGTTTTCCAAACCTTCTTTGCTGGTGGATAATAATACTGTATCGTCTGCATATCTAAGCTCTGGTATGCATTTGCTGCCTATAGTGAGAGGGTCGTAATTCCCATAGTTGGCATCATCTTTTACATTCCTCATGTTCTTCGCATATATGTTGAATAAGTATGGTGACAAAATACATCCCTGTCGTAACCCCTTTTGAATCTCGAACCATTCAGCTATTTCACCTACTATTTTAATGGTTGCCTGTTGTTCGTGGTATAGAGATATAAAAATAAGAAATTTCTTAAAGTACTTTTGTTCTTATTTTCTGAGAGCACTGGTGGAGGATTCTACAGGGCAGAGGGATACTATAGAGCAGGTGGATTCTACAAGACAAAGGCATTCTACAGAGCTGGGGAATTTCACAGGGCAGGGGGATTAAACAGGACAGGGTGATTCTACAAGGTAGAGGATTCTACAGAGTTTGGGGATTCTACTGGGCTTGGTGATTCTACAGAACTGGGGAATTCTACAGGGTAGACGGGATTCTACAGGGCAGAGGAATTACAGTCACTTGCCCAAGGCTGTCACCGTGCATATGCAGGTCAACATATTAAAAAAAAAATTTGAATACTTTAAATAACTATTGCTATATTGTATAGTATTATATGCTATATTGGAATGGAGATATTGCTATATTGTATGGTAAATTGTATGCTATATTGGGATGGAGATAAATATTGCTATATTGTATGGTAAATTGTATGCTATACTGGGATAGAGATATATATTGCTATATTAGGATGGAGATATATATTACTATATTGAGAGAGATAGAATGGGCACAACTTAAGAAGAAATTATTACAAAATATCAAAAACAGGGAATGAAGTGAGAGGCATAGGGTTCAAGAAAGAGAGGAGGCCCTAGGGAAACCCTGAAATGAACAGTAATATCCCTCACACATGGTGGTCCACAGCCAACCATAAACTCAAATGGCCAGCGGATTCAGGTAAAAATTCTAAGAAATAAGACCACAACCGTCATGTGACCTCGCATTCCAGTATTGTTGTATAAAGACAAATTCATTTTAAAATCAATACAACATGCAAAATCAAGGTTATATTATGCAACAAGTTAAGTTTAACATTAAGGAATATCAGTATTATTAATATTTTCATCAATAAATAACCATGGACTCATAGAATTGAGTAAAATTGCAAAAAGCTTGCAGTGTTCTATCAAACATATCAAAAATCAACCCCCAACTCAAAACTAGGTCAGGGTTTCCTAGGTCAGGGTTTCCCAGGTCAGTTATGTGGCCCAATATTAGAGATGGCTGTGGGTGGTCCAAGACTATGAAGCAAGCGCAACAACTCTAACACAGACATGTTTCAAACCACTACATTATCTCCCCTGCAAGCAAGTCATGGAAAATGAATAATAATGTTTTTTTAATGGATAAAACAGTTGTGAACTAACTTTTGACAGCTTAAGCCTACAGCTTGACTGGTTATAACTACCTTGAACCTGTTGATATCATGCTATAGCCAAAGCATCCCAGTCACTAGATCAAGATATTAAGAACAAAGCTATGCCACATGACATTGTTGAACTGCTTCTGAACTGGTTTTTAAGGAGTTGAGCATGTAACCTTTCACTGACAGCTTAGCAACAGATGATCAACAGTATTTTCATACCTATTTTGTGTTGCCAGAGCCAAACATGGACAATGAGCAAAGCGCAGTCACAAAAATAACTACATGTGAAATGCGCTGCCTGCAAAACGTTACCAACAACACCAGAAAAGACAGAGTCACCAACATCAACATACAAAAGAAAGTTGGCACAGAACCTTGCTTGAATTACATTGAGAAACAAAGAATGAAGTGGTTTGGCCACTTAATAAGAATGCATCCAAACTTCACAGTGTACAGCGTCTTCTACAACAGAACATCAGGAAAGAAGGCGAGAGGAAGACCATGAAAAAAATGGTTAGATGGCATAGCAGAATCCTGTCACAGAGAAAAAATAACAATCAACCAAGCCACCAGAGTGCAAGACAAAAACATAAAACCACGACACTGGGCAACAACCCGGTAGCAGTGTGACGACAAAAGAAGAGCACGTTAAAGAGCCCTTGGCAGTTCAAAATCGAGAAGAGCAGACTGGAAAGTCGCTCGCCCGGGCAATCCAGCCTGCTCTTCTCAATTTCCCAAGGGTTCTTTTACATGTTCAACTTGAACATGGGAACTACGTTTTATCGTCTGTCTCTGATAGGACTAGGAACTTGTTCAAACTTACACTAAGATCTCTGGAAAAAAGATTAGAGAGCGAACCGAGTACCTTTGTAACAAGAGGCAAGCTCCTAACATCTAGGCTACAGAGACCTCTCTCTGTTATTATTTTCTCAGAACATTTTTAAGTCCTTGTGGACCTAATGCCACACTACATAGCTTTGTGTTGGACACCTTTTTACCAGGAGCCATACTAAAGGGCATTTTTTATTCTAAAAACAAATGGCTTGTAAAAAACATGGTTTTTGCCCTGGTCCACTAAGAGTTAAAACACTTGCATAAAATTATAATATTTCTTTATCTGTCCAAAATATTGTATTCATTAATTTTATTTGTTTACGCTGTCAATATTTGTTCCCTTTCTGTTTCCATGACTTTTTAATTCTGATCATGAATGATTTAACACTCAAACACAGTGGCGGACTGGGTCAAAATGTGTTGATTGCCAGGAGATGAGCAGCTAAAGGGCAGCTATAACTATAAAACTATCCTTTTATGGAGACTGCACCAAATTAAACAATTTTGTTCACATTTTTATAATTTTTTACAAAGCATAAAAATCATTAAAATGTGAATTCTTTTTCTTCTTCAAACATTCCATATTTTGATTTGAATGTGATCCAGTCTAAGAGATTGTATGTTGTGCCAGTTATGCGCCTACAAGTAGATCAGCACATCTGATTCCTCCCTCCTCTTTAGCCTGATATGCTCTTGACATTTAGGGCAGCAACAAATGCATACCATTCTTCTCTATTCATGGCCTTCCTCTGTAATTGTGCTCCAGCTATGAATCATTTCTTTCCGTTCTTGTTCTATCATTCCTCTCTAGGTTGTCTTGGGTCTTCCACGTTTTCATTTACCCTCTGGTGTCCATCTCAGTGCAGTTTTCTTTTCAGAGTCAGTCTTCATTGCTTCACATCCGATTTATACAACGCTTTTTATTGACTAGGTAGCTTCCTAAGCTCCTATCTCAGTCACCTCTAACGACATGCCTTGTAGGCTGCAGTGTTACTATTCCTTGCTCCCCTTGCGAGCCCCAAAACATGGGAGGTAAAAATGTGAACAAAATAGTATCCTTGAAAAATTATTGATTATTGTTTTATCAAAACAGTAGTACAATGTAAATTTTAGTTGCTTACTGTAATGATATTGAAACTTCTATAATATTGAAATTGGAAAAACATTTTTTACCCTTTCACTCCGTAATTTTTTTTTTCCATCTCCGAACACATTTAGATTACAATGTATACTCTGTGGCTAAGTCTTTGCTTTGAGTTCAGAAGGTAGTGGGTTCGAATCTGGGACGCGCGTTCTGTTCATGAGTACATTTTTTTCAAGAGACTCCTAGGATTGTTGCTGGAGCTACAGAATTGGTGTTTGTGCAATACTCTCAGCAGGTGGCATACCATTTCTGCGGAGATTCTGCGAAGATGGACCAAGCCATATGGGTTAAGACTTGGCTCAATGAAGTCAATCCTTCAGAAAAAAAAATGTATACTGAATTAGGCAGTATACTGGCTTCGCATCACCTTAGAAAATACTGCGAGCCGGTATATAAGCTCAGAATGGTGAATAGGTTAACATATTATCTAACTAAAAAGGGGGTCCACTTAATCTAGGGAACACTTGCCATCGGCAAGTTGGCAGCAACCTGACCAGTCCGCCACTGCTCAAACATTAATATAAGATATACACAACACTGATACGATAAACAAGCATGCTTGTGGTGTAGAATCTTGCTTACCTACTTGAAAACTAGGCATAGTTTGTTCCATGCTCACATACGAAATATATAGGAAATATAAATATAAATGTTAGTGTGAGAGTATTGAAAAACTCGGAATGAAATCATGTATCCCTTTCATTCAGTCTTGAAACATGCTACATCTATGTGTAAACAAAACCAAAAAAGTCCGGTTTAACTCAATATTTGGACTCAATAGCAAAACACCTACAAACAAAATACTGTAGATTTTAACAAAGTACAAAAACAATATACAGCAATAATTCAACCAAAATCATACTTTTAGGGATAATTTCTAGAGTATTATTTGCAGACGTCGAACAAATCTAAACGTTGAACTGAACTGTATATGACTCACAGAACCATCATAGATGCTCAAACTAGCTGAAAGTGTCTGTGAATGAAGACCTACACAGTAGGTGGGAATTACAACTATAAGAACTTGGAAAAAGCTCCATGGGTAGTGAAAATAATGATACAATAGTGTGACAAATGCTAGACAGGTGTGAAAATCGCTTAGAAAACAATGTCTGAGGTAATTTTTTTCCCGTTTGTCCAATATGAATTCCAGCATAGTCATGGCACCTCTAACTGATTTTTGCGCAAAGGATTGTTTTTTATTACCAGTATCTCTCGTCATGCAGGGAAGTTTTACTCTGACTTCATAAATTAGATTCCCAAATAAAGGATCAGTTTTCCTGTAGTCTAACTGAACACCTTGTTAATTGTTGGTATGCACATGGCTGGACTAAAGGAAACCCTGACAAGTCTCTTCAGTTACTCAGCTTTTAACCTCTCTGGAATATGTTTCTTCTCAGGGATATTTTTGGTAAAGTAGTTAAGACGTTAGACTGGCGTTTCGAAGGTTGTAGGTTTGAATCCCAACTGAGTCCCAAATTTTTCTGAAGATCCCTAGGATTGCTACTGGAGCTACAGAGTTTGTGCAACACTTTTGGCAGGTGGTGCGCCATTTCTGCCACAAGGGACAGAGCCATGTGAGGAAACTCAGTGCAATGAAATCAATCCTTCAGCTTTAGACCCTTTAACTTTCTTCTATCTCTTAATTCAATTTTGATTTCCAGCTTCCTGCTTCCGTGAATCAACTGAAATGCCTGTATCATACATATTCCTCTGGCACATTTCATTATGCCAAGGTAGAAAGCAATGATGATATCCCCACTAACCACTATGCCTGATAATGTGTCTGCTATCTCCAATAAGGACCAACATGTCTTATGCCAAGGTAGTTCTAATATATTCAATATCATGTGTCTGCAATTCCCAATACATGGTACTAGTCTAATAAATATTACTATTAATTTTCTATTAATTATAAATTGACCAGGTTGTAAATTAATAATAATGAAAATCAACCTTCAAATATTAATTAATAATATAAAATAAACTATAACAGCAACACAAACCGCTCCATTGAATTGAACTTACGAAAATAAAAATAAACAGGGAATTGTTAAATCTCCATTGAAAATGCATTCAAACTATAAATACAATAGCAGAATAACTGAGAATAGGACAATGCCAATACATTTTATTGTTGTGTTTTGTGTTTGTCATTGTTAATTGTGTACTTAACAAGTACTTCTGAAGCCCACACATCATATTATTGCTAATGGTTCAGGAAATATACACAGGATAATAATGTACTGTAAGAATTGAATGTGTCCGTCATTCACTCAACTGACTCATCGCAGCAGCACTCAACGTCAACAACATTTACATTTTTTTGTGACAACACAACCAATGGCAATACCATCATTAATAAATACTAAAAAATGACTCGATCTGGTGAATAGGAAAAGTTTCACAACAAACAAATCCTAGAAGGAAAAAATAAATGATATTTGTAGAAATAAAGAACTACATATATGCTAAAGTTATAAGTGTTATTGCCAAAGTTACCTGTCGTATGATTATGTTTGGTCAAATACAATTTGTTGGCCAGACGTGCTAAACTAGCAAGTGTGTTGTTTTACATCCATCTATCTTGACTATTATTGTTTTTTAACAGACTCGTTTCAGAGGGAAAACGGATGTAAGCTACTAACACCAATTGTGTAAATAGAGTTGTTATTTCCATTAATATTTTGCGAACAAGCTGTTACCTAGGTAACTGGATTTTCATTGTAGTAATAATAGCAGTCCATAGCAAGCGATGATGACAACAGTCTCAGGCGTGTGCTACTGCACTTCTCTGGTGTGTGCGAAGGTGACTATAGAGTACAATGCTAGAACACAATCCCCTACCACAGGTGGAGTATACATGATCAAGGTCAGACATGTGGGTGCTGTGTGTTTGGTTTTTTCGCGCAGCTCGTTTTCTCTGTGCCTCAACGGCACGATGATTCTCAGCTACACGAGTTTCTCTTGTGTTGTTACAGCGCCACATTTGTCAATCTTGCGCAAGGGATTCCCAGCACGTTGTATCTATATCGAAGCATTTCAGACACTTTAGAGTGTCTTTAAAGCGTTTTTCTGTCCACCAGCAGAACGTCTGCCCCTTCAAGTTCGTCATACATCAACTGTTTTGGAATGCGTTTATCAGGCACCCGAGCAACGTGACCGGCCCATCTCTCTTGGGTCTTCTGCAACAGGGTGTTGACGCTGGGATTTTTGCCCTTGTGAGAACTTCGGTATCTGAAATTTTGTCATGGCAATTTATTTTTAGTATTCTGCTTAGACAGCTTGTGTGGACGTGGTTTAGTTTTCTTGCGTGTCTGCTATACACTGTCCATGTCTCGCATTGTAGTATGTCATCAGCGTCGGTACGGGTGGAGACTGCAGTTAAACTACGTACCGAAGACTAAACACGTAAACATATGAAGTTAGGTATTTTCATTCCGTCATGCTCAAATCACTAGTTACACGCTAAATCCATTTTCTCCGTGGTCTTACGCTTCTCCTCTTTGCCGGGATGCCTCCTTCCATGATGGTCTTCTCAATCTCTTTATATGACCAAAATACTTCAGTTGTGTCATTCTTATTTCTAGCATCTGTCAGTTTTATTTTATTTTTAGTTCTTTCTGGATATATCTTCTGCTTCTTCGTTCTCACTAGATTGGGATTTCGGATTCTCTAATAAAGGCCGCAGTCTGCCTCAGATTATCAGCCACGCCATACAGTTTGTCTTGGACGCTGGTGTAAGTGGGCCACCTCTTTCTTCTCAGGTCTGCATACTGGGGCAGTTCTGTAGGATATGTTCTGTTGTCATACTTGCCAAGCCACAGGGGCACAGGTCGTTGGTGCCTATCTTGAATTTAGTGTACAGGTGGTGTCTCATTCTGTTGTGACCCGTCCGGAGGCGAAGAATAGCTGTCTGGTCCCTTCTGGACAGTTGGTAATATCCATCATTCTTGTTGTGTCTTGGGTGTCCTTTATCCAATTTTGCTTTGTAGTGCCCTTTGGCGATGGTTTTGCTTCTTCATAGCTAACCAGGTTATCATCTTGGGGCATTCCTGCTCCCTCTTTAGCCAGTCTGTCAGCATCTTCATTCCCCTTGATCTTGCAGTGTGAGGGTATCCACTGGATTACTACCCTCTCAGATTCATTTCTCCCCACATTATGTTACCAGTGCCAAACCTGGACGCTGGCAACAAATGATAGAAGAAAACTAGTCACGACAGAGATGAAGTGTCTACGCAGAATACTGGGGTAACAAGAAGAGACCGGTTGAGAAATGAAAACATCAGGAAAAAGTGGGTACAACATCAGTACTAGACTTCATCAAGAAACAACAAATTAAATTGTTCGGCCACATAAGCAGATTACCAACAGACAGTGTACCCCAAAGAGCAACGCTGCCCCGATACAATGGGTACAAAGCAAAATATCGACCACACAAAAGATGGACCTCAGAGATAACGGAGGCGACGAAAGACACTATCTACAAAGCGCACACAAAGGCCCGTTTTAGAAATCTCTTGACCTGACGCTGTGAGGCAAACAGGATTGGAGAAAAGAAAGAAAGACAACGATCTGTGTATTACACGCATGCCATGACACATTAAACGTATTCTGCTTCATTGATTAGTTAATTAATTAAGTCACATCTGCACATCTTCATAACCTGACGAAAATGAACCATACGTTTAATGTAAGCTGTTGATGTTGTATCTGATGACCTGCAGTTTTCGTTACTTCCCCTGAGGTTCTTGCAAAAAAACTCATTGTTCTCATCTTAAACTGCCTGCCAGGGAGTTTGAACCAGGTACGCTTGGGTTGTGATCGAGCTCACTACCGCTTAAGCTACAGTCTTTATTAGAGAATCCGAAATCCGAATCTAGTGAGAACCTAAGAGAAGAAGAACCAGTTGTTATTCTGCACAATCGACTCCGCAGCCATATACATACACACTTCAATGTGAATATGTCAGTCCATGGCGCCAGGCAGTATAAGGCCAACTAGTTCAGGTATTTGTATGTTTGATACAACACTGTAAGCTTTTTTGCAATTTTACACAATTCTATGAGACAATGGTTATTTATTGATGAAACATATTAATGGTACTGATATTTCTTATTGTTAAACTGAACTTGTTACATAATATAACTTTGATTTAGCATGTTGTGTTTTTAAACAAAATGAATTCGTCTTTATACAACAATACTGAAATGTGATGTCACGCGACGGTTGTGGTCTTATTTCATATAATTTTTACCTGCCGGCTGTATGTTATCGGAGGTCACTCTCAACCACGTGTACCCTGTAAGCAGACACTCCAGATAACAAAGCAAATACTCCATCTAATACTGGCGCGAACTTGACAAACTGGGACAAACTATCTGCCCCAGTCAAACAACGCTAATGAAGAAAGCTATACAGACCTGTGTGAACTACACAAGACGTGAAAGTTTGTACAAGAGACAACAATACTGGTATAGACAATACTTTAATCTAACAAAGAAAGAAAACAGAGAGAAGATGATGAAGATCGTCGGTCATACTAATTGTATAGCTTGCTATTATGTACAATCTTATAACAGTTTTTGAAATCGGCCTACCTAGCCTAGCCCGGGCAGCTGATATGGAAAATGTGCCTTGTCCATTTTGCACAAACCACCCCCCTCCCCCAACCCTACTGTTTAATTCAAAGAAAAGACAAAGTTCATACGTTTGGAATCAAGCAGGGTTTGCAGGGGATGTCAGAAGTTTGAATGGAATACACACATGACCATCAACTTCCTTAGGGTCCCTCTCTCCGGATTTGTGATCAAGGTTTACTCCTCTAGCCCTTTGCATAACCGTGCTGACCCACAGGGCAGTGGGGATTTTCTATTTGGGTGTACTCCCCTAGCCTTTAGCTCTACCGAGCCCTCTCCACACGGCAGTGGGTTTAACAGTTGCAGATTGTAATCAGCATAAATGTTTGTATAAAGTGACTATTGAAATGAAAATCCTGGCATATCCTAAAGTACGTCGCCATCAACCACAGTAAACGAGTCGTTGATTTTCTCAGCACTACTTATACGTTCAGTAGTTTGCCATTGCTTTCTGAACGGTGAGGTCTATTTTACCTTTTGTAAAAATCCCACGGAAACAAATTTGATTCCAAACTTGCCCACCGTGGGGTTTGAACCAGTACGCTTGGGTTCGTGATCGAGGGTCACTACTGCTTGAGCTGCAGACGCTCACCAGTGAGTATTATGAAAAGATTGCAAGGGACGTAACCGCATAATATCGATATAGATAGTGTCGATATGTGGTGGGTAACCTTTCTTATATTCCAAAGACCGGATCAGAAAAATGTAAGCAATGCTAGGGTTGCCATACGTACTCATTTTTGTGGATTCATCCTCATTTTACGAGTCTCTTCTTCTTCTTCTCGTTCGCTGATGTTCAATGTCTACACAATGAGTCCGGTTCTCTGGATGTATGTTGTTGTGTTTGTTAGTTAATCAAGGTTTCCAAACAGTTTTGTGTTGATCTCTGTCTCTGTTGGCTAGTGTACTTTCCACAGTTGATTAATCAGGTGACAACCCTGCAGGATATGTTCAGCTGTCTGCGCTGTCTATCCACATGCACATGTTGGTGATGGAGCTAGTTTTAGTCTGTGTAGGTTTCTGTTCAGTCTGTTGTGTCCAGCACTGTACGAAACAATATCACCTGCCCTGCTCTATCTAGCACGAGTAAATCTGACACGAGTAAATCGCAAACAATTGAGAAAATTCGTAGATTAGTCAGCAATTTTATAATATAAGACAAAATTAACTCTATTAGCGACACCATGTGGTAACCACGTGATAACTGTGTAAAACTGTACTCGTATTATCGAAACCAGCGTTTCCCAAAGTGGGCGGAACGCCCCCATTAGGCGAAGCCCCCATTGGGCGCTGAAGCCTTCTAGGGAGATAGTGGTTCAGAAAAATTAGAGGGGTGTTCAGACGATTAGGGATCGGTGGCTTCTTAAATAAGAAAATAATAACAAATATTTTAAAATAAATTATTTTCATGATTTCTCGATTGAATAATTATTTAAAATTTGAATTCTACATTTAAATTCATCTTATGTCCATCTTACAAGATCCATTTTTCATCAATTTTCTATTTCATGCATATAATAATTTGAAAATTGACTATGTATGACAGAAATATATATCAATTTTCTATGTCAAAAGAGAAAATAGAGCACGTATGTATATGGGAGGGGGCGTTGGCTAACTGTTATAATGTGGAGAGGGGCGTTACAAAGTTTATGTTGTGCAAAGTGGGCGGTGGGCCGAAAAAGTTTGGGAATCTATAATCTAAATCGACACTAAAAAATGCTTTACAATCTTTGGAAAACGTCTCAGATTCATAAGAACAAACACAACATGAATGTACATTCCTGTGCTTTTTGTTTCTTTTATATAATTTGGTTTATCTGACCGTGGGCCATGGCTACATAAGGCCGACTAGCTCAGACGGGGAAATAAAAATTCCTGTTCAAAATGGGACTGATTATTATAAGTGTTTGATTTACACAATTCTAAAAGTCCATGGTTATTTATTGATGCACAATGTTGAAATAATACTGATATCATTAGTGTAAGCAACTTGTAACATTAATACTGATATCATTAGTGTAAAGCTTAACTTGAACATAATAATACTGATATCATTAGTGTAAGCTGAACTTGTAACATAATAATACTGATATCATTAGTGTAAGCTGAACTTGTAACATAATAATACTGATATCATTAGTGTAAGCTGAACTTGTAACATAATAATACTGATATCATTAGTGTAAGCTGAACTTGTAACATAATAATACTGATATCATTAGTGTAAGCTGAACTTGTAACATAATAATACTGATATCATTAGTGTAAGCTGAACTTGTAACATAATAATACTGATATCATTAGTGTAAGCTGAACTTGTAACATAATAATACTGATATCATTAGTGTAAGCTGAACTTGTAACATAATAATACTGATATCATTAGTGTTAGCTGAACTTGTAACATAATAATACTGATATCATTAGTGTAAGCTGAACTTGTAACATAATAATACTGATATCATTAGTGTAAGCTGAACTTGTAACATAATAATACTGATATCATTAGTGTAAGCTGAACTTGTAACATAATAATACTGATATCATTAGTGTAAGCTGAACTTGAAATAATAATACTGATATCATTAGTGTAAGCTGAACTTGTAACACAATAATACTGATATCCTTAGTGTAAGCTGAACTTGTAACATAATAATACTGATATCCTTAGTGTTAGCTGAACTTGTAACATAATAATACTGATATCCTTAGTGTAAGCTGAACTTGTAACATAATAATACTGATATCCTTAGTGTTAGCTGAACTTGTAACATAATAATACTGATATCATTAGTGTAAGCTGAACTTGTAACATAATAATACTGATATCCTTAGTGTTAGCAACTTGTAACATAATAATACTGATATCTTAGTGTAAGCAACTGTAACATAATAATACTGATATCCTTAGTGTTAGCTGAACTTGTAACATAATAATACTGATATCATTAGTGTAAGCTGAACTTGTAACATAATAATACTGATATCATTAGTGTAAGCTGAACTTGTAACATAATAATACTGATATCATTAGTGTAAGCTTAATTTGTAACATAATAATACTGATATCATTAGTGTAAGCTTAATTTGTAACATAATAATACTGATATCATTAGTGTAAGCTGAACTTGTAACATAATAATACTGATATCATTAGTGTAAGCTGAACTTGTAACATAATAATACTGATATCATTAGTGTAAGCTTAACTTATAACATAATAATACTGATATCATTAGTGTAAGCTGAACTTGTAACATAATAATACTAATATCATTAGTGTAAGCTGAACTTGTAACATAATAATACTGATATCCTTAGTGTTAGCTTAACTTGTAACATAATAATACTGATATCATTAGTGTAAGCTTAATTTGTAACATAATAATACTGATATCATTAGTGTAAGCTTAATTTGTAACATAATAATACTGATATCATTAGTGTAAGCTGAACTTGTAACATAATAATACTGATATCATTAGTGTAAGCTGAACTTGTAACATAATAATACTGATATCATTAGTGTAACCTTGAACTTGTAACATAATAATACTGATATCATTAGTGTAAGCTGAACTTGTAACATAATAATACTGATATCATTAGTGTAAGCTGAACTTGTAACATAATAATACTGATATCATTAGTGTAAGCTGAACTTGTAACATAATAATACTGATATCCTTAGTGTTAAAAATTAACTTGTAACATAATAATACTGATATCATTAGTGTAAGCTTAACTTGTAACATAATAATACTGATATCATTAGTGTAAGCTTAACTTGTAACATAATAATTCTGATATTCCTTAGTGTTAGCTGAACTTGTAACATAATAATACTGATATCCTTAGTGTTAGCTTAACTTGTAACATAATAATACTAATATCATTAGTGTAAGCTGAACTTGTAACATAATAATACTAATATCATTAGTGTAAGCTGAACTTGTAACATAATAATACTGATATCCTTAGTGTTAAACAACTTGTAACATAATAATACTGATATCATTAGTGTAAGCTGAACTGTAATATAATAATACTGATATCCTTAGTGTTAGCTTAACTTGTAACATAATAATACTAATATCATTAGTGTAAGCTGAACTTGTAACATAATAATACTGATATCCTAGTGTTAGCTTAACTTGTAACATAATAATACTAATATCATTAGTGTAAGCTGAACTTGTAACATAATAATACTGATATCCTTAGTGTTAGCTTAACTTGTAACATAATAATACTAATATCATTAGTGTAAGCTGAACTTGAAAAACATAATAATAATGATATCCTTAGTGTTAGCTTAACTTGTAACATAATAATACTGATATCATTAGTGTAAGCTTAACTTGTAACATAATAATACTGATATCATTAGTGTAAGCTGAACTTGTAACATAATAATACTGATATCATTAGTGTAATACTGAACTTGTAACATAATAATACTGATATCATTAGTGTAAGCTGAACTTGTAACATAATAATACTGATATCATTAGTGTAAGCTGAACTTGTAACATAATATAACCTTGAACTTGTACCATAATATAACCTTGAACTTGTAACATAATATAACCTTGATTTAACATGTTGTGTTGTTTTTTAAATAAATTTGTCTATATCTAAAAATACTGGAATGTGAGGTCACGTGACGACTGTGGTCTTCTTCTTCTTCTTCAGCGATCTCTGGTCATGCCTTATTTACTGTGGACCACAAACTGGGCAGACAGCTTCAGGTCTGTCAGGTTTCCCAAAGCTTAGTTTTCAGGTCGACTGGGTGTGGCCACATGTTGCTTCTCAGCTCACACAGAGAGGACAGTCTTGCAGGATATGCTCTGGTGTCTGTTCTGCCTGCTGACACTGGCAGAGAGCTGTTTGACTTATTCCTAGTCTGTATAAGTGTTTGTTGAGTCTGCAGTGTCCGGTGCGTAGTCGAAATATAATGACCTGGTCTGTTCTGCTTAGGTCTTTGAGGAGTCTTTTCCATAATCATATCCAGTGTTTGTCTTCCAGCCTACTGCAGATTTTCTCTGTATGAGGTTTTGACCTCTTGAAAAGACAAGGGTTGGTAAATTTGCTCTTTGGCACTTCCCTCCTTAGCTAAGACATCAGCACTCTCATTGCCTGCAATGCCACAGTGAGATGGAATCCACTGCAAGTGAATTTCTGCCTTTTCTTAAAGCTGAGCAAGTTCTCTTTGTAGTTTTTGTACTGTGCTGTCAGTGGATTTAGCCTCCAGGGCTTGTATAGCTGACAATGAGTCTGTAAGAAATACCATCTTGCTTGCAGCTGCTTGCAGCTTATTCATGTGCTGTGCTGCCATCAGAAGGGCTATGAGTTCTGCTTGTAGTTGGAACATATTCTTCCAGTAGGAGCGCTAGAGACACAGTGGT
Organism: Arion vulgaris; assembly: GCA_020796225.1. Lineage (NCBI taxonomy): Eukaryota > Metazoa > Mollusca > Gastropoda > Stylommatophora > Arionidae > Arion > Arion vulgaris. The sequence continues at coordinate 18,552,913 of CM036776.1, forward strand.
AGCATCTGGGTGCCTAATGTACACTCCTGCTCCACCATTCATGGTTGCCTCCATTGACGATCCATCTGTGTAAATTCTTATCCAGCTGTCTTCTGGAAACATGTAATGGAGATGTTCCATTGTAATTGCTTTTTCACTAGATTAGGCTCGGCATCTTTGCTTAATAATTTAGGGATGGAGGTTGAGAAGTTTAGTGGTACTGAGTCTGGTTCCCAGTGATCAAAAGCAATTCTTCAGGTATGGAATTATGATTTAGTAGTTCCAAGTATGACTTTCCTATTTCTTTGCTTTGTGGTTTAGACTTGTGCGCTTTAGTCTGTTCTTTGTTCTAGCCGCCATTTTTCATGCAGTGGATGGTGAGGCATTCTTTTGATCCTTTCAGTCTGTAGAATCACTTTTCTCCTTCTTCTGTCTTCCAAGGGCTGGATGTTGGCTGCCTTTTCCATTTCTACAATTGGTGTAGATTTCATGGCTCCCAAAATAGTACGCAGACACCTGTTTTGTGTTTTTTCCAGTATCGATTTGTTTGAATGGGCTGCTGATATCCATGTCGATGATGCATATTCGAGGGTCGGTCTAACTGCACCAGTGTACACCTGACTCAGGATTTGAATATCAGCTCCCCAGGTAGTTCCAGCCAGCTTCCGCATCACACTTTGTTCCTCATAGCCTTTCTGTTTGTTTCCATTATGTGATGTTTCCATGTCAGACGACTGTCAAGCTTAACTCCCAAAAGGTTGAGTATGGGAACGGGGAACGATATCATCGTTAAATTTCAGTCTGAAGTGTTCTTCCTTTGTTGACAATGAGAAAAGCGTTGCTATAGTTTTGCTCCGGTTTATTTCTAGACCCCATTTACTTGCCCACATTATGACGCTGTTCAGGCTGGCCTGGAGTTTAAAGATGGCATGACCCAGAAACTCGGAGGTGTACCACACAGCTAGATCATCAGCATGGAGAGAGTGTGATACATGTCTGGGCAGAGTTTGTGGCAGATCATTAATATATACCAGGAAAAGCAATGGGGACAGTATACTGCCCTGTGGGACTCCTGCTCTTAATTTGAATCTGGGACTGTGCACTCCATCCAATTTTACAGATGCTTGTCTATGGGTAAGAAAGTCTTTTATCCAATAGTACATTCTACCCGTATTCCACTGCGTAAGAGCTTGAGTAGCAAACCATCTTTCCAGACTTTGACATGTCGAAGAACACGGTGGGGGTTTTCTTCTTTTCTTGGAAGCCATTTTCTATGTCCTGTGTCAGGTATGCCACTTGGTCATCAGTGCTTCTATGCTGCCTGTAGCCTGTCTGGGCTGGATCCAGTTTATGGTTGGATTCTAAAACCACTGGAGTCTAGTGGTTATCACTCTCTCCAGCAGTTTTGCAGTGCAACTTAGCAAACTTGTAGGTCTGTAGCTCTGGATCCTTTTGTCTTTTCCACTTTGAAAATTGGGTGGATTGTGGCATTTTTCCAGATGTCTGGGACTCTCCCCTGTCTCCAACTATTGTTAAAATCTGGAGTAGAAGACTCTGTGCTATTGGACCTATTTGTTTGAGCATGTCGTTTGATACTCCATCTGGTCCGGGGCCTTTTTACGATTGAGCTTTTTCAGTGCTCTCTGCAGCTCAGTTAGTGTGATGTCTACCTCCATACAGGGTTCACTTGTTGCTTTTTTGAATGTAGCATTTATCTCACTTCTGACTTCTTTCCCTTGCTCCTGACTTATTGAGCATGAGCTTTCTTGCTTGTAACACTGGGCCATCAGGGTGGCTGCTCGCTTTCCTGTGAGAAGTTGTTCTCCTTGCTGGAGAACTGTTTTCCTCTAGATGGGTTGTCATCGTTCAGGGCTTTTGTAAGTCTCCACAACTTTTGAGTATCTTTTCCATGTTCAAAGAGGCTGTCTTTTCTTTCCAGGATTTTCTACACTGCTGGTTTCTTTCTCTAACATAAAGGGCCCTTGCTCTATTGTGTTGCATTACATTTGGTCCGTTGGTGCGAGTTCCATTGTATTTCTGGCACTGCAAAGCGAGCTATGGAGAACTTCCATCTCTGGTGTCCAATATGGCTTGTAGTTTTTCTCCTCCCTCTGGGTATAGCCTTTTTGCAGCATCTAAAATGGCTTTATTGAATGAACGTGCATCTCTGTCCACTTTTCCTGATTGATTAATTTCTTTACAGTACTTGTCTGCTAGTTCTTGGAATAGCTTCCAGTCTGCCTTTTGTAATTCCAACTAAGGGCAGAGTTTGTAAGTTCCTCCTTGTTAATGTTATTTATGAGGAGTTTCACTGGTCTATGGTCACTACCTCCAATCTGGTCGCAGACTTGCCTTTCGGTTATCCTGTGAATGTCGTCTGTAGCAAAGCCAGATCTGGGGTGTTGATGTGCGCCACCGTCGTGAGTAACATGTGTGAGGATCATCTGGGTGGTTGAGAATGGTGAGACTGTTGGTGATCAGCCATTCTTTAAGGCTTTCACCTCGAGGATCTATCGTGTCATAGCCCCAGCTTGGTGAGTGGCTGTTGAAGTCTCCTACTATAAGCAAGTTGTCATCTTGAACTTTGATAGCTTCCAGCTCAGTTTGAATGGAGGGTGGTGAGTATATATTGTATAGTGTCATCTTAGTGTTGTTGATAAGGAGTTGAACAGCCATGAATTCTGTGCTCATCTGATTGGACCTGTGAAGTTCAACTGCCGGTATGGAATTACGAACTAGTGTTACTACTCCACCCTTATGTCTATTTTCTCTATCCTGACGGAAGGTTTCAAATCCTCTAATGCTGAATCTATTTCCCGGATTAAGGTGCGTCTCTTTGATACAGCAGATGTCAATCTTTTCTGCTCGCAGACGTTCCTCTAGCTCTCGTTTTTGTTGGTTACCCCTTCTGCATTCCATTGCATAATTGTGAGGGTGAAAGTTTGTCCTTGCTGCCAGTAGTAATACCCTGTCCTCCCTGGCTTTGCAAGAATCAACAGGGCTGCCAGTAGCTAAGGGTGGACCCCTTCGAGGCAGGGGGTCCGGCCCCACAACCACCTGGCTGTTTCCCATGGTGGTGGCACCACAATTATATAAATATTTGCGCATGGCCATTTGAGTTGTTCGTATGTGTCGATTCCTCCCCCGCCAATAATGGCTGACACATTCCGTTTCTGAGGACATCTTTTTTGAGGTTGTTCTCTAGACAGTTGCAGTCCCCGCTGACGAGATCTGTCTTCCCGGGTTTGTCTGGAGTCGTCCTACTCTAGATGACTTCAGCCTTCTGTTGCCGGCTCACCAACCCAGGCTTTTTTGCAGGGTGTGCTCCCTGGACACTGTAGTTTAATCCTTATGCTTAAGGGAAAGTGTCATAGAAGTAGAAGACAAGACAAGAAAAGGATGTCCTCCTCAAGAGAGAGAGAGGACAAGTGCTATTTGTCCCATAGCTGGGGATGGGTTGGTTGCAGCCAGAGCATTTACCACTCGCCGGTGGGTTCTGCACTGTCACCTTATGAGGCCCCATCCTGCTCCCCGCCTTTGGTCTGGCCTTTCACCTTCAGTCTGTTCGGCTTGGTTAGACCTGCCAGGAGTTAGACTCTCGCCGACATAGCCTGAAGGATCCTAAAGGCACACAAACCCTCCAACCACGATAAGGTAGGCTAATATGGAGGGGACTGTGGTCTAATTTCCGTGAATATTTACCTATACCCGCCGGTCTTCTGTTATTGGTGGCCACGACATGTCCAACTTCCCCCTCTAGCACACTGTGGTTAGCTTCTGCTTCCATCTTTCCTTAATATTGAAATAGGGGTATGATGTTCCACTGTGTGAGAAGTATATTGTTAATTTTGCAATAAATTTGCATCCACCCATAAAAATCAAGTGCCATTACAAGAAAAGTGATGTGACTATATTTAAAACTGTAACAGTAATGAAATGTACTCTGCAATCGTGAAGATAGCACAGTTCTTCGTTGACTTGCCTGCAGACAATGTTTCAGTAGAAAGACTAGTTTCTTTAACCTATGTACAATGTATCAATGAGAGAAATCGTCTTAGTGTGAATTCAGTCTAGTCAATTTCACTTGTAAAGTTTAATTAAAAAAATTTCACATGCAGGCAATTTTATGGACGTTTGATGTTAAAATATTTTTTGGAAAAAGATCAAATCATCAGGAAAATATACTTGGAACACAAAATAAATGGAATTTAATGTTAAGAGAAGTGTCCTCATTTTGGAGGATGAAAATATATAGGAAGAAAGACATCCTACAAGACCTGCATATTGGAGGATGAAAATATGGTAATCCATATAGGAAGAAAGATATCTCTAAAGACCTGCATATTGGAAGAAAGATATTCCTACAAGACCTGCATATTGGAAGAAAGATATCCTACAAGACCTGCATATTGGAAGAAAGATATCCTACAAGACCTGCATATTGGAAGAAAGACATCCTACAAGACCTGCATATTGGAAGAAAGATATCAATACAAGCCTGCATATTGGAAGAAAGACATCTACAAGATCTGCATATTGGAAAAAGACATCTACAAGACTATATTGGAAGAAAGACATCCTTACAAGCCTGCATATTGGAAAGAAAGACATCCTACAAGATCTGCATATTGGAAGAAAGACATCCTACAAGACCTGCATATTGGAAGAAAGACATCCTACAAGACCTGCATATTGGAAGAAAGACATCCACAAGATCTTGCATATTGGAAGAAAGACCATCCTACAAGACCTGCATATTGGAAGAAAGATATCCTACAAGATCTGCATATTGGAAGAAAGACATCCTACAAGACCTGCATATTGGAAGAAAGACATCCTACAAGATCTGCATATTGGAAGAAAGACCATCCTACAAGACCTGCATATAGGATAGTATTGACTCATAAATAACATCATGTCCTGGAAGATGAAATATTTTGGCAACGTTAAACGTCACAGTGATTTGAAGAGAACAGTAATGGAAGGCATAGTTTCTGGATTACAAGGCAGGCGACGACAAAGATAAAGGTGGCAGCAGGACATCAAAGTTAACCTTGAACATGACGCTGGAGAAGAAGAAGGAAGAACTTGCTAGAGACAGAGAGTTTTTCAAGTGGGTTGTGATATAAGCGACCTTCCGCAAAGGACATGCTAATACATGTTAATATAAAATGTAATCTTCTTTGCGTTCGTTCTTTACGACCAATTTTAATCCTCTTTGTGATATGTTTGATCTTTGCCAAGAACGTGTATACGTTGCACATTGGTTGGTAGACCCCTAAACGCATAGACTTCACGTTTAGGACATGTGCATCCGATTTCAGCCAACCAAACCCCTTAGTCGCCTCTTACGACATGCGTGGTAGGTAACAGTGGTTCTTTCTTTACACCCCAAATTTGGGCTATGTAACCACTCGGGCGAAAATGGTAATGACATACTTTTAAAAAAAATTATTAATACGAGCACATTTGTGTTTTATTTCTTTGATTGGTAGGACTATCATTGCACTTCGGTGAGTAGCCGTGTGTGCTCCGATCCCTTTTTGCACAGGAAGATCGCAGCGACAGTGCACTAACTCGTTGCACCGGCGAGGGTTCTGTTGTATTAGAAAATGGAAAGTATTCTGAATGAATTTTATGGCAGCGGCTTTCCCTCCTGCTCTTCTCGATTTGACCGCCAGGCTTCTCATCCTGCTCTTCTCGATTTGGACTGCCAGGCTTTCATCCTGCTCTTCTCGACGGACTGCCAAGCTTCATCCTGCTCTTCTCGATTTGGACGCGGCTTTCCATCCTGCTCTTCGATTTGGACTGCCAGGCTTTCCATCCTGCTCTTCTCGAGTTTGGACTGCCAGACTTCCATCCTGCTCTTCTCGATTTGGACTGCCAGGCTTTCCATCCTGCTCTTCGATTTGGACTGCCAAGGCTTTCATCCGCTCTTCTCGATTTGGACTGCCAAGGCTTTCCATCCTGCTCTTCTCGATTTGGACTGCCAAGGCTTTCCATCCTGCTCTTCTCGATTTGGACTGCCAAGGCTTTCCATCCTGCTCTTCTCGATTTGGACTGCCAAGGCTTTCCATCCTGCTCTTCTCGATTTGGACTGCCAAGTGCTTTCCATCCTGCTCTTCTCGATTTGGACTGCAAGGCTTTCCATCCTGCTCTTCTCGATTTGACTGCCAAGGCTTTCCATCCTGCTCTTCTCGATTTGACTGCCAAGGCTTTCCATCCTGCTCTTCTCGATTTGGACTGCCAAGGCTTTCCATCCTGCTCTTCTCGATTTGGACTGCCAAGGCTTTCCATCCTGCTCTTCTCGATTTGGACTGCCAAGGCTTTCCATCCTGCTCTTCTCGATTTGGACTGCCAAGGCTTTCCATCCTGCTCTTCTCGATTTGACGCCAAGGCTTTCCATCCTGCTCTTCTCGATTTGGACTGCCAAGGCTTTCCATCCTGCTCTTCTCGATTTGGACTGCCAAGGCTTTCCATCCTGCTCTTCTCGATTTGGCTTCATCCTGTTTTCATAGCGCTTTCCATCCTGCTCTTCTCGATTTGGACTGCCAAGGCTTTCCATCCTGCTCTTCTCGATTTGGACTGCCAAGGCTTTCCATCCTGCTCTTCTCGATTTGGACTGCCAAGGCTTTCCATCCTGCTCTTCTCGATTTGGACTGCCAAGGCTTTCCATCCTGCTCTTCTCGATTTGGACTGCCAAGGCTTTCCATCCTGCTCTTCTCGATTTGGACTGCCAAGGCTCATGCTCTTCTCGATCGCCGCTCTTCCATCCTGCTCTTCTCGATTTGGACTGCCAAGGCTTTCCATCCTGCTCTTCTCGATTTGGACTGCCAAGGCTTTCCATCCTGCTCTTCTCGATTTGGACTGCCAAGGCTTTCCATCCTGCTCTTCTCGATTTGGACTGCCAAGGCTTTCCATCCTGCTCTTCTCGATTTGGACTGCCAAGGCTTTCCATCCTGCTCTTCTCGATTTGGACTGCCAAGGCTTTCCATCCTGCTCTTCTCGATTTGGACTGCCAAGGCTTTCCATCCTGCTCTTCTCGATTTGGACTGCCAAGGCTTTCCATCCTGCTCTTCTCATTTGACGCGCTTCCATCTCCTCGATTTGGACTGCCAAGGCTTTCCATCCTGCTCTTCTCGATTTGGACTGCCAAGGCTTTCCATCCTGCTCTTCTCGATTTGGACTGCCAAGGCTTTCCATCCTGCTCTTCTCGATTTGGACTGCCAAGGCTTTCCATCCTGCTCTTCTCGATTTGGACTGCCAAGGCTTTCCATCCTGCTCTTCTCGATTTGGACTGCCAAGGCTTTCCATCCTGCTCTTCTCGATTTGGACTGCCAAGGCTTTCCATCCTGCTCTTCTCGATTTGGACTGCCAAGGCTTTCCATCCTGCTCTTCTCGATTTGGACTGCCAAGGCTTTCCATCCTGCTCTTCTCGATTTGGACTGCCAAGGCTTTCCATCCTGCTCTTCTCGATTTGGACTGCCAAGGCTTCCATCCTGCTCTTCTCGATTTGGACTGCCAAGGCTTTCCATCCTGCTCTTCTCGATTTGGACTGCCAAGGCTTTCCATCCTGCTCTTCTCGATTTGGACTGCCAAGGCTTTCCATCCTGCTCTTCTCGATTTGGACTGCCAAGGCTTTCCATCCTGCTCTTCTCGATTTGGACTGCCAAGGCTTTCCATCCTGCTCTTCTCGATTTGGACTGCCAAGGCTTTCCATCCTGCTCTTCTCGATTTGGACTGCCAAGGCTTTCCATCCTGCTCTTCTCGATTTGGACTGCCAAGGCTTTCCATCCTGCTCTTCTCGATTTGGACTGCCAAGGCTTTCCATCCTGCTCTTCTCGATTTGGACTGCCAAGGCTTTCCATCCTGCTCTTCTCGATTTGGACTGCCAAGGCTTTCCATCCTGCTCTTCTCGATTTGGACTGCCAAGGCTTCCATCCTGCTCTTCTCGATTTGGACTGCCAAGGCTTTCCATCCTGCTCTTCTCGATTTGGACTGCAAGGCTCATCTGCCTTCTCGATTTGACTGAAGGCTTTCCATCCTGCTCTTCTCGATTTGGACTGCCAAGGCTTTCCATCCTGCTCTTCTCGATTTGGACTGCCAAGGCTTTCCATCCTGCTCTTCTCGATTTGGACTGCCAAGGCTTTCCATCCTGCTCTTCTCGATTTGGACTGCCAAGGCTTTCCATCCTGCTCTTCTCGATTTGGACTGCCAAGGCTTTCCATCCTGCTCTTCTCGATTTGGACTGCCAAGGCTTTCCATCCTGCTCTTCTCGATTTGGACTGCCAAGGCTTTCCATCCTGCTCTTCTCGATTTGACTGAGCTCATCCTGCTCTTCGATTGGACGCAAGGCTTTCCATCCTGCTCTTCTCGATTTGGACTGCCAAGGCTTTCCATCCTGCTCTTCTCGATTTGACTGCCAAGGTCATCGTTTCTCGATTTGACTGCCAAGGCTTTCCATCCTGCTCTTCTCGATTTGGACTGCCAAGGCTTTCCATCCTGCTCTTCTCCGATATTTGACTGCCAAGGCTTTCCATCCTGCTCTTCTCTGATTTGGACTGAACCCACGGTTCCTTTCCATCGATTTGCTGCCAAGCTTCCATCCGCCTTCCATTGGAACTGAAACGGGTTTTCGTGCTCACCACGGACAATGTTTTATCGTCCGTCTCCGATAGGACTAGGAACTCGATCTCGTCCACTCTGATATCAGGGGCTCTGGACAAATATTCCGATGGCTCCACGAAGAAACGAACTGAGTACCTTTGGAATGAGAGGAGAGCACGTAGCCTCTACGTCACAGAGACCTGTCATAGCTACGCCACAGAGACCTGTCATAGCTACACCACAGAGACCTGTCATAGCTACACCACAGAGACCTGTCATAGCTACGTCACAGAGACCTGTCATAGCTACACCACAGAGACCTGTCATAGCTACGTCACAGAGACCTGTCATAGCTACACCACAGAGACCTGTCATAGCTACGTCACAGAGACCTGTCATAGCTACACCACAGAGACCTGTCATAGCTACGTCACAGAGACCTGTCATAGCTACACCACAGAGACCTGTCATAGCTACAAAACAGAGACCTGTCATAGCTACACCACAGAGACCTGTCATAGCTACGTCACAGAGACCTGTCATAGCTGACTCGTATTAATACTGAAATGGTTCCTAAGATATATTTAAAATGTTGGAAATTGAGAGATTCATGAACACTAAAAGAACATTGTACAACACAGTCTTTCTCCCAACATTATGCTTTCAGGACCAAACATGGACGCTGACATCAAATGATAGAAGAAAACTAGTCACGACAGAGATGAAGTCTCTACGCAGAATGCTGGGAATAACAAGAAGAGACAGATTGAGAAATGAAGACATCAGAGAAAAAGTGGGTACAACATCAGTACTGGACTTCATCAAGAAACAACAAATTAAATAGTTCGGCTACGTAAACAGATTACCAACAGACAGTGCACATCAAAGAGCAATGTTGCTCCGGTACAATGGTTACAAAGCAAAAGGCCGGTCATGCAAAAGGTGGACCTCGGGGATAACAGAAGCGACGAAAGACACTATTTATGAAGTGCACACAAGGACTCGTTCTAGAAATCTCTTCTTATCCTGACGCTGTGAGGCAAAACAAGAGTGGAGAAAAGAAAGAAAAAGAAAGGAGGAGATTGAGAGATGGAAGACAAGACAAAGAGCAAGAGATTGAGAGATGGAAGACAAGACAAAGAGCAAGAGATTGAGAGATGGAAAACGTAGCGAAGGGCATGCGATTGAGAGATGGAAAACATAGCGAAGGGCATGCGATTGACAGATGAAAAACATAGCGAAGAGCATGCGATTGGCAGATGGAAGACAAAGCGAAGGGCAATAAATTAGACAGACTGCTGTAGCATATGCTAATTCGGGATTTCGTATCGCTATGAATCTATCTAGACACTTATTCTATACTGGAGCAGACTGACAGTTAAATGTGGTAATCGTGCAGTATTGATTCTTCCTGCGTAGTTATCAACTGAATTGGTATGCATTTTTTTAATGTTTTGTTTTCCTTGTCAAATGTGATATTTCTGGCGTGACATTTTGAATGTTTATTGAGACTTGTCTGTTCTAATCGTTAACGACCGTGTTACTATCAGGATGTTTTCACAAGATCAAAGCCGTTTCTTCAAGTATGTTGACAGATTTGGAAGCATGCAAGTTGTTGTGGTATGCGCTGAGGAAATTTCAGAAGTTCTTAAATTCACTTAATTAAGACAGCAAAACATCCATTACAGACGTGTACAAAGATAGGTATGCATCCATTAGCGACAGGTAAAATGTTAGGTAAGCATCCATTAGCGACAGGTAAAATGTTAGGTGAGCATCTATTAGCGACAGATAAAAATATAGGTAAGTCTCCATTAGCGACAGGTAAAAAGAGAGATAGTCATTCACTACAGACATGTAGAAAGATTGGTAGGCATACATTAGCAACAGGTAAAACTTAAGGTAGAAAGACATAAATATAAGAAGAGGTGTAATCCCTGCAGACAAGACTAGACCGTGACCCCTGGCAATATAAGGCAAACTAGCTCAGAGAGGAAAACCAAAATTCCTGTTTATTGGGTGCTGGTTTTTATAAGTATTTGATAGAACACTGTGAAGTTTTCTGCAATTTGACACATTTCTACTAGTCCATGGTAATTTATTCATGAAAATTGTTAATAATAATGATATTCCCTTGTGTTAAACTTAATTTGTTACATAATATAACTTTGATTTTCGGTGGAGAGAGGGAGTTGAAGGAATGTGGCCTGACGTTGGAAACGGTTGGTAGAAAGACAACAGAACGGCAACAGTGGAAGTCTCTTGTGGAAGTCTTATATGTCAATGGGGACACGAGGAAGATATGGAGATAACCTTGATTGTGCATGTTGTGTTGTTGTGCATGTTGTGTTGTGTTGTGCATGTTGTGTTGTTGTGCATGTTGTGTTGTGTTGTGCATGTTGTGTTGTTGTGCATGTTGTGTTGTGTTGTGTTGTTGTGTTGTGTTGTGTTGTTTTTACAACAAATTTGTCTTTATCTAACAATACTGGAATGGGAGGTCATGCGACAGTTATGGTCTTATTTTTCTATAATTTTTATCTGAGCCCGCTGGCCTTATGTTATCGGTGGCCATGACTAGACGTAAGTAGACGGGAAAAAACTCAGACAAAGATACACGGAGAGATGTTGACAGGCACTCAGAGAAGCAGGCAGTCAAGAATAGGTCTAGATAGACAGAAAATCAAATAGACTTTAGAACAGAAGAATAGCCAATTTTATAATACAGGTAATTCACCCGTATGTTACCGGGGCTCGCAGAGGGAGCAACGTTTGGTGGCAATGTGACCTGCAAAGCATATCGTAAGAGGCGACTGAGGTAAGGGCCTAGGGAAGCTACCCAGGTAAATAAAAAGTGTTGCATAAATCGGATGTGTTGGCATACTTTATTAGCATAACGGGTACATCGCTCTTAGGCTAAGATCACATACACATCACAAAGAGTGGTTAACAAGTGGTCGATGTGGAGCGTAAGAAGAAGAAGAAGATAATACAGAGAGAGAGAGAGAGAGAGAGAGAGACAGAGAGAGAGAGAGAAAGAATAAAGAAGCTAATTTTAGAGGCTTACACTGGCCTAATCCTATTTATGGCCACTCTTACAAAAGAACACATTAAATGCCAGATTTTTTTAGAGGAGCTTTCATACGAGTAGAAACATTGTTTAAATATGTTGGCCATTTTCACAACAGAAGATGGAAAACGAATAACATACATTCTTTTATGCATAAAGTCTTTTGAGAAGAGACATATGTATGAGCTTATGTATTATGTATTATTAAGGCGGGAGACCTACCCAGAACAATGGTTGTCTATTTAAAAATTCACAGAAAATAAACTAACAAATATACTGTCTTACAATTTGGCCACATGTTGCAAAAGACAGTGTTTTTATGATAAACAACGTTTAGTGTGTATGCGCGTAATTAGTTATTTAAAAGAATAATTAATTTTTTCTTGCAACATATGCACATATAGATTGCAAGGCATGAGAAGAGAAAGTATTAAGAAGCATAGGAATGTAATACGTTGAGCCCACGTGGTCGCAAGGTACCATACAACGAAATCAACCGATTCTCCAGAGCAAATCGACTGCGATCATCCGAGGAACATGATCGGATGGCTGTGACCTGGACATCGTGAGCTCCTAAATGGCCAGTATCATTGAAATGGGTGGCTACAGGGGTCACAGAGCATTGTCGTATGTCGCGCAAGTGCAAGTGTTGGGCGAATCGGTCACTGAACCTCTTGCCTGTCTCGCCGATATAAGCCTTGTTACACCGCTTACAGATAATAGCATATATAAGATTACGGGACTCGCATGTGAAACCATCTTCAATAACAAACGTGGCTAAAGGAAAAGATAAAGTACGCGTCTATATCACATAAGCCCACGTATTGCAACACCGACGGCCACACTGGACAGTGTCAAAAGGAGTCTGGATATTGGACTTAAGGCGACTATGTACCAACAGATCCCTAAGACGTCTGTCCCGTCTGTAAGCCACCAAAGGATTGTTGGGGAAGACTGAACGGGTCTCAGGATCTGACCTAAGAATAGACAGATGACGGAATCAAATATTTTTCACCAGTGAGCTATGAGAGTGGAAAGTTAAGATAAGTTTCACCATGTCAGATTTGGCAGTCCTATGCTGGTTGGTAAGGGCCTGCTGGCGAGTAATTTTCTGAACTCGATGTATAGCATATACAAGCACCTTCTCCGGGTATAGGTGCTTGCGGAAGAAATCAAAATTCACTGCACAACGACTTTAAAAACACACTGTATAATAGTACGGTCAGTCGCTGGACGCTGTTGGAGATATTGCGAAGGAGATCGGAACACCTATGGACATGTCTGGAGTGTAATGAAGATATTCCAAACTGAAACTGAAACTGTATAATATAGATTCCTTGCAAAAAAAGTAATTGTTCAAGATCGCTATTCCCCTTAAAGCAATTAAATTAATCGTATAAACAATGAAGAATTCGTGATGTGACGTAAAACGTGACGTTGTACGCAGTCTTATTAAAAGTGGCAAAGTGAAGACACAAAAATTCAAACAGGAAATATAGATTTCTTGAGCCTTGCGCATTGACACTTTTGAAATCGATAGAAATTAAATCTCACAGAAACCTTCCCGCCCGTGTGCTGCCGGGGCCCGCAAGGAGCAAAGAGTAGCGGCACTGCGACCTACAAGGCATGTCGTAAGAGGCGACTAAGGTGGGGTTTGGCGTAGGGCTGGCTACCCTATCCAGTAGAAAATTTTAGCCACAAAATCCAACCAACCATGAACAAGTCACATAAAATAAAATAAAAACTGTGCCAACCAAGAGGAAAGGAAGCTCTTCTAGAAGAGGTATGAAGCGATGCAGAGAAAGCCGCAAGGAGTCTACAACGCAGATTATCTTCCTTTCACCTAGGAAAAGCTCCAGAATTGGCACCTGGAATGTTAGAAGTATGTATGAAATGGGAAAGACAGCACAGGTTGTAAATGAGATGAAATTTCACGGGATTGGCATCTTGGGATTATGTGAAACTAGGTGGAATGGTGCAGGCAAACAACGTCTAAACACAGGAGAAACAATGCTGTTCTCAGGCCATATGGAAGAAAATGCCCCCATAGTGAAGGAGTGGCTTTAATGCTATCTAAAGAAGCGGAGAAGGCACTAATAAAATGGGAAGCAGTGAGTCCTAGGATAATCACAGCAACATTCAGAACCACCAAAAGAAAGTATTCTTGAATGTGACCCAGTGTTATGCACCTACCAATGATAAAGAGGAAAAAGTAAAAGAGGAATTTTATATAAAACTTCAAAATACTATAGGTAATCAGAGAAATGGGAACATCAAAATTCTGATGGGCGACCTCAATGCCAAAATAGGTTCAGACAACATAGGCTACGAGGAGATCATGGGGAAACACGGACTAGGAATAATGAACGAAAATGGAGAACTATTCACTAATTTCTGTGCAGCGAATCAATATGTCATAGGTGGAAGTGTCTTTCCACATAAAAGAATACATAAAGCAACATGGGTATCACCAGATCACAGAACAGAAAATCAAATTGACCACATATGCATAAACAAGAAATTCAGGTCATCTCTACAAGATGTAAGGGTTCTAAGGGGGCAGATGTAGATTCGGATCACCATTTGTTGATAAGTAAAATTAAACTGAAGCTTAAGCGATACATAACATCCCATGAACATAGACACCAATATAATGTAGGATACCTCAGAAGTCAAGAAACAAAGGAACAGTTCACGGTCACAGTCTCTAATAAGTATGAGGTTTTGCGGCAATTAGAAGATGAGGTGAGTGGGAAGAATGCTGGCAGCAAGCCAAAAATATTTGGAATGAAACATGCACAGAGGTATTAGGAAAGAAGGAGCGGAATCATAAGGCATGGATAACTCCAGAAACTCTCAAGGAAATAGAAGAAAGGAAAAGAGGAAAGCAGATTTAAATAATAGCAAAACTAGAACTGCCAAAGCCATAGCCCAGGAAAAGTACACAGAAGCTAGCAAGAAAGTGAAGAAACAAATAAAGTTAGATAAAAGACAATACGTAGAAGATCTAGCAAGAGAAGCAGAGGTAGCTGCAGGAAAAGGAAACCTTAGGGATCTTTACAACATCACTAGAAAGCTAGCAGGAAAATACAGACCATCAAATGGGTTGATCAAAAATAGTAGTGGGGAAACTATCACTAATGTTAGAGACCAAATGGAAAGATGGATGGAATACTTCAAGGAACTCCTGAACAGACCAGCACCTGCAAACCCCCCCAGATATCCAACCGGCAGAGATTGACTTGGACATCAACTGTGAGAAACCATCCAAGGAGGAGATTAGTAAAGCCATTAAACTTTTAAAAGATGGGAAAGCGGCCGGTCCAGATGGTATTCCAGCGGAGGCGGTTAAAGCCAACATAAACACATCCACAGAAATACTGTATAAATTATTTAGCAGAATCTGGGAGACCGAAGAAATACCAGCAAACTGGAGAGAAGGATACCTGGTGAAGCTACCAAAGAAAGGGGACCTTCAGAAGTGTGAAAACTATAGGGAATAATGCTGTTGTCAGTACCTGGGAAAATACTAAGCAGAGTCATCCTGGAGAGATTGAGAGAGGCCATCGATATAAAGCTAAGAGATGAACAGGCAGGCTTCCGACCAAATAGATCCTGTGCTGACCAGATAGCCACATTACGTATAATAATAGAGCAAAGTATTGAATGGAAATCCCCACTTTATATCGGATTTGTTGATTATGAGAAGGCTTTTGACAGTATTGATAAGGAAACCCTTTGGAAATTAATGAGGCATTATGGAATCCCACAGAAAATTATTAACCTAATAAAAGCAACATATACAGATATGAAATGTAGAGTTCTTCATGAAGGTAAACTAACAGATACTTTTGGAATAGAAACAGGAGTGCGTCAGGGATGTCTTCTATCACCTTTGTTGTTCTTACTGACAATAGACTGGATTATGAAGACCACAGTAACTAACACCAGAAATGGAATCCAATGGACTCTGACAGAGCAACTAGATGATCTGGACTTCGCTGATGATATAGCCCTTCTGTCACATACACGAAATCAGATGCAGGATAAGCTAAACACATTGAATCAAAGGTCCCAGCAACTAGGGCTGAACATTCATAAGGGAAAGACAAAGATATTGAGAATTAACCAAGCAACGACAACTCGATCTCCCTGGGGAAATCCCACTTCAAGAGGTAGAATCATACACATATTTGGGCAGCAACGTAGACAAAGAGGGTGGAACAGATAGAGATGTTAAAATAAGAATACAGAAGGCAAGAGGAGCTTTCATTGCACTGCGAAACATTTGGAAGTCCAAAGAAATCAAATCTAGAACAAAAATACGGATATTTAACTCTAATGTTAAAGCAGTTCTACTGTATGGGTCAGAAACATGGAGAACAACTAAAACAATAGCGCATAAATTGCAAACATTCATCAACTGGTGTCTGCGCAGAATAGAGGGAATAAGATGGTATGATAGGGTCACAAATGAGGAACTTATGGAGAGAACAAGACAGATTCCAGTGAACGAACAGGTTAAAAAAGACGCTGGCGCTGGATAGGACACACTTTGCGAAAACCGGAGGGAATATAACAAGAAGGGTCCTTGCCTGGAACCCGCAGGGGCAGCGAAAGAAGGGGAGGCCGAGAAATACATGGAGACGAGATTTGGAGGCGGAGATCAACAATATAAAGAAGAGCTGGAGGGAGCTGCAGGAGATAGCTAGAGATAGGAAGACTTGGCATGAGTTGGTTGAGGGCCTATGCCCCAACCGGGTAAAAAGGCAAAGAGAGAGAGAAGAGAGAAACCTTCTAAAATTAACCTTATAAATGGGTGTTACTTGTTAACGTAAGTATCGTTTGGTTGGAACATGGTTAACTAAACATGTTAACCAATATTTAGTTACTTCTACTTCGTCCTATTTCTACTTCTTTGCCAGCACTATTTTGATGATTATTATACCGTCAGACGCGTTCTTATGATGAAATCGACTCAGTCGACTGTTGTCTCAAGCTCATCTCTGGTGCCATGTAGTTTTGAATGTAGTGTAGGGTTGTAGGGCCAGCATTCATTTCTAGGAAGACATACGGGGACAGTCTTGCGTTCTTATGATCTTCTTCTTCTTATTTGCGTTCGTTCTTTACGACCAATTGTAATCACTCTTTGTGATATGTTTGATCTTTGCCAAGAACATGTATACGTTGCACATTGGTTTGGTAGGCCCTAAACGCATATACTTCTACACGTTTAGGACACGTGCATCCGATTTCAGTCACACCTCCTTAATCGCCTCTTACGACATGCATGGCAGGTAACAGTGGTTCTATTCTTTACACCCCAAATATGGGCCCCGGTAACCACGGGCGATTCTAACTAGATTCTTATGATGAAGTCGACTGTTGTCTGGAGCTCATCTCTGGTGCCATGTAGTTTTGATGATTATACCGTTAGACGCGTTCTTATGATGAAGTCGACTGTTGTCTGGAGCTCATCTCTGGTGCCATGTAGTTTTGATGATTATACCGTTAGACGCGTTCTTATGATGAAGTCGACTGTTGTCTGGAGCTCATCTCTAGTGCCATGTAGTTTTGATTATTATACCGTTAGACGCGTTCTTATGATGAAGTCGACTGTTGTCTGGAGCTCATCTCTGGTGCCATGTAGTTTTGATGATTATACCGTTAGACGCGTTCTTATGATGAAGTCGACTGTTGTATGGAGCTCATCTCTGGTGCCATGTAGTTTTGATGATTATACCGTTAGACGCGTTCTTATGATGAAGTCGACTGTTGTCTGGAGCTCATCTCTGGTGCCATGTAGTTTTGATGATTATACCGTTAGACGCGTTCTTATGATGAAGTCGACTGTTGTCTGGAGCTCATCTCTGGTGCCATGTAGTTTTGATGATTATACCGTTAGACGCGTTCTTATGATGAAGTCGACTGTTGTCTGGAGCTCATCTCTGGTGCCACGTAGTTTTGAATGTAGTATTGTGTTGTAGGGCCAGCATTCCTTTCTAGGGAGGACATACAGGGACAGTCTTGCAGGATATATTATGTGGTTTGATCTTGAACGCTCTGTCTGCCACTTTAATACCTGCTTTGTGATTCTTTGATCATTTCTTCTCAGAGTATGTCCAACATATCTTCATCTTCTCTTTCTCAAAACAATTATTACTAGTGGTTGATCAGACATTTCTTCTCAGAGTATGTCCAACATATCTTCATCTTTTCTTTCTCAAAACAATTGCTACTAGTGGTTGATTAGACATTTCTTTTCAGAGTATGTTCAACATATCTCCACTTTCTCTTTCTCAAAACAATTGCTACTAGTGGTTGATCCGTCTCCTATTTTGGTGCCTACTATGAGATTTGTTGATAATTTCTTCTCAGAGTATGTTCAACATATCTCCATCTTCTCTTTCTCTTAACAGTTGTTACTAGTGGTCGACCAGGCATTTCTTCTCAGAGTATGCCCAACATATCTCTATATTCTCATTCTTATAACAGTCGTTACTAGTGGTTGACCAGACATTTCTTCTCAGATAATGTCAAACATATCTCTATCTTCTCTTTCTTATAACAGTTGTCACTAGTGGTTGACCAGACATTTCTATGATTTCATCCCTAACTCTGAATTCGTCCCATTTTATTTTCAAAATTAACTTGACATGGCTAAATCAAGATTTGTATTTTCTTATCCGAATAAGACTGTCCATTATCAAATCTGACATTTGAGATGACAAATCAATAAGTCAAAGTGACATACCTCGGATAAGAAAGTTGCACACATTCTGAAATCATTATACAGACCTTACCAATTATTTGTAAATTTGTGATTTGTGTCGTTGTCAAGGTACGGAGATCTTTCAATGTAAAAGTTGAACTTTTTTTAATGATTCGTATCTAGGCAACTTCAAAGTTGGCTCTGATGTTCTGCTAACAAGAAAATGAATGCTTAAATCAAAATTCTTAATGCTAAAATCTGCAAAATGTATTTTTTTTAAACAACAGAAGAGAAATCAGATTTCTGCGAGGAATCCAGCCTCCAATATGTGGGTCATATTGTTGATTGCCCTTATTTTCAAATCTGGATATTTCAAAACAATGCGAGGTCGACGCAGTTTTTGTATTTATAAAGAATATTACAAGAAGGTTATTGGTTGTTGGTTACTGAACTGACGTCACATCACTCCGGACAGACTCATAGGTGCTCAATCTCCCACAGCAGATGTTGAAGGATGTGCATTCTAGTGCTTCCTGTTGCTCGCTGGTTAAATACATTCCTCTCTCCGCCCTTCATGCATTCAGCGCTACTTGAACAACGTATAATTGCAAACTCCATATATAGCTCTATTGATCAACGTTCAGTTTAGTGTCTTCATCCAACAGTAGGTCGCAAAGATAGTGTCTTCATCGAACAGTGGGTCGCAAAGATAGTGTCTTCATCCAACAGTAGGTCGCAAAGATAGTGTCTTCATCGAACAGTGGGTCGCAAAGATAGTGTCTTCATCCAACAGTAGGTCGCAAAGATAGTGTCTTCATCCAACAGTAGGTCGCAAAGATAGTGTCTTCATCCAACAGTAGGTCGCAAAGATAGTGTCTTGATCCAACAGTAGGTGGCAAAGATAGTGTCTTCATCCAACAGTAGGTGGCAAAGATAGTGTCTTCATCCAACAGTAGGTGGCAAAGATAGTGTCTTCATCCAACAGTGGGTTGCAAAGATAGTGTCTTCATCCAACAGTAGGTCGCAAAGAGACCGAATAACATCCCTTTTATCAATCGTAAGCTCCACAACAATCGATGCCTTCGATGAAAGTCTGTCCGCTACCGCGAGCACCTGCATGCGACAGTAGATCCACGTGAGTCTCTGGAGGTTCGAAATCTTCTTACTATAAGATGAGAACAATGAATTTTTTAAGAACCCCAGAGGAAGCAACAGAAACAATGAATATGATCAATACATAGACAGTGTACAAGTATTAGAAGCTTTCGAGAAAACAAATGACCAAACACAGGATTCAAAACCAATTACTATTATTTCTTACGGCACCCATTGACTAACCTAGCAAATGCCAGAGTTCTTTTCTTTTTCCGATCCAGAAGCACTTGAGCTTTCAGCTCTTCGGCTCGGGTGCCATGGACATCGTAACCCTTCGGTTCGGTTCCACAAGCACCGTAAATCTGGAGAACCTGTGGCTTTTATGCCAGCCAACGGAATTGAACCGCACTCGCAGGGGGTTTATCACCCGTCGTCCTACGTGTTACGAACATGCTGTGCAGGCGGGCAAACATCTGCAATAATAGCAAACACCAAAGACAGAGATTTGTGGATATCCATGTTGGCCTACGCCAGCGGGCACGGCACCAGATGATGATGAACTGAAACAAACTTGACTATTCTACACACATGTTCAAATCATCTCCTTTCATCAAATCATCAGTATTCTTATCAGATGATAAGAACGAGCGCAAGAAAGAAGAAGAAGAAGACATTTCCCATATGAAGCAATCAATTTATTATTTTTTTTTATCCTTTATCTAAATGTAAGTGAAATCGAGTTCCTAGTCCTATCAGAGACGAACGATAAAACGCAGGTCTGGTGTTCAAGTTAAGCACACAAATGAACCCCCAGTAGATACAAATTGATAAGAGTGGCGGCAAAGCAGATGTCCAAACAAAATTCCTTCAAAATTTCAGAACAGACTTCCACATTTTTACAATTCTAAACATTACACCGGTGCTCTCGCCGGTGCTATAGCATTCGTGCACTATAGTTGAAGTATTCATGTCTAAATAATAGATCACAGCACATATGGTTAGTCACCGAAGTGAAATGATTATGGTTCTATCAATCAAACAATCAAGAAATCTTCTTCTTCTTCTTTGCGTTCGTTCTTTGCGACCAATTTTAATCACTCTTTGATATATTTGATCTTTGTCAAAAAACGTGTATACGTTGCACAATGATCTGGTAGACCCCTAAACGCATAGACCTCTACACGCTTAGGACACATGCATCCGATTTCAGCCAAATCTTCTTAGTCGCCTCTTACGAAATGCTTGGCAGGTAACAGTGGTTTTATTCTTTATACCCCACATTTGGGCCCCGGTAACCACTCGGGCGAATCAAGAAATCAATATATAAATCAATCATTCATTCGATATATCAATCAATTCTTCAGTCTATTTAATCAACTAACTAATCACTCAATAATTAAATATTGGTTATTGGTTACTAAACTACGTCATTGCACTCAGGGCAGACCCATAGGTGCTCAGTCTCCCCAACAGATATCGAAGAGTGTGCATACTGATGGTTTCCGTGACTCGTTGATTAAATACACCTTTCACCCTGCCCTCAGGCAATACTTGTTCGACTTGTACAGCGGATAACTCCAAACTGCCTAAATCGCTTGATCGATTCAACATCTATTTTAGTGTCCCCATCCAAGAGACAATCACGAAGAGATATAATTAAATAAATCAATCAATATATCAATCAACCAACCAACCAATATTTCATTTATTACATCAATCAATAAATCAACCAATCAATCAATCAATCATTCAATATACCAATCAATCAAGTAGCCAACTAGTGTAGGCACACTGATCTACCCCAGAGATTATATATCTCACAATACGCCCATGGATACAATCCCATGACATTTTAGTTTAAGAATCCCAGCCTCTCTGGATCTGTTTGAAACGTTAGCAGAAGAGAAACTAATGGGTTGAAATAGAGAGAACGGAAGGGAGATAATATTAGAAAGACACAAGACTCGCTTTGTTTCATTTTATGTTTTCTGATTCCCTCCCCCTTTTCGATGTTGTCGTCGAATAGTAGTGGGCGATATCTGTCCTGTGCAGGCGACACATCATGTGTGTAGATTTCTAGGTCAAATGTCACCAGACCGGACATAACTGCATTCACGGAATACTAATCGACAAGAATTTTGTATGTAAACTGATTGTTTAAATCGAAAGTTCCAACAACAGATCCTTTTCTCCGTAGCTTCCGCAGTTCTTGGGAATGTGTTGTAAGTAATAGAGAAGGCTACTTTGGCTAAGATCAAAGTGTAGTGACCACTGCCAAAGTATGAACGTTCTCAAAAAACGCCAAATACCACAATTAAACTCACTTAAACAAACTCTGAGCAGCTCTTATTTGAAAGAACGACGAGACTCAGTATTTACACGTTCATCAGTGTTGTGGCACTTCCGGGTAGGGCCCAATTAAAACAAAAACTGTATTAACTAAGAGAGCGATTGTACACGACCACTATCAGAGTATGTTTGGTTTGGTGAGTAAGACTTCTAAGTAAATCAGAACAAATCTCTAGCCACTTTATCCAATTTCTAACCACTTCGTCAAGTCTCTAATTATTTCCTAAACCATGTATCGCCAACCACTTGACCCAATCTATAATATCTTTTTTGGTACAATTTCTAACCACTTGACGTGATCTCTAACCACTTGACCTGATCTGTAAACACTTGACCTGATCTCTAACCACTTGACCTGATCTGTAAACACTTGACATGATCTCTAACCACTTGGCCTGATGTCTAACCACTTGACCTGATCTCTAACCACTTGACATGATCTCTAATCACTTGACCTGATCTGTAAACACTTGACCTGATCTCTAACCACTTGACCTGATCTCTAACCACTTGACCTGATCTCTAACCACTTGACCTGATCTCTAACCACTTGACTTGATCTCTAACCACTTGACCTGATCTCTAACCACTTTACTTGATCTCTAACCACTTGACCTGATCTCTAACCACTTGGCCCGATGTCTAACCACTTGACCTGATCTCTAACCACTTGACATGATCTCTAATCACTTGACCTGATCTGTAAACACTTGACTTGATCTCTAACTACTTTACTTGATCTCTAACCACTTGACCTGATCTCTAACCACTTGACCTGATCTCTAACCACTTGACCTGATCTCTAACCACTTGACCTGATCTCTAACCACTTGACCTGATCTCTAACCACTTGACTTGATCTCTAACCACTTGACCTGATCTCTAACCACTTGGCCTGATGTCTAACCACTTGACCTGATCTCTAACCACTTGACATGATCTCTAATCACTTGACCTGATCTGTAAACACTTGACTTGATTTCTAACCACTTGACTTGATCTCTAACCACTTTACTTGATCTCTAACCACTTGACCTGATCTCTAACCACTTTACTTGATCTCTAACCACTTTACTTGATCTCTAACCACTTGACTTGATCTCTAACCACTTGACCTGATCTCTAACCACTTTACTTGATCTCTAACCACTTGACCTGATCTCTAATCACTTGACCTGATCTGTAAACACTGACCTGATCTCTAACCACTTGACCTGATCTCTAACCACTTGACCTGATCTCTAACCACTTGACTTGATCTCTAACCACTTGACCTGATCTCTAACCACTTGGCCTGATGTCTAACCACTTGACCTGATCTCTAACCACTTGACATGATCTCTAATCACTTGACCTGATCTGTAAACACTTGACTTGATCTCTAACCACTTGACTTGATCTCTAACCACTTGACCTGATCTCTAACCACTTGACCTGATCTCTAACCACTTGACCTGATCTCTAGCTACTTGACTTGATCTCTAACCACTTGACCTGATCTCTAACCACTTAAGCTGATCTCTAACCACTTTACTTGATCTCTAACCACTTGACTTGATCTCTAACCACTTGACTTGATCTCTAACCACTTGACTTGATCTCTAACCACTTGACCTGATCTCTAACCACTTTACTTGATCTCTAACCACTTGACCTGATCTCTAATCACTTGACCTGATCTGTAAACACTTGACCTGATCCTAACCACTTGACCTGATCTCTAACCACTTGACCTGATCTCTAACCACTTGACCTGATCTCTAACCACTTGACCTGATCTCTAAACTACTTGACTTGATCTCTAACCACTTGACCTTATCTCTAACCACTTGATCCAATCTCTAACCACTTGATTCAATATCTAACCACATGGTCCAATCTCTAACCATCATACCTCATCTGCAATCTTCTACCAGTTTCACTTTTACAAGTCTATACAATCTTATTGTTGACACCCGAGCTTGAAATTGATAATTAATTGGATCCCTTGATCAAACATCGTAAAAAATAAATCAACGTCATTATTATATTTATTTTGTTCGTTGTTTAATACACAATCCAAATTTGTCCCTGTCCAATTTTTCAGTTTGGAAAAATTGAAGAATTTTTATTAAATTGTTTGTCTCGTAAATTTTCATTTGACTTCGAATTTTTTAGAAAATTGTTATTCGAGATAGAAAACTTGTGTACATATAACTAGTGAAACATAGAAAACTTGTGTACATAGTGAAACATATAAAAACAAAGTAATGTAGTTTGACCAAATATAAAAACAATAACAATTCACTGCAACGTTTCGACCAAAGACCGTTATCAAGCAAAGGATAAAAAGAGAGGTGAAGAATTTCACTTCTCACACAGAACACAAGTTCCTAACGGCCCTAAAATGAAAATCTGTGACTAAAAACGAAAAAAAAAAAATGAAATAGAATTGTGTACGAAGTTTGAAGTAATGTGGGATCTATATCTTAAGTGTGAGCGTCTGTAGCTTGTAGTAAGCTCGATCACCACACAAGCTTACCTGGTTCAAACTCAGCGGCAGGCAATTTGAAAGCAAATAGTTTCCGTGGGAATTTTACGAAAGGTAAAAATAGATCCCACCGTTCAGAAAGCAATGGCAAACTACAGAACGTATAAGTGGTGCCTAGAATATCAACGACTAGTTTACTGTGGTTGATGACTACGTCCTGTAAAAGATATGCCACGATTTTTCATATGGGTTTTATTTCACTGTATGTGTGTACACGTGTATATCAGATCCAGATGTTTCATCTGCTACTGTATAACAATACACCTGTGTGTTACCGGGGCTGGCAATGGAAGAAAATAATAACACTGCGAACTACAAGGTATGTCGTAAGAGAATGGATCCTAACAGATGGTAGCATGATGATCTATCTCAACGTTATCATTACTCTTGGAAGAGAATGTAGAGATTGGGACTACATGAAGGCTGATCTCGCAGTTAAGCAGCTGATAGAAGATAATGCAAGGGATGATGATGTTGTTGTATATACCGATGGGTCGGTTCAACGTGGTGAGAAATCCTGGTGGGGTTTCTTGGCTAATGTGCATGGTAAGGTTGTTGCAGAGCGAAGTGTGGCATACAGGACAACTACTTCTAGTATGAGGATGGAGGTTGAGGCCGTTACTGCTGCCCTCCATTGGATTTCTGGGACTTCATTTACTGGGGCAGTTGTTGTATCTGACTCTCAGTCGATGCTTCACAAGATCCAGAAGGGCAGGTTTCGGTATGAGTGGATGTCGTCTATAGAAGTTTCTAACCTCCAGCGGCTTACGTGGATATACTGTCCTGGGCATTCGGGTGTTTACGGTAATGAGAGAGCGGACATGCTTGCATCAATAGCATCGATTGTTGGGGAGTTGAAGATGGATAAGGGGATATTCTTCGGTCTCTTCACGACTCACTGTTGGATGAGGACACTAAAATCGATGTTGAATCGATCAACGGATTTAAGCAGTTTGGAGTTACCCGTTGTTCAAGTCGAACTGGATGCCTGAGAGGCAGAGTGAGAGGTGTGTTTAATCAGCGAGCCACAGGAACCATCAGTATGCATACTCTTCGATATCTGTTGGGGAGACTGAGCACCTATGGGTCTGCCCGGAGTGCAATGACGTCAGTTTAGTAACCAATAATCAATAACCAATTCTCTATGTAATTCAAGCACGATTTTGTACCATGTGCGTTAAGTTGGGAATATGGTTATAGAAACGTATAAAAAGTCTAGTTTGATAATTTTTCCCTCTTCGTATCCATGAAAGCCACCTTTTTGCAAAATTTCTAGTTCGTAGGATGTCCAGATATCTCCAAACAATTGGGACAGACATACAGTTCCATTGATCTTTGTCTTATATATATAAGATAGGTAGGTATGTGTACATATAGACGTATGTACACATACAAGCTTATGTACATGGATATTGTCTTTTTATGTACGAGTTATGTACTTATGATGTTGCCCGGTGTCGTGGTTTTCTGTTTTTCTCTTGCCCTGCTCTAGTGGTTTGGTGATAGTTATATTTGCTTGTGACAGGATTCTGCTAGGTCACCTAACCATCTTTTTCGTGGTCTTCCTCTCGCCTTCTTTCCTGTTTTTCTGTTAACAACAACTGGCTGATACTACAAATAAGAATGAGAAAATTGATGTATTTTGGACATATAAAAAGACACGAGTGGTTGGAAAAGACCATCATGGAAGGAGGCATACCGGCAAATTGAAGAGAAAGACCACAGAGAAGATGGATTCAGAATGTAACTGATGGTTTGAACATGACAGCTGCAGAGGCGGGACATCTGGCATATGTGAGAGAATTTCCGAAGGACTGTTACTGTGGCAAAATAGAATTAGAACAATAGAATTAGAATAATAGAATTAGAACAATAGAATTAGAAACAGAAAATAGAAAAACAGAGAGCAAGAATAAATGATGTTTAATGAAACAGTAGTAAGGGGAATAAGCAATAATTAGAAACATTTAAAAGTAAATATCTTTCTAGTCTGTGATCCGTTTGGCGCTTGGAGCAACAACGTATGTGGGACATTTTTCTCTGTTCTTGACTGTCCTCTGTATTGTGTTCCAGTTGTGATTATGTCTTTCAGTTCTTGTTCTATTCTTTTCTTCCAGGTCGTTTTGGGTCTTCCACGTTTTTTGTTTACCCTCTGGTGTCTATCTCAGTGCAATTTTCTTTATGGAGTTATTCTCCATGCGTATCATATGTCTGATCCATCTCCAGCTTCTCTTTTAGATGATGGTGCTCATATTCTCTTGCTGACACCATGTAAGCAGTTCTTGGTTAGAGATAGTTTTTGACCAGAACACGTGTAAGGTTCTTCGCAGACAAGTTGCATGGACATTTGAGAATTTGGACATATCTTGTTCTGTCTTTGCCTAGCATTCTGGTCCGTATAGTAAAGTTGATAGCACACAGCTGTCATCTTCTTCTTCACCCTTCGACCCTAGGGAAGCATAGATCTGCAACCAAGGCCTTCCAAGGCCATACTTTCCAGATCTCTCCACTCTCTCCCCATTTTCTTGCATTCCGTCTCCAACTCCCGTCTCCAGGTGTTCCTGAGTCTTCAAGTCTAGTGTGTCCTTCATTTGTCCATCTGGTTTTGCCCAGTCCTAGGATTGCCCAGTTTCGAACATCGTGTACACAGCTGTAGTATATATTAATCTTGGTTCTGATGTTGTATTGAGCTGATTTCTAGAGCCACTGAATCAGCGCTGCCCAACGTTTTTATGTATTGGGGAGCATCTGAGTAACGACTTTGGATGCACGGATGATGTGTGGCAATTTGCAACTTCTTCTTCTTCTTTTTCGAGCGCTCTATATCGACCACTTGTTAACCATTCTTTGTGATTTGTATGTGATCTGAGCCTAAGAGCGATTGCAATTTGTGCCAATTATGCGCCTACAAGTAGGCCAGCACATTCGATTTCTGCGATGTTTTTAATTAACTAGGATAGTTTCCCTATACCCCTACCTCAGTCACTTCTTACGACATGCCTTGTAGGTCGCAGTGTTACTATTCTTTGCTCCCTTTGAGAGCTTCGGCAATACACAAGCGTGTATTAAACTGACCTTTAGACCGTCTGAAGGTCACGAATGTACTTCGTGCCTTACTTAGTCTGCTTATTTCCGACCCCTCGATATAAAAGTTATTTCCGACCCCTCGATATAAAAGTTATTTCCGACCCTCGATATAAAAGTTATTTCCGACCCCCCGATATAGAGTTATTTCCGACCCCTCGATATAAAAGTTATTTCCGACCCCTCGATATAAAAGTTATTTCCGACCCCGTTGATATAAAAGTTATTTCCGACCCCGTTGATATAAAAGTTATTTCCGACCCCTCGATATAAAAGTTATTTCCGACCCCTCGATATAAAAGTTATTTCCGACCCCGTTGATATAAAAGTTATTTCCGACCCCGTTGATATAAAAGTTATTTCCGACCCCGTCGATATAAGAGTATTTCCGACCCCTCGATATAAAAGTTATTTCCGACCCCTGGATATAAGAGTTATTTCCGACCCCGTTGATATAAGAGGTATTTCCGACCCCGTTGATATAAGAGGTATTTCCTACCCCGTTGATATAAGAGGTATTTCCGACCCCGTTGATATAAGAGGTATTTCCGACCCCGTTGATATAAGAGGTATTTCCGACCCCGTTGATATAAGAGGTATTAAAAGAGAATTGCCTTTACGTATGTGAAAACGATTTATTCCTGTCTGTCTGGGTTGGAAATTGAACTAATCTATGATTGGTCTAAACGTCACGCTATTATCGTCTGTAATCTTTAATTTTGGAAGATCTGCTAGACACGTTGGCTGAGTTTAGTTTACTTTCTATTTCAGCGAATGAGTATGTAGCAATTTGTAGGAGCATTTATTCAACAAATGGAGAAAAAAACCTAAGGAAATTCATTATATATGCAATAATGCGCATCAACTCATGGGTAAATGGCAACAATTTTGAAATGTAAACATGTCACCATCAACATTAATGGCACAATCTTTAACACAATCGGTATCCCAACATTATGATATCAGTGCCAAACCTGGACGCTGACATCAAACGATAGAAGAAACAACATTATGCTATCAGTGCCAAACATGGACGCTGACATCAAACGATAGAAGAAAACTAGTCACGACAGAGATAAACTGTCTACGCAAGATTTGTCACGCTTCATAAATTTCATTAATGTTTTCAACCCTGCTATTCGTTCTACTTCTGACATCTCCACTTCTTGTGTCAACTTTCTTGATATTACTATCATCATATACCTATCCACTATCACTACATCAATATATTACAAGCCTACTGATATATACCTATCCACTATCACTACATCAGTATATTACAAGCCTACTGATATATACCTATCCACTATCACTACATCAATATATTACAAGCCTACTGATATATACCTATCCACTATCAATACATCAGTATATTACAAGCCTACTGATATATACCTATCCACTATCACTACATCAGTATATTACAAGCCTACTGATGCACATAGTTTTCTCCTTTATACTTCTTTCCATCTCCAGGCTTGTCGTGATTCTTTGCCATTCTCGCAGCTCTTGCGCCTCCGTCGCCTTTGTAGCGAGGACGATGATTTTCTCGATAGAGCTCGCGAGATGCTTGATTTCTTCCGCAGGCGCCTATATCCGAAAAAAGTGCTTCTATCTGCTATGCATCGAGTTCAGAAAATTACTCGCCAGCAGGCCTTCACGAGCCAGCATAGGACTACTAACTCTGACAGGGTAAAACTTATCTTAACTTTCCATCCCCATAGTTCACTAGTGAAAAATGTTTTATTCCGTCATCTGTCTATCCTTAAGAAAGATCCTAAGACCCGTTCTGTCTTCCCCAACTTTCTTTAGTGGCTTACAGATGGGACAGAAGAGACTCAGTGACCGATTCGCTCAACACTTGCACGACATACGCCAATGCTCTGTGACCCCTGTAGCCACCCACGTCAATGATACTGGCCATTTAGGAGATCACGATGTCCAGGTTACAGCCATCATGTTCCTCGGGTGATCGCAGTCGATTTGCTCTGGAGAATCGGTTGATTCGGTGTATGGTACCTTGCGACCACGTATGCTCAACGTATTACATTCCTATGCTTCTTAATGCTTTCTCTTCTCATGCCTTGTAATCTATATGGGTATATGTTGCATGTATTCAAGTTATATATTTACTTGATTTTTCATTGTTTCTTTTCTTTTCTATTTCTAGTTTTTATGTGTGTTTTTGTGTTATATTTATTTCGTTATTCGTTTTTATTTTCAGATTTTCATTACAAATGTTTGAATGTTTCCGTATCTAGTCGTCCTGTATAGTGTCATTGTTTTTGTAATTTGTAAAACTACAGTACTTTGTGATTACGTGTTAGGCAAGATTCTGGGATTATCGAGAAGAGACCGGATTAGAAATGAAAACATCAAGTGCCCATGTGTTGCCAGGGCCCTAAAAGGGAAGCAAAGAATAGTACCACTGCAACCAACAAGGCATGTCATAATAGGCGACTGAGGTAGGTAGGGTCCAAGGAAAGCTAGCCTAGTAAATAAAAAGCGTCGGAGAAATTGAATGTGCTGGCCTACTTGTAGGCGCATAACTGGCACAACGTACAATCGCTCTTAGTCGGTGGAACGAAGATCATGCTCTGCAGCTGAGATCTTCCTGTGTAAGAAAGATATCGCAGCAAACATGGTTACTCAACGACGTGCAAGGATGATTGTGCTATCAATCAATCAATCATGTACCAAGATGACAGAGAGAGAGAGAACAATTGTGAATAGTGCAACTTCATGGC
The DNA here is from genome assembly GCA_020796225.1 of Arion vulgaris. NCBI lineage: Eukaryota > Metazoa > Mollusca > Gastropoda > Stylommatophora > Arionidae > Arion > Arion vulgaris. The sequence continues at coordinate 18,583,083 of CM036776.1, forward strand.
ATGGAAGAGAGTCAACATCTGAGATGATAGCAAACTCCCAAATTCCCAAACTGGGGTTCACGTACCCCAGGGTTCGCTAGGTACTTACAGGGGGTCCTCAAGCGCTTGACAAAATATTATAATCTTTGACATTTCAAACAGAAAAATGAATTTAAAAACATGTATAAAAACAGTGGTAAACTAGATCCGCTGCGAAATCAAAGGACCTGGACCATACTGGAGTCTAAATGTCTGACAGGACAAAATGAAAGATCATTTAGAGTTCCCTGCAGTCTGAGAACATTGTTTACTATTGTAACACACATATAATTCATTCCTGTCCATTTTAATATATATAAACTTTTGTGCGTCCGCGGCAGCAAAATGTATTTAAAAGGAGGTCCGTGGTAATGCATAGTTTGGGAACCGTTGACCTACGCCATCCGGCACGGCACCTGATGATGATGATAACATATACCAAAGCTATCATAAGGGATTCAATTACAGTTATTAAGTTATGTCCCCTTTCTGTAATGGCTGCTTATTATAGCCCTTATATTCTATTCTCACCATGTTTTTCCATTGACGTCAATACATTGCGTGCTCACATTTTTGTTAGTCACTAAAGCTCCAGTGAATGATTGATAACTGATTGACACGTGTATGTCAAAAACCTAAAACAGAAATATACGATGATCTGGTACATAAATTGAAAATGAACAGTTACCCGCAAATTTGACTCCAGGAAATTATGAGTTCAAATTGACACGGAAATGTCCAAACAAAATTTTAGCGGACAATTTCTTTTTTATTTTACAAAACGTATATAGAGATGTTTACCATCTAATATATATGTATATGAGATAGAGGGAGGAAGAGAGAGGGAGAGAGAGATAGGTAGAGAGATACGGACAGTGAGAAAGATAGAGAGGGAGATAGAGGAGAGGGATGGAGAGAGAGAAAGAGGGAAAGAGAGATGTAGAGAAATAGAGACGAAGAAAAAGGGAGAGAGAACGAGACAGAGAAATAGAGAGAGGGTGGAGAGAGCGGACGAAAGAGAGAGAAAGAGAGAGCAAAAGATATAGGGGAGAGAGAGAGGAGAAAGGGGGAGGGAAAGATGGAGGGAGAGAGTGATACAGAGGGAGAGAGAGTGGAGAGAGCTGGTGAGAGATAGAGTGGAAAAGAGAGATGGAAAGGGAGAGAGGTAGAGAGAGAAGGAGAGAGAGTGTGAAAGAGGGAAGAAAAATTAATAAATATTTACGAACTTTAATTTACTCTAACACAGCAATTTGAACACTAAGCACGCAACTAGATGCTAGTATTGAAACTTTGATAATGATGAAAATCTCTTTAAGAATGCACAAGTTTGTATTATTTTCCTTGTACCAGAGTATGGGCACAATTAAAATAAGGAAAGATAGAATACAGATTTGTCAGAGTTCGTCCACTTTCGCTGATATTTTTCCATGTTAGAAAGAGATCGGAAAACACATGTGGATACTCACAGATGGGAAAACACATGTGGATACTCACAGATGGGAAAACACATGTGGATACTCACAGATGGGAAAACACATGTGGATACTCACAGATGGGAAAACACATGTGTGGATACTCACAGATGGGAAATGATGATGGTCTCATCATCATCAGGTGATGTGCCGGCTTTCATAGGCGACCATGGATCTCCTCAAATCTCTGTCTATCGTGTTTGCTATCATCTCAGATGTTGACGCTCTTCCGTGACATAACGTCAGACTATTCAACATTTTACCTCTCTTACTTCCACTGTCTCGTTACCCATCGATTTTATCAATCGTTGTAATGTGTTCTAAACCTCGTTTCCTTATCACATGTCCGAAAAATGATAACTGCCTCATTCTTATATTGATGATAAGCTTTCTCTGTGTCCTGACCTCATTCTTATATTGATGATAAGCTTTCTCTGTGTCCTGATCTCATTCTTATATTGATGATAAGCTTTCTCTGTGTCCTGACCTCATTCTTATATTGATGATAAGCTTTCTCTGTGTCCTGACCACATTCTTATATTGATGATAAGCTTTCTCTGTGTCCTGACCTCATTCTTATATTGATGATAAGCTTTCTCTGTGTCCTGACCTCATTCTTATATTGATGATAAGCTTTCTCTGTGTCCTGACCTCATTCAACATTAGTTATTTTAGCAATCCATGGGATTTTCTTCATTCTTCTGTAAAACCACATCTCTGTGGCCCTCAGAGATTTTTCAATCTGTTTGTTTATTGTCCATGACTCGCATCCGTATGTCAGTATTGGTTCTATGTAGCACTGTATAACTCACACTCTGATCACAATTGACAATGACTTGTTGCATTTAATGCTTCTCATTTTCTGGAACGCTGTTTTGACCTGCCCTATTCTTCTCTTGATTTCTGATATCTGCAACATGATGATGGTTCTAACAATCAATTATATTCATTTACTCGAACCTGCAAAATAATCAAAACAACGTTTCCTTCATAAATGGAAGACTGTTCAGCTCGGGTATCCCCCTCCCTCCGCTCTCCATTTCTTGCCCTATCGAGTCATCTGAGATTTGAACTAATAAAGTTTCAAGACCAGAATTCCCCCTTAAGCTTTAGAAACTTACCAAAACAGAACGAGTCGCCAGGAGATTCACTAACCTGGAGGGGAAAGTAGAAACCTTCTCTCTGGTTCAGGGAACAATAGTCTACACTTGTACTCTCTTCAGTTTCGAATGAAGAAACAAGTCATCCCACCCCTCCTCCTCCTTACTCTCGTAAAGCTGGAAACAAAACATCAAGTAATTCAATTTGCGTTCTAGGGCCAGATGAGTCGCCCTTGTGTTATATCCGTGTTTATTTAGTGTGGTCTTGATATTGTCTACCCATCTTTTTCTTGGTCTTCCCTTGGCTCTAGTACCCAATATCATTTGATTGTATGCTGTTATTGGGGGTTGGTTGTATATCATTCTCATTAAATGTCCAAACCACTGCATTTGTTGTCTTTCAATGTATTCGGTGTATGAAGTTATGCCCACTCTGCTTCTGATGTCCTTGTTTCGTAGTCTACCTTTCCTGGTGACCACCACTGCCTTCCTCGGGCATTTCATTTCACAAGAGGTGAGTATTCTGTTGTGTGTTGCTGTCAGAGACCCCAAATTTAACGCTATCTTCATATAAATCTTTGAGACCAGCTTGTCATAGTTTTCATTAGTGCTCTACATCTCATGTAAGAGATAACACCGGATCGATATCTGTGATTTAACAGAAACGCAATAAATGAATGCAAAGAAAAGAAAAAGAATGAGAAAATATATTTTGAAAAAGAGAGAAAGAAAGACACCATCATGAAACTGCAGATTCTTACAATATTATATTTATCAATATTTGATTATTATTTGAAGAGACCACTTTCATGGAAAATCAAATGAAAGACTAGAGAGTTCCTTAACTCTGTTAGTTAATTACATCCGGTTCAAGACAAACACATTCCATTAGACCAGATAATTTGCAGCCGTAGTAATCTTTCCTGTGTTTTTTTTTTCTTTCTTCGGATGAAACACATTGTGATTTGTCCACTTTCTGAAGTATATTGAAGCAGGTGGGAGATGTAGAAGACTAGATCTAATTTCAGGTTGTTTTTTTTGGTCCGGATATTATGACTTGACTTATTCCTCTCCGCTCCTCGTGGAGCATAGGGTCTCAACAGTTGTTCGTCACTCTTCTCGGTCTCTGGCTGTTTTCTGTATGGTCTCTCAGGACAGTTCAGCACTCTTCAGTTCCTCAAGAAGACTTTGTCTCCAGGTCTGTTTAGGGCGTGCTCTTTTTCGATTTCCTTGCGGGTTCCACTCAAGTGCTTGTCTAGTGACAATCGACTGTGTCTTCCGTAGTGGTATATCTGACCCATCGCCATTTTCTCCTCTTAACCTGGGTCATCGTGGGTTCCTGTCCGGTTCTTATCCACAGGTCTGTGTTTCTTCTTCTCTTCTTCTTCTTCGCGTTCGTTCTTTACGACCAATTTTAATCACTCTTTGTGATATGTTTAATCTTTGCCAAGAACGTGTATACGTTGCACATTGGTTTGGTAGGCACCTACACGCATAGACTTCTACACGTTTAGGACATGTGCATCCGTTTTCAGCCAAACCTTCTTACTCGCCTCTTATGACAAGCATGGCAGGTAACAGTGGTTCTATTCTTTACATCCAAAATTTGGACCCGGTTAACCACTCGGTCGGGTCTGTGTTTCAACTCTGTCATACCATCCGGATATCATATAAGATACAAACTCTGTCATACCATCCGGATATCATATAAGATACAAACTCTGTCATACCATCCGGATATCATATAAGATACAAACTCTGTCATACCATCCGGATATCATATAAGATACAAACTCTGTCATACCATCCGGATATCATATAAGATACAAACTCTGTCATACCATCCGGATATCATATAAGATACAAACTATGTCATACTATCCGGATATCATATAAGATACAAACTCTGTCATACCATCCGGATATCATATAAGATACAAACTCTGTCATACCATCCGGATATCATATAAGATACAAACTCTGTCATACCATCCGGATATCATATAAGATACAAACTCTGTCATACCATCCGGATATCATATAAGATACAAACTCTGTCATACCATCCGGATATCATATAAGATACAAACTCTGTCATACCATCCGGATATCATATAAGATACAAACTCTGTCATACGATCCGGATATCATATAAGATACAAACTCTGTCATACCATCCGGATATCATATAAGATACAAACTCTGTCATACCATCCGGATATCATATAAGATACAAACTCTGTCATACCATCCGGATATCATATAAGATACAAACTCTGTCATACCATCCGGATATCATATAAGATACAAACTCTGTCATACTATCCGGATATCATATAAGATACAAACTCTGTCATACCATCCGGATATCATATAAGATACAAACTCTGTCATACCATCCGGATATCATATAAGATACAAACTCTGTCATACCATCCGGATATCATATAAGATACAAACTCTGTCATACCATCCGGATATCATATAAGATACAAACTCTGTCATACCATCCGGATATCATATAAGATACAAACTCTGTTATACCATCCGGATATCATATAAGATACAAACTCTGTCATACCATCCGGATATCATATAAGATACAAACTCTGTCATACCATCCGGATATCATATAAGATACAAACTCTGTCATACCATCCGGATATCATATAAGATACAAACTCTGTTATACCATCCGGATATCATATAAGATACAAACTCTGTCATACCATCCGGATATCATATAAGATACAAACTCTGTCATACCATCCGGATATCATATAAGATACAAACTCTGTTATACCATCCGGATATCATATAAGATACAAACTCTGTCATACCATCCGGATATCATATAAGATACAAACTCTGTCATACCATCCGGATATCATATAAGATACAAACTCTGTCATACCATCCGGATATCATATAAGATACAAACGAAATAAAAATTGTTCAACACAATCTTTCTCCCAACATTATGCTATCAGTGACGAACCATTAACAAAACAAATCAGTGTTGGGTGATTTCCCTTTATTTCCGCAAGAGAGTGGTACCCAGTTACGTTTTAAACTATAAGACCCCGAGCGTCGTCCTTCTTTCGAACGAGAGCTGCTCGGAATTTTAAAATTTTGTTTAGCTGTCTATCGGCTCTATGAAGGCTTCCACTCCTTGGTCGCTGACATCAAGTGTTAGAAGAAAACTAGTCCCGACAGAGATGAAATGTCTACGCAAAATGCTGGGTGTAACAAGAAGAGACCGGTTGAGAAATGAAGACATCAGGAAAAAGTGGGTACAACATCAGTACTAGACTTCATCAAGAAACAACAAATTGAATGGTTCGGCCACATAAGCAGATTACCAACAGACAGTGCACCTCAATGAGCAATATTGCTCCGATTCAATGGATACAAAGCAAAAAGGCCGGCCACGCAAAAGATGGACCTCAGAGATAACAGGCGACGAAAGACACTATTTGTGAAGGCACAAAAAAGCCCGTTCTAGAAATATCTTCTTATCCTGACGTTGTGAAGACAAAACAGGTTGGAGAAAAGAAGAGGTTAAAAGTGGTACAGCATCAGTAGGTCTTTGAACTTCAGAAAGAGGTTAAAAGTGGGTACAGCATCAGTAGGTCTATTAAACTTCAAGAAGAGGTTAAAAGTGATACAGCATCAGTAGGTCTATTGAACTTCAAGAAGAGGTTAAAAGTGGTACAGCATCAGTAGGTCTATTGAACTTCAGAAAGAGGTTAAAGTGGGTACAGCATCAGTAGGTCTAGTTGAACTTCCAAGAAAGAGAGTTAAAAGTGGGTACAGCATCAGTAGGTCTATTGAACTTCAAGAAAGAGGTTAAAAGTGGGTACAGCATCAGTAGGTCTATTGAACTTCAAGAAAGAGGTTAAAAGTGGGTACAACATCAGTAGGTCTATTGAACTTCAAGAAAGAGGTTAAAAGTGGGTACAGCATCAGTAGGTCTATTGAACTTCAAGAAAGAGGTTAAAAGTGGGTACAGCATCAGTAGGTCTATTGAACTTCAAGAAAGAGGTTAAAAGTGGGTACAACATCAGTAGGTCTATTGAACTTCAAGAAAGAGGTTAAAAGTGGGTACAGCATCAGTAGGTCTATTGAACTTCAAGAAAGAGGTTAAAAGTGGGTACAACATCAGTAGGTCTATTGAACTTCAAGAAAGAGGTTAAAAGTGGGTACAGCATCAGTAGGTCTATTGAACTTCAAGAAAGAGGTTAAAAGTGGGTACAGCATCAGTAGGTCTATTGAACTTCAAGAAAGAGGTTAAAAGTGGGTACAACATCAGTAGGTCTATTGAACTTCAAGAAAGAGGTTAAAAGTGGGTACAGCATCAGTAGGTCTATTGAACTTCAAGAAAGAGGTTAAAAGTGGGTACAACATCAGTAGGTCTATTGAACTTCAAGAAAGAGGTTAAAAGTGGGTACAACATCAGTAGGTCTATTGAACTTCAAGAAAGAGGTTAAAAGTGGGTACAGCATCAGTAGGTCTATTGAACTTCAAGAAGAGGGTTAAAGTGGGTACAGCATCAGTAGGTCTATTGAACTTCAAGAAAGAGGTTAAAAGTGGGTACAACATCAGTAGGTCTATTGAACTTCAAGAAAGAGGTTAAAAGTGGGTACAACATCAGTAGGTCTATTGAACTTCAAGAAAGAGGTTAAAAGTGGGTACAGCATCAGTAGGTCTATTGAACTTCAAGAAAGAGGTTAAAAGTGGGTACAACATCAGTAGGTCTATTGAACTTCAAGAAAGAGGTTAAAAGTGGGTACAGCATCAGTAGGTCTATTGAACTTCAAGAAAGAGGTTAAAAGTGGGTACAGCATCAGTAGGTCTATTGAACTTCAAGAAAGAGGTTAAAAGTGGGTACAACATCAGTAGGTCTATTGAACTTCAAGAAAGAGGTTAAAAGTGGGTACAGCATCAGTAGGTCTATTGAACTTCAAGAAAGAGGTTAAAAGTGGGTACAACATCAGTAGGTCTATTGAACTTCAAGAAAGAGGTTAAAAGTGGGTACAACATCAGTAGGTCTATTGAACTTCAAGAAAGAGGTTAAAAGTGGGTACAGCATCAGTAGGTCTATTGAACTTCAAGAAAGAGGTTAAAAGTGGGTACAACATCAGTAGGTCTATTGAACTTCAAGAAAGAGGTTAAAAGTGGGTACAGCATCAGTAGGTCTATTGAACTTCAAGAAAGAGGTTAAAAGTGGGTACAACATCAGTAGGTCTATTGAACTTCAAGAAAGAGGTTAAAAGTGGGTACAACATCAGTAGGTCTATTGAACTTCAAGAAAGAGGTTAAAAGTGGGTACAGCATCAGTAGGTCTATTGAACTTCAAGAAAGAGGTTAAAAGTGGGTACAGCATCAGTAGGTCTATTGAACTTCAAGAAAGAGGTTAAAAGTGGGTACAACATCAGTAGGTCTATTGAACTTCAAGAAAGAGGTTAAAAGTGGGTACAGCATCAGTAGGTCTATTGAACTTCAAGAAAGAGGTTAAAAGTGGGTACAACATCAGTAGGTCTATTGAACTTCAAGAAAGAGGTTAAAAGTGGGTACAGCATCAGTAGGTCTATTGAACTTCAAGAAAGAGGTTAAAAGTGGGTAAAGCATCAGTAGGTCTATTGAACTTCAAGAAAGAGGTTAAAAGTGGGTACATCATCAGTAGGTCTATTGAACTTCAAGAAAGAGGTTAAAAGTGGGTACAGCATCAGTAGGTCTATTGAACTTCAAGAAAGAGGTTAAAAGTGGGTACAGCATCAGTAGGTCTATTGAACTTCAAGAAAGAGGTTAAAAGTGGGTACATCATCAGTAGGTCTATTGAACTTCAAGAAAGAGGTTAAAAGTGGGTAAAGCATCAGTAGGTCTATTGAACTTCAAGAAAGAGGTTAAAAGTGGGTACAACATCAGTAGGTCTATTGAACTTCAAGAAAGAGGTTAAAAGTGGGTACAACATCAGTAGGTCTATTGAACTTCAAGAAAGAGGTTAAAAGTGGGTACAACATCAGTAGGTCTATTGAACTTCAAGAAAGAGGTTAAAAGTGGGTAAAGCATCAGTAGGTCTATTGAACTTCAAGAAAGAGGTTAAAAGTGGGTACATCATCAGTAGGTCTATTGAACTTCAAGAAAGAGGTTAAAAGTGGGTACAACATCAGTAGGTCTATTGAACTTCAAGAAAGAGGTTAAAAGTGGGTACAACATCAGTAGGTCTATTGAACTTCAAGAAAGAGGTTAAAAGTGGGTACAACATCAGTAGGTCTATTGAACTTCAAGAAAGAGGTTAAAAGTGGGTACAACATCAGTAGGTCTATTGAACTTCAAGAAAGAGGTTAAAAGTGGGTACAACATCAGTAGGTCTATTGAACTTCAAGAAAGAGGTTAAAAGTGGGTACAGCATCAGTAGGTCTATTGAACTTCAAGAAAGAGGTTAAAAGTGGGTACAGCATCAGTAGGTCTATTGAACTTCAAGAAAGAGGTTAAAAGTGGGTACAACATCAGTAGGTCTATTGAACTTCAAGAAAGAGGTTAAAAGTGGGTACAGCATCAGTAGGTCTATTGAACTTCAAGAAAGAGGTTAAAAGTGGGTACAACATCAGTAGGTCTATTGAACTTCAAGAAAGAGGTTAAAAGTGGGTACAACATCAGTAGGTCTATTGAACTTCAAGAAAGAGGTTACAAGTGGGTACAACATCAGTAGGTCTATTGAACTTCAAGAAAGAGGTTAAAAGTGGGTACAACATCAGTAGGTCTATTGAACTTCAAGAAAGAGGTTAAAAGTGGGTACAACATCAGTAGGTCTATTGAACTTCAAGAAAGAGGTTAAAAGTGGGTACAGCATCAGTAGGTCTATTGAACTTCAAGAAAGAGGTTAAAAGTGGGTACAGCATTAGTAGGTCTATTGAACTTCAAGAAAGAGGTTAAAAGTGGGTACAGCATCAGTAGGTCTATTGAACTTCAAGAAAGAGCAAATTAAATAGTTCGACCACATAAGCAGATTAAAAACAGACTGCGCTTCAAAGAGCAATGTTACTCTGATACATTGCAAAAACCCGTCCACGCAAAAGGTGGATCTCAGAGAAAACAGAGACGATGAAAAACACTGTCTATGAAGAGCACACACAAGAAGAAGAAGAACAATTCTTCGTCTTCCTTTATTATTAAGATATATTATTTACGCCTTGTCACTTAAGATTGGCACAGCAATGTTAACAGTGTGAGAACCGTTTTGTCCAGAGAAGATCGAACTCTTCTATAACCAGCCAACAAATTACTTCCAGACCAGCGCTTCTCATACCTTTTTTGGAAGCGTAATGAATAGTTTGAAGCCAGTGTCCAAACGTGGTCGGCTACAAATAGAAACATTTTATGTCCTGTCAACCTTGATCAATCAAGGGAGTAGGCAAGAACAACCTTTAGACCCCGGGACAGATCCGGCCTGCAACGTGATTTTATCCGGCCCACATGAAAGATTGACATTTTTACAAGTTTAGGTGTAAAATGGTCTAAAGTCCAAGGTTTGACTTCACTGCTCCAGGTTTGACTTCACTGCTCCAGGTTTGACTTCACTGCTCCAGGTTTGACTTCACTGCTCCAGGTTTGACTTCACTGCTCCAGGTTTGACTTCACTGCTCCAGGTTTGACTTCACTGCTCCAGGTTTGACTTCACTGCTCCAGGTTTTACTCCATATCTTCTTCTTCTTTGCGTTGAGTTTCGTATGCTCGTCTAAATCGTGAGATGGGTTGCCTTATGAAACTGCATGTCAGTTGGAGTTCCTTGAGAGTTCCCCATAGCTTGCTCTGTAAGCTTCGTTCATGAGGCCATGTTTCGTTTCGTTGATGTATGTATGATGAACATGACTGCAGGATGTGCTCTAGAGTCTGAGTTTCTGTCTGACATGCACACTGTGCAGTCTGAGCAGGCTTTATTCTGTGCATGTGGTGGTTGAGCCTGCAGTGACCTGTTCTTAGGCGGAAGAATGTTGTGTGCTGTTTTCTGTTAGTCTGCTGATGGGATCCTGTGGGTGTTTGCTGTGGGTTTGTTGTCTCCACAATTCTTTGTATTTTCGATTGATATATGTCTTGATTTCTGGTAGTGACACTGGGTGTTTGTATTGTATCAGCTTTGTTCCCTCCTTTAGTCATCATGTCTACTCTCTTATTTCCTGATATGCAACAGTGGGGCCTTTACTGGATATGCTATTCTTCTGATATCGTAATCTGCTTATGTGGCCGAATCATTTAATTTGTTTTTTCTTGATGAAGTTCAGTACTGATGTTGCACTCACTTTTTTCCTGATGTCTTCTTTTCTCAAACCGGTCTCTTCCTTATACTCATAGTATTATGTGTAGACATTTCATCTCTGTCGTGACTAGTTTTCTTCTATCGTATGATGTCAGCGTCCAGGCTTGACACCGATAGCATAATGTCATAATGCCGTTTAAGTTTCGCCTTACTTCCCTCAACCTTTAAATACAAATCAAATTTCCGTAGACTTTTCAAACCTTATGGTATGAAGTCACTTCACTCCCCATTTCTAGGCTCTATTGTGCAGTACGTAAGAGGGTCACATTTCCTTTTCTGACGTGTGGAGGGTCGAGTGTGGAGGGTCGAGTGTGGAGGGTCGAGTGTGGAGGGTCGAGTGTGGAGGGTCGAGTGTGGAGGGTCGAGTGTGGGATTGAACCCACAACCTTCTTGTGTCCGGACAGATAGGCGAACGCATAACGCTGATCTGCTCCCCCAATGCCTTGCTACATCCACGAAAGCTTGTACATTTGATTGAGAAATCGCCCGTGTGTGCCGGGGCTCGCAAGGGGAGCAAAGAATAGTAACACTGTGACCTGCAAGGCATGTCGTAAGAGGCAACTGGGGTAACGGCCTAGGAAGCTCCTAGTAAATAAAAAGCGTTACATAAATCGGATGTGCTGCGTATAACTGGCACAACGTACAATCGCTCTTTGGCTCGGATCACATACAAATCACACAGAGTGGTTAACAAGTGGTCGATATGGAGCGTTCGAAGAAGAAGATTGAAAAACGTCTACCTCGCTCCAAGAACACTAAATACCACGATGGTCCGTCTTCTGTAACAAGTTGAGAACCCCTCATGTCCAGAAACTCAGTTTTAGATTACTCTTGTTGTTACTAATAGGGGTCTGTCACGCCAACGACATCCCTCTCTCACACGATCTTCCGTTCGCGCCCTGAGGAAGTGTTACTACTGATTGGAAACTCACATCTAAGACTTGAACAAAAAATCCGTTTGAGTGTCATTAATGACTTTTAGCCGATTAAAACCTGTGGGTATCGTCTACCACAGAGGGCCTTATCGTCTACACTGAAAACTATAACGAGAAAAGAGCACGAGGTAGACCACTCAAAATATGGAGTGACGGCATCAAGTACAGCCTTAAGAAAACGAATAACACCTTACAAAGTGCATTAGGGCAAGTACACACAAGATCACTATACCCACCCCTCCCCACCCCAACACTTCTAAAAAAGTAAATGTTGAAAGAAAAGAATAAGAAGAAAATCTATGGTTTGGTACATCGTGGTGAGAAGTCAGTCTGTGGTTTCTTTGCTAACGTACATGGTATGCATCGTGGTGAGAAGTCAGTCTGTGGTTTCTTTGCTAACGTACATGGTATGCATCGTGGTGAGAAGTCAGTCTGTGGTTTCTTTGCTAACGTATATGGTATGCATCGTGGTGAGAAGTCAGTCTGTGGTTTCTTTGCTAACGTACATGGTATGCATCGTGGTGAGAAGTCAGTCTGCAGTTTCTTTGCTAACGTACATGGTATGCATCGTGGTGAGAAGTCAGTCTGTGGTTTCTTTGCTAACGTACATGGTATGCATCGTGGTGAGAAGTCAGTCTGTGGTTTCTTTGCTAACGTACATGGTATGCATCGTGGTGAGAAGTCAGTCTGCAGTTTCTTTGCTAACGTACATGGTATGCATCGTGGTGAGAAGTCAGTCTGCAGTTTCTTTGCTAACGTACATGGTATGCATCGTGGTGAGAAGTCAGTCTGCAGTTTCTTTGCTAACGTACATGGTATGCATCGTGGTGAGAAGTCAGTCTGTGGTTTCTTTGCTAACGTACATGGTATGCATCATGGTGAGAAGTCAGTCTGCAGTTTCTTTGCTAACGTACATGGTATGCATCGTGGTGAGAAGTCAGTCTGCAGTTTCTTTGCTAACGTACATGGTATGCATCGTGGTGAGAAGTCAGTCTGCAGTTTCTTTGCTAACGTACATGGTATGCATCGTGGTGAGAAGTCAGTCTGTGGTTTCTTTGCTAACGTACATGGTATGCATCGTGGTGAGAAGTCAGTCTGCAGTTTCTTTGCTAACGTATATGGTATGCATCGTGGTGAGAAGTCAGTCTGTGGTTTCTTTGCTAACGTACATGGTATGCATCGTGGTGAGAAGTCAGTCTGCAGTTTCTTTGCTAACGTACATGGTATGCATCATGGTGAGAAGTCAGTCTGCAGTTTCTTTGCTAACGTACATGGTATACATCATGGTGAGAAGTCAGTCTGCAGTTTCTTTGCTAACGTACATGGTATGCATCATGGTGAGAAGTCAGTCTGCAGTTTCTTTGCTAACGTATCTGGTATGCATCGTGGTGAGAAGTCAGTCTGCAGTTTCTTTGCTAACGTACATGGTATGCATCGTGGTGAGAAGTCAGTCTGCAGTTTCTTTGCTAACGTACATGGTATGCATCGTGGTGAGAAGTCAGTCTGCAGTTTCTTTGCTAACGTACATGGTATGCATCATGGTGAGAAGTCAGTCTGCAGTTTCTTTGCTAACGTACATGGTATGCATCGTGGTGAGAAGTCAGTCTGCAGTTTCTTTGCTAACGTACATGGTATGCATCGTGGTGAGAAGTCAGTCTGCAGTTTCTTTGCTAACGTACATGGTATGCATCGTGGTGAGAAGTCAGTCTGTGGTTTCTTTGCTAACGTACATGGTATGCATCGTGGTGAGAAGTCAGTCTGCAGTTTCTTTGCTAACGTACATGGTATGCATCATGGTGAGAAGTCAGTCTGCAGTTTCTTTGCTAACGTACATGGTATGCATCGTGGTGAGAAGTCAGTCTGCAGTTTCTTTGCTAACGTACATGGTATGCATCGTGGTGAGAAGTCAGTCTGCAGTTTCTTTGCTAACGTACATGGTATGCATCGTGGTGAGAAGTCAGTCTGTGGTTTCTTTGCTAACGTATATGGTATGCATCATGGTGAGAAGTCAGTCTGCAGTTTCTTTGCTAACGTATATGGTATGCATCGTGGTGAGAAGTCAGTCTGCAGTTTCTTTGCTAACGTACATGGTATGCATCGTGGTGAGAAGTCAGTCTGTGGTTTCTTTGCTAACGTATATGGTATGCATCATGGTGAGAAGTCAGTCTGCAGTTTCTTTGCTAACGTACATGGTATGCATCGTGGTGAGAAGTCAGTCTGTGGTTTCTTTGCTAACGTATATGGTATGCATCGTGGTGAGAAGTCAGTCTGCAGTTTCTTTGCTAACGTACATGGTATGCATCGTGGTGAGAAGTCAGTCTGCAGTTTCTTTGCTAACGTATATGGTATGCATCGTGGTGAGAAGTCAGTCTGTGGTTTCTTTGCTAACGTATATGGTATGCATCGTGGTGAGAAGTCAGTCTGTGGTTTCTTTGCTAACGTATATGGTATGCATCATGGTGAGAAGTCAGTCTGCAGTTTCTTTGCTAACGTACATGGTATGCATCGTGGTGAGAAGTCAGTCTGTGGTTTCTTTGCTAACGTATATGGTATGCATCGTGGTGAGAAGTCAGTCTGCAGTTTCTTTGCTAACGTACATGGTATGCATCGTGGTGAGAAGTCAGTCTGCAGTTTCTTTGCTAACGTACATGGTATGCATCGTGGTGAGAAGTCAGTCTGCAGTTTCTTTGCTAACGTACATGGTATGCATCGTGGTGAGAAGTCAGTCTGTAGTTTCTTTGCTAACGTACATGGTATGCATCGTGGTGAGAAGTCAGTCTGCAGTTTCTTTGCTAACGTATATGGTATGCATCGTGGTGAGAAGTCAGTCTGTGGTTTCTTTGCTAACGTATATGGTATACATCGTGGTGAGAAGTCAGTCTGTGGTTTCTTTGCTAACGTACATGGTATGCATCGTGGTGAGAAGTCAGTCTGTGGTTTCTTTGCTAACGTACATGGTATGCATCGTGGTGAGAAGTCAGTCTGTGGTTTCTTTGCTAACGTACATGGTATGCATCGTGGTGAGAAGTCAGTCTGTAGTTTCTTTGCTAACGTACATGGTATGCATCGTGGTGAGAAGTCAGTCTGTAGTTTCTTTGCTAACGTACATGGTATGCATCGTGGTGAGAAGTCAGTCTGTGGTTTCTTTGCTAACGTACATGGTATGCATCGTGGTGAGAAGTCAGTCTGCAGTTTCTTTGCTAACGTACATGGTATGCATCGTGGTGAGAAGTCAGTCTGTAGTTTCTTTGCTAACGTATATGGTATGCATCGTGGTGAGAAGTCAGTCTGTAGTTTCTTTGCTAACGTACATGGTATGCATCGTGGTGAGAAGTCAGTCTGTAGTTTCTTTGCTAACGTACATGGTATGCATCGTGGTGAGAAGTCAGTCTGTAGTTTCTTTGCTAACGTACATGGTATGCATCGTGGTGAGAAGTCAGTCTGGGGTTTCTTTGCTAACGTACATGGTATGCATCGTGGTGAGAAGTCAGTCTGCAGTTTCTTTGCTAACGTATATGGTATGTATCGTGGTGAGAAGTCAGTCTGCAGTTTCTTTGCTAACGTACATGGTATGCATCGTGGTGAGAAGTCAGTCTGTAGTTTCTTTGCTAACGTATATGGTATGCATCGTGGTGAGAAGTCAGTCTGTAGTTTCTTTGCTAACGTCATGGTATGCATCGTGGTGAGAAGTCAGTCTGCAGTTTCTTTGCTAACGTACATGGTATGCATCGTGGTGAGAAGTCAGTCTGCAGTTTCTTTGCTAACGTACATGGTATGCATCGTGGTGAGAAGTCAGTCAGTAGTTTCTTTGCTAACGTACATGGTATGCATCGTGGTGAGAAGTCAGTCAGTAGTTTCTTTGCTAACGTACATGGTATGCATCGTGGTGAGAAGTCAGTCTGTGGTTTCTTTGCTAACGTACATGGTATACATCATGGTGAGAAGTCAGTCTGTGGTTTCTTTGCTAACGTACATGGTATACATCATGGTGAGAAGTCAGTCTGCAGTTTCTTTGCTAACGTATATGGTATGCATCGTGGTGAGAAGTCAGTCTGTGGTTTCTTTGCTAACGTACATGGTATGCATCGTGGTGAGAAGTCAGTCTGCAGTTTCTTTGCTAACGTACATGGTATGCATCGTGGTGAGAAGTCAGTCTGCGGTTTCTTTGCTAACGTACATGGTATACATCATGGTGAGAAGTCAGTCTGCAGTTTCTTTGCTAACGTATATGGTATGCATCGTGGTGAGAAGTCAGTCTGTAGTTTCTTTGCTAACGTACATGGTATGCATCGTGGTGAGAAGTCAGTCTGTAGTTTCTTTGCTAACGTACATGGTATGCATCGTGGTGAGAAGTCAGTCTGTAGTTTCTTTGCTAACGTACATGGTATGTATCGTGGTGAGAAGTCAGTCTGTGATTTCTTTGCTAACGTACATGGTATGCATCGTGGTGAGAAGTCAGTCTGTAGTTTCTTTGCTAACGTACATGGTATGCATCGTGGTGAGAAGTCAGTCTGCGGTTTCTTTGCTAACGTACATGGTATACATCATGGTGAGAAGTCAGTCTGCAGTTTCTTTGCTAACGTATATGGTATGCATCGTGGTGAGAAGTCAGTCTGTGGTTTCTTTGCTAACGTACATGGTATGCATCATGGTGAGAAGTCAGTCTGCAGTTTCTTTGCTAACGTACATGGTATGCATCGTGGTGAGAAGTCAGTCTGCAGTTTCTTTGCTAACGTACATGGTATGCATCGTGGTGAGAAGTCAGTCTGCGGTTTCTTTGCTAACGTACATGGTATACATCATGGTGAGAAGTCAGTCTGCAGTTTCTTTGCTAACGTATATGGTATGCATCGTGGTGAGAAGTCAGTCTGCAGTTTCTTTGCTAACGTACATGGTATACATCATGGTGAGAAGTCAGTCTGCAGTTTCTTTGCTAACGTATATGGTATGCATCGTGGTGAGAAGTCAGTCTGTGGTTTCTTTGCTAACGTACATGGTATGCATCGTGGTGAGAAGTCAGTCTGTGGTTTCTTTGCTAACGTATATGGTATGCATCATGGTGAGAAGTCAGTCTGTGGTTTCTTTGCTAACGTACATGGTATGCATCGTGGTGAGAAGTCAGTCTGCAGTTTCTTTGCTAACGTACATGGTATGCATCGTGGTGAGAAGTCAGTCTGTGGTTTCTTTGCTAACGTACATGGTATGCATCATGGTGAGAAGTCAGTCTGTGGTTTCTTTGCTAACGTACATGGTATGCATCGTGGTGAGAAGTCAGTCTGCAGTTTCTTTGCTAACGTACATGGTATGCATCATGGTGAGAAGTCAGTCTGTGATTTCTTTGCTAACGTACATGGTATGCATCGTGGTAAAGAAGTCAGTCTGTGGTTTCTTTGCTAACGTACATGGTATGCATCGTGGTGAGAAGTCAGTCTGTGGTTTCTTTGCTAACGTACATGGTATGCATCGTGGTGAGAAGTCAGTCTGCAGTTTCTTTGCTAACGTACATGGTATGCATCGTGGTGAGAAGTCAGTCTGCAGTTTCTTTGCTAACGTACATGGTATGCATCATGGTGAGAAGTCAGTCTGCAGTTTCTTTGCTAACGTACATGGTATGCATCGTGGTGAGAAGTCAGTCTGCAGTTTCTTTGCTAACGTACATGGTATGCATCATGGTGAGAAGTCAGTCTGCAGTTTCTTTGCTAACGTACATGGTATGCATCGTGGTGAGAAGTCAGTCTGCAGTTTCTTTGCTAACGTACATGGTATGCATCATGGTGAGAAGTCAGTCTGCAGTTTCTTTGCTAACGTACATGGTATGCATCGTGGTGAGAAGTCAGTCTGTGGTTTCTTTGCTAACGTATATGGTATGCATCGTGGTGAGAAGTCAGTCTGTGGTTTCTTTGCTAACGTATATGGTATGCATCGTGGTGAGAAGTCAGTCTGTGGTTTCTTTGCTAACGTACATGGTATGCATCGTGGTGAGAAGTCAGTCTGTGGTTTCTTTGCTAACGTATATGGTATGCATCGTGGTGAGAAGTCAGTCTGTGGTTTCTTTGCTAACGTACATGGTATGCATCGTGGTGAGAAGTCAGTCTGTGGTTTCTTTGCTAACGTATATGGTATGCATCGTGGTGAGAAGTCAGTCTGCAGTTTCTTTGCTAACGTATATGGTATGCATCGTGGTGAGAAGTCAGTCTGTGGTTTCTTTGCTAACGTATATGGTATGCATCGTGGTGAGAAGTCAGTCTGTGGTTTCTTTGCTAACGTATATGGTATGCATCGTGGTGAGAAGTCAGTCTGTAGTTTCTTTGCTAACGTATATGGTATGCATCGTGGTGAGAAGTCAGTCTGTGGTTTCTTTGCTAACGTACATGGTATGCATCATGGTGAGAAGTCAGTCTGTGGTTTCTTTGCTAACGTATATGGTATGCATCGTGGTGAGAAGTCAGTCTGTAGTTTCTTTGCTAACGTACATGGTATGCATCATGGTGAGAAGTCAGTCTGTAGTTTCTTTGCTAACGTACATGGTATACATCGTGGTGAGAAGTCAGTCTGGGGTTTCTTTGCTAACGTACATGGTATGCATCGTGGTGAGAAGTCAGTCTGGGTTTCTTTGCTAACGTACATGGTATGCATCGTGGTGAGAAGTCAGTCTGCAGTTTCTTTGCTAACGTACATGGTATACATCGTGGTGAGAAGTCAGTCTGCAGTTTCTTTGCTAACGTACATGGTATGCATCGTGGTGAGAAGTCAGTCTGCAGTTTCTTTGCTAACGTACATGGTATGCATCGTGGTGAGAAGTCAGTCTGCAGTTTCTTTGCTAACGTACATGGTATGCATCATGGTGAGAAGTCAGTCTGTGATTTCTTTGCTAACGTACATGGTATGCATCGTGGTGAGAAGTCAGTCAGTGGTTTCTTTGCTAACGTACATGGTATGCATCGTGGTGAGAAATCAGTCTGCAGTTTCTTTGCTAACGTACATGGTATACATCATGGTGAGAAGTCAGTCTGTAGTTTCTTTGCTAACGTACATGGTATGCATCGTGGTGAGAAGTCAGTCAGTGGTTTCTTTGCTAACGTACATGGTATGCATCGTGGTGAGAAGTCAGTCTGCAGTTTCTTTGCTAACGTACATGGTATGCATCGTGGTGAGAAGTCAGTCTGGGGTTTCTTTGCTAACGTACATGGTATGCATCGTGGTGAGAAGTCAGTCTGGGGTTTCTTTGCTAACGTATATGGTATGCATCGTGGTGAGAAGTCAGTCTGGGGTTTCTTTGCTAACGTACATGGTATGCATCGTGGTGAGAAGTCAGTCTGCAGTTTCTTTGCTAACGTACATGGTATACATCGTGGTGAGAAGTCAGTCTGCAGTTTCTTTGCTAACGTACATGGTATGCATCGTGGTGAGAAGTCAGTCTGCAGTTTCTTTGCTAACGTACATGGTATGCATCGTGGTGAGAAGTCAGTCTGCAGTTTCTTTGCTAACGTACATGGTATGCATCATGGTGAGAAGTCAGTCTGTGATTTCTTTGCTAACGTACATGGTATGCATCGTGGTGAGAAGTCAGTCAGTGGTTTCTTTGCTAACGTACATGGTATGCATCGTGGTGAGAAGTCAGTCTGCAGTTTCTTTGCTAACGTACATGGTATACATCATGGTGAGAAGTCAGTCTGTAGTTTCTTTGCTAACGTACATGGTATACATCGTGGTGAGAAGTCAGTCTGGGGTTTCTTTGCTAACGTACATGGTATGCATCGTGGTGAGAAGTCAGTCTGGGGTTTCTTTGCTAACGTACATGGTATGCATCGTGGTGAGAAGTCAGTCTGGGGTTTCTTTGCTAACGTATATGGTATGCATCGTGGTGAGAAGTCAGTCTGGGGTTTCTTTGCTAACATACATGGTATGCATCGTGGTAGAAGTCAGTCTGCAGTTTCTTTGCTAACGTACATGGTATACATCGTGGTGAGAAGTCAGTCTGCAGTTTCTTTGCTAACGTACATGGTATACATCGTGGTGAGAAGTCAGTCTGCAGTTTCTTTGCTAACGTACATGGTATGCATCGTGGTGAGAAGTCAGTCTGCAGTTTCTTTGCTAACGTACATGGTATGCATCATGGTGAGAAGTCAGTCTGTAGTTTCTTTGCTAACGTACATGGTATGCATCGTGGTGAGAAGTCAGTCTGCAGTTTCTTTGCTAACGTACATGGTATGCATCATGGTGAGAAGTCAGTCTGTAGTTTCTTTGCTAACGTACATGGTATGCATCATGGTGAGAAGTCAGTCTGTGGTTTCTTTGCTAACGTACATGGTATGCATCGTGGTGAGAAGTCAGTCTGTAGTTTCTTTGCTAACGTACATGGTATGCATCGTGGTGAGAAGTCAGTCTGTGGTTTCTTTGCTAACGTACATGGTATGCATCGTGGTGAGAAGTCAGTCTGTAGTTTCTTTGCTAACGTACATGGTATGCATCGTGGTGAGAAGTCAGTCTGTGGTTTCTTTGCTAACGTACATGGTATGCATCGTGGTGAGAAGTCAGTCTGTGGTTTCTTTGCTAACGTACATGGTATGCATCGTGGTGAGAAGTCAGTCTGCAGTTTCTTTGCTAACGTACATGGTATGCATCGTGGTGAGAAGTCAGTCTGCAGTTTCTTTGCTAACGTATATGGTATGCATCGTGGTGAGAAGTCAGTCTGTGGTTTCTTTGCTAACGTACATGGTATGCATCGTGGTGAGAAGTCAGTCTGCAGTTTCTTTGCTAACGTATATGGTATGCATCGTGGTGAGAAGTCAGTCTGCAGTTTCTTTGCTAACGTACATGGTATGCATCGTGGTGAGAAGTCAGTCTGCAGTTTCTTTGCTAACGTACATGGTATGCATCGTGGTGAGAAGTCAGTCTGTGGTTTCTTTGCTAACGTACATGGTATGCATCGTGGTGAGAAGTCAGTCTGTGGTTTCTTTTGCAACGTACATGGTATGCATCGTGGTGAGAAGTCAGTCTGTGGTTTCTTTGCTAACGTACATGGTATGCATCGTGGTGAGAAGTCAGTCTGTGGTTTCTTGCTAACGTACATGGTATGCATCGTGGTGAGAAGTCAGTCTGCAGTTTCTTTGCTAACGTATATGGTATGCATCGTGGTGAGAAGTCAGTCTGCAGTTTCTTTGCTAACGTATATGGTATGCATCGTGGTGAGAAGTCAGTCTGCAGTTTCTTTGCTAACGTACATGGTATGCATCGTGGTGAGAAGTCAGTCTGCAGTTTCTTTGCTAACGTACATGGTATGCATCGTGGTGAGAAGTCAGTCTGTGGTTTCTTTGCTAACGTACATGGTATGCATCGTGGTGAGAAGTCAGTCTGTGGTTTCTTTGCTAACGTACATGGTATGCATCGTGGTGAGAAGTCAGTCTGTGGTTTCTTTGCTAACGTACATGGTATGCATCGTGGTGAGAAGTCAGTCTGTGGTTTCTTTGCTAACGTACATGGTATGCATCGTGGTGAGAAGTCAGTCTGCAGTTTCTTTGCTAACGTACATGGTATGCATCGTGGTGAGAAGTCAGTCTGTGGTTTCTTTGCTAACGTACATGGTATGCATCGTGGTGAGAAGTCAGTCTGCAGTTTCTTTGCTAACGTACATGGTATGCATCGTGGTGAGAAGTCAGTCTGGTGTTTCTTTGCTAACGTACATGGTATGCATCGTGGTGAGAAGTCAGTCTGTGGTTTCTTTGCTAACGTACATGGTATGCATCGTGGTGAGAAGTCAGTCTGCAGTTTCTTTGCTAACGTATATGGTATGCATCGTGGTGAGAAGTCAGTCTGCAGTTTCTTTGCTAACGTACATGGTATGCATCGTGGTGAGAAGTCAGTCTGCAGTTTCTTTGCTAACGTACATGGTATGCATCGTGGTGAGAAGTCAGTCTGCAGTTTCTTTGCTAACGTACATGGTATGCATCGTGGTGAGAAGTCAGTCTGCAGTTTCTTTGCTAACGTATATGGTATGCATCGTGGTGAGAAGTCAGTCTGTGGTTTCTTTGCTAACGTACATGGTATGCATCGTGGTGAGAAGTCAGTCTGTGGTTTCTTTGCTAACGTACATGGTATGCATCGTGGTGAGAAGTCAGTCTGCAGTTTCTTTGCTAACGTATATGGTATGCATCGTGGTGAGAAGTCAGTCTGCAGTTTCTTTGCTAACGTACATGGTATGCATCGTGGTGAGAAGTCAGTCTGTGGTTTCTTTGCTAACGTACATGGTATGCATCGTGGTGAGAAGTCAGTCTGCAGTTTCTTTGCTAACGTATATGGTATGCATCGTGGTGAGAAGTCAGTCTGCAGTTTCTTTGCTAACGTATATGGTATGCATCGTGGTGAGAAGTCAGTCTGCAGTTTCTTTGCTAACGTACATGGTATGCATCGTGGTGAGAAGTCAGTCTGTGGTTTCTTTGCTAACGTACATGGTATGCATCGTGGTGAGAAGTCAGTCTGCAGTTTCTTTGCTAACGTATATGGTATGCATCGTGGTGAGAAGTCAGTCTGCAGTTTCTTTGCTAACGTATATGGTATGCATCGTGGTGAGAAGTCAGTCTGGGTTTTCTTTGCTAACGTATATGGTAGTGTTTATGCAGAGAGAAGTGCGGCATACAGGACAACTACTTTCAGTATGAGGATGGAGATTGAGGTCATTATTTCTACCCTCCATTAGCTTGCTGAGAACTTCTTTTATTGGGGCCGTTGTTGTATCTGACGTTCAGTCAATGCTTCCCAAGATCAGAAGGCAGGTTTCGGTATGAGTGGATGTCGTCTATAGAAGTTACTAACTTCCAGAGGCTTACGTGGATTACTGTCCTGCGCATGCGGGTGTTTGCGGCAATGAGAGAGCGGGCAGGCTTGCATCAACAGCACCGATTGTTGGGAGTTGAAGATGGATAAGGGGATATTCTTCGGTCTCTTCGTGACTGTCTGTTGGATGAGGACACTAAAATAGATGTTGAATCGTGCCGACGATTTAAGCAGTGTAGAGTTAGCCGTTGTACAGGAAGAACTGGATGCTTGAGGGTCAGAGTGAAGAGTGTGTTTAACCAGAGAGCAATGGAAACCATCAGTATGCATACTCTTCTATATATGCTTGGGGGGAGACTGAGCACTTATGGGTCTGCCCGGAATGCAAAGACGCCAGTTTAGTAACCAGTAACCAATAACGATTTTAACAAAACCAATAGTGATCAGATGGCACTCAAACTGATCAATACCGTATCTATCATCAATATCATATCTATCATCAATAACGTATCTATCATCAATACCGTATCTATCATCAATACCGTATCTATCATCATATCATATCTATCATCAATAACGTATCTATCATCAATACCGTATCTATCATCAAAATCATTGAGAAAATGGATTGTGGATGCAGCTAACGATTTGAACATGACAGCTGACATGAGGGCGAGACATCTGGCCTATGAGAGAGAGAGAGAGAGAGAGAGAGAGACAGAGAGATAGAGAGAGATAGAGAGAGATAGAGAGAGACAGAGAGAGAGACAGAGAGAGAGATAGAGAGAGAGAGACAGAGAGAGAGAGACAGAGATAGAGAAACTCCAAAGGACTGTTGGGGTGGCAAAGTTCTTCTCAGAATAATCTATTTGATGGCCTATCTCTCCCTCTAGCTTATCATCTAGCACTTTCTCCATATGCCGTACGCAGCACTTTCTCCATATGCCGTACGCAGCACTTTCTCCATATGCCGTATGTAGCACTTTCTCCATATGCCCTACGCAGCACTTTCTCCATATGCCGTATGTAGCACTTTCCTTTGTTTGCTTTTTCAATCTCCTTTCTGACAAGTCTCTTTGTCGTAGAGGTTAGGTGCTTGTCTCTCGTGCCAAAGGTACTAAGTTCACTCCTCGGGAGCCATCTGATATTTTTCCAGAGATCCCTGTTCCTAGTCATATCGTAGACAGACTATAAAACGTAGGTCTTGTGTTCATTTTGAGCACGTAAAAGAACCCTTGTCAGTTCCAAATTGAGAAGAACATGCTAGAAAACCGATGTTCGGGCAACATTGATTAGAAAATATTTGAAATAAAATTTCTACAAAAATATCATCACCATCTTCAAAATTACATCGAGAGGGGGAGGGGGCGCTATAAAGTGCTGCGTAGTCCGTGTATTGCCGATGAGATCTTCCTGTGTAAGAAAGCGATCGAAGCACACATGGTTAATCACCGAAGTGCAATGATGATTATCAATCAATGATGATATATCAATTAATCAATCAGTCGAACCAGCTCTTTACCAGATCTTGATTAATACCAACTTTCGTATACCATTACTCACTACCACAACATCATTTTCTCCATTTCTTTGTCAACCCTCCTCCCTTGCATCCTCGTACATTTACACCCTCCTCCGACTCTCTTTCTCCCTTTACTATCACTCTCTCTCTCTCCCTCTCTCTCTCCTCTCTCTCTCTCTACATCTCTCTTCCATTTTCCTTTAATTTATTTGGTTGTCATTTTTTTTAAAATTTGATATTTTCTTTTTCCTAATGTATACATGTTGTTCAAGATAAAAGTAGCCCCATTGATAAATCAAAAGTTGTTAGGTACGTATTGCTTTGTGTCTATTTACTATTTAAACCGGTTCCGACTAGCTCGTTCTACGTCACATTTGTTCATCGCCTCTTCCCACACTACAATTACACACCATCACACAACCGTGACCTATACTACGTCATAATTTAACCTTCTCATTTTCATAAATATGTGCCAGATTAGCTTCATTGATAGGCTACTTTTATCTTGAACACCTTTTGTAATACTGTAATTTACTTGTCCACATTAAGATAACGTATCAATTTATCGTACATTTTGTCACAAATAAGCTAACTCATAAGTCACACATGTGCTCTTACTCACGTATGGCATATTTCCCCCACACACAACCAATCACATGATGCGTATATTATTACCGTGACTCCCGGTAATATAAAAGCAGACAAGCTTAGACGGATAATCGAAAATTCCTGTTTAATGGGGGTTGGTTTTTGTATGTGTTAGATTGAACACTGTAAGCTGTTTTGATGAGAACAAGGAGTGTTTGTGTAAGAACCACAGGCGAAGCAACGGAAACAATGAATGTGACCGATAAATAGACAGTGTACAAGTATTAAGAGCTTACGAAAAACAAATTGACAAACACACTCGAGCCCCTCACCCTTATTTCTTACGACACCCATTACCTAGTCTAACAATACGAACGTTCTTACGGCACCCATTGCCTAGTCTAGCAATACAAGCGTTCTTACGGCACCCATTGCCTAGTCTAGCAATACCAACGTTCTTACGGCACCCATTGCCTAGTCTAGCAATACGAACGTTCTTACGGTACACATTGCCTAGTCTAGCAATACGAACGTTCTTACGGTACACATTGCCTAGTCTAGTAATACCAACGTTCTTACGGTACACATTGCCTAGTCTAGTAATACGAACGTTCTTACGGCACCCATTGCCTAGCCTAGCAATACGAACGTTCTTACGGTACACATTGTCTAGTCTAGTAATACGAACGTTCTTACGGCACCATCCAGTCAGAATACGAACGTTCTTACGCACATTCCTGTCTAGCAATACGAACGTTCTTACGGTACACATTACCTAGTCTAGTAATACGAACGTTCTTACGGATCACATTGCCTAGTCTAGTAATACGAACGTTCTTACGGCACCCATTGCCTAGTCTAGCAATACGAACGTTCTTACGGTACACATTGCCTAGTCTAGTAATACGAACGTTCTTACGGCACCCATTGCCTAGTCTAGCAATACGAACGTTCTTACGGTACCATTGCCTAGTCTAGTAATACGAACGTTCTTACGGACCATGCTAGTCTAGATACGAACGTTCTTAGGTACACATTCTAGTCTAGTAATACGAACGTTCTTACGGTACACATTGCCTAGTCTAGTAATCGAACGTTCAGGTACACCTAGTCTAGTAACGTTCTACGGTACACGTTCTATACGGTACCATTGCTAGTCTAGTAATACGAACGTTCTTAGGTACCATTGTCTAGTCTAGCAATACGAACGTTCTTACGGTACATTCATTGCCTAGTCTAGTAATACGAATCGTATCTTACGTTGTATCACCATTTGCCTAGTCTAGCAATACGAACGTTCTTACGGTACACATTGCCTAGTCTAGTAATACGAACGTTCTTACGGTACACATTGCCTGGTCTAGTAATACGAACGTTCTTACAAACACAACCATCGAGCTATTCAAACAAATGGCTTTACTGAGGAGTGTCTTTCACAAACTCTTCGTGTAATCTATTTTGCAGTTTGATTCAATTTTATGAGTCTATGGTTATTCATTGATAAAAATGTTACTAATACTGATATTCCTTATTATTAAACTGAACTTATAACATAATATAACTTTGATTGAGCATGTTGTGTTGTTTTTAACATGAATTAGTCTAGATACAACAATACTGGAATTCAAGGATCACGTGACGGTTGTAGTCTTATTTCCTAGAATGTTTACTTGAGCAAGCCGGCCTTATGTTATCGGAGGCTACGATTATTACTAACAAGTTCATTCTTTATACAATAGTTCAATAACTACCACATCGTCATCAAATAGGTTGTCCTAAGCAAAACTTTGCAACCGTAACTGTCCTTCGGAATGTCCCTCTCTCATAGGCCAGATGTCCCGCCTCTGCAGCTGTCATTCTCAAACCACCAGTTACATCCTGAATCCATCTTCTCCGTGGTCGTCTTCTTTTTCTCTTTGCCGGACTACTCTCTTAGATGATGGTCTTCCCCAGCCTTTGTTTCTCTTTATATGCCCAAAATACCTAAACTTTCTCATTCTTATTTGTAGTAGCAGCCAGTTTTCTTTGACTTTTGAGTTATTTCTGGATAGATCTATTTGTTCTCTTCTCAATCAAAGATATACGGAGGTCTCTTCTGTATCACTTATATTAAAAACACATATTTATTTTTCCCTGCCTTGTTAAATGTCCATGCTTCACACCCATATGTTGCCACTTTGAATATACATGTTCTTAGTATTCTGATCTTTGTTTTTCCTCTCAAAAAACTTTCCAATAACTACCTACTGACTATATTTACCTGTCTATTTGATATCCACCCACTCGATAAACATCTCTAACACCAACAATCCGTTACTTAAATTCCTTCTTGCAGATTTACTGCGTGACTAGCAGCAGTTTTCCCCCTCGGCTACTGCTTCTTCCTTATAATGATGCTAATTTATTTGTTGCAGACCATTTTCCACTCAGATATTTTTCTTCCCTCGTATTCTCCTCGCGGATTTTCTGAATTAATCGATTCTATCAAGATTCGACAATCCGACAGTTTATTCTTCCTGAGAGTTTCAAACAGTATATATCGAAAACAACAAAAGTGCAGTATAGCATGATCACGTGTTACGTAGTTTCCGCCGCAGCCTCTATTGTCAGATAGCTAGAAGGGATAGCTTGTCGAGATAAACATGACACAGATATTGCAGTTACTAATGCTACTTCATAGAGTAACAAGAAGAGACCAGTTTAGAAGTGAAGACATCATGAAAAATGTGGGTACAGCATCAGTACTGTACTTCATCAAGAAACAAGAAATTAAATGATTCGGCCACATAAGCAGATTATCAACAGCATCAAAGAGCAATGTTACTCTGATACCGTGGATACAAAGCAAAAGGCCGGTCACGTAAAAGGTAGACCTCGGAGATAAGAATAGTTAGTTTTATTTGGTAAGAACCTCAGGGGAAGCAACAGAAACAATGAATATCATCAATAAATAGACAGTGTGCAAGTATTAGAGCTTCCGAAAAAACAAATTACCAAACACAGGATTCGAACCATTTACCTTTATTTCTTACGGTACCCATTGCGTAGCCTAGCAATACGAGCGTTCTTACGGTACCCATTGCGTAGCCTAGCAATACGAGCGTTCTTACGAACACAACCAGCGAGCTATTCAAAAAAATACCTCAGAGATAACAGAGGCAACGAAAGACACTGTTTATGAAGCGCACACAAAAGCCCGTTCTAAAATCTCTTCTTATCCTGAAGCTGTGAGGCAAATCAGGACCCAAGAAAGGAAAGAAATACAAGGCGCACAGTAAGGTTCGCTCCAGTTGCCTCCTTTTTTGACCTGACGCAAAAGTCAAAAAAGAATATGAGAATTTATAGATAAATAGAATGCTGTTTCTTCTTTTTTTCTGTATGGATCACATTTCTTGGTGTTTTTTTCTGTATGGATCACATTTCTTGGTGTTTTTTGTCTGTATGGATCACATTTCTTGGTGTTTTTTGTCTGTATGGATCACATTTCTTGGTGTTGTTTTTTCTGTAGTTTTGTTTTGATGATAATAATTTAAGTTATCATCATCATCAAATATATTGTCCTGAGCAGAGCTTTGCCACCTCAACAGTCCTCCGGAACTTCTCTCTCTCATAGGACAGATGTCCTGCCTCTGCAGCCCTTCATTTCTTTTTATATGTCCAAAATATCTCATTTTTCTCATTTGTAGCATCAGCCAGTTTTCTTTGATTTTGAGTTCTTTCTGGATAGATCTATTTGTTCTCTTCTCTGTCCAAGATATACGGAGGACTCTTCTGTAACACTTATATTCGAAAGCACGTATATGTTTTTCCACTGCTTTATTAAGGGTAGACAGGACAAACGGTTGCTAACTTCCTTATTTCTCAGTCAAATGAGATATTGTTTATCAGGTAGTACTAGGGACAGTCTGGTATGAAATATTTTATAACTTTTAATTTAATTACTTGTCGGGTTGCCATGGAAATGGCGGCCATGTTGGATTATAAACAATGCCGTAAAGTAGGTAATTACTAACAACTAGTTCATATTATTCTTTTTTTAAAATTGAAATACTTACATAAGCCATAGTTCTAGGCAGCTAGCAACTTTAAATTGTTCTGGGACAGATAACAAGCAGATAGAAGTGAAACGAATAAGACATATACAATTTTTACCCCAAAAATAGGAACCTATGGTTACTGAAAATATTGTGTTTAAAAATATATTTCTCAAAACTTGTATTTCTATATCTGACTGCCCTCAGTATTGATATATCTATATGTATGCCAAATTTCATATTGATATCTTAAATGGTTACTGAGATTAACCTACTGAACACTTCCTAAATCAGTGAAAATCACAATTGTGAGAAAACTGCAATTTAAAAATATTTTTGGTGAAATTTGAAAAGATCTTTAACTTACCAAAGAATTTCCACATAAATCGCTTATATGATTGACAGAACATCCGTCCCGTATGGTTATATGTTAAATTCACCTGTATTATATGTGCCTCCTTCCTTCTGAGATGCTCTTTGATGTGGAGCATGGGAGAACTACTATTTTTTAATATAGGCAAATATTGACGTAGACTAATGAGAAAACGATTTTTAGCTATGCGATTGATAAAATCTACTTTGACAATTTGAATATCATTGTTGAGAGATGTATTTGTCTCTACAAAAGCTTTGAAATCTCCATCACAGAGCAACTGGTAATAAACAAGTTGTCTCTTTCTCACTGACCTGGCAAAATAAGCTTGGCAGCTTCAGCTTCCATAGAATTGGATGAACTCTCACAATTTTCTCACACTGGCACTTTACAATGATATATAATTCGATATGTGTTATAGAATAGGGATCCCGATCACAATGTACCAACCAAACGGTATTTCTAGACATTACCTCTTTAAAAAAACGTTAAATTTCCGTGAGGGTGGGCTGTTTAAAATCTCATTTTCAAATTAAAAAAAAAAATTCAATTTTTTTACTGATTTCGATTCTAGAGATATAAAACTAACAGAATAAAACATATTTGGAAAATCGATATTTTAAAGAAAATATGTCATTTAGTGAGTATTGAGACCCCTTAAATGTCCATGCTTGACACCCATACGTTGCCACTGGGAATATGCATGCTCTTAGAATTCTGAACTTTGTTTTCTTATCAGTTCCGTTCCATACTGTTTTTAGTTGTTTAATTTTTGTAAAGCCATGTTTGTCTTTCTTTCTTTCTCGAATCATATTTGTCTCACAGCGTCAGGTCAGGAAGAGATTTCTAAAACGGGCCCTTGTATGCGCTTTGTAAATAGTCTCTTTCGTAGCCTCTGTTATCTCTTAGGTCCATCTTTTGCGTTACTGGCCTTTTGCTTTGTACCCATTGTATCGGAGCAGCATTGCTCTTGGGGTGCACTGTCTGATGGTAATCTGCTTACGTGACCGAACCATTTAATTTGTTGTTTCTTGATGAAGTCTAGTATTGATGTTGTACCCACTTTTTCCTGATGTCTTCATTTCTCAACCGGTCTCTTCTTGTTACACCCAGCATTCTGCGTAAATACTTCATCTCTGTTGTGACTAGTTTTCGTCTATCGTTTGTTGTCAGTGTCCAGCTTTGGCACTGGTAACATAATGTGGGAGAAAGATTGTGTTGAACATTGCTCTTTTGTGTTCATGGTGACGTGTTTGCATCTTAAAATTGGCGCCATTTGCCCTATCATTTGATTTGCTTTGTTGCATCTGTGTTGAATTTCATTAGTTATTCTTCCGCTTGCTGCAAAAATGCTCCCCAGGTATGTGAAGTCTTTTACTGGATTTAGTGGGCGACTGTCGATGGAGATATTGGTAGTGCTTTCTCTCTGGCGAATGTCATTACTTCTGTTTTGTCGATGTTTATTCTCATGTTGTATTCGTTACATGCTAACTGGAGTCTGTTGATGTGTTGTTGTAGCTGTTCTTCTGTTGTTGATATGATTGCCTGATCGTGTGCAAAAAGAAATTCATTTAAGAGTTCTCCGAGGTTGTTTCCTTCGCTGGTGTTAGCTATTTTACAGATGTGATCAATATACGTGATGAATAGCAGCGGGGATAGTACGCAACCTTGTCTTACTCCTGACCCTACGTGAAACTTTTCTGATAATCCTGTATTTGTTCTAATCATACATTGGCTGTCAGTATAAATGTTCTTGCAAAGGTTGATTAGGTGGTCATTAACCCCATAGGTTGTTAGTATTTTCCACAACTTGTGCCTATCCACGAGGCCGAACGCTTTTTCCTGATCTACAAATGCAACGTGTAGGTGTTTGTTGGATTCGATA
This sequence comes from Arion vulgaris, assembly GCA_020796225.1. Lineage (NCBI taxonomy): Eukaryota > Metazoa > Mollusca > Gastropoda > Stylommatophora > Arionidae > Arion > Arion vulgaris. The sequence goes on from CM036776.1 coordinate 18,614,103, forward strand.
GTCCTTTCTACTAACTGCCTGAGGGCGAATATTGCGTCTGTACAGCTTTTGTTCTTCCTGAATCCCATTTGGGAGTCATTAAGCTGTGGCTCGATGATGTGACGGAGCCTTTTCTCAAGTATTTTGTCAGTGTGACTCAGTAGCGCTATCCCTCTATACTTTGTACAGTCCCTCTTGCTGCCATGTTTGTTCTTTTTTAATTTCCTTCATCCCATTTCCATCTGTTGTTAGCAGTGAACGGAGATATTCAAAACTGTTCACATTTTTTACTTTCTCTCCGTTGATAAAAATATTTTTTGTCATGTTCGTTTTATCTGTTGTCGTTATTTTTGTTTTTGCCATTTGATCACTATAAAGTTCTCTTATAATCTGTATTAAATGTAATGGAAATCCCATTTCTCCCATAATCGTTCACAATTCCTGATGCTCTACACAATCAAATGCCTTTGAGTAGTCAATAAAGCATGAGTATAGATCTACATTATACTCTCTAGATTTTTCTACGATTGTTTTCATGTTAAATATATGGTCACGTGTACCTCTGTTCCGTCTAAACCCCGCTTGTGTTATGTTGATATTTTCTTCAATTTTCCTATACAGTCTTCCCATAATAATTTTTAATAAGATTTTACTTACGTGGCTAATCAATGTCACTGTTCTATAGTTGGTACATAATTTGGTGTCTCCCTTTTTAGGCACTGGGATAAATATTGATTTTTTTCATTCATTTGGCCATATTCCTGTTTCCCATACCTTTTTGCATATTGCATGATATAATTGTATGCTTTGCTCTCCTCCTGCCTTGATAAACTCTGCTGAGATATTATCATATCCTGGTGATTTTCATCTTCAAGCTTTTTATTGCCCATTCAACTTCCTCTAGCGATGGTTCTGGTTCGTTCTCTGTGATTATAATTTAAGTAAACAGCAATAAATGATCATCAATAGATATAACAGGTGTAGATAGGTAAACATGAATAGATATAACAGGTGTAGATAGGTAAACATGAATAGATATAACAGGTGTAGATAGGTAAACATCAATAGATATAATAGGTGTAGGTAAACATCTATAGATATAATAGGTGTAGATAGGTAAACATCTATAGATATAATAGGTGTAGATAGGTAAACATCTATAGATATAATAGGTGTAGATAGGTAAACATCAATAGATATAACAGGTGTAGATAGACAAACATCTATAGATCAATAAACGAAGTATCTGGAGTAGCAGTGAAAAATTAAAATCGTGGCATATCCTTTACAGGACGTCTCAACACAAGAATAACCAATCACGGCACCAACTCTCCATACAGCAAAGCAAATTCTATCGACAACAAACAAAGAAAATTGACTGAACAGATGGGCCATGGGAGACAAGAGAGAGAGGTTTACATAAATAGGCCAGTCTCAACCTTAATGACATCAACCACCTTACAAGAAGAGATTAGAGCACCATTTTTAGACTCCGAACCCAACACATAACACTTAACAATCACTTGAACAGAATTAAACCACAACAGACGTCAGAGTGCCAACTGTGTGCACATATAAAATTTCCACAAAATATTGTCACCATCTTTACATTGGGAACCCTCGCTGATGCTACGGAGTTCGTGCACAGCCGCTGAACCCTTCCTGTGTAAGAAAGAGATGATAGCACTCATGGTTACTCCCCGAAATGCAATGATGATGGTTTTATCAATGAATTAACGAGAAACTATTGACAACTATTGTATGGGGACCAGAAATGTACTGTACAGAGCATTTAAACGAATTACTAAACAGATTACCGCGAATAGCATTAGCAGACATACATTATCCCGTGTGTTGCTGGGGCTGGCAAGGGGAGCAAAGAATAGTACCGCTGCGACCAACAAGGAATGTCGTAATAGGCGACTGGTGTAGGGGGCCTAGGAAGCTATCCTAGTAAATAAAAAGCGTCGCAGAAATGGGATGTGCTTGCCTACTTGTAGGTGCATAACTAGCACAACGTAAAATCGCTCTTGTGCTCAGATCACATCATCATCATCATTAGGTGCCGTGCCGGCTGGAGTAGGCGATCATGAATCTCGACCAATCTCTGTTTCTGGAATTTGCAATCATCTCTATATTGACGCTCTACCCTGCCTGAAGTCAGTCTATACAACATTTTCTTTCTTTGTCTTCCTCTGTCTCATCTCTGTTCGATTTTACTGGTTGTCACAATATGTTCTAAATCTCCCTGCCTCATCACATGCCCGAAAAATGATGACTGCCTCTTTCTTATATTGATGATAAGCTTTCTCTGTGTCTTGACCTCATTCAACACCTTCCAATTAGTCATTTTAGCAGTCCATGGGATTCTCATCATTCTTCTGTAAAACCACTTCTCTGTGGCCCTCAGAGATTGTTTGATCTGTGTATTTATTGTCCATGACTAGCATCCGTATGTCAGTATTGGTCCTATGTAGCACTGTATAACTCTCATTCTGATATCAATTGAGAATGACTTGTTGCATATAATGCTTCTCATTTCCTGGTTACAATGTTAGATCACATACATATCACAAAGAGTGGTTTAACAAGTGTTTGATATGGGCAGTTCGAAGAAGAAGAAGAAGAAGGCATACCAGAACGTTCCAACATATGAACTAGAGACTGGGATCTCCATGTACAGAATAATAGCAATCTATTTTACATTAGAACAAATTGTTTCTCATCATTTTCCACATTCTTTAGTTACACTTTTTTATGTTCAGAGATTGCGAAATTTTAATCTGGAAAATGGCTGACCATTATCGAGGGCTGCTGTGACATGGATAGAAGCGAATCCCAGTGTTTTCTCCATATAATAGTGCGTCCCTTTCTGATGATGATTATTATATGTTATTATATGTCAGTTTAATAAATGAATAAAAATTTTCATGATTATAATAATAATAATAATTATTCCTCTTGTAACGGTTCACAAGCAATTTCACCATACTGCTCTATCCTGGACAACTCGCTCAATCTCCTCTATGGAACTGAGACCAGAGCCGGATTAGACCAGCGCGGGGCCCGTAGCAAATTTTAGCGCGGGCCCTAAGTTTTGTATGATAATAAATAATAAAACATAAATTTTACAAACAAACTTGTCTCGATTTAATGTGAGCAAATTTAGAGATAATACTAGACAAATCAATTTCTCTAAGTAAATTACATTCAATGTTCATTAAGGTGAGGTTATTTAGACGATCTTGTCCCATCATGTTTCTTTACTCACTTTTTATACGCTTTAATGTTGAAAAGAACGTTCTCCGCTGCAGTTAGTAATCATTAAAGACAAGTAAATTCGTAAGACTATTTCTACATTTGGGAAACACGACTCTAATGAATTTTCCATTATAAGTTTATAAAATTGCAGTTCAAGGGCCTCATTCTTTTCGTTGCTAATAGCAGCAGCTACATTAGTTTTAAGAGTTCAGCGAACTGCACAAGTTCGTCGCCAGGCTTTCTTCCAAATCCTCTTGGTAAGAGCTGACAATATTTGGAGTTCTTTTCAAGATCTCTTCTGCTGTAAGAGATTTTAACTGCCGAAATGTTCCAAATACATCAGTCACTCTATGGTACGCTTCCATGCGTTTAGCTAAGGCAGAGAGTACATTATCAATTATGACAATAAACACCTGACTTTCAAATTTTTGTTTGGGTGTTTGATTTTCTACAACTTCATCGAGCGCAGTGAGCCACTAAAATCGTCGTACTTAGTATTTCGCTTGCGTCGTCGTGAAGTTTGTTGCTGATATTCTTGACAGTGAGTCAGGATTTTGGCTTTGGCCTCAATATCTGAAAATGTAGGCCGCATTGCTTGAACGTACCGTGTAACGATTCATAAAGAGCATATCCCGTGTTAAGGTCTTGATCAGGTGACTGTAATGAAGCGCTAGACGCTTGCAAGCGTTCTAGAATTCCGTTCCATAAAATGCTAACTATTCCTGTTTCCAACTTACTCATCTCCAAAACTAGCCCATACGCTTGATTACGACACTCTACCTTTGATCCATGTTATTTGAGATGTCATCCAAAACTTGTTTGATAATGGTAAAACCACATAAAAGTGCTTTTGTCGCATCAGCTCGGGAAGACCACCTGGTGTCCGACAGTCTCTTCAAAGTCGGGAGTTTTGAACCTGTATCTTCCAGTGCTTTTGTAAGAATGCCCCATCGATAGGTAGAAGCGGAAAAGAATGTATAGAGACTTTCAACAAAATCGAAAAAATGGATGCTTCTATACAACATTCTGCAGCACTTTCAACCAAATTCAGTGAATGTGCAAAGCAGGAATGTATTCTGCGTACTTATTTATCTCCTTAATGCGTGCTTGTAAGCCGTTGTATTTCCCACTCATGTTGCTGGCATTGTCATAGCTTTGAACGCGACAGTCTTTGATATCAATGCCATTTTCCTTTAAAAATCAAGTAAACTTTGGGCGAGTTGTTCAGCAGTATGACCTTCCATATCCAAGAACTTCACAAACCTTTCCACTGGTCCAGATGGTAACACATAGCGCACTATTAGAGTGAGTTGGTCCACATGCGATATGTCTGGAGTAGAGTCCAGTGATACGGAATAGTACTTGCATTTCTTAATTTCGCAAATAATATGATCCAGTAAGCTTGATGCAATTAGATGGATAAATTTCTCACATGTTGTTTTTGATAAGTATGATGTATGTCCCTTTCCTTATTTGCATAAGTATTTATATGCTGAGCCAGAAAAATGTCAAATTTGGCTATTAATTCCAACAAACCTAAATAATTTCCATTATTAGGTGAACCAATAATTTCATCCTTACCCCGAAATGCAAGACCTCGTTCTGCTAAAAATTGATTACTGAGTAATTCGCTCCAAAAGTGTCCGCCAATATGTTTGTTCGGTCTCAATTTGGCTTACAAGTTGAGAATCGACACGAGCATCTTTCTTTTGCAAACTAACAGAGAAATTATCGCTTGTCTATGGGAGGTGCTTTCTTTCATGTCTTTTCAACAAATTATTTGCGTTTTTCCAATCGTCAAATCCTTCTTTCGTAAACCGTGACGAACAGTCTGAATCAGTAACTTTGCAAACAAAACAGAAAAGTTGTCCTTTAGTTTCTGAATAACACAACCAATCTCTCACATGAGTTTTGTTTGTTGGTTTATGTGTATATGTGAAAACGATTTTCGACAAATTCGTGGATTGTTTTCTTTATCGTATGTTTTTTGGAAGACAAGAAATCACTGTTCATATGTTGCACTTCGCTGCTTTCTTTCGCAATCCAATAATCTCGATTGAAGTTGATTGGCCATTCACCAATATCGTTTGAGTACATTTTATTTTCGTTGTGCTTTTGGCTTGTAGAAGATGTTGCTACATTGGAAGCATGTGCTGTACTTTCTGCCTCTCTTTGGCTTGAAAATGATACGGCTAAATTGGAAGGACTTGCTGTACATTCGACTTCAGTTTGTCTTGTGGAAAATGTGGCTAAATCGTGAAGAGTTGCTGATCTTAATATTGGTAATGATGATTGTTCTATATCACTATCTTCATCTACTATACTGTGAGACGCGACTTCTATATTTTCTGCTTCGATTTCTTTGGATTCAGCACCATTACACACGACATTAAAAATTCAGACAGCTTGCGTGTTTTTGATACAAGAACTTGGTTATATTTGTCCTTTTCATCTTGTGCTTTACGCTTTGCACTTCCAGAAGCGTAATGTCGACCCGTATCTCTGGCTCCGCTGCTCATGATGTCTATCTCAATCTGGGAAGAGAAAATGAATTTACAAATAAAATGTAATTCTTCTACTTTCTACTAATATAACATATAAATGTGAAAGTTTGGACAGCGTTTTATGATATAACAATTTACTCATGATGATATATTATATACAGGGTGCTTCGTAATTTAACCACTTAACATGACTATAACTCTGATTTAAAACATTTGAATTCATTGAAAACGAAAATGATAGAAACTATTTTTAAAATTAATTTCTCACTGAAACATAAAATTAGCTATGTAAAATAAAATAATAATAAAATAACCAGATGGGAGGATTTAAATACATTCAAAGTTAGCAGAACAAATAAAAATTACTCTCTGTGTCCGTTTGTGTGCTTCTCTGTAAAATTATGCAGCTCTGTGTTACGGCTTCTTGTTGCGGCTCCTTCAAGTGTGTCCAAGTTTTCTGTTTAATCATTTGGCCCTTCCTCGCATTATTTTCTGGGACATCTAGTCGAGTGCAAAACAGTTTCTCACAAAAAAAACGTGAATGACATGAAATTTATTTAGGAGTGCCCAGATTTGCTCATGTCTTAGAACAATATTTCATACGCCCACTTGCATTTATTTTAAACTAAGTTTCGCGCGCAAAACTACTGAACGAACAGAGACTTGAACTGGGTTATGAGTCAAATTTAATTGTTCTTTTGTTCAAGCTTTCAAGTTTTCGTTTATTAGAAGCGTGTGCACACAAGAGACACTCCTATACAAAAAGTAAAAAAACTGTTACGTTGTTAATGAGCTCAGTGTGACCGCCCAATTAAGTCCGAAATTGAGTAAACATGACCTTGGCCCTAACCTCAATAAAAAAATGAAAGGGGGAAATTATTACCCACCTTCCAAACTTGGTTCCTTGTTTATGACTAGTGACAACTTAGCTCCAGAGGCGGGCCCCCAAAGCGCGGGGCCCGTAGCATTTTCTACTTCTGCTACTATGCTAATCCGGCTCTGACTGAGACCAATATTTCTTGCCTCTCTCAGCAAAGTTCGTTTCAGTGTCTTCTTAGGTGGCCATCTCTTTCTTGATCCATTTGCATCCCACTTCAATGTCTGTTTTGATATTCGTTGATCATTGTTCCTCAAGGTATGTCCAACATATCTCTATCTTCTCTTTCTTATAACAGTTGTTGCTAATGGTTGATCAGATATTTCTCTGATTTCATCACTTCTCCTGAATTCTCATCATTACCGTTCTCAATCTTCTTTTATCATTTGTTGTATTAATTATGTCTTCTACTTTTTCTTCTTCGACGAACACTTCATAGTGACCCCTTGTTAACCACTCTTTGTGATTTGAATGTGATCTGAGCCTAAGAGCGATTATACGTTGTACCAGTTATGCGCCTGCAATTAGGCCATCACATCAGATTTTTATCTACTAGGTAGCTTCCTAGGCCCCTACCTCAATCGCCTCTAACGACATGCCTTGTAGGTCGCGGGGTTACTATTCTTTACTCCCGTTGAGAGCCCCAGCAACACACGGGTGATGTTGTAATATAAAACACATCATACACTCTTTTTTCTCTCTCCACTCCTCAACACTTCTCACATTCTTTCTCTCTCTCTCTCTCCTCAACACCTCTCACATTCTTTCTCTCTCTCTCCCACTCCTAACACCTCTCACATTCTTTTCTCTCTCTCTCCCACTCCTAAACACCTCTCACATTCTTTTCTCTCTCTTCCACTCCTCAACACCTCTCACATTCTTTCTCTCTTCTCCAAATCCTCAACACTCTCTCACATTCTTCTCCCCTCTCTTTCCCACTCCTCAACACCTCTCACATTCTTTCTCTCTCCCCACCCTTAACACCTCACTCCATTCTTTCTCTCCCACTCTCTCAACCCCTCCTCTCCCCTTTTCTTTTCTCTCTCTCCCACTCCTCAACACCTCTCACATTCTTTTCTCCCATCCTCAACACCTCTCCCATTCTTTCTCTCTCTCTCCACTTCCTCAACACCTCTCACATTTTCTTCTCTCCCACTTCCTCAACACCTCTCACATTCTCTCTCTCTCTCCAACTCCTCAACACCTCTCACATTCTTTCTCTCTCTCTCCCACTCTCAACACCTCTCACATTCTTTCTCTCTCTCCCACTCCTAAACACCTCTCACATTCTTTTTCTCTCTCTCTCTCTCCACTCCTCAATACCTCTCACATTCTTTCTCTCTCTCTCTCCCACATCTCAACACCTCTCCCATTCTTTCTCTCTCCCACTCCTCAACACCTCTCACATTCTTTCTCTCTCTCTTCCACTCCTCAACACCTCACATTCTTTCTCTCCACTCCTCAACACCTCTCAATTCTCTTCTCTCTCCCACTCCTCAACACCTCTCACATTCTTTTTTTCTCTCTCTCCCACTCCTCAACACCTCTCACATTCTTATCTCTCTCCCACTCCTAAAACCTCTCCATTCTTTTCTCTCTTCTCCACTCCTCAACACCTCTACATTCTTTCTCTCCCACTCCTCAACACCTCTCCATTCTTTTCTCTCTTCCTCTCTCTTTCTCCACTCCTCAACACCTCTCACATTTTTTCTCTCTCTCCAACTCCTCAACACCTATCACATTCTTTCTCTCTCTCTCCCACTCCTAAACACCTCTCACATTCTTTCTCTCTCTCTCCACTCCCTCAACACTTCTCCCATTCTTTTCTCTCTCTCCACTCCTCAACACCTCTCACATTCTTTCTCTCCCACTCTCAATACCTCTCCCATTCTTTCTCTCTTCTCTCCCATTCCTCAACACCTCTCACATTCTTTCTCTCTCACTCCTCAACACCTCTCCCATTCTTTCTCTCTCTCCTCTCCCACTCCTCAACACCTCTCACATTCTTCTCTCTCCTCATCCTCAACACCTCTCACATTCTTTCTCTCTCTCTCCCATCCTAAACACCTCTCACATTCTTTTCTCTCTCTTCTCTCCACTCCTCAACACCTCTACATTTTTCTTCTCTCTTCCAACTCCTCAACACCTTCACATTCTTTCTCTCTCTTCCTAATCCTCAACACCTCTCACATTCTTTTCTCTCTCCCACTCCTTAATACCTCTCCCATTCTTTTTCTCAACCTCTCTCTCCCACTCCTCAACACCTCTCACATTCTTTCTCTCCACTCTCAACACCTCTCCCATTCTTTCTCTCTCTCTCTCTCCCATTCCTCAACACCTCTCACATTCTTTCTCTCTCCATTCCTCAACACCTCTCACATTCTTTCTTCTCTTCTCCCACTCAACACCTCTCACATTCTTTTTCTCTCTCTCTCTCCACTCCTCAACACCTCTCACATTCTTTTTCTTTCTCTCTCACTCCTCAACACTCTCACATTTTCTTTCTCTCCACTCCTCAACACCTCTCCATTCTTTTCTCTCTCTCTCCACTCCTCAACACCTCTCACATTCTTCTCTCTCTCCCCACCTCAACACCTCTCACATTCTTTCTCTCTCTCTCTCCAACTCCTCAACACCTCTCACATTCTTTTTTTCTCTCTCTCCCACTCCTCAACACCTCTCACATTCTTTCTCTCTCTCTTTCCCACTCCTCAACACCTCTCACATTCTTTATCTCTCTCCCACTCCTCAACACTTCTCCCATTCTTTCTCTCTCTCTCTCCCACTCCTCAACACCTCTCACATTCTTTCTCTTCCCACTCCTCAAACCTCTCCCATTCTTTCTCTCTCTCTCCTCATTCCTTTTCATCTTGTGCTTTCCTCTGCACTTCACAGCGTAATTCGACTCTTATCTCTACTCTCCATGCTCATATGTCTCATCTCAATCTGGAAATAAATGAATTTACAAATAATGTACATTCTTCTACTTTCTACTAATTATAACATATAATTGTGTCTTGGACAGCGTTTATTCGTTAACTTCTACTTCATGTCATCTATTATATCGGGTGCTTCGTAATTTACCACTTAACATGACTATACATTCGATTTAAAACATTTGAATTCATTAACACTGATAGAAATCTATTTTTAACACTCCTGAAACATAAATTAGCTATGTAAAATAAAACAATAATAAAATCCAACACTGGGAGATTTAAATCTTTCCATCTGCAAACCATCACAATTACTTCTCTTCCTAACCTTCTGTCTTTCTCCTTAAACTTCAGCTCTGTTGTTACGCTTCTCTTTCGCTCCTTCAATGTGTCCAAGTTTTCTGCTTTAATCATTTGGCCCTCTCCATTATTTTCTGGACATCTAGTCGGTGCAAACAGTTCCTCAAACACCTAATGACATGAAATTTTTTGATGCCTCAGACTGCTCATTCTTTAAACAATATTTCCTCCTCACACTTGCATTTATTTTAAACTAGTTTCTCACCAAACTCCTGAACGACTGAGATTCTTGAATCTGCATGGTCAAATTAATTGTTCTTTGTTCAAGCTTTCAGTTTTCTTTATTAGAACGTCTCAATGATTCACTCTCTCACACAAAAGTCAAAAACTTCTACTTTTAATGAGCTCAGTTGACTCCCAATTAAGTCCGAAATTGAGTAAACATGACCTTGCCCTAACCTCAATAAAAATGAAAGGGAATTTTACCCACTCCTCAAACTTGGTTCCTTTTTATGACTATACAACTACTCTCAAGGCTGTCGCTTCTCCCCCAAACCGTGCCGTGCATTTTTACTTCTGCTCATCTAACCCTGCTCACATTCTTTTTTCTCCTCTCCATTCAAAGCCTCTCTTCATTGTCTTCTCTCTACTGGCCATCTCTTTCTTGTCCATTTGCATCCCACTTCAATTCTGTTTTGATATTCGTTGATCATTGTTCCTCAAGGTTGTCTCAACACTCTCTATCTTCTTTCTTCTTCACTAACACACGTCTGCTTGCTAATGGTTGATCAGATATTTCTCTGATTTCATCACTCTCCTGAATTCTCATCTCTACCGCTTCCTCAATCTTCTTTTATCATTTTTTATTAATTACTCTTCTACTTTTTTTCTTCTTCGACGAACACTTCATAGTGACCCCTTCTTAACTACTCTCTTGTGATTTGAATTGATCTGACCTAAGAGCGATTCATCGTTGTCCATTATGCGCCTGCAATTAGCTTCATCACTCAGATTTTTATCTACTAGTAGCTTCCTAGGCCCTCACTCAATCGCCTCTAACACATTGCCTTTAGGTCCCGTACACCTCTATTCTTTCTCTCTCTAACTCCTCAACACACACGGTGATGTTGTAATATAAAACACATCATACACTTTTTTTTCTCTCTCTCCCACTCCTCAACACTTCCTCTACATTCTTTCTCTCTCTCTCCTCAACACCTCTCACATTCTTTCTCTCTCTCTCTCCCACTCCAACACCTCTCACATTCTTTCTCTCCTCTCCCACTCCTAAACACCTCTCACATTCTTTTTCTCTCTCTCTCCCACTCCTCAACACCTCTCACATTTTTTCTCTCTCTCCAATCCTCAACACCTCTCACATTCTTTCTCTCTCTCTTCCCACTCCTCAACACCTCTCACATTCTTTCTCTCTCTCCCACTCCTAACACCTCCCCATTCTTTCTCTCCCACTCCTCAACACCTCTCACATTCTTTCTCTCTCTCTCCACTCCTCAACACCTCTCACATTCTTTTCTCCCACTCCTCAACACCTCTCCCATTCTTTCTCTCTCTCTCTCCCATTCCTCAACACCTCTCACATTTTTTCTCTCCCATTCCTCAACACCTCTCACATTCTCTCTCTCTCCCACTCCTCAACACCTCTCACATTCTTTCTCTCTCTCCACTCCTCAACACCTCTCACATTCTTTCTTTCTCTCTCCCACTCCTAAACACCTCTCACATTCTTTTCTTCTCTCCACTCCTCAATACTCTCATTCTTTCTTTCTCTCCCACTCCTCAACACCTCTCCATTCTTTCTCTCTCTCCCACTCCTCAACACCTCTCATTCTTTCTCTCTCTCTCTCCACTCCTCAACACCTCTCACATTCTTTCTCTCCCACTCCTCAACACCTCTCCATTCTTCTCTCTCTCCACTCCTCAACACCTCTCACATTCTTCTCTCTCTCTCCCACTCCTCAACACCTCTCACATTCTTTATCTCTCTCTCCCACTCCTAAACACCTCTCACATTCTTTTCTCTCTCTTCTCCACTCCTCAACACCTCTCACATTCTTTCTCTCTCTCTCCCACTCCTAAACACCTCTCACATTCTTTTTCTCTCTTTCTCCACTCCTCAACACCTCTCACATTTTCTCTCTCTCTCCACTCCTCAACACCTACTCACATTCTTTCTCTCTCTTCCCACTCCTCAACACCTCTCACATTCTTTTCTCTCTCCCACTCCTCAACACTTTCTCCCATTCTTTTCTCTCTCTCTCCCACTCCTCAACACCTCTCACATTCTTTCTCTCCTCACTCTCAATACCTCTCCCATTCTTTCTCTCTCTCTCTCTCCCATCCCAACACCTCTCACATTCTTTCTCTCCCACTCCTCAACACCTCTCCCATTCTTTCTCTCTCTCTACTCTCCCCTCCCCTCAACACCTCTCACATTCTTTCTCTCCCAATCCTCAACACCTCTCACATTCTTTCTCTCTCTCCCACTCCTAAACACTCTCACATTTCTTTTTCTCTCTCTCTTTTCTCACTCCTCAACACCTCTCACATTTTTTCTCTCTCTCCAACTCCTCAACACCTATCACATTCTTTCTCTCTCTCTTTCCTAATCCTCAACACCTCTCACATTCTTTCTCTCTCTCTCCCACTCCTCAATACCTCTCCCATTCTTTCTCTCTCTCTCTCCCACTCCTCAACACCTCTCATTCTTCTCTCCACTCCTCAACACCTCATCCTTCTTTCTCCCCTCCCCTCATCTCCTCCCTCCTCAACACCTCTCACATTCTTTCTCTCTCTCTCACTCACACTCTCAACCCCTCCTCAACACTCTCTTCTTTTCTCTCTCTCTCCCACTCCTCAACACCTCTCACATTCTTTCTCTCTCCCACTCCTCAACACCTCTCACATTCTTTTTCTCTCTCTCCACTCCTCAACACCTCTCACATTTTTCTCTCTCTCCACTCCTCAACACCTCACATTCTTTTTCTCTTCTCCCACTCCTCAACACCTCTCACATTCTTTCTCTCTCTCCACTCCTCAACACCTCTCACATTCTTTCTTCTCTCTCTCCCACTCCTCAACACCTCTCACATTCTTTTTTTCTCTCTCTCCCACTCCTCAACACCTCTCACATTCTTTCTCTCTCTTCCCACTCCTCAACACCTCTCACATTCTTTCTCTCTCTCTCCCACTCCTCAACACCTCTCCCATTCTTTCTCTCTCTCTCCCACTCCTCAACACCTCTCTCATTCTTTCTCTCCCACTCCTCAACACCTCTCCCATTCTTTTTCTCTCTCTCTCTCTCCCATTCCTCAACACCTCTCACATTCTTTCTCTCTCCCACTCCTCAACACCTCTCACATTCTTTCTCTCTCTCTCTCCCACTCCTCAACACCTCTCACTTCTTTCTCTCCTCCACTCCTCAACACCTCTCACATTCTTTCTCTCTCTCTCTCCCACTCCTCAAACACCTCTCTCACATTCTTTTCTCTTCTCTTTCTCCACTCCTCAACACCTCTCACATTTCTCTCTCTCCAACTCTCAACACCTTCACATTCTTTTCTCTCTCTTTCCTAACTCCTCAACACCTCTCACATTCTTTCTCTCTCCTCCTCCTCAAACCTCTCCCATTCTTTCTCTCTCTCTCCCACTCCTCAACACCTCTCACATTCTTTCTCTCCCACTCCTCAACACCTCTCACATTCTTTCTCTCTCTCCCATTCCTCAACACCTCTCACATTCTTTTCTCTCTTTCTCTCCACTCCTCAACACCTCTCACATTTTTTCTCTCTCTCCCACTCCTCAACACCTCTCACATTCTTTCTTTCTCTTTCTCCCACTCCTCAACACCTCTCACATTCTTTTTCTCTCTCCCACTCCTCAACACCTCTCACATTCTTTCTTTCTCTCTCCCACTCCTCAACACTCTCTTATTTCTCTCTCTCCCACTCCTCAACACCTCTCACATTCTTTTTCTCTCTCTCTCTCCACTCCTCAACACCTCTCACATTCTTTTCTCTCTCCCCACTCCTCAACACCTCTCACATTCTTTCTCTCTCTCTCCACTCCTCAACACCTCTCACATTCTTTCTCTCTCCCACTCCTCAACACCTCTACAGTCTTTTCTCTCTCTCCCACCTCAACACCTCTCACATTCTTTTTCTCTCTCCACTCCTCAACACCTCTCACATTCTTTTTTCTCTCTCTCTCCACTCTCAACACCTCTACATTCTTTCTCTTCTCCACTCTCAACACCTCTCATTCTTTTCTCTCTCTCTCCCACTCCTCAACACCTCTCATTCTTTTCTCTCTCTCTCTCCACTCCTCAACACCTCTCACATTCTTTCTCTCTCTCTCCCACTCCTCAACACCTCTCACATTCTTTCTCTCTCTCCACTCCTCAACACCTCTCACATTCTTTCTCTCTCTCCCACTCCTCAACACCTCTCACAGTCTTCTCCTTCCCACTCTCAACCTCACATTCTTCTCTCTCTCTCCCACTCCTCAACACCTCTCACATTCTTCTCTCTCTCTCTCCCACCTCAACACCTCTCACATTCTTCTCTCTTCTCTCTCTCCACTCCTCAACACCTCTCACATTCTTTCTCTCCCACTCCTCAACACCTCTACATTCTTCTCTCTCTCACTCCTCACACTCTCACATTCTTCTCTCTCTCTCTCTCCCACTCCTCAACACCTCTCACAGTCTTTCTCTCTCTCTCTCCCACTCCTCAACACCTCTCACATTCTTTCTCTCACACATTACAACACCCCCTCAGCTTAAATGTTTCGAATAATCCTTCACCTAATCCCAAACCACCTCATCCCAATCTACACTGCGACAGCAAGAAAAGCTCAGTCTTAGCGTTGATATCTTGTCTCATAGACGAACTTATAAATATTTACAACAAATTATATTGAGAGCATTAAACACTGTCTCCGTAGCTAGTCTAGAGTTCAGTATCTAAGCTTATGTCTCACATCACACAACTTGTTCCACACTTTCTACCTCACACACACACACTGTATACCACATTCTTTCTTTCACACACTACACGCCCCTTACATATAATCACTCTCACACACTACACTCCCTTAAATAGTATCACTCCCACACACTACACTCCATTACAGAGTATCTCTCTCACACACTACACTTCCTTACATATAATGACTCCACACACTACACTCCTACATATAATCACTCCACACATACACTCCTTACATATAATCACTCACCACAACACTACACTCCCTTAAATAGTATCACTCCCACACACTACACTCCCTTATATAGTGCACTCCTACATACTACACTCCCTTATATAGTATCACTCCCACACACTACACTCCCTTACATAGTATGACTCCCACACACTACACTCCCTTATATATAATCTCTCCCACACACTACACTCTCTTACATATAATCACTCCCACACAATACACATCCTTACATATAATCTCTCCCACACCTACACTCCCTTACATAGTATGACTCCACACATACACTCCTTACATATAATCTCTCCCACACAATACACATCCTTACATAATAGCCGTCCATCGCAAGCGATGATGACAACAATCTCAGACGTGTACTGTTGAACCTCTCTGGTCTGGCGGAGGTGACTGTAGAGTTCAATCCTAGAACAGAATCCCTGACCACAGGTGGGGCATACATGATCAAGGTTAGACATGTGCGTGTTGTGTGCTCTGTCTTTCGCGCTGCTCGTTTTCTCTGTGACTCAACAATACGATGATTCTCAGCTATTCGGGTTCCTCTTTTGTTGTTACAGCGCCACATTTGGCGATCTTGCGCAAGGGATTCCCAGCACGTATCGTCTATATCGAAGCATTTGAGAGACACTTTAAGAGTGTCTTTAAAGCGTTTTTCTGTCCACCAGCTAAACGTCTGCCCCTTCAAGCTCGCCATACATCAACTGTTTTGGGATGCGTTTATCAGGCATTCGAGCAACGTGACCGACCCATCTCAGTTGGGACTTCTGCAACAGGGTGTTGACGCTTGGGATCTTTGCTCTTGTGAGGACTTCGCTGTCTGGAATTTTGTCCTGCCAGTTTATTTTTAGTATTCTGCGTAGACAGCTTGTGTGGAAATGGTTTAATTTTCTTGCGTGTCTGCTATACACTGTCCATGTCTCGCTTGCGTACAGCAGCGTGGTTAGCACTATGGCCTGGTAAACTTTCAGCTTTGTGACTATGCTTATCCTTCCGTTCCACACGTGACACGTAACCTTCCGAACGCAGCACTGGCTTTGGATATCCTATTGTGGACCTCAGAATATATGTTTGCCGATCTGGATAGGAGGCTGCCAAGATAAGCAAAGTCGTCCGTTGACTGGAGACGCTGGTGTTTAATGTTGATGACTGGATCGTAATACTGTTCTCTAGGGGCGGGCTGGAACATGACCTCTGTTTTTTGGTGTTAATGGTGAGGCCAAACCTAACACAGGCCATTGAGAACTTGTCCATGTAAGTCTGCATTTCTTCCACAGAGTTGGTAGCGAGGGCGCAGTCATCAACAAACAACAGGTTTGAGATAGTTGATTCTTTTACCTTGGTGGAGGATTTTAACCTCCGAAGATTGAATAGGTTACCGTCTGTCCTGTATCTAATCTTTACCCCATATTCGTCGCCTTCCCAAAAGACATCCGTGAGCATGGCAGTAAACATCATGCTGAAGAGTGTTGGGGCCAGTACACAGTCCTGTTTGACGCCGTTGGTGACATGGAAGGCTTCCGACAGCTCCTTCGTCAAGTCACGTGCCATCATGCCCTCGTGAAACTGTTGGACGATCTTGATGAATTTCCTGGGCATCCAAATTTTTCCATGATCTTCCATAGACCCTCCTGTTAACCGTGTCGAAAGCCTTTGTCAGATCGACAAAGACCATATAGAGGTTACGGTGCTGCTCTTGGCATTTCTCCTGTAGTTGGCGAGCAGCAAATATCATGTATGCTGTTCCACGACCTGCTCCGAAGCCACATTGGGTCTCAGGAGTAAGTCCTGTTCCAGGTGATCGATTAATCGATTGAGGAGGACTCTGGCCGTATTTTGCCAGCGATTGACAGAGGAGATCCCCTGTGGTTATCGCAGGCCTGGCGAGTTATATATCCTTACATCCTTACATATAATCACCTCATTCTTACACTACACATTGCCTACATATAATCACTCTCACACTACACATTGCCTCTATAATCACTCTCACACACTACACTTCCTACATATAATCACTCTCACACACTACACATTCCTACATATAATCACTCCTCACTACACATTCCTACATATAATCACTCTCACACTACACTTCTACTATAATCACTCTCACACTACCATTTGCCTACATATAATCACTCTCACACACTACACTTCCTCATATAATCACTCTCACACTCACTTCCTCTATATCACTCTCACACACTACATTCCCTACATATAATCACTCTCACCTCACATTCCTACATATAATCACTCTCACCACTACACATTCCTACATATAATCACTCACACTCATCCATTATCACTCACACAATTGCCTACATATAATCACTCTCACACACTACACATTCCCTACATATAATCACTCTCACACACTACACATTCCCTACATATAATCCTCTACACACTACATTCTTACATATAATCACTCTACACTCTACATTCCTACATATAATCACTTCACACTACACATTGCCTACATATAATCACTCTCACACTCACATTCTACATATAATCACTCTCACACTCTACACATTCCCTACATATAATCACTCTCACACTACACATTCCTACATATAATCACTCTCACACACTACACATTGCCTACATATAATCACTCTCACACACTACACATTTCCTACATATAATCACTCTCACACACTACACATTCCCTACATATAATCACTCTCACACACTACACATTGCCTACATTAATCACTCTCACACACTACACATTCCTACATATAATCACTCTCACACTACACATTCCTACATATAATCACTCTCACACACTACACATTCCTACATATAATCACTCTCACACTCACATTCCTACATATAATCACTCTCACACTACACATTGCCTACATATAATCACTCTCACACACTACACATTTCCTACATATAATCACTCTCACACACTACACATTCCCTACATATAATCACTCTCACACACTCACATTCCTACATATAATCACTCTCACACACTACACATTGCCTACATATAATCACTCTCCACTACACATTGCCTACATATAATCACTCTACACACTACACATTGCCTACATATAATCACTCTCACACACTACACATGCCTACATATAATCACTCTCACACACTACATTGCCTACATATAATCACTCTCACACACTACACATTGCCTACATATAATCACTCTCACACACTACACATTCCTACTATAATCACTCTCACCTACATATCCTACATATAATCACTCTCACACTACACATTGCCTACATATAATCACTCTCACACTACACATTGCCTACATATAATCACTCTCACACTACTACATTCCTTACATATAATCACTCTCACACCTACACTTGCCTACATTAATCACTCCTCTAACACTCACCACTTCCTACATATAATCACTCTCACATACATTGCCTACATATAATCACTCTCACACACTACACTTCCTACATATAATCATCTCACACACTACACATTCCTACATATAATCACTCTCACACTACACATTCCTAATATAATCATCTCACACACTACACATTGCCTACATATAATCACTCTCAACACTACACATTCCCTACATATAATCACTCACACATACACATTCCTACATATAATCACTCTCACACACTACACATTGCCTACATATAATCACTCTCACACACTACACATTTCCTACATATAATCACTCTCACACACTACACATTGCCTACATATTATTTGATCTCTTTCTAACAACGGAATATATTTCATTTAATCTAGCAAAGTAAATGTGTCCGAATCTAAAATAAATTGATTGATTGATAAAACCATCATCATTGCACTTCGGTTAATAACCATGTGTGCTTCGATCTCTTTCTTACAGAGGAAGATTTCAGCTGCAGTGCACGAACCACGTAGCACCGGCGAGGTTACCCGACGTAATTTTGAAGATGGTTGAAATATCTTTGTTGGAATTTTATTTTTATTTTTTTTTTTACCCGGGCAGCGGCTTTCAAGCCTGCTCTTCTCGATTTTGAATTTCCACGGGTTCTTTTCCATGCTCAAATTGAACACGGGACCTACGTTTCATCGTCCGTCTCCGATAGGACTAGGAACGCGATCTCACGTACACTGAGGTCAGTGATCTCTGTAAAAATATCCAGATAGCTCCACATGGGAGCGAACCTGGTACCTTTGGCACAAGAGGCGATCACCTAATCTGTACGCCACAGAGAGCCGTTAAATAAATTACTGAGTGAAAGGTTACATTTTTTCTAAGGCCATGTTTGTTCTTCTTTTACACTAATATTTCCTCCACACCAGTGGTTCTAAACTTGTTGAAGTCGTGGCACACGTGAAGTCATGCACAAAATCGTAGCTATACTAAGATCAAATATTCCTACCAAAAATCGTAGGCGCACTATATGCAAAAACGTAATAAATAAGATGGAAAAAATCAAGAACAACAGAAATATTGGAAAATGCTAAGTACCTTTACAGAACAGAGACTTTTTCCGAACTGTTGTCTGGGAGCCAAGTTCCAGAAGGGACAGGCTACTTCACGATGAAGTACCTTTATTCATCATTTAATTTCTGCATATGAGAAGTGTCTTGACGATTATTTACCCTGGTGTCTGCTGGCATCACGCTGCCGACCCTTGATCTGAGATTTCCTAGGGGGCACCTAGGATTGTCATCTAACACGCTGGTGCGCCAGCACGCACTATTTGAGAACCACTGGTCTACACCATTGAAATATAATCTATGAAATATTTCAAATAAATAGATCTTATCATGCGCAGACAGCAATGTTACCAAATTTCAATTATTGAAATATTAGATGCCAGACAGAAGAAAAAATCTATATTCTGTTCCTGTTGCTGCGGCTGCTGTGACATGTTAAAGGTTACTTGATATCCAGGTAGGGTTCGTCACTTCGATGAGATTGAATGTAATATCTGATGGTAAACAGAGAATAATAATAATAATAATAATTTCTCTCGCACCTTTATATGTTACATAGGATCTGCAAGCAATTTCTCCATACCGCTCTATCCTGGGCAACTCGCTCAATCTTCTCCATGGAACTGAGACCGATTTTTGGCCTTTTTGCATTGGATGCCCAGCACTCTTTATTTATAATTTGTAGCCACTCAATGCAGCTTGTGGTATGATCTACATCGAAGAGCATGTTTATGCTCTGTCCCCCTTTTTTTTAAACTTCGGTGATGTCGTTTCTGATTTGAAACATTCTCAACATCTCTAGGACGCTTGTTCGCCACCAGGCAATATTAAGTTTCTACTTTGTATGAAAGCAGACACATTACGCTGTGGCTGAACACATGTAAAATATGGAGGGCAGTCTCATAAGGGGCTAAGAACGTGGCTTTTCATTTTTCCATCGGCCAACGTCATCCACTCCAGTTGTATCAGGTAAGGCAGTTTCATTAGGCGTAAGAACGCAATTTTTGTTTTTTTCTCTCTGCTACTATCACCCACTCTGGTGGTCCAGGCAGGGCAGTTTCATTAGGCGTAAGAACGCAATTTTTGTTTTTTTTCTCTGCTACTATCACCCACTCTGGTGGTCCAGGGAGGGCAGTTTCATTAGGCGCAAGAACGTAAATGTGTTTTCTCTCTCAGAAACGTTCATCTCAGGGTTTTCCTAGGGCGTCCTCTCTTTCTTGAATTCTTTGCTTCCCACTTCAGTGCTTGCTTTGATATTCTTTGATCTTTGCTTCCCACTTCAATGATTGCCTTGATATTCTTTGATCTTTGCTTCCCACTTCAATGCCTGCTTGATATTCTTTGATCTTTGCTTCCCACTTCAATGCCTGCTTTGATATTCTTTGATCTTTGCATTCCACTTCAATGCCTGCTTTGTTATTCTTTGATCTTTGCTTCCCACTTCAATGCCTGCTTTGATATTCTTTGATAATTTCTTCTCAACGTGTCTCCAACATATGTCCTTCTCTTTCTTATAACAGTTGTTATTAGTGTTTGACCAGACATTACTTCTCAAGGTGTGCAAAACATATCTATATTTGTATACATGCAGGTATAAATTTATTTGTACAGACTGATAGGTAGGTAGAATTGTAAAGTATAATATTTACTTTATTTTAAACGTATAGGTAAGTATTCAGGTAATAATGTAGGTATCCAGTAGGTCTGCTTGTCAGTCTTCTTTCTTCTTCTTCTTCTTCTTCTTCGAACGCTCTATATCGACTCTTGTTTATCACTCTGTGTGATTTGTATATGATACAAGCCAAAGAGCGATTGTACGTTGTGCTAGTTATGCGCCTACAAGTAAGCCAGTACATCCGATTTCTTCGGGGCTTTTTAACTAGGTTAGCTTCCCTAGGCTCCTACCTCAGTGGCCTCTTACGACATGGTCTGTAGGTCACAGTGTTAGTATTCTTTGATACTCTTGCGAACCCTGGCACACACGGGATGCGTGCCAATCTAATGTCTTGTCTACTTGCACGAGTCATGACGATAAAAGATATTACAATTTCATAAATTTGTAACTGTTCTTGTTTTTTCTTCTTCTCCTTCTTCTTCACCTTTCAACTTCCATCGGAGCACAGGTCTTCAACAAACATCTTCCAGCCTTTCCTTTCTCTCTCTCTTGCGATCCCTTCCATTTTTTCCACGTCTTGCCTAATCTTCAAATAAGCTCTCTTCTCCAGGTACTTCTAGGCTTTCCCCTACTTCTCTTTCCCTGCGGGTTTAAAAACAATACATGTCTTGCAATGCTTCAGGTCGGTCTTCTCAATGTGTGTCCTATCCATCGCCAGCGTCTCTTCCTTAGCTCTGTTTCCACTGGTATCTGTTTAGTTCTTTCTCTGAGTTCATCGTTCCTAATCTTATCATCAGGGTCTAAGTGGTATGAGGTTTTGTGCTCGCCTTTCTTTCCAAAGGTACTATGTTCGCTCCTTTGTGGAGCCATCTGGATATTTCTCCAGGGATCCCTGATCTATAGTTGAGATCGAATTCCTAGTCCTATCGGAGACGGACGATAAAAAAACGTAGATCCCATGTTCAATTTGAACACGTAAAAAACTATTTGCAATTCAAAATTGAGAAGAGCAGGCTGGAAAGCAGCTGCCCGGCAAAATTAATTAGAAACGGTTTAAATAAAATTCATACAAAATAATTTCACCATCTTCAAAATTACACCTGACACCGTCTTCGGTGCTACGGTGTTCGTGCTCTGCCGTTGAGATCTTCTTGTGTAAGAAATAGATCGAAGTACACATTGTTGTTCACCGAAGTGCAAATGGTGATGGTTTCTATCAATCAATCAATCAAATAATCAAACTTATCCTACCATTTCATTCCATCGTTTCTACGTCAAAATTCTCGTGACTAGTTCTTGTATGCTGTCTTGCAAACACATCAAGCTAAATATCTGGTTTCCTCGCTGGGCAAAGAATATTAACTCCTTGCAGCTCATCACCTCCTCTGCGCCGTGGCAAGTGTCGCCAACGATCATTCTGTGTCTCCTCATGAGTCGCGCTAGTGTCGCGTGCCGATATAATCGATATCGTGTTACAGCAGAGATTGCAGATTGTGTCGTTAGAAACGCTCCTCCCTGGTCTGTTATCTGAGCTTAAGAGAGGACAGTGCTTATCCATAAGATACTGACTGATGGAGACAGTTTGTTGTTGACACCTTTGTCGGATCTTAATAACGGTCACATTACGGGTAAGTGCATCACTTTTTTGTTTGTTTTTTTGTTTATCCATACCTGAGAAGATAATCAGATCAAGTACCATCTCCACATTGAAGGTTGAATGTCACAGATCACTGTTTTCTGTCTCTTGTCTAGATCAGATCAAGTACCATTTCCACATTGAAGGTTTGACTGTAATAGATCTCCTAACATTTCTATCTCTTGTCTAGATCAGATCAAGTACCTCTCCACATTGAAGTTTGACTGTAATAGATCTCCAACATTTTCTATCTCTTGTCTAGATCAGATCAAGTACCATCTCCACATTGAAGGTTTGACTGTAATAGATCTCCCAACATTTTCTATCTCTGTCTAGATCAGATCAAGTACCATCCCACATTGAAGTTGACTGTAATAGATCAACATTTTCTTCTCTGTCAGATCAGATCATACCATCTCCACATTGAAGGTTTGACTGTAATAGATACAACATTTTCTGTCTCTTGTCTAGATCAGATCAAGTACCATCTCCACATTGAAGGCTGAATACTATTTGAAGATCTTTTAATTGTTGCTGGAGTTACAGAGTTCGTGCTTTAAGCAACACTCTCGGTAATCGACTTGCCATTTCTGTTGTGAAGGACGGAGCCATATTGAGAACTCCTGCTGTCAATTCAAGCGGTAGTCATGACGCCTGGTATTGCGCTTCTGACTGAGTTTTGCTTGTGGCCTACTTACCGTTTCACTGGTGTCCCTCGCCATGCAGTCAGCCTTCGCCGTCTTCAGAGGTACTTGAAGATTAGATCCTTCAAGTGTGATCGCTACAGGAAACCTGTTGTCCACGAAACACTTGCCTTGAATCCTCGTACCATCAGTACTTTTACGACCTGTGTTCATTAGTGAAGTTCGACTTCTCTATCGGATTTTCTGCCTGCAGCGAAGTCGTTCCGTACGCATTGTATTATAACCACTCGTTAATGATCTTTTAATGCCGCATATTTGGGCTTGGATCAACGCTAAAGAGCATTAACTACTTTGCACTGACTGGGTGAGGTCGTTCCGGTTTAGGAGCATTCTCAATCCTTCTAGGGCTAGTCATTGGAACGGTCACTTTTCTTGTATTCATTGCTCTTTTATGATAATTTTTCCGCCGTATTTTTGGGATTTATAATCTTCGCCCAAGAATATGTCTACAATATGCGATCTTTCTATATGAGCTCGTTCCGGCAATAAAGTCAATCCTTTGTCATTAGACCCTTTAGGCTGAATAGTATATTTCCGGCATTTTCTCGTTTACATTTTGTTGTTTCTTTCTTACTTTTCTCCAATCCTGTTTTGCCTCACAGCGTCAGGATAAGAAGAGATTTCCAGAACGGGCTTTTGTTTGCGTTTTATAGGCACTGTCTTTCGTCGCCTCTGTTATCACTGAACTCCACCTTTTGCGTGACCGGCCTTTTGCTTTGTATCCATTGTATCGGAGTAACATTGCTCTTTGAGGTGCACTGTCTGTTGGTAATCTGCTTATGTGGCCTGACCATTTAATTTGTTGTTTCTTGATGAAGTTCAGTACTGATGTTACCCACTTTTTTATGTCTTCATTTCTAAATCAGGCTCTTCTTTTACCCTCAGCATTCTGCGTAAATTTCTTCATTTTTATCGTGACTAGTTTTCTTCTATCATTTGATGTCAGCATCTATTTTGTTCGTAAGAGTAAAGTTTTTTAAAAAAAACGCTTTCATACAATGAGATAGATTAAAGAAAAATACATTCGACACCTTTTTCTTTACCAACAGCACAGGAGGAGCGTCTGACCGAATGGATTAGAGCGCGGCTCTCATGCGGTAGATACGTGTTCAACACCTGGTAGGGCCAAGGTTTTTTTTCTGTTATGGGCATAAATAAAAAATCCTAACCTGAACAGCTTGGCGGTAACTGCACTAGCCATGAGGCCATTAAATTCCTCATGTTCTCTTCCCATATGTCCTACACCGCCCTAACAAGCAGTACTACAGGTAGAAACGACGGTTGTTTTGTTAACGGCACACGACCAGTGATATGATTAACATCCCGTCCGCACGTGCTAGATAGACTGTCTTATAACCCTGTTACTTCCCTGTTAGATAGAATGTCTTATATCCCTGTTACTTCACTGTTAAATAGACTGTCTTATATCCCTGCAACTTCCCTGCTAGATAGACTGTCTTATATCCCTGCAACTTCCCTGTTAGATAGACTGTCTTATATCCCTGTTACTTCCCTGTTAGACTGTCTTATATCCCTGCAACTTCCCTGCTAGATAGACTGTCTTATATCCCTGTTACTTCCCTGTTAGATCACATACAAATCATAAAGACTAGTTTAACAAGTGATCGATATGGAGCGGTCGAAGTCGAAGAAGTCGAATACTACAAATGAAAACAAGTGTTGTATCATATATCAAAATCTGCTATTGAAAAACAACTGTTACTGTTATTAAGAAATCTCATAATATCTTAGAATAAATGCATCATTACATAAACCAGTCTCCGTCATGGTCCAATTAATACTCAAGTGATGAATGATGAGAAAATTACCCTGCCGTCGTGTACTATTGATTCAGGAGCTATGTCGGTGAGAACCTTGTGGTCTGGAAGGTTCAAATAATGTTTTTAACAAAAATTATCCGTGGTTGGTGATTAGCGGGAGTGTTAGACTAATAGTTCGATTATTAAAAGTATATCTGTCTGTATGTATGTCTGTGTATATGTCTGTCTGTCTATCTAGCTGTCTGTCTAACAAATCCACAAGGGTCCAGTGGCCCAACGCGCCAGTTCGATGTTGATTTATTGCATATTTGATATGTCGCTTTTCGCGATGCACCAATTAATTTACTGAGAAGTTATCAGTTATATAACTATTATCAGAGCACTCCGGACATGTCTATATGTGCTCCGACCTCTGTTTCAACACATTCAGCAGCGCCCAGCAGCACAATATGCCAGTTCGATGTTAATTAATCAATCTCTATCTCCGTTTCAACACATTCAGCAGCGCACAGCAGCACAACATGCTAGTTCGATGTTGATTAATCAATCTCTATCTCCGTTTCAACACATTCAGCAGCGCACAGCAGCACAACATGCTAGTTCGATGTTGATTAATCAATCTCTATCTCCGTTTCAACACATTCAGCAGCGCACAGCAGCACAACATGCTAGTTCGATGTTGATTAATCAATCTCTATCTCTGTTTCAACACATTCAGCAGCGCAGCACACAACATGCCAGTTCGATGTTAATTAATCAATCTCTTTGTATATTTGGTATGTCATTTTTGTTCGATCTGCACTAATTAATATACTGATAAGTTTGAAAATGAATGAAAATAGCGATGAAAAAAGACAATGATTAGTGAATCTCACTATCTGTGTTCACGTTCTGTGTTCAAGCGTCTAGTAGGATCAAATTCTAGGGACAACGGCGCGCCAGGTTTAGTGAGCTGACACTAATCAAGATCCTACCACACCTCCACGTGGTGACCCTGGAAACAGACAATGGTTCCTGTCTGGCTAAGCGGGTAGGGATCGAGGAAGAGCTACAAGTAGTGGTAGTAGTGCAAGCACGGAAAAGTAATGCACGTACAAAATCCCTGAACAAAATGCACGCATCTCCTTACCGATGTCCGATTAATAGTTACCCAAATAGTTGCTGAAACGTAAGAAAAAGTAGTGTACGAGTCGTCTGGGAACGAATCCCAACTCCACCGGCGTAAATGGCCACAAATAAATTGCCAGCTGTGGGGCAAGAGTCAATGAGAACGATGTGTAACAAATTAAAGGTCTCGACAAGTGTCTCTGAAAACACTGTAGCGTATCGGGACGACACATGGAAAGATTGCGGTAAACTCCGTACACGCGGCCAAGCACAAATCCTACATCTAACGAGACTGCCTTCCCTGAAACAACCGGGCAAGGTACTGTTGTTCTCACAACTAGCATCCACGAAAAAACAAGTGCGGGTGATGTTTGGCGAGCGCAAAATCTAAGTTGCGCTAATAGCGCTCAATGAAGCGGTCCTATACATTATTTGTGCGTGACCCCAGTCCAGTGTTTCCAGGGACCAGGGAAAATACAGAGTAGTAGTTGCAAATTGCCAAGTGCCGACACGCGCCTCGAAAAGGTTGAGAATGTTCCTACTCCGGAATAAACTCAAAGTGGTCACAAAAGTAAGGCAGACAATGTAACAGCTTGACAGGATGTCCAAATCCAAACATTGTCGAAGGCCAACACTTTTCATGGTGTGTTATACAAGTAAGACCCGTCCCAGGATAAGCTTATGTGGTCCTAAAAAGACTCACATGCAGAGAAACTGTTCCCTGATAAAAACCCAAAGAACGACCTAAACACAGTATTTAGAATAAGTGGTGCACATTGTAGAACATACACTTTGGCGTAGATCACGATGTCTAAATATAAAGCGAAAAATGATCGTAAAATAACAATAAATACACAAAGCAACAGACAAGTGGCCGTCCCACTGACTAGTCCTAAAAGGGATGTTAATGTGCCTAAGCCGGAGCGACCACACCCACTATGACAAACTTGCAGCATTAAAAATATCATTAATGTGTTCATCATATGATGCAATAAAGGTACGTTGCGCTTGGTAAAAAAAGGATGCAGTACAAACGACTCTTTGGTGCAAGTCCAAGCAGTACAAACGACTCTTTGGTGCAAGTCCAAGCAGTACAAACGACTCTTTGGTGCAAGTCCAAGCAGTACAAACGACTCTTTGGTGCAAGTCCAAGCAGTACAAACGACTCTTTGGTGCAAGTCCAAGCAGTACAAACGACTCTTTGGTGCAAGTCCAAGCAGTACAAACGACTCTTTGGCGCAAGTCCAAGCAGTACAAACAACTCTTTGGCGCAAGTCCAAGCAGTACAAACGACTCTTTGGCGCAAGTCCAAGCAGTACAAACGACTCTTTGGCGCAAGTCCAAGCAGTACAAACAACTCTTTGGCGCAAGTCCAAGCAGTACAAACGACTCTTTGGCGCAAGTCCAAGCAGTACAAACGACTCTTTGGCGCAAGTCCAAGCAGTATAAACGACTCTTTGGCGCAAGTCCAAGCCCAAATAAACAGCGAAAAACAGATCGTAAAAGGGAACCTGTACACACGAGGGGAAGTGTGGAGGACTGACTGCGAGACAAACTCAAAACATTTTCCGTAGGAGAAAAACGGCAACCCTGACCTACACCATGTATGGTGCCATACACAAAGTAAGGGCCTAATTTCAAACAGGGGTTTAACGTCAGTCGTTCTTATCAAAGATCAATTAAATATCACAGTAAGAATGATAATATTGGCCGTGAAGAACGAACGCGAAGAAGAAGAAGAAAGAAGAGTCTAGTACCCTTTAAAATATGTCAAAACACGTAAAAACAAAGTACTGTAGTATTACAAAATACAAAAACAATAATACACAGCAACGTTTTGACCAAAATGACTTTATCAAGCAACGGATATAACAGAAGTGACGAAATGCACTTCTTACACGGCACACTACATATAGAATCAGATTAAATCTAACCGAACTACGTCACGACGAATAGTTGTAGTAAAATGGCGAATAGTATTAAAGATATAAGGGAAGACTGCAGTAAAACTATGTAGCAATGGCGAAACATGTAAAAACAAAACACTGTAGTTTTATAAAATACAAAAGCAATAGCAATACACTGCAACGTTTCGACCAAAAGACCGTTATCAAGCTGCAACTATTCATTGTGACGTAGTTAAGTTAGATTTAGTCTGATTCTATATGTACTGTGCCAAAGTGTATTTCTTCATTTCTGTTGTATCCTTTGCATGATAAAGGCCTTTTGGTCGAAACGTTGATGTGTATTGTTTTTGTTTTTGTCTTTTTTAAAACTAAAGTACTTGGTTTTTGAGTGTTTTGCCATTGCTACATAGTTTTACAAAAATATATCACGTAGAGCTTTCAGATCTTAGAATATGAAAGACCACTTCACATTTCTAGCTCTTAGTGTGCAGGAGGTAGAAGGACGACTCCTTTCCTCGCTTGTGGATCGTCGTGCGTGGAAGTGAACACACAGTCCTCTTTTGTTCGAGTCGAAAGCCGAACGCTTATTTTTGTCTATTGTCTTTCCCCAAGTGGATGATGGAATTCAGTGGCGGCTCGTGGTCATTTTTTTGGTGGGGCCCGGCAAAAATTTCAGAAAAATTGGGGTTTTTGGAGTATTTACTATTTCTTGTCTATTCCGGGAAGTTATTACCCCTTTCCCTCTCTCTCTCTTTCTCTATCTCTCTTTATTTATTTCTCTCGAGCGCGCGATCACCGCTTAGACTGATGTACCAGATTTCCCATAAATTCTGCTTTCATGTGGAAATCTGATTCCTGCAGCCTTAGCATGGGTGTATTTCGTCACATCTTTAGCGCCATTTGGAGCTCTGGTACTTATCCTTCGGCGATGTGTCAGGTTTTAGCCAGCATTTACTGGGTTCGCTCTCCGTTGCCTCGGGCTGTCCCCAGCCGACCTGCAAGGCAGCAGGTTTCTATTTTCTTTTAGGGTAGCTACCCTTAGACAACCTTCCTCCCGGGTTGTTGAGCGTCATCTGCCCAGTTTACCAGTCGTCTTCTTTTTTGGACTGCTTGGTTTGCCTGCCGTCCAGTTTTGTGTACGGTTTGCTCCACTAATCTTTGATTGTTCCCAATCAATTACAAAGCAGTTGTAGTTATCTGCAAGGGGAAACGTGGTTATTTCTCCTGGATGGAGACCCATCTTCGACGCTCGCCACCTCGCGTTTCTTTTTGGTGCTCATTCGCCCATTTCTGCTTGTGCCCTCGTCCACCGACTGCATCCGTCCCTTTTTTCCCGTCACTTGTGCTCACATTGCTCTACTGGGCGATACGTTACCCATTTCTATCTCACTGTGCACAGTTTATCACCATTCAGTAGGAACTTTTGCACTGGATTCAAACCTATGCTGGGCTTTCCAGTTTTTCTGCACAATTGGGGCTTCCGCTCACCCCTACGTTTGCCACGCCTTTTCGTCGCTCTATCATCAGCATCGTGCATGTCTGTCGCCACCGGTGGGCTCCCCTGTGTATCGTCCGTATGCGTGTTCGCTCTACTTCGGTTCCTGCTCACCGTGTTTATCTGTTTTCTCACCGTGCTCACATTTACTATGCCTCGAGACTGTCATGATACGCAACTCAATTCGAGCTCCCACCTCGTGGCTCCGAGGTTCGCCCCATATGGGCCCAGTCCCTTCTCTGGATGCACCCTTCATCCCTTTATGTTTATTTGTTCAGCTTTTTCCCATCGGCCGGGAGAGATGTGCATTAATAGTCACTCTGGGATTCTGCTCGTCTGTGTTGCCAGCGGATCTCATCCAACGTAACTGCGTCTGCATTACTAAATAATTGACTATTAAATAATATCAAATCAAGGACAATTAAATATTTCGGAAACATCAAACGACAGGAGCGCCTATAGAATAGTTTTTGTAAAATTTGTCTGCAGCGCACATTGAAAATGCGGCACCCACATGACAACAAACCACGAATTTGTGAATGAGATCAGAGCATCGTAAAAATATTGCCAGTATGTCTCTGTTTGTAGTAGTCCATATGTTAGTGGTTTTTTTATTCGTCACTCCTGTTGTTCGTTTGCTTGACAAAGGCCTTGTTGGTCGAAACGTTGCTGTATATTGTCATTGTTTTTGTAATTTGTAAAACTACAGTACTTTGTTATTACGTGCTTCGCCATTAAAAAGGGTAAACTTGCTAACCTAGATCAAGTGACGTCATTCGACCAGTTCACGAATGTCGTCGCATTTATCGCTGGAGACAAGATGTATTAATGCAAAGGACAATTCCATAAAACTAATCTTCTTATAAGAAAGTTTGTTATTTAGTACTATTATTTTCTATAATTTTATACTATTTTTATATAAAATCGGGGATTCAATCGATAATTAAACGGATTATTTGAGCTAGAGTCCTCGTTTATCTGGCGAAGTAGTTTGGCTGCGTAAGAATGAATATATCTTCCTGCTGAATAAAAATGACATTGTTTTGGCAATTATCATTGCAATGTATCTGCCCGTATCGGGCTCACTAGTCATCTACGCACACACAGACAAACATAACACAACTACATTCCTTTGGATGAAAATTGGTGTGGTCATCATCACCCGTGATGGACGAGCATCATCATCATCATCATTGCAATAGCGATAAAAGGTCAGAGGTCGTAATGTTGCATCTTATGTAGGAACTTGTAAACTAGCCCCAGAAATAGTGCACGACACAATGCTTGAAATATTAGAGTCAAAATGATGAGAGCTTCAGTATATATAATGTTTTTAAATAAGGAGATATTATATAAATAACAAGATTGTTATATTATTCTGATATAATATTTATATTTTAGTGTTATATATTCAACTTTAAAAGCTAATCAGTGTCAAGTTAAAAGTAATAATTACGAAAAAATAATTTCTAAAATAATAAGTACTCGTTAATTCTTTTTGGTTTGGTAGGACCGGTTCTTACTGGCCCCTAATGACCAGGGGCGTATACTAATTAGGGGTAAAGATTATGAATTTCAAATTTCAGACTGTGTATGATATTTTAGCGTTATATATCAACGTTCAAAGATAATCAGTATCTCGTTGAAACTAATCTTCTTCTTTGCGTTCGTTCTTTACGACCAATTTTAATCACTCTTTGTGATATGTTTGATCTTTGCCAAGAACGTGATCCCCCATGAGGCCATTACCTTGGAGTTGGGGGCTTGCGTGCCTCAATGATCCAGAAAGCTATGCCGGCAGGAACGTTCTGTTCCTGGAAGGGTTACCCATGCCGGACAGGTCCAAGGTGAGAGGTCAGACTAAATGTGGCCTCCTGGTCCTCCAGGTTGGGGTTGGGCGCAGTGCTAACAACTCTGCCCCATAAAAAGAAAAAATGTTACAGAAACTTCAAAAGGAAAAAAATGCTCTCGATGCCCAGCGGTCTTGAGACAGAGTACCACTGTCAGCATGAACAGTATGGGTGAAAGCCGCAAGGAAGCCCATGCTGGGAATTCAAGTCTGCTGGATGTCAAAACTAAACTAAGGCGCATGATGGAAGAGGAACTGGACACCGCATCTCTGACGTGGGGATCTGCGCTGAAGGTTGCACGGGACAGGAGAGCATGGAAAGTCCTTTCTGAAGCCCCATGTGTCACTAGGCATGACGGGATTAAGTAAGTAAGAACGTGTATACGTTGCACATTGGTTTGTAGGCCCCTAAACGCATAGACTTCTACACGTTTAGTACACATGCATCCGATTTCAGCCAAAGTTGAAAGTAATAATTATGAACAAATAATGTCTAAAATAATAAGTACAGGTTACTCAATATTTTTGGTGGTGCCGGGCCCCACTGTCCCTTAATGACGAGCCACCTCCTGATGGAATTGTTTGTCCACTCTTGCCGTAAGTGTGGGAGCTTTAATTTGCGTTCCAGGGCCAGAGGAGTCTCCTTTATTGTGATATATCCGTGTCTATTTAGTGTCATCTTGATATTGTCTATCCATCTTTTTTTCTTTTTGATCTTTCCTTGGCTCTAGTACCTGATCTCTTTTTATTGTATGCTGTTATTGGTGGTTGGTTGTATTCCATTCTCATTAAATGTCCAAACCACTGCATTTGTTGTCTTTCAATAAATTCGGTGCAGAAAGTTATGTCCAGTCTTATGTCTTACGCTAATACGCCCCTCCCTCAGTATCCATAGCAAAGCCTGGTTGTCTGCTAGTTCCCGGTTTCAGTCTTATCTAGTTAACTGTGGATACGGACTCATACGAGTCTGTTTGTTTGTAGGCGTTCTGTATTCAGTTGTATTTTGTAATATCTTCTATACATTCCGGACATTTCCGTAGGTGCTCCGATCTCATTCGCAATATCTACAGTAGCGTCCAGCGACTGACCGTACTAGTTCGATGTTGATTGCTGAGCCTGCTCATACGTCTGTTGTGCTGCTCTTTTATGGCGCACTCCAATCTTCAATCCATGTTCTCGTAATCTAGCTGGGGATGTGCATTGCTATAGATGAAAATTCTCTTTGTTGTCACACTCTGTGAGGACGATTAGAATGTCAGCGTTATCCATTGGCGTACCCGTGACATCCGGCAACATAAAACCGACTAGATCAGTCGGTAAAACCAAAAATCCTGTTTAATGGGGG
Source organism: Arion vulgaris (assembly GCA_020796225.1). NCBI lineage: Eukaryota > Metazoa > Mollusca > Gastropoda > Stylommatophora > Arionidae > Arion > Arion vulgaris. Next base: position 18,647,104 of record CM036776.1, read on the forward strand.
TTGGTGTTTGTATTGGTGTTTGGGTTGGAATATTGAATTACGACCCTTTAAATTTAGGCGGCAAATTCATACCAGAGCTTCGCAGACGATACAGTATTATTATCCACCAGCATAGAGGGTTTGGAAAACCTAATCATGACGACCAAGAAACATAGTGAAGACCAACATCTATATTTGAATTCACAAAAACAAAAATCATGTAAAGAGATCTCAAGAAGATTAGCAATAGCAATCAAGAAGTTAAACACAATGAAGAACATGTGGCAAAGCACCAGCAAAATACTAAAATTAAAAATATTGAGAACATGCATTTTCCCAGTGGCTACTTCATAGTTCATAGTTCATAAGTACGGTTCCAACTTCACTGCAACGGGTCACCCCATAATTGCTCCGTTACTGTGCCAATGAATATCACACGAAATGCTAACACCTGTGAAAAGTTTCCTGTGTGAACTAATTCCAGAATGAAACAGCCGCGTACCGCCACAAAAAAGCAACCTGCACCGCATAATATGCATATGGCCGTCGCGAATGTAGCAACACAAAACTGTTCATCACTTGAATAGCAATTCTTGTCGAAGGGGACATCAATCACGGCAAAATCCAGCTTTCTGCACTCGCAATATAACTGCATTCGGCAGATTGAGCTTGTTCGTCATAACCGCTGTCAGCCATTTTCTGAATACACACAATAAACGCACGGTTGACACAGCAAAAGCATTCCATGTAACAATCACAGCTCACAGCGTTGCTTAAGCACTAACTCAGTAGCTCGGCAAACGAAACCGGAAAATACCCGACCAAACATGGCGGGATTGCGCTAGCAAAGTCGTGTTCAGAATCAAACCGTTCTGACTCTGAATGGTCCTCCCGCATTCCGCCATTGTTGGCCAGATTTTTCAGTGGCTACTTATGGTTGTGAATCATGGACCATTACATAAACAAGAACGAAAATCCAGTCCTTCGAAACAAAATGCTACAGAAAGATCCTACGAATACCCTGGACAGGAAAAAAAAGAACACTGATGTCATGAAAGAACTAAATGTTAAAGAGAATTGGCTGATAAACAACATACTATACAGAAAATTAGATACTTTGGTCACATTAAGCGTCATGATGGCCTGGAGAGAACAATATTAGAGGGCAGGATCCCAAAACGCAGAGGCAGACCAAGAAGAAGATGGCTGCTAGATATTAAAGAAACGATGAATATGACCATCGACGAAGTGGGTGTACTGGCTAGAGACAGAGTGAGTTTCAGATGCGCTGCAAAGAGAACAACGTCCTATAAAGGATACGCACCTTGATGATGATGGTGTTTGTAAATGTTTGATAGAACACTGTCAGCATTTTTGCAATTGTACTCAGATCTATTAGTCCATGTTTAGTTATTGACAACGAATTTTAATAATACTGATATTCCTTATTGTTAAACGTAATTTGTTACATAATCCTGATTTACCATGTCGCTGTTTTGAAAAAAAAAAATGATTTTATGCAACAATATAGGAATGCGAGGTCATGCGCTGGTTGTGGTCTTATTTTCTAGAATTTTTACGTGAGCCCGCCGGTCGTATGCTATCAGAGGCCATGGCTGACCCTCCAATATGGTGGCAGAGTCAGCCAGTCTGTCTGCTCTCTCATTGCCACCCACACTCATGCGCCCAAGAACAAAGATAAGCGTGAGTCTGCTAATTGTCGAGACTTGTAGGAATTCAGTCCATTAACTGCTTACCGAACCAGCCTCCACCTTCCGGATCATACTTAGTTAATAATTCCGAATGAACACATGAATATGGTTTCGTGATTCCAGAAAGTGCAGTGCTTTAGTAATCGCCGGTACCATCATTAACGTGCTACCTATTTGTTTGTTCTTTTAAACCAAGTCAACTACTCGTTGCTTACTGTATGGTTTGCGCAAGGATCGTGAGTACTTTGCGCAAGCGTTATTCCACCCCTCCATCCTTACGGAATGTAAAACAGGCACTACCGAATCTCGGTCAGAAAAAAAGGCATGCGTATTATTAAACATACAACTGAGTACTCCAGTGTTATATTGAGCCAATACTTATGTATGTCAGCGAATCATGGACAATGAACAAACAATAAATAAGATCATTAGAAGTCACAGAGATGAAGTTTTACAGAAAATGCTGAAAATTCCATGGACAGCGAAGAAAACAAATGATGAGGTTTTTAATCAGGCCTGCACACAAAGAAACCTTTTCAAAAGGATAAGAATCAGACAATCAAGGTTCTTCGGGCATATAATGAGAAGAGAAGGTTTAGAGCATTTGGTGACAACAGGTAAAATTCATGGAAGGAGAGATCGTGGAAGACAGAGGGAGAAGATGTTGGATGGTCTGACATCGTGGTTCGACAAAAGATCAATGTCAGAACTGCTTAACTGCACCAAGGAGAGAGAGAGTGGGGGGAGAGACATGACGTCTACGCCGGCAGGCATGAAATTGATTATCAAAGAAGACACAAACCTATACAGACGTGGCTACCACATCTGGAGTTATACTGTAGCATGGTATCAGATCTGATTGTTCACAGGGAGAGTTATACTGTAGCATGGTATCAAATCTGATTGGTCACAGGGAGAGTTTTGATAATGGAAACAATCAACGTTAGTTTACTTCGTCGTCTTCTGCTATCGTCACACTGTTACCGGGCTGTTGCCCAATGTCGTCACACTGTTACCGGGCTGTTGCCCAATGTCGTCACACTGTTACCGGGCTGTTGCCCAATGTCGTCACACTGTTACCGGGCTGTTGCCCAATGTCGTCACACTGTTACCGGGTTGATGCCCAATGTCGTCACACTGTTACCGGGCTGTTGCCCAATGTCGTCACACTGTTACTGGGCTGTTGCCCAATGTCGTCACACTGTTACCGGGCTGTTGCCCAATGTCGTCACACTGTTACCGGGCTGTTGCCCAATGTCGTCACACTGTTACCGGGCTGTTGCCCAATGTCGTCACACTGTTACCGGGTTGATGCCCAATGTCGTCACACTGTTACCGGGCTGTTGCCCAATGTCGTCACACTGTTACCGGGTTGATGCCCAATGTCGTCACACTGTTACCGGGCTGTTGCCCAATGTCGTCATACTGTTACCGGGTTGATGCCCAATGTCGTCATACTGTTTCCGGGTTGATGCCCAATGTCGTTACACTGTTACCGGGTTGATGCCCAATGTCGTCACACTGCTACCGGGTTGTTGCCCAATGTCGTGCTTTTCTGTTTTTGTCTTTGCGCTGTTCTGGTGGCTTGGGTGATTGTTATATTTGCTGTTTTACAGGATTCTTCTTTGCCATCTAACCATCGTTTTCGTGGTCGTCCTTACACCTTCTTTCCTGATGTTCTTATTTTACGAACATTGCCTATTTTGTATGCTGTATATCGGTGAAGATTAGCCAGGATTAGGAATGTCCGACAAGTATTTGTTATACTGCACACAATCTACTGCCATCTCCACGAAAACAAAGCTCAGGATTTACTGATTAATTGATTGATAGGACATCATCATTGCACTTCGATGTGTAACCATGTATGTTTCGATCTCTTTCTTACACAGGAGGATCTCAGCTGCAGTGCACGAACTCCGTAGCACTGGCGAGGGTCGCCGATGTAATTTTGAAGATGGTAAAGATATTTTTGTAGGAATTTTATTTTTAATATTGTCTAATGAATTTTGCCCGGACAGGGGCTTTCCATCCTGCTCTTATCGATTTTGAACTCCCAAGGGTTCTTTAACGTGTTCAAATTGAACATGGGTCCTACGTTTTATCGTCCATCTCCAAAAGTAGTAGGAACTCGCTCTCATCTAAACTGAGATCAGGGATCTCTGAACAAAATATAAAGATGGCTCTACGAGTGAGCGAGCCTGGTACCTTTAGCACGAGAGACGAGTACCTAACCTCTACGTCACAGAGACTCCTAAAGTTCAAGATATTCAACTCAAATGAGAAATCAATGTTGCTGTATGGCTCGGAAACGTGGCGAGTCCCCAAGTTAAATACAAATAAGATTGAGACATTTGTCAATGGATGTCTTCGGTGGATTCTCAGACTGAGATGGTATGACAGAATTGCAAACACAGTCATGTAGATAAGATAAGGGCAGGACCCCATGATGACTGAGGTTAAAAGGAGAAAATGGCGATGGGTCGGGCATACCCTACGGAAGACACAGCCGATGTCACTATACAAGCACTTGAGTGGAACCTACAAGGAAAACTGAAAAGGGGAAGTCTTAAACAGACCCGGAGACGGAATCTTCTTATCCAGCTTTGGCTCACATCGTCAGGATAAGAAAAGATTTCTAGAACTTACTTTTGTATGCGCTTTATAAACAGTTTTTTTCACCGCCTCTGATATCTCTAAGCTCCAACTTTTGCGTGGACGGCCTTTTACTTACAATTCACTGTATCGGAGCAGCATTGCTCTTTGAGGCGAATTGTCTGTTGACAATCTGCTTATGTGGCCGAACCATTTAATTTGTTGTTTCTTGATGAAAGGTTCAGTACTGATGTTGTATCCACTTTTTTTCTGATGTATTCATTTCTCAACCGGTCTCCTCTTGATACTACAAAAGCTTCCGTTGGTAAAATGAGTCAAGTAAAAATTAAAATGCGTAGGACGAAGAACATCAATGAAGAGAAACTGTCCATTTATTATGTCTGTCTACTGCTGTTTTTTTTATTTTCAATTTCATTTCTCCGTTTGATTTAAATTTGTAATTGCAACTCGTTTCCATGGTAACAGTGACCTAGTTCAGGTCTCCATTACGATGTTTAGATACTGATTCATCTGGTGTCTGCTGTCCTGATTCACGTAATGTGGGGCAATAATATGAATGTTGAGTGAACTAGATGTACTGATGTATAACATCTTCGCTGAGGTATCTGCAGGCTATTCTATGTGAGTTACATTTCTTCATTAACGTTATTTTTTTCTTGCTTCTTCTGTTTGTCGCTATGCTGTTTTGTACACTCTATCTATCCTCTTGTACTGTTTGATCAATGTTGGTGTCAGCATTTTATTCCTTTCTTTAAACTGTTTGATCATACTCCAATCATGGAACACCCAACAATTCCAGTAGAGACTAAAAGATAGATTATAAATGGAATCTTCATACCAACACTATGCTACCAACGCCAAACATGGGCACTGACAAAATAACAAAAAAGTAAAATGATCATCTATGAAATGAGATGTTTGAGGAAAGTGTTAAATAAAACAAGAAAAGACCATAAAAGAAATGGGGAAATTAGAATAACAGCACCTGCTATTAGATTCATTGAAAAACAGAAACTCAAATGGCTTGGCCACTTGGTGAGAATGAACTCGAATACACCAGTTACATGGGTGTATAATCTCAAAATGGAATCACCAAGAGGAAGAGCAGACCAAGAAGAAGATGGCTTGATGGAGTTACAGACATCATAAAACGTCACAATACCATAGCTTCTTCTTCTTCTTTGCATTCGTTCTTTACGACCAATTTTAATCACTCTTTGTGATATGTTTGATCTTTGACAAGAACGTCTAAACGTTGCACATTGGTTTGGTAAGCCTCTAAACGCATAGACTTCTACACGCTTAGGATACATGCATCAGATTTCATCCAAACCTCCTTAGTCGCCTCCTACGACATGCCTGGCAGGTAACAGTGGTTCTATTATTTACACCCCAAATTTGGGCCCCAGTAACCACTCAGGCGAATACCATAGCTTATCAAGTGACCGAGCGTGCACTAACTAGGAAACCGATCATCAGTTAAACCTGCTACGTCTAACGACACATAGCAAAGAAGGACAAACGAAGAAAGATTATTTGACTGTTCAGAAAGCAATGGCAAATTTCTAAACGTATAAGTGGTGCCTAGAAAATCAGCGACTCATTTACTGTGCTTGATGGCGACGTCATATAAACGATATGCCCCAATATTCATTTTGATTGTTTGAGAGCAGCAGTGGAATAGTTATTGGTGAGCTCACTTCTTGGGAGCTTGATCAATTCCATAGTCGGCGTGGAATATTTTCAGACTGTAACGGCTCTCATGTCGATCTAGCCTGAATTGATACCAATAAAAGGAAGTAGGGTTGGCCGGGGGGATGTTTTCAGACTGTAATGGCTCTCAGGTTGATCTAGCCTGAATTGGATACCAGTAAAAGGAAGTAGGGGTGGCCGGGGTGATGTTGACCACATCCCCCATCGTGCATCTCTGTGGCTAAGTGGTTACGCCCTTTGCCTTGTGAGTCGAAGGTCGTAGGTTCGAGTTCGGACCGCGCCATTCTGTTCACAAGTGCAGTTTTTTCCAGAGACAACTATGATTGTTGCTGGAGCTACGGAGTTCGTGCTTTGTGCAATACTCTCGGCAGGTGGCGTCCCAGTTCTGCGGAGAGGGACCGAGCCGTATGGGGTAAACCCGGTGCAATGAAGTCAATCCTTTGGCTTTAAAACCCCTTTAAACCCATCGTGCGCTTGTGGTCAATAAAAAATACAGACCTAACACCGTATTCGAGATATGAAAAGGGTTTCTTTACTTTTTCTCTTTTGTTGTTTGTTTGAGAGCATTGATAGCATAGTGGGTACTGCACTTGCGGTCTGGGTTCAATTCGTTGTTTGTTTGAGAGCATTGATAGCATAGTGGGTACTGCACTCATTGTCTGGGTTCAATTCGTTGTTTGTTTGAGAACATTGATAGCATAGTGGGTACTGCACTCATTGTCTGGGTTCAATTCCACAATGGGATTGAAATTTGTGTCCACTGAGTTGGGTATCAGAAAATCTAGCCGGCCTGTCTGTTCTCTTATTGCAATCGACACAAATGTGCCCCGGAATGAAGATGAGTGTAAGTATGTGAATTATTGATTCAGTCCATTGTCTGCCCACTGAACCAGTTAGGATGTAGTTTTGTGACTCATGCCAGAATAGTGACTTAGTAACCGTTAGTAGGTCCATTGTTATGCTTCTTCTTGTCGCCATACATCAACCGCATCCAAAAACAGTTGATGTATGGCGAGCTTGAAGGAGGCAGACGTTCTGCTGATGGACAGAACAACGCTTTAAAAACATTCTTAAATTGTCTCTGAAATGCTTCAATATAGACATCACATCCAGGGAATACCTGGCGCGTTTGCCAAATGTGGAGTTGTAACAACACAAGAGGAACTCGCATAGCTGAGAATCGGCATGCCGCTGAGGCACAGAGAAAACGAGCAGCTCGAAAAGACAGAACACACAAAATGTCTAACCTTCATCATGTATGCCCCACCTGAGGTAGGGTATTGTATTCTACTATTGGACTCTTTAGTCGCCTCCGCACACACCAGAAAGGTGCAGCAGCACATGTCTGAGGCTGTTGTCATCATCGCTTGCGATGGACGGCTATTACTTGTTGTCATACTAAATGTTGCTACTTGTTGTCATACTAAATGTTGTGCTACTTGTTGTCATACTAAATGTTGCTACTTGTTGTCATACTAAATGTTGCTACTTGTTGTCATACTAAATGTTGCTACTTGTTGTCATACTAAATGCTCTACTTGTTGTCATACTAAATGTTGCTACTTGTTGTCGTCTTGTTGTCGTACTAAATGTTGCTCTACTTGTTGTCATACTAAATGTTGCTACTTGTTGTCATACTCAATGTTGCTCTACTTGTTGTCACACTAAATGTTACTACTTGTTGTCACACTAAATGTTGCTACTTGTTGTCATACTAAATGTTGCTACTTGTTGTCATACTAAATGCTCTACTTGTTGTCATACTAAATGTTGCTACTTGTTGTCATACTCAATGTTGCTCTACTTGTTGTCACACTAAATGTTACTACTTGTTGTCATACTAAATGTTACTACTTGTTGTCATACTAAATGTTGCTACTTGCTGTCATACTAAATGTCGTGCTACTTGTTGTCATACTAAATGTTGCTACTTGTTGTCACACTAAATGTTACTACTTGTTGTCACACTAAATGTTACTACTTGTTGTCATACTAAATGTTGCTACTTGTTGTCATACTAAATGTTACTACTTGTTGTCATACTAAATGTTACTACTTGTTGTCACACTAAATGTTACTACTTGTTGTCACACTAAATGTTACTACTTGTTGTCATACTAAATGTTGCTACTTGTTGTCATACTAAATGTTGCTACTTGTTGTCATACTAAATGTTGCTACTTGTTGTCATACTAAATGTCGTGCTACTTGTTGTCATACTAAATGTCGTGCTACTTGTTGTCACACTAAATGTTGCTATTTGTTGTCATACTAAATGTTGCTACTTGTTGTCATACTAAATGTCGTGCTACTTGTTGTTATACTAAATGTTGCTATTTGTTGTCATACTAAATGTCGTGCTACTTGTTGTCATACTAAATGTTGCTACTTGTTGTCATACTAAATGTCGTGCTACTTGTTGTCACACTAAATGTCGCCCTACTTGTTGTCATACTAAATGTTGCTCTACTTGTTGTCATACTAAATGTCGTGCTACTTGTTGTCATACTAAATGTCGTGCTACTTGTTGTCATACTAAATGTTGCTATTTGTTGTCATACTAAATGTCGTGCTACTTGTTGTCATACTAAATGTTGCTCTACTTGTTGTCATACTAAATGTTGCGCTATTTGCTTTCTTGACATTTCTCCTGTATGAGCTTGCAAAAAAGGCACATACAGAACTATTGTGTCGAACTACCGATCCATCATGTAGATCAAACCTCACTCTCATTGCAGATTTGATAGTGATTATAGAACTTTACCTCTGCATCCACCACCACAATATTCCTCACTCTTATTCATCATCAAGGGGCCTCTGGGGATAAGTGGTTAAGCCCTTGCCTTGCGGGTCGAAGGTCGCAGTTCGAATCCGGACCGCGCTGTTCTGTTGACGAGTGCAGTTTTTCCAGAGATCCCGAGAATCGTTCAGGACCTAGTTCGTGCTTTGTACTATACTCTCGGCAGCTGGCATGTCATTTCTGCTGAGAAAGAACGAGCCATATGGATAAAACCCAGTGCAATGAAGTCAATCCTTCGGGTGTAAAACCCCTTTTAAACTGATCATCGAAAAGATCTTAAGGTGAACCTTGTCTCACTGTGGCATTGCAGCCAATGAGAGTGCCGATGTCTTAGCTAAGGAGGGCAGTGCCAAAGAGCAAATTTACCAACCCTTGTCTTTTCAAGAGGTTAAAACCCTCATACAGAGAAAATCTGTCCTCTCCTGTGTGAGCTGAGAAGCAACATGTGGCCACACCCAGTCGACCTGAAAACTAAGCTTTGAGGAAACCTGACAGACCTGAAGCTGACTGCCCAGTTTGTGGTCCACAGTAAATTAAGCACATGACCAGAGATCGCTGAAGAAGAAAAAGAACCTTGTCTTAAGCAGAACTTTGCTACCCTAACAGTCCGTGAGAATTGTTCTCTCTCACAGGCCCGTGTCTGCAGCCGTCATGCTCAAATCATCATTTACATCCTGAATCCATCTTCTCCGTAGTCTTCCTCTTCTTCACTTTGCCAGTATGCCTCTTTCTGTAATGGTGGTCAACATTTAATGTCTCTTTATATGTCCAACATACTTTAATTTTCTCATTCTTATTTGTAGCATCAAGCCATTGTTTTAGTTCTTTCTAGATAGATCTTTGTGTTCTTCTCGGTCCATAATATGCTGATGCTTCTTCTGTAACACTTATATTAAAAAGCACATATATGTATTTCCTCTGCCTTGTTAAATGCCCATGCTTCACACCCATATGTTGCCACTGGGCTTCACACCCATATGTTGCCACTGGGCTTCACACCCATATGTTGCCACTGGGAATATGTATGCTCTTAGTAGTTTCTTTGTTTTCCTATCAGTTCCATTGAACACTATTGTCAGTTTAATTTTTTGTAAAGCCATGTTTGGCACTTTATGTGGGATTTATAAATGGTTGTAAAGCCATGTTTGGCACTTTATGTGGGATTTATAAATGGTTGTAAAGCCATGTTTGGCACTTTATGTGGGATTTATAAATGGTTGTAAAGCCATGTTTGGCACTTTATGTGGGATTTATAAATGGTTGTAAAGCCATGTTTGGCACTTTATGTGGGATTTATAAATGGTTGTAAAGCCATTTTTGGCACTTTATGTGGGATTTATAAATGGTTGTAAAGCCATGTTTGGCACTTTATGTGGGATTTATAAATGGTTGTAAAGCCATGTTTGGCACTTTATGTGGGATTTATAAATGGTTGTAAAGCCATGTTTGGCACTTTATGTGGGATTTATAAATGGTTGTAAAGCCATGTTTGGCACTTTATGTGGGATTTATAAATGGTTGTAAAGGTAATCTCGAATATTAAAGAAACCAGGAGGACACTCTGTGGCGTATAGGTTAGGTACTCGTCTCTCGTGCCAGGGATACCAGGTTCGCTCCCTCGTCGAGACATCTGGATATTATTCCAGAGATCCCTGATCTCAGTGTAGGTAAGATTGAGTTCCTAGTCCTATCGGAGACGGACGACAAAACGTATTTGCCGTGTTCAATATGAGCACCTAAACGAACCCTTGGTAGTTTAAAATCGAAAAAAGCAGGCTGTAAAGCCGCTGCCCGTGCAAAATTCGTTAGACAAGATTAAAAAATATAATTCCTACAAAAATATCTTTACCATCTTCAAAATTACGTCGGGAACCATCGCCGGTGCTATGGAGTTCGTACACTGCAGCTGAGGTCTTTCTGTTTAAGAAACAAATCGGAGAACACATGGTTACTCACCGGTGCAATGATGATGTTCCTATCAATCAATCAAAGGATCCGGTATCCATTTCCATGTAGGGTCAATATTCATGAGTCCTCATACCAGGTGAACTGTGTCAGAAACATGGCCTACCCACGATCATCATCACTTCGGTCAATAACCACGCTATAGGACATACGTTGAGAAGACAGACTGGAAGCACTGCAAGACATGCATTGTTTTGGAACCCGCAGGGAAGGAAGAGTAAGGGAAGGAATAGATAGACCTGGAGAAGAGAGCTGGAGGCTGGTATTAAAAGGATAGGTAAAACATGGAAAGAATTGGAAGGGATGGCAAGAGAGAGGAAGAGCTGAACCAAGTTTGTTGAAAAAATGTGCTCCGTTGGCAGTTGAAAGTAAAGAAGATGAATAACCACGTGTACTCCGATATCTTTCCTACACATGAAGATCTCAGTGGCAATGCACAAACTCCGTAGCACCAGCGAGGGTCCATGGTGTAATTTTAATAAATGATGAAAATATTTTTGGAGGATTTTTTATTTCTAATAAATTTTGCTAGGACCTTGGCTTTCCAACCTGAACTTCTCGAGTTTTTTAACTGTCAATGACTCTTTTACAATCCGCTTTAACCAATTCCCACTTTTAATTCTGAACATCTCATGTTATTTATATTCTGTTTAGCACTTCTTTAGAGCTATCACATACACTAGCTATCTTCTTTAGAGCTATCACATACACTAGCTATCTTCTTTAGAGCTATCACATACTCTAGCTATCTTCTTTAGAGCTATCACATACTCTAGTTATCTTCTTTAGAGCTATCACATACTCTAGCTATCTTCTTTAGAGCTATCACATACTCTAGTTATCTTCTTTAGAGCTATCACATACACTAGCTATCTTCTTTAGAGCTATCACATACACTAGCTATATTCTGTAGAGCTATCACATACACTAGCTATCTTCTGTAGAGCTATCACATACACTAGCTATCTTCTTTAGAGCTATCACATACTCTAGCTATCTTGATTCTATACTCCATCGTCGGGACATCAAGGATGTTTGTTTTAGTTATTAGTCCCGGTTCCATCTTGACAACAACGGGTCTCAACATAATTGCTTCCGGGTATGTGTCAGCGAGAGAGGACGTGCTTGCACCGACTGCATCGATCGTCGGAGATTTATTTTATTCTCGAATGCTAGGAACTTAGGCACAGCCGTGACGCTTAATATCGCACCTCTAATAACTTTTTACGTGAAGGCTTGTTTGTGTTATCGTCAGTGTCCCTCGCCCTTCAGGCGAATCTTACTCCGACTTCAAAGATACTTGTAAATTAGATCAAAGTTTCTTGTAGCTCAACCATGTACTACAGCGCTGTCCAACGAGGTCCTCGCGGGCGCCACACCGCCCGTGTGATACATCCCTGGGGCCTTATGTTATTCCTATAAACCGACTGTCTACAAGAACTAAGAGCTTCCGAAAATACAAATTAACAAACACAGTATTCAAACGCGGCCTTCGTAAATACTGGCCTTCGCGCAATATTTTTCAAGATGGAGGGTGAGGCGGATTATTCAAACGTGTTTAGTAAACATATGGACATTTTAGTAAACATATAGGACTCAAACGGACTTCTGTAGTAAACATAACAGCAAAATAACGATGCCTAGTAAGTGCTGTGTACCAAAATGTAGATCAAATTACGATTGTAATTATATATGTATAATATAAGATAATTTAACAAGTACCTTGTTCAGTAAACATAACTGTTGTCAGTGTTGTAAACATAACAATAAAATAACGATGCCTAGTAAGTGATGTGTATCAAAATGTAGATCAAATTACGATTATAATTATATATGTAGCATTTAAGTTAATTTAACAAGTAAATCAGGCAAAGATTTAGAAGAGTACCAACTGTTGACTATTACATGACAATGGCACATGATAATCTGGTTGAAGCAATTAGTTTATCATCCACAACAACAAGCACTTGTTTTGTGCCAGAGAAAAAACTCCAATTCCTCCCTGAACAGTTGCATATGGTCAAAACTCCAGATAACAGAAAATGGTATAGCAATAACACTTTGTGTTTTGCATTTATAACATATTAAATTGAACTTGATCTGTCCTCATATCATCTGGATATGAAGATAAGTTCTTAGCCACGTCAAACCATAAGGAGATTGTCATACAAATTGTAACTACCAGTTACATGAAATTCTCATTAGACAGTACTGCATGAGTCTGCGGAGCTCAAAAATAAATATTTATTGCCTGCGGTTCCAACATTTTCCTCAACAATGATATAAAAATCAGGAATGTTCAATGCAATGTTCAGCAAGCTGCTTCTTCACAAAAAGGAAAGGAGCAAAATTCAGTAGTAGATATATTTGTTAATACTGTTTAGTTTATGTGCTAATCAAGTTGTAGTGTGGTGAAAATTGATTGGCACAGCATTTTGTTTTCCCTTATTATCCTGTATCACTAGTGATCTCTTCGGACATAATGTATCAAAAGTTGTCACATAGACTTGATCTCCTTCGACATAATGTAATAAAAGTTGTCACGTAGACTATTGATCTCCTTCGATATAATGTAACAAAAGTTTGCATTTAGACTATTGACCTCCTTCGACATAATGTATCAAAGTTGTCATGTAGACTATTGATCTCATTCGACATAATGTATCAAAAGTTGTCACATAGACTATTGATCTCCTTCGACATAATGTAATAAAAGTTGTTATGTAGACTATTGATCTCATTCGACATAATGTAATAAAAGTTGGTATGTAGACTATTGATCTCATTCGACATAATGTAATAAAAGTTGGTATGTAGACTATTGATCTCCTTCGACATAATGTAATAAAAGTTCTTGGCCACGACAAACCAGAAGCTGTGGTGTTGTACAAACATGTGGCTTACTTATTCATGGATAACTGATGAGAGACTACCATAAGCTGATGTAAGTACACTAGTAATCATATATAAATTACTCCTCATTCTGTATAAAATTAAACTAAAATAGTATGTGAGAGCAACAACTATAGCTACTCATCATAAAACATCTTCTGTAATACACACATGTATCCAACAAGTTTCTAACATCTGCAAGATGTATTGTCTAGATCGGCGTTTCCCAATAGTAACAGACAATAGTTAGTCTGTGCGAATACACCGCCTCAGCCTGTGACGTCACATGGCAATATTGCCGTCTGCGCTGCGGCCATTATAGAGAAGGCCGTGATTCAAACCCCTTACCATTATTTCTTACGACACCCATTGCCTAGCCTAGCAATACGAGCCTTCTAACAAAGAAAACCAGCGAGCCAGTATTGTAATGAAAATCGTGGCATATCCCGAAGGACGTAGCCATCAACCACAGTAAACAAGTCGTTGATTTTTCTAGGCACCACTTATACGTTCAGTAGTTTGCCATTGCTTTCTGAACGGGTGGCGCCATCGTCCTTTGTTAAAATCAACGGAAACAATTTGCAAGCAAACTGTCCGCAGCGTGATTCGAACTCAGAACGTCGGGGTTAATAGACCGAGTTACTAACCCCTAGGCCACAGACGCCACAAACACGCTAGTATTGCTAGGCTAGGCAATGGGTCTCCCCATAAATGTGTGTCGTAGGAAACAAGGGTAAGTGTTTGTCAATGTGTATTTTCGGAATCTCTCAATACTTGTACACTGTCTGTTTACTCTTACTTCTTCTTCTTCTTCTTAAAATGCTCCATATCGACCACTTGTTAACCACTCTGTGTGATTTGTATGTGATCTGAGCCTAAGAACGGTTATACTTTGTGCCAGATATGCGCCTACAAGTAGGCCAGCACATCCGATTTGTGCGATGCTTTTTATTTACTAGGGTAGCTTCCCTACATCAGTCGCCTCTTACGACATGCCTTGTAGGTCGCAGTGGTACTATTCTTTGCTTCCCTCGCGGGTCCCGGTACCACACGGAAGAGTCTGTTTGTTAATCATATTCTTGGCTTCCGTTGCTTCCCCTAGAGTTCTTACAAGAAAAAACACAAACTCCTTGATCTGATTTTATTCCTCCAGTTTTAACGTTAATCAAAATTTCAAGAGAGAGGAAAAAAAAAAGTGTTTCTGAATAACAGGATGATTTAGTTTTTTTCCAATATTAAAAAAAAATGTTAAACTTGTAATCAGGATTAATTTTCCATCTGTTATTATTTTTGTCATGTTAATATCAATTTTACGTTATTATTATTGTTAGTATTGTGACTCTGTGAGAACACGGGCTCTGCCAGTTTCTGTTGTCGTTTTGAAAGGACTAGGGACAAAGCCTTGCCTGTGACACTTAAAAGAAAAAAAAATCGTGGCATATCCTAAAGGACGTAGCCATCAACCACAATAAACGAGTCGTTGATTTTCTAGGCACCACTTATACGTTCAGTAGTTTGCCATTGCTTTCTGAACGGTGAGGTCTATTTTTACCTTTTGTAAAAATCCCACGGAAACGAATTTGCTTTCAAATTTGCCCACAGTGGGGTTTGAACCAGGTACGCTAGGGTTCGTGATCGAGCTCACTACCGCTTGAGCTACAGACGCTCGACACTTAAAAGGGAGATGCCTTTTTAGTTGTTACAATCCCACTTATTCCCTTGCATCCCTCATGTCCTGAGGAAATTTTCCCTCTCTCCAGCACTGAATAAAGAGATTGTAGAGGTGGGGCAGGAGGACATCCCTATCTTCTTCTTCTTCTTTGCGTTCGTTCTTTACGGCCAATTTTAATCACTCTTTGTGATATGTTTGATCTTTGCCAAGAACGTGTATACGTTGCACATTGGTTTGGTAGGCCCCTAAACACATAAGACTTCTACACGTTTAGGACACATGCATCCGATTTCAGCCAAACCTCCTTCGTCGCCTCTTACGACATGCGTGGAAGGTAACAGTGGTTCTATTCTTTACACCCCAAATTTGGGCCCCGGTAACCACTCGGGCGGGACATCCCTATTATATTTGAGGATTTCTGCAGGAATGTTGTCTAGTCTTGATGTCTTGCCATTTGAAAGTGTGTTGATTGCTTCGGAAAGTTCCAACTCTATGGGTTCGGTATCCAGATTGGTTAGTTCATTACTACAATTGGCGCCAGGCGCCAGCACCTCCACAGTCATTAGACAGGTGCGCCCCCAATATATAGTACTGTTGTACCATCTGACATGAAAATAGTATCATATCTTTTACAGGACTTAGAAATTAAAAACAATAAACGAGTCGTCAATTTTCTTGGCACCACTTATACGTTCAGTAGTTTGCTATTGCTTTCTAAACGGTGAGCTCTATTTTTATCGTTCGTAAAAATCCAAGGGAACTAATTTGCTTCCAAACTCACCCGCTGCGGAGTTTGAACCAGCTACGCTTGGACTGTGGTCGAAATGACTACCGCTCAAGCCACAGACACGTTGTACCCATGTACATACCAAAAATGTTTGACCCAAGCTGGTCTTAAACCTTGTAATTTCCACGGCCCATATTCACAATCATAGCTCATAATCAACTTTGCTATTCTTCACCCTAACCTTCTTCTGGTTCCAGATTTTCTTCTTCTATATGCTGTTTAAAACGCACAATAGCATCAACAAAATAACTACATGTGAAATGCAATGTCTACGAAAAGTTACCAACAACACCAGAAAAGACAAGAGTCACCAACATCTGCATAAGAAAGAACGTTGGCACAGAACCTTGCTTGAATTATTAGTGGGTCTCTGTTACTAAGTAGTATTTCTCCTTGCGAGACGACGGTCAGTGGTTCGAATCTAGACCGCGACGTTCTGTTCAGGGGGCATTTTTCTAGACATCCCTAGGATTGTTGCAGGAGCTACGGAGTTCGTGCTTGGTGCAATTCTCTTGGTAGGTGGTGTGCAATTTATGCGGGAAGGGACCGTGCCATATGGGGTAACACCCAGCGCAATTAAGTCATACAAAGAATGGAGTAGTTTAGCCACTAAGAATGTAACCAAATTCCACAGTCTTCTACACAAGAACATCAGGAAAGAAGGAGAAGAAGAAGAAGATAAGGCATGTCGTAAGATACGAATGAGGTGGGGCCTAGGGAAGCTACCCTAGTAAATAAAAAGCGTTGCCGAAATCGGATGGGCTGATCTTCTTGTAGGCGCTTAACTGGCACAAAGTACAATAGCTCTTAGACTCAGATCACATAGAAATCACAAAGAGTGGTTAACAAGTGGCGGATACGGAGCGTTCGAAGAAGAAGTAGAAAAAGAAGAAGACAAATCCTAACCTGAACAATTTCGCTGCGACTGCACTAGCCATGTGACCTTTCAATTCCAGATGCACCTGTTATCCCCTGTCCTACAGTAACTAATGACTAGAGTAGCACAAGACAAAACAGAAAACCACGACACTGGGCAACAACCCGGTAACAGTGTGACGACACTGGGCAACAATCCGGTAACAGTGTGACGACACTGGGCAACAACCCGGTAACAGTGTGACGACACTGGGCAACAACCCGGTAACAGTATGACGACACTGGGCAACAACCCGGTAACATGTGACTACAACATTATTCAATATATTTATATTCAAAATTAGAAAAGAAAAAGTTGAAAAAATAATCTTTTGTACTCCAAGAGCAGATTACCAACAGACAGTGCACGTCAAAGAGCAATGTTACTCCAATACAATGTATACAAAGCAAAGGGCTGTCCACACAAAAGGTGGACTTCAAAGAGCAATGTTACCCCTGATACACTGGATACAAGGAAAAGGACATCCATACAAAAGGTGGCCCTCAGAGATAACAGAGGCGACGAAAGACACTTTCTGAAGCGCACACACAAGCCCGTTCTAGAAATGTCTTCTTATCCTGACGCTGTGAGGCAGAAATCGTCTTCAAGTCTGATTCATATCTTGTGTCTGTAAGCGTCTTCAAGTCGGATTCATATCTTGTGTTTGTAAGCGTCTTCAAGTCTGATTCATATCTTGTGTCTGTAAGCGTCTTCAAGTCTGATTCATATCTTGTGTTTGTAAGCGTCTTCAAGTCTGATTCATATCTTGTGTCTGTAAGCGTCTTCAAGTCTGATTCATATCTTGTGTTTGTAAGCGTCTTCAAGTCTGATTCATATCTTGTGTCTGTAAGCGTCTTCGTCTGATTCATATCTTGTGTCTGTAAGCGTCTTCAAGTCTGATTCATATCTTGTGTTTGTAAGCGTCTTCAAGTCTGATTCATATCTTGTGTCTGTAAGCGTCTTCAAGGTCTGAGTCATATCTTGTGTCTGTAAGCGTCTTCAAGTCTGAGTCATATCTTGTGTCTGTAAGCGTCTTCAAGTCTGATTCATATCTTGTGTCTGTAAGCGTCTTCAAGTCTGATTCATATCTTGGGTTTGTAAGCGTCTTCAAGTCTGATTCATATCTTGTGTCTGTAAGCGTCTTCAAGTCTGAGTCATATCTTGTGTCTGTAAGCGTCTTCAAGGTCTGAGTCATATCTTGTGTCTGTAAGCGTCTTCAAGTCTGAGTCATATCTTGTATCTGTAAGCGTCTTCAAGTCTGAGTCATATCTTGTGTCTGTAAGCGTCTTCAAGGTCTGAGTCATATCTTGTGTCTGTAAGCGTCTTCAAGGTCTGAGTCATATCTTGTGTCTGTAAGCGTCTTCAAGTCTGAGTCATATCTTGTATCTGTAAGCGTCTTCAAGTCTGAGTCATATCTTGTGTCTGTAAGCGTCTTCAAGTCTGAGTCATATCTTGTGTCTGTAAGCGTCTTCAAGGTCTGAGTCATATCTTGTGTCTGTAAGCGTCTTCAAGTCTGAGTCATATCTTGTGTCTGTAAGCGTCTTCAAGTCTAAGTCATATCTTGTGTCTGTAAGCGTCTTCAAGTCTGAGTCATATCTTGTGTCTGTAAGCGTCTTCAAGTCTGAGTCATATCTTGTGTCTGTAAGCGTCTTCAAGTAATTGTAATGCACTAAATACTTGCTATATTCACGCTCTTCCAAACCTTGTTGGCAGCAATGAAATATAAATGAAGTTACGACGGTTCGCAATCGCCTACGCCATTCATGATTGCACGTGAATATAGATTAGGAAGAGAGAGAGAATAGAGAGGTGAGAAGGGAGTAGCGGATCGAAAGAGAGGAAGAAGAAAATATAAAAAGAGAAGAGAACCAGAGAAAAAACCCAGAGAAATGAGAGAGAAGGAACGACAGGAAAGGGAGAAAATATGTGAGAAATAATGAGAGAGAAAAGAAAGAGAGAGAGGAATAGAAAATAGAGAGACAAGAGGACAAATCAGGAAAAATGGGGAGAAGAGAGGTGAGAGAGAGAGAGAAAGAGAAAATGAGAGAATAGAGAGTGAATAGAGAGAGAGGAACAGAAAATTAGAGAGAAAAGATAAAAAGAAATAAAAATGTGGAAAAGATGGAGAAGAGAGGTGACAGAGAGAATAGAGAGCGAGAGATAGAGAGAGAGAAAGAGAGATAGAATATATATAAAGAGAGAAAGAATGAGAAGATAATAAAGAACGAATGAGAAAACGAGAAAGAAAATATAAAGATAAAGCGAAGGAAGATGAAGAAGAGATATGAGAGAAAATGTGAAAGAGAGAGAGAGAGAGAGAGAGAGAGAGAGAGAGAGGGGGGGAGAGAGAGAGAGGCAGAGATAACGAAAAGGAGAATGTAAAAGGGAGAGAAGAAAGAGAAAAGGTGGGGGAGGGGAGGATGATTCGAGAAACAGAAATAAAGTCAGTCAGAGAATGGAGAGAAAGAAAAGAGAGAGAGAGAGAGAGACGATTGCAAACATTACAATCAACTAATGTGGATGTTTTGTTTGTTTAATTAACTGTGTTTCTTGATGACCGAAATAACTGTCTTGGTACGTCAGTTAACGATTATATTATGACTTTCATCATAGCACTCCGGACATGTCCATAGGTGCTCAGACCTCCGTCTCAACAAATCCAGCAGCGTCCATCAGCCTAACACGACAGTTCGATGTTGATTAATCACTCTTTGCATATTTAGTATGTCGTTCTTTTCGGCTGCACCAATATCGACACCCATCTCTCTCAATCTGGTCAGCAACTAGGATTCACAACCCTGAAACTTCTCTGTTCGGAAAACTTTCAAAGCTTTAAGAATATCATTTCGGTCCATTGCAGCTTCCTCTGATATTGTAGCCAAGCCAGTCAATCTATCAGCTCGTTCATTACCACTGACTCCTGCGTGCTCAGTGACAAAAATGAAGGTGATTTCTCTGATCACTGTCTGTACAAGTGCCTCCACCCAGTTTCGTCTCACCATTCCTGATTCAACTTTGCGAATCATTTGTACGTTAGTCACACTCCAGTCAATCAGTCACTCAGTCTTTACAAGTCAGTTGCACTTCAGTCAATCAGTCACTCAGTCTTTACAAGTCAGTTGCACTTCAGTCAATCAGTCACTCAGTCTTTACAAGTCAGTTGCACTTCAGTCAATCAGTCACTCAGTCTTTAAAGTAGCTTGCACTTCAGTCAATCAGTCACCAGTCTTTCTAGTCAGTTGCTTCAGTCAATCAGTCACTCAGCTTCAAGTCAGTTGCACTTCAGTCAATCAGTCACTCCCGTCTTACAAGTCAGTTGCACTTCAGTCAATCAGTCACTCAGTCTTTACAAGTCAGTTGCACTTCAGTCAATCAGTCACTCAGTCTTTACAAGTCAGTTGCACTTCAGTCAATCAGTCACTCAGTCTTTACAAGTCAGTTGCACTTCAGTCAATCAGTCACTCAGTCTTTACAAGTCAGTTGCACTTCAGTCAATCAGTCACTCAGTCTTTACAAGTCAGTTGCACTTCAGTCAATCAGTCACTCAGTCTTTACAAGTCAGTTGCACTTCAGTCAATCAGTCACTCAGTCTTTACAAGTCAGTTGCACTTCAGTCAATCAGTCACTCAGTCTTTACAAGTCAGTTGCACTTCAGTCAATCAGTCACTCAGTCTTTACAAGTCAGTTGCACTTCAGTCAATCAGTCACTCAGTCTTTACAAGTCAGTTGCACTTCAGTCAATCAGTCACTCAGTCTTTACAAGTCAGTTGCACTTCAGTCAATCAGTCACTCAGTCTTTACAAGTCAGTTGCACTTCAGTCAATCAGTCACTCAGTCTTTACAAGTCAGTTGCACTTCAGTCAATCAGTCACTCAGTCTTTACAAGTCAGTTGCACTTCAGTCAATCAGTCACTCGTCTTGTTAGTTCATCATCATCAAGTAGCTTGCCCCTTCCGGAACTTGGCACCAATGACTCTCAAGTTACTCTCACCTCAATCACTCAATAGAAATCTGAAACATGTAAAAGAATCCACATCGTAGCGCTTAGATAGTTCAACTATATACTCTTTCCTTTTAATATACTATCCACGACAGAACACTTAAGAAGTAGCACTGGCGACAAATCCTTATTTTCTCCCAAACATAAATTCCAGTTACTTTTGAAACTTCTTAGCGATCTATGAATAGATTATATCGAGAATTGAACACAGACATTGTGGGTACACTCTATCTCTCTCTCTCTCTCTACTGTCACTCTCTATCTCACTGCAACTGTGCAGCGCCGAATATAGCCAAGAAATTGCTCGCGGTTCGATAACCTGACCAGATGTAGGTCAACAAAGGGGAGGAAAAGCCCGCCTTCTATACTGGCTTCCTGTCTTGTCAACTTTGACATCCGCCCACATACATTTTATTTGTTAAGTTTGTCTCTGTGTGTGTTTGATAGTTTCTTCTTCCGTGAGTAAGACTGTTAGCGACTTTTGATTGCTATATGAGTGATACAAAACATCATCCTGAGAGACATAAGCTAATTTGAGAGTATGAGGTAAAATAAGATAAGTAGTAGGTAGATACGTAGGTGAGTAGGTAGTTAGGTCGTAGATAGGTAGATATGTTGGTAGATCGGTAGGTGTGTATGGTAGACGGTAGGTAGATTGGTAGGTAGGTAAGTAGGTAGGTGGTAAGTAGTAGGCAGGTGGTATGCAAGTGAAGTGGCAGACAGGCAGGTGGTAGGTAGGTAAGTAGGTAGGTATGTAGGTGATATGTAGGTGTGAGGTAAGTAGGTAGGTAGATATGTAGGTAGGTAGGTAAGTAGGTAGGTAGATATGTAGGTAGGTAGGTAAGTAGGTAGGTAGATATGTGGTAGGTAGGTAAGTAGGTAGGTAGATATGTGGGTAGGGTAAGTAGGTAGGTAGATATGTAGGTAGGTAGGTAAGTAGGTAGATATGTAGGTAGTTAGGTGAGTAGTAGATAAGTAAATAAGTAGGTAGGTAAGTAAGTCGGCAGGTAGGTAGGTAGGTAGGTAAGTAGGTAGGTAGGTAAGTAAGTAGGTAGGTAGGTAGTTAAGTAAGTAGGTATGTATATAGATAGGTAGATATGTAAGTAGGTACGTAGGTAAGTATGTAGCTAGGTAAGGAGGCAATTAGGTAGATCGGAAGTAGGTAGGTAGGTAGGTAGGTAGTAGGTAGGTAGGTATGTAGGTAGGTATGTAGGTAGGTAGGTAGGTAGACAGACGAACAAACAGACGGACATGTAGATAGACAGTCAGACATAGTGACAAGAGGAGATAGACAGAGGAAGAAGGAGAGAGACTGTGGAAGATATAGACAGAGCGATAGAGAGACAAGGGAGAGAGACAGAGAAAAATGGAGAGAGAGATGGAGAGAGATCGATATAGAGCAGTATGTCTCTCAGTTTAGTTTAGTAGTTGGATCATCATCACTGAGCATCAAACCAACTAGTCCATAAGTGCTTTGATATCTTCCTCAGTATAATATCTCTCAGCGTTTGGCAACTAACGACACCAGTGCTATGTTGATTTGCTATTCATATTTTGCTACCAGTATAGTGCTCTTGTCTAGCTACACCACATTTGACTTGGAATTCTTGCAGTCTGGTTAGGGTCGTAGATTTGCCAAAAGTGGACTTGAATCATTTACACGTCCTCTCCCCCTTAGGGAATTCAGAATATCAGCTTGGTCCATTTTTATGTTAGTGATAGACTGTGCTAGACTTTCTGTAGGTCCTGTTACGTTCTGTCCCTTCTTTAAGTTGTCAGTTACTGTACAGAGGAGGGTGTGTCCGAATAGATTAGAACGCTGCTCCCATGCGGGACACCTGTGTGAAATCCAAGGTAAGGTCAAGGATTGTTCCTGTTGTGGGCACAAAATAAAAATCTTAACATGAACAGTATCACGTCGACTGCACTAGTCATGCTTCCATTAAATGTCTCATGTTCTCGTCCCACCTGTCCTACTCCGCCTTTCAAAGATGGTAATGCAGGCAGTAACGTCAGTTGTTTCTTTTAAATTATTAAATAATAATAATAATCTCTCTCGTACCGTTATACTTTACATAGGACCTGCAAGCAATTTCACCATACTGCTCTATCCTGGGCAACTTGCTCAATCTCCTCCATGGAACCGATTCCGCTATTTCTTGCCTCTCTCAGCAAAGTTCGTTTCAGGGTCTTCTTAGATCTCTTTCATGAACTCTTTGCATCCCACTTCAATATCCTGCTTTGATCTTCGTTGATCATTTCACCTCAAGCTGTGTCCAACATATCTCCATCTTCGCCCTCATAACAGTTATAGTTCTTGACCAGACATGTCTCTGATTTCATAACTTCTCCTGAATTCGTTTCATTTTATGTTCATTATTTTTCGCATACATCTATTTTCAAATGCATTCAACTTGCTTTCTATATCTTTAGTCATTTTCCAACTCTCGCTAGCATATGTTAGGATTGATACAACATTTGAATTGAAAATTCGTAATTTAGTTTTAATACTATATAACTTGCAGTTCCATATTTTATTTAGACTTTTAAAAGCTGATATTGCTTTGCCAATTCGTATCATAATTTCTTTTTAACATTTCCTGTGCAATCAAAATTGCTACCTAAATAGGTGAACTGCTCTGTTATTTTTATCATTTTAGATTCCAGTGTGATATCTGCATAACTTGCAATAAGTATCTTTATTATATATTTGTCTTTTCATAACTTATGCCAAAATGCACCTTCACAGTAAATGGGACCTAGCTAAGACAAGTGCAGAAATTGAAATACCTCAGAGTCCTGGTAACATCAGATGGCAGATGCCTATTATTTAAATACCTCAGAGTCCTGGTAACATCAGATGGCAGATGTCTATTATTTAAAACCTCAGAGTCCTGGTAACATCAGATGGCAGATGTATATTATTTAAATACCTCAGAGTCCTGGTAACATCAGATGGCAGATGCCTATCAGAAATAAAGAGCAGAATAGTGCAAGCGAAAACATCGTTCCTGAAAATGAGAAGCATTATCTGCAACAAGTCCTTGTCAATCCCGATCAGAATGCGAGTTATTCAGTGCTACATAGAACCAATACTGACATACGGATGCGAGTCATGGATAATAAACAAACAATCTCTGAGGGCCACAGAGATGTGGTTTTACATACGAATGATGAGAATCCTATGGCCTGCTAAAATGACTAATGTTGAGATGTTGAATGAGATCAAGACACAGAGAAAGCTTATCATCAATATAAGAAAGAGGCAGTGATCATTTTTCGGGCATGTGATGAGGAGGGAGGTTTAGAACACATTGTAACAACTGGTCAAATCGAGGGTAGTCGAGACAGAGGAAGACAGAAAGAGAAAATTGTGGATAGCCTGACTTCATGGCATGGTAGAGCGTCAACATTTGAGGTGATAGCAAACACCAAAGACAGAGATTTGTGAAGATCCGCAATCGCCAACGCCAGCCGGCACGGCACCTGATGATGATGATATGCAGTCTCCCCCTTAGGTAATTTATAATATCAGCCTGGTCCATTTCTATGATAGTGTTAGACTGTACTAAGCTTTCTGTAGGTTTTTTTACGCTTTGTTCATTTTTTATCTTGTCAATTACTGTACGTTTTTCTTCCCTCTTCTTTCTATTTATTTCCTAATTTCACTGTTCATTGACAGATATTTTTTAACACAGCTAGTAATCTGGTTACAATTCCGTACCAGACAATTGTTCCTGCTCTCATGGTTAACCAGAATTTGATTGGCATAATTGTACTTTCATTACATCTAAAGCAGATTCATCTAAATGTGTAAAATATGTTCACATTAGATCCATTTCTAACTAGACATTCTAAATAGAAATTCTAACTGGAAATACTAACTGGAAATTTATTTTTGCTTCAACGGTTGGTTTATTTTACCGATGGCATATCTATATCTCATCAACATCATCATCACCATCATCACCAACATCATCAACATCATCAACATCATCATCAACATCATCAACATCAACAACATCATCACCATCATCATCATCATCAACAACATCATCACCATCATCATCATCACAACATCATCAACATCATCACATCATCATCACATCATCAACATCACATCATCAACATCACATCACATCATAACATCATCAACATCATCAACAACATCATCAACAACATCATCACCATCATCATCAACATCATCATCAACATCATCATCATCAACAACATCATCAACATCATCATCATCAAAATCATCACCATCATCATCATCATCAACATCATCATCAACATCATCATCAACATCATCATCAACATCATCATCAACATCATCATCAACATCATCAACATCATCATCAACATCATCATCATCAACATCAACATCATCAACATCATCAACATCATCACCATCATCATCACCATCATCATCAACATCATCAAATAGCTTGTCCTGAGCATAACTTTGCTACTTTAACAGTTCTTCAGAATTTCTCTCTCTCGTAGGCCATATGTCCCGCTTCTGCAGCCGCCATGTTCAATCCATCAGTTATGTCCTGAATCCATCTTCTCTGTGGTCCTCCTCTTCTCTTCTTTGCCGGGATGTCTCTTTCCATGATGTTTTTTTACATTCTTTTCATGCTCCGCATCCTATATATGTATATGTTAAATGTATATATAGTATATAACATATGTATATATATGTTATATTAAGGAGACCCTGAAACGAACTTTGCTGAGAGAGGCAGGAAATATCCGTCTCAGTTCCATGGAGGAGATTGAGCGAGTTGCCCAGGATAGAGCGGTATGGAGAAATTACTTGCAGGCCCTATATAACGTATAACGGTATTGAGAGTTGAGTTATTATTATTATTATATGTAATATAGTATATTTGTAATATGTATATTTGTAATATGTATATTTTTTTTATATGTATATTTGTTATATGTATATTTGTTATATGTATATTTCATTTGTATTGTTTATCTTCTTTTTTCTCCTTCTGCTTTTTTTTGTATTTATTTCGTTATTTGTTTTTAGTTCCAGATTTTCAATTTAGGGACGTTATAAATTTATTGTCCGATTCTATTTGTTCCATGCCGTGAAAAATTGCACGTCAAAAGTGACGGTTGTATTTGTTGATTTATCGAAGATTTTATTCCCCATGGAGATGTGACCTTTGCAAGAAGTAAACGTTTCCTAGAAATTCACTAAAAGGAAAAATAAAAGAGAAAATCTCTATACCTCTTTAGATCGAAGACGTGAGGCGCATAACTTGCACAACGTACACTCGCTCTTAGGCATTGATCACATACAAATCACAAAGAATGGTTTACAAGTGGTAGGCGATCGAACAAAGACAGGTATATACAGTATTACAGTATACAGTATTACAGTATTAAGTAGTGAAAAATGAATGATTAAATATGAAAATAAACAACACTTGGCGTTTCGGTACTAGACATTTATCAAGAACAAAAATACAAAGAATATTTAATTAACTAAAACATAATACTAACTAATGGTGTCAAGAAAAAGATACTGGCATACGCACCTGACTACAAGTACGCGTAGTCTCTGGGCTGGTATCTCATGAGATATTAACAAGTGGTCGATATGGAGTGTTCAAAGAAGAAGAAGAAAAGCACATTACTTATTTACCGTTTCACCTTCATAAATAGTTTACCGCAATCTGTCTTATTTTACCTGTTTCACCTTTCATAAATAGTTTTACCGCAATCTTGTCTTATTTTTACCTGTTTCACCTTTCATAAATAGTTTTACCGCAATCGGTATTTACGTTCACTTTCATTATTTACCTTTGTTTTCCTGTTCGCTTTCATAAATAGTTTTACCGCAATCTTGTCTTATTTTTACCTGTTTCGCTTTCATAAATAGTTTTACCGCAATCTTTCTTATTTTTACCTGTTTCACCTTTCATAAATAGTTTTACCGCAATCGTGTCTTATTTTTACCTGTTTCACCTTTCATAAATAGTTTTACCGCAATCGTGTCTTATTTTTACCTGTTTCGTCTTTCATAAATAGTTTTACCGCAATCGTGTCTTATTTTTACCTGTTTCGTCTTTCATAAATAGTTTTACCGCAATCTTGTCTTATTTTTACCTGTTTCGTCTTTCATAAATAGTTTTACCGCAATCTTGTCTTATTTTTACGTTTTCGTCTTTCATAAATAGTTTTACCGCAATCTTGTCTTATTTTTACGCGTTTCGTCTTTCATAAATAGTTTTACCGCAATCTTGTCTTATTTTTACCTGTTTCGTCTTTCATAAATAGTTTTACCGCAATCTTGTCTTATTTTTACCTGTTTCGTCTTTCATAAATAGTTTTACCGCAATCTTGTCTTATTTTTACCTGTTTCACCTTTCGTAAATAGTTTTACCGCAATCGTGTCTTATTTTTACCTGTTTCACCTTTCGTAAATAGTTTTACCGCAATCTTTTCTTATTTTCAAACATACTTAATCTACACATAAAATAGATTTTCATTAAATGATGTGCTGTCTCCCACAATAATATCAACCCATTCTCTTGGATGTTATGTTCACTTTGACAAACAGTTATTTGAACGATTTCAGACATCCATGCTTTTCTAATGTTTTTTTTCCATTTCACTGGAAATATCAGGATTATTTCTTCCTCCTTGAGGCACACGGGGATTAATTCGTGCTTTATACGAGAAATGTGAGAATCGCGAATAATATGGATTTTGTAACGTAATATCGGAAAATTAATAGAAATCTTTTTCAGCTTGTCTCATCATGAGGTTAGTTTCATCTTGTCTCATCATGAGGTTAGTTTCATCTTGTCTCATCATGAGGTTAGTTTCATCTTGTCTCATCATGAGGTTAGTTTGAGCTTGTCTCATCATGAGGTTAGTTTCATCTTGTCTCATCATGAGGTTAGTTTGAGCTTGTCTCATCATGAGGTTAGTTTCAGCTTGTCTCATCATGAGGTTAGTTTCAGCTTGTCTCATCATGAGGTTAGTTTCATCTTGTCTCATCATGAGGTTAGTTTCATCTTGTCTCATCATGAGGTTAGTTTCAGCTTGTCTCATCATGAGGTTAGTTTCATCTTGTCTCATTATGAGGTTAGTTTCATCTTGTCTCATTATGAGGTTAGTTTCATCTTGTCTCATCATGAGGTTAGTTTCATCTTGTCTCATTATGAGGTTAGTTTCAGCTTGTCTCATCATGAGGTTAGTTTCATCTTGTCTCATTATGAGGTTAGTTTCAGCTTGTCTCATCATGAGGTTAGTTTCATGGTTCTCATCTAGTAGAGGTTAGTTTCATCTTGTCTCATCATGAGGTTAGTTTCAGCTTGTCTCATCATGAGGTTAGTTTCATCTTGTCTCATTATGAGGTTAGTTTCATCTTGTCTCATCATGAGGTTAGTTTCATCTTGTCTCATCATGAGGTTAGTTTCATCTTGTCTCATCATGAGGTTAGTTTCACTTGTCTCATTCATGAGGTTAGTTTCATCTTGTCTCATCATGAGGTTAGTTTCAGCTTGTCTCATCATGAGGTTAGTTTCAGCTTGTCTCATCATGAGGTTAGTTTCAGCTTGTCTCATCATGAGGTTAGTTTCATCTTGTCTCATTATGAGGTTAGTTTCATCTTGTCTCATTATGAGGTTAGTTTCATCTTGTCTCATCATGAGGTTAGTTTCATCTTGTCTCATCATGAGGTTAGTTTCATCTTGTCTCATTATGAGGTTAGTTTCAGATTCTCTCATTATGAGGTTAGTTTATTATGGAACACAAAATGGACAGTCAGCTTCGGGTCTGTCAGGTTCCTTCTTCCGATCTCTGGTCATGCGCTTAGTTTACTGTGGACCACAAACTGGGCAGTTAGCTTCAGGTCTGTCAGGCTTCCCCAAATATCAGTTTTTATGCCGACTGGGTGTGACCACGTGTTGCGTCTCAGCTCACACAGGAGAGGACAGTATTGCAGGACATGATCCGGTGTCTGTTCTGCTTGCTGACACTAGCAGGGAGCTGTTTGACTTAATTCAAGTCTATGCAAGTGTCTGTTTCGCTTGCTGACACTAGCAGAGAACTGTTTGATCAAGTCTATGCAAGTGTCTGTTCCGCTTGCTGACACTAGCAGAGAGCTGTTTGATCAAGTCTATGCAAGTGTCTGTTCCGCTTGCTGACACTAGCAGAGAGCTGTTTGATCAAGTCTATGCAAGTGTCTGTTGAGTCTGCAGTGTCCGATGGAAACCGTGGCATATCCTTTATATGTCCAAAATACTTCAATTTTCTATTTTTTATTTGTATCATCAGCCAGTTTTTTTGTTTTTGAGTGCTTTCTGGATAGATCTATTTATTCTTTTCTCTGTCCGTGATAAACGAAGGACTCTTCTGTAACACTTACATTCAAGAGCACATATATGTTTTTCCCCACTGTCTTGTTAAATCTTGGTGCTTCACACTCATACTTTGCCAAGGGTTAATACTAATATATATATAAGGAAGATTTGGAGGGAGCTGCAGGAGAGAGCTAGAGATAGGAAAGCATAAGTTGGTTGAGGGCTCATCTCCAATCTCGGTTATAAAGGCACACAAAATATATATATATATATATATATATATATATATATATATATACATTCCTCTCGTGCCGTTTTACGTTACTTAGGGCCTGCAAGTAATTTCTCCATACCGCTCATCCTGGGCAACTTGCTAAATCTCTTCTATGAAATTGAGTCCGATATTTCTCGCCTCTCTCAGTAAAACTTATTTCAGGATTTGCCTAAAGCTATCGAAGAATAGTTTTAAGAGAAATAGATTTTTATGTCCATTTATGTCCATTTTATGTCCATTTTTATGTCCATTTTTATGTCCATTTTTATGTCCATTTTTATGTCCATTTTATGTCCATTTTATGTCCATTTTTATTCTAAATCAAAAATAAGGAACTATACGTCAATTGTTGTCCCCCCCACCCCCTTGTATCAGTTCTAGGTACACTGAAGTCGATTTGTTCATCGAATTAGTCGAAGTATAACTAACATAAGATCGAAATAAATCAAATTAAAATCTCCAAGATGTAAGGATGATGATAATTGAAAGGTTTCTTAGTTTGGGGCAAGAAAAATTGGGCAGAAAAAGGAGGCCGTTGGTATTTTTATGTTTAGAAATTTTGGTTTAGGTAATTCTGCGTACGTTTGAATGTGTGTTTGGGATCGAGCGAGAGAGAGAGAGAGAGAGAGAGAGAGAGAGTGAACGTGTATTTGAGTGTTAAAGAAAAATTAAAATTGTCTAAAACCGAAGGATTGACTTCATTGCGTCCGGTTTTTACCGCAGTTGGCTCGATCCCTCTCCGCAGGAATGCACGTCACCTGCCAGGAGTATTGCACAAAACACGAACTCCGCAACTCCGGCAATAATCCTATGGTTCTCTGGAAAAAAATGCCATCGTGAACAGAACGTCATGGTCCGGATTGGAACCCACGACCTTCGAAACGCAAGGTAAAAGCTTAAGCTGCAGAAACACATTGCGTGTGGAGTGTGTATTAGTGTCGTCGTGTAGGATTGTGGTCATTACGCATCGGGATTTGTATCTGGTTGGAAAGACAGAGAGTAGCCGAAGAGTAAATACTGAATTGTAAAACGCTACACAAATGTTTATATTAATGGATCAAGAGATACGTGGAATGCTTGTAAAAAGATTGCAGCAAATCGGTTTGTTTTTTTGCAACAAGAATATAGGAAAGTGGTTTTTTGCAACCAGAATATAGTAAAGTGGTTTTTTTTTGCAATCAGAATATAGTAAAGTGGTTTTTTGCAACAAAATTACAGTAAAGTGGTTTTTTGAAACCAGAATATAGTAAAGTGGTTTTTTTGCAACATGATTACAGTAAAGTGGTTTTTTTGCCACAATAGTATAGTAAAGTATGTTTTTTGTAACATGAGTTTGAAAAATGAAAATCGGGGCATATCCTTTGCAGAACGTAGCCATCAACCAAAGAAAACGAGTGGTTGATTTGTCTAGGCACCACTTATACGTGCAGTAGTTTATCATTGCTTTCTGAACGGTGAGGTCTATTTTCACCGTTCACCCAAACCTATGGGATATAATTTGCTTCCAAACTGACCGCCGCAGTGTTTGAACCAGGTACGCTTGGGATGTGATCGAGCTTACTACCGCTTAAGCTAGAGACGCTCATAACATGCGTATAAAAAATAGTTGTGTATTAATGAGTCAAGTGACTTCTTTGTAACATGAGTTTATACGAAAGTGCTGTTCAATTCAATGTTTGACAATTGGGGTTCTCTGTCAGGATCGTCAAATACTTATCTAATGTCTATTTATTTACCATGTTCATTGATTTCATTGTTTTATCTTGCAATCTTTCAACACTTTGTTCTTCTTCTTCGTCTCTTCCACAATTTACTTCTTTATTTAAGTTTGGGGAGGCGGGGGTGTAATTATCTTTTGTGTATGTTCTATGGAACTTGTAAGCTGTTATTCATTTTATGTACTTGATGCCGTCACTACATCTTTTACGTGGTCTTCCTCGTGCTCTGTACTCGCTATACTTTTTCAGTGTGGCTCTCTGTGGTAGTCGATACCAGGCATTCTTGTCAACTGTCCAAAACATTTAACCTGT
Organism: Arion vulgaris; assembly: GCA_020796225.1. Classification (NCBI taxonomy): domain Eukaryota; kingdom Metazoa; phylum Mollusca; class Gastropoda; order Stylommatophora; family Arionidae; genus Arion; species Arion vulgaris. The sequence goes on from CM036776.1 coordinate 18,678,790, forward strand.
TGTTCCTTTATGAATTGCATTACTGATTTCACATCCAGTCTTCTTCTGATTTCTTCATTTCTAATTTTGTCTCTTATTGTCACACCTGCAGCTCTTCTAAGACACATCATCTCTGTCATTATGATTTTCCTCTCATTAGCTGCTGTTATTGGCCATGTTTGACACTGGTAACACTGGTAACACTGGAAACAAATATCAGAATTCTAAGAGCATGCATATTCCCAGTGGCAACGTATGGGTGTGAAGCATGGGCATTTAATAAAGCAGTGGTAAAATATATATGTGCTTTTGAATATAAGTGTTACAGAAGAGTTCTCAGTATATCTTGGACAGAGAAGAGAACAAATAGATATATCTAGAAATAACTCAAAATCAAAGAAAACTGGCTGATGCTACAAATAAGAAAGAGAAAATTGAGATATGTTGGACATATAAAAGAAATGAAGGGCTGGAGAAGCCATCATAGAAGGAGGCATACATACCGGCAAAGAGTAGAAGAGGAAGACCACGGAGAAGATGGATTCAGGATGTAACTGATGGTTTGAACATGACGGCTGCAGAGGCAGGACATTTGTTCTATGAGAGAGAGAAGTTCCGGAGGACTGTTGGGGTGGCAAAGTTCTGCTCAGGACAAACTATTTGATGATGATGACTCTTTATTCACATGTTCCAAATATACTTGAAACTACGTATGAATGGCGTGTACTTGTATGTATATATGTGTGTACTTGTATGTATATATGTGTGTACTTGTATGTTATATGTGTGCACTTGTATGTTATATGTGTGTACTTGTATGTATATATGTGTGTACTTGTATGTATATATGTGTGTACTTGTATGTATATATGTGTGTACTTGTATGTATATATGTGTGTACTTGTATGTATATATGTGTGTACTTGTATGTATATATGTGTGTACTTGTATGTATATATGTGTGTACTTGTATGTATATATGTGTGTACTTGTATGTATATATGTGTGTACTTGTATGTATATATGAGCGCTTGTTTTGTCTCATATATATATATATATATATATAAGCACAGGGTGTGTGGAATTTTTGTCAGGACGGTCAAGTTTTCTGGTCGACCCATTCCCAAAATGTGTATAAAATATATACACATATATACATATATATATATATATATATATATATATATAAAATATATACAACTTCTCATGCTTTTTTAGACCTTAGGGTATGAAATCACTTCCCTACACATTTCTAGAACCTATTACACAGGAGGTAGGAGGAGCAATTCCCTTCCTCACATTAAGAACGTCCAATGTGAGATTGAATCTACAATACTCTTGTGTTCTTTATGCGTGAGTAGATAGGGGAATGGAAACATTGCCAACATCAGACAGAAGGTGTCAAACAAAGATTAGGAGTAGAATATCTCAAGCGAAATCAGCTTTTATGAAAATGAAAAAGACACTATGTGTGAATTCATTACTAATGACACTGCAGAAACGAATACCCTAGTGCTATATTAAACGAATATTTATGTATGGCAACGAATCATGGACAATGAACAAGCAAGCAATACGATCGTTAAAAGCCACAGAGATGTGGTTTTACAGAAGTATGTTTAAAATTCTATGGACAGCGAAGAAAATAAATTATGAGATTTTAAATCAGGCCTGCACACAAAGAAACCTTATCAAAACAATAAGAATCAGACAATCACGGTTTTTTCCGGGCATATAATGTGAAGATGAGGTTTAGAACATTTGGTGACAACAGGTAAAACTCAGGGAAGGAGAGATCGTCGAAGACAGATGGAGAAGATATTGAATGGTCTCACATCATGGTTCGACAAAAGATCGACTTCCGAACTGATTAACTGTACCATAGACAGAAAGTTGCGGAGAGACATGATCGCCTACGCCAGCAAACAATGCTCTCATTGATTCATTATGCTTTACGTTAATATGTCTCTCCTCAAGTGGGTACCATAGAAATACTGGAAAGAAAAGGCGGCCGACTTGATGTTGACCACATCACACAGCGTTTGTCTTTAAAGAAAGAAGAAGCCCGCCTGCCAAGCTTGTTCGTAGCACGTTGGACGACGGGTGGCAAACCCCCTGTGAGTGTGGTTCATTTCCGCGGACTGGCAGAAAATCCACAGGTTCTCCAGATTTACGGTGTTCGTGACACCGAAGGGTTACGATGTTCATGGCACCGAACCGAAGAGTTACAATGTCCATGGCACCGAGCCGAAGAGCTGAAAGCTCAAGTGATTCTGGATCCAAAAAAAAAAAAAGATATTAGGAGTAACAAGAAAAGACCAGTTTAGAAATGAAAACATCAGGAAAAAGTGGGTACAACATCAGTACTGAACTTCATCAAGAAACAACAAACTAAATAGTTCGGATACGTAAGCAGATTGTCAACAGACAGTGCACCTCAAAGAGCAATGTTACTCCGATACAGTGGATACAAAGCAAATGCCATCAATACAAAATGTGAACCTCCGAAAAAACAGAGGTGGTAAAAAAAACCGATTTATGAATCACACACAAAAGCATGTTCTATAAATCTCTTCTTATCCTGACGCTGTGAGTTAATACAGGGTTGGAGAAAAGAAGTCAAAAGAAAGAAGTGGAAGAAAATAGAACAAACATTGTCAATTTCCCAGACACACAATGGTACCTGAAATTGTCTTCTCTATTTACTTTTCATTCTTACTTTGTCTTCTTCTTTAAACGCTCCAAACAACCACTTGTTAAACAATCTTTGTCATTGTGTATGTGATCTGAGCCTAAGAGCGATTGTACGTTGTTCCAGTTATGCACCAAAAGTAGGCCAGCACATCCGACTTCTGCGATGCTTTTTATTTACTAGGGTAGCTTCCCTAGGCTCATACCTCAGTTGCCTCTTACGACATGCCTTGTAGGTCGCAGTGTCACTATTCTTTGCTCCCATTGAGAGCTCCGCAGCCACATGCATTCATTCTTACTTAATGTACTTTGTTACGTAAATATTTGTTACCGCTGTATTTTCTCACTTACTTTATCGTTGATGCACCACCATCCCCTCACTATTGTCACTTCTTCCAATGAGATCTCTCAGAGAAGAGCATGTGTACTTAAAATATGTATGACTACGTAATGGGTCCGTAATAAATAAAGATTTGTGGTTCGAATCCTGCGTTTGGAAAGTTTTTTTTTTAAATTTCCCTAATACTTATTCACTGTCTATTTATTGATCTCTTTCTCCCCCACTTCTCCCAGACGTCCACAAGCTTACCCTCTAACCTTTGTTTCCTCCTACACTTACTATAACATTCCTCCCCAGACTTCTCCCGACAAGCTTACCCTCTAACCTTTGGTCCTCCCTACACTTACTATAACATTCATTAAGTCTGATGTGCCACATTACCTGCGGAAGCCATTACCAAACGAGATTCCTGAATGACCTCATTAGTGTTACCATTTGATCGTCTGGTTTTCCAAACACTAGAAGCAATCTGATCGCCATAAAATAAAGACAATTTCTTGTCGTTGTTGCTTTGTTAAATCCTGAAGAAAACTTATCAGAATACAAATCCTTGAAATGATGTAAACCACCTGTGCGTTGCCGGAGCTAACGATGAGAGCAAAGAAATTAACATGTCGTAAGAGGCAACTAAGGTAAGGGCCTTAGGAAGCTACCTAGTAAATAAAAATCGTCGCTGAAATCGAATGTGCTGACCTACTTGTAGGCGCATAACTGGCACAGTACAATTGCTCTTAAGCTAGATCACATACAAATCACAAAGAGTGGTTTAACAAGTGTTCAAATATGGAGCGTATATGATCTGCATTGAGTGCTTCTAACTGAAATATATGATCTGCATTGAGTGCTTCTAACTGAAATATTTCTTAAGAAAATCTGCTTAGTTTCATAGTTTTTATATGGTGTGTGTGTGGTGTGTGTGTGTGCGCGTGTGTGTGTGTGGTGTGTGCATGCGTATGTGTGGGTGTGTGTGGTGGTGTGTGTGTGCGTGTGTGTTCGTGTGTGTGTGGTGGATGTGTGTGAGTGTGTGTGTCGCGCGCGTGTGTGTGTATGTAATTATTGATCTGGTCAGTTTTTATTTGGGGGAAGGGGTTATGTGGTTAAATGGTTACGCCTTTGCCTTGCGTTTCAAATGTCGTGGGTTCAAATCCGGACCACATCATTCTGTTCCCGTCCATTTCTTTCAGAGACCCCTAGGATTGTTGTCGGAGCTACGGAGCTCGTGCTTTGTCGAATACTCTCGATAGGTGGCCTGCCACTTCTGCGGAGAGGGACTGCGCAATATGGGGTAAAACGGTGAAGTCTATTCTTTGGTTTTCGACCCTTTTTTAAAATATTGTGTGTGTGTAGGTGTGTGGGATATAATTTTTGATCTGACCGACTCTTCTACCCTTTCTTGCCAAAATGGCAATCTTTTAATCCACTAATACATCACCGTCGACTGGGATCTACAGCAATTTTGCTTCTTGGCTGATGTTGCTAATCTGCTGTCAAGAAGACGTGAGTTCATTCTTAAACTTGATTTTTGGCTGTTTTTAAAAGCCTGTAACATTGATTTTGTATCAGTGATGAGGATTATCCCGCTGATGTGTGTGTCGATACAATTTATGAACATTTTGAATGTGTCTGTGATATGGCTTCCATTTCTTCTTTAAAATGTGTTTGTCTGTGAGTAGGATATTTTCTACAAGCACTGTTTTTGGAACACGCAGGGTAAGAGGTGTATGGGAAGGACTAGAAAAATTTGGAGAAGAGAGCTGGAGATTGATATTAAAAGGATAGGAAGGAAGTGTAAAGAATTGAAAGGGACGGTAAGAGAGGAAGGATTGGAAAAAGTTTGTTCCGTTGGAAGTTGAATGGTGAAGAAGAAGAATATGACATTTTCTATTTGTCCTCCACTTAATGTCACAATTGAAGTGGGAGGCAAAGACTTCAAGAACAATAGCAGTGTTATTGTACCGGGCCTTCTGGTACTATAGTAGTAGTAGTTATTTATGAGATTAAGGTATCTAAATTGTTTGTAGCTGTGATCTTTGATGCCGTTGTTCTTTTAGGGTAGTCGGGGCTTTTGGTCCGAGTGGTTTTGGCCATTGTTGTAATTTAGTTTAGACATAGTTCCCAATTTGGATGTTAATTCGCCGTAGTTTCCAATTTCCTAATTGTTTATATGTCTCTGTGGTCCACTTGATTATTTATTCATAACCTTCCACCTGGATCAATCTGTTATACTTTCCGACTTGTGGTTGATTTCATGGTTTCATTTAGTCCTGAAGATGTTCCATTGGACTATTGTGTATTCCTGTACAACGTTTCTTTCACACAATTATAATATAATAACCAACAGCTATGATGGGTTCATTTCTTGTACATTTTATTTGATGTTAGATAGGTGGACAAGACACCAAGCACGTCCGTCCATCTTTGTCTCTCCTATGTTTTCTCAAAATGTTGCTAACTAACTGTCACTACACAACTACGTAGTTTTTATTACGTCAAGAATGTCTCGTTGTTATGTGTTGCGCCTCTGCTTAGAGAGTGCAACACATAGTCCCAACTATTAATATCTAATTATACTACACTAACTATCTAGCTAACTGTCCATTCCTCCGCTGCCACCTGGGGGACTAGTGCATCAACGATCTGTTAGATTCAAAAACGACCTGTTGACCCAAGCTATCTCCACCCTTAATCCTGACCCACACTACACCCAAGGAACTCGCTTTAATGTGAGATTTCTTTCCCTTAGCAGACCAAATAAAGGCTGGAAGGGATATCGGCACTACTTTCCTGGGGACCGGTTTTAACGTAGGATGAAGAATAGGCTGAAACAAACGCAATCGGCAAAGTATATTGGTGCCAACGATAGCCTGATACTTACTCTGTTTCAACGAAGGAGTGTCCTTAAAAACATAAAAACCACAATCTCTTAAGTAAGTACTATAAATTTCGATATTAACCACCATATGACCTAGGTATGGAATTTGAAGTCCATTCGCAGCATTTAGCTGCACCCAATTATCCTCATTTAATACAGACTCCGGGAAGTACGCACGAAAACAACTCTCCGAGAGAGCCGAAACCTGGAAACCAGTGTCAATAAGACACCTAAGTATATTTCCACCGATCCAGGCATCCTTTAATACGTGATCCCCTACCAGCGTCGGTCCTGGCCCTGCCCTCGGGCACCCAGGGTCGAGCCGCTCTCCCTGAGTGACGCCCGTTTAAATGTTGACCTCTACATGCATTCACTCCGTGTCCTTCACGGCCGCATCTAGAACAGCGGAGTTGTGTCCCATGACTACCTCCCCCAACCTGAAACTGGGGAACATAGGCACCAGAACGATTTTTGTGCTCCTGATAGAGACCACCTGGGTTGTCCCTTGAGACACCGTTCATCAGGGATTCCAAATGATCCACACGCCTTCCTAATCTCTCGTACGCCCTGGAATCTGGCCCGGGGGCGGGATTCGCCTCAAAACGCAAAGCCTCATCTCTGCAACGCAAGAAGGTGGTGGAAGGTTCTCCAGCCACCATGGACATTAACATGCTAGAGCAAAGCCTGTTGTCCAGGGACGCAATAAACCGATCCCGCAGATTGTTGGGATCTAGGGGAACTGAACCCTCCCGAGTCTGAGCTGTGGTGACCTTTGCGAAAAGGCCCGCCAGACGATGGGAGTAATGTAGGCACGACTCCCCCACTCGCTGGGACGACCCAAAGAAAACGGACAGGAGAGCATGGGCCGACCTATTGTCCCCAAACACCCTTAGGAGATCAGTCAATAAAGTTTCCGGTTCGTTAGCCACCATCAACTGGATCTCCAGTTCTCTACGAACCTCGTCGGACACATGATCAAATAGGGAATCTATACTGTCCTGACCCTCAAGACCATAGTGCCGCCAATACTGGCGGATGTCCCTCGCGAATTCATCCACGGAAGGACCATCACGCAACCCGAAGGTCCGCAGGGGCCTGCAGGGTGGACGAGGAAAGTTCCAATGAGGGGAAGGTAACAGCGCCGAAACTCCCGGACAATGATCCCCAATCTGTACCGGAGGATCCGTCATTGCAGGAGTCGAAATCCCCGGTGCGGGAACTGCAGCTTCTATTATGATATCCTCGTGACTCTTTCCCCCTCTTGTGTTCCTGTGAGCCATCATAAAAACATGCAATCGTATTAACACAATATAGTATACAAAACTTAGTGATAACGAGTATAGCGATTAGAAATATAAGCCCTGAAAAACATTGAGCAAGCCATACGGTAGAAACCTATATAAAACGGAATGGCTGTATACAAACATTTGTGATTAGCATGTTACACAAGCATAGTGAAGTAAATGGAAGTAAAAAAAAATACTCACACTAAGAACATATACTTGCAAACAACATATCATCAGAAGTATTCCCACCAGCAGAACTGTCTTGTAATTGCCAATTGTGAACCTCGTCTCTAGTTGTTACTGCGTAATGACCAGCGTGAATCCTTCAGGCGTCGAAACATTAGGTGGATGGTGGATACGCTCCAATGGACTAGACAGGCACAGGTCCCACACGTTGTACAGCGATCAAAGTACTGGCTCCAACTTCTCAGGTTGATTGAAGAAATCACACAGGGCAGGCAATGACAAGTGATACACCACAAGGTTGATTGGAGAAATTTATGGATTCAATTGACAGCATTGACCTTAGGGGTTATACCTTAAGGTAGATTGCAGAATTTTATGGCTTCATGAGGCAGTAAATACAATCGTTACGCCGTAAGGTCGATTGAAAAATTTGAGTACTTCATTTGGCGGTAATTATAATTTATATGCCCCAAGGTTGATTGACAAATTTTGATTGCTTCATTTGGCGGTAATGATAAGTGTAAGGCCCAAAGGTTGATTGAAGAAAAAAACGAGATGTACAGCAGGCATCAACAGCAACATTATGTTTCCAGGGCGATGGAAGATTATTAGCTCGATATCAATGTATACATCAGCAGTAGATAAGCAATGCATAAATTGTTTAAAAAATATACTCACACGATGGAATTCATCGTTTTCTGGTCCACGAATGGATAAAAATATTTATCGTCGTGGGCAGATGGTATTTGGTTTGACGTGACACCATTGTTATAGTACCGGGCCTTCTGGTACTATAGTAGTAGTAGTTATTTATGAGATTAAGGTATCTAAATTGTTTGTAGCTGTGATCTTTGATGCCGTTGTTCTTTTAGGGTAGTCGGGGCTTTTGGTCCGAGTGGTTTTGGCCATTGTTGTAGTTTAGTTTAGACATAGTTCCCAATTTGGATGTTAATTCGCCGTAGTTTCCAATTTCCTAATTGTTTATATGTCTCTGTGGTCCACTTGATTATTTATTCATAACCTTCCACCTGGATCAATCTGTTATACTTTCCGACTTGTGGTTGATTTCATGGTTTCATTTAGTCCTGAAGATGTTCCATTGGACTATTGTGTATTCCTGTACAACGTTTCTTTCACACAATTATAATATAATAACCAACAGCTATGAAGGTATCATTTCTTGTACATTTGATTTGATGTTAGATAGGTGGACAAGACACCAAGCACGTCCGTCCATCTTTGTCTCTCCTATGTTTTCTCAAAATGTTGCTAACTAACTGTCACTACACAACTACGTAGTTTTTATTACGTCAAGAATGTCTCGTTGTTATGTGTTGCGCCTCTGCTTAGAGAGTGCAACACATAGTCCCAACTATTAATATCTAATTATACTACACTAACTATCTAGCTAACTGTCCATTCCTCCGCTGCCACCTGGGGGACTAGTGCATCAACGATCTGTTAGATTCAAAAACGACCTGTTGACCCAAGCTATCTCCACCCTTAATCCTGACCCACACTACACCCAAGGAACTCGCTTTAATGTGAGATTTCTTTCCCTTAGCAGACCAAATAAAGGCTGGAAGGGATATCGGCACTACTTTCCTGGGGACCGGTTTTAACGTAGGATGAAGAATAGGCTGAAACAAACGCAATCGGCAAAGTATATTGGTGCCAACGATAGCCTGATACTTACTCTGTTTCAACGAAGGAGTGTCCTTAAAAACATAAAAACCACAATCTCTTAAGTAAGTACTATAAATTTCGATATTAACCACCATATGACCTAGGTATGGAATTTGAAGTCCATTCGCAGCATTTAGCTGCACCCAATTATCCTCATTTAATACAGACTCCGGGAAGTACGCACGAAAACAACTCTCCGAGAGAGCCGAAACCTGGAAACCAGTGTCAATAAGACACCTAAGTATATTTCCACCGATCCAGGCATCCTTTAATACGTGATCCCCTACCAGCGTCGGTCCCGGGCCCTGCCCTCGGGCACCCAGGGTCGAGCCGCTCTCCCTGAGTGACGCCCGTTTAAATGTTGACCTCTACATGCATTCACTCCGTGTCCTTCACGGCCGCATCTAGAACAGCGGAGTTGTGTCCCATGACTACCTCCCCCAACCTGAAACTGGGGAACATAGGCACCAGAACGATTTTTGTGCTCCTGATAGAGACCACCTGGGTTGTCCCTTGAGACACCGTTCATCAGGGATTCCAAATGATCCACACGCCTTCCTAATCTCTCGTACGCCCTGGAATCTGGCCCGGGGGCGGGATTCGCCTCAAAACGCAAAGCCTCATCTCTGCAACGCAAGAAGGTGGTGGAAGGTTCTCCAGCCACCATGGACATTAACATGCTAGAGCAAAGCCTGTTGTCCAGGGACGCAATAAACCGATCCCGCAGATTGTTGGGATCTAGGGGAACTGAACCCTCCCGAGTCTGAGCTGTGGTGACCTTTGCGAAAAGGCCCGCCAGACGATGGGAGTAATGTAGGCACGACTCCCCCACTCGCTGGGACGACCCAAAGAAAACGGACAGGAGAGCATGGGCCGACCTATTGTCCCCAAACACCCTTAGGAGATCAGTCAATAAAGTTTCCGGTTCGTTAGCCACCATCAACTGGATCTCCAGTTCTCTACGAACCTCGTCGGACACATGATCAAATAGGGAATCTATACTGTCCTGACCCTCAAGACCATAGTGCCGCCAATACTGGCGGATGTCCCTCGCGAATTCATCCACGGAAGGACCATCACGCAACCCGAAGGTCCGCAGGGGCCTGCAGGGTGGACGAGGAAAGTTCCAATGAGGGGAAGGTAACAGCGCCGAAACTCCCGGACAATGATCCCCAATCTGTACCGGAGGATCCGTCATTGCAGGAGTCGAAATCCCCGGTGCGGGAACTGCAGCTTCTATTATGATATCCTCGTGACTCTTTCCCCCTCTTGTGTTCCTGTGAGCCATCATAAAAACATGCAATCGTATTAACACAATATAGTATACAAAACTTAGTGATAACGAGTATAGCGATTAGAAATATAAGCCCTGAAAAACATTGAGCAAGCCATACGGTAGAAACTTATATAAAACGGAATGGCTGTATACACAAATTTGTGATTAGCATGTTACACAAGCATAGTGAAGTAAATGGAAGTAAAAAAAAATACTCACACTAAGAACATATACTTGCAAACAACATATCATCAGAAGTATTCCCACCAGCAGAACTGTCTTGTAATTGCCAATTGTGAACCTCGTCTCTAGTTGTTACTGCGTAATGACCAGGGTGAATCCTTCAGGCGTCGAAACATTAGGTGGATGGTGGATACGCTCCAATGGACTAGACAGGCACAGGTCCCACACGTTGTACAGCGATCAAAGTACTGGCTCCAACTTCTCAGGTTGATTGAAGAAATCACACAGGGCAGGCAATGACAAGTGATACACCACAATGTTGATTGGAGAAATTTATGGATTCAATTGACAGCATTGACCTTAGGGGTTATACCTTAAGGTAGATTGCAGAATTTTATGGCTTCATGAGGCAGTAAATACAATCGTTACGCCGTAAGGTCGATTGAAAAATTTGAGTACTTCATTTGGCGGTAATTATAATTTATATGCCCCAAGGTTGATTGACAAATTTTGATTGCTTCATTTGGCGGTAATGATAAGTGTAACGCCCAAAGGTTGATTGAAGAAAAAAACGAGATGTACAGCAGGCATCAACAGCAACATTATGTTTCCAGGGCGATGGAAGATTATTAGCTCGATATCAATGTATACATCAGCAGTAGATAAGCAATGCATAAATTGTTTAAAAAATATACTCACACGATGGAATTCATCGTTTTCTGGTCCACGAATGGATTAAAATATTTATCGTCGTGGGCAGATGGTATTTGGTTTGACGTGACACCATTGTTATAGTACCGGGCCTTCTGGTACTATAGTAGTAGTAGTTATTTATGAGAATAAGGTATCTAAATTGTTTGTAGCTGTGATCTTTGATGCCGTTGTTCTTTTAGGGTAGTCGGGCTTTTGTCCGAGTGGCTTTGGCTATTGTTGTAGTTTAGTTTAGACATAGTTCCCAATTTGGATGTTAATTCGCCGTAGTTTCCAATTTCCTAATTGTTTATATGTCTCTGTGGTCCACTTGATTATTTATTCATAACCTTCCACCTGGATCAATCTGTTATACTTTCCGACTTGTGGTTGATTTCATGGTTTCATTTAGTCCTGAAGATGTTCCATTGGACTATTGTGTATTCCTGTACAACGTTTCTTTCACACAATTATAATATAATAACCAACAGCTATGATGGGTTCATTTCTTGTACATTTTATTTGATGTTAGATAGGTGGACAAGACACCAAGCACGTCCGTCCATCTTTGTCTCTCCTATGTTTTCTCAAAATGTTGCTAACTAACTGTCACTACACAACTACGTAGTTTTTATTACGTCAAGAATGTCTCGTTGTTATGTGTTGCGCCTCTGCTTAGAGAGTGCAACACATAGTCCCAACTATTAATATCTAATTATACTACACTAACTATCTAGCTAACTGTCCATTCCTCCGCTGCCACCTGGGGGACTATGACAGGAGGCACTAGGGAAACCATGAAAATAACTTTGCTGAGAGAGACAAGAAATATACAACACAATTCCATGAACGAGATTTAGCGAGTTGTCCAAGACAGAGCTGTATGGATAAATTATTTGCACATATAAAAAGCTACACATATTGCCTACCTATTCTCTAAAGATACAGAAAGTAAGTTGAATGCATTTGAAAATAAGTATTGTGGAAAATAATGAACCTATAATGGGGCGAATTCAGGAAAAGTGAAGATATTAGAGAAATGTCGGGTCACCACTTGTAACAAATGTTATAAGTAGAAGAAGAAGAGGGAGATATGTTGAGCATACCTTGAGAGAAATGATAGAAGCAATCAATGAAGTTGGGGGCAAAGGCTTCAAGAGAGAGAGAGAGAGAGAGAGGAAGAGAGAGAAAGAGAGAGAGAGGATACCCTAGTGAAACCCTGAAACGAACTTTGCTGAAACATGCAAGAAATATCGTCCACAATTCCATGGAGGAGATTGAGCGAGTTGCACAGGACAGCGAGGAATGGCGAAATTTCTTCCAGGCCCTATGTAACAAATAACGGTAAAAGAGGAATATATACAATAAATAATAAGGTCACACGTTCGAGTGGTTACCGGGGCCCATATTATGGGTGTAAACAATAAAACCCCTGTTATCAGCAATGCGTGTCGTAAGAGGCGACTAAGAAGGTTGAGCGTGGACCCCACCTCGTAAAACAACAATAGATCTATACTATAAAGCTGAATATACAAATGTGTGTCCGGGTATACACGGCCTCAGTTTACATCCAATATTCACAATTTTTTCTGCAAAATTTATCATCAAAAGTTTAGATCAGCTAAAGAAAAAGTATCAAAATCGGATCAATATTAGTTTTAAAAATAAATAAATCAAATTTGCGATTGATAATCCAGTACTATTACCACTTGCTCTACCTGAAGAAAGATCCCATTTGCCAAATGGTCAAAGAGATATAGTCACTAAAATGACAAATTGGTCTATGTCAAATTGATTATGTTCCCTCACGTATTAGACATTTACTTCTTCTTTGCAATCGCCCGTTGTGAATTCAGGCATTAGCCATGACGCCTACGTTTGCGTTTATTTGCGCAAGCTGTATAATTCTCATGTCGTTATAAGTTTATTTTTCAGTTTCAAACAATGCTATAAAGGTTGTTAAATAATTATTCTGTTAAATGTAAAAATAATTATTCTGTTCTGTCAAAATTCCACAGGTTTGTTTATTTTATTAAAATATGCAATACCGCCTAAGAAAAGAACTATTCAATCAGACTAGAAGTGACTCTAAACGAAGAGCAGGACGTAGATCTATAGAAAATGTGGAAATATCATAATATCTAAACATAGCTAATAGTTCGAGTATGCCAATTCTAGAGCTGAAGAAAACTAAGATGGTGTCTTGAACAGACAAGAAGCCGATAAATCACGATAAGTCTAAATAAGAGCTGCTGAAAACTAACAAGCTGCCTTGATTCGACATGAAGCTAAAAGACCATGAATGGCACTTACCAGAGCTGAAGAAAGTTAAGATTCTACTTTGATTAGACGGGAAGCATTATAAGAACCACCCGAACCATTAAAATTGTTTATAAACGACATAGCCGATTCAAATAACTTCTTTAAAACATTTCCTAAATGCAATTCATGCATTTAGATGACATCTCTTGGAACGGCTTCACCAATTCCTCATCAAGGATTACTAACAACTTTCATCCGTACGAAGCCGGGTTAATAAGCTAGTAGGTACATAAACCACAATCAGGGAAATTGATAGCTCTTATATTGCCCGAGAAATGTATAGCGCTACACCCGAGGAAGAAGAAAGACACCGGAAGGAAGAACTCAATAAATAGAGGTAATGACAAACACCTACACGTTGCATTTGTAGATCAGGAAAAAACGTTCGACCGCGTTGTGAAAAATACTAACAACTTATGGGGTTAATGACCACCTAATCAACCTTTGCAAGAGCATTTATACTGACAGCCAATGTACGATTAGAACAAATACAGGATTATCAGAAACTTTTCACGTAGGGTCAGGAGTAAGACAAAGTTGCGTACTATCCCCGCTGCTATTCATCACGTACATTGACCACATTTGTAAAATATCTAACACCAGCGAAGGAAACAACCTAGGAGAGCTCTTAAATGAATTTCTTTTGCAGACGATCAGGCAATCATATCAACAACAGAACAGCTACAACAACACATCAACAGACTCCAGTCAGCATGTAACAAATACAACATGAGAATAAACAATGACAAAACAGAAGTAATGACATTCGCCAGAGAGGAAAGCACTACCAATATCTCCATCGACAGTCGCCCACTAAATCCAGTAAAAGACTTCACATACCTGGGGAGTATTTTTGCAGCAAACGGAAGAATAACTAATGAAATTCAACACAGATGCAACAAAGCAAATCAAATGATAGGGCAAATGACGCCGATTTTAAGATGCAAACACGTCACCATGAACACAAAAAGAGCAATGTTCAACACAATCTTTCTCCCCACATTATGTTACCAGTGCCAAACCTGAACGCTGACAACAAACGATAGAAGAAAACTAGTCACGACAGAGATGAAATGTTTACGCAGAATTACTGGTGTAACAAGAAGAGACCGGTTGAGAAATGAAGACATCAGGAAAAATGTCGGTACAACATCAGTACTAGACTTCATCAAGAAACAACAAATTAAATGGTTCGGCCACGTAAACAGATTACCATCAGACAGTGCACCTCAAAGAGCAATGCTGCCCCGATACAATGGGTACAAAGAAAAAGGCCGGCCACGCAAAAGATGGACCTCAGAGATAACAGAGGCGACGAAAGAGACTATTTGCAAAGCGCATACTAGGCCCGTTTTAGAAATCTCTTCCTGGCCTGACGCTGTGAGGCAAACAGGATTCGAGAAAGAAAGAAGGTGGGTGTTCTGTAGCTGAAGGTTAGATGTGCGCTTCAAAATATCTTTACTATCTTCGAAATTACATAGGAGGCCCTCACGGGTGCTACGGAGTTCGTGTACTGCAACTGAGATCTTCCTGTGTTAGAGATCGGAGCACACATGGCTACTCACCGAAGTGCATTGATGATGGTACAATCAATCAATCGGAGGTAAGGGACACCTGGAGGCGGGAGTTGGAGACGGAATGCAAGAAAATGGAGAGAACGTGGATATATCTGGAAAAGATTACCTTGAATAGGAGGCAGGAAGACCTTGTTTGCTGATCTACGATAGAAGGGCTCGGAAGACCTTGGTTGCTGACCATGATAGGAGGGCTGGAAGACTTTGGTTGCTGACCATGATAGAAGGGCTCGGAAGACCTTGGTTGCTGACCTAGTAGAGGCTGAAGACCTGTTGTGACCACAATAGGGGCTCGGAAGACCTTGGTTGCTGACCTATGATAGGAGGGCTAGGAAGACCTTGTGCTGACCACGATAGGAGGCTCGAAGATTGGTTGCTGACCTACAATAGAGGCTCGAAGACCTTGGTTGCTGACTATGATAGAGGCTAGGAAGACCTTGGTTGCTGACCTATGATAGGAGGACTCGGAAGCCCTGGTTGCTGACTATGATAGAGGACTAGGAAGACCTTGGTTGCTGACCTATGATAGGAGGACTAGGAAGACCTGGTTGCTGACCATGATAGATGGCTAGAGACCTTGGTTGCTGACCTATGCCTCCCTAAGGATGAAAGGTGAAGAAGCATAAGATCGCAATATAAATCCCTTTGCTGGACTTGATACCTTTAAAAATCTTCGAATGGACTAAAGATATTCTGTACTCATTCTTGCCCGATAGTACGTTGTACCAGTTATGCGTCTACAAGTAGGCCAGCACACCCAATTTCTGCTCTTCTTTTTATTTATCCGTTGGGTCTACATCAGTCACCTCTTACATGCATTGTAGGTCGCAGTGGTACGATTCTTTGCTTCCCTTGCGGGCCGCGACACCACACGGGGCGGAATGATAAATCAAATGAGATCAACTTCAGAAGTAAAAACACAAATTAACAAGATTGCAAATACGAGATTATTTTTCATTACGGGCACAGATTCTGTAGAACATCAATAATTATATAACAAATGATGTACATTACCACAGCTACAAGAAATTTGTACACAATTAAAAAATGAAGGTAATGACAACAAAATGAGCATGTTAGCTGACAATTTCATTATCTTGGTTTCTCTGAATGGATTAATTCTTATTTTTCATTTTTGTTGGCTATGTGCTATGACACAACCAAAACAAGGTTTGTCTTTATGTTGAAAGGAGCGTACTTCGGCTTAAAAATGTTTTATCTCATAGTAAACACATACTAACATGATGGCTGTAGAGGTGGGAACATCTGGCCTATGAGAGAGAGAAATTCCAAAGGACTGTTGGGGTGCAATGCTCAGGACAAGATTTGATGATGATGAAACGCACACTTGAGAGCCTCAGTAACATAGAGAATAGTGCACTTGTTTCGTAGGCTAGGAGTCTAGAGTTCAATTTCCCAACAGGTTTCTCATATCACACAAGCTCCAATTTGATACAACAGAAACACTAGAAAGCAAAGTAGGTCAGTGTTTGTTGTTTTGGCTCATGATGTGGTTTGTGGGGAAATTGATGCTGCCTGAAAGATTTGTTCTGTGGCTCGTCGTATTGTAAAAGTTAATCCCCTACATAACAAACAAAACAAACAAGTTGAATGATGATGTTAGTATAACTTAAGTTGAGTGGAGGTACTGGTGATGTTAGTATAACTTAAGCTGAGTGGAGGTACTGATGTATCAGTAGGCGGGATTTATACCAGAATAAAGATGATGCTCTGTAGACATAAATTTATTATGATTCCATTCTGCCAATTCTGTAAATAAAGACACCAACAGTCATTTAAACGATTGTCAAACTCACAATTTATTTTATTCAGGTCACTTCACTGAGACCTCACATTATAAAAACTAAACAACAACCAGGATCACCAAATCGGTGTTCTAATAGAAATGAATGCCAGATTCTTCCTACATCTATTAACAATGTCTCCATTCTACTCCTCTACCATATTCAAAGATTAGCGTGGTGATAATTCTTTCCAGTAATATATAGATCAGCACTGCCTCAATAAGAATAGGAACAAACAAGTCTCATCCACACCATGTGGTTCATGTACGTCCAGAATTCTGTGTATCGAATCAATCAACTCGGTGTCATTTCTGTCGATCACTGTAATCTCGTTTCTAAAGTATATTTTATGTCCAATACTCTTCTCAACGCTATCTCCGTGAAAATGTTAGTTATCAAGAAATATTCTGCATGTCCATCAGAGCACTAATATCTTCTAATCTCTCTACTAAGCTACCTCAAGTACTGCTACATACCTTGCCACTGGCTCCATCAAAGAATCTCTTGGACAGAAACCATGAACTGTTCGTTCCTGAATCAGCCCAAGGCTCTGTCTTTTCTGATTAGTCAGTTTCAGCCTTATGTATACTGCCTAACAATTTCGCCACAAGAATTCCCAAAAGTTTCCAGAAATGTACTATTATGGTGTTTACAAAACAACTTAACCTAATTCCCGATGAATAAATATATTTTCTCTCCAAGTCGACCTGATTACTCAATAATACTTTCGGCTTCCAGAAGGACATGGATGTCTCAAACTGCTAATTGTGAGCGAAAATTTCCACTAACTATTCTGCACTGTTCAAATTATTACACATGTTTTCATCCCATTTTTGGTTCAAGTCAAGTTGTCGCGAAAATAAAACCTACAACTGGATCACTCCTTTATCTCAAATATAGCACTTAAAAAAGGGGTCATGAAACCTTATTCCGTCCAACGAACAGCGTAATTACTTCAAAACCCTTGGTTTATCCCTCGCTGTTATACTGGCACAGACAGAATTCAAAGATCTGCATTTTTCTTCCTGAATACGTCGAAGTCATGGATACTGAAGGAGCTGATAGATTGCATTGCACTGCTACGATATTAGAGGGAGCTGCAATGTACCGAAATGACAACCTTAAAGCATAAAAAAAATGTTTCCGAACAGAGGAGTTTTAGGGATGTGAATCCCAGTCGTTGACCACCAGATTGAGAGAATTGGGTGTCGATACTGGTAAAAAGAACGACATACCAAATATGCGCAACATGAGACTGGTGTTATAGGACACTGGACGCTGTTGGATCTGTTGAGACTGGGATAGAAGCAGCTATGGACATGTCCGGAGTGATATGATGATAAATGATAACCTTACTAGGGAACTCATGTTACCTGGAGGCTAACTACCCGCTCCAAAAATATTTTTTCGTGTTCCACCTGGAGCGATAGGTTTTTTTTCCAATGATTTAAAAAAAATCTCAATGTAGATTATATTTGTGCATCATTGGATACCATCATTAAACAACCAATTTGGAATTGTATTGGGCATTATGTTGTATGTCAGTAGGGGCATAGGATATCTTTCCGATTGATAGAGGATGGAAAAAGAAGGCGTGTATGTCCAATGGAAGGAAGCATGATGGACAACGATTGAAAGAGAGGTTAAAGCAATTAGTAGAAAGTCGGCAGAGTGGTCGGTATGGTAATCTCTCGCAGAAGTCTTATGTGTCAAACTGAACACGATAATTCTATAGATAGAATGTGGGTGATCGAGCTTCTAGTCATGTCGGAGATGACTTTCAAATGTAAATTCGGTATTTCAGTTGAGCACGTAAAAAACTAAAGGCAGTTACAAGTTGATAAGGGAATTATATAAAGCATCTGCATGGGCAAAAATCACTAATGTCATTAAACCATTATTTTAATCCAAAATTCAACACACTCAAAATTAAATCAGGGACCCCGTACTGCCGCTGAAATTTTTCTGTGTAAGAAATATATCGGAGCACGTAATGTTATTAACCGAAGCGCAATAATGATAGTCCTATCAATCAATCAATAATTCAACTAATTTGACTAACTCGCCTCATAAATTGCTTTTTAACATTTTCCGTGGAAAATTACAGGAATTAGTCCAATCGGTGTGCCATACTGAGATCTAGAAATGTGTATCTTCTTGTGACCTAGTAATATATGATGTGTCGTCACGTGAGTTATAATTGTCCTCTGTCTCAGGAGACAATAGGTCTTGCGTTACGTAGTATGTTCTGTGTTTACCTTTTGCAGACTACATAGAAACGTCTGGCACAGATGTGGTATTGGCCAAGTCACAAAACTGAAGGTATATCGAGCTGACGTGCTCCCAGTACTTTTCACGCATGCAAACTTGGACTGTATATCAGAGACACGCAAGGAAGCTAAACCACTTTCATACAGTCTGCCTTAGGAAAATAATGAACATCAAATGACAGGATATGATCCCAGATACAGAGGTCCTAAAAGAGCTGCTCTTCCCAGCATCTACACAATCTTGATGCAGTCCCAGACAAGATGGACAGGACATGTGGCTCGAATGCCAGATTGCAGAATACCCACTCTTTTATGGTGAGCTGCAAAGTGGTAAACGCTCACAGAGGGGCCAGAAAAAGCGATTCAAAGATACACTCAAGAACTCGATGAAATCTTTGGCATAGATGTCAACAACTGGGAGAATGCTGCTCAAGACAGATCAGCCTGGCGCACACTTCTTCGACACGGTTCCTCGGCCTGCGAGTCAGATAGAACAGCACGGATGGAGCAAAGACGTCAAAACAGAAAGGCAGTAAAACTTTCCACAAGTGCAAGTATACCTTGCCCACACTGTACACGAACATTTCAAGCCCGCATCGGGCTCACCAGTCATCTACGCACACACAGACAAACATAGCGCAACTACATTCCCTTGGATGAAAATTTGTGGTCATCATCACCCGTGATGGACGAGCAGCATGTTCTGTGCTGAATCACAACGTTTCTTGTGGCTGTAATGGCCTATTCTGGGCAATACTGGCCACAGTTGCTGCAGGTAAAACTGACGACTGGAGCTGATACATAGAATTTTCTCTCCGCGCTTTCTTTTGTCTCCATATGGGATGGTTTTTTCTTCTTTTCTTTTTGAGTCGCCCCTAATTGCCGCTCGCCATGTTTGACTGTCTTTGGCCAGGCGCTCCCAATGTTCTTTGTCTATGCGGCATGCAGTTAGATCAAGTTTACAGGCATCAATGAAGCGTAGAAGGGGAGACCATGCTGTCTAATGCCAGTTACGAGTTGACCATATAGAATGTTCTTTGGGACTCTATCATCGCTCATACAGCACACGTGTCCCACCCATCTCAGACGTCGCTGACTCAGCAAGGTATACATGCATAGAAGCCAGCATTGTCCAGGACTTCTATATTGGAGATGTGGTCTTGCAATCGGATGTTGTATATTCGCCTGAGACAGCGCATGTGGAAGGTGTTGATGCGATGTTCTTGTCTAGCATATGTGGTCCATGTCTCACTACCATACAGCCGCGTGCCGAAAACACAGGCCGTATCTACTTGTGTCTTGGTGTTTCCTTGGTCTAGTACTATAATCACGTTAAATAATAATATAGGATGTTACATCATTTTTAAAACAACTGACCTTACTGCCAGTAATACCGCTTTTTTAGTCTGTGTATCATAAGAATGACAACTGTCTGTGTATCATAAGTATGACAACTGTCTGTGTATCATAGGGATGACAAGTGTCTGTGTATCATAAGGATGACAAGTGTCTGTGTATCATAAGGATGACAAGTGTATGTGTATCATAAGGATGACAACTGTCTGTGTATCATAAGGATGACAAGTGTCTGTGTATCATAAGGATGACAACTGTCTGTGTATCATAGGGATGACAAGTGTCTGTGTATCATAAGGATGACAAGTGTATGTGTATCATAAGGATGACAAGTGTATGTGTATCAGGATGCACTGTTAATGGATGAAAGTGTCTGTGTATCATAAGGATGACAAGTGTTGTGTATCATATGGATGACAAGTGTCTGTGTATCATAAGGATGAGAACTGTCTGTGTATCATAAGGATGACAAGTGTCTGTGTATCATAAGGATGACAACTGTCTGTGTATCATAGGGATGATAAGTGTCTGTGTATCATAGTGATGATAAATGTCTGTGTATCATAGGGATAATAAGTGTCTGTGTATCATAGGGATGATAAGTGTCTGTAGAATGTAATGGCCGAATAGCTAATGCAGTCGCATTAGAAACTGTTCAGGTTATAATTTTTCTTTATGCCCCCGAAAGAAAAAAGACTCATTGACCTTACCCCGGGATTGAACCTGGGTCTCTGGCATGAAAGCCTGCGTGCTAATCCATTCAGTCAAGGCCTCCAATAATATATCTCATGTATTATCGATTTAAAAAAGGTCTCTGTGGTTTAGTGGTTAAGCCTTTGCCTTGTGAGTCGAAGGTCTCTGTGGCTTAGTGGTTAAGCCTTTGCCTTGTGAGTCGAAGGTCTCTGTGGCTTAGTGGTTAAGCCCTTTGCCTTGTGAGTCGAAGGTCTCTGTGGCTTAGTGGTTAAGCCTTTGCCTTGTGAGTCGAAGGTCTCTGTGGCTTAGTGGTTAAGCCTTTGCCTTGTGAGTCGAAGGTCTCTGTGGCTAAGTGGTTAAGCCTTTGCCTTGTGAGTCGAAGGTCTCTGTGGCTTAGTGGTTAAGCCTTGCCTTGACGTCTTTAGTTGCGCAAGCGTCTCTGTGGCTTAGTGGTTAAGCCTTTGCCTTGTGAGTCGAAGGTCTCTGTGGCTTAGTGGTTAAGCCTTTGCCTTGTGAGTCGAAGGTCTCTGTGGCTTAGTGGTTAAGCCTTTGCCTTGTGAGTTGAAGGTCGTGGGTTCGAATCCGGACCACGCTGTTCTGTTTACGAGTGCAATTTTTCAGAGACCCTAGGAGTGTTGCTGGAGCTACGGAGTTCGTGCTTTGTGCAATACTCTCGGCAGGTGGCGTGCCATTTCTGCGGAGAGGGACCGAGCCGTATGGGGTAAAACCCGGTGCAATAAAGTAAATCCTTCGAAGAAAAAAAAAACAACATATGTAATGTAATTCACTACAGTAACATACACTTATATACTGTACGAATTTAGAAGTGATAAAATCAAAGAAATGTCTGGTCAACCACTAGTAACAACTGTTATAAGAAAGAGAAGATGGTGATATGTTGGACACACCTTGAGGAAAAATGATCAACGAATATCAAAGTAGGCATTGAAGTGAGATGCAAAGTGTTCAAGAAAGAGAGAACGACCTAAGAAGACACTGAAACGAACTTTGCTGAGAGAGGCAAGAAATATCGGTCTCAATTCCATAGAGGAGATTGAGCGAGTTGACCAGGATAGATCGGTGTGGAGAAATTTCGTGCAGGCCCTATGTAACGTATAACGGTACGAGAAAAATTATTATTATATACATGCATTGTTCATGCTCCATCGTCTCTCTCTCTCTCTCTCTCGCATGTCACGCCCCTGGAGATTAGCGCATCAATAAATGCACACAGATCTTCTCTATTCTTGACCTCCATATGTGTGTGTTCTAGCTGTTATTTATTGTATTCAGGTTTTTTATACTGTTTCCCTACAGGTCGTTTTGGGTCTTCCACATTTTTGTTTACCCTCTGGTGTCAATCTCAGTGCAGTTTTCTGGAAGGATTACTCTCCATGCGTATCACATGTCTGATCCATCTCCAGCATATCTTTTAGATGATGGTGCTCATATTCTCTTGTTGACACTGTGCGAGCAGTTCTTGGTTAGAGATAGTATCTGACCAGATCTTTCACAGACAAGTTGTTAAGAAGGTGGAGAGTTTGGAGATTTATTGTTCTGTCATTCTCCATCATTCTGGTCCGTTTAATTGATTGATTTGATAGGACCATCATCATTGCACTTCGGTGAGTAACCATGTGTGCTTCGATCTTTTTCCAGAGAATAAATGTGGTCCATTGAATAAAGTTGTTATACCAGGTCGCTCCCTCGTAGAGCCATCATGATATTTTTCCAGACATCCCTGATCTCAGTGTAGGTGATATCGAGTTCCTAGTCCTATCGGAGACGGACGATAAAACGTAGGTCCTGTGTTCAATTTAAGCAGTAAAAGAAACCTTGGCAGCTCAAAATCGAAAAGAACAGGCCGCTGCCTGGGCAGAATTCAGTATAAAAATGTTTTAATACAATTCCTACAAAAATATCTTTACCATCTTCAAAGTTACACTGGGGACCCTCGCCGGTGCAACGGAGTTCGTGCACTGCAGCTGAGATTTGCCTGTGTGAGAAAGAGATTGGGACGCACATGGTTACTCACCGAAGTGCAATGATGATGGTTCTCTCAATAAATCAATAACATACAGATGTGGTATATTATTAATCTTGATTCTGATGCGTTATTGAGCTGATTTCCAGACTGTCTGAAGGATCATGAATGAATTTCCTGCTTTATGCTGTCTGACTTGATATCAGTTTCAGGTGACTTCTTCGTGACTGTTAATTCTTTCAAGATATTTGTGAAAGCGGTTGTACTTGTAGTTTGACTGGTTTGACTGGTTTGACTGGTTTGACTGGTTTGGCTGGTTTGGCTGGTTTGACTGGTTTGACTGGTTTGACTGGTGCTGTGGTGGTAATATTTGAAGTCATTTCTGTTTCTTAGAATCCTAGAGAGGGAGGAGAGGGAGAGAGGGAGAGAGAAAGAGAACTAGGAATCCCTGATCTCAGTGTGGGTGAGATCAAGTAACTAGTCCTGTCGGAGACGGACGATAAAACATGGGTCCAGTGTTCAGGTTGAGCAATAAAAACAGTTCTAAATCGAGAAGAGCAGGCTGGAGAGCCTCTTCTGTTTGAAATTCATTAGAAAGATTACACATTTAAATTCTATCAAAATATTTTTACCAGCTTCTAAGTTACATTGGGGACCCTAGTGGGTACTACGGAGTTTGTGCACTGCCATTGTGTTAGAAAGAGATCGGATCACACTAGGTTACTCACCAAAGTACAGTGATGATGTTCCTATCAATCAATAAATCAATCAATCAATGGTATTGTAATGTGTACATACAAAGATGTTAGAAAGTATGTTATCTTTCCAATACGTATGTACGACAGTGAATCATGGACAATGAACAAGCATGCAATAAGATCATTGGAAGCCACAGAAATGTGGTTTTACAGAAGAAAACATTAAATTCCATGAAAAACAAAGAAAACAAATGAGGAGGTTGTTAATCATGCCTGCACACAAAGAAACTTTATCAAAAGAATAAGAATCCAGCAATCAAGGTTCTTCCGGCATATAATGCGAAGAGAAGGTCTAGAACATTTGGTGACAACAGGTAAAACTCAGAGAAGGAGAGATCGGGGAAGACAGAGAGAGAAGATGTTGGATGGCCTGACATCATGGTTCGACACAAGATCGACATATCAGAACTGATTATAGAGTTGTGGAGAGAAATGATCGCCTACGCCGGCTGGCATGACACATGATTGATTGATATTATCTTTGCGTCATCATAACAAGTCAGACGTCTTCTTTCTTTCTTTCTTTCTGATTGTCTTCTGATTGTTTAAAACACAACCATCTGTCCTGGAAATCTAGATATCTGCATCCACGTCCCTCTCTTATAATCTTTTAATGATGGTCTCCAATGATGCACAGTTTATTCGTTTTCAAATCTTTTCTTTTGCTTGTCTATTTGGTCAGAATATATGCAGCATTCGTCTTTAACATTTATTTTGTATGTCTCCAACTTGTGTAGGATGTTGTTATTCATTTTAAAGCACTCACTACTGTATAATAACACTCCCAGGACACTACTTCTATATATTGTCCAGCACTCACTACTGTATAATAACACTCACAGGTAACTACTTCTATTGTCCAGCACTCATGACTGTATAATAACACTCCGAGGACACTGCTTCTATTGTCCAGCACTCAGTACTGTATAATAACACTCCCAGGACACTACTTCTATTGTCCAGCACTCACGACTGTACAATAACACTCCGAGGACACTGCTTCTATATATTGTCCAGCACTCATTACTTAATAATAAAACCCCCAAGACACTACTTATATATATTGTCCAGCACTCACTACTGTATAATAACACTCCCATGACACTACTTCTATATATTGCCCAGCACTCACTACTGTATAATAACACTCACAGGACACTACTTCTATATATTGTCCAGCACTCACTACTGTATAATAACACTCACAGGACACTACTTCTATATATTGTCCAGCACTCACTATTGTATAATAACACTCCCAGGACACTGCTTCTATTGTCCAGCACTCACTATTGTATAATAACACTCCCAGGACACTGCTTCTACATACTTCAAATTTTGTTGTAATATTAAATCATTTAACTTTCCAAATGTTGTTCAGCATGGCGAAAGTGTGAATTGCTTTCGTGATGTTTCCATTAATGTCCATTTTCCGAATCAACGTTCTAAGATATTGTATTGCCAAGGTAAACAAAATCTTGAACTTCCTCTATGATTTCATTTTTTAACATAATTGTGTTTTCTCATTTGTTCTTTCTCATTACTTTCGTTTTCCCGATATAAAGTTGAAATCATATTGATTGTTTGAAATACATGTATCTAAAATAAAATGCAACACAATTTTCTAAATCTGGAGAATTATTGTGGTAACATAAGGTGGGCGTCTACGTCTTGGTAGTATGGGGCTCGATCACAACCCAAGTTCAAACCCCGCGGCGGTTAGTATGGAAGCAAATTTGTTCGCGTAGATTTTTACGAATGGTAAAAATGGACCTCATCGTTCAGAAAGCAATGGTTAACTACTGAACGTATAATTGGTACCTAGAAAATCAGAAACTTGTTTACTGTGATTGATGGCTACGTGCCTGTAAAGGATATGCCACGATTTTCATTTTCATTTTCTATGTGAAGTAACAACATTTCAGTTGTTACTAAATGACTTAATTAACTCTCACACATTCCTACACATAACCACAATGTACTATCCTAACACTCTTTCACACACCCCTACACACAACCACCTTGCACTACACTCACACTCTTCCCATACCCTACACACAACCACAATGTGCTATCCTCACACTCTCCCACACATCCCTACACACAACCACTTTGCACTATCCACACACTCTCTCACACACCCCTACACACAACCCCCTTGCACTTTCCTGACACCACTCTCTCACATACCCCTACACACAACCACCTTGTGCTACCCTCACACTGTCCCACATACCCCTACACACAACTATTTTGCCCTATCCTCACACTCTACCACACATCCTTGCACTATCCCTCACACTCTCCCACACACACCTACACACAACCACCGTGCACTATCCTCACACTCCCCCACATACTTCCCTACCCACAATCACCTTGCACTATCCAGACACTCTCCAACATACCCCTACACACAACCACCATGCACTATCCTCACATTTTACCATACACTCCCCTACACACAATCACCCTACAATATCCTCACACTCTCCCACACACCCCTACACACAACCACGTTGCAGTACCCTCCTCACACTCTCTCGCGCACCTCTACACACAACCAACTTGCGCTATCCCCTACACTCTCCCACAAACCCCACATACAACCACATGTCACTACCCCACACTCTACCCTATACATAATACACACAATCCGCTATTTAAATGTATTTCTAAAGTAACCTAGCCAGGATTAACACAGACAACGATAAAATCAATATAAGCCTCCCAAGCTTCTTATCCTCCATTTTCCATCCTCCTTTTACCTCATTCTCAACCCTCACCTCCTCTTGCTATAATTTTCCTCTTCATTATCTCTTCCTAAAATACCTTTCAGGCAATATAACAACATTAGAAACCTCGTTTTCTCAACGTCAAAAACCATTTGACCTTACACAGAATATGTAATACAATATTAACTTTCACAGTGATTCAACTTTATGTTGGAAAATCTTGTTTTATGTTGATAATATTTCCGAGATTTGTCTGCTATTGACTGGGATTTGTCTTCTAGTTTTACAAAATACAAAAACAATGACAATACACATCAACGTTTCGACCAAAGGCCTTTATCGGAGATCTCTGTCTATATGTAGTGTGCTGTGATATTCGTCACTCCTTTATCGTTTGCTTCATAAAGGCCTTTTGGTCGAAACGTTGCAGTGTATTGTCATTGTTTTTGTACTTTGTAAAACTAGAGTACTTTGTTATTGCGTGTTTCGCCATCTGTCATAGTTTTACTGCATTCTTCCCTATATTGAGATCTGTGATTTGTCTTCCATTTTCTGAGATTTGTCTTCCATTTTCTGAGATTTGTCTTTTTGTCTTTCATTTTCTGAGATTTGTCTGCCATTTTCTGAGATTTGTCTTTTTGTCTTTCATTTTCTGAGATTTGTATTCCATTTTCTGAGATTTGTCTTCCATTTTCTGAGATTTTTTCTTTTGTCTTTCATTTTCTGAGATTTGTCTGCCATTTTCTGAGATTTGTCTTTCATTTTCTGAGATTAATCATCCATTTTCTGAGATTTGTCTGCCATTTTCTGAGATTTGTCTACCATTTTATGAGATTTGTCTGCCATTTTCTGAGATTTGTCTTCCATTTTCTGAGATTTGCCTTCCATTTTCTAAGATTTGTCTTCCATTTTCTGAGATGTGTTTTCCATTTTCTGAGATTTGTCTTTCATTTTTTGGGATTTGTCTTCCATTTTCTGGGAAATGTATAGGGTTTTTATTCTTAAAAGTGTCTAATGTGTAAAGTGTCTCAATTGTTTTGAAAAAAAATGTTAGGCTTTTCTGAGGTGTCTTACGTGTTTTAAGAAAGTTTATGTTTTTTCGAGGTGTCTCAGGTGTTTACATTTTTTATGTTTTTCTTAGATGAGACACATGAGACATGAGCTTTTAAAATTTGTAAGTTTCTCAGTTGTTAAATTTTTCTGTGTCTTAAGTGTTTTAAGAAATTATAGGTTTTTCTGAGGTGTCTCAGGTGTTTTAAGAAATTGTTTTCTGGGTTCTCATGTGTTTTGGTGTATCTCATGTGTTTTAAGGATTTTATGTTTTGGTGTGCCTCATGTATTTAGGAAATTTTCTGTTTTTCTTTGGTGTCTCAGGTGTTTTAAGAAATTGCTTTCTGGGGTGTCTCAGATGTTTTGGAAAATTATTTTCTGAGGTGTCTCATGTGTGTTAAGAAATTATTTTATGATGTGTATTAAGTGCTTTAAAGAAATTTTATGTTTTTCTGAGGTGTCTCCAGTGTCTGGACAACTCTTTGACACTTATGATTGACTCGTCAACATTTGGATCACGGTCAAACTGAAAGAAAATTATTATATACTGCATATGCTATCGGAACATTAAAGCAGGCAAGTGGGAGTCGGAACATTAAAGCAGGCAAGTGGGAGTCGGAACATTAAAGCAGGCAAGTGCGAGTCGGAACATTAAAGCAGGCAAGTGGGAGTCGGAACATTAAAGCAGGCAAGTGGGAGTCGGAACATTAAAGCAGGCAAGTGGGAGTCGGAACATTAAAGCAGGCAAGTGGGAGTCGGAACATTAAAGCAGGCAAGTGGGAGGCAAAGGGTTAAAGAAAAAGAGGACGCCATAGTTAAATCCTGAGACGAACTTTGCTGAGAGATGCAAGAAATATCGGACTCAATTCCATTGAAGCGATTGAGCGAGTTGCCTAGAACAGAGCGGTATGGAGAAATTACTTACAGGTCATAAGTAACGTATAACGCTACAAGATGAAAATATATATTATATATACTCTAGTCTAGTCAGGATCATTTTGACTTCTCTCCCACCTCCAGAGGGTGCACGCATATTTTGACTTCTCTCCCACCTCCAGAGGGTGCACGCATATTTTGACTTCTCTCCCACCTCCAGAGGGTGCACGCATATTTTGACTTCTCTCCCACCTCCAGAGGGTGCACGCATATTTTGACTTCTCTCCCACCTCAGAGGGTACACGCAATTGTGACTCTCTCCAGCCTCCAGAGGGTGCACGCATATTTGACTTCTCTCCACCTCCAGAGGGTACGATATTTGACTTCTCTCCACCTCCAGAGGGTACACGCATATTGTGACTTCTCTCCAGCCTCCAGAGGGTACACGTATATTGTTTAATAAGACAAACATTTGTACCCATGGGCCTCCCTGAGTGAAGGCAAGAAGGGGACAAGTACCACGTCATAGAAAATGGCTTTTTGATGACAGAGTTGTAAGTGTTTGATGGCAGAGTTGTAAGTGTTTGATGGCAGAGTTGTAAGCGTTTGATGGCAGAGTTGTAAGTGTTTGATGGCATAGTTGTAAGCGTTTGATGGCAGAGTTGAAGCGTTTGATGGCAGAGTTGTAAGTGTTTGATGGCAGAGTTGTAAGTGTTTGATGGCAGAGTTGTAAGTGTTTGATGGCAGAGTTGTAAGCGTTTGATAGCAGAGTTGTAAGTGTTTGATGGCAGAGTTGTAAGTGTTTGATAGCAGAGTTGTAAGTGTTTGATGGACGTACAAACAAAGTACTATAGTTTTACAAAATACAGAAACAGTGACGATAAACAGCAACGTTTCGATCAACAAGGCCTTTATCAAGCAAACGAACAAACAGGAGTGACAAATTAAAATGAAACACAAATGGACGACCAAATACAAACGTATCTAAGGAAAATCTGGAATAAAAACGAATAACGAAATAAATGTATCTCCCATCTCTACCTCTTGTGTCAACTTTCTTGACATCACTATCACTATCAGCATATCCACCATCACTACATCAGTATACTACAAGCCTACTGATGCACATAGTTTTCTTCTTTATACCTCTTCCCATTCCCAGGCTTATCGTGACTCTTTACCATTCTCTCAAAACTTGCGCCTTCGTCGCCTCTGTAGCGAGGACGACGATTTTCTCGATAGAGCTCTCGATGGATTTCTTTCGTAAGCGCTTATACCCGGATAAGGTGCTTGCTTCTGCTATGCGGCGCGTTCAGCAAATTTCTCGCCAGGAGGCTCTCTCTAACCAGCATAGAACTTCCAATTCTGACAGGGTGAAACTTGTCTTAACTTTCCACCCTCATAGTTCCCTTGTGAAGAAAGTCTTATTCCGTCATCTCTCCATTCTTCAGTCTGATCCTGAGACACGTTCAATCTTCCAACACTATCCTTTGGTGGCGTACAGACGGGACAGAAGTCTTAAGGATATGTTGGTTCACAGTCGCCTCAAGCCTAATATCCAGAGTCATTTTGGCACCATCCAGGTGGCGTCGGCGCTGCAACACTTGTGCTTATGTAATACAGACCCGCACGGTGTCTTTTCCAAAAGCCACGTTCGTTGTTGAAGACAGTTTCACGTGCGAGTCCCGTAATATTATCTATGCCATTATCTGCAAACGGTGCAACAAGGCCTATATTGGGGAAACCGGCAGGAGACTCAGTGACCGATTCGCCCAACACTTGCGCAATATACGCCAATGCTCTGTGATCCCTGTATCTACCCATTTCAATGATACTGGCCATTCAGGAGCTTGCGATGTCCAGGTCACAGCCATCCGATCATGTTCCTCTGATGATCGTAGTCGATTTGCTCTGGAGAATCGGTTGATTTCTTTGTATGGTACCTTGCGACCTCGCGGGCTCAACGTATTACATTCTTATGCTTCTTAGTATTTTCTCTTCCCATGCTTTGTAATCTATATGGGTATATGTTGCATGTATTACATTCTTATGCTACTTAGTACTTTCTCTTCCCATGCTTTGTAATCTATATGGGTATATGTTGCATGTATTCAAGTTATATATTTACTAGATGTTTCATTGTTTCTTTCCGTTCTATTTCTAGTTTTTATGTGTGTTTTTGTGTTACATTTATTTCGTTATTCGTTTTTATTCCAGATTTTCCTTAGATACGTTTGTATTTGGTCGTCCATTTGTGTTTCATTTTAATTTGTCACTCCTGTTTGTTCGTTTGCTTGATAAAGGCCTTGTTGGTCGAAACGTTGCTGTTTATCGTCACTGTTTCTGTATTTTGTAAAACTATAATACTTTGTTTGTACGTGTTTCACTATTTACCAAGTTTTACTGCAGTTTCCCCCTATTTCGATAAGTGTTTGATGGCAGAGTTGTAAGCGTTTGATAGCAGAGTTGTAAGTGTTTGATGGCAGAGTTGTAAGCGTTTGATAGCAGAGTTGTAAGTGTTTGATGGCAGAGTTGTAAGCGTTTGATAGCAGAGTTGTAAGTGTTTGATGGCAGAGTTGTAAGTGTTTGATAGCAGAGTTGTAAGTGTTTGATGGCAGAGTTGTAAGCGTTTGATAGCAGAGTTGTAAGTGTTTGATAGCAGAGTTGTAAGCGTTTGATAGCAGAGTTGTAAGTGTTTGATAGCAGAGTTGTAATTGTTTGATGGCAGAGTTGTAAGTGTTTGATGGCAGAGTTATAAAGAGTTGTAAGCGTTTGATAGCAGAGTTGTAAGTGTTTGATGGCAGAGTTGTAAGCGTTTGATAGCAGAGTTGTAAGTGTTTGATGGCAGAGTTGTAAGTGATTCTGGTCTTCTCCATTTCCGCGTGGCAAGCTACCAACTAAATTATTTTTAAAATTATCCCACCTCATCAAAATATTTATGGGACGCCCATGTTTATACCGATTGGCTATTGGTTAAATTAAACAAACATAAATGCTCATCTTCTATCACCCCATCTACTGAACTATATAATAGTATGATACCAGATCTTATTGGTTTTCAATGATGGCGTCAGAGATGACTCCTGACCTTTATGCTTCTTAAAGTTCAGACATAAAGGTCATGATAGCGTTAACGGTCGGTAACTCGAGCTTCATCACAAAGCTTTCAAGTAGTTACCGAACTTGGTGATATAGATTTATTAAGTTAAATGTGCACATTACAGTTTGTGATTTACTACTGCCCAACAGGAACTTAACAACAGTATAACATTATTACTAGTAAGATGTTTTTGATTTCAATTTGTTTTTTGTTTATACATGCGTACGGTCATGTTTGCCCGAGCGTAGGTGTATGTGTACATTGTAGTGGTTGGTGGTTTGTCGTGTGTTCACAGTCTTTGTACGCACTATTTATAAGAAGAATGAACAATAGTCGTATACTCCAACACGTAGTGTTCTGTGAACTTTTGGAGAGGACGAGGCAACAAGGCTAGAGTTGCCATATTTTGATCTTCCGAAATGAGAACACTTCTCCTATCATAAAAAATTCTTGGCTGAAATCGGATGCACATGTCCTAAACGTGTAGAACAAGTCTATGTGTTTAGGAGCCTACTAAACCAATGTGCAACGTATACACGTTCTTGCCAAAGATCAAACACATCACAAAGAGTGATTAAAATTGGTCGTAAAGAACGAACGCAAAGAAGAAGAAGATAAAAAATTCCATTTCAATTGTGTTCCATGTATATTTTTCTGATGGCTTGATCTTTGTTTAGAAAGTCTTTCTTTGCTTTGGCATCAAATATCTATCAAGTTGCCTGCCTACATGTGAAATGTTTTAAATTAAACTTTGCAAGGAAGTTGGCGTGTCTGAATATCAACTAAGACGATTTCTCTCATTGGTCCATTGGGCATATTTTCCATAACAATAGTGAGCAGCTTCAAGAACACATAAACTTACTCAACAATAGCTGCCTCAAATACAACATGAAGATCAACATTAAAAAGACAGAAGTCATGACTATAAGCAGAGAACATAAAGATATCCACATACAAATAAATGACCAAATGCTAAAGCAGGTGAGAGAATTCAAATACCTTGGAAGTATCTTCACATCTGATAGCAGACTGGATAGAGAGATCGAAACTAGAATACAGCAAGCCAACAACATTACATATAAACTTATCCCAATCTTGAAACACCCAGCAATTCCAGTAGAGACTAAAAGACAGATTATAAATGCAATCTTCATACGAACACTGTGCTACCAGTGCCAACACTGTGCTACCAGTGCCAACCTGTGCTACCAGTGCCAAACATGGGCACTGACAAAAGAACAAGAAGAAAAAATAATCTTCTGTGAAATGAGATGCTTGAGGAAATCGGTAAATTAAACAAGAAAAGACCATTTAAGAAATGAAGAAATTAGAACAGTCGGAACAACACCTGTTGCAAGATTCATTGAAAAACAAAGGTTCCAATGGTTTGGCCACTTGGTGAGAATGAACCCGAATACACCAGTTGCAAGAGCGTACAACATGAAAATGGCATCATCAAGAGGAAGGGGCAGACTAAGAAAAGGAATGGATTGATGGAGTTACAGACACCTTAGAACTCCACAATTCCACAGCATATCTAGCGACTGACCATGCGCTATCTCAGAAACGGATGACACCCAACGTAAAAAAACAGAGAATAACAAAAAAAAAGAAAGATAACAGAACCACTAGATCAGGGCTGGCCAATACGAGGCCCACGGGCCGCATAGGGCCCGCCGGGCGTCATGTTGCGGCCCGTGGAGATAGGTCAAATGAACATAAATGTTAACTTAATTGTACATATTACCAAAAGAACATTTCATCATGAGTCGTTCGTTTCGTATATTTTTAAATTATAGCTAAGAGAAATTTATATCGCATTTCTGGTCGATATAACTAGCCACCTAAATGAAGTTAATACTCGTCTACAAAGGAAAGATCAATTAATTAATAAGATGTATAGTCATATTTGTGCATTTCAAATGAAACTTGATCGTTGAGAACAACAGTTGAGGACAAAAAAACGGTACTCACTTTCCTACATAGTTATTGCAACCAGACGTCACACAGGAGGCGGCGGATAAATATGTTTCTTTGATATCTGACTCCCTTCATATTGCAACCAGACGTCACACAGGAGGCGGCGGATAAATATGCTCCTATGCTATCTGACTCCCTCCCTATTAGTCTACCTTATCGCGGTTGGAGGGTTTGTGTGCCTTTAGGGTCATTCAAGCATGTCGGCGGAGTCTAACACCTGGCAGGTCTAACTAAGCCGAACAGACTGAAGATGAAAGGCCAGACCAAAAGGCGGGGAGCAGGAATGGGGCCTCATAAGGTGACAGCGCAGAACCCACCGGCGAGTGGTAAATGCTCTGTCTGCAACCAACCCATCCCCCAGCTATGAGACAAATAGCACTTGTCCTCTCTCTCTGAGGAGGATATCTTTTCTTGTCTTGTCTTCTACTTCTATGACACTTTCCCTTAAGTATATGGGATTAAATTATGGTGTCCAGGAGCACACCTGCATAAAAGTCCTGGGTTGGTGAGCCCAGCTACAGAAGGCTGAAGTCATCTAGAGTAGGATGACTCCAGACAAACCCGGGAAGACAGATCTCGTCAGCAGGGGACTGCAACTGTCTAGAGAACAACCTCAAAAGAAAAAGATGTTCTCAGAAACGGAATGTGTCAGCCATTATTGGCGGGGAGAAATCGACACATACGAACAACTCGATGGCCATGCGCAAATATTTATATAATGTGTGCCACCACCATGGGAAACAGCCAGGTGGTGGTGGGACCGGACCTCCTACCTCGAAGGGGTCAACCCTTAGCTACTGGCGGCCCTATTGATTCTTGCAAAGCCAGGGGAGGACAGGGTATTACTACAGACCGCAAGGACAAACTTTCACCCTTCACAGTTATGAAATGGAATGCAGAAGGGGTAACCAACAAAAACAGAGAACTAGAGGAACGTCTGCGAGCAGAAAGATTGACATCTGCTGTATCCAAGAGACGCACCTTAATCCGGAAAATAGATTCAGCATTAGAAGATTTGAAAACTTCCGTCAGGATAGAGAAAATAGACATAAGGGTGGAGTAGTAACACTAGTTCGTAATTCCATACCGGCAGTTGAACTTCACAGGTCCAATCAAATGAGCACAGAATTCATAGCTGTTCAACTCCTTATCAACAACACTAAGATGACACTTTACAATATATATTCACCACCCTCCATTCAAACTGAGCTGGAAGCTATCAAAGTTCAAGATGACAACTTGCTTATAGTAGGAGACTTTAACAGCCACTCACCAAGCTGGGGCTATGACACGCTACATCCTCGAGGTGAAAGCCTTGGAGAATGGCTGATCACCAACAGTCTCACCATTCTCAACCACCCAGATGATCCTCACACATGTTACGACAGTGGCGCACAACAAGCACCCCAGATCTGGCTTTGCTACAGACGACATTCACAGGATAACCGAAAGGCAAGTCTGCGACCAGATTGGAGGTAGTGACCATAGACCGGTGAAACTCCTCATAAGTAACATTAACAAGGAGGAACTTACAAACTCTGCAATTACTTGAATTACAAAAAGGCAGACTGGAAGCTATTCCAAGAACTAGCAGACAAGTACTGTAAAGAAATTAATCAATCAGGAAAAGTGGACAGAGATGCCAGCATTCAATGAAGCCATTTTAGATGCTGCGAAAAAGGCTATACACAGAGGGAGGAGAAAAAACTACAAGCCATATTGGACACCGGAGATGGAAGTTCTCCATAGCTCGCTTTGCAGTGCCAGAAATACAGTGGAACTCGCACCAACGGACCAAAATGTAATGCAACACAATAGAGCAAGGGCCCTTTATGTTAGAGAAAGAAACCAACAGTGTAGAAAGTCCTGGAAAGAAAAGATAGCCTCTTTGAACATGGAAAAAGAAACTCAAAAATTGTGGAGACTTACAAAAGCCATGAACGATGACTACCCATCTAGAGGGAAAACAGTTCTCCAGCAAGGAGAACAACTTCTCACAGGAAAGCGTGCAGCCACACTGATGGCCCAGTGTTACAAGCAAGAAAGCTCATGCTCAATAAGTCAGGAGCAAGGGAAAGAAGTCAGAATTTAGATAAATGCTACATTCAAAACAAGTGAACCTTATGAAGGTGACATCACTGACTGAGCTGGCTAGAAGGTAGACATCACACTGACTGAGCCAGAGAGCACTGAAAAGCTCAAACCTAAAAACGGCTCCGGGACCAGATGGAGTATCAACTGACATCCTCAAACAAATAGGCCCAATAGCACAGTCTTCTACTCCAGATATTTAACAGTAGTTGGAGACAGGGGAGAGTCCCAGATATCTGGAAAAATGCCACAATCCACCAATTTTTAAAAGCTTGACGATTGGTTTATATTAGAGTTACATTTATTTGATAGTTATTTTTATGAGCTTCGTTTTTCTTTTCTATTTGCTTAGCAAGTTATTTGGTTGTATGGTTAGTGTTAGGTTTAGTCAGAATTGGACAGTACTATCACTAACGGACGAGGAAGTTCTCTGTACTGCTCAGTGGTACAGAAGCCAAGGTAGGGTTCACTGCGATCATTACACGCAGCAGATTGTCTGCAGGTCATGCCAAGTTTTACTATACTGTAGGCATGTTTCTAAATGTTGTTTGCTGCTTGTGTTTTTTCTTCCACACTTTGTGATCTGTCTGATTTACGTAGAGAACGCGAGTACGTTTCGTTTCCGTTATTCCCATACGGCATGTAGAACAGTCGCACCCGTACTTCGACCTAATCACGTCTTGAGTCCCAACGCCTTTACGATGGATGTTATTCGTTACAAAACTACACATTTTGGTTTTCTGTTCTAAGTCTAGTGCAGCATGTCTCAAAGTGGGGTACCGCCTCCTCCAGTGGGCGCTGAAACGTTCTTGGGGGGCGATTATGGGTTTACAAGAATTTGGGGGTAGTTTAGGCGATTAGGGTTCGGTGGCTCTTTACAGAAGAAATTAATAATAATTATTTTAAAATAAATTATTTTCATGATTTTGCGATTGATTCTTTCTTCTTTCTTTTGTCCTTCTCTGCTTTTTTGCCGCTAGGCGTAGCAGGTTTAACTGATGATCGGTTTCCGAGATAATGCACTCTCAGTCGCTTGATATGGTGTGATATTGTGGAGTTTTAAGATGTATGTAACTCCATCAACCCATCTTTTCTTGGTCTGCCCTTTCCTCTTGATGATTCCATTTGCAGGTTGTACGCTCTTGCAACTGGTGTATTCAGGTTCATTCTGACCAAGTGGCCAAACCATTTGAGTCTCTGTTTTTCAATAAATTTAATAGCAGGTGTTGTTCCGCTGCAATTTTACTTCATCTTATGCCCGTCTTACACGATCCATATTTTCATCAATTTTCTATTTCATGCATATAATCACAGAAAACGTATAATGAGTACAAGGCAAGAGGAAGACCACGCAAAGATGGAGCGACGGCATCAAGAACAGCCTTACGAACATGAATATCAGCTTACAAAGTGCCTTAAAAAAGCACACACAAGATCACTACGTTTCACCCCCAACACTTCCGTAAAGAAGTAAATGGTGGAAGAGAAGCAGAAGAAGAGAATCATTTAAAAATTGATTACGCACGACAGAAATATACATCAATTTTCTACGACAGGAGAAAATAGAGCATGTATATATGTGGGGTGGGGTGGGGGCGTTGTCAAACTGGTATAATGAGGAGGGCGCTAAAAGTTTATCTTGTGCAAGGTGGACAGCGGGCCAAAAAGTTTGGAAACTATGGTCTATCATGTGCTTTTTGTACATTTGCAACTCCATTCGCAGTAGACGTGAATTTATTACCAGGAAAATTACAAATGGAACATTGTGAAATGTGTTGTGATACACAGTTAAAGGAGAAATTCCATCAAGTTAGTTCGGGAAAAGTTCTATAAAACATATTTGGACAAGGATAAAATCCTGCGTTTTACAAACATGTTCTGTTGATGGTTTCGCTATTTGGAAACACTTATGCGTGTGAACAGCTTTTTAGAACCACATCAAATCACAAGTGAGAACACGAATTACTGATGTTCCTTTTGTAAAAAGTGTTGGCGTGTTGTAGCGACAACATCAATCGAGATCAATTTTGATGCACCTAGTTCTGTAAAACAAAGTCAGATGTCTCACTTTAAAATATTTTTTAATTGTCTACTAATTAATATGTTTGATTCTCAGTTATTTTTGATTTTCTTCAAAGAAAATAAATATACCTATTTCTTGTGTTTTTTTTTTTTACATTAAACCAGGCAAGTGTTTGACCACGATCTCACCTACTGGGAAACGACGATGTGGTCGAAGCTGCAGCGCGCTTGCTTGTTTACTTTAATTTTTTTTTATAAGTGCATGGCCCGGCAGAAAATATTATTTCTAAAATTTGGTCCGCCTGCTGAAAGGCCTCCCCTCTGCACTAGACTATCCCGGCCTTTAATCACATGACTGCACCAGTAATTTAATCACTTGACTGCTCTAGTAATATAATCACTTGTATGCATCAACTTTCTAATCACTAAACTGTCCGAATTCTCTAATCCCTTGACTACACAAATGATTTCCCCACTCGACTATATTGTGCTGTAAACACTTTACTATCGCAATACTTCAACCACATGTCAGTAGTATTTCATATTGCTAGCTGTATCTTACTCTTCTTCCAACGCTCCATATCGACCACTTGTTAAATAACTCTCTGTGCTTTGTATGTGATTTGAGCCTAAGAGCGATTGTACGTTGTGTTAGTTATGCGCCTACAAGTAGGCCAGCACATCCGATTTCTGCGAGGATTTTTATTTACTATGGTAGCTTCTCTAGGTCCTACATCATACCGTTAAGAACACTGAAACAAAATATATATATTCTTTTTAGCATAAGCCTAGCAACGTATGGGTTACCGACATCAGCATAGGAAAGAATGTTGACACAGAACCTTGCTTGAATTACATTGAGAAACAACGAATGGTGTGGTTTGGCCATTTAATAAGAATGTATCCAAGCTCCACAGTATACAGAGTCTTCTACAACAGAACATCAGGAAAAAGGGCCAGAGGAAGACCACGAAAAAGATGGTTATATGGCAATAACAAAAATCCTGTTCAAGAACAAAAATAGAAATCCCCCAAGCATCCAACAGCGCAAGACAAAAACAGAAAACCCCGACACTGGGCAACAACCCGGAAACAGTGTGACGACGACAAAAGTAGAAGAAAGAAGAAGTAGAACGTGTGGGTGTGAAGCATGGACATTTAACAAGTCAGTGGAAAACATATATGAGCTTTTAAATATAAGTGTTATAGAAGAACTCAACATCAAAGTAAACTGGCTGATGCTACAAATAAGAATGAGGAAATTGAAGTATTTTGGAACATGTAAAGAGACAGGAAGGAGAAGACCATCATGGAAGGAGGCATTCCGGCAAAGAGGAAAACGAAGAAGCCACGGAGAAGATGGAGTCATGATATAACTGATGATTTGAGCATGATATCTGCAGAGGCGAGACATCTGTCAATGATGGAGACATGAGAAAAATTTCCCAAATACTGCTACGGTGACAAAGTTCTGCTCGGGCAAGCTACTGATGATGATGATGATTTAAATATCTATTTAAGCAGAAAGGTGATATTAATAACTATGCGAACAAAGATATAGCTCAACATATTTCTATTTGTGGAAACGAATTAGTTGAAATAACAGTTGGTGGACAAAACGTGAACAATCAAAGATACAATCATGACACAATTCGCATAGCAATCACCAACCAACAAATAAGCAATCACCAACCAACAAATAAGCAATCAACAACCAACAAATAAGCAATCAAAAAATAAGCAATCAACAAATAAGCAATCAACAAATAAGCAATCAACAAATAAGCAACAAATAAGCAATCAAAAAATAAGTAATCAACAAATAAGCAATCAACAAATAAGTAATCAACAACCAACAAATAAGCAATCAACAAATAAGCAATCAACAAATAAACAATCAACAAAAAATAAACAACAACCAACAAATAAGCAATCAACAAATAAGTAATCAACAAATAAGTAATCAACAACCAACAAATAAGCAATCAACAAATAAGTAATCAACAAATAACAATCAACAACCAACAAATAACAATCAACAAATAAGTAATCAACAAATAAGTAATCAACAAATAAGCAATCAACAAATAAGTAATCAAAAATACAATCAACAAATAACAATCAACAAATAAGCAATCAACAATCAACAAATAAGCAATCAACAAAAAGTAATCACAAATAAGCAATCAACAAAAAAGCAATCAAATAAGCAATCAAAACCAACAAATAAACAATCAACAAATAAGTAATCAACAAATAAGCAATCAACAAATAAGCAATCAACAAATAAGCAATCAACAACCAACAAAAAAAGCAATCAACAAATAGTAATCAACAAATAAGCAATCAACAAATAAGCAATCAACAAATAAACAATCAACAAATAAGCAATCAACAAATAAGTAATCAAAAAAAGCAATCAACAAATAAGCAACCAACAAATAGCAATCAACAAATAAGTAATCAAAAAAATAAGCAATCAACAAATAAGCAATCAACAAATAAGTAATCAACAACCAACAAATAAGCAATCAACAAATAAGCAATCAACAAATAACAATCAACAACCAACAAATAAGCAATCAACAACCAACAAAAAAGCAATCAACAAATAAGCAATCAACAAATAAGCAATCAACAAATAAGCAATCAACAAATAAGCAATCAACAAAAAGTAATCAACAAATAAGCAATCAACAAATAACCCAAACAACAACCAACAAATAAGCAATCAACAACCAACAAATAAGCAATCAACAAATAACAATCAACAAATAAGCAATCAACAACAACAAATAAACAACCAACAAATAAGTAATCAACAAATAAGTAATCAACAAATAAGTAATCAACAAATAAGCAATCAACAAATAAGCAATCAACAAATAGCAATCAACAAATAAGCAATCAACAAATAAGCAATCAAAAAATAAGTAATCAACAAATAAGTAATCAACAAATAAGTTTAAACAACAAATAAGCAATCAACAAATAAGCAATCAACAAATAAACAATCAACAAATAAGCAATCAACAAAAAAGCAACCAAAAAATAAGAATAACAACCAACAAATAAGCAATCAACAACCAACAAATAAGCAATCAACAACCAACAAATAAGCAATCAACAACCAACAAATAAGCAATCAACAAATAAGCAATCAACAAATAACAATCAACAACCAACAAATAAACAATCAACAAATAAGTAATCAACAAATAAGCAATCAACAAATAAGCAATCAACAACCAACAAATAAGCAATCAACAAATAAGCAATCAACAACCAACAAATAAGCAACCAACAAATAAGTAATCAACAAATAAGTAATCAACAAATAAGTAATCAACAAAT
The DNA here is from genome assembly GCA_020796225.1 of Arion vulgaris. Classification (NCBI taxonomy): domain Eukaryota; kingdom Metazoa; phylum Mollusca; class Gastropoda; order Stylommatophora; family Arionidae; genus Arion; species Arion vulgaris. The sequence goes on from CM036776.1 coordinate 18,719,949, forward strand.
AAGCAATCAACAAATAACAATCAACAAATAACAATCAACAAATAAGCAATCAACAAATAAGCAATCAACAAATAAGTAATCAACAAATAAGTAATCAACAAATAAGTAATCAACAAATAAGCAATCAACAAATAAGCAATCAACAAATAAGCAATCAACAAATAATAATCAAAAAATAAGCAATCAACAAATAAGTAATCAACAAATAAGCAATCAACAAATAAGCAATCAACAAATAAGCAACCAACAAATAAGCAATCAACAACCAACAAAAAAGCAATCAACAACCAACAAATAAGCAATCAACAAATAAGCAATCAACAACCAACAAATAACAATCAACAAATAACAATCAACAAATAAGCAATCAACAAATAAACAACCAACAAATAAGCAATCAACAACCAACAAATAAGCAATCAACAACCAACAAATAAGCAATCAACAAATAAGCAATCAACAACCAACAAATAAGTAATCAACAAATAAGCAATCAACAAATAACAATCAACAACCAACAAATAAGCAATCAACAAATAAGCAATCAACAACCAACAAATAACAACCAACAAATAAGTAATCAACAAATAAGTAATCAACAAATAAGTAATCAACAAATAAGCAATCAACAAATAACAATCAACAAATAAGCAATCAACAAAAAGCAATCAACAAATAAGCAATCAACAAAATAATCAACAAATAAGTAATCAACAAATAAGTAATCAACAAATAAGCAATCAACAAATAAGCAATCACAAATAAGCAATCAACAAATAAGCAATCAACAAATAAGCAACCAACAAATAAGCAATCAACAACCAACAAATAAGCAATCAACAACCAACAAATAAGCAATAACAACCAACAAATAAGCAATCAACAACCAACAAATAAGCAATCAACAAATAAGCAATCAAAAATAAGCAATCAACAACCAACAAATAACAATCAACAAATAAGTAATCAACAAATAACAATCAACAAAAAGCAATCAACAACCAACAAATAAGCAAAACAACAAATAAGCAATCAACAACCAACAAATAACAACCAACAAATAAGTAATCAACAAATAAGTAATCAACAAATAAGCAATCAACAAATAAACAATCAACAAATAAGCAATCAACAAATAAGCAATCAACAAATAAGCAATCAACAAATAAGCAATCAACAAATAAGTAATCAACAAATAAGTAATCAACAAATAAGTAATCAACAAATAAGCAATCAACAAATAAGCAATCAACAAATAAGCAATCAACAAATAAGTAATCAACAAATAAGCAATCAACAAATAAGTAATCAACAAATAAGCAATCAACAAATAAGCAATCAACAAATAAACAACCAACAAATAAGCAATCAACAACCAACAAATAAGCAATCAACAACCAACAAATAAGCAATCAACAAATAGCAATCAACAACCAACAAATAAGCAATCAACAAATAAGCAACCAACAAATAAGCAATCAACAAATAAGCAACCAACAAATAAGCAATCAACAAAACCCAAAAACAAGCAATCAACAACCAACAAATAAGCAATCAACAAATAAGCAATCAACAACCAACAAATAAGCAATCAAAAAATAAGCAATCAACAAATAAGCAATCAACAAATAAGCAATCAACAAATAAGCAATCAACAAATAAGTAATCAACAATCAACAAATAAGCAATCAACAAACAACAAATAAGCAATCAACAAATAAGCAACCAACAAATAAGCAATCAACAAATAAACAACCAACAAATAAGCAATCAAAATCAACAAATAAGCAATAAACAAATAAGCAATCAACAAATAAGCAATCAACAACCAACAAATAAGCAATCAACAAATAAGCAACCAACAAATAAGCAATCAACAAATAAGCAACCAAAAAATAAGCAATCAACAACCAACAAATAACAATCAACAACCAACAAATAAGCAATCCCAAAAAAGAATCAACAACCAACAAATAAGCAATCAACAAATAAGCAATCAACAAATAAACAATCAACAAATAAGCAATCAACAAATAAGCAATCAACAAATAAGAATCAACAAATAAGTAATCAACAAATAACAATCAACAAATAAGCAATCAACAAATAGCAATCAACAAAAAGCAATCAACAAATAAGCAATCAACAAATAAGCAATCAACAAATAAAGCAATCAACAAATAAGCAATCAACAAATAAACAATCAACAAATAAGCAATCAACAAATAAGCAATCAACAAATAAGCAATCAAAAAATAAGCAATCAACAAATAAGCAATCAACAAATAAGCAATCAACAAATAAGTAATCAACAAATAAGTAATCAAAAATAAGTAATCAACAAATAAGCAATCAACAAATAAGCAATCAACAAATAAGCAATCAACAAAAAGCAATCAACAAATAAGCAATCAACAACCAACAAATAAGCAATCAACAACCAACAAATAAGCAATCAACAAATAACAATCAACAACCAACAAATAAGCAATCAACAAATAAGCAATCAACAAATAAGCAATCAACAAATAAGCAATCAACAACCAACAAATAAGAAATCAACAACCAACAAATAAGCAATCAACAAATAAGCAATCACAAATAAAGCAACCAACAAATAACAATCAACAAAAAGTAATCAACAACCAACAAATAAGTAATCAACAACCAACAAAAAAGCAATCAACAACCAACAAAAAGAATCAACAACCAACAAATAAGTAATCAACAACCAACAAATAAGTAATCAACAAATAAGCAACCAACAAATAGCAATCAACAAATAAGCAATCAACAAATAAGCAATCAACAAATAAGCAATAAACAAATAAGTAATCAACAAATAAGCAATCAACAAATAAGCAATCAACAACCAACAAATAAGTAATCAAAAAATAAGCAATCAACAAATAAGCAATCAACAAATAAGCAATCAACAAATAACAATCAACAAATAAGTAATCAACAAATAAGCAATCAACAAATAAGTAATCAACAACCAACAAATAATTAATCAACAAATAAGTAATCAACAAATAAGTAATCAACAACCAACAAATAAGTAATCAACAAATAACAACCAACAAATAAGCAATCAACAAATAAGCAATCAACAACCAACAAATAAGCAATCAACAAATAAACAATCAACAAATAAGCAATCAACAAATAAGCAATCAACAAATAAGCAATCAACAAATAAGTAATCAACAAATAAGTAATCAACAACCAACAAATAAATAATCAACAAATAACAACCAACAAATAAGCAATCCCAAAAAAATAAGTAATCAACAACCAACAAATAAGTAATCAAAAAATAAGCAATCAACAAATAAGCAATCAACAAATAAGCAATCAACAAATAAGCAATCAACAAATAAGCAATCAACAAATAAGCAATCAACAACCAACAAATAAGCAATCAACAAATAAGCAATCAACAACCAACAAATAAGCAATCAACAACCAACAAATAAGCAATCAACAACCAACAAATAAGCAATCAAATAAGCAATCAACAAATAAGCAATCAACAAATAAGCAATCAAAAAAATAAGTAATCAACAACCAACAAATAAGTAATCAACAACCAACAAATAAGCAATCAACAACCAACAAATAAGTAATCAACAACCAACAAATAAGCAATCAACAACAACAAATAAGTAATCAACAACCAACAAATAAGTAATCAACAACCAACAAAAAGCAATCAACAACCAACAAAAAAGTAATCAACAACCAACAAATAAGCAATCAACAACCAACAAATAAAATAATCAACAACCAACAAATAAGTAATCAACAACCAACAAATAAGCAATCAACAAATAAGCAATCAACAAATAAGTAATCAACAACAACAAATAAGTAATCAACAACCAACAAATAAGTAATCAACAACCAACAAATAAGTAATCAACAACCAACAAATAAGCAATCAACAACCAACAAATAAGTAATCAACAACCAACAAATAAGTAATCAACAACCAACAAATAAGTAATCAACAACCAACAAATAAGCAAACAACAACCAACAAATAAGCAATCAACAACCAACAAATAAGTAATCAACAACCAACAAATAAGTAATCAACAACCAACAAATAAGCAATCAACAAATAAGCAATCAACAACCAACAAATAAGCAATCAACAACCAACAAATAAGCAATCAACAAAAAACAAATAAGCAATCAACAAATAAGCAATCAACAAATAAGTAATCAACAACCAACAAATAAGTAATCAACAACCAACAAATAAGTAATCAACAACCAACAAAAAAGTAATCAACAACCAACAAATAAGTAATCAACAAACAACAAATAAGTAATCAACAACCAACAAATAAGCAATCAACAAATAAGTAATCAACAACCAACAAATAAGCAATCAACAAATAAGTAATCAACAACCAACAAATAAGTAATCAACAACCAACAAATAAACAATCAACAAATAAATAATCAACAACCAAAAAAATAAGCAATCAACAACCAACAAATAACAATCAACAACCAACAAATAAGTAATCAACAACCAACAAATAAGTAATCAAAAAACCAACAAATAAGTAATCAACAAACCAACAAAAGTAATCAACAACCAACAAATAAGCAATCAACAACCAACAAATAAACAACCAACAAATAAGTAATCAACAACCAACAAATAAGCAATCAACAACCAACAAATAAGTAATCAACAAATAAGTAATCAACAACCAACAAATAAGTAATCAACAACCAACAAATAAGCAATCAACAACCAACAAATAAGTAATCAACAAATAAGTAATCAACAAATAAGTAATCAACAAATAAGTAATCAACAAATAAGTAATCAACAAATAAGTAATCAACAAATAAGTAATCAACAAATAAGTAATCAACAAATAAGTAATCAACAACCAACAAATAAGTAATCAACAAATAAGTAATCAACAACCAACAAATAAGCAACCAACAACCAACAAATAAGCAACCAACAAATAAGCAATCAACAAATAAGCAACCAACAAATAAGCAATCAACAACCAACAAATAAGAAGTGAACAAGTATTGGGGCTTCAGAAAAAACAAAAAACTAAACACAGGATTTTGAACCACAAACCCTTATTTCTTACGGCACCCATTGCTTAGCTCTACAGACGGCTTACGGCACCCATTGCTTAGCTCTTACAGACAGCTTGGCACCCATTGCTTAGCTCTACGACGACTTACGGCACCCATTGTTTGCTCTACAGGCGAGATTTTAAGGACACAAACAAAAATTCAATAGTGCACATATTGCAACATTACTCCAAAGTTTTCACATTAATTTTATTCAGTTTTCTGTATGCAGTATAATTCGTTATTATTATTAACAATAATATAATAACTTAACATTTGTTTCAGAATCAGAAAGTTTAGTTCCCAACAGCTTTGTAACCTGACGATAATGAGAGAAAGGTAAAGTTTATTGCGATTTTGTTCTGTTGTGTTTTCTATGTTTTATATTGTTTAGAAACTTTAAAAACTGGATCTAAATATAAACGCTTACCACTTTAACAAAACAATTTGCTCCACCATGAGAATAAATCTGGCCAGCAATGGCGGAATGCTGGAGGGCCATTCAGCGTCAGGACTGTTTGATTCTGAACACGACTTTGCTAGCGCATTTCTGCCATGTTTGTTCGGGTATTTTCCTGTTTCGTTTGCCGAGCTACTGAGTTAGTGCTTGAGCAACACTGTGAGCTGTGACTGTTACATGGAATGTTTTTGGCTGTGTCAACCGTGCGTTTGTTGTGTGTATTCAGAAAATGGCGGACAGCAGTTATGACGAACAAGCTCAATCTGCCGTATGCAGTTATATTGCGGGTGCAGAAAGCTGGATTTTGTCGTGATTGATGTTCCTTCGACAAGAATTGCAATTCAAGTGATGAACAGTTTTGTGTTGCTACATTCGCGACGGCCATATGCATTTTATGCGGTGCAGGTTGTTTTTGTGGCGGTACGCGGCTGTTTCATTCTGGAATTAGTTCCCACAGTAAACATTTCACAGTTGTTAGCATTTCGTGTGATTTTCATTGGCACAGGAACGGAGCAATTATGGGGTGACCCGTTGCAGTGAAGTTGGAACCGTACTTATGAACTATGAACCATGACAATAGTTCAAAAAGTAGGACTTAAAAGTAATTATTACAAAAACGAAAGAATTGAAAATAGCAAATTTTAATCAGAAAACGAAATTATGTAACAAAATGCTATTCAAGCCGTGGAGGCTAAATCCGCTGACAGCACAGTACAAAACCTAAAAGAGAACTTGCTCAGCTTTCAGAAAAGGCAGAAATTCACTTGCAGTGGATTCCATCTCACTGTGGCATTGCAGGCAATGAGAGTGCCGATGTCTTAGCTAAGGAGGGAAGCGCCAAAGAGCAAATTTACCTACCCTTGTCTTTTCAGGTCAAAACCCTCATACAGAGAAAATCTGCAGTAGACTGGAAGACAAACACTGGATATGATTATGGAAAATTCTTCCTCAAAGACCTAAGCAGAACAGACCAGGTCATTATATTTCGACTACGCACCAGACATAGCAGACTCAACAAACACTTATATAGAGTAGGAATAAGTCAAACAGCTCTCTGCCAGTGTCAGCAGGCGGAACAGACACCGGAGCATGTCCTGCAAGACTGTCCTCTTCTGGGTGAGCTGAGAAGCAACATGTGGCCACATCCAGTCGCCCTGAAAACTAAGCTTTGGGAAACCTGACAGACCTGAAGCTGACTGCCCAATTTGTGGTCCACAGTAAATTAAGCGCATGACCAGAGATCGCTGAAGAAGAAGTAACAAAATAAAATCATGAAGGAAGTTTAGAATTTTGTGTACCTGGGAAGTACAGTATCGCAGGACGGTGATTCAGGAAAGGACATCATTGTAAAAATCAAGAAAGTGGGTCAAAATTTCGCCATACTCAACTCAATAAAATCTATAAAGCCAAAAAATTAAATCTTAAAACACAATTTAAAATGTATAGAAACGGTGTCCTGTGAGTGTTATTATATAGTAGTGAACGATTGAAAGTAGAAGCAGTGTTCTGTGAGTGTTATTATACAGTAGTGAACGATGGAAAATAGAAGCAGTGTTCTGTGAGTGTTATTATACAGTAGTGAACGATGGAAAATAGAAGCAGTGTTCTGTGAGTGTTATTATACAGTAGTGAACGATGGAAAATAGAAGCAATTTTCTGTGAGTGTTATTATACAGTAGTGAACGATGGAAAATAGAAGCAGTGTTGTTCTGTGAGTGTTATTATACAGTAGTGAACTATGGAAAATAGAAGCAGTGTTCTGTGAGTGTTATTATACAGTAGTGAACGATGGAAAATAGAAGCAGTGTTCTGTGAGTGTTATTATACAGTAGTGAACGATGGAAAATAGAAGCAATGTTCTGTGAGTGTTATTATACAGTAGTTAACGATGGAAAATAGAAGCAATGTTCTGTGAGTGTTATTATACAGTAGTGAACTATGGAAAATAGAAGCAGTGTTCTGTGAGTGTTATTATACAGTAGTGAACGATGGAAAATAGAAGCAGTGTTCTGTGAGTGTTATTATACAGTAGTGAACTATGGAAAATAGAAGCAGTGTTCTGTGAGTGTTATTATACAGTAGTGAACGATGGAAAATAGAAGCAGTGTTCTGGGAGTGTTATTATACAGTAGTGAACTATGGAAAATAGAAGCAGTGTTCTGTGAGTGTTATTATACAGTAGTGAACGATGGAAAATAGAAGCAATGTTCTGTGAGTGTTATTATACAGTAGTTAACGATGGAAAATAGAAGCAATGTTCTGTGAGTGTTATTATACAGTAGTGAACGATGGAAAATGACCCAACACATCATACAATTGCTGGAGACGTTCCAAAATAAATGATTAAGAAAACTCCTGCAAACTTTCTGGCCAAATACGATAGCAAATGAAATATAGTTAAATACGAACAATCTGTGCATCATTGAAATTTTTTTTAAAGTAAAGTAACCGTTTGTACACCTCGTGATATATAATGTAATACGGTGTTAGGTTCGTATTTTCATTGACCATCGGCACACGATGTGTGATGTGGTCAACATTGACCGTCGGTGCATGATGTGTGATGTGGTCAACATTGACCGTCGGTTCATGATGTGTGATGTGGTCAACATTGACCGTCGGTACATGATGTGTGATGTGGTCAACATTGACCGTCGGTACATGATGTGTGATGTGGTCAACATTGACCGTCGGTACATGATGTGTGATGTGGTCAACATCACGCCGGTCGCCTTTACTTCCCAATGATTTTCCTATTACCCAATTGAGGCTGCGTCGATATGAGAGTCGTAAAGGGTCGGGGAAAATTCCACGATCACTGTGGGATCTAACCCGGACCACTAGATTAAGAGGCGAGTTCATTTGCAACTATGCTACAGCTGCTCTCGCATTATTGGAAGCCATCATTACAACACGAAGATGGAAGTATGTTGGTCATGTGATGTCCTATGTCTCCGTCCTTGCTGACAGAAATAATACGTCGTCTACCATGAGTGTTTTGCACAAAGCATGAAGTCCGTAGCTCCAGCAATAATTCTAGGGATGTTACGAAAAATATCGTGCCATTTCTGCCAACAAAGACGGAGCCATATGGAAAAACCCGGTGCAATGAAGTCAATCCTTCGTGTTTAGAACTTTTAGATGTCAATACTTGCTTCGTTAGCCAGACGGGCTTGTTACCATGAATCTCCCTCCGGAGTTTAAGCAAGATCGTGGACAGTGTGTCGTCTGGACCATGAATCTCCCTCCGGAGTTTAAGCAAGATCGTGGACAGTGTGTCGTCAGGTACTGACACAAATCTTTCTTGATTAATTGATTCTTCTTCTTCTGCGTTCTCACTAGATTGGGATTTCGGATTCTCTAATAAAGGCAGCCGTCTGCCTCAGATCATCAGCCACGCCATACAGTTTGTCTTGGACGCTGGTGTAAGTGGACCACCTCTTTCTTCTCAGGTCTGCATACTGGGGGCAGTTCTGTAGGATATGTTCTGTTATCATACTTGCCAAGCCACAGGGGCACAGGTCGTTGGTGCCTATCTTGAATTTAGTGTACAGGTGGTATGTCATTCTGTTGTGACCCGTCCGAAGGCGAAGTATAGCTGTCTGGTCCCTTCTGGACAGTTGGTAATATCCATCATTCTTGTTGTGTTTTGGGTGTTCTTTATCCCACTTTGCCCTGTAGTGCCCTTTGATTCAATAATCATCATTGCACTTCAGTGAATAACTATGTGTGCCCTTTGATTCAATAATCATCATTGCACTTCAGTGAATAACTATGTGTGCTCTGTGATCTCTTTCTTACGCAAGACGATCTCAACGACAGTGCATGAAATCAATAGAACCAGCAAGGTTCCCCATGTAAAATAACTATGTGTGCTCTGTGATCTCTTTCTTACGCAAGACGATCTCAACGACAGTGCATGAAATCAATAGAACCAGCAAGGTTCCCCATGTAAAATAACTATGTGTGCTCTGTGATCTCTTTCTTACGCAGGACGATCTCAACGACAGTGCATGAAATCAATAGAACCAGTAAAGTTCCCCATGTAAAATAATTATTGTTTTATTTCAATATTTGTAATGAGTTTTTGAAAGGGCAGCGGCTGAGCAAACTAACTGATTTTTAATCTGCATATGTTTCTTTTACGTGCCAAACTTTAATAAGAGACCTACGATTTATCGTCAGTCTCCGATAGGATTATGAACTTGATATCACCTATGAGATCAGGCATCGGGAAAATATCCTCTACGGATCCCGCCACTGATCGCTACATGCAGTGAACGAACAGATCATGCAGTAAACGAACAGATCACCTTTTGGATAGGCTAGCATCTTTCCTTCACACCCAATAGATCCCCACACAAACCTCACTGCATCTCGTTAAGCATGCCTGGCTCTATCTAAATGAAATGTCACAAATAGTATCCATATCGGTAACAATTTGAAATGACTAGAATTAAAACTGAAACTCACTAAGTTATGTGTTTGTTTCTCATGTCAAAGGTACAAGATTATCTCCCTTATTTAGCCATCTAAATATTTTTCGTATATTTATCCAGAGATACCTGATCTCAGTATAGGTGAGATCGAGTTCCTAGTCCTATCGGAGACGAACGATAAAACGTAGATCCCGTGTTCAAATGGAGCAAGTAAAAGAACCATTGTCAGTTCAAAATTGATAAGAGCAGGCTGGAAAGCCGCTGCGCTGGGAAAATTCATTAAAAAAGATTTAAAATAAAATTCCTAAAAAAATATCTTTATCATCTTCAAAATTGCAACAGGGACCCTCGCCGGTGCTACGAAGTTTGTGCACTGCAGCTGAGATCTTCCTCTGTAAGAAAGAGATCGGAGCACACATGGTTACTCACCGAAGTGTAATGATGATGATCATATCAATCAATCTATCAATTAAAAACTCAACCTTGTAAATCAGTCGATACAAAATTTGTTTGTTATGTAAGATGAGAACACGGAGTTTTTGTGGTTTTTGCAAGAACACCAGAGCAAGCAACGGAAGCAAGGAATATGATCAACAAGTAAACAGTGTACAGGTATTAAGAGCTTCCGAAAAACAAATAGACAAACACAAGATTTGAACCACTTACCCTCATTTCTTACGACACCCATCGCCTAGCCTAGCAATACGAGTGTCTTTACGAACACAACCAGTGGGCCATTCTTTTAAAAATGCCTCACTGAGAGTGTCTTTCTCAAACCTTCGTTACAACTAGACACAGAATAATCAGGTAAAGTTCGATCGAATAATGTTTGCACAAACACATGTTATAAGTTTATTGTGCTTGTATATATTGTGATTATGTAATGGATTAAAGCATGTTTAATACGTCTCTTCCAGCCTAAGAACTAGTCTTCTTTTTCATTTTAGCTATATCAGAGCGTGTATGCCAACAAATATCAAAAATAAGAATTAACTCCTTGGCAATAATTCAAAAATCGCACGATCTAGTGGATAGGTTCTTGTGTCTACTTGTGTTTCATTGATTATAGTAAAGCTTTTGACAGAGTCCAACATGAATAGCTAATCATATGTCTACAAGAAATAGGCCTAGATGGGGATGATATCAGACTAATAAGTAACATATACTGGGAACAGACAGCAATAATAAAATATGAAAATAGCTACTCTCCATACATAGACATAAAGAGAGGAGTGAGACAAGGATGCATTCTGTCACCAAGCCTATTTAACATCTACACAGAGAAAATCTTCAAACAACTAGAGGAATGCCAGGACTCAAGATCAATGGAAAAATAATAAACAACTTAAGATATGCAGATGACACAGTATTGGTAGCAGAAAATGAACAAGATCTACAAGAACTAGTGGACCAATTGGACAGAACTAGCAAGGAATATGGATTAGACATTAACATACAGAAAACAAAAACTATGGTAATCAACAAGGAAATGGAAAAACCTAAAATGAATATAAAAATACATGGAGAATTACTACATCAAGTAAAATGCTTCTTATATCTAGATCAGATGATAACAGATGATGGCAGATGTATAACAGAAATTAAAAGAGAATAGGAATGGCCAAGGATAATTTCAATAGTATGAAAAAGTTACTGACATCCAAACAAATCACAAACAGGCTAAAAATGAGAATGATTAATATCCAATATTAATGTATGGCTCGAAACATGGACAATGAACAAGCAGTTAGAAGACAGAATTGATGCATTTGAGATGTGGATATATAGAAGAATAGGCAGAGTTTCATGGACAGAAAAACAGACAAATAAACAAGTTTTAGGAAAACTAGGCATGAAGAAACAATTATTAAGAGAAATAAAATTCAGACAAGTAAAGTATTTTGGGCACATAAAAGACATGACACCATGATAAAACATTTACTAGAGGGAAAGTTGAGGGGGGAAGAGCAAGAGGAAGACCGAGCTATAAGTGGGAGGAAACTTTAAGAAATGGACAGGTTACAGTCTGGCAGTGTGCAACACCAAGGTGAAAGACAGGGGATGCTGGAGATTCAATACAGTCAACCTTCGATGTGGAGATGGCACCTGATGATGATGAGTGGATAGGCTCCCAAACTTTTCGGCCACCGCTCACTTTGCGAGATATAAATGTTGTAACACTCCTCCCTCCCCAACCCCTATTATAACAGTTTTCCGCGTTAAAGTAGTTTGATATTTTCGACGTTAATAGCAACTAATGATACATTACTGCTTATGTCGTTAAATAGCAACTAATAATACATTACTGCTTATGTCGTTAAATTATTGAAAAAGTAGTTGGTCAATATGTGCTTCATCTTGAACACAGTTATTCAATCGCAAAATCACGAAAATAATTTATTTAAAAATATATATTATTAATTTCTTTTATAAGAGCCCTCAACTCCTAGATCGCCTGAACGCCCCCAAATGCTTCTGTATCCACTATCTCCCCCATCCCATCCCAGAAGGCTTCAACGCCTTTGGGGGTAGCACCCACTGGGGGAACCTATGATCTAATGAAAGAAAAATAACGCTCATTTATATTCAACTGTAACATCCGCTTGCTCGATGACCGTTTTATGAAGTTGAAATCCTATGATTACAACTTAACTGATTTGCATTCTTACAAGATAGCCATACCATATTCAGCCTCTCACTGTGTATTAAATATCTTTTTTTCTCCACGTTTGTCGCTCTATCTTTAAGAGGTCTGACATTTCATTACGAAATATTAGCTCACGTTAGGCGACATGTTCCTCGATGTTAAAGTAGTGACCATTAGAACAATCAAATCAATTGTTTTTGCCACGTTGAATGTCGGCAACAGACTTCAAGAAGTAGCATGTCCCTGGCCAAATGTCGCTTTTATCACAACCCTCGTGAAAACTCTCTGTCTCTAGTAAGTTCTCCCGCCTTCTCCAGCGTCATGTTCAAGTTTTCTTTGATGTCTTACTGCAACCTTCGTCTTGGTCGTCTCCTGCTTCGTACTCCAGGATCCATGCCTTACACTACCGTTCTATCCAAACCACTGTGACGTTTAACTTGTCTCTCCAAACCACTGTGACGTTTAACATGGGAAAAATATATTTCATCTTCCGTGACATGATGTTATTTATAAGCCAATTCTTCTCGTTATGCAGGCCTTGTTGGATGTCTTTGTGTTTTCTCTTCTCTGTCCAGTATGTTCTTATAACTGTTCTCTAACACCTTGTTTTAAAATAAATGTTTCACTGATGGTTCTGCCTGATTGTGGCATCCGATAACATACGGCCCAATATCTACATACTAACATAGCATACTCAATATATACATACGGATAACATCGGTCCAAATACTACTACTGGGATGCATTCCGTGTAATTTACATACAATTATAACATACGGCCCAACAATACATATTATATAGTCAATATCAACTTACAGGATAACATACGGTCAAATTATATAGGATAACATACGGTCAATACCATGGATACTCGGATACTACGGTCAATCTACATACGGATAACATACGTCCAATATACTGTCCATTCTCTCGGATAACATGGTCAATTCAAGGATACGTCTTCATCGGTTGTCCTCTCCTTTTCTCCAAATCTCTCGTACAGCTTCTCCTTTAAACGCATTTTCGGATCTAAATCTTCTCTGTAGTATGTCTTACATACTGTATCTCGGATAACACCTTGTATTTAAAGATAACATGTTTCACTGATGGTTACTGCCATGATTGCATCCGATAACATACGGTCCAATATCTACATACGGATAACATACGCCCAATATCTACATATAATACACATACGGTCAGGTAAAAATTCTAGGAAATAAGACTACAACTGTCACGTGATCCTCGCATTCCATTGTTGTTGTTGTACATAGACTAATTCATTTTAAAAACTACACAACATGCTAAATCAAGGTTATATTATGTTACAAGTTAAGCTAACACTAAGGATATTAGAATTATTATGTTACAAGTTAAGCTAACACTAAGGATATTAGAATTATTATGTTACAAGTTGAGCTTACACTAAGGATATCAGTATTATTATGTTACAAGTTAAGCTAACACTAAGGATATCAGTATTATTATGTTACAAGTTAAGCTAACACTAAGGATATCAGTATTATTATGTTACAAGTTAGCTTAACACTAAGGATATCAGTATTATTATTTACAAGTTAGCTTACACTAAGGATATCAGTATTATTATGTTACAAGTTAAGCTAACACTAAGGATATCAGTATTATTATGTTACAAGTTGAAGCTTAACACTAAGGATATCAGTATTATTATGTTACAAGTTAAGCTTACACTAAGGATATCAGTATTATTATGTTACAAGTTAAGCTAACACTAAGGATATCAGTATTATTATGTTACAAGTTAAGCTAACACTAAGGATATCAGTATTATTTTGTTACAAGTTAAGCTAACACTAAGGATATCAGTATTGTTATGTTCAAGTTAAGCTAACACTAAGGATATCAGTATTATTATGTTACAAGTTAAGCTAACACTAAGGATATCAGTATTATTATGTTACAAGTTAAGCTAACACTAATGATATCAGTATTATTATGTTACAAGTTAAGCTAACACTAAGGATATCAGTATTATTATGTTACAAGTTAAGCTAACACTAAGGATATCAGTATTATTATGTTACAAGTTAAGCTAACACTAAGGATATCAGTATTATTGTGTTACAAGTTAAGCTAACACTAAGGATATCAGTATTATTGTGTTACAAGTTAAGCTAACACTAAGGATATCAGTATTATTATGTTACAAGTTAAGCTAACACTAAGGATATCAGTATTATTGTGTTACAAGTTAAGCTAACACTAAGGATATCAGTATTATTGTGTACAAGTTAAGCTAACACTAAGGATATCAGATTATTTATTCAAGTTAAGCTAACACTAAGGAATATTAGAATTATTATGTTACAAGTTAAGCTAACCCTAAGGATATCAGTATTATTATGTTACAAGTTAAGCTAACACTAAGGATATCAGTATTATTATGTTACAAGTTAAGCTAACACTAAGGATATCAGTATTATTATGTTACAAGTTAAGCTAACACTAATGATATCAGTATTATTATGTTACAAGTTAAGCTAACACTAATGATATCAGTATTATTATGTTACAAGTTAAGCTAACACTAAGGATATCAGATTATTATGTTACAAGTTAAGCTGAACACTAAGGATATCAGATATATTATTTCAAGTCTAAGCTAACACTAAATCTCATGAATCTGATGCAAGTTAAGTAAACTAGATATCATTTATAATGTTACAGTTAAGCTACACTGTATCAGATATTGTTCAAGTTAAGAACACTAGATATCAATTATTATTCAGTTAAGCTAACCTAGTATCAGAAATTGTTCAAGTTAAGAAACTAGGAATCTATCTTTTAAGTTAGTACACTAAGATATCTTATGTTACAAGTTGTACACTAAGGATTCAGTATATTGTATTCATTGAAGCTAACACTAAGGAATTTAGAATTATTATTTCAAGTAAAATTGACACTAAGAATATCAAATTCATAACATTTGCATCAAAAATCTACACCATACTCATGAAATCTTATTGAGTCTAAGAAATCTTTGACACTGTCTATCAACATATCAAAAACGCCCCATTTACAGAAATTCGATTGCAGTCTGAAACTATCATCCTTCTGTTGCTGGCAGGCAGATTTAATTGTTCAAAACTATTCAGTTAAGAAATCTTTAATATTTCAACTTTCATCGAAATCTTTACACTTCCATCCTTCATGAAATCTTATTGCAGGTCTAAGAAATCTTTACACTTCCATCCTTCATGAAATCTGATTGCAGGTCTAAGAAATCTTTACACTTCCATCCTTCATGAAATCTGATTGCAGGTCTAAGAAATCTTTACACTTCCATCCTTCATGAAATCTTATTGCAGGTCTAAGAAATCTTTACACTTCCATCCTTCATGAAATCTTATTGCAGGTCTAAGAAATTTTTACACTTCCATCCTTCATGAAATCTGCTACAATAGTTGAAGGTCGTGATGAGAATACATCAGGTTCCAAATGACGGCCTTCTACAACAACCTCACGGGCATGAGCAACGGCGAGACGTCATGCTCTCAATGCTTCTTTGACACGGCATGCTACTCGCCCTCCTACCTCAGCATCAGCAATGGGTGGTTACTTTCGTTTATTTCTTATAGTTAAAGTGATATGACCAATCAAGTGATTGATATTTGCATGCCTGTTACTGGGGCTAGTAAGAGGAGCAAAGAATAGCAGCGTAACAACCTACCATACATGTAAGTTATCAGTTATATGATGACTGTCATCATAGTACTCCGGACATGGCCATAGGTGCTCCGATCTCCGCCTCAACACATCCAGCAGCGACCAGTGGCACAACACGTTCAACTGACATGGCTATGATATCAGAACGAGCTGCAATGGACCGAAATGACATTCTTAACGCATTGAGAGAGTCTTTCCGAACAGAGGAGTTTCAGGGTTGTGAGTTTCACTCGCTGACCAGATTGAGAGAGATGGGTGTTGATATTGGTACATCCCGAAAAGAACAACCTACCAAATATGCAAATACATTGATTAATAAACATACATGTTGTGAGATTTAAGGTAACCATACCATAGTGCTAACCACGCCTACTGTACGTCAGCGAGACATGGGCAGTCTTCTTCTTCTTTGTGTTCGTTCTTTACCACCAATTTTAATCACTCTTTGTGATATGTTTGATCTTTGCCAAGAGCGTGTATACGTTGTATACGGTTTGGTAGGCCCCTAAACACATAGACTTCTACACGTTTAGGACATGTGCATCCGATTTCAGCCAAACCTCCTTAGTCGCCTCTTACGACATGTGTGGCAGGTAACAGTGGTTCTAATCTTTACACCCCAAATGTGGACCCCGGTAACCACTCGGACGACATGGGCAGTGTATAAGCAGGCACAAAATAAAACTAAACCACTTCCACACAAGTTGTCTATGCAGACTACTAAAAATAAACTGGCAGGACAAAATTCCATATATCGAAGCCCTCATAAGAGCAAAAATACCAAGTGGCAACAAACTGTTGCAGAAGGCCCAAGTGAGAAGGGCCGGTCATGTTGCTCGGATGCTTGATAAACGCATCCCAAAACATTTGATTTATGGCGAGCTTGAAGCTGACAGACGTTCTGCTGGTGGACAGAAAAAACGCTTTAAATTCTTAAGGTGTCTCTGAAATGCTTCGATATATACACTCCGTGCTGGGAATCCCTTGCGCAAGATCGTTAAATGTGGCGCTGTAACAACACAAGAGGAACTGCATAGCTGAGAATCGTCGTGCAGTTGAGGCACAGCAACAGCGATCTGCGCAAAAAGACAAAACACACAACACTCACATTTCTAACCTTGATCATGCATGCCCCCACCTGTGGTAAGGGATTGTGTTTGAGGATTGGACTGTACAGTCACCCCCGCATACACCAGAGAGGTGCAGTAGCACACGTCTGAGGCTGTTGTCTTCATGGCTTGCGATGGACGGATATTGAGATGTGGGGAAGCAAAGAATAGTAACATAACAACCTAGCATATATTTTGTCAGAGACGACATGAGAAATGGCACCATCAAATAAGAAAGGAGAACTTGACAGTAAATTTCAGCACATCATGGTTAACAAATAGAGAAAACGATATTATAATTGAAGCGAAACATTAAAGGACAATTGATGGAGGTGGACACATTTACATATCTTCTCGGAAGTGTTATCAACATTCAATGTGGCACAGATGAAGATGTTAATGTTAGAATACAAAAGGCAAAATCAGCCTTTGCCAGTCTGAAGAACATATGAAGTTCAAGAATGATCAGGAATAAAACTAAGATAATGATGTAACATACTGTCCTTCTGTATGGAGCGGAGACATGGAGAACAACGGAGGAAAACACTTGTTTTAATGGGTGTTTGTCGATGAAGATATTGGTAGCGTTTTCCTCTCTATCGAATGTTATTATTTCGGTTTTGTCGATGTTTATTCTCATATTGTATTCATTGCATGTTTAATATAATAATAATATAATCATAATCTTTGTTTGTTCACCATTTTTCAGCTCTGCTATTTCATCATTAAATGGAACACTGATCATCCATGTGAACACAGAAACACACAACTATAAAATTACCAATGACAAAGAAGAACAGATCACCCTTAACAACAACTACAGCAACAACAACACAAGTACTTCCAATTATGACCAGCTTAGTCGAGAATTTTACCAGTCATATGATCCTTCTATCGGGTTACACACTGCTGCTGTTCTTGGTGGGATTCTTGTTTGGCTTGTTCTATATGTGATTTACAGAACTAGAGTTCGAAAATGTATCATTCGTCTTATGAAAAATATTCTCGTTGATAAAGATGAGTTAAATATCCAAACTTCTGGTAATGGGAAAAACTTTAATAGTACTAATAATCCAACAATGGTTCGAAATCTAGCCAACCCCAGCATCGTCATTGAAGCATCTCCTCCTCAGTCTTCTACAGAGTATAATCAGTTTAATATGGGTGGACAAGATTGTTCTAGTCCGTATTCTCTTCCTGGAACAGTGAATGAGGACGGTAACATATTTCAGTTTCCTCATTTACATCCTTGTGGGTCGCAACAAAAACTGGGTCAATCCAATTGTTGTCCTAAACAAAACAATATGTTTTACCACCTGCCGAAATCGGAGACAGATATTCCTTCAGCAACTGCACAATGGGTTCAGAATATGCCATTAGCAGCTCGTAGTCAACAAGATTTCGCTGGTTTAATGTGGTCCTTACAAAGTCATGGACTGCTAGCAATGCAAAAACCCTGCAGTTGCCCTCTAGTCTGTCCAAGAACTCCTCAGCCTTTACCTCTACTAGAACTGCCCAACACATGGAACAAAAGCTTGCCTGTTTTATCTAACTCCTGGTCCAGCCAGATCTTAAGTGCCTACGAAGCTGTCATAAACAACCAAACCGGAGACAAAGATCTTAAAGACATTATTAATTCTAAACAGAAAATAAAAAACCACAATAAAGATGAACATGATATACTTGAAAGACATAACAATGCGTATGAATATCTTAATAAGGTGAATACGTTTCAGAAGTTATCTTATCAAAGCCATACTGTTAACAATTATCATAACGATAAAAATAAATTAGCAAATCTGAGTTTAGAGTTACCCAATGTTATGAAAAAGATTCCGGATGGAAAGGAAAATCCTCGTCTTATAAGTAGCCCTACGTATATTACCTCTCATAGACCGATACCAGTTACACCCACTGTTATGATACAAAACTCGAAGCCGTTCCACACATACAATCGAAATTGTTACAGCACTACATCTGTTAGTTCTTGTTCTTCTAGTGATATTATGTTACCTCAACGTCAAACTCCTCACATACACATTTCTAAACCTGGATATTCTCGCATTCCTTCACCACTTCTACTCTCACCTGATTGTGATAACAGAAGCCGAAGTCATCGTTTAAGCTGGAGCACTGGAGAAATACAATCATACCAAAATGGCAAAGAAATGTTCAGATCAAGACCTGCGAGCCCTCTTTCTTGTGGACTAAATCAACATCAATGTTCTTTCAAATATCAAAAGGGAAACAGTTCAAGGGAGTTGAGCCCCCAACCTTTACAAAACAACACTGATTTCTACCACCATAGAAGTCTGTGGGACAATAGTAGTAGACCTAATCAAGGACATACAAGTATTAACCCACTGTCCTACCACAATCGGAGTTTGAGCGATCATAATTATTACTCTAATTTACAGTTGAACTCACGTTCTCCGACACCAAATCCCCAAAGAAGCCTATCTACTGACAATGAATTTTCAATGAACTTCTTAAGAGAACAAGGAAGCCCAACCTACTCCAATGAAAGCAATAAGAACTCATTAGGAACTTCAACTCGTTCTCATACCCCTTCCCCATACTTACTACAAGTTCCTGACCCAGGTAAACTCTTCCGACCAGTGACCCCAGATTTTGGAACCAATAAGTATTACGCAGATACTTCCAACACTAGAAACCAGCCAAGTATGCGCCATTGTGTTCACTCCGACAGTAACATTGCATACAGCGCTGGTCAATATTGTCCAACTGTCCCAAACGGTGACAATTCAAATATCAGACGATATAGCGCTTATCCCTCAGAACCGGAAGAGAAAAATATTTCTGACTGTTGTGCAAAAATATACGACCGACGTCTTCTCTTGGGTCATCAGGCACACATAATTCGTCACATAATCCCACGTCAGATTTTACTAGTCAAGCTAACAACCATCAACAAACTGCTCATCAACGCCATCATAGTACAGGCAGGCTAGTAACTAATTACTATCAAGGACAACTATGTGGCTTATATTCTAATTCCAATCTCAACCGATCATACTCCGCAGCCATGATGGAAACAAAGTTATGATGAAACCAACTCTTTTGTTTATTGATTGTTCATTTGAGGATCATCTTCATCGCACAACGGACATGTCCATAATTGCTCCCATCTCCTTCCAAGTATGTATCTCGGTGTGTTTAGGCTAACAACTCCCGTTCTGTGTTGATTGATGTATCTACTGGATTTTCTTTCGTGTTTTTCCCATCTTGCCGCACCTATCGGTATGTACAACTTGCGCAACCGAGATAGAGAATACACTTTTTCTTCGTCGTTGAAATCTTCAGAGTGTATGTTTTCTCTGAGAGAGTTGATAGCGCTTCTGTCCATAGAAGACCCATTCTCAATCGTAGCATTGCCCTTCACCCCAGTATGACCCGGGACAAAGAAGGTACTTGATTGTCCAGTTTTGTATTAATTGCATCCACTGCCTTCGTACATAACCGGCCTTGATCTTCTGTATCGTGCTCATAGAGTCGCTGATTTATTGAATACTGAACCAATCTTACTAAACTCAATGCATGTCTTTCTCTGTGGTGCAGTGGTCAAATTGTTTGCTTTGCATTCTGAAGGCTGTAGGTTCCAACTCGAGCTGCTACATCGTTCGGTTCACCGGTGAATTATTTTTTGTAAACAGAAATCCCTAGGACTTGCTATAGTTATGAAGTTTGTGCAATAAAGTAAACTGGTCTTCCTCTTGGAACGCTCCATATCGACCACTTGCTAACCACTCTTTGTGATTTGTATGTGATCTGAACCTAATAGCGGTTGTACGTTTTCTCAGTTATGCACCTACCAGTAGGCCAGCACATCGGATTTCTAAGGCTTTTATTTACTAGAGTAGCTTCCTATGCCCCTACCTCAGTCGCCTCTCACAACATGCCTTGTAGGTCGCAGTATTACTATTCTATGCTCCCCTGGCACAACGTACAATGCTCTTAAGCTC
The DNA here is from genome assembly GCA_020796225.1 of Arion vulgaris. NCBI lineage: Eukaryota > Metazoa > Mollusca > Gastropoda > Stylommatophora > Arionidae > Arion > Arion vulgaris. The sequence goes on from CM036776.1 coordinate 18,741,413, forward strand.
AGATCACATACAAATCACAAAGAGTAATTTAACATGGAGTCGATATGAAGCGTTTGAAGAAGTCTCCAGATGATGGCAAAGGCGTGAATCCATAACTTTTTCTTTTCTATAGTCATATTTTGCCTGACAGCGTCAGGATAAGAAGAAATTTATAGAACAGGCTTTATCAATAATTCCTGTGTCAAAGGAATCTGAAATAGTCCCTGTGTCAGTGGTGGCTCGTCATTAAGGGCCAGTGGGGCCTTGCCCACAAAAATAAGGTGTAACGTGTATTTATTATTTTATACATTAAAATATATACTAACCAAAACCATGATTTTTCCGAAAATTTCTGTCTAGCCCCACCAACAAAAATGATCACGAGCCGCCACTGCCCTGTGTCCAACATTATCTTCCGACTGAGAACTGATCATTTTAGACTTAAACAAACATATGTTTAGAACTTTCAATATTAGTGACTCAAAGATGCCCCACCCCACTTCCTCATAACATAGCTCTGGAGAATGTCAAACATGTACTTCAACGATGGGATTGTAGGATTGTGAGATGTCGGAATGACTTGTTGGCTTCTAGCATTTCCCCATGGAAACTAAGTTGTACAGGACACAGGCGAACATTGAATGTACCATGTCCTTCACCAAATACCACTAACTTCCTGGTTCCCCATGGAAACTAAGTTGTACAGGACACAGGCGAACATTGAATGTACCATGTCCTTCATCAAATACCACTAACTTCCTGGTTCCCCATGGAAACTAAGTTGTACAGGACACAGACAGACATTAAATGTACCATGTCCTTCATCAAATGCCACTAACTTCCTGGTTCCCCATGGAAACTAAGTTGTATAGGACACAGATGAACATTGAATGTACCATGTCCTTCATCAAATGCCACTAATTACCTGGTTCCCCATGGAAACTAAGTTGTACAGGACACAGATGAACATTGAATGTACCATGTCCTTCATCAAATGCCACTAACTACCTGGTTCCCCATGGAAACTAAGTTGTACAGAACACAGGTGAACATTGAATGTACCATGTCCTTCATCAAATGCCACTAACTACCTGGTTCCCCATGGAAACTAAGTTGTACAGGACACAGATGAACATTGAATGTACCATGTCCTTCATCAAATGCCACTAACTACCTGGTTCCCCATGGAAACTAAGTTGTACAGAACACAGGCGAACATTGAATGTACCATGTCCTTCATCAAATGCCACTAACTTTCTAATAAAAGTTTCACTGAATGGATGATAGAAGGAATGACAAAGAAATTAGAGAAGGAATGGAGAAGAATAACAAAGGAATAACAGAAGAAGAACAGTGAAATAACAGGAGGAATAACAGAAGGAATAACTGAAAGAATAACAGAAAGAATATCAGAAGGAATGATATAATTTTTTTTTTGTCAAGAAGCATCTCAAATAGGAACAAATCCTTGTTCCAAGAGAAAAACAAAACATTTCACACATATATTTTTGTTGTCATAAAATAAAATTTACTACAACAACTATAGTTGCATCACATCGATATATTGCTTTTCAATCATCATCATCCTCACATGCCATGTCTGCCGGCATAGACCATTACATCTCACCACAACTCTTTCTCTGTGATGTGTCCTATTGATGCCTATATCTTATCGAACCACAAGTCTTTTTTTTTAACGCTCGCTATTCTTCTTCTTCAAACGCTCCATATCGCCCACTTTTTAAACTACCCTCTGTGATTTGTATGTGATCTGATTCTAAAAGCAATTGAACATTGTGTCAGTTATGTGCCTACAAGTAAGGTAGCACATCCTATTTCTGGCACGCTTTTTATTTATTAGGGTAGCTTCCTAGACCCCTACCTTAGTCACCTCTTACGACATGCCTTGTAGGTCACAGTGTTAGTATTCTTTGCTCCCCTTGTAAGCCACACTGGCAGTGCTTGCCTTGAATTCAGATGTAGTTATGATGCCTAATATGGCATTACTGATTAGCGAAACAGAACAGTCCTCTGTATATTATGGACAGGTAAGAGAACAATTAGATTTATCCAGAAAAGCTCAGAATCAAATCAAACTGGCTGATGTTGCAAATAAGAATGAGAATTTTGAAGTATTTTGGGCATAAAGAGAAACACATAGGGTTAGAGAAGACTTATAGAAGGAGGCATCCTGGCAAAGAAGAAGACCACGGAGAAGATGGATTCAGGATGTAACTGATGGTTTGAACATGACGGCTGTAAATGCAGGACATCTGGCCTATGAGAGAGAGAAATTCAGAAGGACTGTTAGAGTGGCACTGCTCATGACAAGCTATTCGATGATGAAAGACGAACCACACAAAAATGAAGGTAGCTTTACAAAGTACAAAAACAAGATACTGCGACGTTTCAACAAAAAGGTCTTTATCAAGCAAAAAATACAGAACAAACAGAATAGAGATATGGTCCTATACATCAGACATCATTGCCCGCGTGTCCAGCGTGTTCGTAGCGCGTTGGACTATGGGTGACAAGTCCTCTGTGAGTGCGGGTTCAACTCCGCGGACTGGCAGAAAAACTACAGGTTCCCCAGATTTACGGTGTTCGTGGCATCGAACCGAAGGGTTACAATGTCCATGACACCGAGACGAAGAGCTTTCAGCTCAAGTGCTTCTGGATCTAAAAAAAAAATAAAAAATACATCAGACATCACAAACACAATCAGACAATAAATCGGTAACTAGTCTCTGATGATGAAAAGTTACAATGAATGAACAAACACCAAAAATACATTTTTATAAAACTTTATTCTATCACTTTTGATCCTAGTATTACTATCACTTTTTATCCTAGTATTACTATCAATTACTTTCACCTTTATTCTGGTATCAAGTAGTAACATGTCCCTTGCGTAACGTTGCTTTTATTACAGCCCGCCTGAAAAACTATCTGTCTCTAGCAAGGTCTCCCGCCTTCTCCTGCATCATGTTCAAGGTTTCTTTCATGTCCTGCTGCCACCTTTGTCGTGGTCGTTTCCTGTCTCGTACTCTAGGAACCATGCCTTCCCCAACCGTCTCTCTAAACCATGACATTTAACGTGGACAAAATATTTCATCTTCCAAGACATGATGTTATTTATGAGCCAATGCTCTTCGATATGCAGGTCTTGTAGGATGTCTGTTTTTTTCTCTTCTCTGTCCAAGATGTTCTAAGTGAGACATATTCTTGTATATGTGTCAATTGTTTCAATTGTTATCCTGTTCGTAATTTTGTTTGTTATGTAAGAGATTAAAGCCTCCTTAAGTTGAGGCAAACCTTTTCAACCTAAGAACAAGCCTTATTAGGTTATATCAGAGAGTGTAGGCCAACACATATGAAAATAAGGATTAACTCCTTCCAGGAGTTCCCTTCTATTGTCATATTACTTTCACTTTTATTCTGATATTTGTGTCAATTATTAAAATTTTTATCTTCTTCTGCATTCGCCCGCTATAGATTCAGGCGTAGTGAGGGTGCTAGGTATGGCGCTTCTGATTTTGTGTGAAGGCCTGTATTCTTTATTATCAGTGTCCCCCGGCCATACAGGTGTGCCTTCTCCGACTTCAGAGGTAAATTGTTATCTTAAAATGAGTTCCTCTTCTATTACTTTCACCGTTATTCTATTATTTTATTCCTCTTTCTTCAATATTACTTTTTTCTATATCTAACCTTTGACTTATTGTGTCTTATTGTCTTTCCCAAGATGGATGAAGGAATTGGTTGTCCACTCTTGCCGTTAAGCGTAGGCGTGGGAGCTTTGATTTGCATTCCAGGACCAGACGGGTCGCCCTTACTCTGTTATATTCGTGTTTATTTAGTGTGATCTTGATATTGTCTATCCATTTTTTTGTTGTTCTTCCCTTGGCTCTAGTACCTGATCTATTTTTATTGTATGATGTTATTGGTAGTTGGTTGTATTAGATTTTCCTTAAATGTCCAAACCACTACATTTGTTGTCTTTCAATGTATTCAGTGCATGAAGTTATGCTCACTCTGCTTCTGATGTCCTCGTTTTGTAGTCTATCTGTCATGGTGACCCCCCACTGCCTTCCTCAAGCACTGCATTTCATAAATGACTTTGACTTACATACAAAATATCACATACTAATGAATAATCTATGTAAACAAAGACTGAAATGAGTTATGAATCTGTGAGATCATATCAGTGGTTGTCATAGACCGACCACACACTTCAAAAGCATGCCTGTTACACACACGGGTCAGAGCACAAGCAGCATATGCTGCACACATACCAGGGCCATAAATCTGTAACGTAGATCTGAAATAAATACATAGATGAATTAGATATATTTATATCAACATATAACAGGAATATGAAAATCAACACTTGCAGGAAATTCATGTATGAATATCTTTCTTTTTTCTTTATTAGATATATTTATATCAACATATAACAGGAATATGAAAATCAACACTTGCAGGAAATTCATGTATGAATATCTTTCTTTTTTCTTTTCTCTATTCCTGTTTTGTCTCACAGCGTCCAGGATAAGAAGAGATTTCTAGAATTAGCTTTTGTGTGCACTTCATAAATAATGTTTCTCACTGCCTCTGTTATTTCTGAGGTCTACCATTTGCACTGTATCCTCTGTATCGTTGTAATATTGCTCTTTGAGGTGTACTATCTGTTGGTAATCTGCTTATGTGGCCGAAATATTTAGTTCTTCTTGTGTGTTCGCCGCTATGAATTCAGGCGTATCCATGGTACCTAGTGTGGGGATGCTCAATGATTTTTACATGAAAGCCTGCTTACAGTTTTATTGGTTTCCTCGCCATATAGGCGGGCCTTCTCCGACTTCAGAGGTTTTTAATTAGTTGTTTCTTGATAAAGTTCAGTACTGATGTTGTACCCACATTATTCCTGATGTCTTCATTTCTAAACCATTTTCTTCTTGATACTCCCAGTATTCTGCGTAGACACTTCATCTCTGTCAGGATTAGTGACTTTATATATCTCTATAAACAAATATCAGTAATATGAAATGAACATATATGAATTGAATATTTCTCTATAAATTTGTAACTGGGATTTGAAATAAACACATACAATAGCAAATGCAGGAAAAAAGACTGCTCGCTCCAGATGTCTCCTTTTTCAACCTGACGTTGAATGGCAAAACAGATAGACATTACACATAGAAACCTTTCACAATAAAAGTTTTAGGAAAATCCTGCAAAAGTTTTGGCCAGAAACTATCACAAAGATCATCTTGGTTACTGAACCGACTTCATTGCACTCCATGCAGACCAATAGGTGCTCAGTTTCCCCCAACAGATGCTGAACGGTATTCATACTGATGGTTCCTGTGGCTCGCTGGTTAAAGACACTCCTCACTGTCTCTCAGACATCCAATTCTACTTGTACAATGGGTAACTCCAAACTCCTTTAATCATTGGATCAATCCAACATCTGTTTTAGTGTCTTCATCCAACAGGCAGTTGTGATAATACAAAAAACATCCCTTATCCATCTTCTCAACTCTACAACAATCAATGCTGTTGATGCGTCAATTTGGTCTCTATTGCTGCAAACACCTGCATTGCCCATATCCCCTATTACATCACATATTAACAAGATTATTAAATCTTACCCCTCTGCTCCTTTCTTGACCACCTCCGTAGACCAGAATGCAAATATACCCATGGATCCGGACAAAAGGTCTCCTTGACCTCCACAGCGCCTGAAACTTCCTGGCTCTGTGCAAACTAAAACTAAATTTTAAAAAACATTTACTAGGTTAAATTAATTTTTTAAATTTTGACTTCCTTGGTCATTGTTTAAAAAAAAACACCTCCCATCCAGTAAAAACATAACACTTTGTGGATGCTCTACGGCAGTGGCAAGTTCTTCTAACTTAAACAATATGGTCATCATCTGATGAAGTAGTGGCAATCATAGATTCTGGTATCAAGTTGGGCAGTAACAAACTTTTCTTCAGTTTGTTCAAAGGATTGAACTTGGATGTCTGCGCTTGGAATGGAAATCTCAAGCAAATGACTTGGCTGTACACACCTGGACATGATGGAGTGCAGGGTAACGAGCAAGCTGACTTTCTTGCAAACAATGTCCCGACTAAAGTGGGCAGAAGTCTGGACAGAGCCGATATCATCAATGCGGTACGCTCTCATTTATTTGACATGGGCAAGTCTCAGCGAAGGACCAAGTAAGAATGGGGAAAACCCAATGTGCCATGTCGTTGATGGCATAACATAAGATAATATCTCGTCATCAAATAGCTTGTCCTAAGCAGAACTTTGCCACCCCAACATTCCTCTGGAACCTCTCTTCATAGGCCAGATGTCCTGCCTCTGCAGCCGTCATGTTCAGACCATCAGTTACATCCTGAATTCATCTTCTCCGTGGTCTTCCTCTTCTTCTCTTTGCCGGTATGCCTAATTCCATGATGGTCTTCTCAGCCCTTCATGTCTTTTTATATGTCCAAAATATCTCAATTTTCTTTCTTATTTGTAGCATAAGCCAGTTTTCTTTGATTTTGAGTTCTTTCTGGATAGATCTATTTGTTCTCTTCTCTGTCCAAGATATACAGAGGACTCTTCTATAACACTTATATTCGAAAGTACATATATGTTTTTCCACTGCTTTATTAAATGTCCATGCTTCCCACCCATACGTTGCCACTAGGAATATGCATAACATCTACTTAGTTTATTTTATTTATTGATTATTGATTGATAGGACCATCATCATTGCACTTCGATGAGTAACCATGTGTGCTCTGATCACTTTCTTACACAGGAAGATCTCAGCTGCAGTGCACGAACTCCATAGAACCAGCGAGGGTCTCTTAGTTTAATCAGATCGTGACTATGGAAATCATGGTGGTTACTAAAGCGACGGTTTGGCTGCAATCACAGACTTTTATCCATGCATGTTTTATCAGTGACTCAATGAGTATGCTCAGGAAGATTGAAACAGGATGGGCTAGGAGACATTGGATGGAGTTGCTGGGGAGGTCTAAGCTGACAAAGATCAGTTTTATTTTTGTGCCAGGGCATGCAGGTGTAAGGGGGAATGAATATGCGGACAGGCTTGCAGGTATGGCTGTTGTACAAAGCGGGCAAGCAATGGACCAGGCTGATATTATAAATTCCCTAAGGGAGAGAGGATGTGTACATGATTCACGTAATAGCGGTGAATCTTCAACTCTAACCAGACTACAAGAACTCAAAGTTAAGTGTGGTGTAGCTCGACAAGAACGCTATGCTGGCAGACTAAGAACCGGTGTCGTTAGTCGCCACATGCTGAGGGACATACTGAGGGAGAGATCGGAGCACTTATGGACTAATTTGTTCGATGTGCAGTAATGGTGATCCGATGACCTAAACTAAACTAAGATCGTGACTACATACAATCAACCTAAAAACTTCTGGGCAGATGACGCTCAACAACCCGGGAGGTCGTCTAAGGGTTATTACCCTAAAAGAAAATAGCAACCTGCCGCCTTGCAGGTCAGCTGGGGAAAGTCAAAGGCTGAGGGAGAGCGAACCAGTAAACGCTGGTTGAAATCGGACACGTCGCCGAAGGACAAGCACTAGAGCTCCAAAGGTACTGAAAATGTGACGTAAAAACGTTCTTGGCAAAGGTTGTTTATATATCACAATAAGAATGATCAAAATGGCCAAAAAGAACGATCACGAGAGAGAGAGAACTTAAAAACTAAGCTTGGGGAAACCTGACAGACCTGAAGCTGACTGCCCAGTTGTGGTCCACAGTAAACTAAGCGCATAACTGTAAATCGCTGAAGAAGGAACCTGACTGAGCTGAAGCTGACTGCCCAGTTTGTGGCCCACAGCAAACTAAGCACATGACTAGATCGCCGAAGAAGGAACCTAACAGACCTGAAGCTGACTGCCCAGTTTGCGGCCCACAGCAAACTAAGTGCATGACTGTAGATCACTGAAGAAGGAACCTGACAGACCTGAAGCTGACTGCCCAGTTTGCAGCCCACAACAAACTAAGTGCATGACTAGATCGTCGAAGAAGGAACCTGACAGACTTGAAGCTGACTGCCCAGTTTGTGGTATGCAGTAAACTAAGCGCATTTCCACAGATCATTTAAGAATAAGGATTCTTTCCATCCCAGATATTAGTTTAACCAATCAGATAACAAAATTATTTATGAACCACTCTTACCTTGTTCTCCGTTAGAAATAATATCTTGTAAACCCTTATGAACAATAGTAACGTAACCCAACTTCCTGGACAACTCTTTGACACTTATGATTGGTTCGTCAACATTTGGATCACGGTCAAACTGAAAGTAATATAAAACTATATATGCTACCTGAACATTAATTTTATGAATAATTACCTGTTTAAATGTGTGTGAAAAAAACAACCTACATTTTATCTTTCATCTCTGATAGAACTAGGAACTGGATCTCACCTACACTGAGATTAGGGATCTCTGAAAAAGAACCCTTGGCTGTTCAAAATCAAGAAGAGCAGGTTGAAAATATGTGTTATATAATGTACTATAGTGAATATGCACTATATCTTCTTCTTCTTTGCATTCGGTTTCGTATGCTCGTCTAAACCATGAGATGGGTTGCCTCTATAAAGCTGCATGTCAGTTCCTCGAGAGTTCTCCATAGCTTACTCTGTAAGCTTTGTTCATGAGGCCATGTTTTGCTTTGTTGGTGTATGTATGATGAACATAACTGCAGCATGTGCTCTGGAGTCTAGGTATCTGTCTGACATGCACACTGCATTTTGAGAAGGCTTTATTCTGTGCATGTGATAGTTGAGCCTGCAGGGACCTGTTCTTAGGTGAAAGATTGTTGTGTGCTGTTTTCTGTTTAGTCTGATGTGCTATATAATGTTCTATAGTGGACATGTGCTTTATAATGTTCTATAGTTGATATGTGCTATATAATGTTCTATAGCTGATATGTGTTATATAATGTACTATAGCTAATATGTGTTATATAATGTACTATATTGGACATGTGCTATATAATGCATAATGTGGAATGAGGTTGATATTGACTTACAACTTTCTTGTACAAGCGTCCAAATTCAGCAGCGTTCGGGGTTAGAATCACAGTTGGATGGCCATTTATCAGTGATGGATCTTGAGTAACTAGAAACAGCCCATCCTGTCAATACATTAATGGCTATTTATAACATATATCATGAGCATTGATAGAACACAACAAACACACTAGCAGAACATCACAAACATTAGTAGAACATTACAAACATTAGTAGAACATGCCAAGCACTGGTAGAACATAACAAACATTAACAGAACATTACAAACATTAGTAGAACATGCCAAGCACTGGTAGAACATCATGAACACTGACAGAAAATTAGAAATAATAATAGAACATTACAAACATTGATAGAACATTACAAACATTGTTAGAACCATTGATAGAATATTATAAACATTGGTAGAACATTATAAACATTGGTAGAACATCCCAAATACTGGCAGAACATCCCAAACACTGGCAGAACATTACAAACACTGGTAGAACATTACAAACATTGGTAGAACATCCCAAACACTGGCAGAACATCCCAAACACTGGCAGAACATTACAAACACTGGTAGAACATTACAGACACTGGTAGAACATTACAAACACTGGCAGAACATTACAAACACTGGTAGAACATTACAAACACTGGTAGAACATTACAAACATTGGTAGAACATTATAAACATTGGTAGAACATCCCAAACACTGGCAGAACATCCCAAACACTGGCAGAACATCCCAAACACTGGTAGAACATTACAAACATTGGTAGAACATTTCAAACAATGTAAAACATCAGCTACCGCCACTCTCTTACATTGTCTCTCCAACTACATAAAACTACTTAACACCAATAACAAATAGAAAACTGAAACAAAAAGACACAAAGGAGAAGAAAAAGTTGTCTACTCACTGCATCAATGATAACTGGTAACTTGTGTTGAAGAGCTTTCTGTATCACCAACTGTAAACATAAGGAAATAAGATGAAATATTTTTGAGGGGTTCTCCCGCTATGAAGCCATTAAAAACATTATTTGCTAGATATATGCAGTGTACCGCCTCTTTTGGGCATCTGTAGCTTAAGCAGTAGTGAGTTTGATCACAACCCAAGCGTACCAGGTTCATACTCTGCAGCGGGCAATTTGGAAGCAAATTTTTGTGTGTGGATTTTTACAAATGGTAACAATAGACCTCAACGTTCAGAAAGCAATGACAAACTACTGAACGTATAAGTGGTGCCTAGAAAAACAAAAACTTGTTTACTATGGTTGATGATGACTTCCTGTAAAAGATATGCCCTAATTTTCATTTTCACCCACTCTTACGGCATGGACTAGCGTAGTGTGTAAGCAAATTGCCTATCGACTCGGACATAAGAGGGTTGTACGTTCAATCCAACGCTTGAAGTTTCCCACGTAAGGAAAGGAATTGGCACTCCTACCTTCTGCACATTAGGTTTTAAAAATGTAAAGTGATGGGCACTTCATACCTATTGTTCTGAAAAACTACGGAAATTGTATTTTTACTTCCTCTTTCGCTAACATTCCATTAGAAAAATAATTTACATATTTCGTGTACCCCACTCTTGTGAGGAACGTTACCTACGCTGAGATCAGCAATCTATGGGGGAAATATCATGATCACTTCACAAGGAAACAAACCAAGTACTTAAGAAGCAAGAGGAAAGAACTTTACCTCCCCTGCCACAGAGACCTCTCTTTTGCTAATATTCCATATAAAATTTATTAGATCTATTCTATGTTTCCCCTCTTTTGCCAGATTGATTTCATTGATTGATAGCACCCGTGTGTTGCTGGGGCTCACAGGGGGAGCAAAGAATAACAATACTGCGACCTACAAGGCATGTCGTAAGAGGTGACTGAGGTAGAAGGTACCGTAGTAAATAAATAGCATCGCAGAAATCGGATGTGCTGGCCTACTTGTAGGCGTATAACTGGCACAATGTATAATCACTCTTAGGCTTAGATCACATACAAATCACACAGAGGTGGTTAACAAGTGGTCAATATGGAGCATTCGAAGAAGATTGATTGATAGGATCATCATCATTGCACTTCAGTGAACAGTCATAAGTACTCCGATCTCTTTCTTACACAGGAAGATCTCAGTGGTAGTGTGCGAACTCTGTAGCACTGACAGTGTAACTTTTAATATGATAAAAATGCTGTCCAAATTTTTTTAGATTTTTATTATGAATTTTGGCTGGCCAGTGGCTTTCCAGTCTGCTCGTTTTGATTTTCAACTGTCAAGGGTTCTTTTAAGAGCTCAACTTGAAAACTCGACCAATGTTTTATCACGGCCTCCGATAGGACTTGGAACAATCTCACCTACACTGAGATCAGGGATCTATTGAAAAATATCCTGATTATTTGGACGAGGAAACAAACTGAGTACCTTAGAAAACCTCACCTCATTCCCCCGACAAACAGAGACCTCTCTTTTGCTAATATCTATCTATTATTTTCTCTATACCTGTTTTGCCTTTTGGCACCAGGCAGAAAAAAAAGGCACCTGGAGCAAGTCTCCTTATGTGCTTTGTACAACTGGAGTTTGGTGCCTCGGATATTCTGTTGATTCATTGTTTACATGGTCGTCCTCTGGATCTGTTGCAACCGTATCCGAGTACTAGTGCTCTTTATGGGAGACTGCCTTGTGGTAATATTACATAAAATATTGTGGGTAGATATATTGCATTAAAATACTGACCGCCACAGTTTTCAGTATCTGACTATCCCGACCAAGACCAGGACCCACAACAAGTGCATGAAATCTAGGTAGCCATTGGGAGAACTCATTTAATGCATCTTGGCTGTCTCTGTGTGAATACAAGGGAACAATAAAGTTACATGAAAAAAGTAGGGAAAGGAAAGGAAGACTACTTGAATTTAACTCATTCTATACTAACTGCTGCAGTGTGCACTGAGATTGTCTCCTAAAATTATCCAACTGCCGTACACTACACCAAGAATGGTTTCATGTAAAATTATTGCTAAATTTACATCAACAAATTCTGATCCAATTTCTGGTATTTATCTACAGCAAAGTTATCTATTTTTAAATCTTGCAAATTTAATCAAATTTATTAATTGGATGAAATTTATATATTTTTCAGTTGATAATTTAACAATTTGTTTCGTTTTCTCCAATACTGTTTTGCCTCAATGCATCACGATCCTCATTATCGACCACTTGTCAACCACTCTGTGATTTGTATGTGATCTGAGCCTAAGAGCAATTGTACACTGTGCCAGTTATGCGCCTACAAATAGGTCAACACATTCGATTTCTGCGCTGCATTTTATTTACTAGGGTAGCATCACTAGGGCCTACATTAGTCGCCTCTTATGACATGCATTGTAGGTTGCAGTGGTACTATTCTTTGCTTCCTTGCGGGCCCCGGCACCACACGGGCGAGAAGAGTATCTTAAAGAAGTATCTAAAACTAGCTTTTGTTGTGCACTTCATAAATAGTGTTTTTCACAACCTCTGTTATTTCTGAAGTCCACATTTTACGTGGACAGTCTTTTATTTTGTATCCAATGTATTGGAGTAGCATTTCTCTTTGAGGTGCACTGTCTGTTGGTAAACTGCTTATGTAGTCGAACCACTTAATTTGTTGTTTCTTGATGATGTTCAGCACTGATGGTGTAACCACTTTTTTCCTGATGTCTTCATCTCTAAACAGGTCTCTTCTTGTTACTCCCAGCATTCTATGTAGACACTGCATCTCTGTCATGACTAGTTTTCTTCTAATATAAATAATAACTGTATAATAAAAATTGTAAATTATTGCAAATAGTGAATATGAACTGACAACAATGGGTGAACTACGAACTTACAACAACGGGTGGACTATTAGCTCCGGACTGTAACCCTTGATGACAGTGGCAGCTCCTGCTGAGCAGAACACATGTGACAAATCGGCACCCTGAAATAGGATTGTTTCTCACACTTAATATGTTGATAGTGTATATTTTTAATGTACAAGTATCCACCTAGTTACTTGACACTTATAATTTACGAATGTGTGTTAAAATAATGCTTTATACATCAAGTAGTATCATGTCCCTTGAAGAATGTCACTTTCATCAAAGCCCACCTGAAAACTCTCTGTCTCTAACAAGTTCTCCCACCTTGTCAAGGTTTCTTTGATGTCCTGCTGCCACCTTTCGTCTTGGTCTCACTTGCCCCGCACTCCAGGAACCATGCCTTCCATTACCGCTCTCTCCAAACCAATGTGACGTTTAACATGGCTAAAATATTTCATCTTTCGGGACATGATGTTGTTAATGAGCCAATGCTCTTCGATATGCAGGTCTTGTAGAGTAGCTTTGTTTTTTCTCTTCTCTGTCCAGGATGTTCTAAGAACTTTCTGCAACACCTTGTTTCAAAAGCTTCAATTTTGTTCTTTAATGTTTGTGTTAGGGTCCATGATTCACATCCATATGTTGCCACAGGGAATATACATGTTCACAGAAGTCTTACTTTTGTTTCGTTCCTTGTGTCATGCCATATTTATATAAATACGCATTTATAAAAATGAATATTACATATAAAAATGAATATTACATGTGACAAATCGGCTCTCTGAAACAGGATTGTTTCTCTCAATTAATATGTTGATAGTGCATATTTTTAATGTACAATTACTTAATCGACACTTATCACTTACGAATGTGTGTTAAATATAACACTTTATACATACACATTAAAATACAAGAACAGGGGCATACAGGACAACTACTTCCAGTATGAGGATGGAGGTTGTGGCTGTTACTGTTGCCCTCCATTGGCTCTCTGGGACTCCGTTTACTGGGGGGCATTGTTGTTTCTGACTCTCAGTCGATGCTTTGGAAGATCCAGAATAGCAGCTTGCGCTATGTGTGGATGTCATCTATAGATGTTTTTGATCTCCAGAAACTCAAGTCTATCTGTCTTGGTCATGCGGGTGTTCGTGGCAACGAGAGAGTGAACATGCTTGTACCGGAAGCAGCGATTGTTGGGGAGTTTAGGGTAGATAAGGGGAATGTTCTTCAGTATCTTGGTGACCTACTATTAGATGAGGACACTGAAACTGATGTTGAATCATTAGAGCGATTTAAGGGGTTTGGAATTACACGTTGTACATGTACAGCTGAATGTTTAAGGAGCAGAGAGAGGAGTGTGTTTAATCAGTAAGCCACAGGAACCATCAGTATGCATATCCTTCGACATCTGTTTGGGAAGACTGAGCATCTATGGGTCTGCCCAGAGTGTTGTGATGTCAATTCAGTAACCAATAACAGAAATGTGTTTATAAAGACTCACTAATACAATTATTATGTTAAAACTGTGTATTTTTTTTGTACTTACAGTTTTCAAGGCAGAAATAGCAGCAAAGTATGGCGCTCCAGTATACCTATTGATACCAACAACAAAATTATTTTTATAAACATTTATATAATTTATAAGAAATGTGAGCTGTTAGCAACAAATACATTTCCATACCTGGGAAGCATACCTGGGAGGTACCACCAGATATGATATCAGGAAATGATATCAGTGAAAGGATGGATCAAGTCAGATTTGCTTTTACCAATCTAAACAAAATGTTGGATCTACATAGAAGAGCATACAAACTAAATTAAGAATACATAAGAGCTGAATAATTTCTGTAATTTTGTCCAGATATTTCTTTTTGTTCGCCCGCTATGAATTCAGACATAGTCATTGTGCCTAATATGGTGCCTATAGCTGAAATTTGCATGATGGCTTGCTTTCCTAATCAAAAGTGTTTCATGCCATTCTTCTTCTTGAAACCCCAGGAACTATGCATTTTCACTCTTTTCCTAGAGTGTAATGGAGGGGAGGGGGAGAAAGCACCTGCTATCTTTAAAACCCTTCATGTCATTCAGGTGAGCCTAACTCCGACTTCCAAAGTACTTGAAATTTAGATCCCAAAGATGCCAGTTGAGAAATGAAGACATCAGGAAAAAGTGGGTACAACATCAGTACTAAACTTCATTAAGAAACAACAAATTAAATGGTTCAGCCACGTAAGCAGATTACCAACAGACAGTGCACCTCAAAGAGCAATGCTGCTACGATACAATGGGTACAAAGCAAATGGCCAACCACGTAAAAGATGGACCTCATAGATAACAGAGGCGGCGAAAGAGACTATCTACGAAGCGCATACAAGGGCTCGTTTTAGAAATCTCTTCTTGACCTGATGCTGTGAGGCAAACAGGATTCGAGAAAGAAAGATGCCTGTGTGTTGCAGGGACTCACAGGGGGCACAAAGAATAGTAACACTGTGGCCTACAAGGTATGTCATAAGAGGCAACTGAGGTAGGGGACTAGGAAGCACCTAGTAAATAAAAATGTGCCACAAAAATTGGATGTGCTGGCCTATTTGTAGGTAGATAACTGGCACAACATACAATCGTTCATAGGCTCAGTTCATATACAAATTCACAAAGAGTGGTTTTCCTTCCTCGAACGCTCCATATCAATCAGTTCGGTTTATCTATAATAAACCAATGAAAACTACTAGCACTTACTCCTGGCAACCTCCAATAACAGCAACTCGACCTGCCTGACCCTTGTGCATGCCAAATTGGAGTGGGGGTATAACAGATTTGACCATTTCTAACAGCTGGACAGGACTATGTGTTGCCATAAGTCGTATTTGTTCACTGCTCAAGTTGCCTACAAAGTATGAGTAATAAAAATAATTAGAAGAAAAATCACAATGCTTTGCCACTAGAAGAATATATATAGCAAGAAATATTTTAAATAAAAGTAATTCAGGAATAATTACATCGGGGACCCTTGCCGGTGGCTACAGAGTTTGTGCATTGCCGCTGAGATCTTCCTGTGTAAGGAAGAGATCGGAGCACAGATGGTTACTCACAGAAGTGTAATGATGATGGTCCTATCAATCAATCAATCAATCAGGAATAATAAATAAGTTCAAATCAGCACTGATCTTGTTGCCAATAATATTACACCAAATCTTCTTCTTCTCTCAACTCCTCTTGAAGCATAAGGTGTCAACAAATTTCCTTCAACCAAATCTGTCTTGAGCAAGCCCAGAGATTTGGATTCCTTGCGGGTTTGGCTCTGGCTTGTCATACACTGTGTTTCACCCCAATCTTCGACTGCTCTCCCAGTATTTGATTGAAAAAATCTGCTGACATTTCAGTAGCTAGCTTTTTTTTATGGTGGGCAGCCAGCCCTGAGTCTGATCCATATCCTTTCACAAATGCGCAAAAAGACAGAACACACAACACCCAAATGTCTAACCTTGATCATATATGCCCCAACTGTGGTAGGGGATTGTGTTCTAGGATTATACTCTACAGTCAACGCCGCACACACCAGAGTTGCAGCAGCACACACCAGAGTTGCAGCAGCACACACCAGAGTTGCAGCAGCACACATCTGAGGCTGTTGTCATCATCACTTGCAATGGATGTCTATTATTATCCTTTGATCTGTTCTGCATGGTTAAACCTACCAGCAGCAATGCTACTTCCGACATAGCTCTCGGGGTCATTGGAATACTCAAGCCCTTCCAAAAGCTAGTGGTTATAATAGATTTAAGGAGGTGGATGATAAAGTTTAGTAGAACTTCAGGTCTTGCATCTGATAAAATCGGCAATGTAAACAAACATAGTATGTCAACAACAAAACGACAGTGTTATAGCATTACCGATTTGCTATATAAAATACATATACATGAAAAAAGTAGGGAAAGGAAAACTACTTGAACTTAACTCATTCTGATTCTATATGTACCCCACTCTTGTGATGCATTGAGGCAAAACAGTATTGGAGAAAACGAAACAAATTGTTAATTCTGTAAAATCTCGAACAACACAGTGAGAGATAGAACACACCAACAACCCGTATCAATATAAAGAAACGAAGGTGGAAATATTTAGGTCATGTTCTTAGATCAGACGAAAAGAGACTAAATCGACAAGTCCTTATGTTGGAAAAAGAAAACCTGGAAGACCTAAGACCACTCTTCGAAGGACAATCTTACAAGAAAGTAAACTATTGGGATGTAAAACCATACAAGATCTTCAACTGCTAGCAGCGAACCGCATCACATAGAGATCTAAAACCTCTGCTATATGTGCCGCCTTTGGCACGAAAGGAACAAACTAAAAACTAACTAACTATATAAGATACATACCAGAGTGTGGAACTGATTGTAAGATTCAAAACAGTTCGTGTTACAAAAATATTAAGTACCTTTTGAACTATTTGATTACGAACTAATGAATGCAATGAATTGAATGAGTAATCACTTTAATTTCAATCAACTGGCAAACTTGAAAAACTGAGTAACGACTAGCGATTTGTAAATAACAACGGGTTACAACGGCCTGCTAATTTAGTAGTTACATTTTTTGAGTAGAACAGTCGAATTTCACAAGTGGCTGCACTAACTTAACACCTCATGAGCTAAGGTGGCGTATATTAAGACAATTATTATAATATGGAAATAACTAAATATTTGGTGTTAACAGTTAGCAATACATATGATTATACAAAAATGACATAATGATAATCTAGGGCACGTCTCGGAAGTTAGTACTACAACAAATGAAAATCCTGATTGTGTAAACAAAAATAAGCTATCCTAAAATATGTACCAGTGAAATATGGTACTGGTCGCTTTAATGCAGAAAGTATGACAGAGATTATTGAAAACATTTTCTTATGATGCGTATTGTCTAGCTGTATGTGTGATAGTTTCAAACTCCGTTGACTAGCTTCTTGTTATTTTTTCTAAGAACAGTCCACAAGGGAAATAACTCTTAAATGTTTATATACAATTTAGTGTGTTGTCAAAATTGCGCGAGAATGAGAATATGAGCGAAGAACAATTCTTTTTAAATATATATTTGTAAGTCTAAATCTAAAATGAAATTAACGCCTGTTGTAGTGATGGGTAGAGGAGGTACAAACACTGAGACATTGTAGATACACGAAAGTATTAACATTGACACCAACGTTTATATGTATGATTCATTGGTTGATTGATTCATTGGTTGATTGATTGATAGGACCATCATCATTGCAGGATTGCACTTCGGTATGTGCTCCGATCGTTTCTTACACAGGAAGATCTCAGTTGCAGTGCACGAACTCCGTAACACAGGCGAGGGTCCAGATGTAATTTTGAAGATGGTGAAGATATTTTGTAGCATTTTAAGTTTCCTAATGAATTTTGTCTTGGCAGCGGCTTTACAGTCTGCTCTTTGCGATTTTGAACTGTGAGTGGTTCTTTTAAGTACCCAAATTGAACACGGACCTATTTTTATTGTCTGTCTCCGATAGGACTAGAAACTCGATCTCAACTACACTGAGATCAGGGATCTCTGAAAAAATATCCAGAATGTTATCTGAATATTATATGTATGATGAACTATCCAACGAGGGGGCATTATCCATAATCTAGTTATGGGACGACTGAAAAAAATGTAGCTTTATTAACAAGCCAAACGATTTAAAAAAGATAAACTCACCATCTACCTGAAAGCACCCATTTCATACCATAAGGTATAATGGAAAATGCATGAGGAGACAATGGGTAGAGTACTGCATGAAGGAAAACTGACAGAGCCCTTTGAAATAGACAGGTGAGAGAGGGCTGCCTTTTATCGCCGTCCTCTTCCTGCTGGCTATTGACTGGATAATGAGATCAACAACAGCCGGGGGAGAAATGAAATACAGTGGACCATGATGAGTCAATTTGAAGATTTAGATTTTGGAGACGATCTAGCACCCCTCTCCCTCAGCCATCAACAGGTGCAAGAGAAAACAACTAAACTGGAAACATTCTCACAACAACTGGGTCTGACTATTCATCTTCTTCTTCTTTGCGTTCGTTGATTACAACCAATTTTAAACACTCGTTGTGATATGTTTGATCTTTGCCAAGCACGTGTATACGTTGCACATTGGTTTGGGATGCCCCTAAACGCATAGACTTCTACACGTTTAGGACACGTACATCCGATTTCAGCCAAACCTTCGTAGTCGCCTCTTACGACATGCGTGGCAGGTAACAGTGGTTCTATTCTTTACACCCCAAATTTGGACCCCGGTAACCACTCGGGCGTGACTATTCATGCTAAAAAACAAAGATCAGTAGGTTAAATGCCATTCTGAAGAACATATGGAGTTCAAGAATGATCAGGAATAAAACTAAGATAATGATGTTCAACTCAAATGTCAAGGCTGTCCTTCCATATGGAGCGGAGACTTAGAGAACAACTAAGGGGAACATAAAAAAAATTGCAGACATTCATCAATAGATGCCTGCGCAGGATACTTCATCTGCGATGGTATGACAGGACTACAAACAGGGAACTCTGGGATAGAACAGGACAACGACAGGTGAAACAAGAGATAAGGAACAGAAGGTGGCGATGGATAGGACACACACTGATGAAACCCCTAACAGCATCACAAGGCATGCTCTTCGATGGAACCCCCAGGGCAATAGAGGCAGGAGAAGACCCAGGAACACATGGAGACGGGAGTTGGAGACGGAATGCAAGAAAGTGGGAAAAGAGTGGGGCGATCTGGAACGAATGGCCTTGGATAGACGGGCTTGGAAGGCCTTGGTTGCAGACATATGCTTCCCTAGAGAAGAAGGATGAAGAAGAATTTGTCGTTTTATGAATGCTTACACCTTCTGGACACGATCAAACATTGAACAGTAAACTTTGATCTTAACCAATAGACCAAGTTACGACGATATAGAATTATTAAATTTACATCCGATTACTTCCTGATCAGTTCCGATATGTCCTTCAGTAGAATCACCTAGTCTCCAGCGCCATTATGCAATCACAGTGAACAAGTAAAGGAACCGTTTCTCATACCTTCTTCACATTTCAACTCCCAACGGAGCACAGGTCTTCAACAAACTTCTTCCAGCTCTTCCTCTCTCTTGCCATCCTTCCAATTCTTTCCATGTTTTACCTATCCGTTTAATATCAGCCTCCAGCTCTCTTCTCCAGGTCTGTCTAGGCCTTCCCCGTCTCCTCTTTCCCTTCGGGTTCCAAAACAGTTCCTGTCTTCCAATGCATCCGGTCGGTCTTCTCAATGTATGGCCTATCCATCACCAGCGTCTCTTCCGTAGACCTTTCTCCACTGGTATCTGCTTAGTTCTTTCTCTGAGTTCCTTGTTTGTAATTTTATTATACCATATCAGTTCCTCTATTATAAGTAAACATCCATATATTAAGGTCTGCAGTTTTCGTGTGGTTTTTTATGTTGCCTTCCATGTTTCCGAATCATAGAGCAGCACTGACTTCACATTTGATTGAAATATTCTCCGCTCTGTGTTAGTTTTGATATCCTTTGACTTACATTTCTTACTGAAGGCAATCAAGTTTCCCTTTACTTTTTGTATTTTTATCTTGACATAAGAACGATTTTCTGGCCAACACTATGTTACCAGTGTCAAACATGGCCAATAACAGCAGCTAATGAGAGGAAAATCATAACGACAGAGATGAGGTGTCTTAGAAGAGCTGCAGGTGTGACAATAAGAGACACAATTAGAAATGAAGAAATCAGAAGAAGACTGGATGTGAAACCAGTCATGCAATTCATAAAAGAAAAATAGATTAAATGGTTTGGACACCTGACAAGAATGCCCTGGTATCGCCTACCACAGAGAGCCACACAGAAAAAGTATAATGAGTACAAAGCAAGAGAAAGACCACGCAAACGATGGAGCGACGGCATCAAGAACAGCTTTACGGAAATGAATATCAGCTTACAAAGTGCCTTAAAACAAGCACACACAATATCACTACGTCTCTCCCCCAACAATTCTATAAAGAAGTCAATGGTGGAAGAGAAGAAGAAGAAGATCTTGACATCATTGTTTGTTCCTCCTTCTGTGTCTATGTTACTACCAAGGTAGTCTATGTGTATGATTCTACATCTTGTAGAGATGTTTCCTCCAGCATAACCTGGTTTACATTTACTGCATTTATTCTCATGACCTTGGTCTTTTCCCTGTGTATTTTCAAACCCACTTGCTGAGACTTATTATTTAGAATATTCATTTTATTTTTAATCAGCGCGTGATTGTGGGACAGCAATGCCAGATCGTTCTCATACATTTTTCTTCGAACGCTCCATATCGACCACCTGTCAACCACTCTGTCTGATTTGTATGTGATCTGAGCTTAAGAGTGATTGTACCTTGTGCCAGTTATGCGCCTACAAGTAGGCCAACACATTCGAATTCTGCGCTGCTTTTTATTTACTAGGGTAGCATCCCTAGTGCCTACATTAGGCGCCTCTTACGACATGCATTGTAGGTCGCAGTGGTACTAGTCTTTGCTTCCATTGAGGGCCCCTGCCAAAACGGGAGATTTTCTCATACCTTAGGTAGCCTTTATTGAGTAATATGGTGTTAGGCCTATATTTTTCATTGACCGTCGGCACACGATGGGTGATGTGGTCAACATCACGCCGGCTGCCTTTACTTCCCAGTGCTTATCCTGGTACCCAATTGAGGCTGGGTCGATCTGAGATCCGTTGCGGTCGGATAAAAATTCGCCGCCCACTGTGAAATTGAACCCGGACTACTACTACTGTAGCACTCACAATAATAATAGTGTGACGTAGTTTGTCAAAACACGTTGACAGTTCATTATCAAATAGCTTGTCCTGAGCAGAACTTCTTCACCTAAACAGTCTTTCAAAATTTCAATCTCAACTATGTTCCAAAACTCCAAAAAGATCGAATATTATCGAATACTTTCGCTTCGATTTGCTGCAAGTTCGGAGCAAATAGGACAACTTAATAAAGAAGAAGAACCGTTGGCCACAATCGCCATGGTTCCTTGTACGGCCACAGTAGAAACATAGGCGACTACACAAGGTATCCGCACTCGATGTAGAAGACAAAACTCTATCCCAGGCCAACCACATATAGACTCCCAGGACTCCAGCACAGCCACTCTTGTACGGTTTCTTCCGAGATATGTCCGAGGAATTCTGCTCCCCTGCCCCAGATTCGAAGTTCTATCCCACAGCGAATTCAGCTCGTTCGACTTTTCCCTTTCAGCATCATTGTTCAGTTTCGAACTTGGATAAATTCCACAAATCGAGATTTTTGCTCCACTGTCTCCCAATTCTATTCTATGTGCAATCTAGACTCGTGGCTATCACTGACTCATATGGCTCTATTGCAATCCTAGTCTATGTGCATACTGCTCTATGTGGCACTACTGGCTCTATGTGGCACTATGGCTCTATGTGGCACTACTGCTCTATGTGGCACTACTGGCTCTATGTGGCTCTATTGCAATCTAACTCTATGCTCTATGTAGCAATCTCTCATGGCATACTGTCTATGCATGGCTCTAGTCAATACTAACTCTAGTGCTATACTAGCTCTATGTGGCTATCTAGTCTTGTGGCTCATGAGCAATCCTAGCTCTATGTTGCACTACTGGCTCTATGTGGCACTACTGGCTCTATGTGCTCTGGCTCTATGTGCACTACTGGCTCTATGTGCATACTGCTCTAGTGCACTACTGGCTCTATGTTGCACTATGGCTCTATGCCTCTGGCTCTATGCTATGGCTCATCACTAGCTCTAGTGGCACTACTGGCTCTATGTGGCCATTGCAATCCAGCTCATGGCTATGCTCTATGTCTCTATGTAGCAATACTAAGCTCTATGTGGCTTCTAGCTCTGGCTCTATGTAGCAATCCTAGCTCTATGTGGCACTACTGGCTCTATGGTGGCTCTATGTAGCAATCTACTCTATGTGGCATACTAGCTCTATGTGGCTCTATGTAGCTACTCTATGTGGCTCTACTAGCTCTATGTGGCACTACTGGCTCTATGTGGCATCTATGGCTCTATGTGGCTCTATGTAGCAATCCTAGCTCTATGTGGCTCTACTGGCTCTATGTGGCTCTACTGGCTCTATGTGGCACTACTGGCTCTATGTGGCTCTATTAGCAATACTACTCTATGTGGCTCTATGTAGCAATCTAGCTCTATGTGGCTCTAGCTGGCTCTATGTAGCATACTAGCTCTATCTGACCTACTGTTCTATGTGGCTCTATGTAGCAATTAGCTCTATCTGACTCTACTGTCTATGTGGCTCTATACACTGCTCTATTGCTCTACTGTCTATGTGGCTCTATGTCAGATATAGCTCTATGTAGCAATACTACTCTATGTGGCTCATAGCATAGCTCTATGCATGTAGGCTCTATGTAGCAATACTAGCTCTATCTGACTCTACTCGTTCTATGTGGCTCTATGTAGCAATAGTAGCTCTATGTAGCAATACTAGCTCTATGTACCAATACTAGCTCTATGTGACTCTACTCGCTCTATGTGGCTCTACTCGCTCTATGTGGCTCTATGTAGCAATACTAGCTCTATGTGGCTCTACTGGCTCTATGTGGCTCTATGTAGCACTACTCGCTCTATGTTCCTCCCTACCATCTGTTCTTTCCTACCATCTATTCCTCCCGACCTGGGCAATCTAATTACTCGGCGAGATGGCTACCAATCGTTCTAGGTCTTCCTCTGGCTCTGCATTCTGGGTTGCCGGTTATTAAAGGCACAAGATAGTAGTAGATCTTGTTTCATTTTCATTAGGTGATCGAACCATTTTATTTCAGTTTCAGTCTGGAATATTGTCATTGCACTCCGGAACAGTCCATAGGTGATCCGATCTCCTTCGCAATATCTCCAACACAGTGGCGGCTCGTCATTAAGGGCCAGTGAGGACGTGCCCCACCAAAAATAAGGTGTAACGTGAATTTATTATTTTATACATTAAAATATAACCTAACCGAAACCATGTTTTTCCGAAAATTTCTGTTTGGCCCCACCAACAAAAATTATCACGAGCCGACACTGCTCCAACAGCGTCCAGCGGCTGACCGTACCAGTTCGATTTTGATTAATGAGCCTACTCATATACCTGTTGCGCTGTTCTTTTCTTGCTACTCCAATCTTCAAATCCAGCTCCTGCAATCTAGTAGTTGACGTGGATTGGTTTAAGGTGGGAAGCCCACCCAAAACAAGGGTTCTCATTTTTTAAAATTCACAGAAAAAAACCTAACAAACATATTGTCATATAATTTGGCCACCTGTTGCTAAAGGCATCGTTTTCGATGATAAACAACGTTTAGTGTATGCACTGTCATTAGTTATTTTAAAAATAATTAATTTTCTTGAAAATATATTGTAAAGCATCCACCCCCACCCCCTTTCATCGGGCAGTGGATTTCACAAAAATAAGAAGTACAAAGAATGCCAAACTGGCATATGATGTACATATCACCCATAGCTATAGCGTAAACCTCCAAAAATGTCTAATTTAATTGCTTTTATAGATATGGTTTTGCAGTGCATCCCTTCCAAGTAAAAAAAATTCAAATTAGAACAGCAATATCTCTGCTTATATACAGTTTAGACAAAAAGTGGAGGTCCATGCTATACTTATGGGTGGTCTATATAACATAATATGCTAGTTTGGCACTCTTTGCACTTCTTATATTTGTGAAATCCATTGCCCGATGAAAGGGAGGGGAGGGGGAAGGGGGTTACAATATATTTTCAAGAAAATTAATTCACAGAGTGGTTAACAAGTGGACGATATGGAGCGTAACAGAGTGGTTAACAAGTGGACGACATGGAGCGTAACAGAGTGGTTAACAAGTGGACGATATGGAGCGTTCGAAGAAGTAACGATAACAACCAAGTTCATTTCACATGTTGTGATCTTTTTTTCTTGTGGTTTATGTAAGGGACCATCTACGAGATCAGATGTATGAGGCCTAAACGTGCAAAATAGCGCACCTTAACGTATAACCGCGGTAACATACAATACCCCGTACTCTGATTCCAATCAGAAAGAACCGCTTATAGACAGCCAACATGGTCAAACAGAAATATGTCTTGATATATATCCTAAAGACATTGGACTAGATTTAACATTTAATGAATACAATATGAGAATAAACACCGACAAAACCGAAGTAACATTCGCTAGAGAGGAAAACACTATCAATATCTCCATAAAAATCGCATATTAAAACAAGTCAAAGACTTTACATACATAGGGAGCATGTTTTCAGCAAACGGAAGAATAACTAATGAAATCCAACACAGATGCAACAAAGCAAATTAAATGATAGGGCAAATGACGCCAATTGTAAAATGCAAACATGTCACGATAAACACAAAAAGACCAATGTTCAACACAATCTTTCTCCCCACATTATGTTATAGTGCCAAATATGGACGCTGAATGACATTAAATGACAGAATTCTAGAAGAAAACTAGTCACGACAGAGATGAAGTGTCTACGCAGAATGCTGGGTGTAACACGAAGAGACCGGTTGAGAAATGAAGACATCAGGAAAAAGTGGGTACAACATCAGTACTAGACTTCATCAAGAAACAACAAATTAAATGGTTCGGTCACGTAAGCAGATTACCATCAGACAGTGCACCCCAAATAGCAATGCTGCTCGATACAATGGGTACAAAGCAAAGGCCGGCCACGCAAAGATGGACCTCAGAGATAACAGAGGCGACGAAAGAGACTATCTACGAAGCGCATACTAGGGCCCGTTTTAGAAATCTCTTCCTGACCTGACGCTGTGAGGCATACAGGATTCGAGAAAGGAAGAAAGAAAGAAAAAGAAAGAAATAGTTCTTTGTGTCACCTGTCGCAGGTAAATCACATGCATTCAGCCCCGGGCTGTTTATCCGGAAGTAGGAAGCTTGTTATTAAACTTACTACAAATTACTACGCTTTTGCTGCAGACATCAATTTCAGTGTAACTGGAAATACATTTCAATTTTTAAAGTAAGCTTTTCAGTTAAGTTCGGTTTTTGTTGTATCATAGCGTTATTTTTAAGTATCAGGCGAGGAATAATCATGTCATTTAGTACAATGTTTGTAAAGTTTCAAGTGGTGAAACGACGTTGTTGAAGCAGAAGCTTGCCTGGTATTGACCCATAATTGTCATATTCATAATGAATATATATGATAAATCATCATTATTATTGAGACACTACTACAAACTTCGATTTAAAGATTGTTCTTCGGGGAACACTTGGGAAGGTGAAAGAAGAAGAGGAGAACATAGATTATTTTGGTTTCACAGCATTTATAATAGTAAGTTGGTCGGGTCACGACCTTTCAAAACTTGTTTGAAAAAGTTGAAGTCAAAGAACTATCAGCTACTGCTATGTCGAGATTGTTATGCTGCTGATGTCTCCACCATGACACCCTCACCGTTGGCGTTTCATGGATATTATTAATATGAACTAAAGCTTCATGTCAATTAGAGTATATGTTTTGACAACAAGTGTTCAGTTTCAGTTTGAAATATCTTCATTGCGCTGTCCATAGGTGCTCCGATCTCCTTCGCATTATCTCCGCAAGGGTCCAGCGACTAACCATACCAGTGCGATTTTGATTGATGAGCCTACTCATATACCTGTTATGATGTTCTTTTCTTGCTACTCCAATCTTCAAACCCAGCTCCTGCAATCTAGTAGTTGACGTGGATTGGTTTAAATGAAAATCTTCTTTGCGGCCATACTCGATGAGGACATTCAAAATATCAGCTCTATTCATTGGCTGGCCCTCTGATATGGTGGCAGGGCCAGCCGATATGGTGGCAGAGCCAGCCTGTCTGCTGCTCTCTCATTGCCAACAACACCCATGTACCCCGGAACGAAGTTAGGGGGTAATTCTGTAAATTGTTGACGCTTATAGCGATTCAGTCCATTGCCTGCGCACGGAACCAGCCTCCACCTTTCGGATCATACTCACTGAAAGTTGAAAGTATGTATATGTCTTAGCAACAGTGCAAAGATTTGAATATTCTAGATTAAAATTAACACTAACAGCAGTTAAAATAAAACAGTCCTCTGTTCTCCTTTGTTGGCTTCTGTCATGACTATGCTTGGTTGCATAATAATGATTCCTCTCATACCGCTATCCTTCACATAGGGCCTGCAAGCAATTTCTCGATACCTCTCTATCCTGGGCAACTCACTCAATCTTCTCCATTGAACTGAGACCTATATTTCTTGCTTCTCTCAGCAAAGTTAGTTTCAAGGTCTCCTTAGGTCGTCCTCTCTTTCCTCCGCATCCCACTTCAATGCCTGCTTTGATATTCCTTGATCATGAGATCGAGTTCCTAGTCCTATTATATGACGTCTTTGAAGGTTTCCAGGCTGGTTTGGAGACATGTGCTGTTGTACTAGATCTCGAGGATGCCTACAAGAAAGTTCCAATCACATACCTTATACAAATGCTCACGCTACTCAATATCGATACACTGCTCATAAGATGGATTGCAAGGGCCCTGTTCGAGAGAAAAGTGACACTCAGGTGTGGTAATTAGTACTCTGTGCCGACAAAAATTTCACCGGGCCTACCACAGGGGTCCCCACTATCTCCTATACTATTCAATGTATTCACCATAATGATTACAAAGCAACAACTATCTGGCAGCGGACGAACACTGTCATTTGCAGATGACAGCATGGTGCACAGACAGGGAGAAACAGGGATGAAATTGCTAATAAACTACAGGAAGAACTGAACCGCATCATGGCCTGGTGCGATGTTTCTGGTGCAACGATAAACCATACCAAAGCTGTGCTATCATGGTTCTCCTAAATAATCACATTGTGAAGTCTGACACACCACATGTCACTTTAGATGGACATACACTCACTCGAACAGCATCTATGAGTTATTTGGGTGTAAAATTTGATCGCAGTCTATGCTTTAGGGACCATATCGACCAAGTCATTGCCAAGGCTGCAAGCACTATCCGCACTGAGAATCATGGCGGCTGCTAACATTGAGCAACGCCTTCTTGTGCTCCTGTACCAAGGTATTGTTCTGTCATGTATAGAATATGCATGCGCTCTCCTAACAATTAGTCCTACGCAAACAGTGAGACTGGAAATAATTCAGAATGAGGCTATGCGCATCATTCTGGGATGCATCAAAGATACACCAGGAGTGTCAATGAGATTCCTTCTTGACCTCCCACTATTGCTAACAGAATTGAAAACTTTGAGGGTTCGATCATATCTCTCTCGCGATCGTTCTTAAGCCGTTTTTATCATTCTATTGTGATATATAAACAGCCAAACATCAAGAACAGAATGTACGTGCACAGTCTTCAGTACCAATTGGAGCTCAAGTGCTTATCCTTTGATGGTGTGTTTGGTTTCAACCAGCATCTACTGGGTCGCTCTCCATTAGCCTTTTGCTGTCCCAAGCCAAAATCCACAAGGCAGCAGGCTGTTATTTTGTTTCAGGGCAGCGACCCGTAGACGACCTGCCTTCCCGGGCTGATGAGCGTCATCTGCCCAGCTACACCCGTCTTGTTAATGGACTGCTTGGTTTGCCTACCGTCCAGTTTTGTGTACCATTTGCTCCGCTAGCCTTTGATTGTCCCCAATCAAACCACAAGGCAGTAGTAGTTCCCTGTGAGCGGAAACAAGCACTGGCTTTACCTCTGCTGGGCTTTCCAGTTGTTCTGCACACTCGGGTGGTCCGCACACCCTCTTGCCTGCTGCGCTGCCATGCTTGCTGCTGCCATGCCTGGCTTTTCTGGCCACCTGTGCATCGCTCGCATGCGTGCATGCTCTGCCCCGGTGCCTACCTCACCATTTCCGTCAATTCTCACAGTGCTCACATTTGCCTGGGCTGTCCCCACCTGTGACTCAACCCGGATTCACACATTCTTCTCGCATTGAGAGAGTCTTTCCGAACAGAGGAGTTTCAGGGCTGTGAATCCACTCGCTGACCAGATTGAGAGAGATGGGTGTCAATATTGGTGCAGCCGAAAAGAACGACATACTAAATATGCAAAGAGATTGATTAATCAATATCGAACTGGTGTGTTGGGCAGCTGTACGCTGCTGGATTTGCGGAGATCGGAGCACCTATGGACGTGTCTGGAGTGCTATGATGATGGTTCTCATATAACTGATTGGAGACGGATGATAAAGCGTAGGTCCCGGGTTCAGTTTGAGCAAGTAAAGAACCCATGTCAGTTTAAAATCGAGAAGAGCAGGCTGGAAAGCCGCTGCCCGGGCAAAATTTCTTAGAAAAGTTTTAAAAATAAAAGTTCCTACAAAAATATCTTCACCATCTTCAAAATTACATCAGGGACACTCGCCGGTGCTACGGGTTCATGCACTGCAACTGAGATCTTTCTGTGTAAGAAAGAGATTGGAGCAGACGTGGTTACTCTTCGACGTGCAATGATGATGGTCCAATCAATCAATCTTTGATTATTTCTTATCAAGGTTTGTCCAACATATCTCCATCTTCTCCTTCTTATAACAGTTGCTACTTGTGATTAGCTGCTTGCATTTCTTATTTACCTTAGTGAGACTTATACACTGTTGTCTATCTATTACAACTCTTACTCCCTTCTCTCTAGCCTGTGATGACACTTAGGGCAGCAACAAATTCACACCATTTTCTTCTATTCTTGGCTGACAACTGTATTATTTTTCAGCTGTGATTCATTTCTTTCAGTTCCTGTTCTACTGTTCTCCTCCAGGTGGTTTTGGGACTTCCATGTTCTCAACGTCTCTCTCTCTGACGTCTATCTATAATGATCCAACCTGTGTGAACTTGCAAGATAAAATTTGTCAAGTGAACTGTGATGTTTGTTTTCTTTCTCTGCATTATTTCTTGTCAACCAAGTTAACCATTCTTTGTGATCTGTGTAGTTTGCACTCATGCCAGATGAGCTGTGATGAGAGTGATCTTCTGCAAAGAACATGATGATGCTTCATAATTTTTTTTTTTTGTCTTTTGTTATCACATTGCTACATGATTGGTAGCCCAGTTTTATGTATTTGTCTTGTTCTTCTGCCTTTTGTAATGGACTTCATTCATAATTATTAGTTTAGCTTAGTCGTTGGATCATCATCACTGCACATCAAATTGATTAGTCTATAAGTGCTGCGATCTCCTCAGTATGTCTCTCAGCATGTGGCAACTAATAACACCGGTTCTTTGTTGGTTTACTATTCCTTTTGGCTACCTAAGTGCTCTTGTCTAACTAAGCCACATTTGACTTGGTATTAGTGTTGTAGACTCACCTTCCTCTCCCCCAATTACTTGAATTATTTACATGTTCTTTCTCCTTAGGAATTCAGAATATCAGCATGGTGCAATTGTTTGCCCGTTTTTACAGCAGCTATACCTACAAGCCTGTTAGCTCGTTCATTTTCCCTTAGACTCGCATGCTGTGGCACCAAAAATAAAACTGATTTCATAATTTGAATTTAAAATCCATAATTATAATAGTTTCATAATTCTGTTTATTTTCAGAATGAAATACACAAAGCTGACTCCTGATAAAAAAGCATCAAACTCGATGACTGTCATTGAACGTAAACTCCGAAGCAGTCCTGTATTTATTAGTCTTATTATTATCACATTCATCCTCTATTCTGCAGTCTTGGTCTTCAACTTCCTGGCCGTTGATCCATCCTTCAGTGGAGGTAACTTCTTCAACTTTTTACTGATATTGTTTTCTGTTAACATTATTAGTGACTAATTGATTGATCATTGCACTTCGGTGAGTAACCATGTGTGTTTCAATCTCTATCTTACACAGGAAAATCGCAGTGGCAGTGCACAGACTCCGTAGCACCAGCGAGGGTCTCCTATGTAATTTAGATGTGAAAATATTTTGTATGAATTTAATTTTGAAAAAATTTCTTATGAATTTTGCCAGCTCAGTGAATTTCTAGCCTGCTCTTCTTGATTTTGAACTGCCAAGGGTTCTGTTACGTGCTCAGCTTGAGACCTATATTTTATCGTCCATCTCTGATAGGACTAGGAACTCGATCTCACCTACACTGAGATCAGGGATCTCTGGAACAATATCCCAATTTCAGATGAAAATCATGATGATACATTATTTATCTATGTCTGTGTAGATCACATATTTATGTATGTCTGTGTAGATCACTTATTTATGTATGTCTGTGTAGATCACATGTATGTATGTCTGTGTAGATCACTTATTTATGTATGTCTGTGTAGATCACATTTATGTATGTCTGTGTAGATCACTTATTTATGTATGTCTGTGTAGATCACATACTCATGTATGTCTGTGTAGATCACATTTATGTATGTCTGTGTAGATCACTTATTTATGTATGTCTGTGTAGATCACATTTATGTATGTCTGTGTAGATCACTTATTTATGTATGTCTGTGTAGATCACTTATTTATGTATGTCTGTGTAGATCACATATTTAAGTATGTCTGTGTAGATCACTTATTCATGTATGTCTGTGTAGATCACTTATTTATGTATGGCTGTGTAGATCACTTATTCATGTATGTCTGTGTAGATCACTTATTCATGTATGCCTTGTAAACAATATTAATTTTTATTGAGCAGTAGTTCTTTATCTTTTTTATTTGTTTTATAAGCCACAAATAATAAATTATTCTTGTTTAACCTGTAGTTTGATTGTTTGGTCGAGAACGGTCAGTTCTTCTTTGCCATTTTGATCAATCTTATTGTGATATATAAACAGTCTTTGACAAGAAGGGTTAGAACGTTGCACCCCCGTTAGGCCCCTACTAATGTTGAACGAGCGCATCCGAAACAGAAGTTTTTGGCCTTAACCTGTAATTCGATGTATTCTGTGTATATCGATAGTCATCACTTATATGTTGAATAGTTTGCCATTGCTTTCAGAACAAAATTCTCACATATTGCAATAAAAGTTTTTATTTAAGTAATTATAATTGCATCAATTTATCATTTTCAATATTTTCTTGCCAGGCCTTTTTACGCATGGAGTGGCAAACATACCATTAGAGTTTCACTTCAACTTCACACCAGCAGGATGGGCATACTACATCTGGGATGTGATTTACTTCCTGCAACTGATATGGGTCATCTACAGTCTAGGACTAACATGCCGCAGCACAGATAATGATGATCCTGCATATCTGAATCCAGTCATCATGTCTCCTGCCTTCTTCATCTTCTTTAACTTAAGCTCTGCTTTTAATATTGGTTTAGTGTTTTTGTGGGATGAACTTTTATTTTTGGCTTCTTTTGTCTTTCTGGCATGTATTGCTCTATCTTTGCTGTTGACAACAGCCATTGTATCTTCCAGGCTGGTAGCGTTCCGGGGCACATTGATAGATCAAGGCAGAAATAAAGAATTGAAGTTCCTTGAGATAGTTGTCATCAACGGTCTGACAATGTACATCACATGGACCATTATTACGACTCTGATCAATCTCGGGATCATTTTAGTTTACAAGTGGCACCAACCAATCTCAAATGAGGGCACCTCCATCTTGTGTCTTAGTATTCTGACATTTTTGTCGGTTGTTTACATCGGTTTAGATTCAACATTACTTGAGCGGTTTACCCGGTTCTGTCTTGCCCCTTATGCTGTTCTCATTTGGACATTGATCGCATCGGTTTCACAGAATTACAACCCGGGGAATTTGTCATCCATTATGTCACTATTTCTGATTGGTTCAGTGTCTCTTGCGTTTCTGTTCAAACTGGGACTCAGCTTCTATCGCTCTAGTGGTGTCAGGGGCCAGTACCGATTACTAAAATTGGATCAGCCGGACAACAGTCTTCAGTAAACATGCTTTAGCAAAGTATCTGTTAACTCTTAGTGGACCAGGGCAAAAGCCATGTTTCTACAAGCCATTTGTTTTTATAATAACAACAGAACCCTTTAGTGTGGCTCCTGGTAAAAATGTGTCCAACCCAAAGCCATGTAGTGTGACGCTTGATCCACAAGGAGTTAATTCTATCTATATTCTCTTCATATCCTGTTTCACACATAAGACTTTCGCAAGAGATTTCCATTGTTGTCGTTCTACTTACTGTTTCCCATGTCAGGCTACATTATTTCTTCTTCAAATGTTTCATATCGACCACTTGTTAACCACTCTTTGTGATTTGTATGTTATCTGAGCCTAAGAGCGATTGCATCTTGTGCCAGTTATGCACCTATAAGTAGGCCAGCACATCCTATTTCTGTGATGCTTTTTATTTACTAGGGTAGCTTCCCTAGGCTACTACCTCAGTCGCCTTTTACAACATGTCTTGTAGGTCACAGTGTTACTATTCTTTCCTCCCCTTGCGAGCCCCGGCAAAACACAGGCGTACAATCTTTCAACTCTCTTACCACAGTTCTTATCTATGTTTTCTTTGGACGCCCAGACCTTCATTTCCTATCCACTATCCATCGTAGAGCTGCCCTGGCCAGTTTCCATGTATGCATCTTAGATACTTGCTCAATTCATCGTTTTTTAATGATGGTCTCCAACGATGCACAATTTGTTTGTTTCAAAAGCTCTTCATTTGCTATCGTATTTGGCTAGACAATACGTGGGAATTACTGCAAGACAGATAACAACCTCAATAACAACTACAATTTAATCAACGAACTACTCTTTGCAGATGATCAGAGTATAATTTACAACAACGAACACAAACTTCAACAACACATAAATGCACTACAAGCGGCATGTGAAAAATATGACATGAAAATTAACACCTCCAAAACAGAAGTCATGACAATAAGTAGGTCAACAGGTCAACTAAATATACACGTGAATAATGTCAAAATACAACAGACTCCAGAATTCAAATATCTCGGGAGTATATTCACAGCAGATGGAAAGACGGACAGAGAAATCGAGACTAGATGCCAGAAGGCAAATGCAGTGACATACCGTCACCACTATTAAAACATCCAAGCATTAACATGGCAGTCAAACGACAACTGATAAACTGCATATTTATTCCAACTCTCTGCTATCAGTGCCAAACATGGCCCCTGACTAAGACACAAGAAAGAAAGATTACAACATGTGAAATGAGATGTCTACGAAAAGCTGTCAACGTTACAAGGAGAGTGAGAAACGAGAATATCAGAAGCATCGTTGGTACTATACCATACATACAGTACATCGAGAAGCAAAGAATCAAGTAGTTCGGCCATCTAATGAGAATGGAACCACATTTACTACCATCACGTGACTATTATAATAGACACTCAGAGCGCAAAGCACGAGGTAGGCCAAGAACACGATGGATAGATAACATCTCAAGAGTCCCTGCGAAAGCACGAACTGACAACGTCAAACGCAACACACCAGGCACAAGATAGAAAACTAACTCTTCCCACGACGCTTCACTGTAAATGTGGTTAAGATAAGACTGCTGACGTAAAATAATTTTTTGATAAATAAATGACAAATTTGTATTAATTTCCGATCGTCCTCCACCAGGAGCAGGGGAACCAACACTGTAAATTGCATTCTTTCAGGATGACTGAACTCAAGACTGTACAGTGATATTTTCTGTAAATATTTATTTTACATATTAATATTACTAACACAAGACACAACCTTCCTAAATACACTTATTATTTTCTTCAATGTGTCAACATGCACTGGGAAGTAGTAGCTGCCAGTATTATGTTGATCACATCAATCATTATGTGCCGTTAGTAAATTAAAATAGTAAAGAACCCACTTTCATGCCTTGGGGTATAGATAGTGTTAAACCTGTTTTTTTTTTATATCAAAGACTCATATTTGGGAAAATTATTTTTATTTTTCTAAAGTTTAACTTTTAGTAGACCAGGGCAAAAGCCATGTTTTTAGAATAAAAAACGCACTTTAGTGTGGCTCCTGGTAAAAAGACTTCCTCCAACCCAAAGCCCCGTAGTGTGACATTGGTCCGCAAGTAGTTAGTGTATCAACATGCACTAGGAAGTAATAGGCGGTATGATGTTGATCACATCACTCATTATGTGCGGTTAGTAAATTAAAATAGTGAAGACCCCACTACGTTTACACCACAGTGTATATTGGCAATACAGTGTTAAACCTGTATTTTACTTTTTTTTAACCAAAGTCACATTTGGGAAAATTATTTTTATTTTATTTTCTAAACCTTAATGCAAAAATGTGGATGTTTATGTAGAATAAAGAAACTGAGATGGTATGATAAGATTATGAACAATGAACTCAGCAAGAGCTAAGCAGATCATCATCATCAAGTAGCTTGTCCCTTCCGGAACTTTGCTCCCATGATAGCAGTCCTGAAAAACTGTATGTTCTGTGCAAGTTGGCCGGCATCAGCAGTAGTCATTCTCAGATCGTCTTCTAGGTCTTCCTCTCATTCTTATTCCAGAAACCATTTTCTCCAGGCACTCATGTTGTTTGATGTGTCCGAAATATTTAATTTTCCTTGATTTTATGCTCTAGCCAACTCACTTGATAGCTGTTGCAGAACAAAAATGTTTGTTCATTTCTCTGTCCATGATATTCTAAGTACTGATCTGTAGCATTTGCATTCAAAGGCATTTATTATCTTCTCTGCCGCTTTGTCACTAAGCAGATCCCAGTGGAAAAAGAGCTAAGGAAGAGACGCTGATGAAAGATAAAACAAACATTGAGAAGACCGATCGGAAGCATTGCAAGATATGCATTATTTTAGAACACACAGGGAAAGTCCTAGAAATACCTGGAGAAGAGCGCTGAAGACTGATATTAAAAGTATAAGCAAGACGTGGAAAGAATTTGAAGAAATGGCAAGAGAGAGAGGAAGGACTGGAAGAAGTTTGTTCCATTTGGAGTTGAAAAGTGAAGAAGAATGCATAAATGAAGTGCAGACCAAACTCACTTGGTTTAATTTAATGGGTTTTTCTTTTCTTGTTTTCAAATCTTGATATTGCTTTGGTAAATTGCAATGTTTGACATCTCATGAGATGATTTTCTATTGATTGTGAAAATATGAATATTATGACATTCCATTTTTGTGTAAATAGCAATAAATATATGACATTCCATTTTTGTGTAAATAGCAATAAATATATGATCTGACTTTTCTTATTAGTAGTGTGAATAGCAAGAAATATATGACTTTTCTCTTTAGTTGTGTAAATAGCAATATATGTAGAAAGGTTATTATTTTTAGAATATGGTCTGGAGATTGCTGTGCTTGTATAGTGTCGGTTATCCCCCAATACTGCTACAGAAGTCGTGAGTTTAGTTAGTTCTCCGATTCAGCAGTTATCTGAGTGTTTTCCCTTTGACTTGAAACCATGGCAGCAAATTTACAGGTCTAAGTTTTGTTGTGTTTGTATAAAAGGTGTTCTAAACTTCTGAGAAGGGGGGTAGGGACGTGCAAGTCACTGGAAGAGATGGTGTGTGAGTTTCTTACAGCAGTCATGAAGACTGATTCACCCTTAGTTGTCTAACAGGGTTCTGGTCTAGCCAGCAGACACCATATAAACTATTTTGCTAATACAAATTAAGATAAGCATAAACTGGAGACATATCCCTCGCATGAAGCGTCTGGCCGAATGGATATCCTGAATCCATCTTCTCCGTGGTCTTCCTCTTCACCGGTATGCCTCCTTCCATGATGGTCTTCTCCAGCCCTCCATATCTTTTTATATGTCCAAAATATCTCAATTTTCCTATTTGTAGCAGCAGCCAGTTTTTAACACTTTCAGTGCCACACCTTTTCAACCAAGTCAGGCCCAGTGCCACACTATTTTTGGATATCATCAGTTTTCAGGGTGATAATTTCAAAAAAAAACATATAAAATAAACTAATAAACATAGGACTTTGAGACTCTGGTATAATGTTCATATATGAATTGGCTTTATGATTTGGACATTATCGTGTGACCTTGGAATACGTGACCTTGGCGGCCATCTTGGATTTAACCTATTTTTGCCAAAAACAAGGGTACAATCAAAAATAATTCTTAAGAAATAGATAATTGATCTCAAAACTAGAGAAAGTTATCAAATATGTTAGATGACATGATATGAAACATTATTTTATGCTTATCTGGTATATAGCATGTATTTTTAGTGTCATTTGTGTACCTACAAGTTGTCTGATTTTTTGCACAAAATAAAAATTGTGAAAAAATATAGTTTTGGTTATTGTTGTTATTTATAAGCATAATACATGTAGTTATGTCTTGACATGTACAGTACTACTGACCTGTATATATGTACATTATATTTACAATATAATCCAAGAATTATTGCTGCAACTGCTGTTGGCCGCTCCAAACGGCACAGAATTTTGTATCGGTTTCTGCTCATGACTTTCGTGAATGGCGTCTGGGTAAGCCAATGAGTAGTTTCCCAATAATCATATAATGCAGGTTTTTTACACAATCCCATTGCAATTTGAAGACCAATAAAAGCTTCAACTTCCTCAAATGATGTAGACTTCACTTACCACGGAATCTATCAGAATAGCTGTTGCTGTTAGCATGTTGTTCTGCACAACGATTCGTTTCTTGAACAATTAGGCTGATTACATCATCGGTAAAGTACAGTCTGAAATAATATCTCACTGAAAAATTTGTGGTGTTTACTTGACTGCCCTGTTCAAGACCATATTGTGGAACCCACTTCTGTTCAAAAACATCATGTTCACTCTCAAAAATGATCCAATTCCATTTGTTTTCTGCTTGATTTGGTCTAGCAGTGACAGTGCCACGCCCGTTTCGAGATGAGGATCCATCACCTACGCCTGCACCACTGGGAATATCCGCGATCGATCTATAAATATCATCACGTGAATCAAAGTCCAAATCTGTATCACATTCAGATCCCGATTGGTCACTATCACTGGCTAAAATGTCCGAATCGGAGTCATTTTGGACATTACTAACATCAGCTACATCGCTCATTTTGAAGATCGTTGTTTACTTATGAAAGATCGCGAAAAATTCAATAAAAATCGGACTTACTGTATTTTTAACATGCGCTCGCTAGATCCGCCATTTTGGAAAGCTACTCTGAACAATACGGAACTAGTTCGTGATGTAATAACGGTGTACGGTAAGCAAAACTACCCGTTTTAAAAAGTCGTATCTCCCCGAGGACAAAAGTCGACAAAAGTCGTCCGTGGCACTGAAAGGGAGTTCAACCTTCGCCGACTTTTGGCGTCGGTGTAAAAAAAAAATTTGAGTTCTTTCTGAATAGATCTATTTGTTCTCTTCTCTGTCCATGATATACGCAGGACTCTTCTGTAACACTTATACAGGGTGTTCAAGATAAAAGTAGCCCCATTGACAAATCAAAAGTAGGTAGTTACCTATTGCGTTGTGTCTATTTACTATTTAAACCGGTTCTGACTAGCCCATCCTATCGTTACATTTGTTCAACGCCTCTTTCGGCACTACAATTACACACCATTACACAACCTTGACCTATACTACGCCATAACTGAACCTTCTCATTTTCATAAATATATGCCAGATTATCTTCATTGATAGGCTACTTTTATCTTGAACACCCTGTATTATAACCCTTTCATACCTTGAGGTATATTGAATAATATAGTGTTAGGCCTGTATCTCCATTGACTGCTGGCACAAGCGGGATGATGTGGTCAACATCACGTCAGCCGCCTTTACTTCTCAGTGCTTTTTCCTGGTACCAAAGGAGGTTGTTTTAACCTGAGAGCCATTACAGTCTGAAAAATATTCCACACCCACATGTGAAATTGAACCCGGACCTTGAGCGTAAGAAGTAAGTTCACTAACAACTACGCTACTTTGGCTCTCCTTATATTGGAGGATGCGGAAATTGATGAAGCATCTATACTGTCTTTGAGAGAATTTGCAATTAAATATTGCTTCAATAAAACTAGGAACCTGAGAGAAAAGAGCCAGTGGATCACAGGAACCATCAGCATACATAGTTTTGCATCTACAGGAGAAAACTCAGCAACATAGGTCTACCCGGAGAGCTATGAGGTTTTCAGTAACCAATTCTTGGAGCTCCATAATCTACCACTTTGAGAACCCATATAAGTAATGAAAATCGTGGCATATCCTTTACAGGACTAAGCCATCAACCACAGTAAACGAGTTGTCAATTGTCTAGGCACCACTTATACATTCAGTAGTTTGCTATTGCTTTCTGAACGGTGAGGCCTATTTTACTGTTCTTTTCCACAGGAACAAATTTGCTTCCAAACTGCCCGCCACAGAGTTTGAACTGGGTATGCTTGGGTTGTCATCGAGCTCACTACCACTTAAGCTACAGACGCCCACTATATCAGCAATATCTTATATATAGACAGTTTTCGAACTTGAAAGCAAATTTACATTTTTTCTCTCAAAATAAATTGTTATTACTATGATGTCTTGTTAATGTTTTTTATTCATAATGTTTGATGGTCTGATTCATTATTGGTATATATTATCGTCTTTGTATGCTGGTGGACATCATGTACCAACTTTATGCATACTCTTTAATATCTGTTGTGGGAGACTGAGCACCTATGTGTCTACCTGCAGTACTACAACATCAGTTCAACAAGGATTACAATTAGCAACATTGTTTCAAGGCGACTACTATAATATGAGCAGATTAGAACAAGTTGTCATTCTGCGCCTTAGAACAGGACACAATCAACTCTGCAGCCACATGTATACAAAATTCAAGATTGGCAATTCAGCCATGTGTACAGGCACATCAGACTGCAGAGCACATACTTCAAGATTGCCCTGAATATGATATACTGAGGCAAACTCACTGGCCTAACGAAACAACACTGACAGAAAACTACACAGACCTCTGTGTGAGCTACAAAAGACAGTGAAGTTTATACAAGAGACAAAATTGAATATATAGACAATATTTCAAGCGGAAGGAAGGAAGGAGCAACACTGTTTGTTTTTAAAATATATTGATATCATCAGTAACAATCCCAAACATAAACCAATAAGTCAGGACAAAATAAGAGCAAAGTATTCATAAACACAACAGTAACAATTATTTTCAACTAGAACAAACAACAATATTAAAATAAAACTATAATATTATGGAATGGCAATTAATAATGAAGTGAATACTGCTAAACTTTCTTGTTCCCAGTGAAATATGGGGTTATTTGTTACTGAACTGATGTCACAGCACCCTGGGCAGACCCATAGGTGCTCAGTCCTCCCCAACAGATATCGAAGGGTATGCATACTGATGGTTCCTGTGGCTTGCTGGTTAAAATATGGAGTTACAACTGTCACTCTCTATTTTGAGTAGTACTTTCCTTGTTAGCTCTTCCTGCGAGGCTCTTTGCCCGGTATTTATTAAGTCTCCTCACTTGTCTTTTCCGCAGTGGGTACCAGTTGAGTGCATCTCTAATTATGTTGTTTCCTGAGGGAGTGTCCAACCCATAACCACTTTCTTTCTTCCAGTTGTATTTATTTTCATCTTGTTCTCCACATTATTTTTTGGTTATCACTACCGACCATCAACAAATCCAGCAGCTTCCTGCGGCCCAACATGCCAGTGCTATGTTGACTTCTGCTTCGAACGCTCCATATTGACCACTTGTCAACCACTCTGTGTGATATTTATGATCTGAGCCTAAGAGTGATTGTATGTTGTGCCAGTTATGCGCCTACAAGTAGGCCAGCACATTCGATTTCTGTGACACTTTTTATTTACTAGGGTAGCATCCCTAGACGCCTACCTGTCACCTCTTACAACATGCCTTGTAGGCCGCAATGTTATTAATCTTTGCTCCCCTTGAGAGCGCCAGCAACAAAGGCAGTAAAGACAATGAAACTCATGGTTATGTCATGGTACATGGTCAAATGGCACAAACAGTTGCAAGAGCATCACTTAGAAATTAAGTGGTTAACAGTTAAAGTCTGAAACTCTTGTATGAAACACCTTTGTATGATATAACAACCCCTATCTTTTCAAGATGTTAAAACCCTCAAACGGAGAAAATCTGCAGTAAACTGGAAGACAAACGCTGGATATGATTATGGAAAAGACTCAAAGACTTAAGAAGAACAGACTAGGTCATTATATTTCACCTATGTACCGGACACTGTAGACTCAACAGACGCTTACATAGACTAGGAATAAGTCAAACATATCTCTGCCAGTGTCAACAGGTGGAACAGACACTAGAGCATGTCCTGCAAGACTGTCCTATCCTGTGTGAGCAGAAAAGCAACATGTGGTCACACAAAGTCGACCTAAACACCAAGCTTTGGGGAAACCTGACAGACCTGAAGCTGATTGCCCAGTTTGTGGGTCACAGTAAACTAAGCACATGATCAGATATCGCTGAAGAAGAAGAATGCCATAAAAATGTCAACTTCTAATATTGCTACGGGGCATAGTTCATGGAGGTTGTCATTTTGGAAGAAAATATGTCACAGGATAAATGTATTTAGTAATCTTATAGCTGGTGCTTGTGGCTCAGAGGATAGTTACTCTGTCCATTAACCCCGACGCTCTGAGTTGAATCAGCCAGACAGTTTGGTGCAATGTTTGCTGGATTTTTACAAAAGAACAATATCACCACCTGTTCAGTAAGCAATGGCAAACTAAAAAAAAGTTAATTGCATATCCTTTATTTTCTGAACGGGTGGTGCCATCGTCCCTTTGTAAAAATCCACGCGAAACAATTTGCAACCAAACTGTCCACAGCGTGATTCGACCAGAACGTCGGGTTAATAGACTGAGTCTCTATCCCCTAGACCACAGACGCCATCAATGGCAAACTACTGAATGTAATAATGCCTAGAAAAATCACAAACACCGTTAAAAGCTGGGGTTGATTCGCAAAGTCCTGTAAAGGATATGCAATAAACTTTAACTTTCAATCTTGTCGCTGCTAGTCGAATCCTTAGTAGCATGATAGCAACAGGATCTTCTTTCTTTAATCCAATCCTTCGCCTTCTTATGGTAATGCTGTAAGACAAAACTTGGTTATTGAACCAACATCATAGCAATCCGGGTAGACCCATAGGTGCACAGTCTCCCCCAACAGATGTCGAGGGGTAAGCAGACTGATGGTTCCGGTGGCTCACTAGTAAACACATTCCTCTCTATCTAGATTTAGTTGTACAACATGTAATTGCAAATTTGTTGAATCGCTTGATAGATTCAGCATCAAATTTAGTGTCCTCATCCAACAAGAGCTGAAGAACATCTCCCTTATCCACCCTTAACTTTCTGACAATCAATGCTGTTGATGCAAGCCTGTCTGCTCTCTGAGTGCCGCGAACACAAGCATGCCCAGCGCAGTAGATCAATATAAGCCACTGGAGGTTGGAAACCTCTATAGATGATATCCACTCATACCACAACCTGCAATTCTGACCTTCTGAAGCATCGACCGAGTCTGATACAACAACGCACCATATTGCGCGGGTGTCGGGTCAGCCAATGGATAGAGCTCTCTCTGAAAGCCCTCATAGAGTGTGGCAGAAATATAAATTTCATCCAAATCCACGTCAACAGCTAGATTGCAGGAATGAAGGGCCAGAAAAGAGCAGCCCGACAGATGTATGAGTAGGATCATCAATCAACATCGAACTAGTAAGGCTGTATGCTGTTAGTGATATTGCAAAGGAGATTGGAGCACTTATAGACATGTCCGGAGTTTAAAATTGTGGCATATCCTTTACAGGATGTAGCTATCAACCACAGTAAACGAGTCGTAGATTTCCTAGGCACCAATTATACGTTCAGTAGGTTGCCATTGCTTTCTGAACGGTAAGGTCTATTTTTATCTTTTGTAAATATCCTACGGAAATGAATTTGCTTCCAAACTTGCCCACCGTGGGATTTGAACCAGATACGCTTGGATTTGTGATCGAGCTCACTACCGCATGGGCTACAGAGTGTAAACAAGATAATCCAAACTGAAACGATCCCAGAGAGCCACTAGAGAGAATCTTGCGAGACACAAAACAGGATTAACGGAAGAAGATCTTGACATCATGCTACTAAGGATTCGGCTAG
Source organism: Arion vulgaris (assembly GCA_020796225.1). Classification (NCBI taxonomy): domain Eukaryota; kingdom Metazoa; phylum Mollusca; class Gastropoda; order Stylommatophora; family Arionidae; genus Arion; species Arion vulgaris. The sequence goes on from CM036776.1 coordinate 18,784,376, forward strand.
CATCTACTTCATCATCATCATCAAGGTGCATGTCCTTTATAGGATGTTGCCTCTTTGCAGCGCATCTGAAATTCACTCTGTCTCTAGTCAGTTCACACACTTCGCAGATGGTCATATTCATAGTTTCTTTAATATCTTGTAGCCATCGTCTTCTTGGTCTGCCTCTGTATCCTGGGACCCTGCCTTCTAATATTGTTTTCTCCAGGCCATATTGACTCTTGATGTGGCCAAAGTATTTAATTTTTCTGTATAGTATATTGTTTATCAGCCAATTGACTTTAACATTCAGTTCTTTCAGGACATCAGTGTTCTTCCTTACTATAGTCAGAAAAATATTCACTTTCTTGTTTATATTCTAATTTAGTTTATTTGTCGGATCATCATCACTGCATGTCGAACCAATGAGCCCATACATGTTCCGATCTCATTCTAAGTATGTCTCTCAGCGTGTGGCGACTATTCTAATATAATCACATCTTAATGTCTCTTCTTCTTTGGTTTAACAATTTCAGTATTTGAGTCTTCCAGTTTTGTACTCATCCGTACAGACAACTGATAAAATTCCACAAAGCTGTACATCAGCCCAAGTGAACAATACAGAGAAGTAAGCATCAACGGCAGGAAAGGTAACCTTGCATTCAGACTAAATAACCAGAAGCCTAAACTGTTGAACAAGCCAAGTGGAACAAAGCCTAGGATGTACAAGCTTTCAGGTATGTTCAGCAGAGGTAGTTGCCATGACTTGAGATTCCCAAAGAAATTGTTGCCAGTAGTGGAAATGCTGGGGTCCCTCTGATAATTGTCATGTCTGTGGACACAAATTTTAATCTGTAATTTTCCTTTCTTAAAGATGCAAGTGTTTTAAACATTTTTTAAATGTTATTTATTTCTATTTTTTTGTTGCTTGAATACTTATATTTTTGTCTGTATCTGTAATGTTATTTTTGTTAATGTTTTGTTAATGTTATATTATGTGAGCATCTGTAGCTTAAGCGGTAGTGAGCTCGATCACAACCCGAACGTACCTGGGTTCAAACTCTGCGGCAGGCAAGTTTGGAAGCAAATTCATTTCATTGGGATTTTTACAAAAGGTAAAAATAGACCTTACAGTTAAGCAATGGCAAACTACTGAACATATAAGTGGTGTCCAGAAAATCAAAGACTTGTTTACTGTGGTTCTGTAAAGGATATGCCACTGTTGTTATTTGATTAATGTGATTTTGTTGGTCTCGTCGCTCTATTTTGAATTCAGGTGTAGTCATGGTGCCTAATATAATATGTCTGACTGATTCTTTTTTAAATCTGTGAGAGTATGTTAAAAAACTGCTGCTTTAGCAAAATTCATTTTTAAAAGTTTCAAGTATAAGTTCAGCAAAATTGTCACCATATTCAAAATGACACCAGGGACCCTCACTGGTGCTACGTAGTTCATGTACTGTCACTTAGATCTTCCTGTGTCAGAAAAAGATTAGAGCACATATGGTTATTCACCAAAGTGCAATGAAGTTGGTTTAGTTTTTTTTTGTAAGTTTAGTTGTTGGATCATCATCACTGCACACTGAACCAGCTAGTCCATAAGTGTTCCGATCTCCTTCTCAGTATGCCTCTCAGCGAGTGGCGACGAACACCAGGTTCTATGTTGCATTATTATTATTCTATAGTTACCAGTATAGTGTCCTGGTCTAGCTACACCACATTTGGCATTTGACTTCGAATTCTTGCAGTCTGGTTAGTGTTGTATATTCACCACTACCTCTGAAGTCGGTCAAGGTCCGCCTGCATGGCAAAGGAAACCAGTCAAATGGTAAAGCAGGTTTTCATGCAAAAATCAGTCAGAAGCGTCATGGATAATGTCCGAATTCACAGCAGAAAAGAAGAAGATTCACCACTATCACTTGAATCATTTACACATCATCTCTCCCCTAGAAAATTTATAATATCAGCCTGGTCCGTTGCTTATTCGCTTTTTACAGCAGCTATACCTGTAAGCATATCGACACATTGATTTCCTCTGACACTTACACGCTCTGGCACAAAAATAAAACTGGTGATCATCATCATCATATCAATACCTCTGAAGTCGGAGAAGGTACGCCTGTATGGAGGAGGACACTTATAATAAGGAAAGTGAGTCTGCACGCAAAAAATAGTCAGATGCGCCAAATACCATGACTATGCCTGAATTCATAGCGGCGAACACAAGAAGAAGAATATCAATCAATCAATTGATTATAAAGTGCTATCTATTGGGTTATGATAATATCAAAAAACAGATTTTGCCAAAATGCACCATCACAGTAAATGGGAATGATCTAAGACAAGTGCAGCAATTTAAATACCTCAGAGTCCTGGTAACATCAGTTGGCAGATGCCGATCAAAAATAAAGAGCAGAAAAGGACAAGCGAAAACATCATTCCTGAAAATGAGAAGCATTATCTGCAACAAGTCCTTGTCAATCCCGATCAGAATGATGTTATTCAGTGCTACATAGAACCAATACTGACATACGGATGCGAGTCATGGACAATGAACACAAAGATCGAAAATTCTGAGGGCCACAGAAATGTGGTTTTATAGAAGAATGATGAGAATCCCATGGACTGCTAAAATGACTAATGTTGAGGTGCTGAATGAGATCAAGACACAGAGAAAGCTTATCATCAATATAAGAAAGAGGCAGTCATCATTTTTCGGGCATGTGATGAGGAGTGGAGGTTTAGAACACATTGTAACAACCGGTAAAATCGAGGGTAGACGAGACAGGGGAAGACAGAGAGAGAAAATGTTGGATAGCCTGACTTCATGGCACGGTAGACATCAACATCTGAGTTGATAGCAAACACCAACGACAGAGATTTGTGGAGATCCATGATCGCCTACACCAGCCGGCGTGGCACCTGATGATGATCTATTGGGTTCGGAGCAGCAATAAGATTGCACTCAGCTTCCATTGTAAAATGATAGTGTTTTAAAAAGTCTTGAAAATGCTTACCTGTAAATGCTACCCAAGGATATAAATGAGAAAATGCAGCTCTGCATCAGCAGTAGGATCTTCAGAATATTTTCTGTGGATGTGAGGGACAAACAATTAGTTCATACTAGTCTTTTCTCCATCGTCAAACATCCATTAAAATAAGTCGAGGACTTTACATACCTAGTGAGCATTGTTTTCATCAAACAAAACAATAACTAATGAAGTCCAACATAGATGCAACAAAGCAAATCAAACACTAGGTCAAATGGTACCAATTTTAAAATGCAAACATGTCACCATGAACACAAAAAGAGCATTATTCAACACAATCTTTCTTCCATCATTATGTTATCAGTACTAAACCTGGACGCTGACATCAAATTATAGAAGAAAGCTAGTTACGAGAGATGAAGTGTCTACACAGAATGGTGGGAGTAACAAGAAGAGACCGGTTTAGAAATGAAGACATTAGGAAAAAAGTGGGTACAACATCAGTACTAAACTTCATCAAGAAACAATAAATTAAATGGTTCGGCCACATAAGCATATTGCCAACAGATAGTGCACCACAGAGAGTAATGCTACTCTGATATAATGGATACAAAGCAAAAGGTGGACCAGGTGATGTAAGACTGTTTATGAAACACACACAAAAGCTCATTCTAGAAATCTCTTCATATCCTGACTGTGAGATAAAACACGATTAGAGAAAAGAAAAGACTAATATTTCAATTCTAAGGCATACATGCATCATCATCATCATCATCAGGATTCTGTCTGCATATCAAAGGTTGACTGCAATTGACTCTAACATTCCTTATCTTGCCTTGTTGCTGCTCTCTTATTCTTCTTCTTCACCTTTCAACTCCCAACTGAGCACGGGTCTTCAACAAACTTCTTCCAGCCTTTCTTCTCTTTCAACTCCCAACTGAGCACGGGTCTTCAACAAACTTCTTCCAGCCTTTCCTCTCTTTCAACTCCCAACTGAGCACGGGTCTTTAACAAACTTCTTCCAGCCTTTCCTCTCTCTTGCCATCACTTCCAATTCTTTCTACATCTTCCCTATCCTTTTAACATCAGTCCTCAGCTCTCTTCTCCAGGTATTTCTAGGTCATCCCCTACTCCTCTTTCCCTTATTAAACACAATGCCTGTCTTGCAATGCTTCTGATCTGCCTTCTCAATGTGTGTTCTATCCATCACCAGCGTCTCTTCCTTAGCTATTTCTCCACTGGTATCTGCTTAGTTCTGCCAGACTGTAATTTGTCCATCGATTAATGTTTCCCTCCCACTTGTGCTCCGGTCTTCATCTCGCTCAACATTCTTTAACTTTTTAATAATGCTTTGATCAATGTATCATGTCTTTTATGTCTGTGAAACATTTTTTTTTACCTGTAGTAATTCTTTATAACTAGTTTTTTGTAGAACTTTTCTATCTGTTTGTTTTTCTTTCCAGGAAATATGACCAATTCTTCTGTACAAACACATCCACATCTCAAAGGCATCCGTCAACAGTAACCTAAACAACTAAACTAAACTAAACAACAATAGCCAAAACAACTAAACTAAACGACAATAACCTAAACAAATAAACTAAACCACAACCAAAATAAACAGTAAATACCTAAACAAATACTAAACTAAACAATAGAACTAAATATCTAAACTTAACAAAAATTAATATAAACAACTAAACTAATCAACAACAAAACTAAATAACAACTAAACTAAACAAAAATTAACTTAACAACAACTAACCTACACAGATACTAAACTAAACAACAGCTAAAACTTACCAAATGGAGTAAATAACAATGGAAACAAAGAGTAAAATCCTGTTGTTCCAACGATGAGAAATAGTTTAGCATACTGCTTGCCTTGCATTACCAACAATCTGTCAGAGCAAATACATCAGAATATTACATGACAATGGTATCATGATAATTTTATCACAAGTCAGAGGTACAATGATAAGTTTGTCACATATCTGTGATATATTTGTCACATATCTGTAAGGATAAAATTAATCCATGACTGAGGTGCCTGTCCATGTGTACACATGACTGAGGTGCCTGTCCATGTGTACACATGACTGAGGTGCCTGTCCATGTGTACACATGACTGAGGTGTCTGTCCATGTGCACACATGACTGATGTGTCTGTCCATGTGTACACACGACTGAGGTGCCTGTCCATGTGTACACATGACTGAGGTTCCTGTCCATGTGTACACATGACTGAGGGCGTCCATGTGTACACATGACTGAGGTTGTCCATGTGTACACAGATGAGTCTGTCCATGTGCACATTACTGAGGTGCTGTCCATATGTACACATGACTGAGTGTCCTGTCCATGTGTACACATGACTGAGGTGCCTGTCCATGTGTACACTGACTGAGGTGCTGGCATGTGTACACATGACTGAGGTGCCTGTCCATGTGTACACATGACTGAGGTGCCTGTGCATGTGTACATGACTGAGGTACCTGTCCATGTGTACACATGACTGAGGTGCCTGTCCATGTGTACACATGACTGAGGTGCCTGTGCATGTGTACACATGACTGAATTACCAATTTTGAATTTGGTATACATGTGGCAGTGGAGTCTTTTGTGTCCTGTTCTGAGGAGCAGAATGACAATTTGTTCTAATATCTTATTTTGGTAGGCGTCCTGTGTTAGTATTGATGGCAGTCTGATTGATTTAATAGTTCTTTTCCTTTGATGTCATGTAGCTAATCATCATCATCATCATCATTTAGTAGCATGTTCCTTTCAACACAGCCTGCCTGAAAAACTCTGTTTCTAGTAAGTTTCCATCACCTCTTCTAGCATCATGTTCAAGGTTCCTGTAGGAGGAAGGCTACCAAGTGGCACCTGGTCAACCAGACAATTAGCTTAGTTTGTAGTGGTATATATTTTATTAGTAAAGACTTAGTGTTTGCAAGCCAATGATACTATCTAAGCAGAATGGCAGCGCTTAAACGAGACACTGACATAGGGAAACTAATCGACGCAGTTTTGGGTAGTGACGGCTGCAAACGGTAGGAACGTCTTATTATTTGTAGTGTTTTTTGGCATCCCCACCAGTCTAACCACCCTCACTATAAATCAAAACTACAACATTCCTTTGATGTTCTGCTACCACCTTCGTCTTGTCTTCCTCTACACCCAGGAACCATGACTTCCATTACTGTTCTCTCCAAACCACTGTGTCGCTTTAATATGTCTGAAATACTTCATTTTCCGGGACATGAAGTTATTTATGAGCCAATGCTCCACAATATGTAAGTCTTGTAGTATGTCCTTGTATTTTTTCCCTTCTCTGTCCAGAGCTATCTAAGAATTTGTTGGTAGCACCTTATTTCGAACGCTTCAGTTTTGTTCTGTAATGCCTGTGTTAATGTCTCATGATCATATGTTGCCACTGGAAAGATGCATGCTGTCAGAAGTCTTAACTTTGTTCTTTTGCTTGTGTCATGCCATCGTTGCTTCATGCTGACCTGCTTCTTTATGTAACTGGTACATCTGGTCGCTCGGCAGGATCTTCCTTGGCCAGTCAGTCTGCTGTCTCATTTCCTGGTATTCTAGTGAGATGGTAACCACTACATGATGACCTTGTGCAGACTGCACAGTTCAGACTATAGGGTCTAGCAATTTTCAAGAATGAAGTTTCATCTCATCCTACATTTTGTGGTTTATCAATAATCTCATGTTGTTTCTTTCAGGCAACTTCAATGCTGCCGTTCTTAGCAAAAGAGTCTGCAGAATCTTCTTCTGCTTCGAACGCTCCATATCAACCACTCTTTGTGATTTGTATGTGATCTGAACCTAAGGGCGATTGTACATTGCGCTAGTTATGCGCCTACAAGTAGGCGCACATCCAATTTCTGTGACGCTTTTTATTTACTAGGGCAGCTTCCCTATGTCCCTACTTCAGTCACCTCTGCCTTGTAGGTTGCAGTGTTACTATTCTTTGCTTCCCTTATAGGCCCTGGCAACACACAGGCGAGTCTGCCGAGTAATCAGCGCTTGTTTACATTTGAGAATCTTTCCATCTTTACTCAATAACAGTAAATTAATGAACCCTTTTTCATATCAAGGTATATGGGATGTACGGTGTTATGCCCATATTTTTCTTTGACCACCGGCACACGATGGATGGTGTGGTCAATATCACGCTGGCTGCTTTTACTTCTCAGTTCTTTTCCTGGTACCCAATTGAGACTGGGTCGACTTGAGAGCCACTACGAGCGAGAAAATATTGTGTGGAACTGGGTTTAATATACTGTGTAATTGAACCCAGACCACTAGTATAAGAAGCAAGTTCACTAACAACTGTGCTACTGCTGCTCTCTTACCTTTACTTAATGTAATTAGGTTATAGCCGAGTGACAACAAATGAAAATCATGGCATATCCTTTACAGGACTTTGCCATCAACCACAGTAAACCAGTTGTAGATTTTCTAGGCACCATTTACACGTTCAGTAGTTTGCCATTGCTTTCTGAACGGTGAGGTATATTTTTACCGTTAGTAAAAATCCACTGCGAACAAATTTTCTTCCAAACTGCCGGCGGCGGAGTTTGAACCAGATCCGCTTGGGTTGTGATAGAGCTCACCACCATTTAAGCTACAGACGCCCATAGCTGACTGCAACCTCTTGTAATAGCCATTAAGATGGTAGTCTAAGAGCTGAACAAGAAGAAGGAGATCAACTTACGTCATAGGTATGATCATCATAAGAACTGCCTTCTCATGGACATGCCAGCCAAATAGAAATGATGCAAAAGCACAAAGAACAATGGTTCTAATAAACGCTGAGGCTGTTTTCTGCTCCCACAATAAAATCAAGGCAGGCTATGGAAAATATAAAGGTTTGTTTTGAAAATGTAATGGTTTGTATGGAAAATACAATGGTATATCACTCGGATATAACTCACCAAATATAATCAAAAGAACCATAACTCACCAACAATAATCAAAAGAACCATAACTCACCAACTATAATCAAAAGAACCATAACTCACCAACATTGTCAAAAGAACCATAACTCACCAACTATACTCAGAAGAACCATAACTCACCAACTATAATAAAAAGAACCATAACTCACCAACTATAATCAAAAGTACCATAACTCACCAACATTGTCAAAAGAACCATAACTCACCAACATTGCGAAGGCTACAATGACAACAGTGACACCAGGTATAATGGAAGGCAAAACAGTGTGACTGTACTCCTGCACCATCCCTGCTGTCATTGAAGCAGGAGGGACTCTGCTGGCATTCACCAGCCCGATACTGATTCCTGCAACCAACAGACAATATCAAGGAAGATTACATAACTGTCATTTTGGTAATTATATGTGACATTGTATGAGATGGTGGTTATTGGCTACTAAACTGATCTCACTGCACTCCAGGCAGACCTATAGGTGCTCAGTCTATTTGTTTGTGTCCGTTCTTCTTAGCCAAGTTAACCACTCTTTGTAATCTGTGTGGTTTGCGCCAAGAACGTGAGTATGTTGCGCCCCCATAAGGACAGGCACAACTGAAATTCGGTCAAAGTGTATGCATGTTATCCAACAGGACATGTTCATACTTGGACAACAGGATGTGTTCATACTTGGACAACAGGATTTGTTCATACTTGGACAACAGGACGTGTTCATACTTGGATGCACCAAAGACATAGAGTGTAGAGCATAGGTTCCCAACCTTTTTTGAATGATCACCCCCTTTTTCAGTGAATTATTCGACAGTGCCCCCCTTGAGTAAACTATATTGTACATACTATAAATTGAAAAACAAGGACACATTTTTCAGTTATTTTATTAGATAATAATACCAAGATTGGTGTATTGCTCACAGTATCATTGACAAAATATGTTATAATGTATTAATTAGAGCTGAATTTGATGTGATAAAACTAATTTTTTGATGTTTGGTGACATTTTGTCATCAATAATCTTAAATCACAGCATTTCTCTATTGACAATCTGTTTCGTTTCTTTGTTAATAGTCTCTTCATTTGTTGATAATTCTATCAACTCTTCCTTCGGTAATAATTCTGTTAATTGTACATTTTCTTCTTCTTCTTCTGCACACTCACAAGACTTGGATTTTGGATTCTCTAATAAAGGATCCTATCAGCCACGCCATACAGTTTTCTTGGACGCTGGTATAAGTGGGCCACCTCTTTCTTCTCATGTCTGCATACTGGGGGCAATTCTGTAGGACGTGCTCTGTTGTCATATTCGCCAAACCACAGGGGCAGAGGTCATTTGTGCCTATCTTGAATCTAGTTCTGCTCTCATTCTGTTGTGACCCGTCTGGAGGCGAAGTATGATGAATGTGGTCTCTTCTGGGCAGTTCGTAATATACATCATGCCTGTTGTGTTTTGTGTGTTATTTTTCCCATTTTGTTGTGTAGTGATCTCTGGCGATGGTTTTTGCTTCTTCCTAGCTATTCAGGTTGTCATTTTGATGTATCCCTGCTTCCTCTTTAGCCAGTCTGTCAGCATATTCATCCCCATTGAGCTTGCAGTGTGAGTGTATCCACTGGATTACTACACTCTCAGAATCATGGGCCAACTGGGCTATGGTTGATCTGAGATCACTTAGTTCTGTGTTCCTTTCAGATTTCACTGCTGAGATAGCAGACCAAAAGCACAATTTTTCCATGTATTTATTTCATATGTTGTAGTGCCATTTTTGCAGCTGCATTGAGGGCATCCAGCTCTGGGAGCCAGTATGACCAGGGAGGAGAGGTGCTGGCTGGTTGTATGTGTCTTGGTTGAGCCAGTGCCAATATTGGGTCTGTGTGGGCAAGCTTTTGAAGTGCGCCATGAAGCTACTTCTTTCAATCTGCCTCTACCATAGCTGTTTATTTGGGGTGCATTGGATGGTTCATCAGTCTCTTACATTTTTCTCATCGTTGAAGTACCTTCATGTTCCTTCTGTCCTCCATTAGCTGAAGTTCTAGGGCCGTTTTCAATATTTCTATGTGGGTAGACTTATGGTTTCAGTGATGATCTGAGAGGCCTGACTTAAAACTCGGCTTAGCTTTATGAAGTGTGTCTTGGAGATTATGACCCAGACTGCTATGCTATCATCAAGTACTGGTCAAACTCTCCCAGTGTAAAGCCTTTTCAGAATGCTACAACCCGCACACCTGTTTGGTGCCTGCTAATTTGTTCACGATCCCCATTCTCTTTCTTGCTTTTTCCCCAGATTTGCCTATCTGTGTTTTTCACGCCCACCTGCTGTCCATTATGATTCCCATATATGTTGGACATTCGTCTATTGAGAGTAGGTGGTCATTGAACTTGAGTTTGAGCATTTGTTTCTTCTTGGATAGACTGAAGACTATGAAATTGATTACCTTTTCATTTATAAAGTGCAGTCAAGAACTAGTCTATTTTTCTAGTGTTCTAATTAAATCTTGCATCCTTGAAGTGACTATTGCTATTGATTCTTCTCGTGTCCACAATGCCAGATCATCAACGTAGATTGCACCATACACTCTGTTGGGGATGTTTTCCATAATTATTTATAAAAACGAAGTAGTGTTAGAGACAGGAACCTCTCCTTGGGGAACAACTTGTTCGATGATTGACTTCCTGCTATGTTTTTCCTGGTCCTATACTTCGGCTGTTCTATTTACCAGATAGTGACATATCCAGATATGCATGCGCCTTTTGATTTTGAGCAGTTTGATTTTGAGTCCCTCTCTCCAGACCCTATCGAAAGCCTTCTCCAGGTCAACCCATACTGTTAGTGTATGTTTTTTTTCTTGAAATCCACCTTCGATCTCCTGTGCAATGTAAGTTACTTGGTCTTCTGTTGATCCATGCTGACTAAATCCACTCTGCTGTCGTAGTATCAAATGTTTTTGCTCCAGTTGCCACATGAGTCTTCTATTGAGAAGCCTATCCATCGTTGTCCGAAGTTGTGAAGAAGAGTCCACGTCACAAGACAGCAGGCATAGACGGTATAACCAATGAAGCAATCAAGGCATGCGGAGAAACAGGAATACAATGGATTCATAGAATCTTCAAGTCAGCCTGGACAGAAAGAGAAGTCCCCAAAGATTGGCAGAAAGCCATCATAATACCAATATGGAAAAAAAGGGCAACAAAAGAGAATGCAATACATACAGAGGCATATCGTTATTAAGTCATGTTGGGAAACTATATGCTAAAATTTTGGAATCTAGAATCAAACCTATAATAGAACCACAGCTGAACATCGCTCAATTTGGGTTCAGAAAGGGAAAGAGTTGCACTGATGCCCTGTTCACACTAAAGCAACTCAGCGAAAACACCATAGAATATGACAAACAGCTCAACTTAGCATTCATAGACCAAGAAAAGCCTTTGATAGAATAAACAGAAACAAACTATGGACCATACTAAGTGAATATGGAATTCAGGGCCAACTATTAGACAATATTAGAGCGCTATACCAAAAATGCTCAAGCGTAGTACGAACAAGTGACGGCCTGACAGACGAATTTGAATTATCATCAGGAGTAAGGCAGGGATGTGTGCTTTCGCCTATACTTTTCAATATTTACATAGACAGGATAACGCAAGAAACCAAGACAGATAACAACCTCGATAACAACTACAATTTAATAAACGAACTACTCTTTGCAGATGATCAGAGTATAATTTACAACAACGAACACAAACTTCAACAACACATAAATGCCCTGCAAGCCACATGCGAAAAATATGACATGAAAATTAACACCTCCAAAACAGAAGTCATGACAATAAGCAGGTCAACAGGTCAACTAAATATACACGTGAATAATGTCAAAATACAACAGACTCCAGAATTCAAATATCTCGGGAGTATATTCACAGCAGATGGAAAGATGGACAGAGAAATCGAGACTAGATGCCAGAAGGCAAATGCAGTGACATACCAACTGTCACCACTATTAAAACATCCAAGCATTAACATGGCAGTCAAACGACAACTGATAAACTGCATATTTATTCCAACTCTCTGCTATCAGTGCCAAACATGGCCCCTGACTAAGACACAAGAAAGAAAGATTACAACATGTGAAATGAGATGTCTACGAAAAGCTGTCAACGTTACAAGGCGAGATAGAGTGAGAAACGAGAATATCAGAAGCATCGTTGGTACTATACCATGCATACAGTACATCGAGAAGCAAAGATTCAAGTGGTTCGGCCATTTAATGAGAATGGAACCACATTTACTACCATCATGTGCCTATAATAATCGACACTCGGGGCGCAGAGCACGAGGCAGGCCAAGAACAAGATGGATAGATAACATTTCAGAGTCCCTGCGAAAGTATGGACTGACAACGTCAAGCGCAACACACCTGGCACAAGATAGGAAACTAACTCTCCCCACGACGCTTCACGGCAAATGTGGTTAAGATAAGATAAGATAAGATAAGATCCATCACTTTTCCAACACACCTAAAGAGGCTAATTGGTATACATTTTATTGGATAGTAACTGTCTTTTTATTGTTTTAGATTGGACACTGCAATAGTTTCTGTCCATTGACTAGGTATTTCTGCGACTTTCCAGCTCGCATTCAAAACTGTTAGCAGCTTTTTCTTGACTTTCTTGCCTAGGTTGATAAGCATCTCATTTATGATGCCATCCTTTCCTGGTGACTTCGTAAGGTTAAGACCATTGAGTGCTTCTTCAACTCACCTCTGTCCGTGTTGAGACGTCTTGTCTCTCCAGCTCTGCCATGTGGCTTTCTTAACTGCTCTCCTATATTTAGCCGAGGCTGTCTTGAGTGCTATGTAGCTGACTATGCTCCGCTCAGTTTCTACTCTTTCTCTGGCCTGACTCACTTCATCTTCAAGATTTCTGACTTCTATATGTTTCATGTTGAATCTGTTGCTCACGCGTATGATCGCCTCTCCACCCCCTCCCCTTCCGTGTGGCCTTCTCTATATAACTGAGAACTTCGAACAGAGAATCTGTGTGGGGGGTTCGATGTGTGTCTCCTGAATACATAAAAGGTCTATTTTTCACTCCTAGAGCCTGCTTTTTGGTGTAAATGTCCTCGGCATTCCATCGGATTATGTTGAATCTCCTGAATCTGGTGGGGTTTGATCTGCAAGATTTTCCTGCCGCTCCTTTGCTTTAGCACCAGTTTTACAAATTTTGTCAGCTCCACTGTATAGTACCCAGAAGTTGGGGGCCCAGTAAGCATGTACTAGACCTCTCTTGAATGGGAACAGTCAACACTCACCTAGCGAGGTACAAATTTTGTCAGCTCCACTGTATAGTGCCCAGAAGTTGGGGGCCCAGTAAGCATGTACTAGACCTCTCTTGAACGGGAACAGTCGGGACATCAATTGGTAGAATTGATTCTGATAATGAAACAAACAGTAAGTTGTATTCAGATTATTCTATAGAACTTATTTATTGCATTCATATTAATTAATAGAACTTATTTGATGTGTTTATATTCTGAAATAGGGGGTTTCAATGGCGAAGTGGTTAAGTCGTTTGACTATCGTACTGAAGGTTGTGGGTTCGAATCCAGACCGAGACACATGTGCAATTTTTTCATGAGGTGCCTAGGATTACTGCAGGAGCTACTGAGTTCATGCTTTGTGCAATGCTCTCAGCAGGTGGCAAGCCATCTCTGCCAACAGGAGAAATGGAGTCATATGGTGAAACCCGGTACAATGAAGTCAAGTCTTTGCCTTTGTACCCATTTTTGGATATTCTTGAATGGAGTATATTTGATGTGTTCATATGAGGTTAAAGGTGCAGTCATAGGGACAACGTCGCATCAGGTTTAGTGAGCTGACACTAAATCAAGATCCTACCCCACCTCCATGTGGTGACACTGGAACCAGACAGAGGATCCTGTCTGGCTAAGCGGGTAGGGATTGAGTGTGAGCTACTTTGGTATAAGTAGTGGTGCAGACTCAGTTACGTTTTATGAGATCTGCTCGCAACACAGACGAGCAGAATCTCAGAGTGATATTACTGCACGTCTCTCACTTCCAATGGGGAAAGCTGAATAAATAAAAAATGAATCATAAAACTGACACGGTATGAGTCGCCGGGAGGCACGTCCCTCGAAACAATGGTCACACCCATTTTGCCAGCTTGCAGCAAGAATCGTCAAAGAAGATGCAACTTGTCATGAAGACACCAGGGAAGATTGCAATAAACTCCATTTCAGAGATCAAGCGCAGATACATTTATTGGGACGGTTGGCGAGCGCAAATCCAAAAGTTGTGTTCTGGTGTCTAACGAAACTGCCCTTCCTGGGACAACCTGGTAAGGTACTGTTGCATTAACAACTAATATTCCCGGAAGAACTGAGGTGGGTGATGTTGGCGAATGCAAAATTTAAGTTGCATTGCTAGCGCCAATGAAACGACCTCTAAATTATCTGAGAGCAGCCCCAGTCCAGTGTTTCCCGGGGACAGGTAAAATGCAGAGTAGACATTGCAAATTGCCAAGTGCCGACACGAGCCCCGAAATGGCTGAGAATACTCCTATTCTGGAAAAACTCACTGTGGCTTGACAGGTCGTTCAAATTCAAAAATTGGTGAAGGCCGACACTTTTCACGGTTACCTACACGAGTAGGATGCTATAGCGCGTGACAAGCTTATGTGTCCCTAATGGCTGAAATTGTTCCTAACCAGGAACGACTTCACATATTCAGAAAGGACGACTAGCGTAGACATACTCATAGGCAAAGATCATAAAGCTCCAATATACAGCGGAAAATGATCGTTAAAGAGAAATGAAAACACGAAGCAGTCAAAAAGTGACCATTCCTATGACCAGTCCTAGTAGGGTTGTAAATGTTTCTAATCTGGAACGAGCACACCCAGTCAGAAAATTTGCAAAGTAGTATATGCTCTTTGACGTAGATCCAAGCCAAAATATACGGCATTAAAAAGATCATTTTTTTCCAGATCCAGAAGCACTTGAGCTTTTCAGCTCTTCGGCTCAGTGCCATGGACATCGTAATCCTTCGGTTCAGTGCCACGAACACCGTAAATCTGGGGCTTTTTCTGCCATCCCGCGGAATTGAACCCGCACACACAGAGAGATAGTCACCCGTAGTCCAACGCGCTACGAACACGCTGGGCAGACGGGCGAAAAAAAGATAATTACAGAGTGTTTAACATACGATGCAAAAGGAACGCAGCACTCAAAGTACAAAAGGCTCTTTGGCGTAGATCCAAGCAAAAATATACAGCATTAAACGGATCATTAACGTGAAATGTACTCGCGATGTCTGGAAAATGTTTGACTGCTGGCAGGGCAGACTCGAACATTTCCAAAGGCCGAAAACTTCGGATGCGCTCGTCCTACACTAGTAGGGGCTTAAATGGGGTGCAACATTCTATTCGTACTTGGCGAAGGCTGTTTATGTATCACAATAAGAATGCTCAAAATGGCAGAGAAGAATCAACAAAACAAACAAAAAATGTGTTTCTATTCTTGAATGGAGCATATTTGATGTGTTCATATTCATGAATGGAGCATATTTGATGTGTTCATATTCATGAATGGAGCATATTTGATGTGTTCATATTCATAAATGGAGCATATTTGATGTGTTCACATTCATGAATGGAGCATATTTGATGTGTTCATATTCATGAATGGAGCATATTTGATGTGTTCATATTCATAAATGGAGCATATTTGATGTGTTCATATTCATGAATGGAGCATATTTGATGTGTTCATATTCATGAATGGAGCATATTTGATGTGTTCATATTCATAAATGGAGCATATTTGATGTGTTCACATTCATGAATGGAGCATATTTGATGTGTTCATATTCATGAATGGAGCATATTTGATGTGTTCATATTCATGAATGGAACATATTTGATGTGTTCATATTCATAAATGGAGCATATTTGATGTGTTCATGAATGGAGCATATTTGATGTGTTCATATTCATAAATGGAGCATATTTGATGTGTTCACATTCTTGAATGGAACATATTTGATGTGTTCATATTCATGAATGGAGAGCATATTTGATGTGTTCCTACTAATTAGCTAAATGACTAAATGACTATTACAACCACAATTAATGTCATTACTTCTTCTCTTCCACCATTTACTTCCTTGTGCTTGAGTATGCGATGGCGATCCTGACTCTCAGTCATAGTCAGGTAGAACGACTGGAAAGAATACAGAACGAGGCGATGCGCATTATACTTGGGTGCACTAAAGACACGGCGTGCAGGGCGATGCGCTATCTCCTTGACTATCCTACTATGGAGTATAGAATACTGATGAGCCGTGCACGAGCATACCTTCGAGTCAATGCTGACACACAACATCCCTTGCACATGGAAATAAAGAGACAAAAAGGAAATAGGTTAAAAGAGGAAAATCTTGGATGGGTCAGGCAGAGGACTGTATTGAACAGGTGTGTACACTTGAAGACATTGATCCCTGTGAAGAATGGATACCAGTGCCAACAGGAATCGCTACATCCTTTTCTGTATTCATCGAACTTGCTAAAGAATGCAGACAACACATCCCACTTGTTGTGGAGGCAGAGGTTCAGGCATTAATTTCTGAGAACGCATCTGCGCATGATGTAATCATTTATACGGATGGTTCGGTGATTCGACATGTGCGAAGCTCGTGGGCTTTCACTGCTCAGGTCGGAGGTGATGTTGTGAAGGAAGACAGTGGTGGTTTTGCCGTGACTTCGAGCAGTCTCACTATGGAAATCATGGCGGTTACCAAAGCGATGATTTGGCTAGAATCACAGACTTTATCCATGCATGTTTTCTCAGTGACTCAATGAGTATGCTCAGGAAGATTGAAACAGGATGGACTCGGAGGCATTGGATAGAGTCGCTGGGGAGGTCTAAGCTGACAAAGATCAGTTTTATTTTGTGCCAGGGCATGCAGGTGTAAAGGGGAATGAACGTGCGGATAAGCTTGCAGGTATGGCTGCTGTCCAAAGCGGACGAGCAATGGACCAGGCTGATATTATAAATTCCTTAAGGAGAGAGGGCGTGTACATGATTCACGTAATAGCGGTGAATCCACAACACTAACCAGACTGCAAGAACTCAAAGTTAAGTGTGGTGTAGCTCGACAAGAACGCTATGCTGGCAGACAAAGAAGAATTGTAAACCAACAAAGAACCAGTGTCGTTAGTCGCCACACGCTGATGGACATACTGAGGAGAGATCGGAGCACTTATGGACTAATTTGTTCGACGTGCAATGATGGTGATCCGACGACTAAACTAAAACTAAACTAAACTTCCTTATAGAAAGGGAAAGAACATAGTAATCTTGTATGTGCTTGTTCTAATGCCCTTTGTAAGCTGTTATTCATTTTATTAAGGCTGTTCTTGATACAGTCTCTCCATCTTTTGCGTGGTCTTCTTCTTGCTCTGTGCTTATTATACTTTTTCAGCAAGGCTCTCAGTGGTAGTCAATGTCAGGGCATTCTTGTCAGGTGTCCAAATTAATTTATTATGTTGTTCTTGTGTGAATTGCATGACTGGTTTCACATCCAGTCTTCTTCCGATTTCTTCATTTTTAATTTTGTCTCTTATTGTAACTTCCTAAAATCCCATGTAATGTCATTATTAATTGTTTGGCTAAATACAGAATGCTCTTCATTAAGGCGTGAGAGATTCTTCTTTCAACGCTCCATATCGAGGTCACCCACTCTTTGTGATTTGTATGTGATCTGAGCCTAAGAGCAATTGTACGTTGTGCCAGTTATGCAGCCTACAAGTAGGCCAGCACATCTGATTTCGCGACGCTTTTATTTAAGGATAGCTTCCCTTGGTCCCTACCTCAGTCGCATCTTACGATATGCCTTGTAGGTCGCAGCGTTACTATTTTTTGCTTCCTTGCAAGCCCCGGTAACACACGGCGAAGGCTTGAGATGAAATAATTACTTCAGCTTGTGTAAGAGCACACAAAAATCTTACCATATAAATGAAAGGCCCAAATGAAACACAGAAAACTAAACTAACAACAGAGGCCAAGTTAAAAAAGTTGCTGACTGAGAACCTGTCCATGGTCACATGTCTTTTGGCTGAAATCAGAACAAGAAGTAACAAAACATAAAACTGTTAATCGGTTACAATTGTTATAATTGAATATTATGAAGTTATTTTGAAAGTTATGTATGCTCGTCTATTCTAACCACTTTTCCCGCACTTCTCTCTCTCTCTCTTGCGTTCTTTTTGGCCATTTTGATCATTCTTATTGTGATATATAACAGCCTTTGCCAAGAAGGTAGGTTTACGTCACATTATTCAGCGCCATTTGGAGCTCTGGTGCTTATCCTTTGGTGACGTGTACAGTTTCAGCCAGTGTTTACTGGATTTGCTCTCCGTCAGCCTTTGGCTCTCCCCAGCCTACCTGCAAGGCAACAGGTTTCCCGCACTTAATCTTCCTCTTCTTCTGCGAATGCTACAAATCAACCACTTATTAAACCATTCTTTGTGGTTTGTATGCGATCTGAGCTTAAGAGCGATTGAGCGTTATGCCAGTTATGCGTCTAGACAAGCACATCCTACTTCTTGTCACGCTTTTATTTACTAGAGTAGCTTTCCTAGAACTGTGGGACGATGGGATTGTCACTTGGACGTCATCTTACTCGAGTAGGATGATCGGCGTCCGAAAAGTATCACCCTTCGCCAATGTTTGGGTTTGTACCAGTCAACCTTTACATTAGCTGAATTACTTTTCTATCCAATGTGAGTTTATTCCAGACTAGGAGTATTCTCAGCCGTTTCGGGGCGTATGTCGGCACTTAGCAATTTGCAATGTCTACTCTGCATTTAACCTGTCCCCGGGAAACACTGGACTGGGGCTGCGCACAGACATTTTAGAGGGTCGTTTCAATCAGTGCTAGCAACGCAACTGAGAATTTTGCGCTTGCCAACATCACTCACACCAGTTCTTCCAGGGATGTTCGCTGCTAGTGCAACAGTACCTTGCCCGATTGTCCCAGGAAGGGAAGTTTTGTTAGGCACTAGAATGCAACAATAGGATTTGCGCTCTGCCAACCATACCCAATAAATGTATCTGCGCTTGGCCTCTGATACGAAGTTTACTGCAATCTTCCCTGATGTCATCACAACACATTGCACCTTTTCCTACCGATTCTTGCAGAGAGCTGGCAAATTTGGTGCGACTATTGTTTCAAGGGGACATGGATCTCCTAGCGACTTGTACCGTGTCAATTTTACGGTTGTTTTTTTTTATTTATTCAGCTTTCCTCATCGGCCAGGAGAGATGTGCAGATATAATCACTCTGGGATTCTGCTTGTCTGTGTTGCAAGCAGATCTCATAAAACGTAACTGCATCTGCACCAATACTTATACCAGAGTAGCTCTCCCTCGATCCCTATCCGCTTAGTCAGACAGGATCCTCTGTCTGTTTCCATGGTCACCACGTGGAGGTGGGGTAGGATCTTGATTAGTGCCAGCTCACTAAACCTGGGGTAACGTTGTCCCTATGATTGCGTCTTTGACCACAATTAATCTTCTGGTAATACCTATAAATTAAAAACGCGACATATCCTTTAAAGGACTTCGCATCAACCACAGTAAACGAGTCATTGATTTTCCAGGCACCACTTATACGTTCAGTAGTTGTCCATTGCTTTCTGAACGGTGAGGCCTATTTTTACCGTTTGTAAAAATCCACGCTAAAAAATTTGCTTCCAAACTGCCGGTTGTCGAGTTTTGAACCATGTACGCTTGGGTTGTGATCGAGATCACTATGATTTAAGCTACAGATGCCACCTATAAATTACAAATTTTTAGTTCAAATGTTGTATCACTCCTAACATATGTCAGCAAAAGTTGGAAAATGATTAAAGATATAGGAAGCAAGTTGAATACATTTTAAAACAGATTGCAAAAAAATAATGAACATAAAATGGAACGCATTCAGGAGATGAAATCAGAGAAATGTCTGGTAACAACTGTTATAAGAGGGAGAAGATGGAGATATGTTGGACATATCTTAAGAGGAAATGATTAAAGAATACCAAAGCAGGCATTGAAGTGAGATGTAAAGGGTTCAAGAAAGAGACCTATGAGTTCCCATAGCTTGCTCTGTAAACTTTGTTCATGAGGCCATGTTTCGTTTCGTTGGTGTGTGTATGATGGACATGCCTGCAGGATGTGCTCTGGGGTCTGTGTTTCTGTTTGGCATGCACACTGTGCAGTCTGAGCAGGCTTTATTCTGTGCATGTGGTGGTTGAGCCTGCAGCGACCTGTTCTTAGGCGAAAGATTGTTGTATGCTGTTTTCTGTTTAGTCTGCTGATGGGATCTTGTGGGTGGTTGCTGTGGGTTTGTTGCCTCCACACCTTTTT
The DNA here is from genome assembly GCA_020796225.1 of Arion vulgaris. Lineage (NCBI taxonomy): Eukaryota > Metazoa > Mollusca > Gastropoda > Stylommatophora > Arionidae > Arion > Arion vulgaris. The sequence continues at coordinate 18,804,735 of CM036776.1, forward strand.
TGTACTTTCGCTTAATATGCGTCTTGATTTCTGGTAGTGACACTGGGTGTTTGTGTTGTATAAGTTTTGTTCCCTCCTTAGCCAGCCTGTCTGCTCTCTAATTTCCTGGCACGCCACAGTGGGCTGGTATCCACCGGAGAATAATTTTGTTGTGTCCTGAGAGCTTGTTTAGCTGTAGTGTCAGCTCTCTTTCCATGTTATCTTGTGGTTCCCTTTGTGTGGCCTGCAGGACTGACAAACAGTCACAAAGGAAGACAAGTTTGTTTTTTGGATGTTTCTTTACTGCAATATTTTTGAGGCATCCACAATTGTCTGTTGTTCGGCTCTAAAATTTATTTATTATTATATAATACCTATGTGTAGTATAGTTACAGTGTCATATTTCTAGCGCAGGTATGCAAATTCGATTATATACTTGCCCATGATCTAGGGGCGTATAAAATCTATTAGCTAGGTAAGGCTCATGTCTTCCGGGGGTGTAAAAGTCCAGCTATTTCCCAACACACCAGTATCCTATATCAGATAAGAGCGTAGTTATCCCCATTCTTCTTCCTACCGCCCTCCTGCCCATCAAACATGTGTGGCCATTCTTTCTACCTGTCTACGCAATACCTTACACAACACGCCATCGAATCATTCTAATAACTAGTTTGATAACTAATTCTCAATGCTAACATACCACAATATGTGCTATATCTGTGCTAGTTTACTAACTAATTCTTGATGCTAGCATACCAAAGTATGTGCTATACCTGTGCTAGTTTGCTAACTAATTCTCGATGCTAGCATACCACAATATGTGCTATATCTGTGTTTTGTAATTAATTCTCAACAATGCCACATAACTATGCTTGCACCGAGAATTAGTTATCAAACCACAATATGTGCTATACCTGTGCTAGTTTGATAACTAATTCTTGATAATGCTAACATACCAAAATATGTGCTATACATGTGCTAGTTTGATAACTTATTCTCGACAATGCTAGCATACCAAACTATGTACTATACCTGCTTACCTGAGAAACAGCTTGTCCGCAGCAAGTAAATAAACCAGGCAGGGGCCATATAAATAAATATGTGTTTCATGTTCAGTAGAACTGCAAACCAGAAGGCGCCTTCAATACATCTTTCCTGGAATATCAAAGTCACAATGTAAGTTATAGTTTTTGTTACTGTGTCCTTTTTTTAAATAGATGGGTTATGCTATGTTATGTTATCGACGTCATGGCACATGGGGCATTCCCATGTGTGCTCATCCTTGGCGGCAGTAGCCATCCCAGTCCACTTGATCACCGTACCCATGAGAAGTTGATTAGTATATCTACTCTCTCTACCACAAAGACAACACTGTCTAGAATATATAAACTTAACTCCTAATTCTCACAATCGGTCCAGAGTCTGAGACTCGCCCATATCACATAAATAGATGGGTAGTTAGCACATCGCACAACCCCCAACCATGAGAACCAGGAGGCTACATTTAGTCTGATCTCTCTCCTTTCAACTAGAGTAGTCCTATCAGGGAAGAATGTTCCTGCTGGTATATCTCTCTGGATCATTGAGGTATGCAAGACCCCACATCACTACAAGGTAATGGCCTCCTATCTGTCTTGTTGTGTGACTCAGAGATGTAGTGAGTCACAGAACTAAATACTCTGTGACTAAGCCCTTGCCTTGCGAGTCAAAGATTATAATCTGGACAGCGTTGTTCTGTTTACAAGTGCAATTTTTCCCAGAGACCCCTAGGATTGTTGCCGGACTACGGAGTTCGTGCTACTTGAGCAATAATCTCGGTAGGTGGCCTGCCATTTCTGAGGAAACGGACCAATCCATATGGGGTAAAACCTGGTGCAATGAAATCAATCTTTCGGCTTTAAAACCTTTTTAGAACTAACTACAAATGAGATTTATACCTTTGTCAGCGAGGTTTTCGGGGTGTTCTCAAACTGGGATGGTGTGACAGTGTTGCAAACAGGGCCTGTGAATGAGCCAGGAGATGCCTGTGGCAATAAGTCGGCACATCTTGTGGGAGGGCGAGTTAAGTGCCGTTACATTACTACCAGGATCTAGCTCAGTGTTCTGGTCTTCTGTATTTGTCTTGCACTTCTCTGATATCTTGAGGGGTGAATTTAAGCATCTTCTGGCATGATTCTAGCATCCCACCTATTCATCTTTTCCCGGTATTCCTCTCGCATTTCATCCCGATATTCTGCTGTAGAAAGCTTTATAAACAATGTGGCCTGGCTGCATTCTTACTAGATGGTTCAACCCCAATTCATTCTATGTTTTTCGATGTAATTCAAGCACAGTCTTATTTCAATCTTCTTTCTGATGCTGGTATTTGTGAATTTGTCTCTTGTGTGGAGGGATCTAAATTACCTCTGAAGTCGATGTAAGGCTCATCTGAATGGTGAGGGACATTGGTGATAAGGAAAACATGCAAAAATCAGTCAGAGGTGCCATAACTACACCTGAATTCATAGCGGACAAAAAGGATACAAAGAAATTACCTGGATAATTCGTGTGATTGACAGCAGCATAATACCAAACAAAATTCCGTTGTACTGAAAATGAATATCTGTACACAATAAGGAAATAAATACAAAAGATCTTTCTTAATCTTTCTTCCAGCATTATGCTATGAGTGTTGAACCTGGGTGCTCACATCGAATGATAGAAGAAAACTAGTCACAACAGAGATGAAGTGTCAACGCAGAATGCTGGGAGTAACAAGAAGAGACCAGTTCAGAAATGAAGACATCAGGAAAAAGTGGGTACAACATCAGTACTGAACTTCATTAAAAAAACAACAAATTAAATGGTTCGCCACATAAGCAGATTACCAACAGACAGTGCGCCTCAAAGAGCAATGTTACTCCGATACAGTGGATACAAAGCAAAAGGCCGGCCACATAAAAAAGGTGGACCACAGAGATAACAGAGGCGATGAAAGACACTGTGTATGAAAGACACAAAAGCCCGTTCAAGAAATCTCTTCTTATCCTGACGTTGTGAGGCAAAGCAGGTTGGAGACAAGAAGAAAGAATACAACAGAAATGGTATGGTTATAATTAGAGCCTTCATCTGTCTACAAATGTGTGTTCTACAACTGTCTCTGCATCTACTAGAGTTGGGGTTGGCAAGTCTCTATTAGGGAAAGGGTGGAATGTTAAAATTAGTAGCCTGTTGATGATCCATACAATACACAAGCTAACCCCACCTCCCGGCAGTGTGGACTGTTAAACTTTGACTGCGAGGTCCAAAGTTAGCGAGGGATGGGCTTGCCTAGGAGGATGGGCTTCCCTAGATCTGGGTTTTTTTCCTACTTAGGTAGGTGAACCCATATGTTTGTTATTGTTGTTTATTTGCATTTTTCTTACCAACGAAGTTAGCCACTCTGTTTGATCTGAGCTGAGAATGAGAATACAATGCACCCTGGATCATAGGCTCCTAGACAATGTAGGACAGGCACATCCAAAAATGTATACCCCGATTAATAATCTAACCATGAGATTCACATATTAGCAATGTTAAACCTTCCAGAATGTAATTATATGAGGACTATTATCAGAGCACTCCGGACGATGGACATGTTCATGGGTGCTCCGATTCTGCCTCAACAAATTCAGCACCGTTCAGCAACCCAACACACCAGTTCAATGTTGATTGATAATTTTTGTTTCATATTTGGTATGTAATTCTTTTCAGGCTGTACCAATATTGACATCCATCTCCCTCAATTTGGCAGCAAATAATGAATGAAAATAATGGCATATCCTTTTCAGGACATCGCCATCAACCACAGTAAAGAGATTATTGATTTTCTAGGCACCACTTAAACGTTCAGTAGTTCACCATTGCTTTCTGAATGGTTTTGTCTATTTTTACCGTTCATAAAAATCCAAAGGAACAAATTTGCTTCCAAACTGCCTTCCGTGGAGTTTGAACCAGATACTTTTGGGTTGTGATCGTGCTCACTACCGCTAAGCACCAGACTCCCAACGAATAATGAATTCAATAATATAAACAAAAGGATATGATCAACGATGAACAAGCCTACATTGAAGATGAGTAGGATGGGAACTATAGACTTTCGCATGCCAGACATTCCCTCACTGACTTCTGAAGTTACATAAAACCTGAAAAAGTTTCAAGCAACAGTAAGTATTTTTTCAAATCATAGCTTAAAATTGTTAATTTGAGGATCATCTTATCGCTCATGTCTATAATTGCTCTGATCTCCTCCCACGCATGTATTTCAGTGTGTTTAGACTAACAACTCCATTCTGTGTTGATTGTTATATCTATCTACTGGGGTTTCTCTCATGGTTTTCACGTCTTGCCACACCTATCGATATGCATAATTTGCGCAACCACAATAGAGAATACCCTTTATCTTCTTCGTTAAAATCTGCAGAGCGTATGCTTTCTCTTAGAGCTTAAAATATATAGAAGCAGTGTTCTGGAAGTGTTATTATACAGTTGTGAGTGCTGGAAAATAGAAGCAGTGTTCTGGGAGTGTTATTATATAGTAGTGAGTGCTGGACAATATATAGAAGTAGTGTCCTGGGAGTGTTACTATACAGTTGTGAGTGCTGGAAAATAGAAGCAGTGTCCTGGGAGTGTTATTATACAGTTGTGAGTGCTGGAAAATGATCCACAACATCGTACACAAGTTGGAGACATTACAAAATAAATATTCAACTCTTTAAATTCAGGAAAAGCTGGTAGCATTTCTTCTTCTTCGAACGTTTCATATCAACCACTTATTAAACCACTCTTTGTGATCTATGTCTGATCTGAGTAATAGGAGCGATTGCACAGTGTTATCTACAAGTAGGTCAGCATATCTGATTTCTTCTATGCATTTTATTTACTAGGGTAACTTCTCTAGGCCCCTACCTCAGTCGCATTTTATGACATGCCTTGTAGGTCACTGTATTACTATTCTTTGTTCACCTTATGGGTCCCGGCAACACATGGACGGGTAGTGTTTTTAATAGTTTTCTACTTCTGCCAACAAACGCTGACCACGATTTTGGGTCCATGGTTTTGTTTCACTGTTCAGCTATAATACATCCTAAAACATTTTTATTTATCAAATTCAATGGAAGGATAACTCTCATTTCATTTACAAGGGTAGTGCTACAATGGATATCACACTGTGACATACCAGGAAACGAGAGAGCAGACAAACTACCTAAGAAAGGGGCAACACAGGAAACAAAGGAATCAAATAATCACTTTCCAGGAAAAGAAAACACACATGAAGGCCATTTGAAAAAAAAAGCCAGCAAACAGACAATTACCACTATCCAGATAGAGCAAGGCAGGTGATATTGTTTCAACTCAGAACTGGACACAACAGACTGAATAGACACCTACACAGACTAAAACTAGTTCCATCATCCACATACGCATGTGGACAGACAGTCAAACACATCCTGCAAGATTGTCACCTGATGAATCAACTGCGGAAAGAACACTGGCCAACAGAGACACAGCTGTTGATGAACTAACAAACACAACAACATATATCCAAAGAACCAGACTCAATTGTGCAGACATTGAACATCAGCAAATGAGAAGAAGAAACCTTGATGAACTAACAAACACAACAACATACATCCAGAGAACCAGACCTATTGTGTAGACATTGAACATCAGCGAATGAGAAGAAGAATACTAAGAAGATTTCATTTATAACATGACAGGCATGGTTCATTGTGATCTTCCTTAAAAAATGTTTATTTACAAATATATTTTCCCGTTGTAAAAGAAGTGAACTTTTGCGTGAACAATTTAGTAAACAAGATGTTGTTTAAATACTCAATGTCTTTTAACTGTTGAACAAACCATGGATATGCTCCAAAGTACACTTGATCATGATGGTAATGATTTCATTGACAGTGATGAAGAATTTGGCAGTGATTCGAGTATTGGGACTATCCTGAAAATCTTGGTAGTGACTCTGAGGCTGAGTGGGTTTGTCCATCGTTTTAAAACATTAGTGGGTCTACTTCTTCTACTTCTAGACCTTCAATAACAAATAAAACTTTTTTAGTCCACTGAATCTACGGCAAACATTTACATCTCAGAGAGTTCAATATACCAGTTAGTCGCCTACAGACCTGTAGTCCAGCATATCCGGTTTTATTCTGGTTCGCCTCCCTAAAGTAATAAATCAATCCTGCAAACACTACTCCATCATCATCTTCAGTCCTCGTTGTGTGCAAGGACACATAGGACAGAGACAAATATGTACTCAATTTGTATTTTTGTGCCTTTTATTCTACCTGAAACCTGGTCATCAAGTGCCCCATACGATTTCATCTTTTCCGCTGTCGCTGTAGTGTCCTTAGTGAGTGCCAAGAAGAAGGCCGTTGAGACTGGGTTCTCCAGCCATTTCACCAACTGTCACCCTGTCCTTCATCATTGACAGTTGTTCCGTCCACAACCACTATAGCATCCGGATCTTTATGAGCAGTCTAAGTTTTGCTTCTGTAGTCGTTTCCTCTGTTTTGTTACAGTGAGTGAGGCAGTAGCTTATGGTGTGTCATCTGTCCCTACAAAATAGCGAGTTGGAGCGTAGGGTACTAGAGCATGATTAACGCATTGGTTTCCTAGGTGGAAAATCAAGACAAGAGTATGGTGGTGTGTCACCTACACCCCACCCCTCATTTCGCTCAACTACTTTTAGTTGCCTCTTATGACACTTGCAGATCAGAATGGTTTCCAGGTTAATTCTGCCAAGACCAAAATTATGGACTTCACAAACTCAACAGACAACATTGTAATAAATGACCAAACACTGGAGAAAGTTAAACATTTTACATATTTGGGTAGTAAAATGTCAATCAACAGAGACACAACGAAAGAAATAAACTCACTTATTGCTATAGCAGCCAGTGCCTTCACTAAGTTAACAAATATCTGGCAATCTAAAGACCTCAGTATATGTACAAAAGTTAAATTGTTTAGGTCATGTGTGATTCCTGTACTGATCTACGAATGTGAAAGTTGGAAATCAACAAACAAATTGATAAGAAACTGGACAGCTTTGAGAATAAATGTCTCCAAAATTACTGAAAATAAAATGGAGTGATTTCGTTTTGAACAACACAGTGAGAGATAGAACACAACAACAACCCGTATCAAATATTATAAGGAACGAAGGTGGAAATATTTAGGTCATGTTCTTAGATCAGACAAAAAGAGAATAAATAGACAAGTCTTTATGTGGTCACCAGATGGGAAAAAAAATGTGGAAGACCTAAGACTACCCTACAAAGAACAATCCTACAGGAAAGTAAACTATTGGGATGTAAAACCATACAAGATCTCCAACTGCTAGCAATGAACTGCACCACATGGAGCTCTAAAACCTCTGCCCTATGTGCTGCCTTTGGCATGAAAGGAACAAACTAACTAAACTATGGCATGCTGGAAGATTGAGACAGGCTGGGCTCAAAAGCAATGATTAGTTCATTGGTATCCTATGAGCTACCATTGGTTACCTATCCTCGTAAATGGAAGATTGAGGTGGCTGGGCTCGACGGCAATGATTTTTGTATTGGTATCATAGATAGAAGATCGAGATGGATATATGGTGCTGTCATCAACTGCTTTGAGTCACTTTTTACAGCATTCATTGAGAAGAGACGGTGATTCTATTCTTCGTTTTCCCAGGTCTACTTACTTTCAAAGAAAACCACACTACTTACTTTCAAAGAAAAGTAATAATTAAGTCTGTTAATACTACTACTTACTCTCTCACAGCAAAGTAATACATAAAGTCTGTTGCTATGACAGACATTCTCTGGAAGGCAATAGTGGCATAGCTAGCATAGTTTAGGTTTGTGACTTGCAACATAGCTGGATCAATATAGCTTGCAATTAGAGACAAGAGATACTCGAACCAGGCAAATAGTGGAGGGTAGTCAAGAGTCCACTCTGACGTATCCTGAAACAACACAAAATCAAATGGTCGCTGGATTAAAACTGAAATTATATTTTTACTTTAATTTTTTGAGACTTGTGTTAGAACTACTTCTCCTTCTTCAAACGTTCCAAATCGATCACTTGTTAACCACTCTGTGTGATTTGTATGTGATCTGAGTCTAAGAGTGATTGTACCCTTGTGCCAGTTATGTGCCTACAAGTAGGCCAGCACATCCGATTTCTGCGCTGTTTTTATTTACTAGGGTAGCATCCCTAGGTCCTACATCAATCGCCTCTTACAACATGCATTGTAGGCCGCAGTGGTACTATTCTTTGCTTCTCTTGCGGGCCCCGGCACCACATGGCACATGTTAGAACAATAATTAGTACATTAGTATCCTAGATGGAAGATAGAGATGAGCTAGGCTCAAAGACAATGGTGCATTGGATCCGAAATGGATAATCAGGCTGAGCTCAAAGGAAATGGTTAGCACATCGGTATCCGAGATCGCAGACATGACGGGCTGGGCTCGAAGGCAATAATTAATGCATTCATTGATTGATTGGACCATCATCATTGCACTTCGGTGAGTAACCATGTGTGCTCCGATCTCTTTCTTACACAAGATCTCAGCTGCAGTGCATGAACTCCGTAGCACCGGCGAGGGCTCCCGATGTAATTTTGAAGATGGTGGAGATACTTTTGAAAGAATTTTATTTTTAATCTTTTCTAATGAATTTTGCCCAGGCAGCGGCTTTCCAGCTTGCTCTTCTCAATTTTGAACTGTCAAGGGTTCTTTTACATGCTCAAATTGAACACAGGACCTATGTTTTATCATCCCTCTTGGGTAGAACTAGGAACTTGATCTCACCTACACTGAGATCAGGAATCTCTGGAAAAATATCCAAATTAGTGCATTGGTATCCTAGATGGAAGATAGAGCTGGGCTGGGCTCAAAGGCAATGGTTAGAGTCTCCAAGGAGGTCTGGGCTGACAAACATCAGTCATTTTTGCGCATGCAAGCATAAAAGAGAATGAACGAGTCTATAGATTTGCTGGCATGGCTACTGTAGAAAGCGGACAAACAATGGATCAGGTTGACATTCTGAATGTTCTAAGGGAAATAGAATGGTAAATGATTCAAGGAATGAGGGTGAATCCACAACCGTAACCAGACTGCAAGAATATCAAAAATAGACCTCCCCGTTCAGAAAGCAAAGGCAAACTACTGAACAAATAAGTGGTGCCTAGAAAATCTGCCACTCATTTACTGTGATTGATGGTGACGTCCTGTAATGATATGATTTTCATTCAATCATCATATATAAGTGTGAGATACATGATTATATAGTTTTTGGTGTGCCTTATGGCCTAGTATCGACTACTTCAGAACCACTCTATCTCAATCCATCTTAAATTATCTACAGGTATTTACCTCAAGATACCATTTTTGCATTGGCAGACTGTGAGTAATGGCCAACCAGTTTCTATGCACTTCAAAGTCTGTGGATCGACTGAAAGAAGATGAAAGAAGACTTGAAATTTATAAAATTGTTTAATATAAAATTAGTCAGTTAAGAATTTGTATAAATTAATAAAATTTCCCGTACCCATTTCAGATCTTAGGGTATGAAGTGCCTGTTCCTTCACATTTCTAGACCCTAGTGTGCAAGAGGTAGGAGGGCCAGTTTCTGTCTTCCCATGTGGAACGTCAAGTGTGAGATTCAACCTACAACCATCTTATCATGGAGTCGATGGGTGAAAGCTTACACATCCACAAGAATTTGTATACTGCAAAATATCTGTATTTAGGTGTGTCTTTGTGGAGAGCAGGCGGGTAAGGTGCTTTTGTATATAGCTCCAAAGGTACTTGGTTCGTTCCCCACCTCAAATGATCAATGTATTTTTCCAGATACCCCTGATCTTAATGTAGGTGACAATGAGTTCCTAGTCCTATCAGAAATGGATGATAAGTGGTAGACCCTGTGTTCAAACTGAGCACATAACAGAACCCTTGCAGTTCAAAATTGAGAAGAGCAGGATGGAAAGCTGCTGCCCAGGCAAAATTAATTTGAAAAGATTAAAAATAAAAACTCCTACAAATATCTTCATCATCTTCAAAATTACATCGGGCACCCGGCGAAGTTCGTGCAGTGCCGCTGAGATCTTCCTATGCATTATCATTATTATAATTTATGGTTACTCGCCGAAGTGCAAAATGATGATCATCAATTTGATCGTCCTATCAAAATAGTCCTTAGTCGTGCAGCATACAAACAAATTTGGCTTAAATGCAGTTGCATGGTGCATCATGCACATTGTTGTACCTGATTAACTTGGTTAAAAAGGCACAGTGTAAGTGTACGTACTCACAGACAATTGTCGAATGAACTAGTGGGAAGTCCCATGGAAGTACTCAGTAGAGTAAGCGGCCACGTAGACTCGATGGAATCCCCCAATGCATGCTCATGCAACAAACAAAACGATCGGAATATAGAAAAATACTGCATGTGGATATAGTTATTTATTTTGTATATATGGGATGTACAAGAAAATGAGAACAGACTTACTATCCAGGAATAAGAAGCATTTTTACACAAGTCGCAACGACTGCTAACAACCAAACCGCCATTTTGACGCAGCTGTCTATCTAACTAGCCTTCAAACAATGAAGAGCGAAGAACTTTTAGATTTTCCTTTCTTATTTCCCTTGCACTGTCTTCTCATAAGAACGATTGTCTGGTCAACATTATGTTACCAATGTCAAACATGGCCAATAACAGCAGCTAATGTGCGCAAAATCATAATGACAGAAACGATGTGCATTAGAAGAGCTGCAGATGTGACAATAAGAGACAAAATTAGAAATGAAAATATCAGAATAAGGGTGGATGTGAAACCAATCATGATATTCATAAAAGAACAACAGATTCAATGGTTTGGACACCTGACAAGAATGCCCTAGTATCGCCTACGACAGAGAGCCACACGGAAAAAGTATGAGTATAAAGCAAGAGGAAGACCACGCAAAAGATGGAATGACGGCATCAAGAACAGCCGTACGAAAATAAATATCATCTTACAAAGTGCCTTGAAACAAGCACACACAAGATCATTACGCCCCCACCCTTTCCTCCCCAACACTTCTATAAAGAAGTAACTGGTGGAAGAGAAGAAGAAGTATTCTCTGCATGTAATACATATGTCATCATCGGTATGTGCCATACTGTCTGACATCAAGAACGCATATATGTACATATGTCATCATTGGTATGTGCCATACTGTCTGACATCAAGCACGCATATATGTACATATGTCATCATTGGTATGTGCCATACTGTCTGACATCAAGCACGCATATATGTACATATGTCATCATTGGTATGTGCCATACTGTCTGACATCAAGCACGCATATATGTACATATGTGATCATCGGTATGTGCCATACTGTCTGACATCAAGCACGCATATATGTACATATGTCATCATTGGTATGTGCCATACTGTCTGACATCAAGCGCGCATATATGTACATATGTCATCATCCACAGCCAGGCTCTAGCACAGGCCAGACAACTGGCCGGGTATTTCCTGACCTAGATAAGAAAAGGGATCTGGAAATTACAGATGTTTGATAGAACAATGCAAGCTCTTTTGCAATTTACTCAATTCTGTGAGTCTATGGTTATTTATTGGTGAAAAATATGTATAATATTGCTATTCCTTATTGTTAAACTTAACTTGATTCATAATATGACTTCCAGTTAGCATTTTGTGTTGATTTAAAAATGAATTCGTCTATATACACCAATACTGGAATGCGAGGTCACGTGGTGTAGTTGGGGTCTGATTTCCCACTATTCTTACCTGAGCCCGAAGGCCCAGTAGTTTATAGTTGGCTCTGCATCATCGGTATGTGCTATACTGCCTGACATCAAGCGCGCATATATGTACATATGTATGTGCGTGCGCATAAATGTATTGGTTATTGGTTACTAAACAGACATCATTGCACTCCGGGCAAACTCATAGGTGCTCAGTCTCCCCAAACAGATAGAAGAGTATGCATACTGATGGTTCCCGTGGCTTGCTAATTAAACACACCTCTCACTCTACCCCTCAGGCATCCAATTCTACTTGTACAACAGGTAACTCCAAACTGCTTAAATCGCTGGATCGATACAACATCTATTTTAGTGTCCTCATCTAACAGACAGTCGCGAAGAGACCGAAGAACATCCCCGTTATCCATCTTCAACTCCCCAACAATCGATGCTGTTGATGCAAGCCTGTCCGCTCTCTCATTACCGTAAACAACCACATGCCCAGGACAGTATATCCACGTAAGCCGCTGGAGGTTAGAAACTTCTATAGACGACATCCACTATACCGAAACCTGCCCTTCTGGATCTTGTGAAGCATCGACTGAGAGTCAGATACAACAACGGCCCCAGTAAATGAAGTCCCAGAGAGCCAATGGAGGGCAGCAGTAACCGCCTCAATCTTATTCCTCATACTAGAAGTTGTTGTCCTGTACGCTCCACTTCGCTCAGCAACAACCCTGACATGCGCATTAGCCAAGAAACCCCAGCCGGACTTCTCACCACGATGAACCGACCCATCGGTATATACAACTTCTCCTTCGAACACTCCATATCGACCACTTGTTAACCACTCTGTGTGATTTGTATGTGATCTGAGCCTAAGAGCGATTGTACGCTGTGCCAGTTATGCGCCTACAAGTAGGCCAGCACATTCGATTTCTGCGCTGCTTTTTATTTATTAGGGTAGCATCCCTATGGTCTACATTAGTCGCCTCTTACGACATGCATTGTGGGTTGCAGTGGTACTATTCTTTGCTTCCCTTACGGGTCCCGGCACCACACGGGCGAGAGTATACACAACATCATCATGATCCCTTGCAATATCTTCTATCAGCTTCTTAACTGCGAGATCAGCCTGCGAGATGTTGCCCCAATCTCTACATGCTCTTCCAAGAGTAATGATAACGTTGAGATAGTTGGTCATGCTACCATCTGTTGGGATCCATTCTTCCCCTTTTGGTAGGGTCCCAACCGTGGTCACCTGGCCAATCGTTATCTCAGCCTGGGCCATCCACGACATGCCACGCTTGATTCTCGTGCTCTTAACATCATTAGTGTTCTTGTGCAGTGGATGTCTCTTATCCGCAGTAACCCGCATATATGCCTTGGTTTGGGCGATTGCATGACGGAGCGTAGTGACAGAAGGCCAAGCATATATCTCATCTTCACAATGGGGGTATCTCTAGTGCAGCCCAGGACTATACGCATACCTTCATTCTGAACCCGTTCGAGTCGTTCACATTGTGATCTTGATATCGTAAGAATGCCGAGTCCGTAATCTACCACTGAAATAACCAGTCGATCAAATAAAAGGACAAGTAGTCTCTGCAGAAGGTGTGCGGCTACCATAATTTTGAGAGCCGCAAGACCACGCTTGCACCGTTGTATCGTTTGTTCAACATGGTGTTTGAAAGATAGACTACGATCAAAGGTTATTCCAAGATAGCGCAGCCTGTCACTGTCTCTCTCTCTTTAGCCTGTTACGCCCTTGGCGTTTAGGACAACAACAAACGTACACCATTCTTCCCTGTTCATTGCCTTCCTCTGTATTGTGTTCCAGCTATGATTCATTTCCTTCAGCTCTTGCTCTATCGTTCTCCTCCAGGTCGTCTTGGGTCTTCCACGCTTTCGCCTACCCTCTGGAGTCCATCTCAGTGCAGTTTTCGTGTCGGAGCCAGTCTCCATGCGCATCACATGTCCAATCCATCTCCAGCGTCGTCTTCGGATGATAGTGCCCATATTCTCTTGTTGGCATCGTGCAAGCAATTCTTGATTCGAGATAGTAGTCGGCCAGTACACGCGTAAGATTTTTCGCATACAAGTTGTATGAAAGGCGGAGAGTCTGGACATATCCTGTTATGTCATTCTCCAGCATTCCGATCCGTACAGCAATGTTGACAGCACACAGCTGTTATAGATACTAGTCTTGGTTCTGATGCTGTATTGGGCAGATTTTCAGGCGGTCTGAAGGGTCATGAATGCACTTCGTGCCTTACTCAGTCTGTTTTTAATGTCAGATCCAGCGCCTCCTTCATTGCTAATAACACTTCCAAGGTATGTGAAAGCGGTTGTATCTCGGAGGTTTTACCTTCTAGTTTGACTGGTGCTGGGGTTGCTATGTTCAGAGTTATTACTTCAGTTTTCTTCTGATTTATTTTCAGCCCAACCATCTCACTATATTGGTTAAGGCGGCAGGTCTTTTCCTGGATATCTCTATGTGTATGAGATAGGAGTGCGATGTCATCTGCAAAATCTAGGTCTTCCAGAGTGGATGTGAGCGTCCATCTAATACCTCTTGCCTTATCTTCCGTTGTTTTACGCATCACCCAATCTATGACAGTGTTGAATAATAGGGCTGACATAACACATCCTTGTCGCACGCCTGTTTTTACTTCAAACTTTAGTTCTGAAGTTTCAACACTGCATGCAAACTTGCTGTAGCAGCTTTTATAATATTTATAAAACACAGTGGGATTCCATACCATCTTAAGATACGCCATAGACTTTCGCGGTGTATGCTATCAAAAGCTTTTCAAAATCTACAAAGTTGATATAGAGTTTGCTTTGCCATTCTGTGCATTGCTCTATGATATTTCTAAGAGCAAATATTTGGCCTATACAGCTCCGTCCTCTGCGAAATCCTGCTTGTTCCTTTCTTAGTTTCTTATCCACAGCATCAGTAATACGTTGTACGATGATTTTGCTTAAGATTTTACTTGGGACAGAAAGCAGTGTTATTCCACGCCAATTATTACAATCGGCAATGGAGCCCTTCTTGGGGATCTTGATGATGACTCCTCTGTTCCATGCATCAGGTATTATTTGGGTATTCCATATAGTAGTAAACAAAGGTTGCAATACATTAGCTGCAAGTTCTGGGTCTATTTTGAATAGTTCTGCGTTTAAGTTATCATTCCCTGGTGCCTTGTTATTCTTAAGAGATTTAATTGCTCTAATGATCTCATCCCGGCTGGGTGTTTCAATGCCAATTTCTAATTCCTCTGTTGGCTCTGGTATGTCTGCTACTACCGTTGGCGGTGGTCTATTTAGCAATTCTTTAAAATGCTCTGTCCATCGTATTTCTTGTTCCTTTTCCGTTGTCAATAGTATTCCATTCTTATCCTTTATAGAGTATTTGATCTCCTGTAATGTTTCCCTCTTATTAGCTTTGTAATTTTGTACACTGTTCCCTGATCACACTTTTTGCTGCTTCTTCTGCCTGCACTGCCAGGTCTTCAACATACATTCTTTTGTCAGCTCTCACAGCCCGTTTGATTTCTTTACTTGCGCTTTTGTACTGTTCTTGGTATCTTGCTTTCAGTCTTTCGTACTTTGCTTCTAACAATTTCTTTTAATATTCTTCGGCTGTCTATTATTTTCCATGTTGTTGGTGTTATCCATTCTTTTCTTTTCTTTGTGCGGTCCCCTAGACATGTTTCACTGCTCTTGCTATATATAGATGCTATGTTGTCCCATGTTCTATATATGTTGTCAGTTTCATCCGTAGTTTCATTACTTTCTAGGGCTTGGAATCTGTTCTTTATCTGCATTATAAACTTATCCCTTACTTCCGTGTCTTTTAGTCTATCCACATCGAACCTCTTTTGGAAGTTTTTCTGTTGTCCTGTTTTCTTAGTTTAAGTTTGACATAAGCTGTGACTAGGTGGTGGTCGCTACCAACATCTGCGCCTCTCTTGACTACAACATCTAGCAGCGAGCGTCTCCAGGGTCCATTGATCATTATATGGTCTACTTGGTTTTTATCTCTGCCATTAGGGAATACCATGTTAATTTGTGGATATCTAAATGTTGAAATAGGGTTCCTCCTATAACGAGATTGTTCATGCTGCAGAAGTTTACTAAACGTTCCCCATTTTCGTTCATCATACCACATCCATATTTTCCCATAGTTCTATAACTATGCATGTTGTCTTGTCCGACCTTCGCATTTAGATCTCCCATAACAATGATAACATCATGGGATGGTGACTTGTCTAATTCTGCTTGTAGGTTTTCGTAGTAAGAGTCTTTCTTTGTATCTTCGCTATCATTAGTTGGCGCATAGCATTGTAGGATTGTGATGTTTGTATGCTTCCCCTTTAGTCTGATCTTAATCAAGCGGCTACTGATAGGTTTCCATTCTAACAGACACTTTTCCACGCCTTTCCTTAGGATTACTGCTACTCCTTAAAGGTGTAGGTCGTCGTCTTGTCCAGAAAAAAGGACTGTTTCACCTGTTGCAGTGGTGCTTCTTCCATTTCCTGTCTATCTGCTCTCGCTAACCCCTAGGATATGTAGATTATATCTTCTCATTTTTATCTGTCACTGTGCTCGATGGTATGTTACAGAGGTCATGTTCCAGCCCGCCCCTAGAGAACAGTATTACGATCCAGTCATCAACATTAAACACCAGCGTCTCCAGTCAACGGACAACTTTGCTTATCTTGGCAGCCTCCTATCCAGATCGGCAAACATAGATTCTGAGGTCCACAATAGGATATCCAAAGCCAGTGCTGCGTTCGGAAGGTTACGTGTCACTGTGTGGGAACGGAAGGGGATAAGCATAGTCACAAAGCTGAAAGTTTACCAGGCCATAGTGCTAACCACGCTGCTGTACGCAAGCGAGACATGGACAGTGTATAGCAGACACGCAAGAAAATTAAACCATTTCCACACAAGCTGTCTACGCAGAATACTAAAAATAAACTGGCAGGACAAAATTCCAGACAGCGAAGTCCTCACAAGAGCAAAGATCCCAAGCGTCAACACCCTGTTGCAGAAGGCCCAACTGAGATGGGTCGGTCACGTTGCTCGAATGCCTGATAAACGCATCCCAAAACAGTTGATGTATGGCGAGCTTGAAGGGGGCAGACGTTTAGCTGGTGGACAGAAAAACGCTTTAAAGACACTCTTAAAGTGTCTCTGAAATGCTTCGATATAGACAATACGTGCTGGGAATCCCTTGCGCAAGATCGCCAAATGTGGCGCTGTAACAACAAAGAGGAACCCGAATAGCTGAGAATCATCGTATTGTTGAGTCACAGAGAAAACGAGCAGCGCGAAAAGACAGAGCACACAACACGCACATGTCTAACCTTGATCATGTATGCCCCACCTGTGGTCGGGATTCTGTTCTAGGATTGGACTCTACAGTCACCTCCGCACACACCAGAGAGGTGCAACAGTACACGTCTGAGATTGTTGTCATCATCGCTTGCGATGGACGGCTATTATTATGTTCATCAAAGATTACACGGGGTAGATCAGCCTTGACTATGGAACTATTCAACGAGCACCACAACATACACGCTTTTTCAGAATTGACCTGAGAGTATGTATGTATGTATATATTTATGTATATGTGCGTGCATGTAAGTATATATATTTATATGCGCTCATGTATGTATGAATGTATGTATGTTCGCGCGCACGTAGTTATGTATGTATGTGCGCTTGGATGTATGTATGGAGGTATTGTTTGTTTGTTTAGTAGGGGATTAAAGCCTCTTTAAGCCGAGGCACGCCCTTTCAACCTAAGGCGAACCTTTTATTGGTTATATCAGAGCGTGTAGGCCAACAAACATGAAAAATAAGAATTAACTCCTTTCGGAGAATCCAAGAGTTTGTATGGAGGTATTTATGTTATCGCGTATATATGTACTGTATGTACGGGCGCATTTATTGTCTGGAGGTATGTATGTATGCAATCGCGTATGTATGCATGTGCGCGTTCATGTCTTATGTATGTAAGTATGTGCGCGCGCATGTATGTATATATATATATATATATATATGCACGCACATTGTGGTGGTAGGAAACACTAGAGGCAACTTGCTAGAACTCTTCGCATTCCCTTAAAATCACAACAGCAATAAAGGTAAGGAACAACAATTTGTTTGAGTAAAATATGTTACATATTTTTGTAAATGTCACTGGTAAAGAAAAAATTCAGACTAGATAACACTCGTTTATCGAAAATTAACCTCTCACAATGAATGTGAAATCTGCCATGCAATTCATAAAAGAACAGATTTAATGGTTTGACAAGATGGTTTGCCAGGCATTACCTGACAAGAATGCCCTGATATCGCCTACCACAGAGAGCCACACAGAAATAGTATAACGAGTACAAATCAAGAGGAAGACCACGCAAAGATGGAGCGACGGCATCAAGAACAGCCTTACGAAAATGAATATCAGCTTACAAAGTGCCTTAATACAAGCACAAACAAGATCACTCCTCCCTCCCCCCCACTCCACCTAACACTTAATATCACCGCAATCTACCCACGGTTGTCTCCAGATCTGGTCTGGTCTGATCGCCCCAGATCTGTAGATCCGTACATCGCGGGGAATAGAACTCGTCGTAGTTCTTTCTTTATGTAGTTTATTTATGTAGTTCACCCATTCAATTCTACTTTTATCAACGAATAGTCTCTCCAGTTCTGGTGTAGGAATTCAGTGACCCATATCCGGCTGTACTATCTGCCGACAAATCACATACTTTCAGGATGACGTTGACTATATAAATAGCCAACGAAATCGGACTCCGCCCACCGTCAAAGCAAAAAGTTTTCTTATGTTGTTTGAACTGACTCCGACTTCTGGTAAATTCTTTTCAAATAAGGCGAACATGTTACTTTTTGGCACGAGCCTGTGACGTTGGTTGCATACAGTACAATAGAATATACGTGCCTCTTGAATGGGGGTAGCTTGTAAAGATAAGATTGTGACATCTGGGGGTGATTGACGTACAAATTACGCCCTTTCAATCAATCAATGACTTTGTCAGCTGTCCACTTTATTTTGGTCACGTCTGATATTCTAGTTACGTTTTCGAGAGTTTCTGTTGTATGGTTCGGAAAGGGAGGGTTGAAAATCACTAGCACATTCAAAATCTTTGACATGTGTGTTGCGCGTATTCAGAAAATAGCGTGTTGGCTTTAGGTGGGTGAAACATGACACACGAGCAAATACAGGGGTAAATTGTCGTTACTGTCTTTAGTACCGCTTTTAAAGGTAATGTAGGACAGGAGAGAGCTATAGTCTGAGGAATGTAATGGCCACATGGTTAGTCGTGGCCCCCGGGAACATAAATCTGACTAGCTCAGACGGGTAAACTAAAACTCCTGTTTAATGGGGGCTGGTTTTTTGTATATATTTGATAGAACACTAAGAGTTTTTGTAATTTTACACAATTCTACAAGTCTATGGTTATTTATTGATGAAAAATGTTAATAATACCTTCCTTAGCTTCCTTACCTTCCTTAATTCCTTAGCTTTAAACACAACTTGCAACATTATATAAGTTTGATTGAGCATGTTGTGTTGATTTTAAAACGAATTCGTCTTTATACAACAATACTGGAATACGTGGTCATGTGACGGTTGTCGTCTTATTCATTACAATATTTATACCTGAGCCCATCTGCCGTATGTTATAGAAGACCACGGACTAGTGCAGTCGCTGCGAAACTCTTCAGGATAGGATTTTTCTTTTATGCCCCCGACAGAAAAATCATTGAACTTACAGAGGATGGAACACGGGTCTCCAGCATGGGAGCCGAGCTCTACCCATTCAGCCCAAAGCTCCTCCAGGGTACTGACGCTGAATACAGGGATACTGACACGATTCTTTCGTGGTGGTAGTATGTTAGGAATGAACACTTTCCATACCACTAATGATACTGAGTTATAATCACAATAGTTTGATGACACCAGAATTGTTGTCACGCATTCCTTAGAAATCGGTGACGGCGCACCTGTATAGCGGGGAACACTGATAATAAGAAAAGAAGGTCTTCACACAAAAATCAGTCATATCCGCTATACCAGGCGACATGACTACGCCGGAATTCCTAGCAAGCGAACGCAGAAGAAGAAGAAGAAATTATAAGGCAAATATATATAATAATAATAAAAAGGTACTTGGAATACGTGATGTCAGCGTGTGGTACTTGGAATACGTGATGTCAGCGTGGGTACTTGGAATACGTGATGTCAGCGTGGGGTACTTGGAATACGTGATGTCAGCGTGGGGGTACTTGGAATACGTGATGTCAGCGTGGGGTACTTGGAATACGTGATGTCAGCGTGGGGTACTTGAAATACGTGATGTCAGCGTGGGGTACTTGGAATACGTGATGTCAGCGTGGGGGTATACTTGGAATACGTGATGTCAGCGTGGGTACTTGGAATACGTGATGTCAGCGTGGGGTACTTGGAATACGTGATGTCAGCGTGGGTACTTGGAATACGTGATGTCAGCGTGGGGTACTTGGAATACGTGATGTCAGCGTGGGGTACTTGGAATACGTGATGTCAGCGTGGGGTACTTGGAATACGTGATGTCAGCGTGTGGTACTTGGAATACGTGATGTCAGCGTGGGGTACTTGGAATACGTGATGTCAGCGTGGGGTACTTGGAATACGTGATGTCAGCGTGGGGTACTTGGAATACGTGATGTCAGCGTGGGGTACTTGGAATACGTGATGTCAGCGTGGGTACTTGGAATACGTGATGTCAGCGTGGGGGTCTTGGAATACGTGATGTCAGCGTGGGGTACTTGGAATACGTGATGTCAGCGTGTGGTACTTGGAATACGTGATGTCAGCGTGGGTCCTGGAATACGTGATGTCAGCGTGGGGTACTTGGAATACGTGATGTCAGCGTGGGTACTTGGAATACGTGATGTCAGCGTGGGGTACTTGGAATACGTGATGTCAGCGTGGTACTTGGAATAGTGATGTCAGCGTGGGGTCTTGGAATACGTGATGTCAGCGTGGGTACTTGGAATACGTGATGTCAGCGTGGGTACTTGGAATACGTGATGTCAGCGTGGGGTACTTGGAATACGTGATGTCAGCGTGTGGTACTTGGAATACGTGATGTCACCGTGGGTACTTGGAATACGTGATGTCAGCGTGTACTTGGAATACGTGATGTCAGTGGTCTTGGAAACGTAATGTCAGCCTTACGCTATAATCGCCCTGGTGCTGGGCTGACAGGAATAGTATCACTGCGACTCTACAAAGGCATCACAGAATGCTATCAAGGCAAACAGAACGACGATATAGACTGCCAGGGGGCTGGCCCTGTAAAAAAATATCACTGCATAGGCAATCGAAAGGCGATCTACTATGTGCATACTCACAAACGACTGTTTAGGACAGAGCTACCCTTATAAAAACACGCAGAAATAGAAGTGGATCTATTCGTATGAGCATCTGCAAGAAGAAATAATCAGATCACATATACACACAAGTCAGTGTACAAGTGATCGATATATCAAGACTGATAACTAGACACAGCTATAAGTCAACTGTGACAACCTTCCTATGATATATCAGATCTGATACTATGCTACAGCTATAAGTCAACTGTGACAACCTTCCTATGATATATCAGATCTGATACAGCTACAGCTATAAGTCAACTGTGACAACCTTCCTATGATATATCAGATCTGATACCATGCTACAGCTATAAGTCAACTGTGACAGCCTTCCTATGATATATCAGATCTGATACCATGCTACAGCTATAAGTCAACTGTGACAACCTTCCTATGATATATCAGATCTGATACTATGCTACAGCTATAAGTCAACTGTGAAAAGCCTTCCTATGATATATCAGATCTGATACTATGCTACAGCTATAAGTCAACTGTGACAGCCTTCCTATGATATATCAGATCTGATACCATGCTACAGCTATAAGTCAACTGTGACAACCTTCCTATGATATATCAGATCTGATACCATGCTACAGCTATAAGTCAGCTGTGACAACCTTCCTATGATATATCAGATCTGATACCATGCTACAGCTATAAGTCAACTGTGACAGCCTTCCTATGATATATCAGATCTGATACCATGCTACAGCTATAAGTCAACTGTGACAACCTTCCTATGATATATCAGATCTGATACCATGCTACAGCTATAAGTCAGCTGTGACAACCTTCCTGTGATATATCAGATCTGATACCATGCTACAGCTATAAGTCAGATGTGACAGCCTTCCTTTGACATATCAGATCTAATACCATGCTACAGCTATAAGTCAGCTGTGACAGCCTTCCTGTGACATATCAGATCTGATACCATGCTACATCTATGAGTCAACTGTGACAGCCTTCCTGTGACATATCAGATCTGACTCCATGCTGCAGCATCTTCTTCTTTGTCTGTCTTTTTTTCCCTTCTCTCTACAACCAACCACTTGTTAAACAACTATTTGTAGTTGGTAAGTGATTTACATCCTAGAGCGGGAGTTCGCTGTGCCAGCTCGGTGCCTACAGACCTGTAGCCTAACACATCCGGTTTTTGCATGTTACTGCGCTTGAGTTCGCCAATTGTCCCAAAAAAACTTAAACAAAATTATAGTAACAAAAATTAAGGATCTAGTAGAGTTCATCCCATTAGGGGAGCTATTGATACGTTAGCATTTAACCTCATGGTCAAAGTTTCCGTGTCTACACCCCTGGGAAGTGGGACTGGCTTGTGTGTTCTACGAGTCATCAGCAAGCTACTATTTTTTTCTCTTTTCATAAGAAAGACTAGCAAACACCAACTCTGCTAGATACAGAGCCAGGCGCAGCACACACAGGATGTAGAGCCAAGACACAGAACAAGCTGGATGCAAAGCTAAGGCACAGAACACACTGGATGCAAAGCTAAGGCACAGAACACACAGGATGTAGAGCCAAGGCACAGAACACACATGATGTCCAGACAGTCACAGAACAAGCTTGTAGACCCAGTATAACTCCAGATGAAGTACGTTAAAGTGGGGTTTTTCTGTTTGTAGAATCTTATAGTTACATGTCTGTACAAATTTGTGTCCTGGTGGATAATATACTTACACTTTCGCCGAAATTAAAATGGGCGTGTCTTACATGTAGGGGCCTAACGAGGGTACTAACCATAGCCAGGCTCCGGGCTCTTGCAATTTTTAGTGAGTACAATATTGCAGCTTTGAGGTTCCTAGGAAGTCAAGAAACAGCAGATTTCATTGAGGTCATTTGGAGATGGTGGCACATTATGAATGTTAAGAGTAAATTCGCAGGAAGGAATAGCCGTAATAATTTTGCTAATCCACTAACTTCAATTAACAGCGAATTGTTTCTTTATTTGAAAAATTTTGTTGTGTGGTTGACTGAATGGGGCAAGTTGCCTACTTCCAATGGGAAACTAACCAGAGAGACATATTCTGCTTTACTGCATTCTGTAACTGTTATGATTGAACTGGCTGAGTATTCCTTTTCTACTTTGAATGTAGAATTCATACTTTTTGGAAAATTACAAACTGATAACTTAGAAGCCCGCTTTGGTGAATATCGTCAATTGTCTGGTTCCAATTATCTAGTATCAGTGAAACAAATATTGGAAGCAGAAAAGAAATTGAAGATTTACTCCCTATTGTGTCTCACATCATCTGTCTATGGTAATTTTCAATTCGTAACTTTGCTGAAGCTATGAGTCATGAGGGTGATGAATGTGATAGTGTTTTTGAAGATGGTATCAGTCTGATGTAGACAAAGTGTTTTTCCACATTGATCCTAATGATTGTGAGTTGCTTTGTGTAGAAGGTACAGAGGAATCATTAGTATATATTGCTGGATATGTCTCCAGTAAGATCAGTAGGAAAACTCAGTGCATTTCATGTAATGCCTTGCTACAAATGGAGAAAACACTGACAGTTGATGTTCAGCCAGAGATTGCAACTGACTACATTCAATTACTGGATAGAGGAAGGCTAAAATACCCATCTAAACTGATTACACTGTTGACATTTGTGTCATATGCTGCTATGCAGAGGCTCATATCACCAGAATTAGAAGCACAATTTCTGGCTTGTAAACAGCATAAGAAGCTCCTTATCCATATTGTTACATGTAGTATTGTGAAACATTGTGTTGATGAATTTAGTGGTATGTGTGCTAATGGATGTCCAAAGGCAAGCATTATTTCAAAAGCATTATCCCCACTGTCTAATGTATTATTAAACAATTACAGAAAAATGCATAATGATAAAACAGTCAGTTCTTCTAACAAGAGAAAATTGGCCAAATTTTCACATTAAGTTTCATCAATTAACACTTTGCAACAACCTTCAGTTTATACATCAAAATCTCAAGGCAAACTTTAAGAAACAATATGTATAAGCTAATTTGCAATGTTTGCATGACGGGCGTTTTTGTTTTCAGTTCATCTGATATAATTTGCTGTATGTGCTTCAAATGTCTATAAAATGTATAAACTTGGAAGGGTACTTCAAACTTTACTAGCAAGTAATTGTTTATAGTCAATTGTTTACAATATTTATCATTACATATCAATGATCTAAGTAAGATGGACATTTATAAAAGAACAACAAAGTGTGCTACAGTTAAAGCAACTTTTGTGTATGTTAGAAATGTATATTGTACCTTATTATACAACTATGTATTACATTATAATGCAACTGTTGTTCTGCAATACTGTGTTAATCATTTTGAGCTTCTACATTGAATTTTCTTAAAGCTGTGTTAAATATGAATAAAACCATGATCATTTGATTAAAATAAAATTCATTTTATGACCATATCTCAAGTTTATTATTATCTATAATCCATTTACGATGTTTGTCATTAAATGTATGTCTGTACAGTAATGGATTTCGTAAAGAGTTCTTAAGAATATAGTCAGCCCCTTTTCTTATCTAGGTCAGGGAATACCTGGCGAGTTGTCCGGCCTGGGCTATAGCAAGGCTGTGGTACTAACGTTGTCGAAGGATCACACAAAGTGATTAACTGTGTTGACGTCTGAAGTCAGTTTTATAACTGACGTCTGGGCATAAGAACAGCGAAGAAGATGATATATTGCCTGAAATATAAATGTCTTCGTACATCATTAATAATTGAGCGTAGTCTTCGGAACATCATCACTACATATCGAACCAATTAATAATTGAGTGTAGTCTTCGGATCATCATCACTGCATATCAAACCAATTAATAATTGAGCGTAGTCTTCGGAACATCATCACTACATATCGAACCAATTAATAATTGAGTGTAGTCTTCGGATCATCATCACTGCATATCAAACCAATTAATAATTGAGCGTAGTCTTCGGAACATCATCACTACATATCGAACCAATTAATAATTGAGTGTAGTCTTCGGATCATCATCACTGCATATCAAACCAATTAATAATTGAGCGTAGTCTTCGGATTATCATCACTGCATATCGAACCAATTAATAATTGAGCGTAGTCTTCGGATCATCATCACTACATATCGAACCAATTAATAATTGAGTGTAGTCTTCGGATCATCATCACTGCATATCAAACCAATTAATAATTGAGCGTAGTCTTCGGATTATCATCACTGCATATCGAACCAATTAATAATTGAGTGTAGTCTTCGGATCATCATCACTACATATCGAACCAATTAATAATTGAGTGTAGTCTTCGGATCATCATCACTGCATATCAAACCAATTAATAATTGAGCGTAGTCTTCGGATTATCATCACTGCATATCGAACCAATTAATAATTGAGCGTAGTCTTCGGATCATCATCACTACATCTCGAACCAATTAATAATTGAGCGTAGTCTTCGGAACATCATCACTACATCTCGAACCAATTAATCTATGTGATCTGATCTAGGCCTCAGTATGTCTCACAATGAGTGGCAATTAACGACACCTGTTCTTTGTTGGTTTACTATTCTTCTTTTCCTACCAGTATAGTGCTCTTGTCTAACTACACCACATTTGACTTGGAATTCTTGCAGTCTGGTTCGAGTTGTAGATTCACCACTATTACTTGAATCATTGACATGTCCTCTCTTTCTTTGGGAATTCGGAATATCAACCTGGTCTATTGCTCCCAAACTTGTTTAAAGCAGCCATACCTGCAAGCCTACAGTCGTCTTCTTCTTCATCCTTCGCCTCTAGGGAGACTAGGTCCGCAACTAAGGCCTTCCAAGCTCGTCTATCCAACGTCATCTTTTCCAGATCACTCCACTCTCTCCCCATTTTCTTGCATTCCGTCTCCAACTCCCGTCTCCAGGTGTTCCTGGGTTTTCACTTACCTCTATTGCCCTGGGGGTTCCATCGGAGAGCCTGTCTCGTGATGCTGTCAATGGGTTTCCTCAGCGTGTGTCCTATCTATCGCCACCTTCTGCCCCTTATCTCTTGTTCAACTTGCCGTTGTCCCGCTCTATCTCACAGTTCCAAGTTTGTGGTCCTGTCATACCATCGCAGATGAAGTATCCTGCGCAGGCATCTATTGATAAATGTCTGCAACTTTTTGGTGTTCCCTTAGTTGTTCTCCATGTCTCTGCTCCATACAGAAGGGCAGCCTTGACATTTGTTAAATATCATTATCTTAGTTTTATTCCTGATCATTCTTGAACTAAGCCTACAGAAGCGTTCTTATTGTACGTCCAATCACTCTAGATATCAATGAATGCATAGAGACAACTCATATTTATATATATATATATTGTTAAACCTCCAAGCAGGAGAAACTGACCTCCGAGAAAGTAGGACAAATACAGCCACTTGCTGTAGTTAGTTAGACCACAGTACGAAAGCGCGAATCGTTGGTAATGAATCATATCCTATTGTGTTGATTTTGACTGTAGTTTTGTCAGTAGGTCATGCAATAATAACTGATATCTACTTAAGATATAACAAGATAGCACAAGAAGTGTTATTGAAATATAAAACACAAAGTACACGAAGATATAAACATAGATATAAACATAGATATAAACATAGATATAAACATAGATATAAACATAGATATAAACATAGATATAAATATATATATAAACATAGATATAAACATAGATATAAACATAGATATAAACATAGATATAAACATAGATATAAACATAGATATAAACATAGGTATAAACATAGGTATAAACATAGATATAAACATAGATATAAACATAGATATAAACATAGATATAAACATAGATATAAACATAGATATAAACATAGATATAAACATAGATATAAACATAGATATAAACATAGATATAAACATAGATATAAACATAGATATAAACATAGATATAAGTATAGATATAAACATAGATATAAACATAGATATAAACATAGATATAAGTATAGATATAAACATAGATATAAGTATAGATATAAACATAGATATAAACATAGATATAAACATAGATATAAGTATAGATATAAACATAGATATAAACATAGATATAAACATAGATATAAACATAGATATAAACATAGATATAAGCATAGATATAAGTATAGATATAAGCATAGATATAAGTATAGATATAAACATAGATATAAACATAGATATAAACATAGATATAAACATAGATATAAACATAGATATAAACATAGATATAAACATAGATATAAACATAGATATAAATATATATATAAACATAGATATAAACATAGATATAAACATAGATATAAACATAGATATAAACATAGATATAAACATATATATAAACATAGATATAAACATAGATATAAACATAGATATAAACATAGATATAAACATAGATATAAACATAGATATAAACATAGATATAAACATAGATATAAGTATAGATATAAACATAGATATAAACATAGATATAAACATAGATATAAATATATATATAAACATAGATATAAACATAGATATAAACATAGATATAAACATAGATATAAACATAGATATAAACATAGATATAAACATAGATATAAGTATAGATATAAACATAGATATAAATATAGATATAAACATAGATATAAACATAGATATAAACATAGATATATACTAAAGGACAGAAGCTTAAATATAAAGACACTTAAAATATTTGATTTTTTTTTTTAAGTGGTCCTCTTCTTGACTCTAATCCTATTTTGCCTCACAGTATCAGGATATGAAGAGATTTCTAGAAATGGTTTTTGTATGCTCTTCTTAAATATTATTTTTCACTGTCTTTGTTTATTATGTAGTCCTCATGTACGTGTACTTATTATTTAAAAAAAATTTTGTTCGTGATTATTATAGTTAATTTGACACTGATTAGATTTGAAAGTTGAATATTTAGCACTAAAATATAAATAGTATATCATAATAATATAACAATCATTATAATATATAAATGTTATTATTAAAAAAAACTATTATCTACGGTAGCAAATTCAGCTTCTCTTTATAACGCTTGACATATATATATCAGCGCACTATGTTTTATCAGGTCGTTTTAAAATTCTCTACTGACAATGTAACATTGCGACCTATGACCTTTGACCGCTACCTTTTATAATAATTGCCAAAACAATTTATGTCATTTTATTCACCGGAAGCTAAGATCCTACTCGATCAACCAATTAACAGTTAAACGACGACTCTTGATTAAATAGTACTTTGTATAATTATCGATTGAATACAAATTATATATAAAATAGTTGAAAAGGATATGCATGACAAGCTGTGGCCTACTTTTGAAGTTGTGGCTTACTCGAAATTCAAAATGAATCAAGTGAATTATTTATTACGAAATCCGTTTCCTTCGTAAAAGATAGAAGAAAAGCTTGAAATTAAACGGCTAGGTGCACATCAGCCAAATAGCTTTGTATATGTGCAACAAGATGGCAAGAAGAAGAGGACTTTCAATAATAAGTGGTTTAGTAGAAAATCGTGGTTAACTGTCAGTGAAGAAAAGCAAAGTGTTTTTGTTTTTATTGTTTGATATTTCATGGTGAAGGACTGTGTTCAACGGTAGGTTGTAGGGATCTCTTTTGTACCTTAGTTATATGGTATATATTTTAGTTGTTGAACCCCAGGAATTATGAGTTTTCACCATTTTGCCTATAGTGCGTGGGGAGAGTGCCCGGCTTTCTTGCAATGAGAGCTGGCAATTATGGTTGACCATTGATTCAGGAGGAGAGCATACGCTTACACGCGACTCGTACGTTGTTACTTCTTACATTTGCTTTGCATTTATGCAACTTTTTCATTAGACATCGGCAGAAGATGCGTGCATTTACTAGTATTTAGGACCCAAGAGGCGTGTCTGCGTTTGCTTTATTACCTATACCAGAGTAGCTCTCTCTCGATCCTTACCCACTTAGCCAGACATGATCTTTGTCTTTTTCCAGGGTCACCACGAGGAGGTGGAGTAGGGTCTTGATCAGTGCCAGCTCACTTACCCTGGCGCAACGCTGTCCCGTTTGCTATTTGCGCATGCGGCGCCAAATCATTATAGTAAAGGGGAATAACTTCGCGGAATAGACAAATAATAGTAAATACTACAATATAAACCGAGCCCAAAAACCATGATTTTTCCTAAATTTGTGTCTGGCCCCACCACCAAAAATGACCACGAGCCGCCACTGGATAGTACTGAAGGTCAAATTACAGCTACTTTACCATATCTTGGAAGTGTTATCAGTGACGAAGGAGGAGTTGAATCTAACATTAAAAACAGACTGGGTAAGATAGAAAGTTCATTCATGACCCTTCAGATGGTCTGGAAATAAGCCAAAAACAGTTTCAGAACTAATTATTAATATATGTTACAGCTATGTGCTTCCTTCTTCTTCTTTGTCGTCCACTGCTTCCGTTGTTGCCCAGTGTCGTGGTTTTCTGTTTTGTCTACGCTGTTCTGGTGGCTTGGGTGATTGTTATTTTTGCTCTTTAACAGGGCGCTGCTATGCCATCTAACGTGTGCTATCATCTTTACTATATGTATCAGAATTCTGGAGACTAATAGAACAAGATATTTCTAAACTTTCTACTTTCTATACAACTTTTTCTGCGAAAAATCTTACGTGTGTTCTGGTCAAATACTATCTACAACCACGAACTGCTTTCACAGTGTCAACATGAGAATCTGAGCACCATCATTCAAAAGAGAAGCTAGAGATAGATCGAACATGTGATACGCATGGACACTAACTCTGTCACGAAAACCGGACTGAGATGGACACCACAGAGCAGGCCCGGTTTAACCACTAGGGAACTAGGCGGCCGCCTAGGGCGGCAAATTTCTGGGACGGCACTAAAAGCAACGTAAAATAGAAATATTAAAAAAATTGTCATCATCATCATGATGATGATGATGACAATTTTTTGTAATAAATGGATTGAATATTTTTGTTTTTAGTGGAGTGACGCTGACCTTTTAAACATGGAATTTTTAGTTTTTAATTTTTAGTTAATTTATATTAATATTTAAAGTTTACATCCGGTGACGTCATTTCGAAATCAAAATCTGACGTGTAAATATAATATAAATATTGAAAATTGAAAATAAATTAAATATTTGAAATTCGATTGTCGTCGATCATTACTTAAATACTTTAGGTAAGATATTTAGTTTTACTTTTGTACAACGTTATATTTAAAATCATTTGATTTAAGTATTTAAATTTGTATTATGTAAATTGTAATTATTTTATTTATATTTTTTTTTATTTTACAAAATGAATTAAAAATATAGAAAAATAGTAGCTAAATCATAATAAAATTTTATTTTGCAGTTTCCGTCGTTATTTCAATCCCCCATGGCAGAGAGAAAACGATTGTCTGGTGCACAGTATCGTAAACGACGGGCTGAAAATGAAAAAGACGTAATAAAACAAGGAGACTCGTTGTTAAAGTATGTACACCGCACAGAGACGAAGGTAGTCCAGGGGAGTTAAACAATCAAGCCGAAGCAGACAAGGAAGCGGAGGAATCCGATGAAATGACAGTATCAGAAGAGTTTGAGCCACAAAATGAAATGCACGGTACGCACCAAGAATCAAAATCTGAAGTGCATAAAATCGATAATTTCACTGGTTTATATGTTAACTATGGCTATCCTAGCTACTGGACCAAATTTGATGATCATATGCGACAAATTTTGATAGAACATGGACCAGAACAAGTTGAGCAGTTTGATTTTCCTAAAGACAGTATGCAAAGAAAATTCTAAAATTCATTACAACCGCAGGCTTGTCAATGAGAAAACATTGGCAGACATTGGCTTAGTACTCTGTAAGTAATGACTGTTTATTGCTTCTGCTGCAAGCTGTTTACCAGTAGCACAATAGGTGCGCCATTTCTTTCTGATAAAGGTTCACATGATTGGAAAAACATGTCCGCAATTCTATCAGGACACGAGAAAAGCAGTGAACATCTAGCGAATTTTCAGTCATGGAAGGAACTTGAGCTGCGACTGCAACACATGAAAACAATTGATGCCGAACATTTGCGTCTCATTAAAAAAAAGAAGAACAGTATTGGCAGCAAATCTTGAAACGACTGATTGCTTTAGTTCGAGTTCTTGGCATGCAAAATCTTGCTTTTGTGAACACATGAGCAACTGAACACTTCTGATAACGGGAACTTCCTGAAATTTGTGGAATTTCTAGCTTTGTTTGACCCACTTATGGATGAGAATCTTCGAAAGATTAAAGACAATGAGACACATGTACATTATCTAGGCAAAGACATACAAAATGAACTGATTCAGTTTTTACCCAATGCAATCAAACAAAAATTATAGCATCTGTTCGTGAAGCTAATCTTTTCAGTAATTCTAGATTGCACACCAGATGCTGGTCATGTTGAACAAATGACCATGATCATTCGCTTTTTGGATGTGATTTCAAATCCAGAAAATGAGATTGCAGCAGCAGCATCTATAAAAGAACATTTTTTGGGTTTTGTGCCTCTAAAGGAGACAACTGGTGCTGGTATGACTGAAACTATTCTTCGGCAGTTAGAAGAGATGTCGTTATCTATCGAACATTTACGCGGTCAAGGATATGACAATGGCAGCAATATGAAGGGAAAAGACAATGGTGTCCAGCGAATAATTTTAGATGTCAATCCCCGAGCATTGTTTGTTCCTTTTCCCGCATACCTTGAATTTGGCTGTTAATGATGCGGCAAAATGTTGCTTAGAAGCAACAGCTTTCTTTGATTTAGTGCAACGTGTTTATGTATTCTTTTCTGCATCAACTCGTCGTTGGGAAGTTTTAAATCGACATGTTTCTAATCTCACTGTTAAACCACTTAGTGAAACAAGATGGGAAAGTCGAATTGATGCTTTGAAACCTCTTCGTTATCAGCTTGGTGATATCTACGATGCTCTGGCAGAGATTGCGGATGATACAAATTTAACAGGAGCATCTGGTAATACATCACGGACAGATGCACGGGTTATTGCAAAAGCCATTTTTAGTTTTAAGTTTGTCGTTTCTCTGGTTGTGTGGTATGACGTTTTGTTTGAGATCAACATGACTAGTAAACAACTTCAGTCAAAAGAATTAGATATACGTGGCTCCATGAATCATCTGGATGAAACAAAGAAGTTTCTCGTAAACCGCTGAAATGACACGGAGTTTAAGAAAATATTGGTAGATGCAGCTGAAATTGCAGTCAATTTAGAGATACCAGCACTTTTCGAACCCGAACCAACCCGTATCAGAAGAAAGAAGAAACAATTTGCATACGAAGGAGATGACGACAAACCTATTCGGGATCCAAAAGACAAATTCAAAGTAAACTTTTACTTCGCTGTTCTTGACACGGCAATACAATCGGTTGTTGAAAGATTCACTCTGATGCCAAAAATTAGTTCTGTGTTTGGTTTTCCTATGGTGTTAAATTTTGCAGAATAAAACTAGTAAGGAAGTTATGGAACATTGCTTGAATCTTGAAAAGCTTTGCAACATGGAGACTCCAAAGATATTGATGCAGTTGATCTAAGCAGTGAACTGAAAGCCATTTCAAGACGAGTTGCAAGGTGTACATCGCCACATGATGTACTAAACTTTATATTGAAAAATAATCTAACAGATAGTGTCCCCAACACTTTTATAGCTCTGCGAATTGTCTTGATACTTTCAGTTTCTGTGGCTAGTGGTGAGCGAAGCTTCTAAGCTCAAACGGGATAAAAACATATTTGCGAACGTCCATGCTACAAGAAAGACTTGTTGGACTAGCTACTCTGTCAATTGAACATGACATTGCCAAAGACATTGAACTGATGGAACTTGTTTCTACATTTGCTAAAGCAAAAACGCGAAAAAATAAAGTTTTGAAATTACATTACTGGTATAAACGAATATACCATTATATAGATTATACATGTTCTATTCTATTCTTCTTCTTTCTATTGAATGCAAATACGAATTAAAACAAAAGGCACCATAGCATTCCCTTTTTGAAAGTTAAAATTAATTCAACTTATTGCCGTGGGCGCGGGGGTGGGGCGCAGTGCGACAGGTTCGCCTAGGGTGCCAAATATCCTGGCGCCGGCCCTGCCACAGAGTAAACGAAAACGTGGAAGACGTTCTATGAAGTACCAATGTTGAGGTGTTGAATGAGGTCAAAACACAGAAAGCTTATCATCAATATAAGAAAGAGGCAGTCATCATTTTCGGACATGTGATGAGGAAGGGAGGTTTAGAACACATTGTGATAACTGGTAAAATCGAGTGGAGACAATACAGAGGAAGACAGAGAGAGAAAATTTTGGATAGTCTGACTTCATGGCCCGGAAGAGCGGCAACATCTGAGATGATATCAAACACCAGAGACAGAGATTTGTGGAGATCCATGATTGACTACGCCAGTCGGCACGGCACCTGGTGATGATGATATCTCTATCAAAATTGACGCCAACCCGAGTGGTTACGAGGCCTAAATTTGGGGTGTAAAGAATAGAACCACTGTTTCCTGCCACGCATGTCGTAAGAGTAGCACTAAGGGGGTTTGGCTGAAATCGGATGCACGTGTCCCAAACATGTACAAGTCTATGCGTTTAGGGGGCCCACAAACCAAAGTGCAACGTATACACGTTCTTGGCAAAGATCAAACAAAGAGTGATTAATATTGGTCATAACGAACGAACGCGAAGAAGAAGAAAAAATTGACGCCGAAATATTTGAAATCTAACGCCATTTCATTGTCCCTGTCTTCATGGAATGAAAATGGCCTAGAGACGACGAAATGACCACTACGCTGCTGTGGCTCACCGAAATGTAAGTCGTAGTATGTCCTTTTTGTTTTATCTTTCTGTTCAGACTGTTCTAAGAAATTTTCTTTAGCAACTTATTTCGAACGTTTCGATTTTGTTCTTTAATCCCTGCTTTTATGTCCATGTCTCGCAACCATATGTTGCCACAGGTAGGATGCATATTTTCAGAAGTCTTAACTTTGTCCTTTTGCTTGTGTCATGTCATAGTTTCTTCATGTTGACCACCCTCTGAAAAGCATGGCTAGTAAATTAAGGATCACCATCATCAAATAGCTTGTCCTGAGATGATCTTTTCCACCTTACAGTCCTCCGGAATTTCTCTCGCTCAGACCAGATGTCCCGCCCGCAGCCGTCATGCTCAAACCATCAGTTACATCTGAATCTATCTTCCGTGGTCTTCCTCTTCTCCTCTTTTCCGGATGCCTCCCTTTCCCCGATGGTCGTCTCTAGCCCTTCGTGTCTCTTTATATGCCCAAAATACTTCAATTTTCTCATTCTTATTTGTAACAGCGAGTTTTCTTTGATTTTGAGCTTTTTCTGGAAAATATATGTATTTGTTCTCTTCTCTGTTTATGATACATGGAGGACTCTTCTGTAACATTTATATTCAAAGGCAGGAACTGTAAATCCTCTTCCACCGCCTTGTTAAATGCCCATGCTTAACACCCATACGTTGTCACTAGGAATATGAACGTTCTTAGTATTCTTAGCTTGTTTCATATCAGTCCCATTTCTTACAGTTTTTAGTTATTTCATTTTGTGTACAGCCATATTTTTTCTTCTGTTAATTTCCCTCATCCCAGTTCCATCTGTTGTTTGCAGTGAGTTCCCAATACAGAGAGGAAATAAAACAATATATATTTGTGCAGCTGATTTGTTTATGTTTCATGTTAAATCAAATGATGAATAACACCAGGGTTTTGAGATGTGTGATGTGGGTGTGTTCAAGAAATGTCTATATACATAAGTCTTAGGCTTACCGCGCCTTCCAGACTCATTATTACAGATGCCGCCCATTTTTGATTTTAACCTTTTCTTCCCAGTTGTTCACATATAGTATTTCTAGGTATTTCATGGAGAAAAAACAGACAGAAAGATCTAGTATTTCTAGGTATTTCATGGAGAACAAAGGACAAAAATATCTAGTATTTCTAGGTATTTCATGGGGAAAAAACAGACAAAAAGATCTAGTATTTCTATGTATTTCATGGAGAAAAAACAGACAGAAAGATCTAGTATTTCTATGTATTTCATGGAGAAAAAAAGACAAAAAGATCTAGTATTTCTAGGTATTTCATGGAGAAAACAGACAAAAAGATCTAGTATTCTAGGGGAAAAACAGACAAAAGATCTAGTATTTCTAGGGGAAAAAAACAGACAAAAAGATTTAGTAAAAAACTTATTGATTTACTTATTCCTATACGCCGCCCGTGTGTTGATTTACTTATTCCTATACGCCGCCCGTGTGTTGATTTACTTATTCCTATACGCCGCCCGTGTGTTGATT
The DNA here is from genome assembly GCA_020796225.1 of Arion vulgaris. NCBI lineage: Eukaryota > Metazoa > Mollusca > Gastropoda > Stylommatophora > Arionidae > Arion > Arion vulgaris. The sequence goes on from CM036776.1 coordinate 18,840,332, forward strand.
TACTTATTCCTATACGCCGCCCATGTGTTGACTTACTTATTCCTATACGCCGCCCGTGTGTTGATTTATTTATTCCTATACGCCGCCCGTGTGTTGATTTACTTATTCCTATACGCCGCCCCTGTGTTGACTTACTTATTCCTATACGCCGCCCGTGTGTTGACTTACTTATTCCTATACGCTGCCCGTGTGTTGACTTACTTATTCCTATACGCCGCCCGTGTGTTGACTTATTTATTCCTATACGCCGCCCATGTGTTGACTTACTTATTCCTATACGCTGCCCATGTGTTGACTTACTTATTCCTATACGCTGCCCATGTGTTGACTTACTTATTCCTATACGCCGCCCATGTGTTGACTTACTTATTCCTATACGCTGCCCATGTGTTGACTTACTTATTCCTATACGCCGCCCATGTGTTGACTTACTTATTCCTATACGCCGCCCATGTGTTGACTTACTTATTCCTATACGCCGCCCATGTGTTGACTTACTTATTCTATACGCTGCCCATGTGTTGACTTACTTATTCCTATACGCTGCCCATGTGTTGACTTACTTATTCCTATACGCTGCCCATGTGTTGACTTACTTATTCCTATACGCTCGCCCTGTGTTGACTTACTTATTCCTATACGCTGCCCGTGTGTTGACTTACTTATTCCTATACGCTGCCCGTGTGTTGACTACTTTTTCCCTATACGCTGCCCATGTGTTGACTTACTTATTCCTATACGCTGCCCGTGTGTTGACTTACTTATTCCTATACGCTGCCCGTGTGTTGACTTACTTATTCCTATACGCTGCCCGTGTGTTGACTTACTTATTCCTATACGCTGCCCATGTGTTGACTTACTTATTCCTATACGCTGCCCGTGTGTTGACTTACTTATTCCTATACGCCGCCCATGTGTTGATTTACTTATTCCTATACGCTGCCCGTGTGTTGACTTACTTATTCCTATACGCCGCCCATGTGTTGACTTACTTATTCCTATACGCCGCCCATGTGTTGACTTACTTATTCCTATACGCCGCCCATGTGTTGACTTACTTATTCCTATACGCCGCCCGTGTGTTGATTTACTTATTCCTATACGCCGCCCGTGTGTTGACTTACTTATTCCTATACGCCGCCCATGTGTTGACTTACTTATTCCTATACGCTGCCCATGTGTTGACTTACTTATTCCTATACGCTGCCCGTGTGTTGACTTACTTATTCCTATACGCCGCCCATGTGTTGACTTACTTATTCCTATACGCTGCCCATGTGTTGACTTACTTATTCCTATACGCTGCCCGTGTGTTGACTTACTTATTCCTATACGCTGCCCGTGTGTTTCTTCTTCTTCTTCAGCGATCTCTGGTCATGCGCTTAATTTACTGTGGACCACAAACTGGGCAGACAGCTTCAGGTCTGTCAGGTTTCCCAAAGCTTAGTTTTCAGGTCGACTGGGTGTGGCCACATGTTGCTTCTCAGCTCACACAGAAGAGGACAGTCTTGCAGGATATGCTCTGGTGTCTGTTCTGCCTGCTGACACTGGCAGAGAGCTGTTTGACTTATTCCTAGTCTGTATAAGTGTTTGTTGAGTCTGCAGTGTCCGGTGCGTAGTCGAAATATAATGACCTGGTCTGTTCTGCTTAGGTCTTTGAGGAGTCTTTTCCATAATCATATCCAGTGTTTGTCTTCCAGTCTACTGCAGATTTTCTCTGTATGAGGGTTTTGACCTCTTGAAAAGACAAGGGTTGGTAAATTTGCTCTTTGGCACTGCCCTCCTTAGCTAAGACATCAGCACTCTCATTGCCTGCAATGCCACAGTGAGATGGAATCCACTGCAAGTGAATTTCTGCCTTTCTGAAAGCTGAGCAAGTTCTCTTTGTAGTTTTTGTACTGTGCTGTCAGTGGATTTAGCCTCCAGGGCTTGTATAGCTGACAATGAGTCTGTAAGAAATACCATCTTGCTTGCAGCTGCTTGCAGCTTATTCATGTGCTGTGCTGCCATCAGAAGGGCTATGAGTTCTGCTTTGTAGTTGGAACATATTCTTCCAGTAGGGGCCGCTAGAGACACAGTGGTAGCATCTGGGTGCCTAATGTACACTCCTGCTCCACCATTCATGGTTGCCTCCATTGCCGATCCATCTGTGTAAATTCTTATCCAGCTGTCTTCTGGAAACATGTAATGGAGATGTTCCATTGTAATTGCTTTTTCACTAGATTAGGCTCGGCATCTTTGCTAATAATTTAGGGATGGAGGTTGAGAAGTTTAGTGGTACTGAGTCTGGTTCCCAGTGATCAAAAGCAATTCTTCAGGTATGGAATTATGATTTAGTAGTTCCAAGTATGACTTTCCTATTTCTTTTGCTTTGTGGTTTAGACTTGTGCGCTTTAGTCTGTTCTTTGTTCTAGCGCCATTTTTCATGCAGTGGATGGTGAGGCATTCTTTGATCCTTTCAGTCTGTAGAATCACTTTTCTCCTTCTTCTGTCTTCCAAGGGCTGGATGTTGGCTGCCTTTTCCATTTCTACAATTGGTGTAGATTTCATGGCTCCCAAAATAGTACGCAGACACCTGTTTTGTGTTTTTCCAGTATCGATTTGTTTGAATGGGCTGCTGATATCCATGTCGATGATGCATATTCGAGGATCGGTCTAACTGCACCAGTGTACACCTGACTCAGGATTCGAATATCAGCTCCCCAGGTAGTTCCAGCCAGCTTCCGCATCACACTTTGTTTCCTCATAGCCTTTCTGTTTGTTTCCATTATGTGATGTTTCCATGTCAGACGACTGTCAAGCTTAACTCCCAAAAAGGTTGGAGTATGGGAACGGGAACGATATCATCGTTAAATTTCAGTCTGAAGTGTTCTTCCTTTGTTGACAATGAGAAAAGCGTTGCTATAGTTTTGCTCCGGTTTATTTCTAGACCCCATTTACTTGCCCACATTATGACGCTGTTCAGGCTGGCCTGGAGTTTAAAGATGGCAGGACCCAGAAACTCGGAGGTGTACCACACAGCTAGATCATCAGCATGGAGAGAGTGTGATACATGTCTGGGCAGAGTTTGTGGCAGATCATTAATATATACCAGGAAAAGCAATGGGGACAGTACGCTGCCCTGTGGGACTCCTGCTCTTAATTTGAATCTGGGACTGTGCACTCCATCCAATTTTACAGATGCTTGTCTATGGGTAAGAAAGTCTTTTATCCAATAGTACATTCTACCCCGTATTCCACTGCGTAAGAGCTTGAGTAGCAAACCATCTTTCCAGACTTTGTCGAAGGCCTTAGACATGTCGAAGAACACTGTGAGGGTTTTCTTCTTTTCTTGGAAGCCATTTTCTATGTCCTGTGCGAGGTATGCCACTTGGTCATCAGTGCTTCTATGCTGCCTGTAGCCTGTCTGGGCTGGATCCAGTTTATGGTTGGATTCTAAAACCACTGGAGTCTAGTGGCTATCACTCTCTCCAGCAGTTTTGCAGTGCAACTTAGCAAACTTATAGGTCTGTAGCTCTGCGGATCCTTTTGTCTTTTCCACTTTTGAAAATTGGGTGGATTGTGGCATTTTCCAGATGTCTGGGACTCTTCCCTGTCTCCAACTATTGTTAAAAATCTGGAGTAGAAGACTCTGTGCAATTGGGCCTATTTGTTTGAGCATGTCGTTTGATACTCGCCCGTGTGTTGACTTACTTATTCCTATACGCTGCCCATGTGTTGACTTACTTATTCCTATACGCTGCCCGTGTGTTGACTTACTTATTCCTATACGCCGCCCATGTGTTGACTTACTTATTCCTATACGCTGCCCGTGTGTTGACTTACTTATTCCTATACGCTGCCCGTGTGTTGACTTACTTATTCCTATACGCTGCCCATGTGTTGACTTACTTATTCCTATACGCTGCCCGTGTGTTGACTTACTTATTCCTATACGCCGCCCATGTGTTGACTTACTTATTCCTATACGCTGCCCATGTGTTGACGGGGCTCAAGGAAACAAAGAATAGTAACACTGCAACATACAAGGCATGTCATAAGAGGCGACTGAGGTAGGGGCCTAGGGAAGCTACTCTAGTAAATTTAAAGCGTCACAGAAATCGGATATGTTGGCCTACTTGTAGGCTCATAACTGGCACAACGTACAATCGCTCTTAGGTTCAGATCATATACAAATCACAAAGAGTGGTTAAGAAGTGGTCGATATGGAGCGTTCGAAGAAGATTCCTCAACGCTTCTCGTGCAGCATACGGCTTCAACAGTTGTATTCCCCTTGTCCCGATCTCTGGTAGCTCTCTGTCTAGCCTCTCAGGATAGTCCAGTTCCTTAAGAAGACTGTTTCCAGATCCGATCTGATCCGCTCTGACCACCTCAGATCTGTAGATTTCCGTACATCGTCTTCTCAGAACAGAGCACTGCAGGCTTCACCACCACATGCACCACTGCAGGCTTCACCACCACATGTATCACTGCAGGTTTCACCGCCACATGCACCACTGCAGGCTTCACCACCACATGCACCACTGCAGGCTTCACCACCACATGCACCACTGCAGGCTTCACCAACACATGCACCACTGCAGGCTTCACCACCACATGCACCACTGCAGACTTTACCACCACATGCACCACTGCAGGCTTCACCACCACATGCACCACTGCAGGCTTCACCACCACATGTATCACTGCAGGCTTCACCACCACATGCACCACTGCAGGCTTCACCAACACATGCACCACTGCAGGCTTCACCACCACATGCACCACTGCAGACTTTACCACCACATGCACCACTGCAGGCTTCACCACCACATGCACCACTGCAGGCTTCACCACCACATGCATCACTGCAGGCTTCACCACCACATGCACCACTACAGGCTTCACCACCACATGCACCACTGCAGGCTTCACCACCACATGTATCACTGCAGGTTTCACCGCCACATGCACCACTGCAGGCTTCACCACCAGATGCACCACTGCAGGCTTCACCACCACATGCATCACTGCAGGCTTCACCACCACATGCACCACTGCAGGCTTCACCACCACATGCACCACTGCAGGCTTCACCACCACATGCACCACTGCAGGCTTCACCACCACATGCACCACTGCAGGCTTCACCACCACATGCACAGAAAAAACCACTACTCAGACTGCATTGTGTGCATGTCAGACTGAGACACAGACTCCAAAGCACATACTACAGTCTTGTCCATCATACACACACCAACGAAACCAAACATGGTCTCGTTACTTTTACGGAGCAAGCTATAGGGAACCCACAAGGAACTCCAGATGAGATGTAGCTTCCTAGAAGCAACACATCTCATAGTTTAAATGGAGCATATGAAACTGATCGAGAGCCGAAGTAGCGTAGTTGCTAGGGAACTCGCTTCTTAGATGGGTGGTCCTGATTCAATTCCACAGCGGGAGTGGAATAATTTTCCGACTGTAACGGCTCTCAGGTCGACCCAGCCTCATTTGGTACCAGAAAAAGCACTGGGAAGTTAAGGCAATTGGAGTGATGTTGACCACATCACCGGATGGTCAATGAAAAATACAGGCCTAACACCGTTTCCCAATATATATCGTATTTATTCTTTTAAAAATGTATTCCTTTATTTTTAAAAAAATTGAAATCGATTGCTAAAAAGAAAGAGAAGAGCTAACCATCTCTTGATATCCTGGAGGAATATATAACCATCTCTTGATATCCTGGAGGAATATATAACCATCTCTTGATATCCTGGAGGAATTTTGGAGAATGGCAAGATTAGATTTCTAAATTGATTGATAGGACCATCATCACTGCACTTCGGTGAGTAACCATGTGTGCTCCGATCTCTTCTGCAGTGCACGAACTCCGTAGCACATGAGAGGCTCCCAATGTAGTTTTGAAGATGGTGAAGATATTTATGTGAGAATTTTTTTCTTATTTTCTAATGAATTGTGGCATGCAGCGGCTTTCCAGCCTGCTCTTCTCGATTTTGAACTGGGGAGTTTGATAAATGAACACGGGACCTACGTTTTATCGTCCGTCTCGATAGGACTAGGAACTCGATCTCACCTACACTGAGATAAAAAAAAATGATCGCTGAAAAAATATCCAAATTGCTTCCATGAGAGAGCGAACCTGGTACCTTTCGCACACGAGACGAACACCTAATATCTATGCCACAGAGAGCCTTTATATATCCAAATATGGGCATAGAAACCATTATTGTTGGCGGTTAGTCATATAATACTTCCATCATACAGTTCTGTGCCATGGGGTGTCCACGTTTCCAGGTCTAATTAATGTTGTATTGCCATTAGGGTGGTATTCATGACCTTTAAATGTCAGAAATCGATGCTCTAACTACGATCCTGCCTGACTGTTAGTTTGTTATGGAGGGGATAAGCGGAGACACGCACTTTTCAACCTAGGAACCATTTTTTTTCTCTCGATTATATCATAGCGTATATGCCAACGAAACGTAAACGATAAGAATGAAGTCCTTGCTGAGAATTCAAGTTTGTATATGTTGACATAATATCCATGATCCCGCCCTAGACACAACAATGACTTTATATTATGCATATAAACATGGGCGTATATATATGCATATGTACACGGCCGTGCCGTGCTATGATACAGAGGCGGTATCGTAAAGGGGCGGCATAAGCAGCGAAATAGCACAAGCTATTTTAAAGAAAAAAACATTTCAGGGCCGGCGTTTCGAAGACTTGCATCATACTGAGAAAATATACCGCATTTTTGTCCTTTCTTTTGTTGTCCTCCATGTTTCTGAGTTATACTTTTTCTTTTTCGAACGCTCCATATCGACTTTATAAACACGCTCTGTGATTTGTATGTGATCCGAGCCTAAGAGTGATTGTACACTGTGCCAGTTATGCGTCTACAAGTGGTCAGTACATCGGATTTCTGCGACGCTTTTTATTTACTAGTGTAGCTTCCTAGGCCCCTACCTCAGTCGCGTCTTATGCCTTGTAGGTCGCAGTGTTACTATTCTTTGCTCCCATGCGAGTACGGACGATCATAGAATCTCAGTCCCTCTATTCTACGTAAACATCCATTTACGAAGGTCTGTAGTTTTCTGGTGGTTTCTTTTGTTGTCCTCCATGTTTCTGAGCCATGTCAACAACAAATACATGTCTGTAATGTCTATACATTGTGTTCAGAACTGTCAAACTCAGAACTCAATTCATGGTATCGAGCAAGCACAGCCAACTTTAACATAGTTGGCTCTCTATCGAGAGTTAATAAGACGATTATCATCATCAAGTTGCTTGTCCCTTCTGGTACTTGGCTCCCATGACAGCAGTCATGAAAAACTCTCTATTCTGTGCAAGCTGACCGGCATCAGCAGCAGTCATTCTCAGATCATCAATGACATTTCACACCCATTGTCTTCTAGGTCTTCCTCTCATTCATTTTCCACGCACCATTCCCTCCAAAATTATTTTCTCTAGGTACTCATATCGTTTAATGTGTTCGAAATATTTAATTTTCCTTGTTTTTATTTTCTTTAATAGCCTGCTCTCTTTAATATCAAGCTGTTGCAGAACAGAAGCGTTTGTTCTCTTCTCTGTCCATGATATTCTAAGTACTCTTCTGTAACCTTTGCATTCAAAGGCATTAACTCATAGTGTACCAGAACAAAAGCATGTTTTTACAAGTCATTTGTATTTAGAATGTTTGTTTGTGTTACGATCCAGAAGCATTTCAGCTCGGTGCCATGGACATCGTAGCCCTTCAGTTCGGCGCCATGAACACCGTAAAATCTGGAGAACATGTGGCTTTTCTGCCAGCTCGCGGAATTGAACCACACACACAGGGGACTTGTCACCCGTCGTACAACGCGTTACGAAAACGCTAGGCAAATGGGCTGTATTTAGAATAAGAAGTGTCCTTTAGTTTGGCTCCTGCTAAAAAGGGGCCCAACCCAAAGTCACGTAGTTTGGCAATTGGTCTCAAACGCACTAAAAAGGATAAACAAAATTTGTCTTCAACAGCAAAGAATTTTAATGTACATTCTTTACTTTACACAACAGTTTAAAAAAAATCAACAAATGCAACATAAAACATCAGATCAGAATAAACAAAAACAAAACAATGTGATTCATTAATTAAACATTACAAAAATAGCAAATGAGTTTGTTATATAATAAAAAAAGTTATCAAATTATGAGCGATTTAGAATGTTCTTACATCCAGAATGTTCTGATCTATCTTAGATCATGTGATCAGTAGAAAGATCTATAAATATTTATAAACAGAAACAAAAAAGATGATTTATTTGTTCTGATTGATTAAACATGATAAATGGAACGGTATATAAATAATACAACACATAAATGAAACAACGAATATGGTCATATTGAGCAGTAAAATTTGAATGTTTTCTGAACCTTTTGGGATAAAGAAATTGTGTACTTCAAGAACATAGGTCGTGTGCTTGAGGCGAACACGTAAACGAAACATTCGTAGTTGAAAATCGATAAGAGCAGGCTGGAAAATATGTTGTCATTGCAAAATTAATTAAAGATTAAAATAAAATGTCTCCAAAATTTTTACTATTTAAAAACTTATATTGGGGACCCATGCCTATGATATGGAGTTCATGCACTGTCACTGAAATCATTCTGTGTAAGAAAGATATCAGAGCATACATGGTTAATCATCAAAGTGCAATGATGATGGTCCTATCAATCAATGTACGTCAAGAACTATACCTGTAGTAGTTAAACTTATTATTATCAGGGTCTAGCAATTTAGACAAGTTTCATAGTACTACTACACAGAATTCTTAACAATCTATTACATCAACCCATATTGTCTTCATGTCCCGTTTGACATATAACGCTTTGATAAGAGATTACCATTGTTGCCGTTCTGCTGCCTTTCTTACCAAGTGCTTTCTGTCAGGCCACAATCCATTCAGTCACTTTCCAGAGTTCAAACAATCCATTACATTCTACAAATACCAATTATATATAGTCATGGTTTCAACTTTACATCAACGGGTTGCCACATATTTACTTTGTTTCTGTTTCAGCGAACATCTCTCAAAATATTCATCATTGTCTCGTCTTTCAGTTTTAAATATCTTCATTGTGCTCCGATCTCCTTCGCAATATCTCCAACAGCGACTAATCGTACCAGTTCAATGTTGATTGATGAGCCTATTCATACACCTGTTGTGCTGTTCTTTTCTGGCCACTTCAATCTTCAGTTCAAACTAATGCAATCTAGGAACTGACGTGGATTGGTTTAAATGAAAATCTTTTCAGTCACACTCTATGAGGGCGTTAGAATGTCAGCTCAATCCAGTGGCTGAACCAATCTTGTCTTGTGAAACAAACAAAACTTCAGACACAAACCGCACACATTAAATACATTTGTCTAACTCATCTATACAACCATATCTTCTTATTCAAAATTCATACATTCTAAAAGTCTTTTATTAATGTTGGTGGGTCGGGCATACCCCACAGTCTAGTGTCACTAGAAGAGCACTTGAATAGAATAACCCACAAGGAAATGGGGACGCTCCAATTATAGTCAATACAGCAAACTTTACTTGCGCAGTCTATTTCAGCATATAGTAAATGATTTGAATGCTGATGGTTCCATGCTTCACCAATTATAATGAAAATGTTGGCCTATCCTTTACAGGATGTCGCCATCAACCACAGCTGTTGATTTTCTAGGCATCACTTATACACCCAGTAGTTTGTCACTGCCTTCTGAACGGTTAGGTCTATTTTTACCGTTTGTAAAAATCCACTGCAGCAAATTTGTTTCCAAACTGTTTGAGCGGAGTTGGAACCAGGTTACTCTTGGGTTGTGATTGAGCTCACTATCGCTAAGCCACAGATGCTAACACCGATTATAATACACACTCAAATCGTTCATCTTGAGTGCTAGACAAAATGATCATTGCTATTCTCTTAACCATACAACTTTAATACATGTAAACATACAAAGATATATTTTTTGTTTTAAGTGAATATTGTGTTGCTTTTCAACAAACAATAATGATTTCAGTAAAGTTACACCAATTCACACTGTGTGCACAACTTAATAAACAACATATAAGTGCAAACATTTGGAACCAAAATAAAAAATGACACCTAAACAACGAGATGTAACAAAAAACAATAATTAAATACAACAAAAGGTCACATAGAGGGTTGTTATTGTTATAAAAATAATAACGGGGCTGAGAAATATTATTAATGACAGTAAACTAGTCCATGATCGAAGTAATAGCTCCACGTCAATCTAGCCTTAAATGGATACCAGGAATTGGTTAATGAACTAATGTCACAGAATGCTGGGCAGACCCATAGGTGCTCAACATCTCAGATTTCAAAGGGTATGCATACAGATGGTACTAGAACAAATACTTGTAAGTGGGAAATAAAGATGATCAGCGTGATGTTGAACACATCGTGTACCGAAGGTCAATGAAACACAGGCCCAACACTGTATTTATTCCCTTATGTGCCTTGATGTATGCAAAAGGGGTTACTTCATCTTACTTTTTTTCTCTAATAAGTAAACTGTGAGCCCAATAATTCAAAATTAAGACTAAGATTAGAAATTGTCTCTGTATTATACAAACTAAATGGTCTAAAGACAGGATTCACTCCATCAATGTTGACACAGAAAAAGAATATATTATTATTGATTTACTTGGCCTTTTTCTCCACTATGATAAAAGTATAGAAATCACACAAAAATATATTCATACGATTTTATTCTGTAGATCTATCTACACAATTAATATTACAATCAGTATTGTATGTTCCCTGTGTGCCAGATAAGTGCCACATTTTCAAGTAGAACTTTCAAAATATATTTTTAGTATTATGTTATGGCAGCTGGCTTCAGTTCTTCTATGGAATAGAGTCCAATATGTCCACATTCACTAGTCAGATGCGTCCCAGTATATAAAAACGTTGGACATTGGTGGAGAGTATCTAATTTATTTATGTGAAATGTGTATTATATATTTCAAAGTTATTATGATATTATAATGTTTACCCTTACTGTATAATTATAATAATATTACTACATTATAATGAACATATAATGTGTGAAAGTCATTCTAAAAGGATGGATTTTTATAGAGTATTGATTTCTCAGATTGTATCAAAGACCAGGATACATATTGATTTCTCAGATTGTATCAAAGACCAGGTACATAATTGATTACAATATAGGCTAACACATATTCATAGGATGAAGTGTGAAGTATTTCAAAGAATTCACTGAAAACTAACACTGTAATGGCTGATGCTATGCTCTTCTCAGACAGACATTCTGGAAATGGATCTGTCCCTGAGTTTGTCAAGTTTGGCAGTTTTTTTTATTTAGAGTCCTTGTAGTTCGCCTTGTTATCTGCAGCAATGCAGAAAGTGAGCTGTTCAGACGAACGATGAAAGACCAATATTTTAACAAAAATGTATTTCCTGTAGTTTCTTATGTCAGATCAACATCACAGGCCACAAATTGTCAATTTTATGTTTGTCATCTTTGGCTTCATCTCATTTGCTTTTTGGCTCGTGGCGTTTCATATGTAGAGCAAGGTGATCTGATCGAGCAAAGCTTCTGTCGCATGCCTTACATCTGAATGGCTTGGCTCCAGTGTGCTTACGTATGTGTCTGGTCAGTTCGTCTGATCGAGCGAATCTCCATCCGCAGGTCTGGATGTGACATTTATATGGTTTCTCACCTGGAGATGGCAAATCAAAGGCATTGTTAGAAGATGATATAAAAATCTACACATATTATTTATATAATATATATAAATTCAGTAAAAAGAAAGTAAAATTTATATCAGAGTCTTTTAAAAAATATTTCTCAAGAGAAGAGATAAATGTATTTATGTAAAGATAAGAAAACTAAATCTTATCTAAAGATAATAAGTTACGTATGTCAATATATAAAAAACAAACTATCTAACAAGAAGATAGTGTGTATTTATAATAGTGTATGCAATTTTGTGAATACTATACATACTCTATATTTATGATATCTCCTTGTGGACCAAGCACCACACTACATGGCTTTGGGTTGGAAGTCTTTTTACCAGGAGCTACACTAAAGGCCATTTTTTATTTTAAAAACAAATGGCTTGTAAAAACATGGCTTTTGCTCTGGTCCACTAAGAGTTAAGATAGAATTTTATTCCTCTCAAAACTAAGGCCTCTTATTGGGAAGACAATTAAAAACTGCTCCTAACAAGCATAGTTTAAATAGCAACCAGAAGGGTTGTTCATGGGCTAACAATATTGTCTTCCTCTTTGCCGGGATGCCTCCTTCCATGGTGGTCTTTATATGTCCAAAATACTTCAACTTTCTCATTCTTATTTGTAGCATCAGTCAGTTTTCTTTGATTTTGAGTTCTTTCTAGATAGATCTATTTGTTCTCTTCTCTGCCCGTGATATACATAGGACTCTCCTGTAACATAATCAAAAGCACACGTATGTTTTTCGACTGCCTTGTTAAATGTCCGTGCTTCACGCCCATATTTTCTTATTTACATAACACAACCAATAACTTAAGAAGAAATAAAGGTGTTATGTATGTACCTGTGTGAATTCTTTGATGTGCCTTCAAGTGTGAACTTTTTGTATAAGCTTTTCTGCAGCCTGGAGAAGAGAAAAAATATATAACATAAGGAAATTACTAAAAGCAAATACAATACAAAACTATCTATATCTTCTTTGAATCTCATTTGACACATAAGGCTTTCACAAGAGATCCATTGTTGCTATTCTACCGCCTTTCTACTAATTGTTTCCATCCGACCACAATCTTTAAGCTATCTTTACATAGTTCTTCTCTGTTTCCTTGAGATGTCCAGGCCCTCTCTACTGGTATGCGACAGACATGCCCAATCAATCTCCATCTTTGAATTTTAATGATGGTCACCAATGAATCCCATTTTGCTTGTTTTACTAGCTCTTTATTTGCTGTTGTATTTGGTTAGAAGATTTGTAGAAATCTTCTTACGTATTGATTTTGCAATGTCTCCCAATTGTGTATGATGTATACAAGACAATAAAAAACTAAAACAGAATAGTATAAGCAATGATGAAGAGTCAATGCAGAATGTTGGAAGTAACAAGAAAGAGACCAGTTTAAAAATTAGAAGACATTAGGAAAAAGTGGTACAACATCAGTACTAATGATTTAAAGTTGATTGATTGGACCATCCTCATTACAATTCCGTGAGTAACCATGTGAGCTCTGATATCTTTCTTACACAGTAAAATCTCAGTGGCAGAGCCCAAACTCTGTAGCACCGACAAGGGTCCCCGATGTAATTTAGATGGTGGATATATTTTGTAGGAATTTGATTTCTTTTAAAATGTTTTGAATGAATTTTAAATGAATTTAAAGATGAATTAATAATAATAAGATAATTTAATAATAGGACGACTTACTAGGAAATGAGCAGTAGTGAATACGTCTCTTCTCAAGTTCAGGGGTTTTTTTTCCGGTTATATTTGATGGTGGAACAACCTGGATGAGTTAATGGCAGCTTACGGGGTCGTTCAGGTTTGACCTGACTTGTTGCCATAGTAACTGTAAGTGGGACTGAAGATGTAGCAGGATTATGTGTAGACCAAGGGATATGAGAGTAATTTGAGGGATAAGGAGGGGGTGGAGTTTTTCGTATTCCTTCGTTGTTTGGACTGGCTGGTTGTGAGTTTGGTGGAGTTGGTGGTAAGAAGATACTTGTGGGTACCACATGAGGAGCGGGAGATGAGAATGTTGTGTTTGGATGAATAAATCCTTGATTGGATATTTGACTGACTCCACTGCTGGTTGAATGAGTAATGATTTTTTGGCTGTTGTTGGTAAAATTTCTAGGCGCGGGTTGGCTAAATGTTGTTTTAGAAAGTAGAGGTTGACGATTATATATAGATCCTGATATACTGTTACTGTGTGATCTGTGTGGGGTTGGTGTTTGATCATCCAAAAGGAAGCTATCAACACTGCTTGGTCGGTCCAATAAAGGGCTGGAAAGTCCAAACTGGCAAGATGGTTTCTTTTCATTGTCCATTGGTTCAGATTTGATGTCAAAGTTCTCGTGCAGTTCGCTGCTACAAGGTGGGTTAGTGATGACACATGCGGAACTGGATGTTGGGTCACATGGCATGTTATCCAGCATGTTCATACTGGATGTCCATGCTTCCCAGATAGAGTTTGTGTTAACAGCTGGGCTGTTATCTATTCCATCGTTGATTAGTGGCACCACACTGATCCCACCCTTTGATGCCATTACCGACTCATACATCGTAGAATCAATATCAAATACCTCTACCGGATCTTGTTCGAATGTCTCCATATCAGAAACCATCATTTCTGCTGGTTCCGACTTTATCCACAGCTTTTCAGTCTGAAATTTCTCTTCGGATGTGAATCCAAAGAACTCTTCTACCAATGAAGAGCTTGTTCTTCTAGAAACATCATCCCCAAACAAACTGTGTTTCTCGACAGCATTAAGCATTCGTGTTGAAGGCTGTAAGCAATTACTAGAAGTAGTTTTCATGAATGCAGCTTTGTTAGAAAGAATGCTAGATTTTAAAGGATCTCCAAAAACTCGCAATAACTGAAGCACTTTTCGTCTGGTCTTTTTATGTCAATTGGTACCTGGAGCATATCCCCGGTGTGAAGGTATTTATCAAAGAGCAGGTCTGCTACCTGTAATCAAAGAAAATCAGAAGTTTATTAATAAACTAATTTTAAAACAATTATGAAGGTATTAAAACTAATTTATAAAAGCTACAGGTGCGACAATAAGAGACAAAATTATAAATGAAGAAAACAGAAGAAGACTGGATGTGACACCAGTCACGTAATTCATAAAAGAACAACAGATTAAATGGTTTCAACACCTGACAAGAATGCCCTGGTATCGTCTACCACAGAGAGCTACACTGAAAAATAGTACAGAGCAAGATGAAGACCACGCAAAAGATGGACCGATGGCATCATTAACAGCCTTAAGAAAATGAATAACATCTTACAATGTGCATTTGAACAAGCACATACAAGATCACTACATCTTTTCCCCTTCTTTAAAAAAGTAAATGGTGGAAGAAAAGAAGATTGAAATGAATATGTTTGAGTTTGAAATCAGGTTATACAAGATTGGACACTTGTGAGGTAGAATATTGAAGATTTAACTGGCGAGTCACAGGAACCTTAAGCAAGCACACTCTTCACTATCTGCTGAAGGAGACTGGACACCTGTGGATCAGGCTAGAGAGATTATGGGGTCGGTTCACTAACTAATGTTATGAATTTTTTTTTAAAAGAGATGTTTTCCCCACTATGCGGTTATTTAATTGGGGGGTACATTGTTAAACCTGTATTCTATTTTGATCTTCGGCACACGATGGGTGAGTAGTGTCTTTAACCACCTACACATGGGAACCATCAGTATGCAAAATCTTCGACATATGTTGCGGAAGACTGAGCACCTATGGTCTGCCATGAGTGCAATGACTTCGGTTTTCTGATGCTATTGGTACTGCGTTAAATATTTTGAAACTGTGGTTTCTGTTTAGTCACTAGTAATTTAGGGTATCTTTATGATAACGTTTGCCATATTATAGTTAGATCCGGCATTGCAACGGTTGATGTGTATTTTTCCAGTTGTCATGATGACGTCAGAGGTAATAAAAATTGTATTGAGACCGCCCAGTCTGCGGTGTATGTGTTATTTCTACGATCATATTTACTTATCAAGAAGCTAATATAGAAAGTCGGTGAGGTTAACTTTCTTTAATAACATAATGACTCACTCTGTAACAAAACAATGACGCTAAGTACGGCAATGTAAATTCCTTACACAAATAGTTGGATTTACTATGACAGACTTTGACACAATTTAAGACACATGTTGAGGTGATATTTTTAGATTGGCGCCACGATTATTTCTCATGCCAGCTGCTAAATGCGATCATAGACCAAAACTTTTTACCCATATATTATTACTCGTCGAGCGTCTGGCCAAATGAATTAGAGCGCGGCTCCCATGCGAGGTGCCCGTGTAAGGCCAAGGAGTATTTTTAAAGTCGGGGCATAAAGAAAATCATAACCTGAACAGCATCTTGGCCATTAAATTCCAGTAAATTCCTATATCGCCTAACAAGCGGTATTACAGGTAGTAAAGTAAGGACTGATACTCGTTTCTCCGATATTTAGTCCATTCTAGAAAAGAAGGCAGTATATTATCCAGTTGACCCCCATCATATCAAGCAACCGAGTGTGCACTATCTCAGAAACCGATCATCAGTTAAACATACTTCGCCTAACGGCAAAGAAAAAAAAAAAAAAAAAAAAGAGAGGACAAAGAAAGAAAGCTGTCGCCTGTAGTCTGTCGGTTTCCACCTCCATACATGCCCAAACACGATCACTGAATGTACATACAAAAAAAGTCACATAAAGCTATCATGTCCCAGCCCATCTTAGTTGTATGTACTTATCCTTACGTATCACTGAAACGTTAAAAAATATTGCCTGAACGAAACATACGTCAGCCTACATTTACTTGGATCAGATCTCAAATGACATTTTTTGGGGGCTCAACATTTGCTAGTGAACACCTGGTAGATAAACTACCTAGACAACTGTAGAAGACGACCATTATTTCAATTTAAATTACAAACTATTTGTGCTAGTTTATAAAGGGGTATATGGTAGAATTAAGAGTTCTGTAACTTTTAAAATGTTCTGTAAAAATAGACATTTGTCCGCAATAGGTCATGTTATGTTACAGTTTGCTTTTAAAAATAACCAATCATCAATGGGGTCGTATACTTGTGAATGTTGATTCAGACGATTGAGACAACAGTCTCTCCTTTCGTTACTTGTCTGTAATGTTCATTATATCCTTGTTTGTTTATGCAATGTGTCTGCGTGATGGTTAACTTATTATAATTCCTATAATTGCTAGTTCATGTAATGTCAGCTAGTTCATGTAATGTCAGCTAGTTCATGCAATGTCCGAAGTAAGAAAAGATGTAACAGGATATAAAGTGAAGGGGTAGTTTTACTTAGTCACACCGCACCAAATTGACGTCCTTATCTCAAGCAAGCACCGTGTCACACTGCAAACGACTGGTAAAGGAAACGTAACTACGGACAATCCATATATGGATACATACTTAAGTTTGACTTCAACCAGGGTTTAAACTGCGCATGTTATATATGTATATTGTTTGACAACTGAAACAATTACCGGCAAGAATGATCGAGAACGGCGAAAATAGAATATATTGAAAGACATTAAACATCATGGCTGGAAAGAGTTTCAAATAAATAATTTATCCCCAATGCCGGGGACACAAATTGTGGAAATCAGTGATAATGCCACGGCACCTAATGATAATTATATATCATTAACTGATATTTAAGACGTGTTTATTTATTGCAACCATGCTCCAACATTTACAAGAAACAATGATTAAACAACACAAGCAAAGTACATTAATTTTGTAAACAAAAACTATTACAATAAACAGAATACTATAATCCCAGGCTACTTTAAATAATAACAACTATCTTCTCATGACTCAACCACAATATAAATAATTGTTGTCTTACAACTATGATCGCATTCTGGGAGGTTTTAAGAATAAAGCTAGACTGAGAAAAGTGGAGAACAACTGGAGGCCCTATGCTCCACGAGGAGCGGATACGTAAAGTAACTGATCGCGTGATCTAACCCTTCCAGATATAATTTACTTTCAACATAATATTTCCTGCTGGATAACACTCATTATCTATCCAACCATTCATCTATCCCCCTGATAAAATATACATACAATTAAGAAAGCAGCGCGATGTTCGTACGGTAAACCACTGATATTATAACCATACAACTATTCTGTTTATTGTTCGCCCCCGCATTCGTCCTAATGGGGCGCGTGTTTGTGCAATGAGAATGTCCTTCCTGATCAAAAAATGAATGAACGTTCACCTGTGTGGTGTGCTGAGTAACAATGTCATCAAGTACATTTTCATAACATCTTGATCACGCTACTGGAAACGACTGCGCAATAATTTTAATACAACGTGGGTTTGCGTGGGCGAAAATGTCTATCCATAACTTCCTTTTCATATCCTTGTATTGAAATCCGTTTTGGGCTCTTCTCGTGCTTATAAACCGTGGTCATTCACAACGTCTCCCAGTAAAATTGAAAAATACTTCAGGACATTCTCGTTTAACGTTCCTCACTCATCATCATCAGGTTCTGTGCCGGATGGTGAAGGCGAGCATGGATCTCCACAAATCTGTCTCTGCTATCATCTCATGAGTTTACGCTCTTCCATGCCATAAAGTCAGGCTATCCAACATTTTCTCTCTGTATTCCTCTCCCCTCTATTTTACCGGTTGTTACAATGTGTTCTAAATCTCCCTTTCTTATATTGATTGATAATAAACTTTCTCTGTGTCTTGACATCTTCTGTAATACCACATCTCTGTGGCCTTCCAAGACTTCTTCACTATGTGACCATGAAAGTTTATGAAATTTATCAATACACATGGTATTACATAAGTAATAACAAATACGATCTTTCGTACACCCGCCATCTCCTCTAGAAATTTATGACTAAACAACTCGTAAGGTACAGAGTACTACACAAAACATATTTCTTTTATACCAGACACAATCTAATTCGATTCTCTACAGTTGTCTGCTTTTTTTTTGAAGAAAAGAATTAAAAAAAAAGAAGAATGATTGATGGGAGAGGATGAAAAAAGGGGTAAAATTATCCGAAACACCGGTCGGAAGTGAAATTAACGGCACAAACAATTCTGGGTTTTTCCCCGGTTAACCGTATTCAACGCAGTATCAGCAAATGACTCATGCGCGACTCGATAGCGCGAGAAATTGTAACGTAAGCGCGGGCACAGCAAGTAGAAGAAAAACACGCGGGTGGGGTGAAGGGTGGAAAAAGTCCAAGGATCTTTGCTGAAATTGCGAAATCTCTTGATTTTATATGACTCGACTTTTCGAAAGTCGCGGTAGAATTTTCGACAGAAATGTGCACTCTAGCTATATTCACAAAATCGTGGGAATAATTCAAACATTTCAGTTACACATACGCACAGAGACCGTTTATAAACAACACACGAAGACATATTATTAGCTTAGGTAGATTCGTAGATAGTTACGCTAGATTCATGATAAGTTCAGAGAGATTCATATTTATATAATCTACATTCAAGGCTAGCCAGACAAGATTCATTGATATGTGAATGATTGGAACATCATCACTGCACTTCGGTGAGTTACCATATGTGCTCCAATCTCTTTCTTACACAGGAAGATCTCAGCGGCAGCGCACGAACTCAGTAGCCCCGGCGAGGGTTCCCGATGATATCTAAGATAGATTCAGTTACAAACATCATATAGGAGTATTAGTTTAGTCGTCGGATCATCATCACTGCACATCAAAATTAATCCATAAGTGTTTCGATCTCCTCCTCAGTATGTGGCAACTAACGACACTGGTTCTTTGTTGATTGACTATTCTTCTAAACATATAGGAAGTTGAATTTCCTAAATAACACATAGCAAAACAGTGATACTATACTTTTTAAGTTGGAGAATACTTGAAATCGTCGCCGACGTTAATGTGTAAGTGCTACGTCCTTGGCATATCCAACAAGTTATACGAGTATTGAGTAACATGTGATGCTGGTGTTGTTATTGGTGTATTTACGTTGATTAAATATTTATAAGCTTTACAAACGTTATACTTGCTGCATAAATTAACATACCCTACCTACCTGCAATATAAATTAACATAAACCTATCTGCTGCATAAATTAATATATCCCACATGTATGAACAAGCAAGATACATCGAGTGTACCTGTGGATCTTTAAGCGTTCAACAAATAAACGGAACTAAAGCTAACGTAAGGTTACAAATTCGCCATTTTCCAGGAAAACGCGACGTCACTAGGTTACTAAGTAATCAATCCGGACGTCGACATTTGAGTCCTACATTTTTTTAGATATCATTTTGATACCCGTCAAATATGAAACGAATTTATTTCAATGTTCATACTACGTGTCTATTTTTAGAGTATTTAATATGCATAAAGATATCTTTAATAACGCTGAACTTATTATATATAATACCGTTATATTTGGACTGATCAATTCGGTACAATAGGCACGACAAATATACTCAAAGCTTAACTAAACAATGCTGCTTCCATTCTTGACAAGACAAATATACCTAAGCTAAATTTGAATGTCATAAAATTAGTTTCCTCAAAGGAAATCACGTGCTAAAATTGTACGCACGTAATGTACACACATTTCTAAATTTAGAAACAACTGCTTGGTAAGAAAGGAAACCCCGTGCGAGAAATAGTTTATCGATTATGTTGTTTCATGAATGGCTGGCAGAAGCGGTTGGTGTGATAAACTGTGTCACTGGGGTATAGATCTGCTGCAATGTCGTCATTGGTGGTTTCCGTTTGAGTAATTATCTATGAGAACTCACAATGAACTTCCGATTGTAGGTCAGGTCAAGTTGTTTATAGTAACAAGTAAAACTGTCGTGTAGGGCATATTATATGATTTAATTTGAAATGACGGTAGTCGTTCATACAAAGATACCGCCGGTCAATAGTAGCGGTCAATAGTAGCAGGCAGGTTAGATTTTCTAATTTCTGCTTCTCTTTGCACTTTCATATTTTGCAGAGAATATCTCCATCTGCCATTGATCGTTAAGTGATCTGTTTCGTTCGTTTGGCGACTCCAATGTTATTTGTTTGATACGTAGGGGATTGAATCCTCTTTAAATCGAGGCACGCTTCTTTCAATCTAAGGCGAACCTTCCATTCATTATACCCAGAGCGTGTTGCCCAGGTATCGCCTACCACAGAGAGCCACACAGAAAAAGTATAATGAGTACAACGCAAGCGAAAGACCACACAAAAGATGGAGCGACGGCTTTCTCTTCCCCCAAACACTTCTATAAAGAAGTAAATGGTGGAAGAGAAGAAGATTGTAGGACAACAAACATGAAAAATAAGAAATAACTCCTTTCGGAGAATCCAATGTTAGTTTGTAAATTTCTTTATATGGAAAAGTCTACCCTTACTATTATGGTGTCTATACCACATAAGTGTATCACCATTCTCCTATTCTGTGTCTGCTCCCCACCTCTTTCTATATTTTATCTGATCCCACTTTTGTGGTAGTCTCCTCTAACTATATGACGATGCCGTGTCTTGGTGTGACCAAGTACTGTGAAACTCCTGCAAGTACTGTGAAACCTGTCTCTGGGTTCAATATATGTAGCTTGTTGGTGTGTGGCCTTGTACCATGTGATGGTAAATCTTTCTCTTATCAGTCTATTTGTTTCAATTTCTCTTTTTATTCTTGGTTGAACATTTTTTGCCTATTTCACATTTTGATATATCCATACATAATACATCTAATGAACAATATCCAATTGGATATGCACTTCTTACCAAATGTAACATAATTTTCATTCATAATTTCTTGAATATTTTAAATTTATCGTCCTAGAGTTCGATACGTCATCCATTCCTGTGTACTATGTCATAAACTACTGATAGCTTGTACTATATCGGCCCGCGTGTGTTTACATTTGCACTTGACAACCAAATCAATGACAGGGATTTTTCTACCGCTTTCCTTCACAGAATGAGGTCTAAAGTCCCATGTCATAGTAAAGTAAGTTGCATCAGAAAAAGTTATGGTCCACAATTCTACCTAACACATGTATACACAATATATTTAAGGTCACTAAACCAGGATATGAGCGTGCAGACATACACGATCTCTGGTTCGGGTGACGTAGGTGCCTTTCATGTGTATGTATGTGTGTGTGTATGTATATATATATATATATATATATATATATATATATATATATATATATATATATATATATATATATATATATATATTATATTATATATCCGTGATTGCGATTCATTCATTCAACGCGTGGTACATGGTTTTGAATTACTGCCAAATCTTACCTGAACACTGAAGGTAAAAATTACATTACCTACAGTAAAATACCTATCAATCTAAAACTGGTAAAATAAATGACTGACTTTCTACTACTTCGCTCGCTATAAGATGATCAAAGATTTTGAACCAGAAGAAATTGGTTATTGACGACAGAGAAATCTCCATCCAAAGAGGCTGGACTACTGGTATTCTGCAGAAAATCTCTAGTAAAGGAAGAATGTGGGCATCAGGGATTCTGATATGGTTCGAGTTAAAGTGGTGGTTTTAAAAAAAGGTTCTTAATCACTGCACTAGAACAACCTAGTATGAAAAAAAAACCAGAGTTGAAAACTATTATTTACAAAAACCCAGTGATTCATTCAACTGCAGACCTCATACTGTCACGCAACTAATAAGGATGTAACAATCTTCGGAACCTGAACAGGACACAACAGACTGACAAGTCATATGCACAGACACATCTTAACATTGACAGATAGTTTAGTGGTATATGGATATAATATGTTAAGACTTCGTTTCAGCTCAATAATAACAGAAAAATTATCAATTCATAAACCGAGTGCGTTATGGATGAACATCTGTAAATGGACTTGAACCTTCTATAAACTCACTAGCATCTATAAACGGACTTATGAATTAATGCATCCTCCAAAACATTTAATAGTTCCAATAAGAAACTCAAATATAACAATTAAAAATACATGAAATTAACTATTCATCTATTGCGGACATTCTCAAACTTAAAATTGAATATACTGGGAGAAGGGTATGGATGATCAAACAGAAGATTATTTTAGTGGAACGATGATGATATTATACTTATATACAGTTATACAGAAGACATTGAATATATAGTGAATATTTCGTGGGAAGGAAATATCTATAGAATTCAATATATTCTTTATCAATGAATCATATAAATGGCATTTGTGACGACTCCACAAAAACATATACGAGATATTTCATATATTTGAAAAACAAACTAAATTCGAAAATGATTACTAAACATTAAATAAGTAATATAAATATAATAGTCTACTTACGGTTGGAGATTGTTGGTAATCTTGTGAGAAGACTAAATAATCATTATCAGGTACAATTTGGTCTTCAATTGATGATATCATCGGAATAGTATTGTGCAAGACGTCAGCCATATCAATAGGTGAGCTTTGTTGTTGGTTTCTTTGCGTCAACATTAGAGGTTTAACTCTATACCGCACGATCGTACCAGAACCGTTTTCTCTGATGTTCTGAATTGAGAACAAGTGTTCGGTCTCGTTTATGTGGATTTGTAAACCCGCCAGATCCATGCGTGCGTCTCCTCGCGCGCAGCGACTGCTGCTAGTAAGGTTAAGGTCAAATATTACAACTCGATTACTCTAGTACTCGATACTTGCACGAGCGTAGATATGTACATACTGTTAGTTCGTAGCCGTATAAGAATTATGCTCGTTTAGAGTAATCGGATTTTAGAGGTTAACACAAACTCTCTCACGTAAACCACGAAGGACTAGTATGAATGAAGTTGACCTTTGCTCTCTTTACTTTTTCGCAGTCGTCAGAGAAAAGAAGGCGGCGCTTATTTACCATATATGGGAAACAAGGTTAAGCGATTACGTATCAGGAAGTCGTGTTTTTGAAATAAAGGTTACGGTCGAAATGTTACAGTTTAGTGAAATGTCGTTTGTGACTCGAATGTTCTAGAACAATCTACCTAAATACACATAATGGGAATTAATTTTCAATTAAAAAACTATGTTCTATTAGTTTCAGAAATCAATAACAGAATATGTCCGACAAAGAACAGAATTCCAGAACATGAAAGGAAGTATATATAACAAGTCGTCTGTTGAAGTCAGAGTTTGACGTATGGAAGAGGCAGGGTAAGAGAGAGAGCAACATTTCTGGCTGGATTAACAGAGATTTAGTTTTCAGAAGAATGAGATAATCTCTAAACCCTTACCCTCCTCCCCACCAGTTGATGGTTGAGAGTTTGGACATATCTTGTTCTGTCATTCTCCAGCATTCTGATCCGTATAGTAAAGTTGATAGCACACAGCTGTAGTATATATTAATCTTGGTTCTGATGTTGTATTGGTCTGATTTCCAGACCGTCTGAATGGTTATGGATACACGTCGTGCATTACTCAGTCTGCTTATGTCAGATCCAGCTCCTCCTTCGTAACTGATAACATTTCCTTATGTGAAAGCAGTTGTATTTGGATACGAATCCCATGAACTGCAAGACTGGTTAATGCGCTGATAGAGGTCAATGCACAGACAAAAGCTGGTTATCAACATCATCATCAGGTGCCGGCTGGCGTAGGCGATCATGGATCTTCACAAATCTCTGTCTCTAGTTTTTGCTATCATCTCAGATGTTGACGCGCCCCCGTGCCATGAAGTCAGGCTATCCAAAATGTTCTTTCTCTTCATAGTTCATAAGTACGGTTCCAACTTCACTGTAACGGGTCACCCCATAATTCCTCCGTTCCTGTGCCAATGAAAATCACACGAAATGCTAACAACTATGAAATGTTTCCTGTGTGAACTAATTCCGCGTACTGCCACAAAAAAACAACATGCACCACATAAAATGCATATGGCTGTCGCTAATGTAGCAACACAAAACTGTTCATCACTTGAATTGCAATTCTTGTCGAAGGGAACATCAATCATGACAAAATCCAGCTTTCTGCACTCGCAATATAACTGCATACGGCAGATTGAGCTTGTTCGTCATAACCGCTGTCCGCCATTTTCTGAATACACACAACAAACGCACGGTTGACACAGCAAAAGCATTCCATGTAACAGTCATAGCTCACAGCGTTGCTCAAGCACTAACTCAGTAGCTCGGCAAACGAAACCGGAAAATACCCGAACAAACATATCGGAAATGCGTTAGCAAAGTCGTGTTTAGAATCAAACAGTTCTGACTCTGAATGGTCCTCCCGCATTCCGCCATTGCTGGCCAGATTTTTCGTTCTTTCTCTATTTTCCTCTGTCTCGTCTCTTCTCTATTTTACCGGTTGTTGCAATATGTTATAACCACAAGTAGTCTGACAATGGAGGTTCGGGCGGTGAAATGGTTGGCATCTCACAACTACTCTCGTGTTTTCATACTCAGTGACTCCATGAGCATGATTCGTAAAGTCGAATCAGGAATGGGGAGACGCAACTGGGTGGAGGTACTGGTACAGACAGTGATCAGAGAAATCACCTTCATTTTTGTCCCTGGGCACGCAGGTAATGAACGAGCTGATAGATTGGCTGGCTTGGCTACAATATCAGGGGGAGCTGCCATGGATCTAAATGACATTCTTCACGCATTGAGAGAGTCTTTCCGAACAGAGGAGTTTCAGGGCTGTGAATCCCACTCGCTGACCAGAGTGAGAGAGATGGGTGTTAATATTGGTGCAGCCGAAAAGAACGACATACTAAATATGCAAAGAGATTGATTAATCAACATTGAACTGGCGTGTTGCGCCGCTGGACGCTGCTGGATTGGCGGAGATCGGAGCATCTATGGACATGTCCAGAGTGCTATGATGATAGTCCTCATATAACTGATAACTAATAACTAATAACTGATAACTGATAACTAATAACTGATAACTAATAACAAATACAATGTGTTCTACAACATAAGAAAGAAATTCCTGTAAGGACTATACGATGTCGCCAGCTCCCTAATTGAGCTTCATGCTAAGTTAATATGGCCGTAGAGATAATACGTACACCGTACGGTCATTCTTTTGGCAATTTCGTGGGGAATGGGAGGGGTAGATATTTAGAATACATAGCTCATACCTACAAAATTAATGATGAAAGTGGACAGAGAACGATAGAGAGAAAACATTTGAGATGATCGTTCTCTTTGTTGGAAACTTCATGGCACGGAAGAGTGTTAACATCAGAGCTAATAATCATTACTCACAACAGAAGTTTGTGTAGATTCAAAAATTAGTCTTTTGTTATAAAGTCCAACAGAAATCCAATTATTTGTCACTTCTCTTAGCACGCCCGAGTGGTTAACGGGGCCCAAATTTAGGTGTAAAGAATAGAACCACTGTTACCTGCCACGCATGTCGTAAGAGGCGACTAAGGAGGTTTGGCTGAAATCGGATGCACATGTCCTAAACGTGTAGAAGTCTATGCGTTTAGGGGCCTACCAAACCAATGTGCAACGTATACACGTTCTTGGCAAAGATCAAACATATCACAAAGAGTGCCAGTTCTGCGGAGAGGGATCGAGACGTTTGGGGTAAAACCCGGTGCAATGAAGTCAATCCTTCGGATATCACAAAGAGTGATTCAAATTGGTCGTAAAGAAGACTTGTTTTTGCAGAACATAACAATGATAAGTAGAATATAAAGAGAAGATTTATAGAAATGTAGACAGTATGAAAAGTAGAATATAAAGAGAAGATTTATAGAAATGTAGATAGTATGATAAGTAGAATATAAAGAGAAGATTTATAGAAATGTAGATAGTATGATGGTGGCGTCTGTGGCCTATGAGACAGTGACCCGGTCTATTAACCCCGACGTTCTGAGTTCGAATCACGCTGCGGACAATTTGGTTGCAAATTGTTTCGCGTGGATTTTTACGAAAGGACCTGTTCAGAAAGCAATGGCAAATTACTGAACGTAATAATACCTAGAAAAATCATAAACGACGTTAAAAAGCTGGGGTTGATTCGCAAAGTCCTGTAAAGGATATGCAGTTAAAGGAAAGATAGTATGATAAGTAGAATAGAGAGAGAAGATGTATAGAAATGTAGATAGTATGATAAGTAGAATAGAGAGAAGATTTATAGAAATGTAGATAGTATGATAAGTAGAATAGAGAGAGAAGATTTATAGAAATGTAGATAGTATGATAAGTAGAATAGACCTGATTCTTCTTTGACCAGCTTCACAAGATGATTGACTGATTGATAAATCCATCATAATTGCACTTCGGTGAGTAACCATGTGTGCTACAATCTCTTTCTTACACATAAAGATCTCAGTGGTAGTGCACAAACTACGTACCAACAGCGAGGGTGCACACAATGTGTGATGTTGTAAGCATGTATTCGTAGTTAATGCAAATAGGTGTTGCTTGATTGATTAATAAAATCATCATCATTGCATTTCGGTATACATTTGTGATCTGATCTCTTTAAAATGAAGATATCAGCGGTAGTGCATGGATGCTGTAGCGCCGGCTATGACACTCGATATTCTTCTTCTTCTTCAGCGATCTCTGGTCATGCGCTTAATTTACTGTGGACCACAAACTGGGCGGTCAGCTTCAGGTCTGTCAAGTTTCCCCAAAGCTTAGTTTTCAGGTCGACTGGATGTGGCCACATGTTGCTTCTCAGCTCACCCAGGAGAGGACAGTCTTGCAGGATATGCTCTGGTGTCTGTTCCTCCTGCTGACACTGGCAGAGAGCTGTTTGACTTATTCCTAGTCTGTATAAGTGTTTGTTGAGTCTGCAGTGTCCGGTGCGTAGTCGAAATATAATGACCTGGTCTGTTCTGCTTAGGTCTTTGAGGGAGTCTTTTCCATAATCATATCCAATGTTTGTCTTCCAGTCTACTGCATATTTTTTCTGTATGAGGGTTTTGACCTCTTGAAAAGACAGGGTTGGTAAATTTGCTCTTTGACACTGCCCTTCTTAGCTAAGACATCGGCACTTTCATTGCCTGCAATGCCACAGTGAGATGGGATCGACTGCAAGTGAATTTCTGCCTTTTCTGAAAGCTGAGCAAGTTCTCTTTTTATGTTTTGTACTGCGCTGTCAACGGATTTAGCCTCCAGGACTTGTATAGCTGAAAGTGAGTCTGTAAGAAATAACATATTGCCTGCTGGTGCTCGCAGCTTATTCATGTGATGTGCTGCCATCAGAAGGGCTAAGAGTTCTGCTTTGTAGTTGGAACATATTCTTCCAGTAGGGGCCGCTAGATGGAGCAGGATTGGGCCTCATAATGTGACAGCGCCGAACCCACCGACGAGTCGTAAATGCTCTGGCTGCAACCAATCCATCCGCCAGCTATGGGACAAATAGCACTTGTCCTCTCTCTCTCTCTCTCTCTCTCTCTCTCTCTCTCTTGAGGAGGACATCCTTTTTTCTTGTCTTCTACTTCTATGACACTTTCCCTTAAGTATATGGGATTAAATTATGGTGTCCAGGGAGCACACCCTGCATAAAAGCCTGGGTTGGTGAGCCTAGCAACAGAAGACTGAAGTCATCTAGAGTAGGATGACTCCAGACAAACCCGGGAAGACAGATCTCGTCAGCAGGGGACTGCAATTGTCTAGAGAACAACCTCAAAAAAGATGTCATCAGAAACGGAATGTGCCAGCCATTATTGGCGGGAGAAATTGACACACATAGGAATAACTCAATGGCGACACTCAATATAATTCGAAGGATCAAAAGGTTGTCTAGATAAAGAAAACACATTTGTTCAAAGTGGAACCATAAATTCAAGGCCAGCGATTAAAATTAGTTAATAGATAAATGTAAATATCAATATTGTATTTCGATTAGGAGCAAGGTAGCAATAACGTTGAGGGTCATCTCGGAAATATTTGTTCATTATTCAACCCTGGTCAATCTGGTCTTTTATCCACATGTGCCTTGAAGCGACGTGGGGAGTTTCAGTTTTATATCGTGTGCCAGGTGTGTTTCATCCGTAGTTCATCTGTGATGTATCTGTCTTTGATGTCGCAGGTTGTATCTACCACTCGGGTTCTTGATCTTCCCCCGGGCTCTACGTCCAGGTTGCCGATTGTCATAGGCGCGTGATGGTATTAGATCTAGTTTCATTCTCATTAGACGACCAAAACATTTTACTTATTGTCTTCTAATATGTCAAGTTGGGGGATTCAAGTCTCTTTAAGCTGAGACACGCGCTTTCAACCCAATGACGAATCTTGATTTGGTTATATCATAGTCGCCCATGTGTTTCCGGCGCTCGCAGGGAGAGAAAAGAATAGTAACACTGCAACTAACAAGACATGTCGTAAGAGGCGACAAATGTAGGGGAATGGGGAAACTACCCTAGTAAATAAAAAGCTTGGCAGAAATCGGATGTGCTGGCCCTATCTGTAGGTGCAGAACTGGCACTATGTACAATCGTTCTTAGGCTTGTATCACAAACAGATCACAGAGTGGTTTAAGAAGTGGTCAATATGGAACGTTCCAAGAAGAAGATATCAGAGCCACAAGACATGAAAAAAATATAAGGAAAAAAGGACCAAAAATGAAGACAAAAATAAGTAGAAAGAAACTGCGTTCTAATCATAAAATAGTCTTACGTCACAACGCGTGCTGTACCGCGGAATTATACATAAAAGTTGTTGACCCGAATAAATGTTTATATTTGAAGTAGCGCCATCTGGTGAGTTGTGAGAGTTACGGAAACTACTTACCTTTCTTGACGTAATGTTTACGTTTTCAAAATATAAATATTGTTATCTCAGTTTTCCAGACCTTGTTTTCGCCTTTCTCTTAAGTAAATAAAACACGTATTAAATCGTATGTTTTCATGCCATGTGGTCTATTGACGACGATCGTGTTTGACCTGTATTTATGGTTGAGAAACATCGTACGACGCAAGATGTGGACACCATCACGTAGGCTATGTTGTTCTATTAAGTGTTCGTGTTTTCTTTTTCTTCCTTTTCTTCTTCTTCTGCTTCGAACGCTCCATATCAACCACTTGTTAAACCACTCCATGTAATCTGAGCCTAAGAGCGATTGTACGATGTGCCAGTTATGCGATTACAAGTAGGCCAGCAGATCTGATTTCTGCGACGCTTTTTATTTACTAGGATTTCCTCCCTAGTCCCATGCCTCAGTCGCCTCTTACGACATGCTTTGGAGGTCGCAGTGTTACTATTCTTTGCTCCCTTGCAAGCCCAGTAACGCATGGGCGAGTTTGTGTTTTAAAAGCATTAATATATTTAATTTATTTCAGTTTAAAGGATGCGCCGCAACAACTAGACACTGATGCAGCTTGACCTCACCACAATTGGACATTTCTGCAGCTGGACCTCACCACAATTGGACATTTCTGCAGCTTGACCTCACCACAATTGGACATTTCTGCAGCTTGACCTCACCACAATTGGACATTTCTGCAGCTGGACCTCACCACAATTGGACAATTCTGCAGCCGGACCCCACCACAATTGGACATTTCTGCAGCTTGACCTCACCACAATTGGACATTTCTGCAGCTGGACCTCACCACAATTGGACATTTCTGCAGCTGGACCTCACCACAATTGGACATTTCTGCAGCTGGACCTCACCACAATTGGACATTTCTGCAGCTGGACCTCACCACAATTGGACATTTCTGCAGCTGGACCTCACCACAATTGAACATTTCTGCAGCCGGACCTCACCACAATTGGACATTTCTGCAGCTGGACCTCACCACAATTGGACATTTCTGCAGCTGGACCTCACCACAATTGGACATTTCTGCAGCTGGACCTCACCACAATTGAACATTTCTGCAGCCGGACCTCACCACAATTGGACATTTCTGCAGTTGGACCTCACCACAATTGGACATTTCTGCAGCTGGACCTCACCACAATTGGACATTTCTGCAGCCGGACACCACCACAATTGGACATTTCTGCAGCTGGACCTCACCACAATTGGACATTTCTGCAGCCGGACCCCACCACAATTGGACATTTCTGCAGCCGGACACCACCACAATTGGACATTTCTGCAGCTGGACCTCACCACAATTGGACATTTCTGCAGCTGGACCTCACCACAATTGGACATTTCTGCAGCTGGACCTCACCACAATTGAACATTTCTGCAGCTGGACCTCACCACAATTGAACAATTCTGCAGCTGGACCTCACCACAATTGGACAATTCTGCAGCTTGACCCCACCACAATTGAACAATTCTGCAGCTGGACCTCACCACAATTGAACAATTCTGCAGCTGGACCTCACCACAATTGGACAATTCTGCAGCTTGACCCCACCACAATTGAACATTTCTGCAGCTGGACCTCACCACAATTGAACATTTCTGCAGCTGGACCTCACCACAATTGAACAATTCTGCAGCTGGACCTCACCACAATTGGACAATTCTGCAGCTGGACCTCACCACAATTGGACAATTCTGCAGCCGGACACCATTAAAACTGGACATTTCTGCAGCCGGGCACCACTACAGTTTGACACTGCCGTAGCTAGACACCACTACAATTTGACGCTGCTGCAGCCGGGCGCCAATATAATTTGACACTGCTGAAGCTGGACAACACTACAATTGGACACTGCTGAACCCGGACATCACTACATTTGGACACTGCTACAATTGAACACTTGCAGTTATCTAAACAGTTCTTATACTTTATCGATAAAGAAAGAAAGACTACTAAAAAGCTAGAATCCACACCATGTTTTACCAAGGAGGGCAACAAAATGGTAGCTGATAGTTTACTACGGTGAAATGGAGAAGACCAGATTCGAAAAAAACGATTTTATCAAAGGTCTGTTTTTCCAAGAGGTGGCACTTCCTCTCCAACCCTCAAATCACCTCCTTGACTTAATAAATGTTCGTTCCTGATGATACTTAGATAAAAGAAGAATGTAACCAACTAGAACATAGATTCCCAAACTTTTCTCAGCTCACCGCCCACTTTGCCCACTTTGCCCCTCATGTATATATATATATGATCTATTTTCTCTTTGACATAAAAAATTGATATATATTTCTGTCATATATGGTCAATTTTCAAAGGATTATATGCATGAAATAGAAAATTGATGACAAAATGGATCGTGTAAGACGAGCAAAAGATGAATTTAATTGCAGAATTCAAACTTTTAAATAATTATTCAATCGCAAAATCATGAAAATAATTTATTTGAAAATATTTATTATTAATTTCTTCTTTAAGGAACCACCGACCCCTAATCACCTGAACACCCCTAAATTCTTCTGAACTCACTATCGCCTCCCCACCCTAGAACGCTTCAACGCCCACTGGGGGCGATACGCCCACTTTGGGAAACGCTGAACTAAAAGGTATATACATATATTAAGCATTATTAAATGCGAGCAAGTATGAAGGCACACCCATATAGATACATACCTGCTGGCAATCACTGTAGGACGAGGCCACTCGGTTCATCCTTCGTCTCACTTCCTCTTCGTCTCTGTTGTTTCTGTAATGACAAATGGATAATATTATCGATAACAGAGAAAATTGCAGATACCTTTGTTAACATCATAAGTCGTCATCGCTCCCAAGAATACAGAAGGCAGGAACAAAATAATATTATTCAGTTCAATTATGGGCCACTTTTTGTTATTGGCTATTGTATACTAAACCGACATCATAGGACTTCTGACAGACCCATAGGTGCTCAGTCTCCTTCAATAGATGTCCAGTCTCCTCCAATAGATGTCGAAGCGCCTGAGTGGTTACCGGGGCCCAAATTGGGGTGTGAAGAATAGAATCACTGTTACCTGCCTCTCATTTCGCAAGAGGCGACTAAGGAGGTTGGAGGGTGGGGTTAGCTACCCCACACCGTAAAAACACTAGATGGCTACAGAACGGAGAGCGAACCGAGTAAACGCTGGCTGAAACCGGACACATCGCCGAAGGATAAGCGTCAGAGCTCCAAATGGTGCTGAAGATGTGACGTAAAACACACCAATGCTAAGGCTGCATGAATCAGATTTTCACATGAATGGAATTTATGGGGAGATCTGGTATATCGGTCTGGGCGGTGATCGCGAGAGAGAGAGATGTCGAAGAGTATGTATACTGAAGGTTTACGAGAGAGAGAGAGAGAGAGATGTCGAAGAGTATGTATACTGAAGGTTTACGAGAGAGAGAGAGAGAGAGATGTCGAAGAGTATGTATACTGAAGGTTTACGAGAGAGAGAGAGAGAGAGATGTCGAAGAGTATGTATACTGAAGGTTTACGTGGTTCGCTGGTTATTGGGTACTGAACTGACATTACATCACTCTGGACAGACCCATAGGTGTTCATTCTTCGCTAACAGATCTCGAATGGTGTGAATACTGATGGTCCTTGTGGCTCACTAGTTAAACACACTTCTCTCTCTCTCTGCTTCTCAAGCAACCAGCTATATTTGTAAAACGTATAATTGCAAACAACATAAAACGTATAATTGCAAACAACATAAATTGATGTATTGATTCAATGTCTATTCAAGTGTCCTCATCAAACGATAGGTCGCCAAGAGACCGACGAACCTCCCCCTTATCCACCCTAAACTCCACAACAACCAATGCTTTCGATGCAAGCATATCCACTCTCTCGTCGCCGCGAACATCCGCATGACCAGAACTTTAGATCTCCGTGAGTCTCTGAAGGTTGGAAATCTCTATAGATGACATCAATTCATACCACAATATGCTAAAACACACTTATCTGTACACTTCTCTGTACCTCAGACCAAGTTTAATGCAAGGCTCTTAAATCTGCTTCTTTCACCCTGTCCTTCGTCCCTCTCAGTTGTTTCGTTGCTTACCATGGTGACATCCATTTTTTATGAGCACTTTGAGTTTTTTCTATCTTTGTTGCTGTAGCTGCTTTATTCTACAGTGTTGTGCTGCCATAAAACATATATGTGTTTTTGCATATAAGTGTTACAGAAAAGTCCTTCGTATATCATGGAATGAAGGAAATTAAAAGAAGAACAAACATGGCTTTAAAAAATTAAACAACTGAAAACAGTATGGAACGGAACTGATAGGAAAACAAAGGTCAGAATACTAAGGGAATGCATATTCCCAGTGACAACGTATGGGTGTGAAGCATGGACATTTAATAAAGCAGTGGAAAAACATATATGTGCTATTGAATATAAGTTTTACAGAAGAGTCATTCGTATATCAGGGACAGGGAAGAGAGCAAATAGATCTATGCAGAAAGAATTGAAATCAAAGAAAACTGGCTGATGCTACAAATAAGAAAGAGAAAATTGAGGTATTTTGGACATATAAAAGACACGAAGGGCTGAAGAAGACCATCATGGAAGGAGACCCGCTGGCAAAGAGAAGAAGAGGAAGACTCCGGAGAAGATGGAGTCATGGTGTAACTGATGGTTTGAACATGCTGCAGAGGTGGGACTTCTGGCCTATGAGAGAGAGAAATTCCGAAGGATTGTTAAGGTGGCAAAGTTCTGCTCATGACAAGCTATTTGATGATGATGATGTCGCCAGCTCTACGTCGTGCAACCCACCACAGTCGCCAGCACTACGTCGTGCAACCCACCACAGGTCGCCAACTCTACGTCGTGCAACCCACCACAGGTCGCCAGCTCTACGTCATGCAACCCACCACAGGTCGCCAGCTCTACGTCGTGCAACCCATCACAGGTCGCCAGCTCTACGTCGTGCAACCACCACAGGTGCCAGCTCTACGTCATGCAACCCACCACAGGTCGCCAGCTCTCGTCTGCAACCCACCACAGGTCGCCAGCTCTACGTCATGCAACCCACCACAGGTCGCCAGCTCTACGTCGTGCAACCCACCACAGACGCGTCTTATAACATTCTAGAGGAGGCAGTGTTTCTGAATAGTAATAGCAGTAATGCAATAATTGATAACCGAAGATCAAAATAACAAGTTAAAAATCATGACTCTACCATAATCTACTTCTTCTTCTTCTTCTGCGATCAACTTCTACTATGCGACTACTCCGGTATTTGTCATAAACAGGGCGGTGCGCTTGAGGTCTTCTGCGATCAACTTCTACTATGCGACTACTCCGGTATGTGTCATAAACAGGGTGGTGCGCTTGAGGTCTTCACCGGTCCCCATAATTTGTTTTGTAGTGTTGTTTCTATTGGCCAGATTTCCATTCTCACACTGCACAGGCTGGGGCAGTCTTGCAGGATGTGCTCTGGGACTGCTTTTGGTGCTCCACATGTGCAGGCAGCCGAGTCCCTGAGACCCATTCTATGGAGGTGTGCTCTGAGACTGCAGTGTCCGTTCTAAGTCTGAAGACTGGTCTGTGCTTTCATGTTTAGTGTATTTATACTGTCATGCTCTGGGTTGTATCCTTCGTTTGTTTTTCTCCACATGATTTTTCTGGATTGTTTCAGTAGATCCATAATCTATTACTTACCCGGGGTAAGCTATACGTGGGCTAAAGATTACATCAACACCGTATCTTCAAAGGTTGAGAACATGTTTGCCAGATTTTTTCTTGGATAGTACACACCAACAGCTCATTTCCTGTCCACATTGTGATTTTTGCTTTCTGATGTTGAAATCGACCATTTATCGGCTTTCTTTTGTCATTTTTCGCAATAATTTGTAAAACTTTCAGCAAATCTTGTTTAACTCATATACGTCTCTTTTGTTTATCATTTAGCGACAGTATACTTTCATATTTTCTCAACATTATGATATCAGTGTCAAACCTGGACGCAGACATCAAACGATAGATTATAGTAAAAACAATATTATGATATCAGTTTCAAACCTGGACGCAGACATCAAACGATAGATTATAGTGAAAGCAACATTATGATATCTGTGCCAAACCTGAACCCCGACATCAAACGATAGAAGAAAACTAGTCACGACAGAGATAAAGTCTCTACGCAGAATACTGAAAGTATCAAGAAGAAACCGGTTGAGAAATGAAGACATCAGAAAAAAGTGGGTACAACATCAGTACTAAACTTCAACAAGAAACAATAAATGGTTCGGCCACAAAAGCAGATTACCAACATACTCAAAAAGTAACACAACTTCGATACAGTAAGATACAAAGCAAACATGTTTTCTCCAGATCTCATCTGATCCGGTTTGACCACATCAAATTTGTAGGTGTCTGTACATCACCTCATAAATAACAGAAGCGGTGAAAGACACTATTTATGAAACGTATACAAAATCTCTTTCTATAAATCTTTTATCACTGACGCTATGATGCAAAACATGATTATTGTTTATTGTTCATTTTAGGATCATCTTCATCGCACATCGGACATGTCCATAATTGCTCCCATCTCCTCCCAAGCATGTATCTCAGTGTGTTTAGGCTAACAACTCTAGTTCTGTGTTGATTGATGTATCTACTGCGTTTTCTCTCATGGTTTTCCCGTATTGCCGCACCTATCGGTATGCACAACTTGCGCAACCGAGATAGAGAATACCCTTTATCTTCATCGTTGAAATCTTCAGAGCGTAGTTTTCTGAGAGCGTTGATGATGTCGCTTCTGTCCATAGAAGACTCATTCTCAATCGTATCATTGCCCGCCAGTGCGTCTGTTCTCTCATTGCCCTTCACCCCAACACGACCCAGGACAAAGATGAAGGTAAGTATCTAGATTGACGAGTTTTGTATTAATTCCATCCACTGCCTTCGTACATAACCGGCCTTGATCTTCTGTATCATGCTCGTAGAGTCGCTGAGCATGCATGCGTTAGTGAATGTATACGTCTGTATGTAACAGAGAACAGACCAAGGGTTTTGAAATAATGACACTGTCGTTTGATGGATCTAGTAAATAAGGTTACATGACCCCTATTTTGAATTATACTTTAAGAAAAAAAAATGATCCGGTTATAAATTTTATTTTCACAAAATAACTTGTTGTGAAGCTAAACGTGGTGTAAACATACATAATAATTTGAACAGTGCAGCTTGGTTAGTGGAAGTTTCCGCTCTCAATTAACAGTTTGAGACATTCGGGACCCTTCTGGAAGCCAGAAGTATTGCGTAATCAGGTCGTCTTGAGAGAAATAGAGACAAGGTGTCAAAAGCAAATGCAGTGACCTACCAGCTGGCACCATTACTACAACACCCAAAGATCAAGATGGAAGTGAAAAGACAGATGATAAAAAGTATTTTCCTACCAACACTTTGTTACCAGTGCCTAACTTGGTCTCATACAGCAACACACCACAGAAAGCTCACCACGTGTGAAATTAAATGCTTGAGGAAGGCAGTGGAGTCACCAGGAAAGACAGACTACGAAATGAGGACATCAAAGCAGAGGTGCATGCACTTCATGCACCGAATATATCAAAAGACAACAAATGCAGTGGTTTGGACATTTACTGAGAATGAAATACAACCAACCACCAATAACAGCATACGATAAAAAGAGATCAGGTACTAGAGCTAAGGAAGACCAAGAAAAAGATGGATAGACAATATCAAGACCACACTACATAAACACGGATATAACACAACAAGGGCGACTCATCTGGCTCTAGAACGCAAATTGAAGCTCCCATCCCTACGCTTTACAGCAAGAGTGGACAGCCAACTACATCTTCCATCTGGGAATAGACAATAGACAATAGATAGATCTCTGTGTTGACGATTCTATAACAGGACTGACCCCTTAGGACTCTTAAGGAGTTGTGTGTTTATTATTATATTGTTTTACTTGATTTAATCACAAATGTACGGCCGTCAATTCCCATTGCAATCAGTTCCTTAGTCTATCCAGCTGAAAATAGGTATCGATCGAAACGTTTACAGTTGCCATAGCCAGTTGGATGAAGTCACTAAAATTATGCATAATAAAATAAGAAAACTAACACAAATCCATCTTATTTAGAGCCATGATTTAGTTCATTTAGGATTCATTGTTTGTGTTTTTGTATGTTTCCTGAAGAAGACTTATAGTCGATATGTTGGATTTTTGTTAGTTTTATTATTTTATTATTCATTTTTGCTTGCTTATGTGATACCATACATACGTGTCTTTGTCCTTAAACGCCAATTTATTACGTATCACTGCAGCATCCCTCGGTTTTATCCAGATCTGTTCTGACCCGCTCTGACCAGATCAGATTTGTAGGTTTCCGCACATCATATTGAATCTATGCAAACGATTTAACCCTTTTTTTAATCAAACACACACAAACGCACGCACACACACGCACGCACGCACGCACTCTCTCACACACACATACATGTACACAAATATGTACGTACACATACACCATTAAGTAGCTAACATGACCTGCCTCTTAAGTTTCTCTTATCACACGTGATATCTTAAGGTATACTTCTCAACTCTCGCGCAGTGGTACTCGTCACGAAAGGTCGCGCACGTACAAGGGACGAACTTGACACGCTTTTAACATTCCACGTATGTAACTGTCTTATGTTTTCCTTGATCCGTTTTCTGATTTCCAGATAGGAACATTCCGATCTAGGTTTCCAACATTGCAGGTGTAGTCCAGTTAAAACTAGATTTGAGCATCAGCGAGGAAAAGTAATTTCTTCAATTATCAGTTACACATTCTTCTTCGTCTGCGTTCTTACTAGATTTGGATTTGATCCGTGTGATGCCCGGGCCCGCAAGGGAAGCAAAGAATAGCACCACTGCGACCTACAAGGCATGTCGTAAAAGGCGACTGATGTAGGAAGGAGGTAAGCTACCCTAGTAAATAAAAAGCATCGCAGAAATTGGATGTGCTGGCTTACTTGTAGATGCATAACTGGCACAACGCACAATCGCTTTTAGGCTCAGATCACATACAAATCATACAGAGTTGTTAACATGTGATCAATATGGAGCATTCGGCAAAGAAGAAGAACTAACATCGGCATAAGAAAGCAAGTTGGCACAGAACCATTCTGGAATTACACTGAGAAATTCAGACCAAGTGTTTCGGCCCCTTAATAAGAATGTAACCAAACTCCACGGTATACAGTCTTCTACAACAGAACATCAGGGAAGAAGACGAGAGGAAGACCACGAAAAATATGGATATATGGCATAACAGAATCCCGTTATAAAGAAAAATTAATTATCACTCAAGCCACTAGAACAGCGCAAGACAAAAACAGAAAAACCACGACACTGGGCAACAACCCGGTAGCAGTGGGGCGACACAAGAAAAAGAAAGACAGAAAGAAAGGGCATAACATCGAATGACTTCATTGCACTGGGTTTTACCCCATATGGCTCAGTCCCTCTCTGCAGAAATGACACGTCACCTGCCGAGAGTATGTCACGAAGCACGAGCTCTGTAACTCCTTCAACAATCCTAGGTGAATCTCTAAAAATAAATGCGCTCGTGAACAGAATCGAGCGATCTGGATTCGAGCCCACGAGCTTCGAAACGCTAATCACGGACTTAACCACTTAGCCACAGAGATTCCCAATATTTGAGTGTTTGGGCGTGTATACTTCACATCCGAGATGATGTTTTTTGTTCATTTCCCATTCCGTTCCCAGGCTCAAGTTTCCAGCGGCGTACCCTAAACTTATCACCTTTGTTTGTTGTTTCAGAGATAATCTGTCAGCAACAGTACAACAACTTGTCAACAACTAAACAATGCAACAATTTAGATGCCTTTTTTTTAACAACTTGTTTCTATTATCTTGCACGTGAGAGACTTGGTTTACTATCTCAACTCTCTCAGTGACCTAGTTCACTACTGGGTTTTCCCCAGGAAGCGAGTGAGTACTCACTGCATAAAAATAACTTCATGTGAAATGCGATGTCTGAAAAGTGCCGATCAGAAATAAAGGGCAGAATAGGGCAAGAGAAAACATCGTTCCCGAAAATTAGAAGCATTATCTGCAACAAGTCCGTGTCAATTGCGATCAGAATGCGAGTTATTCAGTGCTACATAGAACCAATACTGTCATACGGATGCAAGTCATGGACACTGAACACACAGATCGAAAAATCTCTGAGGGCCACAGAGATGTGGTTTTACAGAAGAATGATGAGAATCCCATGGACTGCTAAAATATTAATGTGGAGGTGCTGAATGAGGTCAAGACACAGAGAAAGCTTATCATCAACATAAGAAAGAGGCAGTCATTATTTTTCGGGCATGTGATGAGGAAGGGAGGTTTAGAACACACTGTGACAACCGGTAAAATCGAAGGGAGACGAGACAGAGGAAGACAGACAAAGAAAATTTTGAATAGCCTGACTTCTTGAGCGTCAACATCTGAGTTGATAGCAAACACCAAGGACAAAGATTTGTGGAGATCGCATATGCCGGTCGGCATGACCCCTGATGATGATGAAAAGTTACCAACAAAACCAGAAAAAAGTCACCAACATCAGCATAAGAAAGCAAATTGTCACATAACCTTGTTTGAATTACACTGAGAAACAAAGAATGAAGTGGTTTAGCAGCCTAATAAGAACTCCACCGTATACAATCTTTTACAACAGAACATCAGGAAAGAAGGCGAGAGGAAGACCATGAAAAGATGGTTAGATGGCATAGCAGAATCCTGTCAAAGAGCAAAAATAACAATCACACAAGTCACCAGAACAGCGCAAGACAAAAACAGAACAATACGACACTGGGCAACAACCCTGTAGCAGTGTTACAACAACAGAAAAAGAAGAAGAAGCGAGTACTCAGTATTTACTCCATGCCCCGACTCAAGCAGGCAGAAGTATGGACAGAGTCGATATCATCAATACCTGCTGCCTTGCAGGTAGGCTGGGGACAGTCAAAGGCTGGCGGAGAGCGAACCCGGTAAACGCTGGTTGAAATCGGACACATTGCCGAAGGACAAGCACCGGAGCTTCAAATGGTACTGAAGATGTGACGTAAAACAATCGTTCTTGGCAAAGGCTTTTTTTCGATCCAGAAGCACTTGAGCTTTAAGCTCTTCGGCAAGGTACCATGGACATCGTAACCCTTCGGTTTGGTGCCACGTGCACCGTAAATTTGGAGAACCTATGGCTTTTCTGCCAGCCCGCGGAATTCAACCGCACTTACAGGGGACTTGTCAACCGTCGTCCAACGCGCTACGAACACGCTAGGCAGGTGGGCATCAAAGGCTGTTTATATATCACAATAAGAATGATCAAAATGGCCGAAAAAGAACGAGAGAGAGAGAGAAAAAGGGAGATATCAGCAATGCTCTCATGTATGTGATATGGGCAAGTCTTAGACTCTGGAACGGGTCCGACAATTAGAAGTTAAGTTTGGACATGAGAGACAGTGTCGTCTTCGTGGTAGAGAGAGAAGGTATACTAATCAGCTTCTCATGGGCACGGTGAGTAAATGAACGTTGGGATGGCTGCTGCAATTGGACAGAGCACGAATGGTAATGCCCAATGGGCCATGACGTCAATCACATAACATAGCATAACATAACATAACATAACATAACATAACATTCATGGAACGGATTAACGTAATGAGCTAGCGTTCGTCCATCGACTCGGCTCACGAGGGTGTGGGTTCAATCCCACACTCGACGTCCCATACGCGAGGAAAGGAATTTGTCTCCTACCTCTTGTACACTAGGGCTTAGAAATATGAAGTGACAAGAACTTCATTCCATAAAGTCTGAAAAGGCTACAGAGATTTAGACCCGAGAACCAGGTTAGCCTTACCTCAAGTTTAGATTACGTGTCATTTATACATATTTGACCTTTTACCTTTTTACAGATGGTCAATTAGTAATTGTTTTACTGTAACAACTTTACAGATGGTCAATTAGTAATTGTTTTACTGTAACAACTTTACAGATGGTCAATACGTAATTGATTAACTGTGTCAACTTTACATATGGTCAATTAGTAAATTGTTTAACTGTGTCAACTTTACAGATGGTCAATAAGTAAATTGTTTAACTGTGTCAACGTTACATATGGTCAATTAGTAAATTGTTTTACTGTGTCAACTTCTGCTGAGTTTACTCTTGCCTTTCATATCATCTCTAAGTCTCCTTTCAAAAGATTCTGCACCTTTGTGTAATGTTGTTTTCCACATAACTCGATCATTAGCTAGTTTTCCCTATTTATTGGGACCTATAGAAAAGTTCTTCATTGAGGCTTTGTAGATATCCTTATATCTAGGCAGTGATCTGCACTGGTGCATGCATCTTCCCTTCTGAAAGTTTACAGATCAACACTGGTGAGGTATTTGACCATTTTCTTCTCACATGCCATAGGCATCTTAGTCTCTTACTGCTGAGCATTCCCATGATGGAGGATAAAAGGATTCAAAAAACCACCTACTGCTGAGCATTCCCATGATAGAAAGGATTCGAACCATTTACCCTTATTTCTTACATACCCATTGCCTGGCCTAGCAACACGAGCGTTCTTACACACACAACCAATGGATGCAGTAAGAAGTAAAGGGTAAGTGATTCGAATCCTGTGTTTGATAATTTGTTTGTTCCGGAAGCTCCAGGTACTTGTACACTGTCTATTTATTGATCATATTCATTGCTTCTCTTGCTTCCCTTGGGGTTCTTACAAAGAACTACTTATTCTCATGATGGAAGGCAGGTTTAAACGCTGCAGTACTTCAGAGTTAGTTATCTTGTCGTAACATCTTTATATTTTTGTGGAGACATCGAAGATGAAAGATGGTAAATCTCTTCTTATGCCATGTGTAAATTGTCCATGTTTCTGAGCCATATAGTCAAGAGCTAATTGTCCATGTTTCTGAGCCATATAGTCAAGAGCTAATTGTCCATGTTTCTGAGCCATATAGTCAAGAGCTAATTGTCCATGTTTCTGAGCCATATAGTCAAGAGCTAATTGTCCATGTTTCTGAGCCATATAGACAAGAGCTAATTGTCCATGTTTCTGAGCCATATAGTCAAGAGAACTAATTGTCCATGTTTCTGAGCCATATACCAAGACTAATTGTCCATGTTTCTGAGCCATATAGTCAAGAGCTAATTGGAAATGAATGAACATCGTAGCATACCTATGATATTACATGACGTCGTCATCAACTACAATAAAAGAGTCGTTCCTTTCCTATGCATCACTTATACGTTCAGTAGTTTGTCATTGCTTTCTGAATGGTGAGGTCTATTTTTATCGTTTGTAAAATCCCAAGGAAACGAATTTGCTTCCAAACTTGCCCACTGCGGAGTTTGAACCAGGTACGCTTGGGTTTATGATCGGGTTCACTACAGCTTAAGCTACAGCCGCTTACTGAAGGTTTAATTACAGAGCTAAATAAAAAAGCAAATTACACAGGTTCTATATATTTAAATCTTCTTCTGCATAAACCCAACCTCAAATAGTTAGACCCCATTTTCAGCTGTGACTGAAG
This sequence comes from Arion vulgaris, assembly GCA_020796225.1. NCBI lineage: Eukaryota > Metazoa > Mollusca > Gastropoda > Stylommatophora > Arionidae > Arion > Arion vulgaris. The sequence continues at coordinate 18,883,471 of CM036776.1, forward strand.
AATAGGTAGTACCAGGAATCGAACAAACTTGAACCCATGATGACCCAGGTCAAGGGGAGAAAATAGCGATGGGTCGGGAATACCCTACGGAAGACACAGTCGAGTGTCCCTAGACAAACACTTGAGTGGAACCCGCAAGGAAACAAAAAAGAGGATGTCCTAAACAGACCTGGAGACGAAGTCTTCTTGAGGAACAGAAGAGTGCTCAACTATCATGAGAGACTATAAAGAAAACAGCCAGAGACCGAGAAGAGTGACGAACAACTGTTGAGACCCTATGCTCCACGAGGAGCGGACAGGAAAAAGTCGAGAAATCGAACGCCATTTTGTGTGTGTGCTAAACAGTGTTTGGACTCTGAGCAGCTTGACTGACTCACAGAAGGTGAGTAAGAATATGTCGTAACACGCATTTTCCTACAAACTTGGTGAGATACTACATGACTCATAGAGCCTTGAATAATTAAACGAGAAGCCGCCATGCCAGCAGCGTGTGTGCCTTCATGCAGAACGGAGAATCGCATAAACACATTTCTTCGACTCCACACAACATAACATTAGATATTTGGAATATTTGTCTGTGTTGTGCAAACAACAGCAACGCTGTTCATGGAATGTCTGAACTGAACAGCACGGTTTACGTCCAAGTCTAGTCAAGAATTTTAGGTATGCAGACAAGGGTATCCACATAAATATTTGCAAGACGGCAAGGAAGGGGGAATGAATATTAAACTCTTGGTGGACCAGGGAAAAAACCATGTTTTTACAAGTCATTTGTTTCTAGACTAAAACGCACCATTTAGTGTGGCTCCTTGTAACAAAAAAAAAGCGTTCAACCCAAAGCCACATAGTGTGGCGTTTGGTCCACATGGAGATCAAATGTTTAGCTGGTAGTTATACTAAACTAGAAATGTTTAGTTGGTAGTTATACTAAACTGGAAATGTTTAGCTGGTAGTTATACTAAACTGGAAATGTTTAGTTGGTAGTTATACTAAACTGTAAATGTTTAGCTGCTAGTTATACTAAACTGTAAATGTTTAGTTGGTAGTTATACTAAACTGGAGCCCGTCTACCCTGCGTGTTCGTGGCGCGTTTGGTCCACAAGGAGATCAAATGTTTAGCTGGTAGTTATATTAAACTGGAAATGTTTAGCTACTAGTTATACTAAACTGGAAATGTTTAGCTACTAGTTATACTAAACTGGAAATGTTTAGCTACTAGTTATACTAAACTGGAAATGTTTAGTTGGTAGTTATATTAAACTGGAAATGTTTAGCTACTAGTTATACTAAACTGGAAATGTTTAGCTACTAGTTATACTAAACTGGAAATGTTTAGCTACTAGTTATACTAAACTGGAAATGTTTAGCTGGTAGTTATACTAAACTGGAAATGTTTAGCTGGTAGTTATACTAAACTGGAAATGTTTAGTTGGTAGTTATACTAAACTGGAAATGTTTAGTTGGTAGTTATACTAAACTGGAAATGTTTAGCTGGTAGTTATATTAAACTGGAAATGTTTAGCTACTAGTTATACTAAACTGGAAATGTTTAGCTGGTAGTTATATTAAACTGGAAATGTTTAGCTGGTAGTTATATTAAACTGGAAATGTTTAGCTACTAGTTATACTAAACTGGAAATGTTTAGCTGGTAGCTATATTAAACTGGAAATGTTTAGTTGGTAGTTATACTAAACTGGAAATGTTTAGCTGGTAGTTATACTAAACTGGAAATGTTTAGCTGGTAGTTATACTAAACTGGAAATGTTTAGTTGGTAGTTATACTAAACTGGAAATGTTTAGCTGGTAGTTATACTAAACTGGAAATGTTTAGCTGGTAGTTATATTAAACTGGAAATGTTTAGCTACTAGTTATACTAAACTGGAAATGTTTAGCTGGTAGTTATATTAAACTGGAAATGTTTAGCTACTAGTTATACTAAACTGGAAATGTTTAGCTGGTAGCTATATTAAACTGGAAATGTTTAGTTGGTAGTTATACTAAACTGGAAATGTTTAGCTGTTAGTTATACTAAACTGGAAATGTTTAGCTGGTAGTTATACTAAACTGGAAATGGAGAAGACCAGAATCGCAAAAAAACTTTAATAAAAATAAAACAATTTTTCAGGAATCGACCCTTCCGCCCCTCCCCCTCCGTCCTTCATTGTCTTAACGTATCGGAGACGGACGATAAAACGTAGGGCCCGTATTCAAGTTGAGCACGTAAAAGAACCATCGACAATCTATAATCAAAGAAAGCTGTCTGATGTTACAACCTATAATCAAAGAAAGCTATCTGATGTTACAACCTATAATCAAAGAAAGCTGTCTGATGTTACAACCTATAATCAAAGAAAGCTGTCTGATGTTACAACCTATAATCAAAGAAAGCTATCTGATGTTACAATCTATAATCAAAGAAAGCTGTCTGATGTTACAACCTATAATCAAAGAAAGCTGTCTGATGTTACAACCTATAATCAAAGAAAGATGTCTGATGTTACAACCTATAATCAAAGAAAGCTATCTGATGTTACAACCTATAATCAAAGAAAGCTGTCTGATGTTACAACCTATAATCAAAGAAAGATGTCTGATGTTACAACCTATAATAAAAGAAAGCTGTCTGATGTTACAACCTATAATCAAAGAAAGCTGTCTGATGTTACAACCTATAATCAAAGAAAGCTGTCTGATGTTACAACCTATAATCAAAGAAAGCTGTCTGATGTTACAACCTATAATCAAATAAAGCTGTCTGATGTTACAACCTATAATCAAAGAAAGCTGTCTGATGTTACAACCTATAATCAAAGAAAGCTGTCTGATGTTACAACCTATAATCAAAGAAAGCTGTCTGATGTTACAACCTATAATCAAAGAAAGCTATCTGATGTTACAACCTATAATCAAAGAAAGCTGTCTGATGTTACAACCTATAATCAAAGAAAGCTGTCTGATGTTACAACCTATAATTAAAGAAAGCTATCTGATGTTACAACCTATAATCAAAGAAAGCTGTCTGATGTTACAACCTATAATCAAAGAAAGCTGTCTGATGTTACAACCTATAATCAAAGAAAGCTGTCTGATGTTACAACCTATAATCAAATAAAGCTATCTGATGTTACAACCTATAATCAAAGAAAGCTGTCTGATGTTACAACCTATAATCAAAGAAAGCTATCTGATGTTACAACCTATAATCAAAGAAAGCTGTCTGATGTTACAACCTATAATCAAAGAAAGCTGTCTGATGTTACAACCTATAATTAAAGAAGCTATCTGATGTTACAACCTATAATCAAATAAAGCTGTCTGATGTTACAACCTATAATCAAAGAAAGCTGTCTATGTTACAACCTATATCAAGAGAATGTCTATGTTACAACCATATAATCAAAAAAGCTATCTGATGTTACCATATAATCAAAGAAAATGTCGATGTTTACAACATAAAATCAAGAGCTATCTGATGTTACAACATATAATCAAGAAGATATCTGATATTACAACATATAATCAAAAAAGATGTCTGATGTTGCACACTATAATCAAGAAGATGTCTGATGTTACAACCTATAATCAAAAGAATGCTTCTGATGTTACACCTATAATCAACAGACTGTCTGATGTTACAACCTATAATCAAGAAAGCTTCTGATTTTACAGACCTATAATAAAGAAAGCTAGTCTGATGTTAAACCTATAATCAAAAAAGCTATCTGATGTTAGCTATAATCAAGAATAGATGTCTGAATGAATAACGAACCCTGATACCAGTCAAAGAAAGTATGCTGATGTTCGAATCTTACGAAGAAAGCTATCTGATGTTACAATCTATAATCAAAAAAAAAAGCTGTCTGATGTTACAACCTATAATCAAAGGCTGTCTGATGTACAACCTATAATCAAAAGAAAGCTGCTGATGTTACAACCTATAATCAAGAAAGACTGTCTGATGTTACAACCTATAATAAAGAAAGATGTCGATTTTTAACCTATAATCAAGAAGCTGTCTGATGTTACAACCTATAATAAAGAAAGATGTCTGAGTTTACCTACAATCAAGAGATATCTGATGTACAACCTATAATCAAAGAAGCGCTGAGTGTTCACTATAATCAAAGAAAGCTATCATGTTGACAACCTATAACATAAAGAAAGCTGTCTGATGTTACAACCATAATCAAGAAGCTGTCTGATGTTACAACCCTTATATCCAAAAGCTGTCTAGATGTTACAACCTATAATCAAAAAAGCTGCATGATGTTACAACCTATAATCAGAAAGCATGCTGATGTTACAACCTTTAATCAAGAAAAAGATCTGATGTTACAACCATAATCAAAAAGCCATCTGATGTGCTCAACTATAATCAAAATCTAGTCTGATAGTTACAACTATAATCAAAAGCTATTGTGTTTACAACTAAACGAAACTGTCTATGTTAGAACTATAATCAGAAAGCTGTCTGATGTTACAACCTATAATCGAAAGTTGTCTGATGTTAAACTATAATCAAGAAAGATGTCTGATGTTACAACCTATAATCAAGAAAGTAGTCTGATGTTACAACTATAATCAAAGAAAGCTATCTGATGTTTACAACCTATAATCAAAGAAAGCTGTCTGATGTTTTCAACCTATAATCAAAGAAAGTGTCTGAAATGTTTACAACTATAATCAAAGAAAGACTGTCTGATGTTACAACCTATAATCAAAGAAAGTGTCTGATGTTACAACTATAACTAGAAAGCTATCTGATGTTAACCTATAATCAAAGAAAGTTATATACTGATGTTTACAGCCTATAATCAAAGAAAGTTTTGTCTGATGTTACAAACTATAATAGAAGCTGTCTGTATTACAAACTATAATCAAAGAAAGACTGTCTATTTACAACCTATAATCAAAAGAAAGATGTCTGATGTTAACTATAATCAAAGAAAGATGTCTGATGTTAAACTTATAATCAAAACAAAGATGTCTGATGTTCAACCTTATTTCAATACGAAGACGGACTGATGTACAACCTATAATCAAAGAAAGCTATCTGATGTTACAATCTATAATCAAAGAAAGCTGTCTGATGTTACAACCTATAATCAAAGAAAGCTTTCTGATGTTACAACCTATAATCAAAGAAAGATGTCTGATGTTACAACCTATAATCAAAGAAAGCTGTCTGATGTTACAACCTATAATCAAAGAAAGCTGTCTGATGTTACAACCTATAATCAAATAAAGCTATCTGATGTTACAACCTATAATCAAAGAAAGCTGTCTGATGTTACAACCTATAATCAAAGAAAGCTTTCTGATGTTACAACCTATAATCAAAGAAAGCTGTCTGATGTTACAACCTATAATCAAAGAAAGATGTCTGATGTTACAACCTATAATCAAAGAAAGATGTCTGATGTTACAACCTATAATCAAAGAAAGATGTCTGATGTTACAACCTATAATCAAAGAAAGCTGTCTGATGTTACAACCTATAATCAAAGAAAGATATCTGATGTTACAACCTATAATCAAAGAAAGATGTCTGATGTTACAACCTATAATCAAAGAAAGCTTTCTGATGTTACAACCTATAATCAAAGAAAGCTGTCTGATGTTACAACTTATAATCAAAGAAAGCTATCTGATGTTACAACCTATAATCAAAGAAAGCTATCTGATGTTACAACCTATAATCAAAGAAAGCTATCTGATGTTACAACCTATAATCAAAGAAAGCTATCTGATGTTACAACCTATAATCAAAGAAAGCTGTCTGATGTTACAACCTATAATCAAAGAAAGCTATCTGATGTTACAACCTATAATCAAAGAAAGATGTCTGATGTTACAACCTATAATCAAAGAAAGCTATCTGATGTTACAACCTATAATCAAAGAAAGCTGTCTGATGTTACAAATAAAGATGAGAATATTGAAATATTTTAGCCATATAAACGCCCCGTGCGGTGCCGGGTCCCCATAAGGGAAGCAAAGAATTGTAACAGTGCAGACCTCTGTGTGAGCTACAAAAGACAGTGAAGTTTATACAAGAGACAACATTGAATATATAAACAATATTTCAAGCAAACGAAAGGAAGGAAGGATACAAGAGACAACATTGAATATATAAACAATATTTCACACAGGGAAGGATCAGAACTTGAATATATAAATTTTCAAACGAAGGAAGGAAGGATACAAGAGACAACATTGAATATAAAGACAATATTTCCAGCAAACGAAAGAAAGAAAGCACCACTGTGACCTACAAGGCATGTCGTAAGAGGCGACTGAGGTAGGGGTATAGGAAGCAACCTAGTCAATAAAAAACGTCGCAGAAATCGGAAGGGCTGGCCTACTTGTAGGCGCATAACTAGCACAAAGTACAATCGCTCGTAGGCTTTGATCACAGACATGTCATAAAGAGTGGGTAACAAGTTGTTGGTACGGAGCGTTCGAGAAAGAAGAAGACATATAAAAAGACACACAGTATTGGAGAAACTATTATAGAAGACAGCATCCGTGCACAAGAGAACAAGAGGAAGACCACAGAAAAGATGGATTCATGTTGTAATTGATGATCTAAGCATTAGAGATGCAGGGGAGGGAAAGAGTAGGGAGAGGAGAGCCTATGAGAAAGAACAATTCAAAAGGACTGTTAGGGTGGCAAAGTTCTTCTCAGTCCAGCTATTTGAAGAAATCAATCAGTATTGTGATCATCATATGGCGCCCGCGCATCCCCAGCCATCCCCGCGCATCCCCAGCCATCACCGCGCATCCACAGCCATCAGTCAGACGCGCACAAATATATACACAAATTAAGACCAACATACATTTTTTTAAAAATCAGAATTTACCCAATACAAAGAATCGGTGCATGCCACATTTCCCTTGTCTGCAGTACCGTGCGGTAGATTTTCTTAGTATGATGCAAATCTTCGAAATGCCACCATTTAAATATTTTTTCTTTAAAATAACCTTCGATTGGGATTTTTTGTTCAAACTACAAAAAAATGTAGGAATACTAAATCTATACATTAATACCGGAATAACATAGAGCAATATTTAAAAAAAAAACGTTGCGTAAATATTTGTAATTATTGAATGGTTAAAATGTATTTGATTTCACTGCTTATGCCGCCCCATTACGGTGCCACCTAATGCGACCACCTCACTGTACCGTAGCACAAGGCACATTTCTCACAAAACTAGAAACTTGTCTGTATAACATTTCTCATTCAAATACCTACCAGAAATCATTATAATCTAGTCACTTCGTTATAACATTTCATAAATCCAAATCTTATAATAGTCCTTTACCTCAAACTGCCAAAATCATTATAATCTAGTCACTTCGTTATAACATTTCTCATTCAAATACCTGCCAGAAATCATTATAATCTAGTCACTTCGTTATAACATTTCTCATTCAAATACCTACCAGAAATCATTATAATCTAGTCACTTCGTTATAACATTTCTCAATCAAATACCTGCCAGAAATCATTATAATCTAGTCACTTCGTTATAACATTTCTCATCATCATCAAGGTGCGTATCCTTTATAGGACGTTGCTCTCTTTGCAGCACATCTGAAATTCACTGTCTCTAGCCAGTTCACCCACTTCGTTGATGGTCATATTCATGGTTTCTTTAATATCTTGTAGCCATCTTCTTCTAGGTTTGCCTCTGCGTCCTGGGACCCTGCCCTCTAGTATTATTCTTTCCAGGTCATGACATTTTTATTTGTCCCAATTCCTACTGATAAATATGTCATTCACAACTCCCTGAAGCAGGTGCGCCATGAAACGACGTTTAAACAAACACACAGGTAACAAGAAGATCATATAACAGTCATATTTCAGAACTCATTCATCATTGACCGACATTTTCATGAGATTGTTCTGGTGTCTTCTAGAGCAGGGGTACCCAAACTGTAGTTAATTGGCTACATATACTGCTATACTACTTTTCAATACATCAATTATGAACGAATGGTTCGACAGACTGAGAACCCATCTATACCACAGATACAAGATTGGTACAACAGACTGAGACATCATCTATACCACAGATACAAGATTGGTACAACAGACTGAGACATCATCTATACCACAGATACAAGATTGGTACAACAGACTGAGACATCATCTATACCACAGATACAAGATTGGTACAACAGACTGAGACATCATCTATACCACAGATACAAGATTAGTACAACAGACTGAGACATCATCTATACCACAGATACAAGATTGGTACAACAGACTGAGACATCATCTATACCACAGATACAAGATTGGTACAACAGACTGAGACATCATCTATACCACAGATACAAGATTAGTACAACAGACTGAGACATCATCTATACCACAGATACAAGATTGGTACAACAGACTGAGACATCATCTATACCACAGATACAAGATTAGTACAACAGACTGAGACATCATCTATACCACAGATACAAGATTGGTACAACAGACTGAGACATCATCTATACCACAGATACAAGATTAGTACAACAGACTGAGACATCATCTATACCACAGATACAAGATTGGTACAACAGACTGAGACATCATCTATACCACAGATACAAGATTGGTACAACAGACTGAGACATCATCTATACCACAGATACAAGATTGGTACAACAGACTGAGACATCATCTATACCACAGATACAAGATTGGTACAACAGACTGAGACATCATCTATACCACAGATACAAGATTGGTACAACAGACTGATACACTATCTATACCACAGATACAAGATTGACACATACGTTCCAGGCCGTGTCATGATGTCACAGTTTCAGACCCACTGTACGTACATGACACAAAAGTAAACCTCACATAGCGCGCGCGTATTCAATAGATAATATCGTAGGCGTAGATGAAGAAACTAGAAACAAAACGATCGTCGCCGGTGTACTCAGTGACCTGCGACAGGTTCCTCTTGCCACCGATTCAATAGTATTCTAATCTTTATTTGTAAAGACACGAAGTTCTGTTGACTTGCATGGGAAAAGGAGGAAGAGAGTGGGGGTGGATTTGATAGGCAGAAAGCTATTTATAGTTCCGACGCCAATTGGATAAACACAAACCACGTGGCGCTGATCACGTTGCACAACCGTGTAGAAGCAAAGAAGAGGTGCGTCGCGTTCTGTTTTTGTGAACAGGGTGTCATATCTACCTGACCCGGAAACCAGGTAATTCCTGTTGTGTCGATTTAACATTTATTTACAAGATACCTTGATACCTCCTGATCGCTTACCTGGAAAAAATCAAGGCTGGTACAGAAGGTGAAAGAGAGACAACTCTATTGCAAACAGGAAAAGATAATCCACCGACAAGCCGGATACATTTTGCTTCTTCAACGTTCCAGCGGAACTTGAGCTTTTCCATTTGGGCGCTATACTATGTTATGGTATCTATCTGTATGTGATTGTAAGTTGTTCTTTTGTGCTGCATGCCTTGGTGGAAGGAGGATCTTCTTGACATGACCCAGCGCTTGGTATCTAAAGAGGGTCGAAACAGGAATGGTGAGACGAAACTGGGTGGACGGCACTAGTACAGACAGGGATAACAAAAATCACCGTCACTTTTTTGTCCCTTGGCACGCAGGAGTCAGGGGTAATGAACAAGCTGACAGATTGGATGGCATGGCCACGGTGAAGCTGCAATGGACCGAAATGACATTCTTAACGCACTGAGAGTCTTTTCGAACAAAATGGTTTCAGGGCTGCGAGTCCCTCTCGCTGACCCAGATTGAGAGAGATGGGTGTCAATATTGGTGCAGCCCGCAAAGAACGACATACCAAATATGTTGGTTTTTGGGTTTTTCCCAATCCAGAAGCACTTGAGCTTTCAGCTCTTCGGCTCGGTGCCATGGACATCGTAACCCTTCGGTTCTGTGCCACGAACACCGTGAATCTGGGGAACCTGTGGCTTTTCTGCCAGTCCGCGGAATTGAACCCGCACACACAGATGACTAGTCACCCGCAGTCCAACGCGCCACGAGCTCGCTGGGCAGACGGGCACCAAATACGTAAAGAAACTGATTAATCAACATTGAACTAGCGTGTTGGGCCGCTGGACGCTGCTGGATTTGTTGAGGCGGAGATCGGAGCACCTATGGACATGTCTGGAGTGCTATGATGATAGTCCTAATATAACTGATAACTAATCTGAAGAGGTGGCGGTGGACGGTTTCATGATGTTATGCAAACAGCTGACACTTTGGAGTATGTTGTGCTGAAAGGTAAGGTGCTGTACTCTCGTTCGTTTCCCACGTGGAACGATGGAGATATTTTTTCTGAGATCCCTGATTTCAATGTAGGCGAGATCAAGTTTCTAGTCCTATCGGATATATACGATAAAACTTAGATTACGTGCTCAAGTTGAAAAAAGAACCCAGAGTAGTTGAAATTTGATAAGAGCAGGCTGCAAAAACGCTGCCCGGGCAAAATTAATAAAATAAAATGAAAATAAAGTTCCTGCAACATTTCCACCATATTCAAATTTACACCGGGGACCCTCACCGATGCTACAAAGCTCGTGCACTGTTGCAATTCATGTGTAAGAAAGAGATTGGAGCACACATGGTTATTCACTGAAATGCAATGATGATTGTTATTGGTTATTGTTATTGGTTATTGGTTACTAAACTGACGTAATTGCACTCCGGGCAGACCCATAGGTGCTCAGTCTCCCCAAACAGATATCGAAGAGTATGCATACTGATGGTTCCTGTGGCTCGCTGATTAAACACACCTCTCACTCTGCCTCTCAGGCATCCAGTTCGACTTGAACAACGGGTAACTCCAAACTGCTTAAATCGCTTGATCGATTCAACATCGATTTTAGTGTCCTCATCCAACAGACAGTCGCGAAGAGACCGAAGAATATCCCCTTATCCATCTTCAACTCCCCAACAATCGATGCTGTTGATGCAAGCCTGTCCGCTCTCTCATTACCGTAAACACCCGCATGCCCAGGACAGTATATCCACGTAAGCCGCTGGAGGTTATAAACTTCTATAGACGATATCCACTCATACCGAAACCTGCCCTTCTGGATCTTGTGAAGCATCGACTGAGAGTCAGATACAACAACTGCCCAGTAAATGAAGTCCCAGAAATCGAATGAAGGGCAGCAGTAACGGCCTCAACCTCCATCCTCATACTAGAAGTAGTTGTCCTGTATGCCCACTCGCTCTACAACAACCCTACCATGCGCATTAGCCAAGAAACCCCAGCCGGATTCTCACCACGTTGAACCAACCCATCGGTATATACAACAACATCATCATCCCTTGCATTATCTTCTATCAGCTGCTTAACTGCGAGATCAGCCTTCATGTTGCCCAATCTCTACATTCTCTTCCAAAAGTAATGATAACGTTGAGATAGTTCATCATGCTACCATCTGTTGGGATCCATTCTTCCCCCTTTGGTAGAGTCGCAACCGTAGTCACCTGGCCAATTGTTCTCTCAGCCTGGGCCATCCACGACATACCACGCTTGATTCTCGTGCCCTTAACATCATTAGTGTTCTTGTGAAGTGGATGTCTCTTATGATGATTGTCCTATCATCAATCAATCACGTGATTATTAAGTGGTATGTCTTGGCTTCGGAGTGGAAAAATGGTGCTCTGATCTCACCTTGTAAAGATTTAAACGATTGCAGAAGAGTTTAAAGCCCAAGGATTGACTTCGACGCCATGGGTTTTACTCCATATGGCTCGGTTCCTATCCACAGAAACGGCACGCTACGAGACGAGTATGGCATGAACTCCGTAGCTCCGGCAACAGTCATAGGGAGCTCTGGTGAAAATGCACTCGTGAACAAAAAACGCACTTTCCGGATTCGTCTTCTTCTTCAGCGATATCTTGTCAGTTTTTAGGTCGACCGGATACGAACCAACGACCATTAGAGCGCAAGGCAATGGTTTTACCCCGTAGCCACATATATCCCCGATCGCGTTTACTTCCCAGTATTTGTGCGATACCAAAACGAGTCTTGTTCATTCTGTGATCATGTCTCCTTCTTCTTCTTCTTTGCGTTCGTTCTTTACCACCAATTTTAATAACTTTGTGATATGTTTGATCTTTGCCAAGAACGTCTATACGTTGCACATTGGTTTGGTAGGCCCCTAAACGCATAGACTTCTACACGTTTAGGACATGTGCATCCGATTTCAGCCTAACCTCCTTAGTCGCCTCTTACGACATACATGGCAGGTAACAGTGGTTCTATTCTTTACACCTCAAATTTGGACCCCGGTAACCACTCGGGTGATCATGTCTGAAACAATTCCACTCCAAACTGGGAATTTGACCATGGAACCACCAGCCTGCTTAGTAATAGCACTAACCACTACACTATCGTGACCGACATATCTAACTTGACTTTGTTAAATCTCATGGGAACTACTCCATCCTCTACCTGGGAAGACCGTCTTCTTGCTTGTTTCAAGTGTTTATCTTCTCCTCTCTGTTTCACAGGTTGCCCTGTACATAGTGTACACACATACACACACACACAAACACACCCACACACACAACGAATAGATATATTTTCTAGATATATCACTGGAACAATGAAACCTGGGGCACAACCTCTGACTTTGATTACAATCAGAGAAGTGCGCAAGATTATCATCAGCATATTTGTCAGCCAGCATAAAATTCCGACTTCAGAGAAATCCAACAACAGCGATAACCGAGAACAACACATAAACACCAGATCAACACAAAAGTGCTTCTCATGGCTACACCAAGATCAACACAAAAGTGCTTCTCATGGCTACACCAAGATCAACACAAAAGTGCTTCTCATGGCTACACCAAGATCAACACAAAAGTGCTTCTCATGGCTACACCAAGATCAAAACAAAAGCCCTTCTCATGGCTACACCAAGATCAACACAAAAGCCCTTCTCATGGCTACACCAAGATCAATACCAAGGTCCTTCTCATGGCTACACCAAGATCAACACAAAAGCCCTTCTCATGGCTACACCAAGATCAACACAAAAGCCCTTCTCATGGCTACACCAAGATCAATACCAAGGTCCTTCTCATGGCTACACCAAGATCAATACCAAGGTCCTTCTCATGGCTACACCAAGAACATTTTTATTTACTAGTGTAGCTTCCTAGGCCCCTACCTCAGTCGCCTCTTACGACATGCCTTGTAGGTTGCGTCTTGTAGGTTGCGTCTTGTAGGTTGCGTCTTGTAGGTTGCGTCTTGTAGGTTGCGTCTTGTAGGTTGCGTCTTGTAGGTTGCGTCTTGTAGGTTGCGTCTTGTAGGTTGCGTCTTGTAGGTTGCGTCTTGTAGGTTGCGTCTTGTAGGTTGCTGTGTTACTATTCTTTGCTCCCTTTGCGAGCCCTGCAACACACGGGCGTAACAAACAAGCAATTAAGTTCGTTTTACCTGTTTCCTTCTATCTTCCTCTTGTCTTGCTGTGTCCTCTTGTCTTGCTGTGTCCTCTTGTCTTGCTGTGTTCTCTTGTCTTGCTGTGTCCTCTTGTCTTATTGTGTCCTCTTGTCTTGCTGTGTCCTCTTGTCTTGCTGTGTTCTCTTGTCTTGCTGTGTCCTCTTGTCTTACTGTGTCCTCTTGTCTTAATGTGTCCTCTTGTCTTGCTGTGTCCTCTTGTCTTGCTATGTTCTCTTGTCTTGCTGTGTCCTCTTGTCTTGCTGTGTCCTCTTGTCTTGCTGTGTCCTCTTGTCTTGCTGTGTCCTCTTGTCTTGCTGTGTCCTCCTGTCTTGCTGTGTCCTCTTGTCTTGCTGTGTCCTCTTGATGTGTCCTCCTGTCTTACTGTGTCCTCTTGTCTTGCTGTGTCCTCTTGTCTTGCTGTGTCCTCCTGTCTTGCTGTGTCCTCTTGTCTTGCTGTGTCCTCTTGTCTTGCTATGTCCTCTTGTCTTGCTGTGTCCTCTTGTCTTGCTGTGTCCTCTTGTCTTGCTGTGTCCTCTTGTCTTGCTGTGTTCTCTTGTCTTGCTGTGTCCTCTTGTCTTACTGTGTCCTCTTGTCTTGCTGTGTCCTCTTGTCTTGCTATGTCCTCTTGTCTTGCTGTGTCCTCTTGTCTTGCTGTGATGACACGAGTACTAGTTATGACTTGAGTGAAGGTTTATCACTCGAATGTGCTGGCCTATGGATCTGTAGGTGTTTAACTTGCACAACGGACTCACACACAAAGTCGAAAATAGCACACATACTACGGAAAGCAGTCCCAAAAGTGGTTGATTTTAATTAAGCGAGCGAAGCAGAAAAAGAATGTTTTTCAAAAAATGCAGTTTGTTTCAAAATATTTCATTTGCTTTCGTTTTTACCCACAGAGGAGCGTCTGACCGAAAGGCGTTCTTCGGTAGACCTGGGTTCGATCCCCGGTAAGGTCAATGAGTTTTTTCTGTCGGAGCATAAAAACAAAATCATAACCTGAATAGTTTTGTGGTGAGTGCATTAGACATGCGGACATTAAATTCCTCAGTCTCATCTCTTCCCTTGTCCTACACGGCGCTAGAAAGTCGTATGACACAGCCAGTGAAGACATTTTGTTTGAAACCAACAAAATATTTTAGTTTTGCTGTATTTTCTTGTCCTCTAAGTTACGTTCAAGTATTCTGTTTACTTTCCCCAACCTCATGATCTATCTATCTAATGCAGTTTGTGCAAACAATAAGATGGTATATAGAAATAAGTAAAACAAACTCAATGATATCGGAAGTTAGAAGTGGACAACGTATAATTTATGGCAACACTGAACGTGGCTGTACAAGTGATCCACTTCACTTTTAGGCGTATGTGAACAAGATACTGTGAGATATTTGAAACGATGAGCGGAGACATGTTTAAGTAAAGATGAAGAGGGGTCAGGCGTCTGTTTGTCAAGTGGGATGTTAGCTGGGTGATGCACGTTCAAATCTGCTAACGTAGTTTAGTTTTTTACGTCTGTGAATTTACTAATTTTGTTTGTTTGTTGTTGTCTAATTTGATGAGATTTTAGTTTTGCGTACTATTTTGGTTTGTTTGTTTCACAGATTAGATCAAGTGCTATCTCCACATCCAAGATTAGTTCTAAATCTTCTTCTTCTTCGCGTTCGTTCTTTACGACCAATTTTAATCACTCTTTATGAAATGTTTGATCTTTGCCAAGAACGTGTATACGTTGCACATTGGTTTGGTAGGCCCCTAAACACATAGACTTCTACACGTTTAGAAAACATGCATCCGATTTCAGCCAAACCTCCTTAGTCGCCTCTTACGACATGCGTGGCAGGTAACAGTGGTTCTATTCTTTACACCCCAAATTTGGGCCCCGGTAACCACTCGGGCGAGTTCTAAATGATTCCACTAGAAAAGAACATAAACTATCCAACGATAACTACTACACACTTGACAGACAAGGACAGACCATCATCTTCCGACTCAAGACAGGACACAACAGACTGAACAAACACACATGATACTATTATCCTCCTCCCCTTTGTGTCCCTGTCGGCAGCGCTGATCAAACCACAGAACATGTCCTGCAAGACTGTCCCCTGTATGTTCTCCATAGAAAGGCATGCTGGCCCTACAACTAAACACTACATTCAAAACTACATGGCTTCAGAGATGAGTTTCAGACAGCAGTCGATGTTATCATAAGAACGTGTCTGACGGTATCATCATCAAAATAGTGATCGCAAAGAAGAAGATGAAGAATTGCCAACTTTACTATTTCTCTGAGGTTACCAATCATTTCTTCTTCTTCTTCTTCTTCGAACGCTCCATATCGATCACTTGTTAACCTTGTCTTTGTGATTTGTATGTGATCTAAGCCTCAGAGCGATGGTACGTTGTGTTAATTTATGCGCCTACAAGTAGGCCAGCACATCCGATTTCTGCGACGCTTTTTATTTACTAGGGTAGCTTCCTAGACCCCTACCTCAGTCGCCTCTTGCGACATGTCTTGTAGGTCGCGCTGATACTATTATTTGCTCCCCCTGCGAGCCCCGGCAACACACGGGATTACCGATAACGAAGAAGATCACATTAAGGAGAACACACTAAGTTGAACACATTAAGGAGGACACACTAAGTTGAACACAATAAGGAGGACACACTAAGGTGGACACGCTAAGGTGGACACGCTAAGGTGAACATCAAGGGGGATACACTAAGGAGGACACGCAAAGGTGAACATCAAGGGGGATACACTAAGGACGACATACTATAAAGGGCATACAGGTGAAAACAAAGAGAATAAATTGATTGGTCAAATCAATAGGTTTAAAAATGAATACTTATAAAATCAAGATCGACATTATCAAATAGCTTGTCTAGAGCAGAGCTTGTCTAGAGCAGAGCTTGTCTAGAGCAGAGCTTTGTCACACTAACAGTCATTCGTCTAGAGCAGAGCTTTGTCACACTAACAGTCATTCGTCTAGAGCAGAGCTTTGTCACACTAACAGTCATTCGTCTAGAGCAGAACTTTGTCACACTAACAGTCATTCGTCTAGAGTAGAGCTTTACTACACTAACAGTCATTCAGAACTAATAGATATGTACACACTCATCATCAGGTGCCGTGCCGGCTGGCATAGAAAATCATGGATCTCCACAAATCTCTAGTGTTTGCTATCATCTCAAATGTTCACGCTCTTCCGTACCATGAAGTCAGGCTGTCTAATATTTTCTATACCTGTCTTACTCTGTCTCGTCTCTATTCAATTTTACTGGTTGTTGCAATGTGTTCTAAACCTCCCTTTCTCATCACATGCCCGAAAAATTATGACTGCATCTTTCTTATATTGAAACGTTTTCTCTGTGTCTTGACACCTCCACATTCGTCATTTTAGTAGTCCATGTGTCTCTCACATTCTTCTGTAAAGCCACATCTGTGTGGCCTCCTGAGATTTTTCTATGTTTGTTTATCGTACATGATTCGCATCCATATGTCCGCATTGGCTCTATATTTACACACAAACTAATACAAACACTGACTTACCCTACCACCGTCCTGTTCCTTTATGGATAACTCATCCGAACGTTGTCCTCAAATTATAAATATAAATTTTGAAAATCATTGAATCATTTCTGGAATAAATATTTGAACGGAAAACATGTTGAATAAATTACGTCTCACACACGATGATGATTAGTACACAACGTTTGAACAAGGTCAGAGCGCACAAAAATATGACGTAATCTCCATGGATACACAGAATGGTGTAAACACTTTTTTTCAAGCACTATATTTGTCAGATTATGAAGTAAATTTAAAAAAAAACAGACACAATTAGCTTATCTAGATTCAGAGAAATATCTCTAGCATAAATAATAAAGATGTTGTTATTTGTTGTCGATTAAAGTCACTTTGAGTAATTATTGTTGGTGGTTAGAAACGAAGCAATACGTTCGATTTTATTTAACCGAATGTCATTTATTGTTTAACCCTTCTTTTGTTTATTATTGTAGCCACTTATAAACTACTATTTGTGATCAATTTTCAGTTTTGAATATCTTTATTGTACTCCGGACATTTCCATAGGTGTTTCCATCTCCTTCGCAATATCTACAATAACGTCCAGCCACTAACCGTACTAGTTCGATGTTGACTCATCACTCTACCGATGATACGTCTGTTGTGCTGCTCTCTTCTGGTCGAATACAAACAATTTTAGTTGATAGTTTACTATGTACTATTGACGGGGAAAAAGCAAAGATCATGAGAGTAATTGCTAATTCTAGACCCCGATCATAATGAGAGGATCACCATTAAAGCAGGGGGAACACATTTACATATCTGGGAAGTGTTATCAACATTAAAGGTAGCTCAGATGAAGATGTTAGGGTTAGAATACAAAAGGCAAGATCAACCTTTGCCATTCTGAAGAGCATATGGAGCAAGAATGATCAGGAATAAAACTAAGATAATGATATTTAACTCAAATGGGCTGAGTTAAAATGAGGCTGTCCTGTATGGAGCGGAGACATCTAGAACAGCTAAGGGAAACACCAAAAGTTGCAGACATTCATCAATAGATGCCTGCAGGATACTCCATCTGCGATGGTATGACAAGACTACAAACAGGGAACTCTGGGATAGAACAGGACAACGACTGGTGGAACAAGAGATAAGGAGCAGAAGGTGACGATGGATAGGACACACTGAGGAAATCCCCTAACAGCATCACAAGACAGGCTTTCCGATGGAACCCCAAGGGAAATAGAGGTAAGTGAAGACCCAGGAACAACTGCAGACGGGAGTTGGAGACGGAATGCAAGAAATGGGGAGAGAGTGGAGAGATCTGGAAAGGATGGCCTTGGGTAGGCGGGCTTGGAAGGCCTTGGTTGAGGACCTATGCTTCCCTAGGGGCGAAGGTTGAAGAAAAATTTTTACTATGCGGAAATGGATAACACAGGATTCACATTATACTTTTTCTTGAAATCAAATGTTCCGGGGAGTTGGGTTAACTTGCTCCTCCCCCACCCCAAATAACGTATGGGTACCCATGTATTCACTTTGTCATTGCTTATTTTAGTGATCGATATATTTTTGAATTCGCCCAGTCAATGTTATTTGTAGGGTTTCTGTAGCGAAGTGGTTACACAGTTTGCCTTGCGTTACGATGGTTGGGGGTTTGATTCCGAACCGTGTTGCTCGGTTTGCTAATGCCGTATTATGAGAGATCGCTATGATTACTGTCCGAGCTACGGAGTTTAGTGCAATGCTCTCGGCTGACGGCGTACCATTTTTGCCATGAGACTGAGTCATTCAGGACAACTCAATGCAATGGCGTCCATGGTTTTAAACAGATTTAAACCTTTATTCATTTATTGATTGATTGATTGATAGGACCCTTAATATGGCGCTTTAGTGAGTAAACATGTGTGCTACGATTTCTTTCCTACACGGGAAGATCTAAGCAGCAATGCACGAACCTCGTAGCATCGTCGTAGGTCCCCGGTGTAATTTTTAAGATGGTGAAATATTTTAAAAGAAATTTAGAAAGAAATCTTTCTAATAAATTGTAGCATTGCAGCGGCTGTCCAACTTTCTCTTCTGATTTTTGAACTGTCACAGTTTCTTTTACGTGCTCAACTTGAACACGGAACCTACGTTTTATCGTCCGTCTCCGATAGGACTAGGAACTCGATCTCAATTTCACTCAGGGATCTCTGGAAAACGTATTCAGATGTGTGCACGAGGGAGAAAACCGAGTACCTTTAGTATGAGAGGCCAGTTATTCATCCAGTCCGTCATTCACTCAGTCCTTCAGTCTGGTGGTCTCTATTGCGAAGTGATTAAGACATTTGTCTGTCGTTCTGAAGCTTTTGGGTTCCAATCCGAATCTCATCAAATGTGCAATTTTGTTCATGAGAATCGTATAATTTTTGCTGGAGCTACGGAGTTTGTGCAAGACTCTCGACAGGTGGCGTACCATCTCTGTCGACATGGACGGAGTCATGTGGGGAAACCCGGTACAATGAAGTCAATCCTTCGACCTTAGACTCTTTTAGACTTACTGTCTTTCCTTTCTTATATCTTAGTTGTTTCATTTCTTTATTCATTCAATTCTTCAATCATTCATTTATTGTGTGTATTGATTGATTGATAGTACAATCATCATTGCACTTCGTTGTGTGTGCTGCAATCTCCTTCTGACACTGAAATATCTCAGCGGTAGTGCCCGATCTCCATAGCATCGGCGAGAGTCTGCGATGTAATATCCTCTTCTTCCTTCTTCTGAGTTCTCACTAGATTGGGATTTCATATTCTTTAATAAAGTTTGCCGTCCGTCTCAGATTATCAGCCCCGCCATTCAGTTTGTCTTGGTGCTGGTGTAAGTGTGCCACCTTTTTTCCTCAGGTCTGCATATTGAGGCAGTTCTAGGATATGCTCTGTTGCCATACTTCCACGCCACAGTGTTTAGCTGGTGCCTATCTTGAATTTAGTGTACATGTGGTTCTCATCTTGTGACTATGGAAGCGGAGTATGGCAGTCTGGTCCCTTATGACAGTTGTATATCCATCATCTTTGTTGTATTTTCGATGTAATTTAGAAGATGATGATAAAATTTTGTAGGAATTTTATCTTTTAATCTTTCTAATGAATTTTCCCCAGACAGCGACTCTTATCGATTTTGAACTGCCAATGGTTCTTTTACATGCTCAACCTCAACACAGGACCTACGTTTTATCGTCCATCTCAGATAGGACTAGAAACTCGATCTCACCTACACTGAGATCATAGATTTCTGTTTTCATTCAATCAATCCTTCAATCATTTCCCATGCTATAGAAACTACAAAATTGTACATAATCAAATTCTAAAACTAAACCACACCGAAAACTTATCTTAATTTGAGGTTATCCTTTCAAACTGAAACCACGACACTTAGCACATGTACTTTAAAGGATTGAAAGTTCTTCGCCGCAGCAACGTACTCCCGATACATGTGAAACATTCTGCGATACATGATAAATCTGCACAAATACATGTTCAACTTAAACTAAACTTTCTATAAACAATTGTTTAACTTTCAAGAACAGTTAGAAATATTTGTTCAACTTGAAGTAAACTTTCTGTAAACAATTGTTTAACTTTCAAGAATATTTAGAAATATTTGTTCAACTTGAAGTAAACTTTCTGTAAACAATTGTTTAACTTTCAAGAACATTTAGAAATATTTGTTCAACTTAAAGTAAACCTTCTATAAACAAATGTTTAACTTTCAAGAACATTTAGAAATATTTGTTCAACTTGAAGTAAACTTTCTGTAAACAATTGTTTAACTTTCAAGAATATTTAGAAATATTTGTTCAACTTGAAGTAAACTTTCTGTAAACAATTGTTTAACTTTCAAGAACATTTAGAAATATTTGTTCAACTTAAAGTAAACCTTCTATAAACAAATGTTTAACTTTCAAGAACATTTAGAAATATTTGTTCAACTTAAAGTAAATCTTCTATAAACAAATGTTTAACTTTCAAGAACATTTAGAAATATTTGTTTAACTTAAAGTAAACCTTCTATAAACAAATGTTTAACTTTCAAGAATATTTAGAAATATTTGTTCAACTTGAAGTAAACTTTCTGTAAACAAATGTTTAATATTTCAGAATACTTAGAAACATTTGTTCAACTTGAAGTAAACTTTCTGTAAACAAATGTTTAATATTTCAGAATGCTGAGAAATTTTTGTGAAGACCCGGGTTCAATCCCCGGTAAGGTCAACAAGTTTTTATTCTGTCGGGGGCATAACGAAAAATTATTGTCTGAACAGTTTCGAGGCGAATACACTAGCCAGGCGGCCATTAAGTTCCACAGGTACATGTCCCCCCTGTCCCACACCGCCCTAAAATGCAGTATTACAGGCAGTAACGACAGGTTGTTGAAAAATACATGTTTATTCAACTTACAGTCATGAAAATCGTACAGTAAACATTCTATCAAAAGTTACTTAATTTTACAGAATATTTAAAAGTATTTATTCAACTTAACCCTTCGTCCTTCTCAGTCGATATATCGGCCCAATATTAAAAAAATAATGACACAAAGCTAGTGTACTAGCTAATTCGGCATACACTTCAATAAAAAAAAGTGTCAGAGGGAAACAAAAAATTTCGTAATGGAAGGGTAAAAGTAAACTTTCTATAAACACTTGTTCAACTTTTGAGAAAATGTGTAAAATGTTTATGAACACTGTCTAAATTTTGTATGCACAATTGATTTATCTACATAACTACAAACAATAGTTTCTTTAACTAGTTGATTTATAACATTAACTACTAATAATAATTTCTTTAACTAGTTGATTTATCTACATATTTTGTTATTAATGTTAACTAACTATTTCTTCATGAGTGCGAAGCATTGACATTTAACGAGGCAGGGAGCCCGCCTGTCCAGCGTGTTCGTAGTGTGTTGGACGACAGGGCTCAAGGCGCCTCTCCCCAATGAGTGCGATTCAGTTCTGCGGGCTGGCAGAAAAGCCACAGTTTCTCCAGATTTACGGTGTTCGTGACATTGAACTGAAGGGTTACCATATACATGGAACCGAGCCGAAGAGCTGAAAGCTCAAGTGCTTCTGGATAAGAAAAAAAAAGCAGGGAAAAACCTATATGTGCTTTTGAGTCACGACACTGGGTAACAACCCGGTAGCAGTGTGACGACACTGGTACACCGATAGCATGTGACGACACGGGTAACAACCGATAGCAGTGTACGACAAAAGAAGAAAGTGCTTTTGAATATAAGTGTTACAGAATAGTCCTCGTGTACCAAGAAATGAGAATAAAGAGTTTTAAAACAAGCCGGGAAGCAGCGGAAGCAATGAACATGATCAATCTGGTTGTATGCGTAAAAACGTTCGTATTGCTGGGCTAGGCAATGGGTGCCGTAAGAAATAAGGATAAGGGGTTCGAATCCTGTGTTTATAAACTTGTTTCTCTCCGGAAGCCCCTAATAATTGTAACATGGACAGAGAAGAGAACAAGTAGGTATATCCAGAAAGAACTCAAATTCAAATAAAACTGGCTAATGCTACAAATAAGAATTATAAAAATTAAGTATTTTGGACATGTAAAGAGACACAAAGGGTCGGATAAGACTATTATAAAGAGACATCCAGAAAGAGGAATACCACAGAGAAGATGGATTCAGGATGTAATTGATGGTTTGAGCGTGGACAACTGCATTGGTGAAACATCTGGCCTATGAGAAAGTGAAATTTCGAAGTACTGTTAGGATGGCAAAGTTCTGCTCTTGACAAGCTGTTTGTTGATGACCCATTCATACAAATAATTAATTTATTATACAAATAATTTTTATTTAATATTGTTATTATGAATAATTGATTTATTATACAAATTGATTTATTATATAATATTTTATTTGAATAATTGATTTATTATACAAATTTTGTTAATATTTTATTTGAATAATTGATTTATTATACAAATATTGTTAATATTTTATTTGAATAGTTGATTTATCTGCATACAAAATTAAATTAACATTACCAAACCATTCCTACAAACATTTAATTTCTAGTTGTGTTATAAATTAATGCACTATAGAAATATAAATATAGTTGCGTGTTAATACTTTTACAAAATGTTGAATTATAACACTTTTATAAACTGTTGAATTTTAAACCTGTTACATACAGTTGAATTTTAAACCTGTTACAAACAGTTGAATTTTAAACCTGTTACAAACAGTTGAATTTTAAACCTGTTACATACAGTTGAATTTTAAACCTGTTACAAACAGTTGAATTTTAAACCTGTTACATACAGTTGAATTTCAAAACTATATAAATGTTTGAATTTTAAAACTGTTATAAACAGTTGTATTTAAAAACTGTTATAGACAGTTGAAGTTGAATACATTTATAAACAGTTTAAATATAACACCAATAGAAAGCGTTAATTTCGAGTACTGTTATGATTAGTAAATGAACTTTCACTTGTCCAAGCTACGAACAAATATATTACCACATTTACAAATACGGTATCATTTTTTGGATAAAAGTGGTGAATTTGTGAAACCTTCACAAACACTAGTAAATGGTTTAACAGTAGATGATTTATAATCTTTTTACGAATATTATTCATACAGCTTAAATATTAATCTTTACAAAAAATAATAGAAACATTTTTATAATTATTTCTCAAATTGTTTTTGAACTGTTGTTAGATTTAGAAGCATTTTACAATTTCATTAAATTATTTCAACTCTAACTTTAGTTTGTTACATGTCAAGTAAATTTCATTTGTAATATCCAAACACCGTCTTACTAAATCATAGAATAACCTGTTGCCTTGCAGGTCGGGCTGGGGACAGCCAAAGGCTGACGGAGAGCGAACCCAGTAAACGCTGGCTGAAATCGGACACATCACTGAAGGATAAGCACCAGAGCTCCAAATGGCGCTGAAGATGTGACGAAACATACACGTTCTTGGTATAGGCTGTTTATATATCACAATAAGAATGATCAAAATGGCCAAAAAGAACGATCGAGAGGAAGAAGAAATCATGGAATACGTCAAATCACATTATAAAACGTAAATGTTTTATCTATTTTCCGGAAAGCTACTTCACTAACGAAAATATTTAATTTAGAACAAATAGTTCCCAATATTCATTTAATGTTATTTGTTGAGGAATTCAGCATTTGAATTTCTTAAATATCACTTTCTGATATAGTCTTAGTCTGATATATAAAATATGGTTCTAGTATTGAATATAAGAAAATGATGATAGATTGTATGAAGACGTTCTACCAGAACCTATTTCTTGACGAGACTACCCAGAACTAATAAGCTCAGATCGTTTCATACTCACTTTATATTCATATTTTACTTCATTTAGTATTGTTTGTGTAAGTTTTCTTGGAAGAGAGTCAGACCAAATGGATTAGAGCGTGGCTCACATGCCGGAGACCACGGCCAGGCCAACGGTAAGGCCAAGATTTTTTTCTCAAGTATTTCAATCCACGGTAAGGCCATGGATTTTTTCTGTCGGGGAGCATAACAGAAAAATCATAACTTGAAAATATTTTCGGCGACTGCACTAGCCATACGGTCATTAAATTCCTCAGACTGTCGTCTCCTCTATTCTACACCGCCTAAACAGCGCTACTACAGACAGTAACGACAGTATTTTATGCTTTCTTGGAAAATACCTATGGTCGAAACGTCGAGTGTTGTCATTTTTAATATTTAATCATTTATTTATTTTTTTTAATGTATCTATACCTGTGTCGTCTATATCACCTGAGAAAATTAACTCTTAAACAATAGCGCGTAAAAACTTGGTTGAAGTGTGCGTTTACTAGAGTTAACGTATATTTATTAGTTATACATTTATATATGTATATTATGTTATATATGTTATATATTTACATTTAATGTTATACTCCTTTTTTATTTAATGTTATACTCCATACATTTGTTTAATCATAAGAAACACAATTTAATCAGTAATTAGTTCCAAGAACACTTGTATGATATTCCAAATAACAGAATAAATATTAAAACTATGTGCTCGATGGAATAAAGAAATGACACTTTCCCAATCAAATTACCGAGTGACTGAACATCTGTCTGCACGCGCAGAACCTTTTGTCAAGGTGTGAGTGAGAGAGATCTGTTTAAATTGAGAAGTACCAGCCACATCATATAGATCACCTGGCCGCGTCATGTTAAGTTTGTGACAACGACGACTTTAGATATTTCAACATTCTCACCCACCCCATGACCCACTTAGAACTCACTCTGGAATCTTTGATGGCGTAAATTATCTAAGACATCGTATTCTATTTCCGGCACCGTGACCGACTGACACACCAACCTCAAGAATTAAACAGAAACGTACATCACATAACGCGTTTGTTAAATATACAACCCGTACGTTCTATTTTGGAAACTTAACCCCGACTTCTAAAAGCGGATTTGAATCCAGGTTGCTAATAACACCTGACGCCAGTGTGAATAATGATTTTGGTTCTCTGTAAACCCGGGATGAGTTTAATTGCACGCGCAAATGCTACATCCCTGGTAAGTCGTCATGTCACATCGATACCTTCTTGTCCTTGGATCTGACGCTCTATACCTACAGACGTCACCTCTCCCTACGATCGATATCTGCAAATCAAAAATAGATCACTGGTGCCAGATTTGGAATAGCGGAAATATAATTAGGTGAGAAATACCTGTCACAGAACCGTTGTTAAAGTATGATAGTATAGTTATAACTATGAGATGGTAATAAAAGGAAGAGACATTTCTTCTTCTACTTCTTTGTGTGTAACATTTTAAATATTCTTTATATTATTAATAAATTCTGTTTTATATGCCATTTTTGGCTATTATAATTCTTCGTTACAAAGTGGTTTTTTTGGTGTCCGTCTACTTTTACTTTGTATAGTTTTCATTTTTTGAGTCGTTATACTCTTTCATTGAATGCTTCTATTTCTTTTTTGTATCCTTCTTTTTCTTCTTTGTGTCCTACTATTTCTTTGCATATCTCCATTTTTTCTTCTTTGTGTTCTACTATATCTTTGCATACCACCACTTTTTCTTCTTTGTGTCCTACTATTTCTTTGCATACCTCCACTTTTTCTTCTTTGTGTTCTACTATATCTTTGCATACCTCCACTTTTTCTTCTTTGTGTCCTACTATTTCTTTGCATACCTCCACTTTTTCTTCTTTGTGTTCTACTATATCTTTGCATACCTCCATTTTTTCTTCTTTGTGTCTTACTATTTCTTTGCATACCTCCACTTTTTCTTCTTTGTGTCCTACTATTTCTTTGCATACCTCCACTTTTTCTTCTTTGTGTCCTACTATTTCTTTGCATACCTCGACTTTTTCTTCTTTGTGTCCTACTATTTCTTTGCATACCTCCACTTTTTTCTTCTTTGTGTCCTACTATTTCTTTGCATCTCCACTTTTTCTTCTTTGTGTTCTACTATATCTTT
The DNA here is from genome assembly GCA_020796225.1 of Arion vulgaris. NCBI lineage: Eukaryota > Metazoa > Mollusca > Gastropoda > Stylommatophora > Arionidae > Arion > Arion vulgaris. The sequence goes on from CM036776.1 coordinate 18,909,972, forward strand.
GCATACCTCCATTTTTTCTTCTTTGTGTCTTACTATTTCTTTGCATACCTCCACTTTTTCTTCTTTGTGTCCTACTATTTCTTTGCATACCTCGACTTTTTCTTCTTTGTGTCCTACTATTTCTTTGCATACCTCGACTTTTTCTTCTTTGTGTCCTACTATTTCTTTGCATACCTCCACTTTTTCTTCTTTGTGTCCTACTATTTCTTTGCATACCTCGACTTTTTCTTCTTTGTGTCCTACTATTTCTTTGCATACCTCCACTTTTTCTTCTTTGTGTCCTACTATTTCTTTGCATACCTCCACTTTTTCTTCTTTGTGTCCTACTATTTCTTTGCATACCTCGACTTTTTCTTCTTTGTGTCCTACTATTTCTTTGCATACCACCACTTTTTCTTCTTTGTGTTCTACTATTTCTTTGCATACCTCCACTTTTTCTTCTTTGTGTCCTACTATTTCTTTGCATACCTCCACTTTTTCTTCTTTGTGTCCTACTATTTCTTTGCATACCACCACTTTTTCTTCTTTGTGTCCTACTATTTCTTTGCATACCTCCACTTTTTCTTCTTTGTGTCCTACTATTTCTTTGCATACCTCCACTTTTTCTTCTTTGTGTTCTACTATATCTTTGCATACCTCGACTTTTTCTTCTTTGTGTCCTACTATTTCTTTGCATACCTCCACTTTTTCTTCTTTGTGTCCTACTATTTCTTTGCATACCTCGACTTTTTCTTCTTTGTGTCCTACTATTTCTTTGCATACCTCCACTTTTTCTTCTTTGTGTCCTACTATTTCTTTGCATACCTCCACTTTTTCTTCTTTGTGTCCTACTATTTCTTTGCATACCTCGACTTTTCTTCTTTTGTGTCCTACTATTTCTTTGCATACCACCACTTTTTCTTCTTTGTGTTCTACTATTTCTTTGCATACCTCCACTTTTTCTTCTTTGTGTCCTACTATTTCTTTGCATATCCTCACTTTTTCTTCTTTGTGTCCTACTATTTCTTTGCATACCACCACTTTTTCTTCTTTGTGTCCTACTATTTCTTTGCATACCTCCACTTTTTCTTCTTTGTGTCCTACTATTTCTTTGCATACCTCCACTTTTTCTTCTTTGTGTTCTACTATTCTTTGCATACCCTCGACTTTTTCTTCTTTGTGTTCTACTATTTCTTTGCATACCTCCACTTTTTCTTCTTTGTGTCCTACTATTTCTTTGCATACCTCGACTTTTTCTTCTTTGTGTCCTACTATTTCTTTGCATACCTCCACTTTTTCTTCTTTGTGTCCTACTATTTCTTTGCATACCTCCACTTTTTCTTCTTTGTGTTCTACTATATCTTTGCATACCTCGACTTTTTCTTCTTTGTGTTCTACTATTTCTTTGCATACCTCCACTTTTTCTTCTTTGTGTCCTACTATTTCTTTGCATACCTCCACTTTTTCTTTCTTTTGTCTCACTTTTCTTTCATACTTTCCACTTTTTCTTCTTTGTGTCCTACTATTTCTTTGCATACCTCCACTTTTTCTTCTTTGTGTTCTACTATATCTTTGCATACCTCGACTTTTTCTTCTTTGTGTTCTACTATTTCTTTGCATACCTCCACTTTTTCTTCTTTGTGTCCTACTATTTCTTTGCATACCACCACTTTTTCTTCTTTGTGTCCTACTATTTCTTTGCATACCTCGACTTTTTCTTCTTTGTGTCCTACTATTTCTTTGCATACCTCCACTTTTTCTTCTTTGTGTCCTACTATTTCTTTGCATACCTCCACTTTTTCTTCTTTGTGTCCTACTATTTCTTTGCATACCACCACTTTTTCTTCTTTGTGTTCTACTATTTCTTTGCATACCTCGACTTTTTCTTCTTTGTGTTCTACTATTTCTTTGCATACCTCCACTTTTTCTTCTTTGTGTCCTACTATTTCTTTGCATACCTCCACTTTTTCTTCTTTGTGTCCTACTATTTCTTTGCATACCTCGACTTTTCTTCTTTGTGTCCTACTATTTCTTTGCATACCTCCACTTTTTCTTCTTTGTGTCCTACTATTTCTTTGCATACCTCCACTTTTTCTTCTTTGTGTCCTACTATTTCTTTGCATACCACCACTTTTTCTTCTTTGTGTTCTACTATTTCTTTGCATACCTCCACTTTTTCTTCTTTGTGTCCTACTATTTCTTTGCATACCTCCACTTTTTCTTCTTTGTGTCTTACTATTTCTTTGCATACCTCCACTTTTTCTTCTTTGTGTCTTACTATTTCTTTGCATACCTCCACTTTTTTCTTCTTTGTGTCCTACTATTTCTTTGCATACCTCCACTTTTTCTTCTTTGTGTCCTACTATTTCTTTGCATACCTCCACTTTTTCTTCTTTGTGTTCTACTATTTCTTTGCATACCACCACTTTTTCTTCTTTGTGTCCTACTATTTCTTTGCATACCTCGACTTTTTCTTCTTTGTGTTCTACTATTTCTTTGCATACCTCCACTTTTTCTTCTTTGTGTCCTACTATTTCTTTGCATACCTCGACTTTTTCTTCTTTGTGTCCTACTATTTCTTTGCATACCTCCACTTTTTCTTCTTTGTGTCCTACTATTTCTTTGCATACCTCCACTTTTTCTTCTTTGTGTTCTACTATATCTTTGCATACCTCGACTTTTTCTTCTTTGTGTTCTACTATTTCTTTGCATACCTCCACTTTTTCTTCTTTGTGTCCTACTATTTCTTTGCATACCACCACTTTTTCTTCTTTATGTCCTACTATTTCTTTGCATACCACCACTTTTTCTTCTTTGTGTTCTACTATATCTTTGCATACCTCGACTTTTTCTTCTTTGTGTCCTACTATTTCTTTGCATACCTCGACTTTTTCTTCTTTGTGTCCTACTATTTCTTTGCATACCTCCACTTTTTCTTCTTTGTGTCCTACTATTTCTTTGCATACCTCCACTTTTTCTTCTTTGTGTCCTACTATTTCTTTGCATACCACCACTTTTTCTTCTTTGTGTTCTACTATTTCTTTGCATACCTCGACTTTTTCTTCTTTGTGTTCTACTATTTCTTTGCATACCTCCACTTTTTCTTCTTTGTGTCCTACTATTTCTTTGCATACCTCCACTTTTTCTTCTTTGTGTCCTACTATTTCTTTGCATACCTCGACTTTTTCTTCTTTGTGTCCTACTATTTCTTTGCATACCTCCACTTTTTCTTCTTTGTGTCCTACTATTTCTTTGCATACCTCCACTTTTTCTTCTTTGTGTCCTACTATTTCTTTGCATACCACCACTTTTTCTTCTTTGTGTTCTACTATTTCTTTGCATACCTCCACTTTTTCTTCTTTGTGTCCTACTATTTCTTTGCATACCTCCACTTTTTCTTCTTTGTGTCCTACTATTTCTTTGCATACCTCCACTTTTTCTTCTTTGTGTCCTACTATTTCTTTGCATACCACCACTTTTTCTTCTTTGTGTTCTACTATTTCTTTGCATACCTCGACTTTTTCTTCTTTGTGTTCTACTATTTCTTTGCATACCTCCACTTTTCTTCTTTGTGTCCTACTATTTCTTTGCATACCTCCACTTTTTCTTCTTTGTGTCCTACTATTTATTTGCATACCTCGACTTTTTCTTCTTTGTGTCCTACTATTTCTTTGCATACCTCCACTTTTTCTTCTTTGTGTCCTACTATTTCTTTGCATACCTCCACTTTTTCTTCTTTGTGTCCTACTATTTCTTTGCATACCACCACTTTTTCTTCTTTGTGTCCTACTATTTCTTTGCATACCTCCACTTTTTCTTCTTTGTGTCCTACTATTTCTTTGCATACCTCCACTTTTTCTTCTTTGTGTCCTACTATTTCTTTGCATACCTCCACTTTTTCTTCTTTGTGTTCTACTATTTCTTTGCATACCTCCACTTTTTCTTCTTTGTGTCCTACTATTTCTTTGCATACCTCCACTTTTTCTTCTTTGTGTCCTACTATTTCTTTGCATACCTCGACTTTTTCTTCTTTGTGTCCTACTATTTCTTTGCATACCTCCACTTTTTCTTCTTTGTGTCCTACTATTTCTTTGCATACCTCCACTTTTTCTTCTTTGTGTCCTACTATTTCTTTGCATACCACCACTTTTTCTTCTTTGTGTTCTACTATTTCTTTGCATACCTCCACTTTTTCTTCTTTGTGTCCTACTATTTCTTTGCATACCACCACTTTTTCTTCTTTGTGTCCTACTATTTCTTTGCATACCTCGACTTTTTCTTCTGTGTCTTACTATTTCTTTGCATACCTCCACTTTTTCTTCTTTGTGTCCTACTATTTCTTTGCATACCTCCACTTTTCTTCTTTGTGTTCTACTATATCTTGCATACCTCCACTTTTTCTTCTTGTGTCTTATATTTCTTTGCATACCTCATTTTTCTTCTTTGTGTCCTACTATTTCTTTGCATCTCCACTTTTTCTTCTTTGTGTTCTACTATATCTTTGCATACCACCACTTTTTCTTCTTTGTGTCCTACTATTTCTTTGCATACCTCCACTTTTTCTTCTTTGTGTCTTACTATTTCTTTGCATACCTCCACTTTTTCTTTTTGGTTCTACATTTTTTGCATAACTCACTTTTATATATACTTCTAATTAGAGGTCGGAGTATGCATGGTTATTCACCAAACTTCAATTATGTTGGTCATATCAATCAATCAATCAATCAATCCATCAATCAATCAATCAATTAATAAATAAATAAATAAATCAATCAATTAATCAATCCATCAATCAATCAATCAATTCATCAATCCATCAATCAGTCGTAATCAATCAATCAATTAATCAATATCAGTGCTTGTAACGCAATGTTGATTGCCAATGACAGGAAAATTAGATTAAATAGCCCCGTGTGGTGCCGAGCTCACAAGGAGAAATAATAGTAACACTGCTACTCAAGCATGTCGTAAGAGGATCTGAAGTAAGTGACTAGAACTACCTAGTAAATCAAAGCGTCGCAGAAATCGGATGTCTGACCTTCTTATGCGTATAATTACACAATTGCTCTTAGGATCAGATCACATACAAATCAGAGTTTGGTAAGAAGTGCTCGATATGCAGCGTTTGAAGAAGAAATTATTCATGAAATCTTCTTCATATTCGCATTTCTACTAATTTTGACTGTAATTCTTCATTGCATCATTCTTATTCTTCTTCTGCGTTTGCACGATATGAATTCAGGCATACAATCGAGTGCCTGGTATGGAGTTTGACTGATTTTTCGTAAGACATGCTTTCTTTCATCAGTCCATGGTTAGTTATTGCATTTTACCACTAGTCCATGGTTAGTTATTGCATGTTACCACCAGTCCATGGTTAGTTATTGCATTTTACCACCAGTACATGGTTAGTTATTGCATGTTACCACCAGTCCATGGTTAATTATTGCATTTTACCACCAGTCCATGGTTAGTTATTGCATTTTACCACCAGTCCATGGTTAGTTATTGCATTTTACCACCAGTCCATGGTTAGTTATTGCATTTTACCACCAGTACATGGTTAGTTATTGCATTTTACCACTAGTCCATGGTTAGTTATTGCATTTTACCACCAGTCAATGGTTAGTTATTGCATTTTACCACCAGTACATGGTTAGTTATTGTATTTTACCACCAGTCCATGGTTATTTATTGCATTTTACCACCAGTCCATGGTTATTTATTGTATTTTACCACCAGTCCATGGTTATTTATTGTATTTTACCACCAGTCAACGGTTTCATCAATTGATGAAAAATGTTGATACTACTGATTGATTTAAATTTCCTTAAATGACATAATATATACCTATTTTCTCATGTATACTGATTGATTTAAATTTCCTTTAATGACATAATATATACCCATTTTCTCATGTATACTGATTGATTTAAATTTCTTTCAATGACATAATATACATACCTATTTTCTCATGTATTATTTAAACAACTATTTTGTCTTAATCTAACAATACTCGAATGTAAGGATCATGTAACTTGAGAAGGATGATACCGGGAATTTCCGCTTGAGTTCGTCCGTCTTATGACTCGACTCCGCCCCTCTCGGCACACTTGGCACACTACCTGCCGAGAGTGTTGCACAAAGCTCAAACTCCGTAGCTCCAGCAAAAATCAAAGGGATCTCTTAAAAAAATTAACATCTGGCTCGGTCCGGATTCTTCTTTTTCTTCTTCGAAAGCTCCACATCGATCACTTGTTAACCACTCTGTGTGCTTTGTATGTGATCTGAGTCTAAGAGCAATTGTACGTTGTGCTAGTTATGCGCCTAGAAGTAGGCCATCACATCGGATTTCTGCGACGCTTTTTATTTATTAGGATAGATTCCTAGGCCCCTACATCAGTCGCCTCTTACGACATACCTTGTAGGTCGTACTGGTACTATTCTTTGATTCCCTTGTTGCCCCGGCACCACAAAGGCGGCTCAGGATTCGAACTTACAACCTTCAGAACTCCAGACAAACATCGTAATCACTTCGCCATATTTATCTTATTACAAAAAATATATTATTTACAAATAGTTTCCTTGCTCTCCCCACTGCTGTTTATAACATACATGGACAACATAAGCATAGAAGAAGGAAAAGAGGAAGAAACTAATATTTTAGAACTTTTATTTGCAGACGACCAAGTACTGATTGCAGAAAACGAAAAATATGTCCAGAACCAGCTTAGTAAACATCAAGATGGAGTACAACATTTGAGCTTAGTTAACATCAAGAGGGAGGAGTACACCATTTGAGCTTAGTTAACATCAAGAGGGAGGAGTACAACATGAAAATAAATATAATAAAGACAGAGAAAATGGCGATAAGCACCAAATACTTAGGGACAATTTTCACTGTAGACGGAAGTATCGATAAGAAAATCAGTAATCGATACACAAAAGCTAACCGGGTACTGGGACAGTTAACACCACTGTTGTCACATAAAGAGATAACGCTAAAAACTAAAGCAAATCTCATAAGAACGATTTTCTGGCCAATACTATGTTACCAGTGTCAAACATGGTCAATAACAGCAGCTAATGAGCGGAAAATCAGAATAGAAGAGTTGCAGATGTGACAATAAGAGACACAATTAGAAATGAAGAAATTAGAAGACTGGATGTGAAACCAGTCATGCAATTCATAAAAGAACAACAGATTAAATGGTTTGGACATCTGAAAAGAATGCAATGGCATCGCCTACCACAGAGAGCCACACAGAAAAAGAATGTAATGGCATCGCCTACCACAGAGAGACACACAGAAAAGAATGTAATGGCATCGCCTACCACAGAGAGACACACAGAAAAGAATGTAATGGCATCGCCTACCACAGAGAGACACACAGAAAAGAATGTAATGGCATCGCCTACCACAGAGAGACACACAGAAAAGAATGTAATGGCATCGCCTACCACAGAGAGACACACAGAAAAGAATGTAATGGCATCGCCTACCACAGAGAGACACACAGAAAAAGAATGTAATGGCATCGCCTACCACAGAGAGACACACAGAAAAAGAATGTAATGGCATCGCCTACCACAGAGAGACACACAGAAAAGAATGTAATGGCATCGCCTACCACAGAGAGACACACAGAAAAGAATGTAATGGCATCGCCTACCACAGAGAGACACACAGAAAAGAATGTAATGGCATCGCCTACCACAGAGAGCCACACAGAAAAGAATGTAATGGCATCGCCTACCACAGAGAGACACACAGAAAAGAATGTAATGGCATCGCCTACCACAGAGAGACACACAGAAAAGAATGTAATGGCATCGCCTACCACAGAGAGACACACAGAAAAGAATGTAATGGCATCGCCTACCACAGAGAGCCACACAGAGAGCCACACAGAGAGCCACACAGAAAAAGTATAACGAGTTTGATTGATAGGACCATCATCATTTGCAAGAGGAAGACCACGGGAAAAGACGGAGTGACGGCATCAAGAACAGCCTTAAGAAAATGAATAACAGATTACAAAATGCTTTAGTACAAGCACACACACAATCACTACTCCCGCTCCACAATACTTCTATAAAGAAGTAAATGGTGAAAGAGAGGAAAAGAAGAATGTCCTTGCACAATTTATTAAGTGGGAAGATGTAAATACGTGTTCAAGATCAGGGAAGGATGTAAATACGGTGTCAATGACTGATTCACTAAACATCATATGTAAACTACAATCGCTGATATTCGAAACAGGTGTGTCTAAAACACTCAAACAGAACGTACAGAAAGAAATCGAACTAAAAACTACAATACAGTATTTCCTGTACTTTTAATTATACCACATTACTTACAATCATACAATGAAATATCATGGATACACCGAAAATATTCAAACACCAAACTCATTGACATTTTTTTTAAGTGGGTTAAAAATTATTTGCCGGTTCGGAATTTTCTTCCCATAAGCAATTTAATGTCGACCGAATGTCATCTCTGTTGTCAGAATAGTCCCAAGGCTAAAGGGAAGTAATTATCTACTCGTGTAGGGTAATTCCAAATCGATGAAGACATTTATTAACTCAGGTGTAGCGGTCGGAAACCCGCGCTATCCTTAAATGATTTGTTTCATAATTTCTCCGGGTACTTAACGCCTGGTACAACCGTGACTTTATTGGTTATGTGCAAGTTGTTACTTGTCTAATTATCTCCCCTGACAAATTGTGATATCCGGGGCAAAAACAAAAGATAGAAATTAATCCGTTCCTTCCTGGTTTAAGAAAAAGTTTGCATTTTTTGGTCTTAATATATTGAAAATGTGGAGGCGTAGATTCCGATTCAAAACAGGGGTGGACTTCTCACGAAACGGAACTTAGAAAATACATGTAGTATTATTTTAGAAGATTAAGAAGTTGAAAGAAGCGCATGGGAAGTACCGGAGCAAATGAATATGAACAATAAATAAACAGTGAACATGTATTAAGAGCTTTCGGGAAAAACAATACATTTCGGCTACGATCAAAGTGGAGTGCGCACTTGATAGCGGCCAACGGGCGGGAGACCTTATAGAGTCAATAGACAACCAAACCAAAAGTTCCGAGCAGCTCTCGTTCGAAAGGATGACGACGCTCAGGATTTTCACACGTTTTAAAACGTGACCGGGTACCACCTTGTCCGGCACTGAAGGGCAAGGGACCAATTTAAAAAACGTGATAGCGGGCGAAGAGTGGTAGCCTTCATAGAGTCAATAGGCAACTACTCAACAACATTTGAAATTTCCGAGCAGCTCTCGTTCCTAAAAACAACGACGCATTGGATTTTTACACCTTTACAACCTAACTGGGTACCACTCACTGCGGCACGTACGGGTAAGGGGCAAACATTTTTTTTTTTAAAGAAAAAATGTAGTGTCTTGTTGATCCAGGCCAAAGGATGGAGCCTTCATAAAATACCGAATGGTACAGTAAACAATACTTACACAAACTCTGAGTAGTTCTCATTCGAAAGAATGTCGATGCATGAAGTTTTACACGTTCTACCATACTGGGTCCACTCGCTGTGGCACTTCGGAGTAGGGTCAAATCAAATAAATTTAAAAAATGACCTAACACAGGATTCGAACCACAAAGCTTGATTTCTTACCTGTTAGAGACATGAATTTAGTGATGGCAAAAATTAACTACCTATTTATTGTCTATTGTCTGTCCCCAGGTGGGTAATGGAGTTGGTTGTTCACTCTTGCCGTTAAGCGTAGGGGTGGGAGCTTTAATTTGCGTTCTATGGCCAGAAGAGTCACCTTTATTGTGTTATATTCGTGTTTATTTAGTGTGGTCTTGATATTGTTTATCCATCTTTTCTTGGTCTTCCCTTGGCAAGTACCTTACTTCTTTCTATTGTGTGCTGTTATTGGTGGTTGGTTGTATTTCATTCTCATTCTCATTTGTTGTCTTTCAATGTCTTCGGTGCATGAAGTTATGTCCACTCTGCTTCTGATGTCCTCATTTCGTAGTCTATCTTTCCTGGTGACCACATATTTATGAAGTGTTAAATTACATTGAGAACTTCACACCTCGGTATCTTTATATGCAAATTAATAACTTTTACCTGCTTTTTCAGGAGGTGTCTGTGACTAAGTGACTTTGTCACGGCTCTGAAGATCCGGGCCGTGTTTTTCTGTTCACAACTGCCCTTTTCACAGAGATCCAAATGATTGCTGCTGGAACTACGGAGTTAGCGTTTTGTGCGATACTTTCGACATATGCATAGCAATTTCCTGCAGAGAGGGACTGAGGCATATAGGTAAAACCCGGTGCAATGGTGTTCATCATTTGACCTTTACCCTCTAGACCTGCTTTTTGTTAATACAATAAATTGACAAGATTTAAAAATAAAGTTTGTGGATTCTTTTTCTTCTTTGAAAGCTCCATATTGACCACTTATTAACTTCTCTGTGTGATCTGTATGTGATCTGAGCGTAAGAGCGATTATACATTGTATCAGTTATGCGTGTACAAGTAGGTCAGCACATCCGATTTCTGCGATGTTTTTTATTTACTAGGGTAACTTCCCTAGGTCCTACATCAGTCACCTCTTACAAAATGCCTTGTAGGTCGCAGTGGTAAAATTCTTTGCTCCCAGTGCGCGCCCTGGCACCACATGGGCGAGTTTATGGATGAACAGGTAGAACATTGGTATTTCAATACTGATGACATTGTATCAAACCTCAGAATAGACATGGATTTATGCTATCAAACACAAAAGAGCATCAACGTGCACTCTGCGTGACGACAGTCTGGCAAGCGTTCTTTCTTTCCGTGTCTGAGATACTTCCATTGTATTCATGTCGTTCCGTTATAAGTTACATAAGGCCTGCAAGAGACTTATCCATACCGCTCTATCCTGAAAAACTCGTTCAATCTATGACATTGAGCCCGATATTTCTAGCTTATCATATTTCATTGTAACTTGTCACTGGTTACTAAACCGACGTTATTGCACTCCAGGTAGACCAATATGTGTCCAGTCTCCCCCAAGAAATATCGAAGAGTATGCATACTGATAGTTCCCGTGGCTCGCTGATTAAACACACTCTCACTCTATCCTCAGGCATCCAGTTCTACTTGTACAACTAAACTGCTTAAATCGCTGGATCGATTCAACATCTATTTTAATGTCCTCATCCAACATACAGTCGCGAAAAGACCGAAGACAATTCCCCATATCTATCTTCAACTTCCCATATCCATCTTCAACTCCCATATCTATCTTCAACTCCCCATATCTATCTTCAACTCCCATATCTATCTTCAACTTCCCATATCTATCTTCAACTCCCCATATCTATCTTCAACTCCCCATATCTATCTTCAACTTCCCATATCCATCTTCAACTCCCCATATCTATCTTCAACTCCCATATCTATCTTCAACTTCCCATATCCATCTTCAACTCCCCATATCTATCTTCAACTTCCCATATCCATCTTCAACTTCCCATATCTATCTTCAACTCCCATATCCACCTTCAACTCCCCATATCTATCTTCAACTCCCCATATCTATCTTCAACTCCCATATCCATCTTCAACTCCCCATATCCATCTTCAACTCCCATATCTATCTTCAACTTCCCATATCTATCTTCAACTCTCCATATCCATCTTCAACTCCCCATATCTATCTTCAACTCCCCATATCTATCTTCAACTTCCCATATCCATCTTCAACTTCCCATATCCATCTTCAACTTCCCATATCCATCTTCAACTTCCCATATCTATCTTCAACTCCCCATATCCATCTTCAACTCCCCATATCTATCTTCAACTCCCCATATCTATCTTCAACTCCCCATATCCATCTTCAACTCCCCATATCCATCTTCAACTCCCATATCTATCTTCAACTTCCCATATCTATCTTCAACTCCCATATCTATCTTCAACTTCCCATATCTATCTTCAACTCCCCATATCCATCTTCAACTCCCATATCTATCTTCAACTTCCCATATCTATCTTCAACTTCCCATATCTATCTTCAACTTCCCATATCTATCTTCAACTCCCATATCTATCTTCAACTCCCATATCTATCTTCAACTCCATATCCATCTTCAACTCCATATCTATCTTCAACTCCCCATATCTATCTTCAACTTCACATATCTATCTTCAACTCCCATATCTATCTTCAACTTCCCATATCCATCTTCAACTTCCCATATCTATCTTCAACTCCCCATATCTATCTTCAACTTCCCATATCTATCTTCAACTCCCCATATCTATCTTCAACTCCCATATCCATCTTCAACTTCCCATATCTATCTTCAACTCCCCATATCTATCTTCAACTCCCATATCTATCTTCAACTTCCCATATCTATCTTCAACTCCCATATCTATCTTCAACTCCCCATATCTATCTTCAACTCCCCACATCTATCTTCAACTCCCATATCCATCTTCAACTTCCCATATCTATCTTCAACTCCCATATCTATCTTCAACTCCCCATATCCATCTTCAACTTCCCATATCTATCTTCAACTCCCCATATCTATCTTCAACTCCCCATATCCATCTTCAACTTCCCATATCTATCTTCAACTCCCATATCTATCTTCAACTCCCCATATCCATCTTCAACTTCCCATATCCATCTTCAACTCCCCATATCCATCTTCAACTCCCATATCTATCTTCAACTCCCCATATCTATCTTCAACTTCCCATATCCATCTTCAACTCCCCATATCTATCTTCAACTCCCATATCTATCTTCAACTCCCCATATCTATCTTCAACTCCCATATCTATCTTCAACTCCCCATATCTATCTTCAACTTCCCATATCTATCTTCAACTCCCATATCTATCTTCAACTCCCCATAACTATCTTCAACTTCCCATATCTATCTTCAACTCCCCATATCCATCTTCAACTCCCATATCTATCTTCAACGCCCCATATCTATCTTCAACTTCCCATATCTATCTTCAACTTCCCATATCTATCTTCAACTCCCCATATCTATCTTCAACTTCCCATATCTATCTTCAACTCCCATATCTATCTTCAACTTCCCATATCTATCTTCAACTCCCATATCTATCTTCAACTTCCATATCTATCTTCAACTTCCCATATCTATCTTCAACTCCCCATATCTATCTTCAACTTCCCATCTCTATCTTCAACTTCCCATATCTATCTTCAACTCCCCATATCTATCTTCAACTCCCATATCTATCTTCAACTTCCCATATCCATCTTCAACTTCCCATATCTATCTTCAACTCCCCATATCTATCTTCAACTCTCCATATCCATCTTCAACTCCCCATATCTATCTTCAACTCCCCATATCTATCTTCAACTTCCCATATCTATCTTCAACTCCCCATATCCATCTTCAACTCCCCATATCTATCTTCAACTCCCCATATCTATCTTCAACTTCCCATATCCATCTTCAACTTCCCATATCTATCTTCAATTCCCATATCCATCTTCAACTCCCCATATCTATCTTCAACTCCCATATCCATCTTCAACTCCCCATATCCATCTTCAATTCCCCATATCTATCTTCAACTCCCATATCTATCTTCAACTTCCCATATCTATCTTCAACTCCCATATCCATCTTCAACTTCCCATATCTATCTTCAACTCCCCATATCCATCTTCAACTCCCATATCCATCTTCAACTTCCCATATCTATCTTCAACTCCCATATCTATCTTCAACTCCCATATCCATCTTCAACTCCCCATATCCATCTTCAATTCCCCATATCTATCTTCAACTCCCCATATCCATCTTCAATTCCCCATATGCCTCCCACTTTATCGTCTGCTTCATGTTTCTTTGATCATTTATTCTCAGAGTATGCCCAACATATCTTTATCTTCTCTTTTTTTAGTAACAAATGTTACTAGAATTGACCGATCATTTCTCTGATTGTATCACCTCTCCTCCTGACCCTTTACTTGCGGACATAGAATACACGTACCTTACAAGTCGAAATAAGGTTTGCCTGAATGGCAAGGGACACTGGTGATAGCTTTCACACAAAAATCAGTCAAAGGTGTCATATTAGGTTCCCTGACTATGCCTGAAGTTATAGCGGTGGACGGGAGAAGGAAAAATCACATCTTTGAATTCGAAAACTCGACTACGGAAATGTTAAATCGGAAGTTTTTAGTGCTTTCACCCTTCAATTTGACAAAACACTGGTTTTGGTATCGATTTTGGTATCGACTTGTAATTACGCTGGGATATATTCTGGGTATCGATTATAACAAGTGGAAGAACTGAGCAATTACAATCTTAGTTTACTTGTAAGTTTACGCTAAACGTGGACCAATTTGCTTACATTTGATTTCTGAAATACTGTGTTTAACAAACTCGATATTTGTCATACACGATTATGTGACGTCATTGACACCTGAAATTTGCATTAATTTGTTAGAAATATAATATGCAGAACAATGGCACGCCAGCAAGGCGAGGGGAGTGGTTGTATAGTGGTTAAATTGTTTGTAAATGATATTGCTAGTTTTTGACATTATATTTTGAAATATCCCCCCTTTTTTTAGGGCTTCCTAACCTTACCCCTAACCTCTAACTCTGACCCCAACTCTAACCCTTAACCTCTAACTCTGATACTAACCTTACCCTAACCATAACCATAACCCTAAAAGTAACCATAACCCCTATCCCTAGCTCTAACCCTAACTTAACCCTAAACCTAACACTACGAACTACAAGTCAAATCGTAAGAGGCGATTGAAGCTGGGGCATAAGGAAACTACCCTAATAAATAAACAGCGTCGCAGAAATCGGATGTGCTGGCCTACTTAAGGTGCATAAATGGCACACAGTACAATGGCTCTTAGGCTCAGATCACATATATATTACAAAGAATGGTTTAACAAGTGGTCGATATGCAGCGTTCGAAAAAGAAGATGGTACTTTTGAAATATCGATCTTGCATTCCGTTTTCTTCCGTTAACACACTTTGTCTTCTTCTTCTTTGCGTTCGTTCTTTACGACCAATTTTAATCACTCTTTGTGATATGTTTGATCTTTGCCAAGAACGTGTATACGTTGCACATTAGTTTGGTAGGCCCTAAACACATAGACTTCTACACGTTTAGGACACGTGCATCTGATTTCAGCCAAACTTCCTCAGTTGCCTCTTACGACATGCGTGACAGGTAACAGTGGTTCTATTCTTTACATCCCAAATCGGTAACCACTCGGGCGGGCCCCGGTAACCACTCGGGCGGGCCCGGTAACCACTCGGGCGGGCCCCGGAACCACTCGGCACTCGGGCGAGCCCGGTAACCACTCGGGCGGGCCCGGTAACCACTCGGGCGGGCCCCGGTAACCACTCGGGCGGGCCCCGGTAACCACTCGGGTGACACTTTCTCTTGATAAGTATCATTTGTATGTGATGTATTTAAAGAAAAACATAAATATATGTTGATAGTGTTATGTGATTTATTGACATTTTCGTACCTATAATATTTTATTACTTACTCTTTTCACTCTCGTCACCATCATCTTCACCATCATCATCATAATATCATCATCATCTTTATCATCATCATCATCTTTATCTTCATCATCACCAGCATCATCATTACCACCATCTTCATTATCGTCTTCCTCATCATCATCATCGTCTTCATCATGATAATCATCATCATCATCATCATTATCATCATCATCATCCTATCATCAGCATACACCATCATCATCATCATCATCATATCATCATCATCACCGCCATCATCATCATCATCATCATCCTATCATCATCATCATCATAGTCTTCATTACCATCATCATCATCATCATCTATCATCATCATCAACATCATCATATAGTCTTTTACATCATCATATCATCATCATCATGTTATATTACCATCATTATTATCATCATCATCATCATATATATCTATTCATTATCATATCTATATTCATCATCATCATCATCATCATCATCATCATCATCATCATATATCATCATCATCATATCATCATCGTCTTCATTATCATCATCTTCATATCATCGTCTTCATTATCATCATCATCACATCATCACATATCATCGTCTTCATTACCATCATCTTCATCATCATAGTCTTCATTACCATCATCATCATCATCATCATCCTATCATCATCATCATCAACATCATCATCATAGTCATCATCATCATCATCATCATCATCATCATCATCGTCTACATTACCATCATCATCATCATCATCATCATCCTATCATCATCATCATCATCTCATCGTCTTATTACCATCATCTTCATCATCATCATCATCCTATCATCATCATCATCATCATCGTCTTCATTACCATCATCTTCATCATCATCGTCTTCATTATCATCATCATCATCATCATCATTATCATCATCATCGTCTTCATTACCATCATCTTCATCATCATCGTCTTCATTACCATCGTCTTCATCACCATCGTCTTCACTATCATCATCATCATCATCAGTTGCTGTATCTGACTCTCAGTCGATGCTTCACAAGATCCAGAAGGGCAGGTTTCGGTATGAGTGGATGTCGTCTATAGAAGTTTAAACCTCCAGCGGCTTACGTGGATATACTGCCCTGGTCATGCGGGTGTTTACGGTAATGAGAGAGCGGACAGGCTTGCATCAACAGCATCGATTGTTGGGGAGTTGAAGATGGATAAGGGGATATTCTTCGGTCTCTTCGCGACTCTCTGTTGGATGAGGACACTAAAATCGATGTTGAATCGATCGCGATTTAAGAGTTTGGAGTTACCGTTGTTCAAGTCGAACTGGATGCTTGAGAGGCAGAGTGAGAGGTGTGTTTAATCAGCGAGCCACAGGAACCATCAGTATGCATACTCTTCGATATCTGTTGGGGAGACTGAGCACCTATGGGTCTGCCCGGAGTGCAATTACATCAGTTTAGTAACCAATAACCATCATCATCATCATCATTATCATCGTTTTCATCGTTTTTATCATCATCATCGTTTTCATTATCATCATCATCATCAACGTTTTCATCGTTTTTATCATCATCATCGTTTTCATTATCATTATCCTCATTATCCTCATTATCATCATCATCATCGTTTTCATCGTTTTTATCATCATCATCGTTTTCATTATCATCATTAGGTAAACACGTAAAAATAAAGTACTTGTTTACGTGTTGACCTATTTTTCCAAGTTTTACTGCAGTCTCCACCCTTTTTCGATTATCATCATTATCATCATCAGCGTCATCATCATCATCATCATCATCGTTTTTATCGTTTTTATCATCATCATCGTTTTCATTATCATTACCATCATTATCATCATCATCCTTATCATCATTATCATTATCATCATTATCATCATCATCATCTAATAGTTTTTCTGAGTAGAACGTTGTCACCATTATAGTCCTTCGGAATTTCTTTCTCTTGCTCTCTCTCTCTCTCTCTTTCTCTCTATCTCTCTCTCTTTCTATCTCTCTCTCTTATTATGTTTCTTTATATATACATAATGCATAAAGGCGCAGAGTCTTGTGAGAAGAGAGTTATGAATAAGCTGAAAGACAAGAGAGAAAAGCAAAAACTCAGAAGTTGTAACAGTAAAACACTTGCTGTAAAGACTAGAAATAAATAATAATAATTCCTCTCGTACCGTTATACGTTACATAGGGCCTGCAAGTAACTTCTCCATACCGCTCTATCATGGACAACTCGCTCAATCTCATCAATGGAACTGAGACCGATACCTCTTGCCTCTCTTAGCAAAGTTCGTTTCAGGGTCTCCTTAGGTCGCCTCTCTTTCTTGAACCATTTGCATCCCACTTCAATGCTAGCTTTGATATTCGTTGATCATTTCTCCTCAAGGTGCGTCCAATATATCTCCATTTTCTCTTTCTTATAACAGTTGTCACTAGTGGTTGACCAGACATGTCTCTGATTTCATCACTTCTCCTGAATTCGTTCCATTTTATATTCATTATTTTTCGCAGACATCTATTTTCAAATGCATTCAACTTGCTTTCTATATCTTTAGTCATTTTCCAACTCTCTCTAGCATATGTTAGGATTGATACAACATTTGAATTGAAAATTGTAATTTAGTTTTAATACTATATAACTTGCAGTTCCATATTTTATTTAGACTTTTAAAAGCTGATGTTGCTTCGCCAATTCGTATCATAATTTCTTTTTAACATTTCCTGTGCAATCAAAATTGCTACCTAAATAAGTGAACTGTTCTGTTATTTTTATCATTTTAGATTCCAGTGTGATATCTGCATTACTTGCCATAGGTGTCTTCATTATATTTGTTTTTCATAGCTTATCTGCAGTCTAATTTTTGATGCTATAGCTGACAAGTTGTCTGTTTTTCTTTGCATATCTTGGTTGTTTCTACTTAGCAAGGTAATATCATCTGCAAAATCCAAATCTTCTAGTTGACTATTTTTACCCAATCGATGCCAGTTTCGCCCCTGCAATATTTTTGTATCACCCAGTCAATGGCTACTCCAAACAATAGCAGAGATAGAATACAGCCTTGCTTTACTCCGGATTCAACCATAAACCAGTCGCTGTGTCCACCATCAGTGCGAACTGCCTACTGTGAACCATCATAGAGGCTCTTAATAATGTTTATTATTTTGTCTGGTATTCCATAGCATCTCAGAATATCCCCCAGGAAGATTCTGTGTAGACTATCAAAGGCTTTTTTAAATCGATGAAATTTAGTATAAGTGGTTGTTGCTTCTCAATATGTTCCTCCAAAATTAATCGTTGGGTAATTATTTGGTCTAGGCAGCTTCTCCCAGGTCTAACACCAGCTTGTTCTTCTCTCAGGGTTGTGTCCACTGCTCCTTTGATTCTATTAAGAATGATTGTGCAGAAAGTCTCGGTCATGACTGATAATAGGGTGATCCCTCTCCAGTTGTTGCAATCTTTGAGATCACTTTTTTGGGGATATTAACAATTATTCCCTTTTTCCATTGATCTGGGACAGTTTCTTCTTCCCATACTTTATTAAATAGTTCTTGCACCTGGCTAATAGTTGTATCAGTCGCTTTGAGCATTTCTGCAGTAATGTTGTCATCACCCGCTGCCTTATTGTTTATCACGGAATGGATTGCCTCCTTGACCTCAGCTACACTTATCATTTCTTCGTTAAATTGTAGGGAGCTGTTTCTTGCCTCATCGTCAAACTTGAGTAGTACTGGTGGATCAGGTCTATTTAATATTTCTTCAAAATGTTCTGCCCATCTTTTCTTCTGCTCGGTATCTGATGTTAGAACTTTACCATCTTTACTCTTGATTGGGCCACCCTTTGAAACAAAAGTTCCAGTAAGTTGTTTTAGTGTATTGTATAGCATTTTACTGTTTCAGTCTTAGCTGCCTTTTCCTTCTTCAGCCAGTCGATTGACATATGCTCTTTTATCTCTTCTATTCGCTCTTTTCACTTCCTTGTCTTTTAGTCTATATTCCTGTTTAGCTTGGATTTCATCATACAATGTGATTGCAGGCAACATCAAATTTCATCAAAGACTAGAAAGGCCATATAATAATACTAATGAAGTCCATTGCCCGTTAGGGTCGCAGGAGTGTCACTGTGGAGACATCAGCACACCAAACGTTTCGACCAAAAGGTCTTTATCAAGCAAACGACACAACAGGAGTGACGAATTTCAGAGAACACTTACAAATGGACGATAACGAAACATGCAAATTTATCTAATGAAAATCTGGGAATAACAACGAATAGCGAAATGAGTGCAATACAAAACTAGAAGTGGAAAAGAAGAGAAACAATATACAATCAACTGAAAATATAAATTATATATATGGAGCAAATACACATATAGATTACAAGGCATGAGATGAGAAAGTACTAAGAAGCATAGGAATGTAATGCGTTGAGTCCAAGAGACCAGAGATGAGAAAGTACTAAGAAGCATAGGAATGTAATGCATTGAGTCCAAGAGACCAGCTCTACCATGGACAGAGTAAAGAAGACAGACCATGTATGTCGTATGTCAATATTGACATTGTCTAGGACAGCTCTACCATGGACAGTGGATGGGTAAAGAAGACATTATACCCCTTGCATTGTTGCCGTGGCTACGGAGGTCATGCTTTGTGTATTACTCTCGGCAGGTTTCGTGCCATTTCTGCGGAGAGAGACAGAGCTATATGGGGTAAAACCCGGTGCAATGAAGTCAATCTTTCAGTTTTTAGACCCTTTAGGCCGCAGCCTCCACTCCGGTTTATTTGTATCCGATTTTCCCCGCAAATATTTTGTCTTTTAGTTATCCTCAATATATTTCATCTTCTTCTTCTTCGAACGCTCCATATCGACAACTTGTTAAACCACTCTTTGTCATTTGTATGCGATCTGAGCCTAAGAGCAATTGTACATTGTGCCAGTTATGCGCATATAAATAGACCATTACATCCGATTTCTGTGACGCTTTTTATTTACTAGGATAGAAAAATCTCTGATTGCCACAGAAATGTGGTTTTACAGAAGAATGATGAGAATCCCATGGACTGCAAAAATGACTAATGTTGAGGTGCTGAACGAGATCAAGACACAGAGAAAGCTTATCATCAATATAGAAGAGAGCAGTCATCATTTTTCTGGCATGCGATGAGGAGGGGAGGTTTAGAACACGCTGTGACAACCGGTAACATAGAAGGTAGACGAGACAGAGGAAGACAGAGAGAGAAAATTTTGGATAGCCTGACTTCATGGCACGGTAGAGCGTCAACATCTGAGTTGATAGCAAACATCAACGACAGAGATTTGTGGAGATCCATGATCGCCTATGCCAGCCGACACGGCGCCTGATGATGATGATGAGCTCCCGTAGACCTTTAACTCTGTCCCCTATTACGATATACCTTGTAGGGCGCAGTGTCATTTATCTTTGCGCCCCTTGCGAACCCCAACAACACAGGGGCGAAACCTAAATTGTCATGATTCGCTTCAGGTGAGATATAAAATCCATTCAGTTTGAAAGTGCAGAGTAGTCGGGTTTTCCCTTAAATGTATAACATGCGCCATAGTGTGGGTATGTCGTGTTTTCTACATCGGTAACTGACTTTTAGAAACTTGCAAAACCAGCTTGCAGTGTCAATTACGTAGTTACAATGCTCGCTTGTATGGGTCTCATTCTATTGATATTCTAATCACGTTCTCGTAAAGTGTACGTGGGTGTTAGTGAATGATTTATACCTGTGGTGTTTTATGTACTCTTAATATGTGAGAAGTGGGGCTCTTTGACTATTTACAAACCATAAAAAGTGCAAGCCACATAAATTTAGTTTTTATCAGGTCAACTAGTACACCCGTTAACTCAAATGTTAAATGCGATTTTAAAGCCGAAGTATTGAATTCATTGCACCGGGTTTTACTTCATATGGATCGATCCCTCTCCGCAGATATGGCCCGCCACCTGCCGAGATCAGTGCACAAAGCACGAACTTCGTAATTCCGACAACAATCCTAGGCGTCTCTGGAAAAATAGAATCTGAACTGAACGATGAGGTCCGGATTCGAACCCACGACCTTCGACTTACAAGGCAAGGGCTTAACCACTTAGCCACATATGTTTGATAATTAAGGACTATGCCAACCAATATCTCCATCGACAAACATCAATTCAAGCAAGTTAAAGACTTGACATACCTATGGAGCACTTTTGTCAGCAAATGGAAGAATAATCAACTAAATTCAACATAGATGCAATAAAGCAAACTAAATCATAGGATGGGGTTAAAGGCTCATGGGCAGCATAGACCAGGGTTAGGGAAGGAGGCGCTAACAAGACCCTGCCCCTACCTCCACGTGGTGACTCTGGAATCAGACTTTGGTTCCAGTCTGGCAAATGGGGGCAGGGATCTGGGAGAACTACTGGTAGTGGTAGCAGTGCAAGTACGAAAAAGAAATGCAGGTCCATACGAACAAAATGCACGAATCTCCTGGCCGACGTCCAACCAAATATTGCTGAAGATCTCGAACAAAAAGAAACAGTAACGAAACGTTTCTGACATAAGCCCCACTTCCCCGGAGTAAGGGCCGAGCACAAATCGCCATCTCCGGAGCACGAGACTCCATACACAAGTTCGACGTGTAAGCCAAAGGTCCCACCACAAATTACCAGTTTCTCTGCCGATGGGAAAACATGAAAGGATGAGAGGTGCATCCAGTGACGAAACGTGTGCATACATCAGGCGATACTCGAAGCCCTGAGGAGGGGGCAAACATTGCCAGCTCAGGGCGCAAGGGCACAATAAATAAGTCAGATGCGTAACGAATAAAAGTCTACCCTCGTGTCTGTACAAGGGAAGATTGCAGCTGACTCCGCATCGGTGGTCTGGTGCAGATACATGTACTGGGCATAGTTTGCCGAGCGCAAAACAAAAGTTGCGTTTTAGTGCATAACGAAACTACCCTCCTGGGAAAACCGTGCAAGGTACTGTTGTGATAACAATTAACATCCCCGGAAGAACTGAGGTAGGTGATGCCTAACGGAAATGCCAGCCTTGGGGCAACCGGGCAAGGTACTATTGAAGTCACAACTAACATCCCTGGAAGAACTGGGGCGGGTGATGGTGGCGAGCGCAAAATCCTCAGTTGCGTTGTTAGCGTCGATTGAAACGACCCTCTACATTATTTGTGCTTGACCCCAGGCCGGTGTCTTCCGTGGTTAACTGCAAATTGCCACGTACCAACGCGGATCTAGAAAAGGTTGAGAATGTTCCTACTCTGGATCAAACTCAAAAGTGAACGGTAATGTAAGGTCGACAATGTAAATATCTGTCAGACTGTTCGGGTCCGAACATTGGCGAAGGCCGATACTTTACACGGTGTTTTATACGAGTAAGACGCCGTCCGAGGACAAGCTTATACGAGTAAGACGCTGTCCGAGGACAAGCTTATACGAGTAAGACGCCGTCCGAGGACAAGCTTATACGAGTAAGACACCGTCCGAGGACAAGCTTATGAGAGTAAGACGCCGTCCGAGGACAAGCTTATACGAGTAAGACACCGTCCGAGGACAAGCTTATACGAGTAAGACGCCGTCCGAGGACAAGCTTATACGAGTAAGACGCCGTCCGAGGACAAGCTTATACGAGTAAGACGCTGTCCGAGGACAAGCTTATACGAGTAAGACACTGTCCGAGGACAAGCTTATACGAGTAAGACACCGTCCGAGGACAAGCTTATACGAGTAAGACACTGTCCGAGGACAAGTTTATACGAGTAAGACACCGTCCGAGGACAAGCTTATACGGGTAAGACGCCGTCCGAGGACAAGCTTATAAGCCCTGAGAAATGTTCCCCGGAACGATCACACAGTCAGAAAGGGCATAACAACGTAACTCACTGTCTTGGCGTAGATCACAAAGCCCAAATATACGGCAAAGCTCATCGAAAAGGCATAGATCCGGGCCGACATAGTCGGCAGAAAGGGTCGTAACCTAGGGAAAGTTCACCCTAGTAAATCAAAAGCTGGCTGAAACCGGACGGGCGGGCCTAGTCACCATGGGCGCACAATCGTCCGACGTAGATCACTCCGTTCTTGTCAAAGCACCAATTATACATCACAATAAGAATGATAAAATTATCCGTGAAGAATGATTGAGAGAGAAGAAAACAAAATCATAGAATGAATGAGATGAATTGTAAAATACAAACATGTCACAATGAACACTAAACGAGCCTTTTTTGAACACAAATCTTTATGACAACATTATGCTATCAGTGACAAACCTGGACGCTGACATCAAACAATACAACCAAACTAGTCACGACAGAGATGAAGTATCTACGCAAAAAACTGGGAGTATCAAAAGAGACAAGTTTAGAAATGAAGACATCAGGAAAAAAGTAGATACAACATCAGTACTGAGCTTCATCAAGAAACAACAAATTAAATAGTTTGACCACATAAACAGATTACCAACAGTCAATGCACTTCAAAGGACAATGCTGCTCCAATATAGTGGATTCAAAGCAAAAGATCGTCCACGCAAAAGATGGACCACAGAAATAACAGAGATAACGAAACACATTTATGAAACGCACACAAAAGCCCGTTCAGGAAATCTTTTCTTATCCTGACACTGTGAGGTCAAATAGGATTAGAGAAATGAAAAAAATCAGCCAAGTTTTATTCTGTGTCAAAGTTCAATCCATGGGTAGGATTGTTCACTGAAATAATCATCAAATAGCTTGTCCTGAGTTAAACTTCCCGCCACCCTTTACAGTCCTTCAAATTTCTCTCTCATAGACCAGATGATCCACCTCATAGTCTGTCTTCTTCAAATTCTCAGTTGCATCCTGACTCTAACATCTTCAAATTCTCAGTTGCATCCTGACTCTAACATCTTCAAATCCTCAGTTGCATCCTGACTCCAACTTCTTCAAATCCTCAGTTGCATGCTGACTCCAACTTCTTCAAACCCGAAAACCACAAATATTTGTACTCTGTCATAGAGCCTCCAAAAAAACCACAAATATTTCGAAGACGCAGAAGTGTTATTTCAGAGACGGGAAGGGCTTTGACCACAGATATGGTCCCAGAGAATTCGAACTGTAACGTGGCGAACCATAACGTGGCGAACCGTAAAGTGGCGAACCATAACGTGACGAATCGTAACGTGGCAAATAAGGTCTGTTAAATAATTGCTACTTTTGTATGAAAATTTTGCAAGTCAAGTTTTTTTGTGGTTATCTTAAACACGCCTACACTGTTCCACTGGATAATTTCTATTGAAATATTTTTGGTTTGGCATGTTGCTGTGCTATGCACAATCCATGTGCCCAAATGCGCAGAGAACTCATCAATAGTCTTTGGTGGGACCGTTTCAGGCTGGGGGTCTGGGTATACGCCTTCTTGATGATGATGATGATACACAGTGGAAGTCTCATAGTGGCTAAGATTTAAAGATTGATTGATAAAACCATCATCATTGCACTTCGGTGAGTAAGCATGTGTGTCCCGATCTCTTTCTTACACAGGAAGATCTCAGCGTGATGCACGATCTCCGTAGCACCGACGAGGTTCCCCAATGTAATTTTGGAGATATTTTTTGTAGGAATTTTATTGTCAAGTTTTTTTTTCTAAAGAATTTTAACTGGACAGCGGCTTTCCAGCCTGCTCTTTTCAATTTTGAACTGCCAATGGTTCTTTAACGTGCTCAAATTGAACACGGGACCTACGTTTTATTGTCCGTCTCCGATAGGACTAGGAGCTCGATCTCACCTACTATGAAATTAGGAATCTCTGGAAAATTATCCAGATGGTTTCAAGAGGGAGTGAACTTGATACCTTTGGCATGAGAGACGAGCAATAATCTCTACGCCACAGACGAGATCTAAATGTGAAGAATTGAGTTTATTGCCCTCTATGACTACGTTCCACTCGACAGAAATGGCAAATCAATTAGCCAGAGTGTTGCACAAAGCACAAACTCCGTAGCTCCAGCAACAACCTTATGAATCTCCGGAAAAAAGCAATTATTAACTGATCCGGATTCGAATCCATAATCTTCATAAAGCAAGGCAAATGTCTTAACTATTCACCACAGAGATTCCCTTGTGTCAGATTAATATGTATAGTCATTAACTATACGATATGTACATGTTCAATTACCAATGCGCAGATCAATATGTATAGTCATGAATTATACGATTATGTACATGTTCAATTGCCAATGTTCGTTAGCCACGTCTGTTAGGGCTGATGTAGTATAGTCTTCGGTAGTATAGTTATCGAGTCTTCATATCCATGTTTCTCTTGATTTTTCTCTCTGAGCACGCATCAGTTAGTGGTAATGAACGAGCTGATAGATTGGCTGGCTTGGCTACAATATCAGAAGGAGCTGCCATGGACCGAAATAACTTTCTTAACGAATTGAGATAGTCTTTCCGAAAAGAGGAGTTTCAGAATTGTGAATCCACTCGCTGACCAGATTGAAAGAGATGGGTGTCAATATTGGTGCAGCCCGAAAAGAACGACATACTAAATATGCAAAAGAGATTGATTAATCAACATCGAACTGGTGTGTGTGGACCGCTGGACGCTGCTGGATTTGTTGAGACGGAGATCGGAGCACATATGGACATGTCCGGAGTGCTATGATGATAGTTCTCTTAATTAAAACTGATAACATGTCCATGTTATTGTATTTCTTAACACTATCTACAAAACATTGAAGGTTTGAAGAGTAAGCTTCTCTTAGAGTTTTGAGCTTGGGGTGTGTGCTCTTCTGGCAAATCTGATTTTTCGGAAGATAAACATACTAAAACACCGTTCAAAACATTGATCGTCTCTTTCTTATATTGATAATGCGTTTTATTTGTGCCTTCATCTTTTTCTTCTTCTTCTTTTTCATTTTTTCCCTTTTCCTAGTTCTTCTTGAAATAAAATGCTTCAACAAATTTCTTCTAACCTTATCTGTCTTGAGAGACACGCCCATGTGATGTCATCAACCTTATCTGTCTTGAGAGACATGCCCATGTGATGTCATCATCCTTATCTGTCTTGAGAGACACGCCGGTGTGATGTCATCAACCTTATCTGTCTTGAGAGACTCGCCCATGTGATGTCATCAACCTTATCTGTCTTGAGAGACACGCCCATGTGATGTCATCAACCTTATCTGTCTTGAGAGACACGCCCATGTGATGTCATCAACCTTATCTGTCTTGAGAGACACGCCGGTGTGATGTCATCAACCTTATCTGTCTTGAGAGACTCGCCCATGTGATGTCATCAACCTTATCTGTCTTGAGAGACACGCCCATGTGATGTCATCAACCTTATTTGTCTTGAGAGACTCGCCCATGTGATGTCATCAACCTTATCTGTCTTGAGAGACACGCCCATGTGATGTCATCAACCTTATCTGTCTTGAGAGACACGCCCATGTGATGTCATCAACCTTATCTGTCTTGAGAGACACGCCCATGTGATGTCATCAACCTTATCTGTCTTGAGAGACACGCCGGTGTGATGTCATCAACCTTATCTGTCTTGAGAGACACGCTGGTGTGATGTCATCAACATCTGTCTTGAGAGACACGCCGGTGTGATGTCATCAATCTTATTTGTTTTGAGAGACTCGCCGTGTGAAGCCAAGACCCGCAAAGGAAAAGCACCACTGAGACCTACAAGCGCCCAAGTGGTTACCGGGGCCCAGATTAGAGGTATAAAGAATAGAATCACTGTTACCTGCCAACGCATGCCGTAAGAGGCGACTAAGGAGGTTGGTTTGGGACTAGATACCCAACCTCATAAAAATAACTAGATAGCTACAGAAACCACAACCAGGAAAATTCATAACTTGCCACCCGAGGAAGAAAAACACCGAAAGGAGGGACTCATGGTAAGAAAATTCATAACTTGCCACCCGAGGAAGAAAGACACCGAAAGGAGGGACTCATGGTAAGAAAATTCATAACTTGCCACCCGAGGAAGAAAGACACCGAAAGGAGGGACTCATGGCAAGAAAATTCATAACTTGTCACCCGAGGAAGAAAGACACCGAAAGGAGGGACTCATGGCAAGAAAATTCATAACTTGTCACCCGAGGAAGAAAGACACCGAAAGGAGGGACTCATGGCAAGAAAATGAGGAAATAGTGGAGAGATCTGGAAAAGATCGCCTTGGATAGTCGTGCTTGGAAGGCCTTGGTTGTGGACATATGCCTTCCTAGGTGCGAAGGGTGAAGAAGAAGCTACCTATAAGGCATGTCGTAAGAGGCGACTGAGGTAGGACCTAGAGAAGTTATCCTAGTAAATAAAAGCGTCGCAAAAATCGGATGTGCTGGCCTACTTGTAGGCGCATAACTGGCACAACGTACAATCGCTCTGAGGCTCAGATCACATACAAATCACATAGAATGGTTAACAAGTGATCGATATGAGGCGTTCGAAGAAAAAGTGCTACATAGAGCCAGTATTAAAATATAGATGAGTATCATGGACAATGAGAAACAGTAGAATACCACCAACCATCAATAACAGCATTCAACAGGCATCTACATCAGTTGCCTCTTACGACATGCCTCGTAGATCGCAGTGATACTATTCTGTGCTTCCCTAGCGGGCCCCGGCACCACATGGGCGTATGTAGCACTAACAAACTCTTTTTTCTGACCTCAATAGACAATGATTTGTTGCTTAAAGAGCACCCTTGATTTTTACAATTTCTGTCAAGAGCAATATAACACAATTATACTGCCTGTCATAGAATAATCACCTCACATTTATCACAATCAATCTACAAGAAACGTCAGCCTTGCCACGTTGTACTGCGATACAATCAACTTGTATAATTCTCTTACTACAACTAGCACTGACACAGTTATCTCCTTCAACCTTGGCACTGACACAGTTATCTCCTTCATATGTCACTTGCGCATGCGTCGATTGTAAATAAATACGACTACATTAATTTTCGATTCAGTAAAAAAAAAAATTAAAAAGTGGAGGAAAAAACTCAAAAATGAATCCCTACAGAATTCGGTTCATATATTTCGCTTGATTACTTTGTTCTGGTGTGAAATTTCTGAAACTTCTTACAACTCATCATCTTAATTATATGAGGACTATCATCTAGCACCACATATATATGGGTATGTGTTCCAATCTTCGTCTCAACAAATCCAGGAGCGACCCAACACGCCAGATTGATGTTAATTAATTAATCTTTTGATTGATTGATAGGACCATCATCATTGTACTTCGGTGAGTAACCATGTGTTCCCCCGATCGCTTTCTTACACAGGAAGATCTCAGTGGCAGTGCACGAACTCCTTAGCACCGGCGAGGGTCCCCGATGTAAATTAGAAGATGGTGAAAATAGTTTGTAGGAATAGTTTTATATTTCTTGTTATTTTTCTAATAAATTTTGCTCAGGCAGCGATTTTTCAGCCTGCTCTTATCGACATTGAGCTGCCTAGGGTTCTTTTACGTGCCCAATTTGTACACGGTACCTACGGTTTATCCTCCGTCTCCGATATGACTAGAAACTCAATCTTACCTACACTGAGATCAGGGATAGCTAGAAAAATATCTGGGTGGCTCCACGGAGGAGCGAACCGGTTACCTTTAGCATATTTGGTATGTCGTATCTTTTCGGACTGTGTCAGTATCGTCACCCTTGTCTCTCAATCTGGTTGCGACTGGGATTCACAAGCCCGAACTTCTCTGCTCGGAAAGACTCTCTCACACTAGATATGATTATGGAAAAGACCTAAGCAGAACCTACCAGATCATGCCAACGTACCGGACACTTCAGAACTCAACATACACTTAAATAGACTAGGAATAAGTCAAAGAGCTCTCTGTCAGTGTCAACTGGCGGAACATGTACGTGAGCATGTCCTGCAAGACTGTCCTCTCATGTGTGAGCTGAGAAGCAGCATGTGTCCACACCCAGCCGACCTGAAAACTAAGCTTTGGGGAAACCTGACAGACCTGAAGCTAAGTGCTCAGTTTGTGGTCCACAGTAAACTAAGCACATGACCAGAGATCACTGAAGAAGAAGAAGAAGAGGAAGGCAAAAAAAAGAAATACACACAAAATCGTACAGATATAATACACACGTCCACACTCACATAGATACACGTCCACATTCACATAGATACACGTCCACACTCACATAGATACACGTCAACACTCACATAGATACACGTCAACACTCACATAGATACACGTCCACACTCACATAGATACACGTCCACACTCACATAGATACACGTCCACACTCACATAGATACACGTCCACACTCACATAGATACACGTCCACACTCACATAGAAACATCGGATACACACGTTCACGATCACATAGATACATCGGATACACACGTCCACGCTCACATAGATATTCGAAGGCGGACGATTGTCTTTAAAAAAAAAGATATTGGGCCCTGCCCGGAAGAGCCACGACTGGGGAACTCAGTATAATAGAGCGTGTAAACTTCAAACACCATTATTCTTTCGAATGAGACGCTAGGAGTTTATTACAGTTGGTTTGATTTCGCCATTTTGGTGTTTAAATGAAGGCTAAGTATTTTTCTAACCACACTGTCTACCAGTGCCAAACTTGGTCTCTGACAGCAACACACCACAGAAAGCTCATCACATGTCAAATGAAATGCTTGAGGAAGGCAGAGGAGGTCACCGACAGAAAGACTATCGAAATGGGACATCAGAAGCAGAGTGGGCATAACTTCATGCACGAATACATTGAAAGACAACAAATGCAGTGGTTTGACATTTAAGGAGAATTGAATGCAACGCCGTGTGGTACTGGGCCCAAAGGAAGCAAAATAGTACCATGCAACCAACAAGGCATGTTGTAATAGGCGACTGATGTAACCTAGGAAGCTCACACTATAAATAAAAGCATTGAAATCTGGTGTCTGCGAACCTACAGTAGGCTCTAACACACACGCTACAATGCAACTTAGTCTCTCAGAACACACATACACATGTCAAACAATGCTATGAGGAAGTCAGAGAGGTCAAGGAAGAACTACAAAAAGACACCAGTAAGCAGAGTCAAAATTCACACAATACATAAAACAACAAAGAGGGATTGGATGAGCTGCTGGTACTGGGGCAAAGAGAAGAATAGACACTGCAACAAAAGCAGTTGTAATAGGACTATACTATCAAGCACTCAAATCACTTACATAATATAACGACAATGTTATAGGAACTGCACAATTAGAAAAGCTCCCACTACATCATAACAAGCTAACGGGAGGAAAAGTGTGAAAATCAATTCCAATCATCCATCACAATGGGGAAAGACAATAGACCAACAAAAAAATGAAGGCTCTTCCTCTTTGGCCGCAATCAAGTGGACATCACACTTTGAAATTAGCCAAAAGGTCGAGAAGCGGTCAAGTCCAGGACTTATAACAAGTAGATCAATAAACAACTTTTATCAAGTTAACGGTGTTTTCTTACAGTTGTTGACATCCTGAACCAAGAGAGGAATGACTCATTTACTTATAAACATTTTCTGTCGTTAGGAAAAAAAAAACTTGATAATATTATCACTTACGCCCTTCTAACATAAACAATCGACACACTTCCGCTTGACTCACAGATCTTATACGAAGGGACGTAATCCAATATAATTTTCTTTCACTTATTAATTGTTTCACTGGATATTCTAGCCTTGCTAGTTGTTTCCCTTATAGTTTTGTTGTTTTTGCGTTTCGCGAAATAAGAGATTACTACTACGCTTGCTCTATTAATGGAGTCATTGTCTAAACACTGATGTGATCTTGATGCACTAGTTTCTTTAAGATACCAGGGCATATGATGATTTGAAGAGAGACCTTGTTCAGGGTTGTTTGTTGATAACTTCAGAAATAATGAGACCAGATAAGAAGTTGTGTTTAGCTAACATAAATTTTATCAAGCAATACGCTCCGTCGTTCAGAGTGTGGATAAAATGGTGGATGATTTAACTGCAGTAAAAACAGTGGGCGTCTGTAGATTAAGCCGTAGTGAGCTCGATTACAACCCGGTGGTTAAACACCATGGTAGACATTTTGGAAGCAAATTCGTTTCCGTGGATTTTTACGAATGTTAAAAATAGACCTCCCGTTCAGACAGCAATGGAAAACCCTCTCTCTCTCTCTCTCTCTCTCCTCTCTGTCTTTTGTTAACTGGATTGGGGCATAGACAGGCCCTCAACCAACTCATGCCAAGTCTGCCGATCTCTAACTATCTCTTGCAGCTCCCTCCAACTCTTCGTTATATTGTTGATTTCTGCCTCCAAATCCCGTCTCCATGTATTTCTCGGGCTCCCCTTCTTTCGCTGTCCCTGCGGGTTCCAGGAAAGGACCCTACTGAATGTATAAGTGGTGTCTAGAAAATCGACGACTCATTTACTGTGGTTGATTGCTATGTCCTGTAAAAGGATATGACACGATTTTATTATTAGAAACAGTGTGTTTATTTAGAATCGACGAACTGAGAGGGTTATAAACAGTGTGTGTTTACGCAGAATAGAGGAACTGAGATGGTATGATAAGATTACGAACGAAGAACTCAGAGAAAGAACTAAGCAGATATCAGTAGAGAAAGAGCTAAGGAAGAAGCGATAGCGATGGATAGGACACACATTGAAGCCAACTATAAGCATTGCAAGACAGGCACTGTTTTGGAACCCGCAGAGAAAGATGAGTAGAGAAGGCCTAAACTACCCCGATAGCTGGAAACTGATATTAAATGAATAGACAAGACGTGGAAATAATGTGAAAGGATGACAAGAGAGAGAAAAGGCTGGAAGCTATTTGTTCAAGACCTGTGCTCCATTGGGAGTTGAAAGATGAAGAAGAAGAAACGCAGTATGGAATGAAACTGATAGGAATACAAATATCAGAATACTTAGAGCATGAATATTCCCAGTGGCAACGTATGGATGCCAAGCATGGACATTTAACAAGGCAGTGGGAAAATATGTATGTGCTTTTGAATATGTGTTACAGAAGAGTCCTCCGTATATTATGGACAGAGAAAAGAAAAAATAGAATCTACCTTGCAAAATAAATGCATCTATTACATGACATAAGTATTACATGACATAAGTATTACATGACATAAGTATTACATGACATAAGTATTACATGACATAAGTATTACATGACATAAGTATTACATGACATAAGTATTACATGACATAAGTATTACATGACATAGTATTGCATGACATAAGTATTACATGACATAAGTATTACATGACATAAGTATTACATGACATAAGTATTACATGACATAAGTATTACATGACATAAGTATTACATGACATAAGTATTACATGACATAAGTATTACATGCCATAGTATTGCATGACATAAGTATTACATGACATAAGTATTACATGACATAAGTATTACATGACATAAGTATTACATGACATAAGTATTACATGACATAAGTATTACATGACATAGTATTGCATGACATAAGTATTACATGACATAAGTATTACATGACATAAGTATTACATGACATAAGTATTACATGACATACGTATTACATGACATAAGTATTACATGACATAATTATTACGTGACATAAGTATTACATGACATAAGTATTACATGCCATAGTATTGCATGACATAAGTATTGCATGACATAAGTATTACATGCCATAAGTATTACATGACATAAGTATTACATGACATAAGTATTACATGACATAAGTATTACATGACATAGTCTCTCTCTCTCTTTAGCCTGTTACGCCCTTGGCGTTTAGGGCAGCAACAAACGTACACCATTCTTCCCTGTTCATGGCCTTCCTCTGTATTGTGTTCCAGCTATGATTCATTTCCTTCAGCTCTTGCTCTATCGTTCTCCTCCAGGTCGTCTTTGGTCTTCCACGCTTTTGCCTACCCTCTGGAGTCCATCTCAGTGCAGTTTTCGTGTCGGAGCCAGTCTCCATGCGCATCACATGTCCAATCCATCTCCAGCGTCGTCTTCGGATGATAGTGCCCATATTCTCTTGTTGGCATCTTGCAAGCAATTCTTGATTCGAGATAGTAGTCGGCCAGTACACGCGTAAGATTTTTCGCAGACAAGTTGTATGAAAGGCGGAGAGTCTGGACATATCCTGTTCTGTCATTCTCCAGCATTCCGATCCGTACAGCAATGTTGACAGCACACAGCTGTTATAGATACTAGTCTTGGTTCTGATGCTGTATTGGGCAGATTTTCAGGCGGTCTGAAGGGTCATGAATGCACTTCGTGCCTTACTCAGTCTGTTTTTAATGTCAGATCCAGCGCCTCCTTCATTGCTAATAACACTTCCAAGGTATGTGAAAGCGGTTGTATCTCGGAGGGTTTTACCTTCTAGTTTGACTGGTGCTGGGGTTGCTATGTTCAGAGTCATTACTTCAGTTTTCTTCTGATTTATTTTCAGCCCAACCATCTCACTATATTGGTTAAGGCGGCAGGTCTTTTCCTGGATATCTCTATGTGTATGAGATAGGAGTGCGATGTCATCTGCAAAATCTAGGTCTTCCAGAGTGGATGTGAGCGTCCATCTAATACCTCTTGCCTTATCTTCCGTTGTTTTACGCATCACCCAATCTATGACAGTGTTGAATAATAGGGCTGACATAACACATCCTTGTCGCACGCCTGTTTTTACTTCAAACTTTAGTTCTGAAGTTTCAACACTGCATGCAAACTTGCTGTAGCAGCTTTTATAATATTTATAAAACACAGTGGGATTCCATACCATCTTAAGATACGCCATAGACTTTCTCGGTGTATGCTATCAAAAGCTTTTCAAAATCTACAAAGTTGATATAGAGTTTGCTTTGCTATTCTGTGCATTGCTCTATGATATTTCTAAAGCAAATATTTGGCCTATACAGCTCCTCCTCTGCGAATCCTGCTTGTTCCTTTCTTAGTTTCTTATCCACAGCATCAGTACACGTTGTACGATGATTTTGTTAAGATTTTACTGGACAGAAAGCAGTGTTATTCACCATATTACAACGCAAGGGCCCTTCTTGGGGATCTTGATGATGACTCTCTGTTTCATGCATCAGGTATATTTGGGTATTCCATAGTAGTAAAACAAGGGTTAATATATTAGCTGCAAGTTCTGGGTCTATTTTGAATAGTTCTGCTTGTTATGCATTCCCTGTGCCTTGTTATTCTTAAGAGATTTAATTGCTGTAATGATCTCATCCCGGCTGGGTGTTTCAATGCCAATTTCTAATTCTCGTTGGTTCTGGTATGTCTCTACTACCGTTGGCGGTGGTCTATTTAGCATCTTAAAATGCTCTGTCCATCGTATTTCTTGTTCCTTTTCCGTTGTCAATAGTATTCCATTCTTATCCTTTATGAGAGTATTTGATCTCCTGTAATGTTTCCGCTTATTAGCTTTGTAATTTTGGTACACTGTTCCCTGATCACACTTTTTTGCATGTTCTTCTGCTGTACTGCCAGGTCTTCAACATACATTCTTTGTCAGCTCACAGCCTGTTTGATTTCTTTACTTGTGCTTTTGTACTGTTCTTGGTATCTTGCTTTCAGTCTTTTGGACTTTGCTTCTAACAATTTCTTTTTAATATTCTTCGGCTGTCTATTATTTTCCATGTTGTTGGTGTTATCCATTCTTTTCTTTTCTTTGTGCGTACCTAGACATGTTTCACTGCTCTTGCTATATATAGATGCTATGTTGTCCCATGTTCTATCTATGTTGTCAGTTTCATCCGTAGTTTCATTACTTTCTAGGGCTTGGAATCTGTTCTTTATCTGCATTATAAACTTATCCCTTACTTCTGTGTCTTTTAGTCTATCCACATCGAACCTCTTTTGGAAGTTTTTCTGTTGTCCTGTTTTTCTTAGTTTAAGTTTGACATAAGCTGTGACTAGGTGGTGGTCGCTACCAACATCTGCACCTCTCTTGACTACAACATCTAGCAGCGAGCGTCTCCAGGTCCATTGATCATTATATGGTCTATTTGGTTTTTATCTCTGCCATTAGGGGAATACCATGTTAATTTGTGGATATCTAAATGTTGAAATAGGTTCCTCCTATAACGAGATTGTTCATGCTGCAGAAGTTTACTAAACGTTCCCATTTTCGTTCATCATACCACATCCATATTTTCCCATAGTTCTATAACTATGCGTGTTGTCTTGTCCGACCTTCGCATTTAGATCTCCCATAACAATGATAACATCATGGGATGGTGACTTGTCTAATTCTGCTTGTAGGTTTTCGTAGTAAGAGTCTTTCTTTGTATCTTCGCTATCATTAGTTGGCGCATAGCATTGTAGGATTGTGATGTTTGTATGCTTCCCCTTTAGTCTGATCTTAATCAAGCGGCTACTGATAGGTTTCCATTCTAACAGACACTTTTCACGCCTTTTCTTAGGATTACTGCTACTCCTTCATGGTGTAGGTCATCGTCTCGTCCAGAAAAAGGACTGTTTCACCTGTTGCAGTGGTACTTCTTCCATTTCCTGTCCATCTGCTCTCGCTAACCCCTAGGATATGTAGATTATATCTTCTCATTTCTGCTGTTATTTGTGACAGTTTTCCGGTTTCGTACATTGTTCTTACATTCCAGCATCCAATTCTGGTCTTGGTTTTGGCATTCAGGACTTCCGTCCTCATGAAAGTAGCTTCCTTTCGGCTTTCACCACTTCCAGTCATGTGAGTCAATGACTCTGGTAGCCCTTCATGCCCGTAGATAGGTTGTATGTTTGTTGTTGTTTCCGTAACTTTAATTTTTTTAAAGGATGGGATCGTTAGTCCCAAGCCCAACCCCAACTTGGAGGACCAGGAGACCATGCTTCGTCTGTCCCCTCTTCAGTGACCTTTCCGGCTTGTAACCTTCCGGGAACATAAGTTCCCACCGTCCTAGCTCACTGTATCATTGGAGCACGCAAGCCTCCCCACCACTACAAGGTAATGGCCTCATGGGGAGGACATGACATAGTATTACATGACATAGTATTACATGACATAAGTATTACATGACATAAGTATTACATGACATAAGTATTACATGACATCATAAGTATTACATGACATAAGTATTACATGACATAAGTATTACACGACACAAGTATTACATAGAAGTAACGGAGAGAGAGTTGAACATAAAAAATGGCATTCAGGGTTTCAATATTGAATTAAGGCCTTAATTAAGAAAGCAGGTCTCAAGGAAACTCTGAAACGAACTTGTGCTGAAAGAAGCAAAAATATCTACTCAATTATATGGAAGAGATTCAGCGAGCTGCCCAGTACAGAGCGGTATGTCTAAATTACTTGCAGGGATTATGTAAAGTTTAACAGTACGAGATGGATATACATATATATTTCTCAAAGTGTTCAAGAGAGAGAGGACGACCTAAGGAAACCTTGAAACAAACTTTGCTGAGACAGGCAAGACTTATCAGTCTCAGTTCCCCGGAAGAGTTTGGGTGAGGTGCCCAGTACAGAGCGGTATGGAGAAATTACTTGCAGATCCTATGTAACGTATAACGGTACAGAGGTACAGTATAATATTATTATTATATATAAGAAAGCAGGTGCAAATTATATGCCCTTGTACCTAGCCTTGAGATATGCTTTTGTGATAATGTCTCAACATTTTCCTTGTTTCCTTCTTTCTTGTAAAGACAAAATCTGTCCCCTTTCAACGCGGCCATTGTTCATTATTACATCGTCTACGTCGCTATCTTATCATATTACAGAGCAAGCAGCGAGTTGTCGACCTTCACCGGACAGCACTTCGGTGTCAAATAAACATTCATTTATATCTGGGTGGTTTTTAAATAGTTTATCTTCAGCGGGTAAAATGGAGTTACACATAATTTCTGTTGTCTCGAGCTGTTTTCTTCTAAATATCTCCTCATCCCCCTTTCCTCTTGTCCCACGCTATGCAGATTTTTAGAAAAAAGCACAGAAAAACAAAATACAGAACTATTATCTATTGTCTTGCCCCAAGTAGATGATGGAGTTGGTTATCTACTCTTGCTGTTAAGCGTAGGGGTGTGAGCTTTAATTTACGTTCCAGGGTTAGATGAATCGCCCTTGTTGTATTATAACCGTTTTTATTTAGTGTAGTTTTGATATTGTCTAATGTAAACGTAACACCTTTTTTTCAAACACTTCGAAAAAACCTCCAAAAAACCCCCAAAAACTTGGACGATTACGCCAAAACGATGGAACAAACTATTTGAAGTCAATTGACAGTGACATCTTCGTTGAGAACCCACTGACAACAGAACATATAGAACAAACTATTTGAAGTCACTAGACGGGGATCTCTTCGTTTAGAACCCACTGACAGCAGAACATACAGAATAACTATTCTAGATACATTAGTCCCTCCCCCCTCCCCCATCCCGTCCATTCCATCCCCCAAGTATAGTATATCGTCTGAAAAATATGACAAAGATGGCGTATGTGCTACTTTCGTACTCTCAAATTATAATAAAAATTGTGAAAAAAATTGTCTTTATTGTCTGTAATACCCACTTTGTAGGACGGGGCGGATTATATGAACATAAGTAATTTAATGGACGCATGGTTAGTGCAATCACTACGAAACTGTTTAGATTATGATATTTTCTTTATGCCCCAGACAGAACAAACTTCTTGGTCTTACCGGGCATCGAATCGAGTCTTCGAATGGAAGCCTGCGCTCTGATCTATTTTGCCAGATTCTCCACGCTAAACAGATAGATTATCAAAATACCTGAGACAGCATTTGTGACCGTACCTTCTAAAACTGTAGTTGTGTAGTATCTGGTATCCGTGTGATCGTACAAAAGCTAACCAAGAAATTGCATGTTACTTTTCTCTGAAAAATTCATGATTCCATAACATTGTAACCCAGTATTTATCTACGAAATCCGTTATGTGTCAACAATTCAACGTGTGTTCTTGATTGATTGATAGAACAACCATCATTGCACTTCGGTAAATAACCATGTGTACTCGGATCTCTTTCTTACATATCAAGATCTTAGCTGCAGTAAACAGGCTCTAAAGCACCGACGAATGTAATTTTGAAGATGATGAAAAAGAAAGAAAAATTGAGATATTTTGGACATATGAAAAGACATGAAGGGCTTGAGAAGACCATCATCGAAGGAGGCATACCGGCACAGACATGAAGGGCTGGAAGACCATCATGGAAGGAGGCATACCGCACAGACATGAAGGGCTGGAGAAGACCATCATCGAAGGAGGCATACTGGCACAGACATGAAGGGCTGGAGAAGACCATCATCGAAGGAGGCATACCGGCACAGACATGAAGGGCTGGAGAAGACCATCATCGAAGGAGGCATACTGGCACAGACATGAAGGGCTTGAGAAGACCATCATCGAAGGAGGCATACCGGCACAGACATGAAGGGCTGGAGAAGACCATCATGGAAGGAGGCATACAGGCACAGACATGAAGGGCTGGAGAAGACCATCATCGAAGGAGGCATACAGGCACAGACATGAAGGGCTGGAGAAGACCATCATCGAAGGAGACATACAGGCACAGACATGAAGGGCTGGAGAAGACCATCATCGAAGGAGGCATACAGGCACAGACATGAAGGGCTGGAGAAGACCATCATGGAAGGAGGCATACAGGCACAGACATGAAGGGCTGAGAAGACCATCATCGAAGGAGGCATACAGGCACAGACATGAAGGGCTGGAGAAGACCATCATGGAAGGAGGCATACAGGCACAGACATGAAGGGCTGAGAAGACCATCATCGAAGGAGGCATACAGGCACAGACATGAAGGGCTGGAGAAGACCATCATCGAAGGAGGCATACCGGCACAGACATGAAGGGCTGGAGAAGACCATCATCGAAGGAGGCATACAGGCACAGACATGAAAGGCTAGAGAAGACCATCATCGAAGGAGGCATACCGGCACAGACATGAAGGGCTTGAGAAGACCATCATCGAAGGAGGCATACCGGCACAGACATGAAGGGCTGGAGAAGACCATCATGGAAGGAGGCATACAGGCACAGACATGAAGGGCTGGAGAAGACCATCATCGAAGGAGGCATACAGGCACAGACATGAAGGGCTGGAGAAGACCATCATCGAAGGAGGCATACAGGCACAGACATGAAGGGCTGGAGAAGACCATCATCGAAGGAGGCATACCGGCACAGACATGAAGGGCTGGAGAAGACCATCATCGAAGGAGGCATACCGGAACAGACATGAAGGGCTGAGAAGACCATCATCGAAGGAGGCATACAGGCACAGACATGAAGGGCTGGTGAAGACCATCATGGAAGGAGGCATACCGGCACAGACATGAAGGGCTGGAGAAGACCATCATCGAAGGAGGCATACAGGCACAGACATGAAGGGCTGGAGAAGACCATCATCGAAGGAGGCATACCGGCACAGACATGAAGGGCTGAGAAGACCATCATCGAAGGAGGCATACAGGCACAGACATGAAGGGCTGGAGAAGACCATCATGGAAGGAGGCATACAGGCACAGACATGAAGGGCTGGAGAAGACCATCATCGAAGGAGACATACAGGCACAGACATGAAGGGCTGGAGAAGACCATCATGGAAGGAGGCATACAGGCACAGACATGAATGGCTGGAGAAGACCACCATGGAAGGAGGCATACAGGCACAGACATGAAGGGCTGGAGAAGACCATCATCGAAGGAGACATACAGGCACAGACATGAAGGGCTGGAGAAGACCATCATGGAAGGAGGCATACAGGCACAGACATGAAGGGCTGGAGAAGACCATCATCGAAGGAGGCATACAGGCACAGACATGAAGGGCTTGAGAAGACCATCATCGAAGGAGGCATACCGGCACAGACATGAAGGGCTGGAGAAGACCATCATCGAAGGAGGCATACAGGCACAGACATGAAGGGCTGGAGAAGACCATCATCGAAGGAGGCATACCGGCACAGACATGAAGGGCTGAGAAGACCATCATCGAAGGAGGCATACAGGCACAGACATGAAGGGCTGGAGAAGACCATCATCGAAGGAGGCATACAGGCACAGACATGAAGGGCTGGAGAAGACCATCATCGAAGGAGGCATACCGGCACAGACATGAAGGGCTGGAGAAGACCATCATCGAAGGAGGCATACAGGCACAGACATGAAGGGCTGGAGAAGACCATCATGGAAGGAGGCATACAGGCACAGACATGAAGGGCTGGAGAAGACCATCATCGAAGGAGGCATACAGGCACAGACATGAAGGGCTGGAGAAGACCATCATGGAAGGAGGCATACAGGCACAGACATGAAGGGCTGGAGAAGACCATCATCGAAGGAGACATACAGGCACAGACATGAAGGGCTGGAGAAGACCATCATGGAAGGAGGCATACAGGCACAGACATGAATGGCTGGAGAAGACCACCATGGAAGGAGGCATACAGGCACAGACATGAAGGGCTGGAGAAGACCATCATCGAAGGAGACATACAGGCACAGACATGAAGGGCTGGAGAAGACCATCATGGAAGGAGGCATACAGGCACAGACATGAAGGGCTGGAGAAGACCATCATGGAAGGAGGCATACAGGCACAGACATGAAGGGCTGAGAAGACCATCATCTAAGGAGGCATACAGGCACAGACATGAAGGGCTGGAGAAGACCATCATGGAAGGAGGCATACAGGCACAGACATGAAGGGCTGGAGAAGACCATCATCGAAGGAGGCATACAGGCACAGACATGAAGGGCTTGAGAAGACCATCATCGAAGGAGGCATACCGGCACAGACATGAAGGGCTGGAGAAGACCATCATCGAAGGAGGCATACAGGCACAGACATGAAAGGCTAGAGAAGACCATCATCGAAGGAGGCATACCGGCACAGACATGAAGGGCTGGAGAAGACCATCATCGAAGGAGGCATACCGGCACAGACATGAAGGGCTGGAGAAGACCATCATGGAAGGAGGCATACAGGCACAGACATGAAGGGCTGAGAAGACCATCATCGAAGGAGGCATACAGGCACAGACATGAAGGGCTGGAGAAGACCATCATCGAAGGAGGCATACAGGCACAGACATGAAGGGCTTGAGAAGACCATCATCGAAGGAGGCATACCGGCACAGACATGAAGGGCTGGAGAAGACCATCATCGAAGGAGGCATACCGGAACAGACATGAAGGGCTGGAGAAGACCATCATCGAAGGAGACATACAGGCACAGACATGAAGGGCTGGAGAAGACCATCATGGAAGGAGGCATACGCGCACAGACATGAAGGGCTGAGAAGACCATCATCGAAGGAGGCATACAGGCACAGACATGAAGGGCTTGAGAAGACCATCATCGAAGGAGGCATACCGGCACAGACATGAAGGGCTGAGAGACCATCATCGAAGGAGGCATACAGGCACAGACATGAAGGGCTGGAGAAGACCATCATGGAAGGAGGCATACAGGCACAGACATGAAGGGCTGGAGAAGACCATCATCGAAGGAGACATACAGGCACAGACATGAAGGGCTGGAGAAGACCATCATGGAAGGAGGCATACAGGCACAGACATGAATGGCTGGAGAAGACCACCATGGAAGGAGGCATACAGGCACAGACATGAAGGGCTGGAGAAGACCATCATCGAAGGAGACATACAGGCACAGACATGAAGGGCTGGAGAAGACCATCATGGAAGGAGGCATACAGGCACAGACATGAAGGGCTGGAGAAGACCATCATCGAAGGAGGCATACAGGCACAGACATGAAGGGCTGGAGAAGACCATCATCGAAGGAGGCATACCGGCACAGACATGAAGGGCTGGAGAAGACCATCATCGAAGGAGGCATACAGGCACAGACATGAAGGGCTGGAGAAGACCATCATCGAAGGAGGCATACCGGCACAGACATGAAGGGCTGGAGAAGACCATCATCGAAGGAGGCATACAGGCACAGACATGAAGGGCTTGAGAAGACCATCATCGAAGGAGGCATACCGGCACAGACATGAAGGGCTGGAGAAGACCATCATCGAAGGAGGCATACCGGCACAGACATGAAAGGCTGGAGAAGACCATCATGGAAGGAGGCATACAGGCACAGACATGAAGGGCTGGAGAAGACCATCATGGAAGGAGGCATACAGGCACAGACATGAAGGGCTGGAGAAGACCATCATGGAAGGAGGCATACCGGCACAGACATGAAGGGCTGGAGAAGACCATCATGGAAGGAGGCGTACAGGCACAGACATGAAGGGCTGGAGAAGACCATCATGGAAGGAGGCATACCGGCACAGACATGAAGGGCCGGAGAAGACCATCATCGAAGGAGGCATACAGGCACAGACAGAAGGGCTGGAAGACCATCATCGAAGAGGCATACAGGCACAGACATGAAGGGCTGAGAAGACCATCATCGAAGGAGGCATACAGGCACAGACATGAAGGGCTGGAGAAGATCATCATGGAAGGAGGCATACCGGCACAGACATGAAGGGCTGAGAAGACCATCATCGAAGGAGGCATACAGGCACAGACATGAAGGGCTGAGAAGACCATCATCGAAGGAGGCATACAGGCACAGACATGAAGGGCTGGAGAAGACCATCATCGAAGGAGGCATACAGGCACAGACATGAAGGGCTGGAGAAGATCATCATCAAAGGAGGCATACCGGCACAGACATGAAGGGCTGGAGAAGACCATCATCGAAGGAGACATACAGGCACAGACATGAAGGGCTAGAGAAGACCATCATGGAAGGAGGCATACCGGCACAGACATGAAGGGCTGGAGAAGACCATCATCGAAGGAGGCATACCGGCACAGACATGAAAGGCTGGAGAAGACCATCATCGAATGAGGCATACAGGCACAGACATGAAGGGCTTGAGAAGACCATCATCGAAGGAGGCATACCGGCACAGACATGAAGGGCTGGAGAAGACCATCATGGAAGGAGGCATACAGGCACAGACATGAAGGGCTGGAGAAGACCATCATGGAAGGAGGCATACAGGCACAGACATAAAGGGCTGGAAAAGACCATCATCGAAGGAGGCATACCGGCAGAGACATGAAGGGCTGGAGAAGACCATCATCGAAGGAGACATACAGGCACAGACATGAAGGGCTGAGAAGACCATCATCGAAGGAGGCATACAGGCACAGACATGAAGGGCTGGAGAAGACCATC
Organism: Arion vulgaris; assembly: GCA_020796225.1. Lineage (NCBI taxonomy): Eukaryota > Metazoa > Mollusca > Gastropoda > Stylommatophora > Arionidae > Arion > Arion vulgaris. The sequence goes on from CM036776.1 coordinate 18,953,753, forward strand.
ATGGAAGGAGGCATACAGGCACAGACATGAAGGGCTGAGAAGACCATCATCGAAGGAGGCATACAGGCACAGACATGAAGGGCTGGAGAAGACCATCATGGAAGGAGGCATACAGGCACAGACATGAAGGGCTGAGAAGACCATCATCGAAGGAGGCATACAGGCACAGACATGAAGGGCTGGAGAAGACCATCATCGAAGGAGGCATACCGGCACAGACATGAAGGGCTGGAGAAGACCATCATCGAAGGAGGCATACAGGCACAGACATGAAAGGCTAGAGAAGACCATCATCGAAGGAGGCATACCGGCACAGACATGAAGGGCTGGAGAAGACCATCATCGAAGGAGGCATACCGGCACAGACATGAAGGGCTGGAGAAGACCATCATGGAAGGAGGCATACAGGCACAGACATGAAGGGCTGAGAAGACCATCATCGAAGGAGGCATACAGGCACAGACATGAAGGGCTGAGAAGACCATCATCGAAGGAGGCATACAGGCACAGACATGAAGGGCTGGAGAAGACCATCATCGAAGGAGGCATACCGGCACAGACATGAAGGGCTGGAGAAGACCATCATCGAAGGAGGCATACCGGAACAGACATGAAGGGCTGGAGAAGACCATCATCGAAGGAGACATACAGGCACAGACATGAAGGGCTGGAGAAGACCATCATGGAAGGAGGCATACCGGCACAGACATGAAGGGCTGGAGAAGACCATCATCGAAGGAGGCATACAGGCACAGACATGAAGGGCTGGAGAAGACCATCATCGAAGGAGGCATACCGGCACAGACATGAAGGGCTGGAGAAGACCATCATCGAAGGAGGCATACAGGCACAGACATGAAGGGCTGGAGAAGACCATCATGGAAGGAGGCATACAGGCACAGACATGAAGGGCTGGAGAAGACCATCATCGAAGGAGACATACAGGCACAGACATGAAGGGCTGGAGAAGACCATCATGGAAGGAGGCATACAGGCACAGACATGAATGGCTGGAGAAGACCACCATGGAAGGAGGCATACAGGCACAGACATGAAGGGCTGGAGAAGACCATCATCGAAGGAGACATACAGGCACAGACATGAAGGGCTGGAGAAGACCATCATGGAAGGAGGCATACAGGCACAGACATGAAGGGCTGGAGAAGACCATCATCGAAGGAGGCATACAGGCACAGACATGAAGGGCTTGAGAAGACCATCATCGAAGGAGGCATACCGGCACAGACATGAAGGGCTGGAGAAGACCATCATCGAAGGAGGCATACAGGCACAGACATGAAGGGCTGGAGAAGACCATCATCGAAGGAGGCATACCGGCACAGACATGAAGGGCTGAGAAGACCATCATCGAAGGAGGCATACAGGCACAGACATGAAGGGCTTGAGAAGACCATCATCGAAGGAGGCATACCGGCACAGACATGAAGGGCTGGAGAAGACCATCATCGAAGGAGGCATACCGGCACAGACATGAAAGGCTGGAGAAGACCATCATGGAAGGAGGCATACAGGCACAGACATGAAGGGCTGGAGAAGACCATCATGGAAGGAGGCATACAGGCACAGACATGAAGGGCTAGAGAAGACCATCATGGAAGGAGGCATACCGGCACAGACATGAAGGGCTGGAGAAGACCATCATGGAAGGAGGCGTACAGGCACAGACATGAAGGGCTGGAGAAGACCATCATGGAAGGAGGCATACCGGCACAGACATGAAGGGCCGGAGAAGACCATCATCGAAGGAGGCATACAGGCACAGACATGAAGGGCTGGAGAAGACCATCATCGAAGGAGGCATACAGGCACAGACATGAAGGGCTGAGAAGACCATCATCGAAGGAGGCATACAGGCACAGACATGAAGGGCTGGAGAAGATCATCATGGAAGGAGGCATACCGGCACAGACATGAAGGGCTGAGAAGACCATCATCGAAGGAGGCATACAGGCACAGACATGAAGGGCTGAGAAGACCATCATCGAAGGAGGCATACAGGCACAGACATGAAGGGCTGAGAAGACCATCATCGAAGGAGGCATACAGGCACAGACATGAAGGGCTGGAGAAGATCATCATCAAAGGAGGCATACCTGGCACAGACATGAAGGGCTGGAGAAGACCATCATCGAAGGAGACATACAGGCACAGACATGAAGGGCTAGAGAAGACCATCATGGAAGGAGGCATACCGGCACAGACATGAAGGGCTGGAGAAGACCATCATCGAAGGAGGCATACCGGCACAGACATGAAAGGCTGGAGAAGACCATCATCGAATGAGGCATACAGGCACAGACATGAAGGGCTGGAGAAGACCATCATCGAAGGAGGCATAACGGCACAGACATGAAGGGCTGGAGAAGACCATCATGGAAGGAGGCATACAGGCACAGACATGAAGGGCTGGAGAAGACCATCATGGAAGGAGGCATACAGGCACAGACATAAAGGGCTGGAAAAGACCATCATCGAAGGAGGCATACCGGCAGAGACATGAAGGGCTGGAGAAGACCATCATCGAAGGAGGCATACCGGCACAGACATGAAGGGCTGGAGAAGACCATCATCGAAGGAGGCATACCGGCACAGACATGAAGGGCTGGAGAAGACCATCATCGAAGGAGACATACAGGCACAGACATGAAGGGCTGGAGAAGACCATCATGGAAGGAGGCATACAGGCACAGACATGAAGGGCTAGAGAAGACCATCATGGAAGGAGGCATACCGGCACAGACATGAAGGGCTGGAGAAGACCATCATCGAAGGAGGCATACAGGCACAGCCATGAAGGGCTGGAGAAGACCATCATGGAAGGAGGCATACCGGCACAGACATGAAGGGCTGGAGAAGACCATCATGGAAGGAGGCATACAGGCACAGACATGAAGGGCTGGAGAAGAACATCATCAAAGGAGGCATACCGGCACAGACATGAAGGGCTGGAGAAGACCATCATCGAAGGAGACATACAGGCACAGACATGAAGGGCTAGAGAAGACCATCATGGAAGGAGGCATACCGGCACAGACATGAAGGGCTGGAGAAGACCATCATCGAAGGAGGCATACCGGCACAGACATGAAAGGCTGGAGAAGACCAACATCGAATGAGGCATACAGGCACAGACATGAAGGGCTGGAGAAGACCATCATCGAAGGAGGCATACCGGCACAGACATGAAGGGCTGGAGAAGACCATCATGGAAGGAGGCATACAGGCACAGACATGAAGGGCTGGAGAAGACCATCATGGAAGGAGGCATACAGGCACAGACATAAAGGGCTGGAAAAGACCATCATCGAAGGAGGCATACCGGCACAGACATGAAGGGCTTGAGAAGACCATCATCGAAGGAGGCATACCGGCACAGACATGAAGGGCTGGAGAAGACCATCATCGAAGGAGGCATACCGGCACAGACATGAAGGGCTGGAGAAGACCATCATCGAAGGAGACATACAGGCACAGACATGAAGGGCTGGAGAAGACCATCATGGAAGGAGGCATACAGGCACAGACATGAAGGGCTGGAGAAGACCATCATGGAAGGAGGCATACCGGCACAGACATGAAGGGCTGGAGAAGACCATCATCGAAGGAGGCATACAGGCACAGCCATGAAGGGCTGGAGAAGACCATCATGGAAGGAGGCATACCGGCACAGACATGAAGGGCTGGAGAAGACCATCATGGAAGGAGGCATACAGGCACAGACATGAAGGGCTGGAGAAGACCATCATCGAAGGAGGCATACCGGCACAGACATGAAGGGCTTGAGAAGACCATCATCGAAGGAGGCATACCGGCACAGACATGAAGGGCTGGAGAAGACCATCATGGAAGGAGGCATACAGGCACAGACATGAAGGGCTGGAGAAGACCATCATGGAAGGAGGCATACCGGCACAGACATGAAGGGCTGGAGAAGACCATCATGGAAGGAGGCATACAGGCACAGACATGAAGGGCTGGAGAAGACCATCATGGAAGGAGGCATACCGGCACAGACATGAAGGGCTGGAGAAGACCATCATCGAAGGAGGCATACCGGCACAGACATGAAGGGCTAGAGAAGACCATCATGGAAGGAGGCATACCGGCACAGACATGAAGGGCTGGAAAAGACCATCATGGAAGGAGGCATACAGGCACAGACATGAAGGGCTGGAGAAGACCATCATCGAAGGAGGCATACTGGCACAGACATGAAGGGCTGGAGAAGACCATCATGGAAGGAGGCATACAGGCACAGACATAAAGGGCTGGAAAAGACCATCATGGAAGGAGGCATACTGGCACAGACATGAAGGGCTGGAGAAGACCATCATCGAAGGAGGCATACAGGCACAGACATGAAGGGCTGGAGAAGACCATCATCGAAGGAGACATACAGGCACAGACATGAAGGGCTGGAGAAGACCATCATTGAAGGAGGCATACAGGCACAGACATGAAGGGCTGGAGAATACCATCATCGAAGGAGGCATACTGGCACAGACATGAAGGGCTGAGAAGACCATCATCGAAGGAGGCATACAGGCACAGACATGAAGGGCTGGAGAAGACCATCATCGAAGGAGGCATACCGGCACAGACATGAAGGGCTGGAGAAGACCATCATCGAAGGAGGCATACCGGCACAGACATGAAGGGCTGGAGAAGACCATCATGGAAGGAGGCATACCGGCACAGACATGAAGGGTTGGAGAAGACCATCATCGAAGGAGGCATACAGGCACAGACATGAAGGGCTGAGAAGACCATCATCGAAGGAGGCATACAGGCACAGACATGAAGGGCTGGAGAAGACCATCATCGAAGGAGGCATACAGGCACAGACATGAAGGGCTGGAGAAGACCATCATGGAAGGAGGCATACCGGCACAGACATGAAGAGCTGGAGAAGACCATCATGGAAGGAGGCATGCAGGCACAGACATGAAGGGCTGGAGAAGACCATCATCGAAGGAGGCATACCGGCACAGACATGAAGGGCTGGAGAAGACCATCATCGAAGGAGGCATACCGGCACAGACATGAAGGGCTGGAGAAGACCATCATCGAAGGAGGCATACAGGCACAGACATGAAGGGCTGGAGAAGACCATCATCGAAGGAGGCATACAGGCACAGACATGAAGGGCTGGAGAAGACCATCATCGAAGGAGGCATACAGGCACAGACATGAAGGGCTGGAGAAGACCATCATCGAAGGAGGCATACCGGCACAGACATGAAGGGCTGGAGAAGATCATCATGGAAGGAGGCATACCGGCACAGACATGAAGGGCTGAGAAGACCATCATCGAAGGAGGCATACAGGCACAGACATGAAGGGTTGGAGAAGACCATCATCGAAGGAGGCATACAGGCACAGACATGAAGGGCTGGAGAAGACCATCATCGAAGGAGGCATACAGGCACAGACATGAAGGGCTGGAGAAGACCATCATGGAAGGAGGCATACCGGCACAGACATGAAGGGCTGGAAAAGACCATCATGGAAGGAGGCATACAGGCACAGACATGAAGGGCTAGAGAAGACCATCATGGAAGGAGGCATACCGGCACAGACATGAAGAGCTGGAGAAGACCATCATGGAAGGAGGCATACAGGCACAGACATGAAGGGCTGGAGAAGACCGTCATGGAAGGAGGCATACCGGCACAGACATGAAGGGCTGGAGAAGACCATCATCGAAGGAGGCATACAGGCACAGACATGAAGGGCTGGAGAAGACCATCATCGAAGGAGACATACAGGCACAGACATGAAGGGCTGGAGAAGACCATCATCGAAGGAGGCATACTGGCACAGACATGAAGGGCTGGAGAAGACCATCATCGAAGGAGGCATACAGGTACAGACATGAAGGGCTGGAGAAGACCATCATCGAAGGAGGCATACCGGCACAGACATGAAGGGCTGGAGAAGACCATCATCGAAGGAGGCATACCGGCACAGACATGAAGGGCTGGAGAAGACCATCATGGAAGGAGGCATACCGGCACAGACATGAAGGGTTGGAGAAGACCATCATCGAAGGAGGCATACCGGCACAGACATGAAGGGCTTGAGAAGACCATCATCGAAGGAGGCATACCGGCACAGACATGAAGGGCTGGAGAAGACCATCATGGAAGGAGGCATACCGGCACAGACATGAAGGGCTTGAGAAGACCATCATCGAAGGAGGCATACAGGCACAGACATGAAGGGCTGGAGAAGACCATCATCGAAGGAGGCATACAGGCACAGACATGAAGGGCTGGAGAAGACCATCATCGAAGGAGGCATACAGGCACAGACATGAAGGGCTAGAGAAGACCATCATGGAAGGAGGCATACCGGCACAGACATGAAGGGCTGAGAAGACCATCATCGAAGGAGGCATACAGGCACAGACATGAAGGGCTGGAGAAGACCATCATCGAAGGAGACATACAGGCACAGACATGAAGGGCTGGAGAAGACCATCATGGAAGGAGGCATACCGGCACAGACATGAAGGGCTGGAGAAGACCATCATCGAAGGAGGCATACCGGCACAGACATGAAGGGCTGGAGAAGACCATCATCGAAGTAGGCATACAGGCACAGACATGAATGGCTGGAGAAGACCATCATGGAAGGAGGCATACTGGCACAGACATGAAGGGCTGGAGAAGACCATCATCGAAGGAGACATACAGGCACAGACATGAAGGGCTGAGAAGACCATCATGAAGGAGGCATACCGGCACAGACATGAAGGGCTGGAGAAGACCATCATCGAAGTAGGCATACAGGCACAGACATGAAGGGCTGGAGAAGACCATCATCGAAGGAGGCATACCGGCACAGACATGAATGGCTGGAGAAGACCATCATGGAAGGAGGCATACAGGCACAGAGATGAAGGGCTGGAGAAGATCATCATCGAAGGAGGCATACCGGCACAGACATGAAGGGCTGAGAAGACCATCATCGAAGGAGGCATCAGGCACAGACATGAAGGGCTGGAGAAGACCATCATCGAAGGAGGCATACCGGCACAGAGAAGAAAAGGAGGACCATGGAAAAGATGGATTCAGGATGTAACTGATGGTTTGATGTAACTGATGGTTTGATGTAACTGATGGTTTGAACATGATGGATGTAACTGATGGTTTGATGTAACTGATGGTTTGATGTAACTGATGGTTTGAACATGATGGATGTAACTGATGGTTTGAACATGATGGATGTAACTGATGGTTTGAACATGATGGATGTAACTGATGGTTTAAACATGATGGATGTAACTGATGGTTTGAACATGATGGATGCAGAAGTGGGCCATCTGTAATATGAGAGAGACAAATTCCGAAGGACTGTTGGGGTGGCAAAGCACTGCCCAGGACAAGTTATATGATGATAATGAAACGTTTTCACAACAATTTTATTTAAATTCTTTTAAATGAGTTTGTTCCGGCATCGGCTTTGCTGTGTATGAGGTAGGAGAGCCAATTCCTTTCCTCACGAGTGAGATTAAATGTCAAATGTGGTATAGAACCCACAGCAATCTTCTGTCCGTGTCGATAAGCAAACGCCTATGCATTACGCTGAACCATGGGTTCCCAAAGTGGCGGTACTTCCTCCCCCTGCTGAAGCTTGACAGGGGAGAAATAGTGGTTCAGAAGCATTGGGGTGTGGGGTTAGGGGAGTTTAAAAATGATTTTACCATTGAATAATCATTAAAAATTGGAATTTTGCATTTTAATTCAACTTATGTCCATCTTACACGATCCATTTTTTCATCAATTTTCTATTTCATTTATATAATAATTTGAAAATTGACCACGTATGACAGAAATATATATCAATTTTCTATGTCAAAGTGAAAATAGAGCATGTATATATATGGGGAGGGGGGCGTTGGCAAACTGTTATAATTGGGAGGAAGGGCGTTACAAAGTTTATGTCGTGCAAAGTGGGCGGTGGGTCGAACATGTTTTGGAATCTAAGTGCTAAACCGTCTAACTTATAACTACATTAAAAACTTGTTTGTGGCATATGGAAGGGAATATCCTGAGAAACTATGAGGTGCCAGAGAAGACTGTTGACATAATCCGGCAACTGTATGAGGGGTTTGCCTGCCAGGTTATCCACGATGGAAGACGGTCAGAGGAGTTCCAGGTCACTACTGGTGCTACACAAGGATGCCTGATGCCCCCCACCCTCCTCTGCTTGGTGCTACTTGATTGGGTTACGCGCACAGCATATTCCAGGTCCGGAAACGGCATTCAGTGGACACTTATGTCAAAATTCGAAGACCTGGACTTTGTGGATGATCTTGCCTTGTTCTCGCACAGGCTACAAGACATGGAGGAAAAATTGGATGCTCTGACAGAAACGACACAAGGGCAGTCTTAAAATCAGACAGAGACGACAAAATACTGCAAAGCAAGAGCATACAGCAAGGCTCAATATTGATTGAGGGAAGGGGTATAAAAGATGTTGGTGAATTTGTCTATCTTGGAAGCAAGATAAGCAAATCAGGAGATACAGATGAGAACATTAATGCCAGGATTAGGAAAGCCAGACAAGCCTTTGCTATCCTGCATACAGTGTGGAAGTCCACTGCCATCTTCACGAAAACAAAGCTCAAGATCTTCAGCTATAATGTGAAATCTATGTTGCTGTATGGTTCGGAATCATGGCGAGTCAACAAGTCAAACACAAATAAGATTCAGACCTTTGTCAACGGATGTCTTCGGCAGATTCTCAGGCTGATGTGGTATACAGGTAAGGTCTCAAACAACTACCCGGCAGAGGCAATAAGAACAGCCGCTGAAATGATCCTAGAGAGAAGAAGTGCCTCACGCAACAAAGTCGTGATATTCACTGATGCTCTCTTGGTCATCACAGCACTAAAAAGTCCAACCAGAACAGAGCTCAGTGAGCTAAAAGCGATCATTGGTGTAATAGTAAACTCACTTAAACGCACAGTCATTCAGTGGATACCATCACACCGCAATATAAGCGGAAATAAGAAGCAGACAGGCTAGCTAAAGAAGGAGGCGACTACCGCAGACTGATCACGAGATCAGCTATGAGGAGGGAAAAACAACCATCGGTTGACAGTTCAAAGAAAAGTGGTCGAAAGACCACACACAACACAGCATCAGAGATGGGTACTATGGTCTATCCCGTATCGAATAAGTTGATATATTTCGCCTCCGTACCGGCCATAACAGGCTTCGGGCCCACATGTTCAATAAATTTAAAATTCACACATATAGCCTGTGCCACTGTGAAAAGGCGGACATGACGGTAGAGCACATACTTCAAGACTGCCAGTTGTTAGTGGGTCTAAGAAACGAAACCTGGCCAGATAACACAGAGCTTCACGAGAAGCTGTAGAGGGACAGAGTCCCTAAAAACAACAGTACAATTCATGATAAAATGTGGTTCATCGGTCTAGGCGGGGATCTGAGAGAGAGAGAGAGAAAAGAGAGAGAACTGAGATGGTATGATAGAGTTGCAAACACAGACCTGTGGATAAGAACAGGACATGAACACAAGATGACACAGGTCAAGAGGAGAAAATGGCGATGGGTCGGCATACCCTACGGAAGACACAGTCGAGTGTCACTAGACAAGCACTTGAGTGGAACCTGCAAGGAAAGCGAAAAAAGACGTCCTAAACAGACCTGGAGACGAAGTATTCTTGAGGAACTGAAGAGTGCTCAACTATCCTGGGAGACCATAAAGAAGGCAACCAGAGACCGAGAAGAGTGGCGAACAACTGTTGAGACCCTATGCTCCACGAGGATCGGAGAGGAATAAGTATGGAAGGAAACTGACATAAGAACAAAAATCAAGTGTTTAAGAGCCTGGGTTTTTACCTTGGCAACATATGGTTGTGAGATATGGAACATTGATAAAGCGGGGGAGAAGATCATTAATGCATTTGAATGCAAATGCTACAGAAGAGTTCTTCGAATATCATGGACAGAGAAAAGAACAAACGCTTCTGTTCTGCAATAGCTTTATATTAAAGAATGTTGGATATTAAATAGCATAACATCTAGGAAAATTAAATATTTCGGACACATCAAACGACATAATTCCCAGATACGGTAATTTTGGAGGGAATGGTGCCTGGAAGAAGAATGAAAAGACGTCCTAGAAGACGATGGGTGCAAGATGTCATTGACGATCTGAGAATGACTGCTGCTGACGCCGGTCAACTTGCACAGAATAGAGAATTTTCAGGACTGCTGTCATGGGAGCCAGTTCCGGAAGTGACAAGCAACTTGATGATGATGTGGCCATCAGTAGTATAATTCCAGAACAATATATTTAGAAATGTTGAGTCTGAGAGAATGTAACGAAAAAGACATAAATGTTACGTAGTATCGTTTGAAAGGTTTGCGTACACCAAGGCGTACAAGTACAGTACATGATCATTATCAAATAGCTAGTCCTGAGCAAAACTTTACCACCCCAACAGTCCTTCAGAATTTCTCTCTCTCATAGGCCAGAAGTCCTGCCTCTGCAGCCGTCATGTTCAAACCATCAGTTACATTCTAAATCCATCTTTTCCGTTGTCTTCCTCTTCTTCTTTTTGCTGGTATGCCTCCTTTCATGATGGTCTTCTCCAGCCCTTCCTGTCTTTTTATATGTCCAATTATCTTTTTCTTATTTGTAGCATCAGCCAGTTTTCTTTGATTTTGAGTTCTTTCTGGACAAATCTATTTGTTCTCTTCTCTGTCCAAGATATACGGAGGACTCTTCTGTAACATTTATATTCAAAAGCCCATATATGTTTTTCCACTGCTTTATTAAATGTCCATTCTTCACACCCATACGTTGCCACTGTGAATATACATGCTCTTAGTATTCTGAACTTTGTTTTCCTATCAGTTCCGTTCCATACTGTTTTAGTTGTTTAATTTTTGTAAAGCCATGTTTGTTCTTCTTTTAATTTCCTTCATACTATTTCCATCTGTTGTTTGCGGTAAATTGAGATATTCAAAACTGTTCACATTTTCTACTTTCTCTCGGTTGATAAAAATATCTTTTGTCATGTTCGTTTTATCCGATGTTATTATTTTTGTTTCTGCTACATTGAGATATAGATTTTTGTTTTCGCTTTTGTCTTGCACTTCTAATAATTTCTCAATCCCTTTTTGTGACTGTACAGCAGTTTGAAAATCCCTGTACATTAATTTTTATATGGTGTATTTTCTCGCAACTTTCCACACTCTTGAGTTATCTTCCCTATCAGCAGCTTTTCATTCATGAAAACAATATTCCTTTTGTCGCCTGTACGGAAAAACATAAACTTGCGATTTTGGCTGTGAAAAGAAGTATAGACAAGAGATAAGCTTACCGCCTACATTTATTCACCATCACCACCCACTCAACCAAATGACAAGTACAGATTATTTCAACGAAAGCACTGTTTGTTTTTAATCGTTTTATTCACCTTGGACCGACTCGATTAATGATAACATCTTCCTTTTTCTTTTGAGTGTTTAGTTATTTGAAATCGTAACTGACTATGACTATATTTTACTCGTCGCAAAACGTTTGCGTCGTTCACATAGGCCGGTAGTTCGAATCTAGGTAGCTCATTCCGATTATTTTCTCCTGTTCATTGGCATACCTATTGATATACACAACTTGCACAACCGAGATAGAGAATACCCTTTATCTTCTTCGTTGAAATCTTCAGAGCGTATATTTTCTCTTAGAGCATTGATGATGTCACTTTTGTCCATAGAAGACACATTCTCAATCGTAGTTAGTATTGCGCGCTAGTGCATCCGCTCTCTCATTGCCATTTACCCCAGCATGACACGGGAAAAAGATAAAGATCTGGATTGTCGAGTTGTGTATTAATTGCATCCATTGTCTTCGTACATCTCCTGTTTGGTGTTAATGTTTTCAAAGTTTCGTATTCATATTTTAACATTTTCTTCGATGGGGCTAAGGAAAATGTGGATGAGGAAAGGGGGGGGGGAATGTCTCTCTGAGACGAAGCAGCCAGTTTGTCATTCTGTTCATAACTGCTATTATTCGCGATCCCTAACGATTATGTTTTATTTTTTAAAATTGCACAAAATGTACGAATACTAAATCTATACATTAATATCGGAATAACATAGACCAATATCGGAATAACATAGACCAATATCGGAATAACATAGACCAATATCGGAATAACATAGACCAATATAGAAAAGCGTTGCGTAAAGATTTTTAATTATTGAATGGTTCCAATTGTATTTTGATTTCGCTGATCATGCAGCCCCCTTACAGAGCCGCCTGATGCGGTCGCCTCTCTATATCATAGCACATTACAGCCATCGGAAGGATCACATATTTTCCTAAGAGTATCTTCCGCCTGACTCAGCCACGATCTGCCTCTCTTGAGTCCTTTCTCCTTAATGAGTTCTTCATGGAGAGGATGTTCCTTGTCTGCGTTGATTTTTAGAAATGATCGAGCCCTCCAAGTTTCATTTCTGTTAGCAATAGTTGGGAGGACGAGAAGGAATCTCATTGACACTCCTCGTGTGTCTTTGGTCATCAGTCTATCCTTAAGTCAGATCCTGAGACCCGTTCTGTCTTATCCAACTATCCTTTGGTGGCTTACAGACGGGACAGAAGTCTTAAGGATATGTTGGTACACAGTCGCCTTAAGTCCAATATCCAGACTCATTTTGGCACTGTCCAGTGTGGCCGTCGGCGTTGCAACACGTGTGCTTATGTGATACAGACGCGTACTGTATCTTTTCCTTTAGTCACGTTTGTTATTGACGATGGTTTCACATGCGAGTCCCGTAATCTTATCTATGCCATTATCTGTAAGCGGTGTAACAAGGCTTATATCGGCGAGACAGGCAAGAGCTCAGAGACCGATTAGCCCAACACTTGCGCGACATACGTCAATGCTCTGTGACCCCTGTAGCCACCCATTTCAATGATACTGGCCATTTAGGAGCTCACGATGTCCAGGTCACAGCCAATCCGATCATGTTCCTCGGATGATCGCAGTCGATTTACTCTGGAGAACCGGTTGATTTCTTTGTATGGTACCTTGCGACCACGTGGGCTCAACGTGTTACATTCCTATGCTTCTTAGTACTTTCTCTTCCAATGCCTTGTAATTTATAAGGGTATATGTTGCATGTATTCAAGTTATATATTTACTAGATTTTTCATTGTTTCTCTTCCTTTCTATTTCTAGTTTTTATGTGTATTTTTGTGTTACATTTATTTTGTTATTCGTTTTTATTCCCAGATTTTCATTAGAAACGTTTGTATGTAGTCGTCCATATATGTATTTTTTTAAATTTGTCACTCCTGTTGTTCGTTTGCTTGATAAAGGCCTTGTTTTTCGAAACGTTGCTGTATTTTGTCCTTGTTTTTGTAAAACTACAGTGTACTTTGTGATTACGTGTTTTGTGTCTTTGGTGCATCCCAGAATGATGCGCATAGCTTATTCTGAATACTGTCTAGTCTCACTGTTTGCATAGGACTAATTGTTAGGAAATCGCATGCATATTCTAAACATGACAGAACAATACCTTGGTACAAGAGCACAAGAAGACGTTGCACAATGTTAGCAGCCGCCATGATTCTCAGTACAGATAGTGCGTTGCGAACCTTGGCAATGACTTAAACGATCTGGTTCCTAAAGCATAGACTGCGATCAAATTTTACACACAAATAGCTCATAGATGTTTTTCGAGTGAGTGTATGTCCATCTATTTCGATATTTGATTTTTCAGAAGTTACAATGTGGTTATTGAGGGAGAACCACTTCGTTGGCGGTGACGGTCTAGAGCAGTTCTGTAAAACATATTTGTATATTCATCATCATGCTCAAGTGCCGTGCCGGATGGCTTAGGTGATCATGGATCTTCACAAAACTCTGTCTCTGATGTTTGCTATCATCTCAGATGTTGACGCTCTTCCGTGTCATGAAGTCAGACCATCCACAATTTTCTCTCTATGTCTTCCTCTGTCTCGTCTACCCTCGATTTGACCTGTTGTCACAATGTGTTCTAAACCTCCCCTCCTCATCACATGCAAAAAAAATGATGACTGCCTGTTTCTTATATTGATGATAAGCTTTCTCTGTGTCTTGATCTCATTCAGCACCTCAACATTAGTCATTTTAGCAGTCCATGGGATTCTCTTCATTCTTCTGTAAAACCACATCTCTGTGGCCCTCAGAGATTTTTCGATCTGTTTTTTTTATTGTCCATGATTCGCATCCGTATGTCAGTATTGGTTCTATAAAGCACTGAATAACTCTCATTCTGATCTCAATTGATAATGACTAGTTCATATATTGGAGACATCTGACTGATGGTTATAGAGAAGCAGACGCCATGTGCCGTACGCAGTATAACTATTATAGTTCGTTCCAAAATTCGTGATCACACTAAGGTTTAATTTTTACGAAATCTATCTGATGGATACAAGTAATTTTTTGCATGTAGTCTTATATACCTCACGACCTTACGAATCCGTGTTTAACTAATTGGTAGGTAGCTTAGTTGATGCAAAAAACGTTTTTTTTTATATAATTTTGCATAAGCACAACAAAATGGTAACCAGTTTAGAATTTACCTTAATACACAAAATGGTGGCGAATGTTTGAAAAGGCGTATCCCTATTACATATTAATAGCCGTCCATCGCAAGCGATGATGACAACAACCTCAGACGTGTACTGTTGCACCTCTCTGGTGTGTGCGGAGGTGACTGTAGAGTCCAATCCTAGAACAGAATCCCCGACCACAGGTGGGGCATACATGATCAAGGTTAGACATGTGCGTGCTCTGTCTTTTCGCGCTGCTCGTTTTCTCTGTGACTCAACAATACGATGATTCTCAGCTATTCGGGTTCCTCTTTGTTGTTACAGCGCCACATTTGGCGATCTTGCGCAAGGATTCCCAGCACGTATTGTCTATATCGAAGCATTTCAGAGACACTTTAAGAGTGTCTTTAAAGCGTTTTTCTGTCCACCAGCTGAACGTCTGCCCCTTCAAGCTCGTCATACATCAACTGTTTTGGGATGCGTTTATCAGGCATTCGAGCAACGTGACCGACCCATCTCAGTTGGGCCTTCTGCAACAGGGTGTTGACGCTTGGGATCTTTGCTCTTGTGAGGACTTCGCTGTCTGGAATTTTGTCCTGCCAGTGTATTTTTAGTATTCTGCGTAGACAGCTTGTGTGGAAATGGTTTAATTTTCTTGCGTGTCAAAAGAAAGGTGACATAGTGAACAAATGATACCTTCCACTTCTATAAATGAAAGTAAATGTTGCGTACATACGCCAATGACAGTCGGTAGGAAACATTGTGAACTGATTAATTCCACGGGATTTCCGATTTTGACTTGCACTGAATTGCACGTGGAACACGGAAATGCTTAGTTATAGACAAACTTCGACAAGTATACCAAATCAACATCGCTGTTATTTTAATAATAACATAATAAAAGTCTTACAGAACTAAAGGGTTGGGTAAGCAAAAAATACTTTAGGAAGGTCGTCACTGTTACCTACATAAAAATGTAAAAATTAAGAATTTATGTCAATGGGATGATTTTATCATCATCATCAGGTGCCGTCTCCACATCGAAGGTTGGCTGCAATGAATCTCCAGCATCCTCTGTCTTTCGCTTTGGTGTTGCACACTGCCAGACTGTAACCTGTCCATTTCTTAAAGTTTCCTCCCACTTATCTCTCGGTCTTCCTCTTGCTCCCCCCTCAACTTTCCCTTTAGTAAATGTTTTATCATGGTGTCATTTCTTTTCTATAGATAATTTTATATCGTTCGGTAAAGATGATCACAAATTTTGAAACGTTATAACAACAATAGCAATATTAATATAGATCATATTCCGAGGTTTTCTCCAGTGAAGACAAAATCAAATGGTTGGGTTAGCGTGAAGTTGAATTGTTACAGAAAGAAACTCTCTGCCACGTAGGGGGTAGGTGATTACCTCTCGTGACAAATGTACCCGGCACGCTCCCTCGTGAAGCCTTCCGGAATTTTTTTTCAGAGGTCCCTGATCTCAGTGTAGGTGAGATCCGAGTTTCTAGTTCAATCGGAGACGGACGATAAAACGTAGGACCCGTGTTAAATTTGAGCACGTAAAAGAAACAGTGGTAGCACAAAATCGAGAAGAGCAGGATTGAAAGCCAATGGCAAAATTCATTAGAAAAAAAATAACAAATAAAATTCCTACAAAGTATTTTCACTATCTTCTAAATTACTTCGGGGAACCTCGCCAGTGCTACGGAGTTCGTACACCGCAGCTGAGATCTTTATGTGTAAGAAAGAGATCGGAGCACACATGTTTACTCAACAAAGTGCAATGATGATACTTCTATCAAACAATCAGAAAGAAATACGATTGCAGAAGTGAAAGGACTGTGTTCATGTGGGCGTCTGTAGCTCAAACGACAGTGAGCTCCATCACAACACAAGCGTACCTGGTTCAAACTCAGCATCAGGCAATTTAGACGAAAATTCGTTCCCGTGGACTTTTACAAACGGTAAAAAGAGCTCTCACTATTTAAAATAGAAAAGGGCAAACTACTGAACGTATAAGTGGTGCCTAGAAAATCGATGACTCGTTTCTGTGATTGATGACTAAGTCATGTTCTTCTTCTTCTTCGAACGCTCCATGACGACCACTTGTTAACCACTCTGTGTGATTTGTATGTGATCTGAGCCTAAGACTGATTGTACGTTGTGCCAGTTATGCGCCTACAAGTAGGCCGGCGCATCCTATTTCTGCGATGCTTTTTATTTACTATGGTAGCTTCCCTAGGTCCTATATCAGTCGCCTCTTACGACATGCCTTGTAGGTCGCAGTATTACCATTCTTTGCTTCCTTTGCGGGCACCGGCAACACTTGTGACTTCCTTGATCGAGACCACTTGTTCACTGACCACAGAAATGGGAGTAATGGAGGAGGGTTGGGATTTACAAGCTTTGATGGGGAAAGGATGTTATTGGAGAAAGTATTGATGATTAAGGTGCTGTGATGGTAGTGGATGTGATGGTAGTGGATGTGATGATCTTCTTTGCGTTCGTTCTTTACAATCAATTTTAATCACTCTTTGTGATATGTTTGATCTTTGCCAAGAACGTGTATACGTTGCACACTGGTTTGGTAGGCCCTAAACGCATAGACTTGTACATATTTAGGACATGTGCATCCGATTTCAGCCAAACCTCCTTAGTCGCTTCTCACAACATGCTTGGCAGGTAACAGTGGTTCCATTATTTACACCCCAAATTTGGGCCCCAGTAACCACTTGGACGCAACTTGTAGTGATGCATATCTTTCACCACTTGTGCACATTTGCATGTCTCTAGAAGTGTCCTCACATTCCACATCCCTACAAGGGTGGGCTTCATCTGCGAAATCAACTTGAGAACCTCTATTTTTGTTGTCTGCGGCCAAAAAAAGGGTCATCAGCACATCGGCTTCCTTGTGAGTTCGGCTGCTGCAAGTTTCCTGTCTCTGGCATGGAGCCCTAGTCCTTCAGAGACTATTATTTTTGAACGATTTGTTTTCGGTTTCTGTAACTACATTCTTTTTAAATGGATGGGTAGTTAGCCCATCGCACAACCCCCAACATGGAGGCCACATTTAGTCTGATCTTGACCTGTCTGGTTTGGATAATGTGGGACAGGCACATCCGAAATATTTCGACCTAGGGTAATGCTTAGGTTTGTCTGACCTGAAAATCCCTTACACTTTCATAATGAACTAAAATAATGATACTTGCATTGACATTTTATTTTCTAATTTCTGATTATTTTACAGACTTGAGATCTGCATGTCCCAGTATTTTCCTACCAGCTATGGTTAGTTTTTTATACAAATATTATCTGTGCCCAAATGTTGTTTCTTGATGAAGTTAAGTACTGATGTTGTACCCACTTTTTCCCTGATGATTTTATTTCTAAACCGGTCTCTTCTTGTTACCCCCAGTATTCTGCGTAGATCACTGATATGCCTGAAGCCGATTTGTCACGCTTCATTAATTTCATTAATGTTTTCAACCCTTCTATTCGTTTTACTTCTCACATCTCCACTACTTGTGTCAACTTTCTTGACATTACTATCACCTTACGCCTATCCACTATCTATACATCAGTATATTACAAGCCTACTGATGCACATAGTTTTCTCCTCTATACTTCTTCCCATCCCCGGGCTTGTCGTGACTCTTTGCCATTCTCGCAGCTCTTACGCCTTTGTAGTGAGGACGATGATTTTCTTGAGAGAGCTCGCGAGATGCTTGATTTCTTTCGTAGGCGCCTATAACCGGAGAGGGTGCTTGTCTCGGCTATGCATCGAGTTCAGAAAATCACTTGCCAGCAGGCCCTTACCAGTCAGCATAGGACTACTAACTCTGACAGAGTAAAACTTATCTTAACTTACCATCCCCATAGTTCCCTGGTGAAAAATGTTTTATTCCGTCATCTGTCTCTCCTTAGATCAGATCCTGAGACCCGTTCTGTCTTCCCCAACTATCCTTTGGTGTCTTACAGACGGGACAGAAGTCTTAAGGATATGTTGGTACACAGTCGCCTTAAGTCCAATATCCTGACTCATTTTGGCACTGTCCAGTGTGGTCGTCGGCGTTGCAACACGTGTGCTTATGTGATACAGACGCGTACTGTATCTTTTCCTTTAGGCACGTTTCTTATTGACGATGGGTTCACATGCGAGTCCCGTAATCTTATCTATGCTATTATCTGTAAGCGGTGTAACAAGGCTTATATCGGCGAGACAGGCAAGAGGCTCAGTGACCGATTCGCCCAACACTTACGCGACATACGCCAATGCTCTGTGACCCCTGTAGCCACCCATTTCAATGACACTGGCCATTTAGGTGCTCACGATGTCCAGGTCACAGCCACCCGATCATGTTCCTCGGATGATCGCAGTCGATTTGCTCTGGAGAATCGGTTGATTTCTTTGTATGGTACCTTGCGACCACGCGGCTCAACGTATTACATTCTTATGCTTCTTAGTACTTTCTCTTCCCATGCTTTGTAATCTATATGGGTATATGTTGCATGTATTCATGTTATATTCCATTCTTATGCTTCTTAGTACTTTCTCTTCCCTGCTTTGTAATCTATATGGGTATATGTTGCATGTATTCAAGTTATATATTTACTAGATGTTTCATTGTTTCTTTTCCTTTCTATTTCTAGTTTTTATGTGTGTTTTTGTGTTACATTTATTTCGTTATTCGTTTTATTCCAGATTTTCCTTAGATACGTTTGTATTTGGTCGTCCATTTGTGTTTCATTTTAATTTGTCACTCCTGTTTGTTCGTTTGCTTGATAAAGGCCTTGTTGGTCGAAACGTTGCTGTATTTTGTCATTGTTTTTGTAATTTGTAAAACTACAGTACTTTGTAATTACGTGTTTTGCCAATCAAATAGTTTTACTGCAGTTCCATATATATATACTGAATATTCTGCGTAGCCACTTCATCTTCATGTCCTGACTAGTTTTCTTTTATCATTTGATATTAACATCCATGCTTGGTATATATAACATAATGTTGTGAGAAAGATTGTGTTGTTCATTGCTCCTTTAGTGTAATACAATTTGTTTTCCTTGGATGGAATTTGTGTATTCTAGTGGGAATGTGTTAGACTAGTGAAGGTATGTCTGCAGTAAAAAGCAGGCAAGCAATGGACCAGGCTGATATAAATTCCCTAAGGGAGAGAGAGGACATGTATGTGATTCAAGTAATAGTAGTGAATCCACAACACTAACCAGACTGCAAGATTACCAAGTCAAATGTGGTGTAGCTAGACAAGAACACTATACTGGTAGCCAATCAAGAATAGTAAACCCACAAAGAACCGGTGTCGTTGTCGTAACACACTGTGAGACATTGGCTACCGAAGAGGAGATGAGAGCACTTATCTTGATGGGTTCGATGTGCAGTGATGATGATCCAACGACTAAACTTAAAAAAAATTAATTAATTTCTCATTTTCGAATATTACAGATCACATTCTGGCTGCCACCTCTGTACTTGTACAAGACACATTACAGATCACATTCTAGCTGCCACCTCTGTACTTGTACAAGACATATTACAGATCACATTCTAGCTGCCACCTCTGTACTTGTACAAGACATATTACAGATCACATTCTGGCTGCCACCTCTGTACTTGTACAAGACATATTACAGATCACATTCTAGCTGCCACCTCTGTACTTGTACAAGACATATTACAGATCACATTCTGGCTGCCACCTCTGTACTTGTACAAGAAATATTACAGATCACATTCTGGCTGCCACCTCTGTACTTGTACAAGAAATATTACAGATCACATTCTGGCTGCCACCTCTGTACTTGTACAAGAAAAGACATCTGAAAGACAAGATTGTTCTAGTGATTATGTCAAAGTCCACCATGTTGTCAGACTCCAGATTCTGTTTATTGATTAATCTTTTTATGTTTTCATTTTTAAACAATTTTTTGTTTGTGTCTTCTTTCTTCCTCTTCTTTTTTCCTTCTCTGTTTTTTTGCTGTTAGAGGTAGCAGGTTTAACTGATGATCGGTTTCCGAGATAGTGCATGCTCGGTCGCTTGATATGCTGAGTTATTGTGGAGATTTAAGATGTCTAACTCCATCACTCCATCTCCAAACAATGACAATGTCCAAACTGTTTATCGTCACTGTTTATGTATTTTGTAAAACTATAGTACTTTCTTTTTACGTGTTTAGCTATCTCACATATGATTGTGTTTGACAGTTTTAGTAATAATATTAAAAAATGGACACAAAGAAAAAATAAATAACAAATATTTCATAATGCATGAAAACACATTTGCAAGTAAAGCAATAGTTTTTTTTAAAATGCATCTACAAGTATTTATTGTGGCAACTAGATGATGACTGCACCGTAGATGTTTTTACATGTGACTAATTAATCCACGTCGCTACAGTTGACAAGAGCCATGACATTGAAGTTTACGTTATCTGGCTCCCGAGCCATGAATTTTTTAATGATCTCGGCTGCATCCTGAAAATATATAGAGAATGCAATCGATTATTTAATGGAGACTGTTCACCTTTAGATAACATGGCTAACTGACAGTTACTTATACAGAAGAATTCTGAACGTCCTCATAGAGTGTGGCAGCAAATAGGATTTTCATTGAAATCAATCTATGTCAACTGCTATATTTGCAACAGTTTGGAGTGAAGTGACCAGAAAAGAACAGCACAACAGGTATATGAGTAGGCACATAAATCAATATCGAACTGGTACGCTTATTCGCTGGATATGGTTGGAGATATTGCAAAGGTGATCGGAGCGCCTATGGTCATATCCGAAGTACAGGGTGTTCAAGATAATAGCAGCCTGTGAATGGAGTCAATCTGGCATATATGTATGAAAATGAGAAGGTTCAGTTATGACGTAGTATAGGTCAAGGTTATGTAACGGTATGTAATTGTAGTGCGGAAGGGGCGATGAACAAATGTGACGTAAAACGAGCTAGTCAGAACCGGTTTCAATAGTGCATAAACATAACGCGATAGATTATCTGGCAACTTTCGATTTGTCAATGGGGCTGCTTTAATCTTGAACACCCTGTATAATGAAGATATTCCAAATTGAAACAGGCCAATTGCTTCCAGAATGAGGATGGAGGTTAAGGTTGTTAATGTTGCTAGGGTGTAGTTCTTTGGGTCTCTATTTACTTGGGTCGCTATTGTGTGTGACTCCCAGTTCATGCTTCAGAAGGTCCAAAATAGCAGGTTGCAGTTTTAGTGGATATAGCTTATTGTGGTTTCCAACACCCAAAGGTCTACGTGGATCTTCTGGGTGTTTGCGGCAATAAGAGAGAATCAACAGCATCGATTGTCGGGGAGTTGAAGGCTGATAGGGGGAATGTTCTTTGATTTCTTGCAGTCACCTGTTGCATGAAAACTCTAAAATTGATATTGAATATATTGAACAATTTAGGAGTTTGGAATTACACATTATACAAGAAGAACTGGATGCCTGAATGAGGTGTGCGTGTGTGTAACCAGCGAGCCACGGAAACCATCAGTATGTATATCCTTCCATCTCTGTTAGGGTTAAGAATGAGCACATGCAGGTCTGCCTGGAGTGCTATTATATGAATTCAGTAACCAATGCTTAATTCTCATCACCAATCAATCAATCATGTACCTCTTCTTCTTCTTTGCGTTCGTTCTTTACGACCAATTTTAATCACTCTTTGTGATATGTTTGATCTTTGCCAAGAACGTGTATACGTTGCACATTGGTTTGGTAGGCCCCTAAACGCATAGACTTCTACGCTTTAGGACATGTGCATCCGATTTCAGCCAAACCTCCTTAGTCGCTTCTTACGACATGCGTGTCATGTAACAGTGGTTCTATTCTTTACACCCCAAATTTGGGCCGGTAACCACTCGGGCGAATCATGTACCAACTTGACATCAAAGGTTGGCTGTTATGGTTCTCCAACAAGTTCTGTCTTCTGCCCTGAAGTTGACACTCTGCCAGAGTATTGCATGTCAACTTCCTAATGTTCCCTTTCAATTGTAACTCTGCTTTCCCTTTGCTCCCCTGTCTTCTAATTTCCCTTCCAAGATGGTTTTCAACAGTGTCAAATCTCTTACTGTTGCCAAAATATCTCAGCTGTCTAATTTATTTTTGAGCAGTCCCTTCTACAAAAGACTGGCTCACTTGACCAATACTATGTCATAATTAATAATAATTCCTCTCGACGTATACGATACATAGGGCCTGAGTAATTTCTCAATACCACTTCATCCTGGGCAACTCGCTCAATCTCCTTCATGGAACTGAGACCGATATTTCCTGCCTCTCTCAGCAAAGTTCGTTTCAAGGTCTCCTTAGGTCGACCTCTCTTTCTTGAACCCTTTGCATCCCACTTCAATGCCTGCTTTGATATTCGTTGATCATTTCTCCTCAAGGTGTGCCCAACATATCTCCATCTTCTCTTTCTTATAACAGTTGTCACTAGTGGTTGACCAGACATGTCTCTGATTTCATCACTTCTGAATTCGCTCCATTTTATATTCATTATTTTTCACAGACATCTATTTTCAAATGCATTCAACTTGCTTTCTATATCTTTAGTCATTTTCCAACTCTCGCTAGCATATGTTAGGATTGATACAACATTTGAATTGAAAATTCGTAATTTAGTTTTAATACTATATAACTTGCAGTTCCATATTTTATTTAGACTTTTAAAAGCTGATGTTGCTTTGCCAATTCGTATCATAATTTCTTTTTAACATTTCCTGTGCAATCAAAATTGCTACCTAAATAGGTGAACTGCTCTGTTATTTTTATCATTTTAGATTCCAGTGTGATATCTGCATTACATGCCATAGGTATCTTCATTATATTTGTTTTTTCATAGCTTATCTGCAGTCCAACTTTTGATGCTATAGATGACAAGTTGTCTGTTTTTCTTTGCATATCTTGGTTGTTTCTACTTAACAAGGCAATATCATCTGCAAAATCCAAATCTTCTAGTTCACTATTTTCTACCCAATCGATGCCAGTTTCGCCCTGCAACATTTTTGCATCACCCAGTCAATGGCCACTCCAAACAATAGCGGAGATAGAATACAGCCTTGCTTTACTCCGGTTTCAACCATAAACCAGTCGCTGTGTCCACCATCAGTGCGAACTGCACACTGTGAACCATCATAGAGGCTCTTAATAATGTTTATTATTTTGTCTGGTATTTCATTATGTCATAATTGAATCTTCTCATTTTCATAAACATATGTCAGATTGGCTCCCTTGACGGTGCGGCTTTTATCTTGAACACCCTGTAGATGTTGAATGACTTGTTTATTAGTTTTCTTTTATTTCCATGACACTTGCACTATTTTTCTATACATCCACATTCTGCATGCTTCAATTCTTCTCTCCATCTGCTTGTCCATGTTTTCGCTCCGTAGTACAATGTTGAATACATGTAAAACTTGACACGTCCGTCTTATTCTTGTCATGCCTTATAGCAAATGAGGCTTCTACAAGGATTCTTCATGCTGTTTTCTGCACCCTCAGTGCAATCTTCCATGCTCCCTGTCTTCTGTACCTCAGCGCAGTCCTCCATGCTCCTGTCTTCTGCACCCTCAGCCAGTCCTCCATGCCCTGTCTCTGCACCTCAGAGTCTCTCCATGCTCCCTGTCTTCTGTACCTCAGGCATCTCCATGCTCCTGTCTTCTGTACCTCAGCGCAGTCTCTCCATGCTCCTGTCTCTGCACCTCAGCGAGTCTCCATGCTCCTGTCTTCTGCACCCTCAGTGAAATATTCTATATCAGAAAGCATCATGTGCCATGCAATCATGTGCGATCATGGATCTCCAATCGTCTGTCCGTAATGCTAACTATCAGTTTAAATGTTGACACTCTTTCATGTCATGATGTCAAACTGTCTAGAATTTTCTCTCTCTCTGTCTCATCTCCCATTGGCTTTACCGCTCAGAGAGGCAAACACAAATATAAAGCATGCAGAAACTGGATGTGCTAGCGTGCAGGTCTGTAAGTGGCTAACTGGCACAACAAACTCACGCCCTATGGTGTAATTAACATACAACAAAGAGTTTAATTAACAAGCACATATTAACCAAATTAACGGTGACCCTCACCAGCGCTAGAGTTTGTGCATTGTCGCTGAGATCGTCCTGTGTAAGAAAGAGATAGGAGTACACATGGTTACTCCCCAAAGTGCAATGATGATGGTCCCATCAATCAATCAATTAATAAGTGGTTCTTCTTCGAACGCTCCATATCGACCACTTGTCAACCACTCTGTGTGATTTGTATGTGATCTGAGCCTAAGACCGATTGTACGTTGTGCCAGTCATGCGCCTACAAGTAGGCCAGCGCATCCTATTTCTGCGATGCTTTTTATTTACTGGGGTAGCTTCCCTAGGTCCTACATCAGTCGTCTCTTATGACATGCATTGTAGGTTGCAGTAGTACCAGTGGCGGCTCGTCATTAAGGGCCAGAGGGACCGGGCCCCACCAAAAATAATGAGTAACGTGCATTTATTATTTAATAAATTAAAATATAACCTAACCCAAAGCCATGATTTTTTCGAAAATTTGTGTCTGGCCCCACCAACAAAACCGATTACAAACCGCCACTGAGTAGTACTATTCTTTGCTTCCTTGGGCCCCAACACCATATGGGCGAACAAGTGGTTGATACTGAGCAAACAAGAAAGAAGCAAGTCTTACCTGTAAGAGAGTGTCTGGGGTAGTCTTGCCATGTACAATTGGAGCTTCTTTCCTGCCATCTAAACACAAATCAACAAAGTTTACAATAAAAAAAAAAAGGTATAACATATAGGTGAGCGTCTGTAGCTCAAGCGGTAGTGAGCTCGATCACAAACCCAGCGTACCTGGTTCAAACCCCACGGTGGGCAAGTTTGGAAGCAAATTCATTTCCGTGGATTTTACGAAAGGTAAAAATAGACCTCACCGTCAGAAAGCAATGGCAAACTACTGAACGTATAAGTGGTGCCTAGAAAATCAACAACTCATTTACTGTGGTTGATGGCTACGTCCTTTAGGATATGCCACGATTTTCATTTCATAACAATGTGATAAAACAATTATCAGTTATATGAGGACTATCATCATAACACTCTGAACATGTCTATATGTGCTCCGATCGATCTCTGCCTCAACAAACTAACGTATGCTCATGATCTCTGTGTCCCTGTTTATCCAACAGCTGACAATTATTACTAATAAATTCTCCCCCATGTTGTGTAAAATGATGGGGCTATATTTCCAGTGATGCCTTTATCTCAGACTTATCTCAAGTATCAGTTCCTGGAGATGGACAGGTCCATGTTAAAGTTGAGCGAGCATGTAAAATAATCATTGGCAGTATAAAATCACTAAGCGTATGTTGAAAGCTGATGCCTGATTTTTTTTCTTCTTCTCCAAACGCTCCATATCAACCACTTGTTAACCACTTTTTGTGATTTGTATGTGATCCAAGCCTAAGAGCGATTGTATTCTGTGCTGGTTATGCGCCTACAAGTAGGCCAGCACATCCGATTTCTGCTATGCTTTTTATTTACTAGGGTAGCTTCCCTAGACCCCTGCCTCAGTCATCTCCTATGACATGCCTTATAGGTGCAGTGTTACTGTTCTTTGCTCCCCTTACAACCCCGGCAACTGCCTGATCCAAAACTCATTTTAGAAAAAAAAAGAAATCCTACAAGTTGTGCACCATCCTAAAGAAATGTTTGTTGTGGGGTCTGTTGCGTAGAGGTTAGGTGATCACCACTTGTTCCAAAGGTAATCAGTTCGCTCCCTTGTGGAGCCATCAGGTATTTTTCAGATATCCCTTATCTCAGTGTAGGTGAGATCAAGTTCCTAGTCCAATCAGAGACAGATGATAAAACATAGGTCCTGTGTTCAAGTTGAGCATGTAAAAGAACCCTTTGCAGTTCAAAATCGAGAAAAGCAGGCAGGAAAGCCACTGCCCGGGTAAAATTCATTACAAAGATAAAAAAAAATTCCTACAAAAATATTTCCACCAATATTCTAAATTACACGGGACCCTCGCCTGTGCTATGGATTTCGTGCACTCCAGCTGAGGCCCTCCTGTGTAAGAAAGAGATAGGAGCACACATGGTTACTCACCAAAGTGCAACGATGATGATGATCCTATCAATCAATCAATCAATCCATCCTCAAAACTACACTAGGGACCCTCACCTATGCTATGAGCTTCCTACAATACAGCATAGATCTTCAAGTGTAAGAAAGAGCTTAAAGAACACATGATTATTCACTAAAGTGCAATGATTATGGCCTTATCAATGAATCAAATAGCACAAAGTACTTATGCGGTTTGGCTGAAATCATAAACACTGGTTTATATCTAGTTGTTCTATACACAAGCAATAAATAAACAATATGAACAATACAAAAAGTTGATAAATATATCCAGAAAATATAAACCAGTTTTACAGATATAGGGGAAAAAAACTGCAGTAGTACCGCTTTTTAGGCGGTGTCGTCTGTGGCCTAGGGGTTAGTGACTCTGTCTATTAACCCCGACGTTCTGAGTTCGAATCACGCTGGACAGTTTGCTTGCAAATTGTTTCCGTTTATTTTAACAAAGGACGATGGCGCCACCGCTCAGAAAGCAATGGCAAACTACTGAATGTATAAGTGGTGCCTAGAAAATCAACACTCTTTACTGTTGTTGATGGCTACGTCCTTTAGGATATGCCATGATTTTCAGTACAGGTGGGACGAGAGCCTGGGAAATTTAACGACCGCATGGCTAGTGCAGTCATCGCTAAGCTGTTCAGGTTAGGATTTTTCATTTAAGCCAACAACAGAAAAAATCCTTGGCCATACCGAAAATTGAACATGGGTCTTCCGCATGGAAGCCGCACTCTAATCCATTCGGCCAGACACTCAACTTTTACAGATGTAAAGTAATAAAATAAAGACACTCATCTAGTTCGTACAAGTATCCGTTAACATGGATGAAAGCAATAAAATAAAGACACTTACCTAGTTCGTACAAGTGTCCGTTAACGTGGACGAAAGCAACAAAATGAGACTTAACATGTTCATCTACGGGTGGTGCCTAGGAAAGATAGAAAACAGTAAGAGTAGAACATTGCAGAATGTTCTGTTTACATGTCACAATAAGTCTTCTTCGAACACTCCATATCGACCACTTGTTAACTACTCTGTGTGTGATCTGAACCTAACAGCGATTGCACGTTGTGCTAGTTATGCCCCTACAAGTAGGCCAGCACCTCCGATTTCTGCAATGCTTTTTATTACCTAGGGTAGCTTCCCTGAGTCCCACATCAGTCACCTCTTATGACATGCTTTGTAGGTCACAGTGGTACTATTCATTGCTTCCCTTGCGGGCCCCGGCACCACATGGGCGTGTCACAGTAAGTAATAGTAGTTGCTGTCTTCAGTCATGGATAATGTGCCACTAACGGAATAATTGATGTGTAAATCATCATTTGTCTAGTAATAGTAGCCTTCTTCTGTATTGTCTGACTACAAGATAATGTGCCACTAACGGAATAATTGATGTGCAAATCATCATTTGTCTAGTAATAGTAGCCTTCTGTATTGTCTGACTACAAGATAATGTGCCACTAAAGGAATAATTGATGTGTAAATCGGCTGCAGAGACAGGACATCTGGCCTATGAGAGAGAAATTCCGGAGGACTGTTGGGAAGGCTAAGTACTGCTCAAAACAGGCAATTTGATGATGATGAAATCATCATTTGCCCAGTAGTTGTAGTAGCATTCTTGAGTACGAACATTGTTTGCAAGAGAGTCCTTAAGTGCTCCAATCTCTGTATGTCTCTCAGCAAGTTGCGACTAACGACACCAGTTCTTTGTTAGCTTACTACTTTTCGTTTATTTCCACCTTACACCTGCGTGCCCTGGCACAAAAATTAAACTTTTGTAAGACTAGACTCCTCAGCGACCCCAAACATTGTCTCAAAGCCCAGCCTGTTTCAAGTGGCGTAGAGTAAACGAAGAAGAAAGAATCTTCAGTTGCACTGGCTGTTTCCTTTTGTCTTCAAGAAAAATTATGTATCTGCCACACACTATCTAACTCTATTCAGAGCAACCACAATATAAAAGCAGCCTATAAAATATTCACTACCAATGACACTGCAAAAACGACTACTCCAGTGTTATATTGAACCAATACTTATGTATGGCAGCTAATCATGGACAATGAACAAACAATCAATAAGATCATTGAAAGCCACAGAGATGTGATTTTACAGAAGAATGCTGAAAATTCCATGAACAGCGAAGAAAACAAATGATGAGGTTTTAAATCAGGCCTGCACACAAAGAAACCTTATCAAAAGAATAAGAATCCGACAAACAAGGTTCTTTGGGCATATAATGCTAAGAGAAGGTTTAGAACATTTGGTGACTCCAGGTTAAATTCAGGGGAGAGATCGTGGAAGACAGAGGGTGAAGATGTTGGATGGCCTGACATCATGGTTTCACAACAGATCGATGTCAGAACTGATTACATGCATCAAGCAGAGAAAGTTGTGGAGAGACATGATTGCCTACAACGGCAAGCATGGCACTTGATTGAATAAAATATTTGATACACACAAAGAAAGAACAGGATAGAAGTTTCTTATTCTGACAGACATGAGAAGCAACATTATTGCCAGCAATGACAAGCAACAGTTCCTCTAGCTCACCTGAGTATCTCCTTCCTGAGCACAATCATCATGAGCTGCACCATTTTCTAAGAAAAAAATACATTTTTTAAAGCAATCCGATACAGTATAGCTCAACAGGTGTGAAACTATAAACTTTGGTTCAATGTTCCCAAAATCTTATCAGTAACCCACTTGTATAAGTTTGTAGCCTTTTTAGGTAATATTGTCCACAGGTTATTGATGGCTAGGTTAGAGCAACACTGTCATTACTGCCAGTAATACAGCTTTTAGTTCGGTGTAGGACAAGGGGGACATGCAGAATTGAATGAGCACATGGCTAGTGCAGTCACTGTGAAACTGTTCAGGTTAGGATTCTTTCTTAACTCTTAGTGGACCAGGGCAAAAGCCATACTTTTACAAGCCATTTGTTTTTAGAATAAAAATGTCCTTTAGTGTGGCTCCTGCTAAAAGGTGTCCAACCAATGTCATGTAGTGTGGCATTTGGTCCACAAGGAGTTAATGTACATGCTTGAAATTCCAGCACTGTCCAGGACTTCCATACTGGAGATGTAGTCTTGTCAACGGATGTTCTTGTCTTGCATATGTGGTTACTGGGGCCCAAATTTGGGGTGTAAAGAATAGAACCACTGTTACCTGCCAAGCATGTCATAAGAGGCGACTAAGGAGGTTTGGCTGAAATAGGATGCACATGTCCTAAAGGTGTAGAAGTCTATGCATTTAGGGGCCTACCAAACCAATGTGCAACGTATACACGTTCATGGCAAAGATCAAACATATCACAAAGAGTGATTCAAATTGATCGTAAAGAACGAACGCAAAGAAGATTACCATACAGTATAGTGCTTCTTCTGCAAACACTCCATATCGATCACCTGTTAAACCACTCTGTGATTTGTATGTGATCTGAGACTAAGAGAGATTGTACATTGTGCCAGTTATTCGCCTACAAGTAGGCCAGCACATCTGATTTCTGCGATACTTTTTATTTACCAGGGTAGCTTCCATAGGCCCCTGCCTTAGTCGCCTCTTACAACCTGCCTTGGCGGCCACAGTATTACTATTCTTTGTTCCCTTGCGGGTCCCTGTAACACACGGGCGAAACAGAGTTCTGAGAATACTGGATTTATAAATACATAAATATGAAATAATTGTACAAGTTTAGTCATTGTATGACAAATGATACAAATCAAAAAAGAAATCAAATCATACATGACTGCCCTACTCACATTGTCTTGTTCCAAAAATTTTGCCCTTTCTTCAGGTGACATTGAACAGGTCAACTCTAGGAATGTTTTAAAATGCTTGGAACCTGTAAATACGATAATTCAAGTATTTTCTTGACAGTATATAAATGCAATAGTTCACATGATTTTATTAATATTTTTATCAATAAGACATTTCCATGTGTGAACGAACCTTTAAATAAATGTTTACGGGCTTTCTCCCCTTTTGTTCGCTGGAAATGTTGTCTATATTTTCAATGTTGTCTCTTGTATAAACTTCACTGTCTTTTGTAGCTCACACAGAGGTCTGTGTAGTTTTCTGTTGAGTGTTGTTTCATTAGGCCAGTGAGTTTGCCTCAGTATATCATATTCAGAGCAGTCTTGAAGTATATGCTCTGTAGTCTGATGTGCCTATCCACATGGCTGAATTGCCAATCTTGAATTTTGTATACATGTGGCTGCAGAGTCGATTGTGTCCTGTTCTAAGGTACAGAAGGTTAAGAGCTTCAAAGGATTGAATCTGGAAGTCTGCATGCGGAATAGGTGGACAGCATTCAAAGGTCACAGCGCAAGTTGGCTGTACATGTACACGCCTGAACATGCTGGAGTTCAAGGCAACGAACATGCCGACTTTCTTGCAAACAATGCCCAGACTCAAACTGGCAGAAGTATGGACAGAAAAATGTCATCAATGTGGTGCGCGCTCATTGAAGTGATATAGTTGAGTCTCAGACACTGGCCAGATTGCGAGAAATAAGAGTTAAGTTTGGACATGCCAAACAATGTCGTCTTTGTGGTAGAGAGAGAAGATATACTAATCAAATTCTCAAGGGTGCGATGAGTAAGTGGACTTTGGGATGGCTGCTGCAGCGGAAGACAGAGTATACATGGAAATGCCCAATTGGCCATGACATCATCGAATAACATAACATAAATGTTCATGAAGAATCCTGCAAATATTCTGGCTAAGAATGATAGCAAAAGAAGAACTTTTAAAATGAACAAACTGTGTATTGCTGGAGACCATTTTTACAGGACCATATAGGTGGATTGGGAATGTTTGTTGTATGTCAGTAGGGGCATTGGCTAGGACAGCTCACTGATAGACAGTGCATGAGAAAAGTAGAGCTAGACGTCCAAAGGAAACACGGAGAAGATCTGTGTAGAGTTGAAAGATTATGGGCTGACATGGGGAACAATAGAAAGGCAGCAGAATGGCAACAATAGAAATCTTTAGGATCCTGTGTCCAATGGAACACAGAGAAGATATAGAAAGATGTGTGTGAACCAACAGACTATGAAGAAGCACAATCACTAACGCAATTACAAGTATATATGAAGTAGGAGTCAGGCTCACCTGAATGGCGAGAGACACTGGTGATAAAGAAAGCAAGCATTTACACAAAAATCAACTAGAGGTGCCATATTAAATGCCATAACTACTAAATTCATAGTGGAAAAATGAAGAGAAAATGAATGGTGCAAGGGGTCAAAGGCTCATGAGGTCATGGTGGTAACATGAGCCAGGGTTAGCAGGGCGCTGCTTCCAAGACTCTGCCCTTTAACTTCACGGTGACATTGAAACAGACTTAGATGTTTAAAGCAGGACCGAGAAAACTAATTCAAGTATTGAGTATAATGCAAGTTCACATGAATATACTTTATAAAGATTCATTACAAACCAAAAAATGTTACGCTTTCTCCTTCGTGTCCAAAAGATATTCCAAGTCCTGAGCATAAATCACTGTCATTAGCTACACAGAGGCATGGATGGGGGTTTGCAACCAGTGAGTTGCAGTTATCCATTTTAGAGCAGTCTGAAGCATATGTTGAGTGAGGCAACATGGCAAGCCAATCTGGGAAGATACATGGCTGCAGCAGGATGTCCGCTAAGGTACAGAAGTCTAACTTCAAAGGTTGAATCTGGAAGTCTGCAGCTGAATTGAGCATTGGTCAGCCTGGTTGGCTGACATACGCCTGGAAGGTGGAGTTCAAGGCAAGAACATGCGACTTTCTGCAAACAATGCCCTGGAAAACTGGCAGGTATGGACAGAAAAATTAACATCCCCTGAAGAATGAGGTTGAAGTCTCTAGACACTGCCAGCCATGGAGAAATAGAATTGTTCTGGACAGCCAAACAATCCCTTGGTAGAGAGAGAGATATGGCAACAAATCTCACAGTTACGTGATAGGCTTTGGATCTGCGAAAGCAGATTACATGGAATGCCCAATTGCCATGCTATTCGACATAATCAAATTCCAGTAAATGTTCTAGAAAGGCTGAAATGTTCCTTCTCAGAACTGATCAAAAAGAACTTTAAAATGACAAAGGCTGGACATTTTACAGGACCTGAAGGTGGAGAATGGGTTTTTTCTGGACATTGGCTAGGACAGCTACTGATAACGTGCTGAAGAGGAGAGCTGTCCAGGAAACACAAAGATCTGTAAGTGAAAATTTCTGTCAGACGGGCATGAAGCAGCGAATCACTGAATCTGTGGATCCTGTAGTCCAATCGGCAAAGGATAGAAATCTGTGGAAAACAGACTATGAAATCAAATGCATAACGACACTTACAAGGATAAGCAACTGGCTACCTGGATGGCTGAGAGACTGGTGCGATAGAAAGCAGACGTCTTTATATATCACAAATGAGAATGATTAAACCCAAACTCTAAACTATGGAAGAAGAAAATGAATGGTGCAAGCAGAAAAGAAAGTTGGCCTAGTGACCAGAATATATTTAACCCTTTCGCTGCTACATACTTTCCGAAGGCTAGCTAATAATAGCTACTCTTTGTTTCTAGGTCACAAACGTGAATGTACGCCTTTAGCAGTGACAGTATCAATGTATAATGTGTTAACAAGTCTTTAGCCCACAGAGGAGAGATAATAACAGAGGTGTTAATGTGTCTTTAGAAGTGAATGGGGGAAACTTATATATATGTCCTTAGCAGCTAAAGGGTTAAAGGGAAGGAAATGACCATGATGAACAAGAATATGGCATTTTACCTGACAGTCATAATTACCCTTGTTGGAAGTGTAGAGAATGGCTGATTGATTGGAACATCATCAGTGCACTTTAGTTTATAACCATGATTGTACTGATTTCTTTCTTACATGAAGATCTCAGCAGCAGTGCACATACTCTATAGCAACGGCGGGTGTCATTAAGGTAATGTGGAAAATTTTTGAAAGTTTTTAGATTTAACCATTCAATAATTCTTTATTTGTTTTCCTTTCCGAGGGATTCACATCACTGCAAATTGGAATCCTCATCAATTCTTCATGATTCAGCCCTCTCCACAGAAATTACACACCACCTGCCGAGAGCATCGCACAAACCCTGTAGCTCTGGCAACAATCCTAGGGGTCTTTAGAAAAAATGCACTTGTATACAGGGTGGCACGGTGTGGATTCGAACCCAAAATCTTTGGAACGCAAAGCAAAGGCGTAACCACTTAGCTACAGAGACATTATTTGATAAATAAGGAACTCATTTTCATACCATGTGATACGTTGGGGAATACAGTGTTAGGTCTAAGTTTTGTCATTGACAGAGGGATGTGTATATCATATCAACCATCTTTACTACCTACAACTTGTCTGGTACGCAACTGAGACTGGGTCGACCCAGCCCGAAAGTTCTTTGTGGTAAAAAAATTCCACACTGGGGGAATCAAACCAAGACAACCTGTATAAGATGCAAGTGTAATAATGACTGTGTCCCTGTTGGTCTTGTTTACTGCATTTGTCTGTAACCTTTTATTGGTCTCAGAAGAAGAAGCATTTTCTTGCATTATTAAGCATAAAAATATGAAGTGTCTATGCAGAATACTGGAAGTATCAAGAAGAGATCCGTTGAGAGTTTTAAAAATGAAGACATCAGGAAAAAAGTGGGTACCACATCAATACTGAACTTCATTAAAATAAATAAAATGGTTCGACCACATAAGCAAATTACCAACAGACAGTGCACCTCAAAGAGAAATGTTACTATGATACAGTGGATACAAAGCAAAAAGCCATCCTTGCAAAACGTTGACCACAGAAATAACAGAGGCGTAAAAACACTTTATGAAGCACACACAAAAGCATGTTCTATAAATCTCTTCTTATCCTGACACTGTGAGGCAAAACAGGATTAGAGTAAAGAAGAAGAAGACTCAAGTATAAAATACCTCACAATGATTTCACTAGCACTCACTGTCAAAATTGATCCGATCCTTGTTGTTGGCCAGCGCATGTACAATGGCCACTGTGCCACAGGCATTGCCAATGGTTTGTTTTGTGTAGTAGAGTTCAGATGGAAAATCTATTTGCAAGTCCCCAATATGATTTAGAGGCTGTCAAAAGAGAGACAAATTGTAGATAAGTAAGACATTCGTCATTTTAGCAGTCGATGGGATTCTCATTATTCTTTTGTAAAACCACATCACTGTGGCCCTCAGAGATTTTTCCATCTGTTTGTTTATTGTCCATGACTCGCATCTGTTGTCAGTATTGGTTCTATGTAGCACTGTATAACTCTCATTCTAATCTCAATTAACAATGACACGTTGCATATAATGCTTCTCATTTTTTGAAAGCTTGCTTTCGCCTGCTCTATTCTGCTTTTTATTTTTTATCTGCATCTAATGTTACCAGGACTGAGGTATTTAAATTGATGTACTTGTCTTAGCTCAGTCCCATTTACTGTAAAGGTGTATTTTGTCTGAGCTTTTTGATATCTTTTTGATAGAATGTCTATAATGTTTGGAAACCTGACTATCCCTAACATTTTCTTCTCTTCCACCATTTACTTCTTTATAGAAGTGTTGGGGGTGAAACGTAGTGATCTTGTGTGTGCTTTTTAAGGCACTTTGTAAGCTGATATTCATGTTCGTAAGCTGTTCTTGATGCCGCGCCTCCCTCTTTTGCGTGGTCTTCCTCTTGCCTTGTACTCATTATACTTTTTCTGTGTGGCTCTCTGTGGTAGGCGATACCAGGGCATTCTGGTCTGGTGTCAAACCATTTAATCTGTTGTTCTTTTATGAATTACATAACTGGTTTCACATCCAGTCTCCTTCTGATTTCTTCATTTCTAATTTTGTCTCTTATTGTCACACCTGTAGCTCTTCTAAGACACCTCATCTCTGTCGTTATGATTTTCCGCTCATTAGCTGCTGTTATTGGCCATGTTTGACACTGGTAACATAGTGTCTAACATCAAAGTAGAATTAATATGTTCAAATTAAATACTCACTTTTAAGTCATCATCAGGGAACAACAGCACAAGAGCAACAACTGGTCTCGGCACCATAGCCAGGAGGTCGGAGTCAAGGCCATACACATCGACAAAGTTCCAGCTGGAATCCACTCCAAGATAATGAACATACTGAGACGTAAGAAAGAAAAGAAAGAGTGATCCTATCCTTTAAAGTTTCTCAATAAATTTATTTCCTTCCAAGTCTCGATAAATTTATTTTCTGATGTGTGTCAATAGATTTATTTGTAGGTTAATTTCAATAAATATTTGTATTTCTACATTAAAATAAATTTATATTTTAGTGAGTTAAAAAAAATTTCCTTCTGTGTCACAATCAATTTATTTTTTGGTTAGTTTAAAAAAATGTCCTTCCTTCTGTCTACATAAATTTATTTTCTGGTCAGTTGCATTAAATTTCTGTCCTGAGTCTCAGTAGATTTATTTTATGGTCATATATATGTATATGTATTCCTCTTGTACAATTATACGTTACATAAGGCCAGCAAGTAAATACTGAATCTCTGCTCTGGAAAACTTGCTCAATCTTTTCCATGGAATTGTGTCCAATATTTCTTGCCTTTCTGAGCAGTTTCAGTGTTTCACTAGGGCTTCCTCTCTTTCTTGAACCACTCGTCTCTCACTTCAATGCCAGCTTTGGTATTCTTTGATTATTTCTTATCAAGGTATTCCCAACATATCTCCATCTTCTCTTTCTATAACAGTTGTTACTAGTGGTTGACCAGACATGTCTCTGATTTCATCACTGCTCATGAATTCATCCCCTGGAACATGTACTAAACTTAAAATTTGTATAAGGATCCGAAATATTTTTATTTGACAGTCTTGAGTAAATTTCTATGACAGCTCAAGAGACATGTGTAGACAAAATTGCAAACTGGATATGTGTTTCCACTCAAAAATCTGAGAGCTCCTCAAAGATGACTGATGCCAGTGCACATATACTCAAATATATATACTCAACAAAAAGATCTCACTGATGCAACAGACATTCACTGCCAGCTTTAGTCTTCTCTCATATTCATTTACCTTGTTAATGACCTGAAATAAGACAAAAAAAACACCCATAAATATAAACAACATACATGTCAATAAAAAAAACCATTTTATTTACAAAAATATTAGAGTAAGATAATAAAATTGTTAGTAATCAGGGACAAATATAACAGATAGCCAAACTTCATTCGAAAAAAAAATAGGATAGCTGTGTTTCCAGGAACATGTTGAGTATGTCATTGTCAAGGCACGCAAAGGTTTGGCAGCAATGAGAGTCATGGGGCTGTTAACATGAGCAACGACTGCTTGTCATCCTGTATAGCTATGATATGAGTGTATGAAACATGTATGTAGTATAGTAGTAGTACTCAGTCAATATGTATGTTATTGTTAGGTGTGAGGTATACTTATAACACAACTATTGTTTGTTTATTATGTTTAAACTAATTAAAAAAATGCTTAAGTTTAACCTTTAAGTTAAAGCAGAGGCCTTTTTTACATAAGGAGGAACATGTTTTTGGTTATATCAGAGCGTGTAGGCCAACAAACATGAATAATAAGAATTAACTCCTTTTCATCAGATTTTAATGAGAATGAAATACAACCAACTACCAATAACAGCATACAATAAAAAGAGATCAGATACTAGAGCTAAGGGAAGACCAAGAAAAGATGGATAGACAATATCAAGACCACACTACATAAACTATGATAAACTTAAACGGATATATTATAATGGCCCTAGAACGCAAATTAAAGCTCCCATCCCTACGCTTAACGGCAAGAGTGGCCAGTCAACTACATTTTCCACCTGGGAATAGACCACATCAAATTAACGAGGAGTATTATTTTTTTTCTCCAAGCATTATTATAATTATGACTGTACTTCAGTACTGAGTACGTACTGACTCACTGAAGTCTAGTCAGAGTCAGTGTTTGAGTGTGCCACACTCAGTGAATAAGTAGCGGAGGAGAAGCAGACCGTGGTTGAATAAAAAAACATACAGACTATAAAAAAAATAGCACAATATTTATATACTATTGGATTCGACTCGAGTGGAATCCAACGTTGCTCAGACTCCGTCATGTTTACACTTGAAAACTACTAGCGCAGTTGATGATGGACTAAAAACTGTAAATGACAGTTAAGCTTTGTCATTCAGGCGAAGTAAAAAATCAATGCGATATCTAAGTGTTATCTCCCTTGATTTTTTCGCCGGCTTTCTCGAATAAAACCGTAGATATTAATTCATATATTTATTTTGGGCGTTCCTATTCTAAGAACATTTATTAATACTGTATATATTATATTGATATCTTCATTTAATATTGCAATAGTAATAGGATAGTTAAATTGAACGTGTCTTTACAGTTACTGTCATATACGTATTAGACATAGGAGGTTTTGATTGGCAACTTACGTTTATTTGTTTATATTCTGTTAAATTGCCCACAAGAATGGTCTCCCATTTCATCAGATTCCTGATTCTATTTGGTGTTCAAATGATTGTTGTCATCCAGACTGTTTCTAACGACATTTGTAAGTACAACTGTTAAGTTATTTCTTATATCTTACCTGTGATACTGCGTATGGTGTGGTGTTGTATAAGCCATAGAATCGAGAACATAATTAGCGAAATTTCTTAATATCTTCTTTTTTGAGTCACTTAAGTTAAGTCACTTACCTGACTAACAATTTACTTTAGTCTTTATTATTAACTCTTGTTCTTATGTCATGTTGATTACATCCGCATCGTAATACTAAATATAAATACCATAGTATCCATAGTTAGGCATAGTAACTGTAATATAGTATAACTTATACTTATGTACTATAAGTATAATATCAATATAGATAGAGACTGCAGTAAATAGTAAAACTATGTATATGAGAAGCACGTAAAACTAAGTCATAAGTGCTAATATCTATAGACTTAGTTTTACAAAATATAAACAATGACAATACACAGCAACGTTTCGACCAAAAAGACCTTTATCAAGCAAAACAATACAACAAACCTGACGAATAACTCAGAACACTACATATAGACTTTAAACAGGGTACAGGTATTAAGAGCTTCTGAAAAAACAAATAGACAAACACAGGACTCGAACCACTTACCCTCATTTCTTTTGACACCAATCGGCCTAGCCTAGCAATACGAGCGTCCTTACGAACACAACTAATGAGACCATTCTAAAAAAAATGACTGATGGGGGAGTGTCTTTCTCAAACGCTATGTTACAACTAGACACAGAATAATCAGGTAAGGTTCGATCGAACAGTATTTGCACAAACACATGCTATAAGCTTATTGTTCTTGTATATTGAGAAAGCCACTTCCCAGTGAGTCATTTTTTAGAATGGCTCATTGGTTGTGTTTAAGACGCTCGTATTGCTAGGCTAGGCGATTGGTGTCGTAAGAAATGAGGGTAAGTGGTTCGAGTACCGTGTTTGTCTATTTGTTTTTTCAGAAGCTCTTAATACCTGTACCCTGTTTATTTGTTGATCATATTCGTTACTTCCGTTGCTTCCTCTGGAGTTCTTGCAAAAAACACCTTGTTCTCATATAGACTTTAACAAAGATATAGCAACGGTTAAAAACGAATGAAAATATGTGACTAAAACGAATAAAGAAATAAATACAGAAAAACTGTAAGTGGAAAAAGAAGAGAAACAATAAAAAATCAGGTAAATATCTGACTCAAATACGTTTAACATATACACATATAAAATTGTAGTAGGATGGTATGTTTTATGGTGGTGGTTTGTTATTTATTCTATCATCTTCTACTACTATAACATTTGTAACATGATGTTGATGTCACAACCGAATACTGTGATGTTATAATAAATCAACTCAACCTTGTTAGATTTAGTACTTGTTTATTGATGTTCTCAGTAAGTATGTTGTTTACACAAAAACACCGTCCACCTTGCTTCAGTGTTTCTATCGGTCTCTAATGTTGTCACTAATGTTGCTAGGCAGTCCTAACTAATCTACGTCAACTTGTCTCGTTCTAGTGCTGCTATTCTGCTCATAGTGCGCAGCTTTGGTGTGCAAGCACTATGGTCTCTACCTATCTCATTTCTACCATCCTATCTATCTATCAACTACCTGTCTAGTCTGTTAGCTACTACCTTGGGGTTGGGGAACGGTCGTACATGGTCCTTGTACAAAATATAGAGCATGAGAAGAGAAAGTACTAAGAAGCATAGGAATGTAGAGCGTTGAGTTCATGAGGTCGCAAGGTACCATATAAAGAAATCAAGCAATTCTCCAGAGCAAATCAGCTACGATCATCAGAAGAACATGATTGGATGGCAGTGACCTGGACGTCATGAGCACCCAAATGGTCAGTTCCATTGAAATGAGTGGCTACAGGGGTCACAGAGCATTGGCGTATATCGCGTGAGCATTTTGCCTGTTTTGCCGATATATGCCTTAGAACACCGCTTGCAAGTGATAACGTAATTATATTTCGGGACTCGCATGTGAAACCATCTTCAATAACAAACGTGGCTAAAGGAAAAGATAGAGTACAAGTCTGTATTACATAAGCACGGATTGCAACGCCGACGGCCACACTGGGCAGTGCCAAAATGACTCTGGATATTAGACTTAAGGTGACTATGTACCCACATATCCTTAAGACTTCTGTCCCGTCTGTAAGCCACCAAAGGATAGTTGGGGAAGACTGAACGGGTCTCAAGATCTGACTTAAGGATAGACAGATGACGGAATAAAACATTTTTCACCAGTGAACTATGGGGGTGAAAAGTTAAGATAAGTTTTACCCTGTCAGAGTTAGCAGTCCTATGCTGGTTTGTAAGGGCCTGCTGGCGAGTAATTTTCTGAACTCGATACATAGCAGGTAGAAGCACCTTCTCTGGGTATAGGCGCTATGAAGAAATCAAGCATCTCGCGAGCTCTATCAAGAAAATCATTGTCCTCGCTGTAAAGGTGACGAAGACGCAAGAGCTGTGAAAATGGCAAAGAATCACGACAAGCCTGGGGATGAGAAGAAGTATAAAGGAGAAAACTATGTGCATCAGTAGGCTTGTAATATACTGATGTAGTGATAGTGGATAGGTGTTAATGGATAGTAATGTCTAGAAAGTTGACACAAGAAGTAGAGATGTGAGAAGTAAAACGAATAGCAGAGTTGAAAACATTAATGAAATTAATGAAGCGTGACAAATAAAGCTTCAGATATATCAGTAATGCCAATACAGTCATCAATGTATCTGTGATAGACAGACGGAAGGGGCCATCATATGTAGTCCATACTAGGTGTTCAAGATAACCCATGAACAGACAAGCATAACTAGGTTCCATTCTAGTGCCCAAGGCGAACCCACTGATCTGCTCAAAGAATTGGTCATTGAACTGAAAGGAGGTGATAGTTCTGCAAGACAAAGGAGAGCAGAGTTTGACACAAGTGGATTAGTTCTCCTATTGAGAAAAAACTGGAGAGCTTTAAGGCCGACGAATGAGGTATAGAGGTGTACAATGAGCACACATCAAGGAGGAAGAGACGGTAGGTCCTGTCGGGTAGTAACTCAATGGAAGAAAAAACAGACAAAGCGTGGTTCGTATCTGTCACACTTCATGGTCAAAACGTTGCTGTGTATTGTATTTGTATTTTGTAAAACTACAGTACTTTGTTTTATGTGCTTTGCTACCATAAGTATACCACAGTGTATGGCAGTTATATGGCCATGATACAATAACTAATAACAATACACCAACTTAACTGATCAAGTATTATATGAACCGGGATCGGAGGCCACACTTGAACTTTGTAATCATTGTTGATTGTATTATTATAATTATTTAATTGTTAGTGACTCTCTGACACTGTCTATAAAAAGTATAAGTAATGAAGTACACTGTAGATTATTTATATGCCTTCTTGATAGTGTGCTTGTGAGGAGGGGGATCATCATCATCAAGTGTCTTGCCGCCTGGCGTAGGCGTTCATGGATCTCCACAATTCTCTTTCTTTGGTGTTTGCTATCATCTGAGATGTTGACGCTCTACCTAGCCAGGTATTCAGGCTATCCACAATTTTCTCTCTCTGTCTTCCTATGTCTCGTCTACCCTCGAAGCAAAGATAATGAACATTAATTGTGGTATAGACACAGGTGAGATAAAAGGTACTGAAAGTTATTTGTTTATGTATAGGCACAGGTGTTTATGTATAGACACAGGTGAGACAAAGGAACTGATAGTTAGTTGTTGAGGTATAGACACAAGTGAGGCATAGGTACTGAAAGTTAGTTGCATTAAATTGTTATGTTATAACCACTAATGTCATTGTTGCCATTGAACGATTCATATAGAATAAGGGAAGCAACTGTGTCATATAGTAAGTCTATACTATAAAATCAAAGTTAGTAGCTGCCCTTATACTCCGTGACTTGCATTATTCATCATCATGCAGTCCTCGTTAGCTCCCAATGACACATACGACAGAGACAAATAATTTCCACTCAATTCAATTTTGTGTCTTTCTTTCTACCTCAAATCTAGTCTTATTCATGTCTTTGATTTCTGTTTCAACAGTTCATGTGTACCTAGTTTTTCCATTGTGCTTGTGGTATGCATTGCTTACTTATTTTGCGATGGTCCCCGATGTAATTTTTAAAAATGGTTAACATATTTTTGTAGGAATATTATTTTTGTATCTTTTCTAATGAATTTCGCCCGAGCAGCGGCGATACTCTTCTCCATTTTGAACTGCCAAGGGTTCTTTAACGTGCTCAAATTGAGCACAGGACCTACATTTTATCGTCCATCTCCGATAGGACTAGGCGCTCGATCTCACCTACACTGAGAGAGGAGATCTCTGGAAAAATATCCAAATGGCTCCACGAATGAGCGAACCTGGTACATTTGGCACAAGAGATGAGCACATAACCTTTGCGCCACAGACACTCCTTTGTTTCTCTTTATCTATGTCTTCCAAACCAGTAAGTTCTTGAAAAGTCTGATATTACTAATCTTATCCTTCCAGGTATATCCAAGTAGTCTTCTAAGAAATATTTCCTTCAATCCTCTTAAGATAATTAAAATTTACTTATCTTTTTCCAAGTTTCAGATCTATAGATGAGTACTCTCCTAACACAAGCTTTGTATATCCAGATCTTTGTCTTAGTACCGTCAATGTTAGATCTTGATTAGGTGCATTAGTGAAAATGGTGGTATATCCTTTACAGGACGTAGCCATCAACCACATTAAACGAGGTGTTGTTTTTCTAGGCACCACTTATACGTTCAGTAGTTTGCCATTGCTTTCTGAACGGTGAGGTATATTTTTACCTTTGTAAAAATCCCACGGAAACGATTTTGTTTCCAAACTTGCCCACCGTGGGGTTTGAACCAGGTACGCTCGGGTTTATTATTGCAATTACTACTGCAATAACCACACATGTTGACAACTTCTGCTGTGCGTTTGAGTACATAGGTGTAAGAAGTATTTGATTGTATATCAAGTTTCAACTGAATTGCTTAAGTATGTTTGAGAGTCTTTGTGGTATAGAGGTTTGGTGATTGCTTCTCGTTCCAAAGATACTCGGTTCGTTCCCTCGTGGAGCCATCAGGATATTTTTTCAGAGATCTCTGATCTCAATGTAGGTGTGATTGCGTTCCTAGTCCTATCGGACAAGGAGGATAAAATGTAGGTTCAAGTTGAGCATGTAAAAGAACTATTGACAGTTCAAAATCACAGAAGAACAGTCTGGAAATCTGCTGTTCATGCAACAATTTATTAGCAAGATTAACAAATAAAATTCTGACAACAATATTTTTACCATCTTCAAAATACCCTTGCTGTTTCTGCAGAGTTTGTGCATTGCCGCTGAGATCTTCCTGTGTAAGAAAGAGATCGGAGCATACACGGTTACTCACCGAAGTGCATTGATGATAGTCC
Organism: Arion vulgaris; assembly: GCA_020796225.1. Classification (NCBI taxonomy): domain Eukaryota; kingdom Metazoa; phylum Mollusca; class Gastropoda; order Stylommatophora; family Arionidae; genus Arion; species Arion vulgaris. Next base: position 18,997,476 of record CM036776.1, read on the forward strand.
TGTCAATCAAATAAGGCACTGCAAATAACCACACCTGTTGAAAACTTCTGCTGTACATTTGAGCACATAGCTGTAAGAAGTATTTCCTTATATGTCAAGGTTCAGCTTAATATTTTTACGTTTGGTATCTCATTTTACTGTAGCTTAAACATTAGTGAGCTTGATCACAACCCAAGAGTACCTGGTTCAAACTCCGCGGTGGGCAAGTTTGGAAGCAAATTCGATTCCATGGGATTTTACGAAAGGTAAAAGTAGACATCACCGTTCAGAAAGCAATGGCAAACTACAGAACGTATAAGTGGGGCCTATAAAATCAACGTCTCGGCTACGTCATGTAAAGGATATGCCACGATTTTTCATATCATTTTACAGCTGTGGTAAAGACTATGCCTTGCGTTCTGAATGCGTAGGTTGAAATCCGGACTGCGCCGTTCTGTGCATGAGTGTATTTTTTTTCCAGAGACCATAGGATTGTTGCAGGAGCTACGGAGTTTGTGCTTTGTACAATACTCACAGGAAAGACCTGTAATTAACTAATCTGGTTTGCTCAAGACATATCTGGTTGTAGGAAATTCGTTGATGCTTTATCCTTCAAGGGAAGCTAAGAGGCAAAAAAGACTAATACTTGTTATACACAAGAGTCGGTTACTTGATAATAATTAACAATCACTAATAAGTAAGGACACACACAGAGAAGACTGATCGGCAGCACTGCACAATAGGCACTGTTTTGGAACCTGCAGGAAAAGAGGAGATGTGGAAGGCACATAAATACATGACTATAAGAGTGGGAGACTGATATTAAAAGGGTAGGTACGACGTGGAAAGAAATGGAAGGAATGACAGGAGAGAGGAAGAGCTGGAAGAAGTTTGTTGAAGACCTGTGCTCCGTTGTGAGTTGAAAGATGAAGAAGAACCAAACAGTAACGAGTATTTTTGGTAAAAGTAACGAATAGTAATCATGCTTAAAAATAACTGAAACGCACATCACTATACAAATGTTTACAAAAATTTACAAAAGTTTGTCCTCAGTCAAGTTCAATTTTCTCAAAAAGAATCTGTTGTATTGATTTGAAATTTTGCATGCAGTCTTATATTTACGATGACCAAAGGAATATGTCGTTGACAGGTCGAAATGCAGCTCATATTTTGCATATCGGCGAATTTCTGTGATGTTTTGGCGAAAACTTTAGCAAAGCTATGCAAAAGAACTAATTTTACAATGATACACTTCATATAGGTTAAGGATGTCATCAAAGGCGGATCCTATTCATATAGTGATGGGTGCCATGTATATAATTAACATAGACATATAATTAGCATAGACATATGGAAGAATTATAAAATAGAAAATGACTGGAGTATGACAATAATATATTTCTAACCTTATTCTGTGTCGGACGAGTCCAGTAGATTGATGACTGTTCTAGGTTGAATTAAATGCAAACAATCCTTTCTCCAATATTCATCTTCTTCTTTCAAGATATGGTCCTCACATTTTATCCAGTAAGCTTTATCAACATTTGATAGCGCAGCGTGGGTTAGTATCTTGACGTCAGACAATTTGAATGTAGTATTTTCAGCTGCCACTTGTCCTTTAATTTTAGCCCACACAAATTCTATTGGGTTTAAATGTGAATGGTACGGTGGAAGTCTCAAACACCTATGACCATGCTCCTCTATCAACTTGTCAATTTGAAATTTCTTTGACTTTTGTGTCTGCTTTACAAGGGACAACAATTCTGGTTTGAAGTAAGTTTCATTGAACGGAATATTTTCTCTGATGAGCCACATCTTTATTGCGTCTTTTGGGCTCGATATCGTAGGTATTTTGTCTTCTTGTGATATAACATTGTGATATGATGCATTGTCCATTATGAGACAAGATGGTCTATCTAAAGATGGAAAAACTGTTTTCTCGAGCCAATTTCTAAATATTTGGCCATTCATCTCTGCGTGATAATCCCTATTGTCTGTAGACTTTGAAACAAAAACGAGTTCAGCATTCTGCAATAACCCATTATGTCTACTACCACCGTTGGCTATGACTAAACGTTGTCCTTTACTACTTGGTACATATCGCTTTATCCTTCCATCTACTGACTGCTATTCCTTTGTATTGGCGTGATGTGCATTGATCCATGTTTCATCCAAATACACAATATCATAACTTTCTCTGCGCATTTCTCTTACTTACTGTACTGCCTCATGACTACTAAATGCGGCTGCTCACAAATAATATTTCTTCCACTCGTATACTTTCTAAAGGTGAAGCCTAATGTCCTTATAACTTTCCACAACGTACATTTAGATAATTCAATGTCATTGTTCTTCCTTAAACAAGTCTGCAGCTTTCTTACAGTCACTTTCTCTTTGCAATCCAACATTTTCACAATTGCTCGTCGTATATCCTCCTTGTCAAAGCTATCTACAATTGACTTTCTACCGGCTATTTGCTTATTGTTTGGAGGGTTTATTCTTGATTCATGCATCCATCGACGAAATGACCGTTTACACAAACCCAAAGTATGCACTGTTCTCTTTTCGGGGTTTAAAATAGATTGATAAAGTCTTCCACGATAGCTAGCTTCTCGACTAAAATATAAGTACAGCTTCATTGCAATGCTTTGAAGTGTGCAGAATTTCACTTTCAATCCAATTCTGTAATATAGCAAGAATCATCCAACGTTTCTGGTAAATGGTTTCTGGTAAACTCACCCACTGCCTGTATTGGTATAGACTTTACCTCTGAGCATATCCGTTCAAGTGTGACACCAGCTTCTAAACGGCAAAAAAAAACCGTGCGCACGAGAAAATATGTTGTTGACCACAAAAGTTTGGGTGTGAAGCTGTAAAATCTTTAAAATGTGTCCTTTTACACTGACAAGAGTTTTATATACCCCATATAAACAAACATGGAAATAAGCTGTTACAAGACAACAATTTTTTTGTTTGGTCATTCATATTTCAAGTTTGTATGCAAAATTTCATCACCGAGTTGAAATGGTTGCAGCGTTATAGATTTTTAAACAGGGGCAAACATTTGTAAACGCACTATAGTATGGTAGAGCTATACTATAGTCTGTTCAACAACTCATGCCCACAGTCCAATGCGAATTGTAGGAACACCATCTATTCCACAGTAGCGAAACTTTGCACACAATCTTAAAATTATACCGACGCAAATTTCTGATGGAAGAAATTGCTATAGGAAACCTGGATTTTGTAATATAACGGTTTCCTTTGATGTTGGCGGCATATTTGGCAAGTCTGATACAGCATTTTAGTTTTACAGTAAACGCACACATATGACATTTGATGTCAAGTCTCATTCAAAGGCGTATTATCCCAGCTCATACATGGGGGCCTATGTTGATACTGCAATGGTGTCATGAAATAAACAAGAAATGTAGACATAGTTGTATTATTGGTTTTTTTTAAATAATGTACATTACAGTTAAATTTGCAGTTCAAACTCATTATGTATGTTAAATCAATTACTGTCAACAATATAGAAGTCAACAATATTACAAAATAACTTCACACTAATTTCGATATACGCCTTTAACTAAATGTCCGTCTCGGACTATGAGGTCAATTCTTTACCAAGTTCAAGCCCGAGTCGTTATGGTATCTGAAAAATGCAAGAACTTTTCAAAAACCGTGAATTTAGTCCTGAATGTTGCTATTTTTGTCATCAATGTATTAAATTGCTGTAAACATGAGTTTTCTCCAACCATGCCAACAAAGGCGTTAAATATATAGCACAAAGAAGGAAACTTCTACATGGTATAATTGTTTCAATGGCAAAAAAATATTTTGTAGCGTCGGGAACATGTGTAGTTCCCATGCAAGTTTTCAAGTTATTTCATCAAATGGTTACAAAGATACAAATTTTTATCTGTGGGCATGACAAGTTGAACGGACTATACCTAAGTACATATAAGTCGTTTTAAGCAGTTGTTCTAAAATAGTTGAAAACAAACTGTACTAATTTCGTGACCTGTGACATTGCGATGATCAAAGCAAACTTCACTGCGTTCATCTGTCCAGGGCGTTGTGTTGCTTGGTATGACCTTTTCCGGGCGGTGACATCCCCATTTCTACACCGGATTATTTAAAACACTTGTTACATAAAGATAGCCATACTCTAGGGATTAAATAAAATGAATTGTTTGAGTATTATGTTTGACACCGGCGATATGCATCTCAATGACAGCTAAACATTTTTCATGATCACACATCGGACATGTCCATAATTGCCCCGATCTCCTTCTAAGAATGTATTTCAGTATGTTTAGTATTTCAGTATGTTTAGTATTTCAGTATGTTTAGTCGAAACAGCAGATGGTCAATAGCATTTTCATGTCTACTTTGTGTTACCAGGACCAAACATGGACAATGAACAAAGCACAGCCGTAAACAATAACTATATGTGAAATAGGATGCCTACGAAAAGTTACAAACATTACCATAAAAGACAAGAGTCATCATCATTAGAAAATAAGTTGGGACAGAACCTTGCTATAATTACATTAAGAAACAAAGAATGACGTGGTTTTACCGCTTAATGAGAATGTAACCAAACTCCGCTGTATAGGGCCTAAGAGTTCTCTACAAGAGAACACCAGAAAATAAGGCGAGGAAGACCACGACAAATATGGTTAGATGGCATAGTATAATCTGACAAGAAGCAAAAATAATTACCACCCAAGCCACTAGACAAGCGCAAGACAAAAAAAACCCCAGAAAATCCACGACACGGGGCAACAACCCGGTAACAGTGACGACAAAAGAAAAAAAAAGATATTCAGTTTGTTCTTGTCAATTTCAGATAGTAAGACTAACAGGCCGTTGTTGTCAACGCTCAACCTAAATAGTTAACATCTCAATATCTAATGTGTTTTAGGAATGTCTAAAGGTATATTGACTTCACTGCACCTGGTTTCCCCCATATGACTCCGCCCCTGTCGGCAGAAATGGCACACTATCTGCTGAGAGTGTTACACAAAGCACACACCCTATAGCCCCAGCAGCAGTCCTATGAATCTCAAGAACAATCGGATATGTGACTCAGTTCAGATTCGAACATACAACCTTCAGAACGATAAACAAATGTCTTAACCACTTCGCCATAGAGACCCCTTTAGGAATGTTCTATTAGCAACCTGTGTCGATCCATAGGCGCTCAGTCTTCCCAAACATATGTCGATCCATAGGCGCTCAGTATTCCCAAACATATGTCGATCCATAGGTGCTCAGTCTTCCCAAACAGATGTCGAAGGACGTGCAAAGTGATGGGTTTTGTAGCTCGCTTGTGCAAAGTTTGGTTTTAAAATGTTCTAAATCGTAGTATTAATACGTCGTTGAATAATTTATTTATTGATAGGGCTGTTGTCATTGTTCTTTGGTGAATAATCGTGTGAGCTCCAATTTCTTTCTTGCACATGAAGGTCTCATCTGTAGTGCAGGAACTCTCACCGGAAAGAATTCCCAATGTAATTTTGAAGATAGTCAACGTTTTTGTATAGATTATGCATAAAATCGTTCGTGTGACAAGCCCATGTGTCCCTAATAACTGAGAATATTGCTAATCCGGAACGACCTCATATAGCCAGAATGGGTGCTCAGTGTTGACATACTATTAGGCGTAGATTATAAAGCGCAAAGAAATGATCGTTACGTCTTAAGAGCAATGAATACACGAACGAAGGAAAGTTTGAGTATGCTGTCAAGAGACAGATCAATCACAATCTAGACAAAAATAAGTTAGTCTCTTGTAGTACCATATCACAAGTAGAGAATGAACAGAGTTTAACGTTAGTCTTTCTTGTCAAAGATCAATTATATATCACAATAAGAATGATTAAATTGTAACGTTAGTCGTTCTTGTCAAAGATCAATTATATATCACAATAAGAATGATTAAATTGTAACGTTAGTCGTTCTTGTCAAAGATCACAATTATATATCACAATAAGAATGATTAAATTGTAACGTTAGTCGTTCTTGTCAAAGATCAATTATATATCACAATAAGAATGATTAAATTGTAACGTTAGTCGTTCTTGTCAAAGATCAATTATATATCACAATAAGAATGATTAAATTGTAACGTTAGTCGTTCTTGTCAAAGATCAATTATATATCACAATAAGAATGATTAAATTGTAACGTTAGTCGTTCTTGTCAAAGATCACAATTATATATCACAATAAGAATGATTAAATTGTAACGTTAGTCGTACTTGTCAAAGATCAATTATATATCACAATAAGAATGATTAAATTGTAACGTTAGTCGTTCTTGTCAAAGATCAATTATATATCACAATAAGAATGATTAAATTGCAACGTTAGTCGTTCTTGTCAAAGATCAATTATATATCACAATAAGAATGATTAAATTGTAACGATAGTCGTTCTTGTCAAAGATCAATTATATATCACAATAAGAATGATTAAATTGTAACGTTAGTCGTTCTTGTCAAAGATCCCAAAATATATCACAATAAGAATGATTAAATTGTAACGTTAGTCGTTCTTGTCAAAGATCAATTATATATCACAATAAGAATGATTAAATTGTAACGTTAGTCGTTCTTGTCAAAGATCAATTATATATCATAATAAGAATGATTAAATTGTAACGTTAGTCGTTCTTGTCAAAGATCAATTATATATCACAATAAGAATGATTAAATTGTAACGTTAGTCGTTCTTGTCAAAGATCAATTATATATCACAATAAGAATGATTAAATTGTAACGTTAGTCGTTCTTGTCAAAAATCAATTATATATCACAATAAGAATGATTAAATTGTAACGTTAGTCGTTCTTGTCAAAGATCAATTATATATCACAATAAGAATGATTAAATTGTAACGTTAGTCGTTCTTGTCAAGATCAATTATATATCACAATAAGAATGATTAAATTGTAACGTTAGTCGTTCTTGTCAAAGATCAATTATATATCACAATAAGAATGATTAAATTGTAACGTTAGTCGTTCTTGTCAAGATCAATTATATATCACAATAAGAATGATTAAATTGTAACGTTAGTCGTTCTTGTCAAAGATCAATTATATATCACAATAAGAATGATTAAATTGTAACGTTAGTCGTTCTTGTCAAAGATCAATTATATATCACAATAAGAATGATTAAATTGTAACGTTAGTCGTTCTTGTCAAAGATCAATCATATATCACAATAAGAATGATTAAATTGTAACGTTAGTCGTTCTTGTCAAAGATCAATTATATATCACAATAAGAATGATTAAATTGTAACGTTAGTCGTTCTTGTCAAAGATCAATTATATATCACAATAAGAATGATTAAATTGTAACGTTAGTCGTTCTTGTCAAAGATCAATTATATATCACAATAAGAATGATTAAATTGTAACGTTAGTCGTTCTTGTCAAAGATCAATTATATATCACAATAAGAATGATTAAATTGTAACATTAGTCGTTCTTGTCAAAGATCAATTATATATCACAATAAGAATGATTAAATTGTAACGTTAGTCGTTCTTGTCAAAGATCAATTATATATCACAATAAGAATGATCAAATTGTAACGTTAGTCGTTCTTGTCAAAGATCAATTATATATCACAATAAGAATGATTAAATTGTAACGTTAGTCGTACTTGTCAAAGATCAATTATATATCACAATAAGAATGATTAAATTGTAACGTTAGTCGTTCTTGTCAAAGATCAATTATATATCACAATAAGAATGATTAAATTGTAACGTTAGTCGTTCTTGTCAAAGATCAATTATATATCACAATAAGAATGATTAAATTGTAACGTTAGTCGTTCTTGTCAAAGATCAATTATATATCACAATAAGAATGATTAAATTGTAACGTTAGTCGTTCTTGTCAAAGATCAATTATATATCACAATAAGAATGATTAAATTGTAACGTTAGTTGTTCTTGTCAAAGATCAATCATATATCACAATAAGAATGATTAAATTGTAACGTTAGTCGTTCTTGTCAAAGATCAATTATATATCACAATAAGAATGATTAAATTGTAACGTTAGTCGTTCTTGTCAAAGATCAATTATATATCACAATAAGAATGATTAAATTGTAACGTTAGTCGTTCTTGTCAAAGATCAATTATATATCACAATAAGAATGATTAAATTGTAACGTTAGTCGTTCTTGTCAAAGATCAATTATATATCACAATAAGAATGATTAAATTGTAACGTTAGTCGTTCTTGTCAAAGATCACAATTATATATCACAATAAGAATGATTAAATTGTAACGTTAGTCGTTCTTGTCAAAGATCACAATTATATATCACAATAAGAATGATTAAATTGCAACGTTAGTCGTTCTTGTCAAAGATCACAATTATATATCACAATAAGAATGATTAAATTGTAACGTTAGTCGTCTTGTCAAAGATCAATTATATATCACAATAAGAATGATTAAATTGTAACGTTAGTCGTTCTTGTCAAAGATCAATTATATATCTCAATAAGAATGATTAAATTGTTCACATTGAGGAACGAACGAGAAGAAATATCAAGTTACAAAAAAACACCAAATACCTGTCCTAACTTATGAAATGTTGGTTGCGAGAATTGAACCGGAGACTTTTGGTTTATGTTTGAATGCGGTGAGCATCAGTACAAGAACATGTAACGTATACTTCAACAAGCTTCCACCCACCTGGGTTTTGGATAAAACAGTGTTATGAAAATCCGGTTTTCTCCATTTCCGCGTATTAAACTTCTTCTTTACCCGTCGTCTCCAAGAAGGCATAGGTCCCCAATCAGGGCATTGCAAGCTCTCATGCGCTTGGTTGTAGTTTTTATAGCTGAGTCTTTCGCCCGTCTGCCCAGCGTGTTCGTAGCGCGTTGGACTACGGGTGACAAGCTTCCTGTGAGTGCGGGTTCAATTCCGCGGGCTGGCAGAAAATCCACAGGTTCACCAGATTCACGGTGTTCGTGGCACCGAACCGAAGGGTTCGATGTCCATGGCACCGAGCCGAAGAGCTGAAAGCTCGAAGTGCTTCTGGATCGGTAAAAAAATAAAAAAATAGCTGAGTGTTTTACAGGGTGGGGTAGCTAATCCCATGCCAAACTTCTACTTTCGCTGTATACAGTTTGTGGTAGGTAATAGTGGTTCTATTCTTGACGCCGAATTCGGGCCCCGGTAACCACGCGGTAGTAAACTACTAACTACAATTTTTGTTTAATTTGCACTCCCACAATCACTTCGGAAAATATTTCCGTGTATACCCCTTCTGAGAGCTCTGGAAACGGCTTAGAATTGTCCACAATCTCTGAAAATCAGGGTACCAATTTTCACATGGACAGACTAGGGAATAGAATGCACTGGCCACAAAAACATTCTTACAGTGACCTGCATTTGCCCATTAGCTATCAATGTTAAAATGATCGTATATTTGATTTCGCCCGTGTGTTGCCGACGCTCGCTAAGAGTAGTAGACTGCGACCTACAAGGCATGTCATAGGAGGCAACTGAAGTAGGGACCTAGGGAAGCTACCCTAGTAAAAAATATCGTCGCAGAAACCGGATGAGCTGGCCTACTTGTAGGCACATAACCGGTACACGTACAATAGCTCTTAGGCTCAGATCACTTACCGCCCGAGTGGTTACCGGGCCCAAATTTGGGGTGTTTAAATAATAGAACCACTGTTACCTGCCACGCATGTTGTAAGAGACGACATATGACGTTTGGCTGAAATAGGATGCACGTGTCCTAAATGTGTAGAAGTCAACCTGCTGCCTTGCAGGACAGCTGGGGACAGCTAACGGAGAGCGAACCCAGTAAACGCTGGCTGAATCCGGACACATCGCCGAGGATAAGCACCAGAGCTCCAAATGGCGCTGAAGATGTGATGAAACCCACCATGCTAAGGCTGCATGAATCAGATTTCCACATGAATGAATTTATGGAGAGACCTGGTACATCGGTCTTTTAGGTGATCGCGAGAGAGAGAGAGAGAGAGCGAGATCACTTACAAATAACAAAGAGTGGTTTAACAAGTGGTCGATATGGAAGTGTTGGAAGGAGTATAGTTGATTTTTGCGGAATCGATTTCATAACTACTGTGCAAGTTCTCTCAAGCTATCAGTTAGCTTAAAGTAATCGAATACCTATCGGGTTTGAGTACATAATCATCGATTTGCTTTAGTTCTAATTGAGAACAATGCAAAGAAAGCGTGCAGGTATTAATAACTGACTCATCTATGTACATGTTTACCAACGTTTCTAAGTTCATTTTGGCCGTCAGCCGAGGACACGTCGAGGTTTTTTGTGGGTGTTTGTGTTTCGTGGGGTAAACACTATTCTCGTTTTATCACCTAATTGTACTTTGGAAATCCCATATTCAGTGACATGGAAACTGTACATATACGCACACACATACATATACGCACACACATACATATGTTATTTTATATGTGGTATATTATTAGGTCCGTATTTTATTATTCTAACGCTACAGAAGAGTACCTGGAATATCATGGGCAGAGAAAAGAACAAATGCTACTGTTGTGCAACAGCTTGATAAACCCTACATGTGTAGGAGTCTCGCAGCACTAAGCATAGCACTACACGCCTGGAGCTGTTCGGGGTTTCTGGGTTTTCAAGAAAGCTCAGGTCTTCCCTCATTGCACTATAAGAAATAGAGTGAACATTCATAATTTCTGGGGTTAGAAGAAGAAGGAGAAGAAGAAGAAGAGAGATGGCTATTAAAGGGAATAACATCAAGGAAAATCAAATATTTCGGACACATCAAACGACATGAGTGCATAGAGAATGTAATTTTGGAGGGATTGGTGTCTGGAAGGAGGATGAGAGGAAGCTCTAGAAGAAGATGGGTGCAAGATGTCATTGACGATCTGAGAATGACTGCTGCTGATGCCGGTCAGCTTGCACAGATCAGAGAGTTGTTCAGGACTGCTGTCTTGTGAGCCAAGTTGCGGAAGGGACAAGCTACTTGATGATGATGATTTTTTCTTTCATTTCTACAATCCTGGTTTGCCTCACAGCGCCATGATAAAAGATTTATAGAACGTGCCCTAGTGTGCGCTTCATAAATAATGTCTTTCGTCGACTGTTATCTCTGATGTCCACCTTTTGCGTGGCCGGTCTTTTGCTTTGCTTCGTATCCATTGTATCGGAGTAACATTGTATCGGAGTAACATTGTATCGGAGTAACATTGTATCGGAGTAACATTGTATCGGAGTAACATTGTATCGGAGTAACATTGTATCGGAGTAACATTGTATCGGAGTAACATTGTATCGGATAACATTGTATCGGAGTAACATTGTATCGAGAGTAACATTGTATCGGAGTAACATTGTATCGAGTAACATTGTATCGGAGTAACATTGTATCGGATAACATTGTTTTCGAGAGTAACATTGTATCGAGTAACATTGTATCGGAGTAACATTGTATCGGAGTAACATTGTATCGGAGTAACATTGTATCGGAGTAACATTGTATCGGAGTAACATTGTATCGGAGTAACATTGTATCGGAGTAACATTGTATCGGAGTAACATTGTATCGGAGTAACATTGCTCTTTGAGATGCCCTGTCTGTTGGGAGTCTGCTTATGTGGCCGAACCATTTAATTTATTGTTTCTTGATGAAGTTTAGTACAGATGTTGTACACACTTTTTTCTGATGTCTTCATTTCTCAACCGGTCTCTTCTTGTTACCTCAGCATTCTGCATAGACACTTCATCTCTATCGTGACTAGTTTTCTTCTATAATTTGATGTCAGCGTCCAGGTTTGGTTGGCACTGCTAGCATAACGTTTATATGGTATATTATTATAAAAATCATGGCGTATCCTACAGAACGTAGCCATCAACCACAGTAAACGAGTCGTTGATTTTCTAGGCACCAGTTATACTTTCAGCTCATTACTTTCTGAACGGTGAGGTCTATTTTTTACCAGTTTGTAAAAATTCCACATAAACGAATTTGCTTCAAAATTTACACACCGTGGGGTTTGAACCAGGTACGCTTGGGTTTGTGATCGAGCTCACTACCGCTTGAGCTACAGACGCTCACTTTGTACTATTATGTCCGTATTGATATATCACGATTCTGGTGATAGCATTAATAACTGCTAAGTAAATCTAGACTAGACGATAAGTACACATTCAATAGCGGAGTACGTTAACCTTATTACTTGACTGTGACGACCAGTAAGGCATTCGGTGTAGACAGTAATTTTCCACTTAACTAGGACAATCTCGACAAACAGATATGAAAAGTTTGCGTTCTGACGACGCGATAGCTAGCGTTTTATTACTGGTTATGCATACTCACAGGAAGTCTTGTACAGGCTATGTATGAAATAATAATATTAATTCCTCTCGTACCGTTATACGTTACATAGGGTCTGCAAGCAATTTATCCATACCGCTCTATCCTGGACAACTCGCTCAATCTCTTCCATGGAACTGAGACCTATATTTCTTGCCTCTCTCAGCAAAGTTCGTTTCATGGTCTTTTTAGGTCGACCTCTCTTTCTTGAACCCTCTGCATCCCATTTCAATGCCTGCTTTGATATTCTTTGATCATTTCTTCTCAAGGTGTGCCCAACATATCTCCATCTTCTCCTTCTTATAACAGTTGTTACTAGTGGTTGACCAGACATTTCTCTGAGTTCATCACTTCTCATGAACTCGTTCCATTTTATGTTCATTATTTTCGCAGACATCTATTTTCAAATGCATTCAACTTGTTTTCTATATCTTTAGTCATTTTCCAACTCTCGCTAGCATATGTTAGGATTGATACAACATTTGAATTGAAAATTCGTAATTTATTTTAATACTATATAACTTGCAGTTGCATATTTTATTTAGACTTTTAAAAGTATATATCGCCATGTGGGTGCCGGGGCCCTCAAGGGAAGCAAAGAATAGTACCACTGTGACCTACAATGCATATCGTAAGAGGTGACTGATGTAGGACATAGGAAGCTACCTAGTAAATAAAAAGCATCGCAGAAATCGAATGTGCTGGCCTACTTGTAAGCGCATAGCTGGCACAACGTACAACCGCTCTTAGGCTCAGATCACATACAAATCATACAGAGTGGTTAACAAGTGGTCGATATGGATTGTTCGAATAAAAGAAGAAAAGTATATATATATGAACATGACCATCAACAAAGTGGGTGAACTGGCAAGAGACAAAGTGAATTTCAGATGTGCTGCAAAGAGAGCAACGTCCTATAAAGGATACGCACCTTGATGATGATGATATATATATATATATATATATATATATATATATATATATATATATATATATATATATATATATATATCGCTGACGAGGCTAGCTGCAGACAGCAAAGTTTTGGATAAGATCAAAGTGTACTGCTCACTTGATCATGATCAAAGAATTGAACCTTCATTAAACACCAAATTGTCACAATAAAACCACTTCAACAAACTCCGAGTGCTCTTATTCAAAAGATTTATGACGTTCGGAGTTTTACACTTTTTCACGTTCACTTGTACTGTGTCCACCCACAGCCAATTCTAGATAACTAGACCAGACAACTGACCCGGGAATCCCTGACCTAGATCAGAGAAGGGGCTGGAATGTATATATGTTTGATAGAACACTGCAAAGTTTTTTGGCAATTTTACTCAATTCTGCAAGCCTATGGTTATTTATTGGTGACAAATATTCATAATATTGATATTCCTTATTGTTAAACTTAACTTGATGTATAATATAACTTCAATTTAACATTTTGTGTTGATTTTAAAATGAATTCGTATATATATATATACCAATACTGGAATGCGAGGTCACGTGGTGTAGTTGTGGTCTGATTTCCCATAATTCTTACCTGTGCCCGAAGGCTCATACGTTTATAGTTGGCTCTGGTCCGCCGGTCGTGGCACTTCCGGGTGGGCCCAATTAAAAAAAAAATCACACTAGCTAAAGCACATAAAATATGGTAAATAAAGAGACAGTAAATACAGTATTTAGAGACCTCTGTGTGAGCTACCAAAGACAGTGACGTTTATACAAGAGACAACATTGAAGATATAGACAATATTTCAAGCCAACGACAGGAAGGAAAGTATTTAGAGCTTCCGGGGAAAAAGCAATTACCAAACACAGAATTCGAACCACACACCCGTCCGAGTGGTTACCGGGGCCCAAAGTGGGGTGTAAAGAATAGCACCACTGTTACCTGCCACATATGTCGTAAGAGGAGACAAAGGAGGTTGGGCGTGGGGCTAGCTACCCCACACCGTAAAAACACTAGATCGCTACAGAACGGAGAGCGAACCGAGTAAACGCTGGCTGAAACCGGACACATCGCCGAAGGATAAGCACCAGAGTTCCAAATGGTGCTGAAAATGTGACGTAAAACACACCAATGCTAAGGCTGCATGAACCAGATTTCCACATGAATAGAATTGATCGGAAGATCTGGTACATCGGTCTGGGCGGTGATCGCGAGAGAAAGAGAACCACAAACCGTTATTTGTTACGGTTCTTAGAACTCTTTATTCGCTTCTTAGAAATATACGTGAAGTTACCTAGAAATGATGTGTGCATTTATGTTCTTCTTCTTCTTCACCTTTCAACTCATAACGGAAACTAAAGTCTTCAACAAACTTCTTCAAGCTCTTCCCTATCCCTTCCAATTCTTTCCATGTGTTATCTATCCTTTTAATAGCAGCCTCCGGCTCTCTTCTCCAGGTCTGTCAAGGCCTTCCCCTACTCCTCTTTCCCTGGGGTTCCAAAAACAGTGCCTGTCGTAGAATGCTTCCGTCAGTCTGCAAAATGCAGGTCCCCTAGTTGTTTCATAAGTGACCATTGTATTCCCAATCTGTTATCTGTTGTTGATTTCATGATCCATTCTATGATCAACAAGATCTGGAATTGTGATAACAGGCTCTCACGGGCTCAACCATTTCTTATCTCAAAGGATTCCGTCAACTGGCTCTCATGTATGACTCTGCATTTCATTCCTTCATATATTTCCTTTATTAGGTTTGTAATCTTGAGTGGAACTCCATAGTGTTTTAATACTTTCCAAAATGACCTCATCATCAAGGTGCGTATCCTTTATAGGACATTGCTCTCTTTACAGCACATCTGAAATTCACTTTGTCTTTAGCCAGTTCACCCACTTTGTTGATGGACAAAGGTTTCATGGTTTCTTTAATATCTTGTAGCCATCTTCTTCTTGGTCTGCCTCTGCGTCCTGGGACCCTGCCCTCTAGTATTGTTCTTTCCAGGCCATCGTGACACTTGATGTGACCAAAGTATGTAATTTTTCTGTATAGTATGTTGTTTATCAGCCAATTCTCTTTAACATTTAGTTCTTTCAGAACATCAGTTTTCTTTCTTTTTCTGTCCATGGTATTCGTAGGATCTTTCTGTGGCATTTAGTTTCGAAAGACTGGATTTTCGTTCTTAATTTTTGTGTGATAGTCCATGATTCACAACCATAAGTAGCCACTTGGAAAATGCATGCTCTCAATATTTTTAATTTTAATAATTTACTGGTGCTTTGCCACATGTTCTTCATTGTGTTTAACTTCTTGATTGCTATTGCCAATCTTCTTGAGATCTCTTTGAAGCAGTAACCGTTATTGTTAATTATTGAGCCCAGATATTCGTAGCTCTCTACACATTGGAGTTGTTACTTTCCACAATGACTTACCATAACCAATTACCAAACACAGAATTCGAACCACAAATCTTATTTTGTTACGGTTCTTAGACCTCCTTATTCACTTCGTAGAAATATACTTGAAGCTACCTAGAAATGATGTATCATCATCAAATAACTTGTCCAGAACTTTGCTACCCCAACAGTCCTTCGGAATTTCTCTCTCATAGGCCAGATGTCCTGCTTCTGCAGTCGTCATATTCAAACCATCAGTTACATCCTGAATCCATCTTCTTCGTGGTCTTCCTCTTCTTCTCTTTGCTGGTATGTCTCCTTCCATGATGGTCTTCTCCAGCCCTTTATGTCTTTTTATATGTCCAGAATATTTCAATTTTCTCTTTCTTATTTATAGTATATTTGTTCTCTTCTCTGTCCATGATATACGGAGGACTCTTCTGTAACACTTATATTCAAAAGCACATATATGTTTTTCCACTGCCTTATTAAATGTCCATGCTTCACACCCATACGTTGTCACTGTGAATGTTTTGTGCATGTATGTTATATGTGTTTAATTGTGTGTTTTTGTTTTGTCTCATTTATACAAACACAAAAAAAACTAATCGCTTGTGTTTATGCAAGTGCTTTTCGAGCCTAACGGATTTTCTGTATTGTGTAGTTTAAAAAACGATATACGGGGAAGCTATTTTTTGGTAGAGTTAGCTGGTTGCGCTCTGAAAAGCGCTCGTCTGCAGGGCTATGCATTGGGTGCCATGAGAAATAAAGGTTTGTGGTTAGATTTCTGTGTTTGGTAACTTGTTTTCCGGATACCTTAAATACTCTGATAATTTTGCTCCATCAGCACTCTAACCACTTCGTTCCATCAGCACTCTAACCACTTCACTCCCTCAGCACTCTAACTACTTCGCTCCATCATCACTCTAACCACTTCGCTCCATCATCACTCCAACCACTTCATTCCGTCAGCATTTTAACCATTTCACTTCTCCATCATCACTCTAACAACTTAACTCCATCAGCGCTTTAACCACTTCACTTCATCATCACTCTAACCACTTCATTCCATCAGCACTCTAACCACTTTATTCCATCAGCACTCTAACCACTTCATTCCATCAGCACTCTAACCACTTCATTCCATCAGCACTCTAACCACTTCATTCCATCAGCACTCTAACCACTTTATTCCATCATAACTTTAAAACCACTTTATTCTATCAGCACTCTAACCACTTCATTCCATCAGCGCTCTAATCACTTCATTCCATCTGCACTCTAACCACTTCATTCCATCAGCACTCTAACCACTTCATTCCATCAGCACTCTAACCACTTCATTCCATCAGCACTTTAACTACTTCATTCCATCAGCACTTTAAAGCCACTTCATTCCATCAGCACTTTAACTACTTCATTCCATCAGCACTTTAAAGCCACTTCATTACACTTAAGCACTTCAATCCAAGAGCTCTCTCTCCTCTCATATCTCTCTCCCCCTCTCTCTCTCTCTCATCTCTCTCCATCTATAATATAGTTAGTAAATATAAAACTACTTTCAACTTGTGCAAACACACACACACACAATACCCATAACGTGAAAAATGAGCCAACCTGTAGCATGTCCCATTAGTTAAACAGGAAGATTGTACGTTTGTTGCATACCTGGTTGTGAAATTAAGCAGTCGTGTGGTACACTATGTTTTTCAATTACAAAAAGGGTACAACACATAACGCATATTTCTGCGAGTCTTGTCTTCAGGGACAAGCTAAGAGTGTTAGTTAAATCATTTTGTTCGTTCAACATTTCAAAACTTATCCTGGACAATAATTTCACTGTGACATAGGCGTTTTCACTATTATTATTAATGGAGGCTACTCGTATTCTGAGTATAAGAAACTTATGTTTGGACTTCTGAGTATAAGAAAGTAATCGCTGAAGAATAATAACTTATTTAACAAGACAAATGTTAGTTATTCAAAGTGGGCTAAAAAGTCATGTAACTTGTGTAATAATTAATTACTTAGTTGTGTATTAGAGTGTTACATAGAGAAAGGTCGTGTAAGTTAGTTATTACATTAATTAGTTGTAGAGTGCTACAAAGAACAATTTCAATGGGAGCAGTAATGTTTAGTAGTAGTTTTTCTTTTATTTCTCCTAGTATTTTTACAACCTTAGGGTATGAAGTTACCATGCATTTCTAGATCCTACTGTACTAGATCCTACTGTACTATACCCTAATATGACGTCCAATTCCTTTCCTGTCTAGTGTGGTTGAACCAGAGCCAACTATAAACTTATTGGCCTGCGGACTCGGTAAGAATTATGGGAAATCAGACTACAACTACACCACGTGACCTCGCATTCCAGTATTGTTGTATATAGACGAATTCATTTTAAAATCAACACAAAATGCTAAATCGAAGTTATATTATGCAACAAGTTGAGTTTAACAATAAGGAATATCAATATTTTCAATGTTTTTCACCAATAAATAACCATAGACTCACAGAATTGAGTAAAATTGTCAAAAAGCTTGCAGTATTCTATCAAACATATATATTTCCAGCCCCCAACTTAAACTAGGTCAAGGATTTCCCCGGTAAGTTGTCAGGCCCAGTTAAAGTTGTGCCTGAGTCGATAAGTGAAACATTACGCTAATCCGTCCCACTTAGTAGCAGTACCCATGTTTAAAGAAAAAAGAGAGCTCGTTTTCATACTATGTGGCTATTAGGAAATACGATGTTAGGTTCATATCTATTCGTACACCAACGGCACACGATGGGTGATGATGTAACTATCACGCTAGTCGACTTTACTTCCTAGTATTTTTCTGGTACTCGATTGACGCTCGATCGATACGAGAAGCCGTCTGTTACGTTCGATATGAGAATCCGGTCAATATGAGAAGCCGTCTGCTACGTTCGATATGAGAATCCGGTCGATATGAGAAGCCGTCCCTTACGGTCGATACGAGAAGCCGCCCATTACGGTCGATACGAGAAGCCGGTCGATATCGTCTTCTTCTTTGCGTTCGTTCTTTACGACCAATTTTAATCACTCTTTGTGATATGTTTGATCTTTGCCAAGAACGTGTATACGTTGCACATTGGTTTGGTTGTCCCCTAAATGCATAGACTTCTACACGTTTAGGACATGTGCATCCGATTTCATCCAAACCTCCTTAGTCGCCTCTTACGACATGCGTGGCAGGTAACAGTGGTTATATTCTTTACATCCCAAATATTTGGGCCCCGGTAACCACTCGGGCGTATGCCGGTCGATATGAGAAGCTGTTATGGTCGTACAAAAACTGAACTCCAACTGAGAAATTTGATCCTTGGAGCACACGATTACAAAGCACGTGCGTTAATCATTCTGATATCACGGCTGTCCAACATCTTTGCGTATCTTGTTATTCATTAGTCTCCAGAGCTTTATTCGTCGTTGTACTACCAGTATTGTAGAATGTTCTAGTGGTTATTTGTATATGAATCTTGTTATTTCAAATATAGATGGACAGACTTAGAAATGTTGTCTAACGTAATTCAATTAAGAAATGCCATCTTTCTGAAATAATTAATGCTTAGTTTGCGTTTTAGTAGATTCTTAAGTCGAGGAATATAGGGTTTTTTATATGCGTAAGTCGAGGAATATAGGGTTTTTTATATGCGTAAGTCGATGAATATAGGGTTTTTTATATGCTTAAGTCGAGGAATGTAGGTTTTTTTATATGCGTAAGTCGGAGATTGTAGGGTTTTATATGTGCGTAAGTCGAATAATGTAGTTTTATGTGTGCGTAAGTCGAGGAATTAAATTGTTTGTATATACGAAATTTGAGGATGTAGGGTATCATATATACGTAAGTCGAAGAATGTAGTTTTATATATGCGTAAGTCGAGGAATCTGGGGTTTTATATATGCGTAAGTCGAGGAATCTGGGGTTTTATATATGCATAGTCAATTGGTTATTGGTTACTAAACTGACGTCATTGCACTACGGGCAGACCCATAGGTGCTCAGTCTTCCCCAACATATATCAAAGTGTATGCATACTGATGGTTCCCGTGGCTCGCTGATTAAACACACTCCTCACTCTGGACTTTAGTTGAGGAATGTAGCATATGAAAAGTTGAGAGATTATTAGTTGTATTTTTGTTGAGTTGGTATATCAGTAGTGGTATGCTTCATGCATCATATGTTTGTTTCTCTTGTACATGTTCTCTTGTACGTATGGTTCAGATCCCAATGTAGTCGATTTTCATAAAAGTCATAACTGAAAAATTGTCGCCGATGTATTCATGTAAAAATGATATCATTTGGAACCCCCTCTACATGAAATGGGGGTCATACATTGATACTTGATCATATGGGGATAGCTTGGTGGTGGGGGTGGAAAATGGCAGATTGGGTGGCGTGAAGCGAAACCAATACATATACTGTATTGCGTTTCGTTTATTCCATGCATATTGACACGTTTCACTAAACTGTTTCCGGTATGTACGCTCGATGGAGCACAAAACACAATAATAACTTGTTAAACATATCTTCATCATAGCTTGTCCTGAGTAGAACTTTGCCACTCCAACATTCCATCCGAATTTCTCCCTCTCATTGGCCAGATGTCCCGCGTCTGCTGTCGTCATTCTCAAACTAGCAGTCACATCCTGAATTCATCTTCTCCATGGTCTTCCTCTTTGCCAGGATGACTCCTTCAGTATCTGTTGCTTCCAACCCTTTATGTCTTTTTATATGCAAAAATACTTCATTTTCTCATTCTCATTTTTTTTGGGTAGCATCAGCCAGTTTTATTTGATATTTGTGAGTTCATTCTAGATATATCTATTTGTTCTCTTCTCTGTCCATGATATACTGAGTATATAAATATAATAATAATAATTCCTCTCGTACCGTTATACGTTACATAGGGCCTGCAAGTAATTTCTCCATACCGCTCTATCCTGGGCAACTCGCTCAATCTCCTCCATGGAACTGAGACCGATATTTCCTGCCTTTCTCAGCAAAGTTCGTTTCAGGGTCTCTTTAGGTCGACCTCTCTTTCTTGAACCCTTTCATCCCACTTCAATGCCTGCTTTGATATTCGTTGATCATTTCTCCTCAAGGTGTGCCCAACATATCTCCATCTTCTCTTTCTTATAACAGTTGTCACTAGTGGTTGACCAGACATGTCTCTGATTTCATCACTTCTTCTGAATTCGTTCCATTTTATATTCATTATTTTTCGCAGACATCTATTTTCAAATGCATTCAACTTGCTTTCTATATCTTTAGTCATTTTCCAACTCTCGCTTGCATATGTTAGGATTGATACAACATTTGAATTGAAAATTCGTAATTATAAATAAATATGTATAAATATGTTTAATGGTATATAAATATGTAACACTTATATTCAAAAAAACACGTGAATAATGAACAATATACACGTGAATAATGTCAAAATACAACAGACTCCAGAATTCAAATATCTCGGGAGTATATTCACAGCAGATGGAAAGATGGACAGAGAAATCGAGACTAGATGCCAGAAGGCAAACGCAGTGACATACCAACTGTCACCACTATTAAAACAGCCAAGCATTAACATGTCAGTCAAACGACAACTGATAAACTGCATATTTATTCCAACTCTCTGCTATCAGTGCCAAACATGGCCCTGACTAAGACACAAGAAAGAAAGATTACAACATGTGAAATGAGATGTCTACGAAAAGCTGTCAACGTTACAAGGCGAGATAGAGTGAGAAACGAGAATATCAGAAGCATCGTTGGTACTATACCATGCATACAGTACACCGAGAAGCAAAGACTCAAGTGGTTCGGCCATCTAATGAGAATGGAACCACATTTACTACCATCACGTGCCTATAATAATCGACATTCAGGGCGCAGAGCACGAGGCAGGCCAAGAACACGATGGATAGATAACATCTCAGAGTCCCTGCGAAGGCATGGACTAACAACGTCAAGCGCAACACACCTGGAACAAATAGGAAACTAACTCTCCCACGACGCTTCACGGCAAATGTGGTTAAGATAAGATAAGATAAGAAGATATTCAAAAACACGTATACACTTTTCCACTGCCTTGTTAAATGTCCATGCTTCACACTGCCACTGGGAATATGCATGCTCTTAGTATTCTGATCTTCGTTTTCCTATCAGTTCCATTCCATAATGTTTGAGTTGTTTAAAGCTATACGCGTTCCTCTTGTGATTTTCTTCATCCCATTACCATTTCTTGTTGGATATTCTAAATTAATATGAATGCAGTCAACTGAGATATTCAGAACCGTTCACATTTTCATATGTTCTCTTCCTTGATTAAAAAAAACCGCCACTCGGAAAGCACAAAATTATACCGCTTGCTCTGTCTAAATACACTCAATAGAAAAGGAATGTAGCCATAGATCGCAATTACACAGGAATGCTGTCTTGATAAGTGGCGTCAATCAAATGGGGGAGACAATGTTCTGATAATATCCTTACAGTAATTAACAACAATTCAGGTGATGTACGGAAATCTACAGATCTAGAGGTGGTCAGACCAGATCAGATCTGGAGACAACCGTGGGTAGGGTGCGGTGATACTAAGTAAATTGGCGTTTAAGGACAAAGACACATCGTGTGTATAGTATCACATCAGTAGCACAAATTAAATTAAATATAAAACTAACGACAATCCCACGTTTCGATCATAAATCTTTATCAAGGAGACACATAGACACAATAAACACTAAATAAACTAGAACATAGATCTAAATAAGAAGAATGACTGGAGATCCATGGGAGACTGTCGGCGTATGTAGATCGTTTTTATAGGTTAGAATGAGGAAGGGAGAGCGACATTGCGTAGATGATGCCGAAGAACATGTTGTCGCGCGGTAGATAGGAATGTGTGGAGCAATTATATATATATATTCTTCTCGTGACGTTATACGTTATCAATGGCATTTAAGTAATTTCTCCATACCGCTCTGTCCTGGGCAACTCGCTCAATCTCTTCCATGGAATTGAGTCCGATATGTTTTCCTCTCTCAGCAAATTTGTGTGGAACAAAGCTTAAATCAAATATAGAATATATCTGGGGCCCAAGATGAAGTTGCAAGCTTAAGATTGGGGAAACCGATTTGTGAACTGAGCTTAGAGACTGCAAACACATCTTTCATGCATGTCGGCTCCATACGCAAAAATATGACCAACAGGGACAAGACAATTTCCGAACTTAATTGCTTATTCCATAGATGCTTTCTTTTTGTCTTCTTTTATCGTGACACTTTTACCGGGTTGTTGCCAAGTGTCGTGGTGTTTTTGTCTTGCACTGCTCTAGTGACTTGGGTGATAGTTAATTTTGATTTCGTGCACTGCCGCGAGATCTTCCTGTGTAAGAAGAGATCAGAGCACACATGGTTACTCTCCGAAGTGCAATGATGATGGTCTTATCAATCAGAATAAATCTAGAGTATTCCAGTGAACCAAGAGGGGAAGGGGAAAAAACTGGCGTTGAATAGGACATGCCTTGAGAAAACACGAGAGGAATATAACAAGAAGGACTCTTTTCTGGAACCCTGCAGAAATGCGAAAGAGGGTAAATTCTAGAAATACACGGAGAAGAGATTTGTAGGCAGAGATAGTGATATGCAGAAAAACTGAGAGAAGCTGGCAGAGGTAGCTCAAGATAGAAAGACTTGGGCATGAATTGGTTTGAGGGTCTGGAACCCGTAAGGAAAGCAAATGAGATAGAAGCTTAGAAATACACGGAGACGAGATTTGGAGGTAGAAATTGACGATATACGGAGAGCTGCCACCATATCAGAGGGTTAGTCGATGGATAGAGCTGCCACCATATCAGAGGGTCAGTCGATGGATAGAGCTGCCACCATATCAGAGGGTCAGTCGATGGATAGAGCTGCCACCATATCAGAGGGTTAGTCGATGGATAGAGCTGCGGAGAGCTGCCACCATATCAGAGGGTTAGTCGATGGATAGAGCTGCCACCATATCAGAGGGTCAGTCGATGGATAGAGCTGCCACCATATCAGAGGGTTAGTCGATGGATAGAGCTGCCACCATATCAGAGGGTCAGTCGATGGATGGCACCATATCAGAGGTCAGTCGATGGATAGAGCTGCCACCATATCAGAGGGTCAGTCGATGGATAGAGCTGCGGAGAGCTGCCACCATATCAGAGGGTTAGTCGATGGATAGGACCATATAGAGGTCTCGAGGAAGAGCTGCCACCATATCAGAGGGTTAGTCGATGGATAGAGCTGCCACCATATCAGAGGGTCAGTCGATGGATAGAGCTGCCACCATATCAGAGGGTCAGTCGATGGATAGAGCTGCACCATACAAGGGTAGTCGATGGGAGCTGCCACCATATCAGAGGGTTAGTCGATGGATAGAGCTGCCACCATATCAGAGGGTCAGTCGATGGATAGAGCTGCGGAGAGCTGCCACCATATCAGAGGGTTAGTCGATGGATAGAGCTGCGGAGAGCTGCCACCATATCAGAGGGTTAGTCGATGGATAGAGCTGCGGAGAGCTGCCACCATATCAGAGGGTCAGTCGATGGATAGAGCTGCCACCATATCAGAGGGTTAGTCGATGGATAGAGCTGCCACCATATCAGAGGGTTAGTCGATGGATAGAGCTGCCACCATATCAGAGGGTCAGTCGATGGATAGAGCTGCCACCATATCAGAGGGTCAGTCGATGGATAGAGCTGCCACATTATCAGAGGTCAGTCATGGATAGAGCTGCCCATATAGGGTCATTCATGGATAGAGCTACGAGACTGCCACCATACAGAGGTGTCGATGGATAGAGCTGCGGAGAGCGCCCATATCGAGGTCAGTCGATGGATAGAGCACGGAGAGCCACTATCAGAGGTCAGTGATGGATAGGCTACGAATGCCAAATCAAGGGTTAGTCGATGGATACTGCACCTTATCGAGGGTTAGTCGATGGATCAGAGCTGCCACCATATCAGAGGTCGTCGATGGATAGACATCTGAGAACTGCCACATATCAGAGGTCAGTCGATGGATAGCTGCCACCATATCAGAGGGCATGGGGTTGGGTGAGCTGCCACCATATCAGAGGTCAGTCGATGGAAGAGCTGCCACATACAGAGAGTTAGTCGATGGATAGAGCTGCACCATACAGAGGGTTGTGATGGATTAGCTGCCACCCTATCAGATATCGATGGATCAGAGCTCCACCATATCAGAGGTCGTCGATGATAGAGCTGAGACTACCAATTCAGAGGGTCAGTCGATGATAGAGCTGGAGGCTGCATCATATCAGAGGTATCGATGATAGGCTCACCATATCAAGGGTTAGTCGATGGATAGACTGCCACCATATCGAGTCAGTCGATGATAGGCTGCTGCACCATTCAGAGGTGTCGATGGATAGAGCTACGGAACTGCCCTCTATCAGAGGTCAGTCGATGGATAGAGCTGCCACCATATCGAGGTTGTCGATGGATAGAGCTGCCACCATGATCGAGGGTCAGTCGATGGATAGAGCTACGGAGAGCTGCCACCATATCAGAGGGTCAGTCGATGGATAGAGCTACGGAGAGCTGCCACCATATCAGAGGGTCAGTCGATGGATAGAGCTACGGAGAGCTGCCACCATATCAGAGGGTTAGTCGATGGATAGAGCTACGGAGAGCTGCCACCATATCAGAGGGTCAGTCGATGGATAGAGCTGCCACCATATCAGAGGGTTAGTCGATGGATAGAGCTGCCACCATATCAGAGGGTCAGTCGATGGATAGAGCTGCCACCATATCAGAGGGTCAGTCGATGGATAGAGCTGCCACCATATCAGAGGGTCAGTCGATGGATAGAGCTGCCACCATATCAGAGGGTCAGTCGATGGATAGAGCTGCCACCATATCAGAGGGTCAGTCGATGGATAGAGCTGCCACCATATCAGAGGGTCAGTCGATGGATAGAGCTGCCACCATATCAGAGGGTCAGTCGATGGATAGAGCTGCCACCATATCAGAGGGTCAGTCGATGGATAGAGCTGCCACCATATCAGAGGGTCAGTCGATGGATAGAGCTGCCACCATATCAGAGGGTCAGTCGATGGATAGAGTTGCCACCATATCAGAGGGTTAGTCGATGGATAGAGCTGCCACCATATCAGAGGGTCAGTCGATGGATAGAGCTGACATTTTGAATACACTCATAGAGTGTGGCCGCAAAGTGGATTTTCATTGAAACTAATTCACGCCAACTACTAGATTGCAAGAGTTTGGGTTGAGGATTGAAGTGAGAAAAGAACAGTACAGCAGGTATATGAGTAGGCTCATCAATCAACATCGAATTGGTACTGTTAGTCGTCGTCTGACGCTGTTGGGGATATTGCGAAGGAGATCGGATCGCACATGTTTGAAGTGCAATGAAGACATTCTGAAACTGAAACAGAAGAGCTGCAAGAGATAGCTAAAGAAAGGAAGCTTTGGCATGGGTTGATTGAGGGCATATGTCCCAGCCGGATGTAAAATGGCACAAGAGAGAGAGAGAGAGAATATCTAGCATAGAAAACACACAGTGGTTGTACTTGTTCTAGTCTACTTACTACACAGGGCATCAATCTTACGTACGTTATGTTGTTGTAATGAGACTTCCAGTCGAGTGGTTGGGTTAGCCATGTCGAACCTTGGTCGCGCTGGCAGTAAATCTGGTACACCAGTATACGTGTACCCATAGTAAAGGGGGGGGTCCACAAGACGTATCTCTTCTGATGTTGACACTTTAGTGCTGTAAAGTTAAAATCTCTCCTCTCTTCTTCTTCTTCTTCTTTTTCCCAATTTATTTCTTTATAGAAGTGTTGGGGTGGAAACGTCGTGATCTTGTGTGTGCTTGTTTTACGGCACTTTGTAAGCTGATATTCATGTTCGTAAGGCTGTTCTTGATGCCGTCGCTCCATCTTTGCGTGGTCTTCCTCTTGCCTTGTACTCATTATACTTTTTCTGTGTGGCTCTCTGTGGTAGGCGATATCAGGGCATTCTGGTCAGGTGTCCAAACCATTTAATCTGTTGTTCGTTTATGAATTGCATGACTGGTTTCACATACAGTCTCCTTCTGATTTCTTCATTTCTAATTTTGTCTCTTATTGTTACACCTGCAGATCTTCTAAGATACCTCATCTCTGTCGTTATGATTTTCATCTCATTAGCTGCTGTTATTGGCCATGTTTGACACTGGTAACATAGTGTTGGCCAGAAAATCGTTCTTATGAGATTTGCTTTAGTTGTTAGCGGTATCTCTTTGTGTGACAACAGTGGTGTTAACTGTCCCAGTACTTGGTTAGCTTTTTGTGCAACGATTGCTGATTTCGCTATCGATACTTCCATCTGCTGTGAAAATTGCTTCCAAGTATTTGGCCTCAATTGTTTGTTTTATGTCTACGTTCTGGAGTTTTATTGTAAGGCTTTCTGGTTGTGTACTTATTGCCATTGTCTCTGTCTTTATTATATTTATTTTCATGTTGTACTTCTCACCCTTGATGTTAACTAAGCTCAAATGTTGTACTCCTCACCCTTGATGTTAACTAAGCTCAAATGTTGTACTCCTCACCCTTGATGTTAACTAAGCTCAAATGTTGTACTCCTCACCCTTGATGTTAACTAAGCTCAAATGTTGTACTCCTCACCCTTGATGTTAACTAAGCTCAAATGGTTCTGAGAGATATTCTTTTCTTCGTTTCTCTCTCTAAGATATATTAATCATCAGATTTAAAGCATGTCCCTCACCGACGTCGCTTAATCACAGCTCTGACAAGTATGTCTCAAGCTAGTTCTCACGCCTGCTCAGAGTCATGTTCAAGGTTTCGTTGATGTCCTGTGCTTACCTTAGTCAATGGTACTCCTCCTCACCCCGAGGAACCATGCCTTCCATTACTGTTATCTATCCAAATCACCGTGTTGTTTAACGTGACCAAATACTTCATTTTCGGGAAAAGTTGTTTATGAGTTAATGCTCCACAATGCGTAAGTCTTGTTTTTTGTTTTTCTCTGTCCATGGCGTTCTAAGAATTTTTCGATAGCACCTTATTTCTAACGCTTCGATTTTGTTCCTTAATACTTGTGTCAATGTCCATGTCTCGCAACCACATGTTGTCACAGGGAAGATGCGTGCTCTCAGATATCTAGACACACGCACACATATATACTTCGAAGCAGTGGCGGCTCGTCTTTAAGGGTCAGAGGGTCAGACTCACCAGAAGTAATTTGTAACGTGTATTTGTTATTTTATAAATCATTTGTTCATAATTATTAGTTTTAACGTGATACTTATTAGCTTTGAAGGTTGAATATATAACGCTAAAATATTACATACAGTCTGAATTTCAGCGTCTTTCTGCCCACTTTAGGAACTCATGATTTAGACCATCTGTCAACTCTGACCGCTGTCGACTGGTTATTTAACACAGACACATTAGTTAGTTTGTTCCTTTCGTGCCAAAGGCGGCACATAGGGCAGAGGTTTTAGATCTCCATGTGATACGGTTCTTTGCTAGCAGTTGCAGATCTTGTTGGTTTTACATCCCAATAGTTTACTTTCTTGTTGGATGGTTCTTCGAAGAGTTGTCTTTGGTCTTCCACGTTTTATTTTCCCAACTGGTGACCACATAAGGACTTGTCGATTTAGTCTCTTTTCGTCTGATCTAAGAACATGACCTAAATATTTCCACCTTCGTTTCCTTATAATATTTGATACGGGTTGTTGGTGTGTTCTATCTCTCACTGTGTTGTTAGAAACGAAATCTCCATTTGACTTTTAATAATTTTCTGAGACATTTATTCTCAAAGCTGTCCAGTTTCTTATCAATTTTCTTTGTTGATTTCAACTTTCACAACCGTAGGTCAGTACAGGAATCACACATGACCTAAATAATTTAACTTTTGTGCATATACTAAGGTCTTGAGATTGCCAGATATTCGTTAATTTAGTGAAGGCACTGGCTGCTATAGCAATAAGTGAGTTTATTTCTTTCATCGTGTCTCCTTTGTTTGACACTTTACTACCCAAATATGTAAAATGTTCAACTTTCTCCAGTGTTTGGCCATTTATTACGATGTTGTCTGTCGAGTTTGTGAGGTCCATAATTTTGGTCTTGGCAGAATTAATCTGGAGACCAACCTGTTCTGCAAGTGTGCAAAGATTGCTTGTTAACAGACAAATAAAATATGTGATTTTCATTCATTAAGTAAGGATATACGTACGCGGTCAAGCTAGTTCACAGTTAAACGGTGTTATTGTGCTAAAAATTAATCCGGATGCATAAATACCGAATGATATTAAACACAATAGAAAATAATAGAAATAATTAACTAACCATTATATAATAGTTTAAGCTAATCGCCCGTTCCATCAATACACATCTTTCACCCGAGTGGTTATCGGGGCCCAAATTTGGGGTGTAAAAATAGAACCACTGTTGCCTGCCATGCTTGTCGTAAGAGGCGACTAAGGAGGTTTGGATGAAATCGGATGCATGTGTCCTAAACATGTAAAGTCTATGCGTTTAGGGGCCTACCAAACCAATGTGCAACGTATACAGTTCTTGGCAAAGATCAAACATATCACAAAGAGTGATTAAAATTGATTGTAAAGAACGAACACAAAGAAGAAGAATAGACATCTTTGTACGACAATTAGACGATTAGACGAGTTGACGAGTTGTGATCTACTTTGTAAAGAGCATTCTAGTAGCTGGGGGAATAACTTCCCGGAATAGACAAATAAACGTAAATACAAAAATATAACCCAACAAAAAATGATCATGAGCCGCCACTGCTCTAAAGTTATAAAATGTCAACAGTTCAACTACTAGTTCTTATTGACAGTTCTGACCGTATTTAATCAATTATGTTTAACCTTGTAGAATAAATAATGCAGTTGTATACCATAACAGTTCTCCAACACTAGTCCTAATTAAATATGCATATCTCGTGGCATATTTTACAATTAGGCATATACCTTTGTTCAGTGATTCTCTCTGGTGTAGAGGTTAGGTGATTGCCTCTCATACCAAAGATACTGATTCTCTCTGTGTAGAGGTTAGTGATTGCTTCATACCAAAGATACTGGTTCTTCCATCGTGTAGCCATTGTGATATTTTTTCCAGAAGCCTGTGATATCAGTGTAGGTGAGATCGAGTTCCTAGTCATTTCGAAGACAGACGATAAAGCGTAGTTCCCGTGTTCCAAGTTGAGCACGTAAAAGAACACCTGGCATGTCAAATTCCAGAAGAGCAGGATGAAAATCGCTACCGGGCATAATTTACTAGAAAGATTAAATAATGCAATTACTACAAAATATTTTTAACACTTTCTAAATTTCATCGGGGACCCTTACCGGTGCTACGAAGTTCGTGCGCTGCCACTGAATCTGCATGTGTAAGAAAGGGATCCAAGCACACATGGTTACTCACCGAAGTGCAATGATGATGGCTCCAAGCGCACATGGTTACTCACCGAAGTCAATGATGATGTCATATCAATCAGGGTTCTCAACAGCTTTTGTACTGTGACGATGCCTTTGGCTAATGACTACTTCAAGGCGTGATTATCAGTTCTAGTATCATCTTGACATCGGGATGTAATGGTGGATCTCTAACATTTATTGATTAGTGCAGTGGTGCTTCATTCTGCCAGATTTGTCTTGTTTCATCATATCCAATGTGACGTGAAGCGACGTGGAGAGATTCAGTTTTCTATCCTGTGCCAGGTGTGTTGTTGCATCTGTAGTTGTTAGTCTTTGATGTCGCAGGATATCTCTGATATTATCTATTCATCGGGCTCTGCGGTTGTCGGTTGTTATAGGCGCGAGAAGGTAGTAGGTCTGGTTTTACTCAGACTATGCGACCAGGTTGTCGGTTGCTATAGGCGCGAGATGGTAGTAGATCTGGTTTTCCTCGGACTCTCTGCGCCCGGGTTGTCGGTTTTTTATAGGCGCCAGAAGGTAGCAGGTCTGGTTTTACTCGCACTCTGCGCCCGGGTTGTCGGTTGTTATAGACGCAAGATGGTAGATCTGGTTTTATTCTCATTAGATAACCGAACTATTTTATTTGTTATCTTCTAATATGTTGGATGCCAGAGTTGTTAATTTGTATAAGTTCTTATGTTTCAATCTGGCTTATAACATTATCTTTTTCTTGGTCGCTTGCTTTCATCATGATCTTTTTCGACGTCATTTCATCTTCAGGTTAAACCGAAGACTAATAGTAAAGTCATATGATGTTTTCTGTCATCATTATCATCATCAGGTTGAACATTTCAATGTTTGATGATAAAATCATCTGATGATGTCTCTCCACAGTACTTTAGAGTCATCCCATGATGTCTTTCCACTGTAATCTCGTCACCTTCATCATGTTAATTATTTCAATGTCTGGTGATAAAATCATCTGATGATGTCTCACCTCCTTGTACTCTTAAATGAATCATCAAGTTAAGCATTTCAATGTCTGGTGATAAAATCATCTGATGATGTCTCACCTCCTTGTACTCTTAAATGAATCATCAAGTTAAGCATTTCAATGTCTGGTGATAAAATCATCTGATGATGTCTCACCTCCTTGTACTCTTAAATGAATCATCAAGTTAAGCATTTCAATGTCTGGTGATATGCTCATCTGATGATGTCTCACCTCCTTGTACTCTTAAATGAATCATCAAGTTAAGCATTTCAATGTCTGGTGATATGCTCATCTGATGATGTCTCACCTCCTTGTACTCTTAAATGAATCATCAAGTTAAGCATTTCAATGTCTGGTGATAAAATCATCTGATGATGTCTCACCTCCTTGTACTCTTAAATGAATCATCAAGTTAAGCATTTCAATGTCTGGTGATATGCTCATCTGATGATGTCTCACCTCCTTGTACTCTTAAATGAATCATCAAGTTAAGCATTTCAATGTCTGGTGATATGCTCATCTGATGATGTCTCACCTCCTTGTACTCTTAAATGAATCATCAAGTTAAGCATTTCAATGTCTGGTGATATGCTCATCTGATGATGTCTCACCTCCTTGTACTCTTAAATGAATCATCAAGTTAAGCATTTCAATGTCTGGTGATATGCTCATCTGATGACGTCTCACCTCCTTGTACTCTTAAATGAATCATCAAGTTAAGCATTTCAATGTCTGGTGATATGCTCATCTGATGATGTCTCACCTCCTTGTACTCTTAAATGAATCATCAAGTTAAGCATTTCAATATCTGGTGATAAAATCATCTGATGATGTCTCACCTCCTTGTACTCTTAAATGAATCATCAAGTTAAGCATTTCAATGTCTGGTGATATGCTCATCTAATCAAGTCCCTTTATTGTACTCTTATCTTTTTTTTTTTATATATATCTTTTTTTTTAAAATAAATCTAAAATATATTAGTTTTATTTTAATTACTTTTTCCTTCAATAATTATATTTCCACCGCTCAATTTTCCATAAGTGATCTCTCCTCCCCCCACCCTTTCCATGAAATACACTGTATTTTAGGACCGTTATAAATGTATTGTCTGACTCTATATGTTCTGTGACGTGTGAGTAGTGAATTTGTTCACTTCTGTTGTATCCTGTGTTTGATAAAGACCTTTTGGTCGAAATGTTGCTGTGTATAGTTATTGCTTATATATTTGGTAAAACTACAGTACTTTATGTTTACGTGTTTCACCATTGCTACATAGCTTTACTACAGTCTTCCCTTATATCCATGAAATACAGCAGAAACATTCTGTATATCGACACATCTAAATGTCTTGATATTTGTCCTCATGTACTGAACTACTATCTTAGTTTGTAAACATACCTCGTTCCTTCCAGTTTTGTCAAGTGCTAATTATTTGCACAGTCCTTACTTTATTTATCAAGATCTTCCTCACATGTTTTGAGTGGCCATTCGTGTGTCATATTACCACATAGTCTTCTAGTCAATCTGCCAACCCTTGGTACCATTTCAACGAGTATAAGCTAGATAACTGACTGTACTAACGTAGCAAGATAACTGACTGTACTAACGTCCACATTATCAAGCGCAGGGCCAGGGATCTTCATTCTTCTATAGTTCTGTCTATGTGTGCATCACGGAGTAGCACTGTATAGTTTCAGAATCGAGACTCGTCGTAGAGCGATATGTTAATGTTCTTTTCTGCACTTCACAGAAAGGTAAATTGTTTTTTTCCCTATAATTATATTTACCTGTATTGTGAGGTGTATAGTGTACGCAAGATTAACTGTAGGTGAGATCGAGTTCCTAGTCCTTTCGGAGACGGAAGATAAAATGTAGGTCCTGTGTTCAATTTGAGCACGAAAAAGAACTCTTGACAGTTCAAAATCGAGAAGACCAGGCTAGAAAGCCGCTGCCCGGACAAAATGCATGAACAAAATTAACAATATAAAATTCCTACAAAAATATCTTCACCATCTTCAAAATTACATTGGGTACGGTGCTAGGAGTTCGTGCACTGCGCTGCGATCTTCCGTGTAAGAAAGGGATCGGGGCACACATCTCTACTCACCGAAGTGCAATGATGATGGTATTATCAATCAATCAATCAAGATTCTCTGTAGCTAAGTGGTTAAGCCGTTTGCCTTGGGTTCTGAAGGTTGTGAGTTCGAATCTGGGCCGCGTCGTTCTGTTCGCGGTTGTATTTTTTTGTGTGTAGATTCCTAGGATTATATCGGACCTACGGAGTTCGTGATTTCTCTCTCTCGCGATCGTTCTTTTTGGCCATTTTAATGATTTTTATTGTGATATATAAACAATCTTTGCCAAGAACGTTTGTTTCACGTCACAATCTTCAGTACCATTTCGAGCTCTGGTGCTTGTCCTTCGTCCGATTTCAACCAGCGTTTACTGAGTTTGCTCTCCGTCAGCATTTCACTGTCCCCAGCCGACCTGCAAGGCAGCAGGTTGCTATTTTCTTTTAGTGCAGCGAGCCTTAGACGTCCTATCCTCCCGGGTTGTTGAGCATCATCTGCACAGGTTACCGTTTTTTTGGACTACTTGGTTTACCTACCGTCCAATTGTGTATACGGTTTGCTCCACTAGCTTTTGATTGTCTCCAATCTAACTACAAGGCAGTAGTAGTTCCTGCGAGCGAAACGCGCACTGATTCAAGCCTCTGCTGGACTTTCCAGTTTTGTGCACATTGGGGGTTCGCTCACCCTACGTTTCCGCGCCTCTTTCTTTGTCGCTCCACCATCAGCACCTTGCACGTCTGCCCCACCCGTGCATCGTCCATATGCGTGCTCGCTCTGTCCTGATGCCTGCCCACCATGTCCATCAGTTCTCACCGTGCTAACATTTACCATACCTCTAGACCAGTGTTTCCCAACCTTTTTGTGCATGCCCCACCAAAACCTTTCAAAATTCGTATTCCCCCTATGTAACATATACAAAAATTTGATTTTCTAAAAATTGAATTGTTCACTGAAGAAACTTAAATGATAGGTTTTAGGAAGAAATCACTAGGAAATTGTTTAGGAAAAACAGTAAGTAAATTTTCAAAACATATAATGGAGAACTGAAATTCAAGTACGATATCATTTTAATGATATATTTTTCGATATTATTTTAATTATTAGTAACTATTTATTACTTACACTTAGTGAGATCCTTGCGATTGATACATGCTGCAAATAGATTTTATGTTAGGTTTCAATTTAGTTAGCTTCAGTCTCAAGTCTCCCATTGTGTTATATTCAACCAATTTCTTTTTTTTTAGCAGCAAATCAGTTATGGCACTAAAACCACATTCAGATAAATATGAAGATAGAAATGGTAATAAGTTTTCTTGCACATTTGGTTGAATTTGTATATTTGATTTATGTTTCCTCACAACGCCATGCCGTCGCTCCTTTTATATTAAATGAAGTTTTAACTGACTCATCATTTTGCATATCTGCGAGTTCTTCTTGATACTGCATATTTGAAATAGACAAATCCACTGACATTGACTGCAATCAATTTGTTTGAAATCAGAAAATTTTTCTTTTAAATCAGCCGATAGAATTTTCATATGATCGACAATAACAAGTATCAGTATAGCAGTATCAGTCACTTCACATTTCTGGAGCCAATGAAACTCTTCAAAATGTTTGTTTGCAAATATATTTCTGACATAGTTCAATAAAGGTAATAAAACCAATTATCTTAGCTTTTCCATCAACAAGAGTTTTATTCTTCCTTGAAGGTGGTTATTTAATATATTTTGTTTTTCAAGGATATCGGTTAGGTAACTCACAAATGCTTTACTATCGACCGTTAACAGATACTTTATTTTAAAAAGAGCTATCATGGACATTAGAAAGAACCTACACCATCCAACGATGACTACCACACACTTGACCGACAAGGACAGACTATCATCTTCCGACTCAGGATAGGTCATAACAGACTGAACAAACACCTCCACAGGCTGCGATTGTCCCAACCCCTCTGTGCCCCTGTGGCTCCGCTGAACAAACCACAGAACATGTCCTGCAAGACTGCCCCCTGTATGTCCTCCCAAGAAAGGAATGCTGGCCCTACAACACAACACTACATTCAAAACTACATGGCACTAGAGATGAGCTCCAGACTACAGTCGATTTCATCATAAGGACGCTCTAACGTATAATCATCAAAAAGCGATCGCAAAGAAAAGAAGAGATACTTTATTTCAGGTTTGTCGCTTAAAATATCACTAAGAGTATCAAATAGTTTCAGATATCTTGTCACGCAGTTCCTTTCGAGAGCCATCTTACTTCAGTGTGAAGTAAAGTCTCACATAGTTTTTTTTGTTCTTAACAAAATAGCATGAAGAGACGCTCACATTTGACATTAGCTTTAATAGCATTGATACACTTTATAACTGAATTTAGTACTTTATTTAGAACAGGCGAAATATTCTTAGCTACTAAATTTTCCCTGTGAATGAATAACACAATGCACAAAAAGCATTTCTGGATTCTCATCTTTAAGCAATTTTAAGCAGCCATTTTCCTTGTCTATCATATTATTAGTACCATCTGCGGCACAAGATGTTATATTTTTCATTGGTATATTTTTGACATATAAGTAATTTTTTAGCTTATTATATACACCTTTGGAGGTAGGGGAGCTTTCTAATGATTTACAAAACAACATTTCTTCAGCACAATCCCCTTTATCAATATATCTTGAGTAAGTTATCAATTTTACTTATCAACACTCTCTCTCAAAGTTGATTCATCCATTTGCACTGAGAATTTTCTTGTTTTCAGCTTTTAAACAAGTTGTATTTCAATATCTTCACGCATTTCGTCTATTTTTTTGCTAACAGTATTGTTACTGAGTGGTATAGCTTTCACCTCTTGGTCATCTTTTTTCCAGAACCGTTTTAAGAAATGATGATATTGATGGTTTGATTAAATTCTCTCCATAGTATGATTTTTCCAAACTTAGCAAGGAGTAAGGAAATTTGATAACTAGCCTCAAGAGTACGATTAACAGTTACAGTATGAGCAGTAAACAGGGACTTTAATGTTGCTCTTTTTCAAAATTTGTCTTTAAAGTTTGAAAGTAAATCAAATCTGACATAATATGAGCATTATGTTTCGCCTTCAAATGCTCTTCAAGACAACGACCTCGTTTCATTGATTCGTTGGTCAAGCATTGTTGGCGTAAAAGACATTAATGTGGAATACATTAATATAGTAATATTTCACATCAGGTGATATACGTTTAAGCAAATTCGATTATTATAGCATGATTATTTGAAGAAAAAAAACCCAATAAATCATTAATAATATTTATCCTCACATTTATGTGGTCAAATCTGCTCTTCTGAAAAAGTATGCGGTGTTCTCTTCTAATTAGCTCTGATAAATTCTAACCTCCAATAGTTATATCTTCTACGTGAAGCTCTTCGGTTCTCTTATGCTTTTTTCCGTATAATCTGGCCTAATAGTCATGTACTTTAGCTTTTCTGTGTCTAGTTCTCTATTTTTATTCTAGCTACCTCATAGCTGTTCTGTATTTGGTTCTCTATCTGCACTATTATTCCCTCTTCTTAAAGTTCATCGTGATATATATGGGTGAATATTCTATTACTTTACTATTCCAAAACTTTGTTCTCAGGACTGCGATTTCCACATCTGCTACTCCTTGAAAAGACTCATTTTACTTCGACTATCAGCATTCTTCTGTTATTGTCTACAAATGTATGTCCCAACCGCGCCTTCTCAATCTGTCGCTAAACATGGAAAAAAGATCTCATGATATTCTACTGTAATTCATATATAAATGCTTCTTCGTTAACTATACAACTACAAAATGATACTCTAAGGACACCTGTATAATCCAGCTGTACAGTGAGTATCTATTACTCTGGTAATCAGACAAATGGCCCATAACTTGTATTTGAGTCAAACCACCTTGATATTTCTTGGTTTCTTTTCCCATCGTACCTAACATTCCAAGCCAAATCAAACTTCAGACCTGCTTTCTATGGCGGAAATATGATATGCGTTGCTCTGTCCAATACTATTACATACTCAAGATTGCACTATATAAACTCATTTTGGCCTTCATGACAAGGTTGGCAAATGACGGACACATTACAGTTTTTTTTTAAAAATATGACTCGATTTTAACACAATAACATACAAGTTTCCGCTTTCAAAGCTGTTAAAAGGAGGTAGAAATGTACCTAGATATAAGTACTTTCCGTTTATTGAAGATTTTTTTAAACTTCAGTAAAGTGATTGTGAAGCAACAGTCGTTTTTGTAAACAGACATCCAAAAGTCAGTATATCGGTTTTGCAACATCATGAACATTAGTTAAACTACGAACGAGTCCATTGCCCCCCTAAACGATGAAAATGCCCCCTGTGGGGCGTACGCCCCACGTTGGGAAACAGGGCTCTAGACTGTCCGGCCATGGAGCTCAACTCGGGCCCCCACCTAGGGCTCTGAGTTTCGCCCTATGTGAGCCCAGGTGCAACTCAGCTCGGCCCGGAGTGGCGGTTCCCACCCCGGTCCCGAGTTTCGCTCCACGCGGGCCCACGTCACCTCTCTGGATGCACCTCTCATCCCTTTTTGTTTATCCGTTCATCTTTTCCCATCGGCCGGAAGAGACGTGCATTAGTAGTCGCTCTGGGATACCGCTCGTCTGTGCTGCTGGCGGATCTCATCCAACGTGACTGCATCAGTATCTCTACCTACACCAGAGTAGCTCTCCCTCGATCCCTACCCTCTTAGCCAGACAGGAACCAATGTCTGTTACCAGGGTCGCCACGTGATGGTGGGGTAGATCTTGATTAGTGCCAGCTCACTAATCCTGGCCCAGCGTTGTCCCTAAGTACATTTGACCCCTGTTCATGATTTGTGCAATACTCTCGGCTGGTTGCGTGCCATTTCCGCGGAGAGAGACCGAGCCATATGAGGGAGCCCGGGCCATATGAGGGAGCCCGAGCCATATGAGGGAGCCCGAGCCATATGAGGGAACCCGGTGCAATGAAGTAAATCCATCGACTTTAGACCCTTTAAACGGCCATAAACTAGTGACAGGTAGTGAGTGGGACGACTTGTAGACATGGATACAAGTTAGTTTCATATTAGACTAATAGGCAGTCACAGGCCATTATTTTATTCTCTCTCTCTCTCTGTCTCTAGTCTATGGCAGTCTTCATACTGTTTATATGACATCATATTATTCTATTACTTTTTCTCTCTTTTTCTTTCTCTCTTTCTCTCTCTCTCTCTCTCTCTCTCTCTAGTCCTTGACAGTCTTCATTTTTATGACATATTTGTCTGTCTCTCACGTTCTCTCTCTCTCTCTCTAGTCTTCTTACTGTTTACAAAATAATTGATTCGCTCCCCCTCTTCTCTCTCTCTCTCTCTCTCTCTTGTCTTTGATAGTCTTTATACTACTTACAAAATAATTTATTCTCACTCTCTCTTTCTCTCTCTCTTTCTCTCTCTTTCTTTCTCTCTCTCTCTCTCTCTTTCTCTCTCAGCCTATGACAGTCTTCAGACTAACTATACAACTAGTTATATATATATATATATATATATATATATATATATATATATATATATATATATATATATATATATATATATATATATATTCTCCATTGAAGTGTTCTTGATCATGTTCTCAACCACTGATCCGTTATTTCTAGTAAATTTTTCCCTGATACGTGTGCCAGTCAACATTACTTTCATTTGGGACATATATTTCCTGAACCTGCAAACCAAACAATGTACCCGCCCCTGAATTGTTGAGAAAGAATATAACATATTAATAATAATGTACATTCGTGTTGAGAAAGAATGTAACATATTAATAATAATGTACATTCGTGTTGGGTAAGAATGTAACGTATGGGAAGTATACAAACAGTGTTTCTTCGTTTCTAGCATGATGTGCCGGCAGAGACATATTGTTATATTACTTCATTCTTCTGTTTCTACCGTCAACTTCTGCTATGCGACTACTCCGGTATGTGTCATAAACAGGGCGGTGCGCTTGATGTCCACTTACCACCCCCTCCCCCACCCCCCAGTTTGTTTTGTAGGGTTGTTACTGTTGGTAAGTTTGCCATGATCACGCTGATCTGGCTGGGGCAGTCTTGCAGTATGTGCTTTTGGGATTGCTTTGCTCCACGGGTGCAGGTAGCCGAGTCTTTGAGACCTATTCTATGGAGGTGTACTCTGAGACCTATTTCTCTGTAGGTGTGCTCTGAGACCTATTCTATGGAGGTGTACTCTGAGACCTATTCTATGGAGGTGTACTCTGAGACATATTCTATGGAAGTATACTCTGAGACCTATTCTATGGAAGTATACTCTGAGACCTATTCTATGGAAGTATACTCTGAGACCTATTCTATGGAAGTATACTCTGAGACCTATTCTATGGAAGTATACTCTGAGACCTATTATGTAGAGGTGTGCTCTGAAACCTATTCTATAGAGGTGTGCTCTGAGACCCATTCTATGGAGATGTGCTCTGAAACCTATTCTATAGAGGTGTGCTCTGATACACATTCTATAGAGGTGTGCTCTGATATCCATTCTATGGTAGTGTGCTCTGATACCCATTCTATTGTGGTGTGCTCTGATACCCATTATATTGTGGTGTGCTCTGATACCCATTCTATTGTGGTGTGCTCTGATATCCATTCTATGGTAGTGTGCTCTGATATCCATTCTATGGTAGTGTGCTCTGATACCTATTCTATTGTGGTGTGCTCTGATATACATTCTATGGTAGTGTGCTCTGATATACATTCTATGGTAGTGTGCTCTGATACCTATTCTATTGTGGTGTGCTCTGATATGCATTCTATGGTGGTATGCCCTGATATACATTCTATGGTGGTGTGCTCTAATACCTATTACTTAAAGGTCTGCTCTGAGACCTAGGCCAGATGTTAAATATACTAGTGACAACTGTTATAAGAAAGAGAAGATGGAGATATGTTGGACACACCTTGAGAAGAAATGATCGACGAATATCAAAGCAGGCATGGAAGTGGGATGCAAAGGGTTCAAGAAAGAGAGGTCGACCTAAGGAGACCCTGAAACGAACTTTGCTGAGAGAGGCAAGAAATATCGGTCTCAGTTCCATGGAGGAGATTGAGCGAGTTGCCCAGGATAGAGCGTTATGGAGAAATTGCTTGCATGCCCTATGCAACTTATAACGATACAAGATGAATTATTATTATAGGCCAGATGTCCTGCCTCTGCAGCCGTCATGTTCAAACTATCAGTTACATCCTGAATCCATCTTCTCCGTGGTCTTCCTCTTCTTCTCTTTGCCGATAGGCGTTCTTCCATGATGGTCTTCTCCAGCCATACATATAGAACATTTAAATCTGATATATTTTATTGTCTATGAATACCGCCGTGCTTTGCCAGTGCTCAAGGGAGCAAAGATTAGTAACACTGCCACCTACAAGTCATGTCGTAAGAGACGAATGAGGTAGGGGCCTAGGAAAGCTACCTTAGTAAATAAAAAGTATCGCAGAAATCGGAAGTGCTGGCCTTCTTGTTGGCGCATAACTGGCACACCGTAAATCACCCATCTTAGGCTCAGATCACAAAGAGTGATTTAACAAGTGAGCGATATGGAGCGTTGGAAGATGAATAAGAAGTTATATATGAAGTCATCCACTTAATGTATTCTAGACTAGTACAGATAGAACATAGATTTGTCCACTTAATGTATTCTAGACTAGTACAGATAGAACATAGATTTGTCCACTTAATGTATTCTAGACTAGTACAGATAGAACATAGATTTGTCCACTTAATGTATTCTAGACTAGTACAGATAGAACATAGATTTGTCCACTTAATGTATTCTAGACTAGTACAGATAGAACATAGATTCGTCCACTTAATGTATTCTAGACTAGTACAGATAGAACATAGAGTCGTCCACTTAATGTATTCTAGACTAGTACAGATAGAACATAGATTTGTCCACTTAATGTATTCTAGACTAGTACAGATAGAACATAGATTTGTCCACTTAATGTATTCTAGACTAGTACAGATAGAACATAGATTCGTCCACTTAACGTATTCTAGACTAGTACAGATAGAACATAGAGTCGTCCACTTAATGTATTCTAGACTAGTACAGATAGAACATAGATTCGTCCACTTAATGTATTCTAGACTAGTACAGATAGAACATAGATTTGTCCACTTAATGTATTCTAGACTAGTACAGATAGAACATAGATTTGTCCACTTAATGTATTCTAGACTAGTACAGATAGAACATAGATTTGTCCACTTAATGCATTCTAGACTAGTACAGATAGAACATAGATTTGTCCACTTAATGTATTCTAGACTAGTACAGATAGAACATAGAGTCATCCACTTAATGTATTCTAGACTAGTACAGATAGAACATAGATTTGTCCACTTAATGTATTCTAGACTAGTACAGATAGAACATAGAGTCATCCACTTAATGTATTCTAGACTAGTACAGATAGAACATAGATTTGTCCACTTAATGTATTCTAGACTAGTACAGATAGAACATAGAGTCGTCCACTTAATGTATTCTAGACTAGTACAGATAGAACATAGATTTGTCCACTTAATGTATTCTAGACTAGTACAGATAGAACATAGATTCGTCCACTTAATGTATTCTAGACTAGTACAGATAGAACATAGATTTGTCCACTTAATGTATTCTAGACTAGTACAGATAGAACATAGATTTGTCCACTTAATGTATTCTAGACTAGTACAGATAGAACATAGATTTGTCCACTTAATGTATTCTAGACTAGTACAGATAGAACATAGATTTGTCCACTTAATGTATTCTAGACTAGTACAGATAGAACATAGATTCGTCCACTTAATGTATTCTAGACTAGTACAGATAGAACATAGATTCGTCCACTTAATGTATTCTAGACTAGTACAGATAGAACATAGAGTCGTCCACTTAATGTATTCTAGACTAGTACAGATAGAACATAGAGTCGTCCACTTAATGTATTCTAGACTAGTACAGATAGAACATAGATTTGTCCACTTAATGTATTCTAGACTAGTACAGATAGAACATAGATTTGTCCACTTAATGTATTCTAGACTAGTACAGATAGAACATAGATTCGTCCACTTAATGCATTCTAGACTAGTACAGATAGAACATAGATTTGTCCACTTAATGTATTCTAGACTAGTACAGATAGAACATAGATTTGTCCACTTAATGTATTCTAGACTAGTACAGATAGAACATAGATTCGTCCACTTAATGTATTCTAGACTAGTACAGATAGAACATAGATTTGTCCACTTAATGTATTCTAGACTGTACAGATAGAACATGATTCGTCCACTTAATGTATCTAGACTAGTACAGATAGAACATAGATTCGTCCATAATGTATTCTAGACTAGTACAGATAGAACATGAGTCGTCCCCTAATGTATTCTAGACTGTACAGATGAGAACATAGAGTCGTCCACTTAATGTATTCTAGACTAGTACAGATAGAACATAGATTTGTCCACTTAATGTATTCTAGACTAGTACAGATAGAACATAGATTTGTCCACTTAATGTATTCTAGACTAGTACAGATAGAACATAGATTCGTCACTAATGCATTCTAGACTAGTACAGATAGAACATAGATTTGTCCACTTAATGTATTCTAGACTAGTACAGATAGAACATAGATTCGTCCACTAATGCATTCAGACTAGTACAGATAGAACATAGATTTGTCCACTTAATGTATTCTAGACTAGTACAGATAGACAGTAGATTCTCATTAATGATTCTAGACTAGTACAGATAGAACATAGAGTCGTCCACTTAATGTATTCTAGACTAGTACAGATAGAACATAGATTTGTCCACTTAATGTATTCTAGACTAGTACAGATAGAACATAGATTTGTCCACTTAATGTATTCTAGACTAGTACAGATAGAACATAGATTCGTCCACTTAATGTATTCTAGACTAGTACAGATAGAACATAGATTTGTCCACTTAATGTATTCTAGACTAGTACAGATAGAACATAGAGTCATCACTAATGTATTCTAGACTAGTACAGATAGAACATAGATTTGTCCACTTAATGCATTCTAGACTAGTACAGATAGAACATAGAGTCATCCACTTAATGCATTCTAGACTAGTACAGATAGAACATAGATTCGTCCACTTAATGCATTCTAGACTAGTACAGATAGAACATAGATTCGTCCACTTAATGTATTCTAGACTAGTACAGATAGAACATAGATTCGTCCACTTAATGCATTCTAGACTAGTACAGATAGAACATAGATTCGTCCACTTAATGTATTCTAGACTAGTACAGATAGAACATAGATTCGTCCACTTAATGCATTCTAGACTAGTACAGATAGAACATAGAGTCGTCCACTTAATGTATTCTAGACTAGTACAGATAGAACATAGAGTCGTCCACTTAATGTATTCTAGACTAGTACAGATAGAACATAGATTCGTCCACTTAATGTATTCTAGACTAGTACAGATAGAACATTTACATTTGTGATCTTTTATTGTTCATAGAGTCGTCCACTTAATGTGTTGCTGTAGACTAGTGCAGATAGAACATTTAGATATGTGATATTTTATTGTTTATAGAGAAACTCACTCAATTTATTTACAGTGGTACAGATAGAACATTAAAATCTTTTATAGAGATAGAACATTTACTTCTGTGAAATTGTATTGTCTATGGAGACGCACACTTAATATAATATTGTACAGTGGTGCGGATTGAACATCTATTGGTACGATACCTTGCCGTCTATGGTGGTGGTCGCTTAATATAATATACAGATATAGTTTGGAGTTACCCGCTGTTCACGTCGAACTGGATGCCTGAGAGGCAGAGAGTGTGTTTAATCAGCGAGCCACAGGAACCATCAGTATGCATACCCTTCGATATCTGTTGGGAGACTGAGCACCTATGGGTTTGCCCGGAGTGCAATGACGTCAGTTTAGTAACCAATAACCAATAACAGATATATGAAAATCGAACATTTAACTAGAACATTTAAGTCAAGAATAT
The DNA here is from genome assembly GCA_020796225.1 of Arion vulgaris. NCBI lineage: Eukaryota > Metazoa > Mollusca > Gastropoda > Stylommatophora > Arionidae > Arion > Arion vulgaris. Next base: position 19,041,825 of record CM036776.1, read on the forward strand.
TTTTGACATCTTTGGAGACATCCACGTATCAATCATGAGAACTTGGCTGAGGAGAAATTCATCAAAGAAGAAATACGTCTTAAACGTAAGTATTTTGTTACCTTCAAGGGCATGTGTTCTCAGGTAGATACTTCAGTTCTAAATGGTTTACGGATGTTTAAGCTTACACTGATTAAACACGCGATGACATTTTTCAAAGGCCGTCCCCGCCTCTGTTTTCTCCTCTTTGTTTTTATTATTAACCCTTCCACTCCATAATGTATTTGACACCGGAACGCATTTACTTGGAAATATATATTGGCTATTCGTCATCTTGCAAAATACCATAAGCCAGTATATGTGCTCAGAAGGACGAAAGGGTTAGCTTCATATCATCATGTGCACCTAAGTAGCACCACCTGCTTTAATTAATTATCATTATTATATATCTTAATCGTGTGCATCAAGTTATCTTAATGTAGTCTTTTTAACCTAATTAAAACATAACTTCTTAATGGAACAACGTAGAGTTCAGTATAGTCGCGTGGACATAGAAATTCCAGCATGGATAAACTTTATAAAATTCATGATTTTTAGAGTTACCGGTGTTTGAGATTTTCTGAAACAGACAAATAGGCACGATGATTTTCAGTTTTATAATTAAGATTAGTTTGTTTTCGCGCCCGTTGAAAGACTTTGAACACTGATTGTTTGTGTTTTAATTTGAGAAGGAGGGTAGAATCGAGAAAGCACAGAAGCGTTGCCTTTAGAATCGAATAGAAACAATTATGAGTTCAGTTCACTACAACGACGTCCCCCAACTGAGGCAAGGAACTGGCCACTTGTATCCCGCGAACACTAGAGTGAGAATTGACAGACATTTCAGACTCTACATTCTGCCAAGGATACGAGCCATATTTCTTAATTAATACTTATATCTGAGCAGATATTGTTATTATAATTATTTATTAAACAATTGCAAGGTAATGTGATAACGTCTTCTTGTGTCCTTCTCGCTTTCTGCCGTTAGACGTCGGAGGCAACTGATGATCGGTTTCCGAGATAGTGCTCGATATGCTTTGGTATTGTACAGTTTTAAGATGTCTGTAACTCCATTAATCCATCTTTTTATTGCTCTGACCCTTCCTCGATCTAAGACAGCATTATGAAAATATAGTAGTATATGTATAATGAGGACACTTGTAGGGGAACGGATGACCTAATTGCTGAGCACAACAATAAAAGAATGTTGGTGTTGAAGCTGACAAAATACCACTACCCGTTGAATCAACACAAGGGCATGACCTTTCGTCCAATTTGTTATTTGTTAAGTCTACACAGGGTTTTTGACAATTTGTATATAAGCATTTCAGAATGGTGTGATTTTTATGTGTGTTTTGTGAAAATAATGACATTACATTTTTAAAGAGCTGTGCTATTTGCAGACGAGGAGGTTACATGGACATTCAGACATTTTAAAAATAATTTAGTTTTTACAATCAATAGGTCACTGGGTTTGTCAATTTGAGTAGTATTAATATCTGCATGGCTAAACTATTTAGTTGTTTATCTACATAGCTGATTTGACTTCTTGCTTTCTTCTTTTCTTTCTGCTGATATTCTAAATTCTATAGGAGAGAGAGTTAAACGTCACAGTGGTTTGGAGAAACGGTAATGGAAGGCATGGTTCATGGAGTCAGGCAGGATGACCAAGACGAAAGGTGGCAGGCAGAAATCTTGAACATGACGCTGGCAGAGGTGGGAGAACTTGCAGAGACAGAGTTTTTCAGGCTGAGCGTGATGAAAGTGACCATTCGCATGGGGACATGCTACTACTTGAGAGCGGATGTGTAAAGGATATAGGTAATAGTGGTGAGTCTACATCACTATCCAGACTGCAAAAATACCAAGTCAAATGTGGTGTAACCAGACTATACTGGAAGCCTTAGAGGAATAGTAAACCAACAAAGAACCATTGTCATTAGTTGCAGCACGCTGAGAGGCATACTGAGGAGGAGATCGGAACACTTATGGAATAGTTGGTTCGATGTGCAGTGATGATCCAACGACTAAACTGACAGGCATATTGAATAGAGGATTGGAGCCTTATGAACTAATGGTTCGATGTGCAGTGATGATGATCCGACAACTAAACTAAACTGACAGGCATATTGGAGAGATCGTAGCACTTATGGACTAATTGGTTTGATGTGCAGTGATGATGATCCGACAACTAAACTAAACTGACAGGCTATTGAGAGAAGATCGAGCACTTATGGACTAATTGGTTCGATGTGCAGTGATGATGATCCACGCTAAACTAAAACTATCTTTTCTCTAATCCTGTTTTGTTTCACAGTGCCAGGATAAGAAGAGATTTCTAGAAGCGACTCTTGTGTGCGTACTCATATATAGTATCTATCACTGCCTCTATTAGTTCTGTGATCCGTCTGAAATAGCTGATGTTTTGTATAATTGATGGAAACCAGAGAGTATTGATGGATAAGTGGTGAAGCCTTTTCCTTGCATTCTAAAGGTCATGGTTTTGACTCCGGACAGCGCTGTTCTGTTCACCAGTGTATTTTTTCCCAGAAACTCCTAGGACTGTGACAGAGTTTGTGTTTTGGGAATGCTCTCGGCATGTGGTGTGCCATTTCTTTCAGAGAGGGGACAAGCCATTTAAGGTAAAACCCGGTGTAATAAAGTCAGTCCTTCAGTGAAAACCATCAGAGCGCACTCTTGTGTCTTTTTTTTTAAAGTGGTCTCTGTGGCGAAGTGTTTAAGTTGTTTATGAGTTCTGAAATGTTGTGAGTTCAAATCTGCATGGAATCATTAAGTACACATGTGCTTTTTCCTGGAGATCCCTAGGATTGTTATTGGAGCTCTTAAGTTTGTGCTTTGTACCATACTCTTGCATGTGCCTTGTCATTCCATACCGAGAGGGATGAAGCCATATGGGGAAACCTGGTGCAATTAAAGAGTCCTTTAGACTCTTTAGTCTAAAGACCTTTTTTTTCTTTCTCTTATATGACTTTTAGCTTGCTATGCTTGTGGTATTTACATGCATTCTAATAAAGAAATATTTTCTTTCTCTGTTTCCAGCATGAACCTCAACGTATGGATCAGATTTTAGAAGGGCTGTTTCTCTCTGAGCAGCCTGACAAGCTGAAGGAGGCACTTATCACCCGGATTTGTGAACAGAACTCTCGGACATCACATTCTGAGGCAACTGTTAGGGGTGTCTTGCAGGTGATTGTTTTGTATTGAGCATAAATGGTCGTTTGTGCTATTAGCCCCACTATTTGTTGTTATTCTTTATTGTGAACTGTATGACACTGAGAGTTGAACTTATCATACTTATGGGAGATTATGTCACACTTATTTCACACTTATGTCACACTTGACAATGGAGGTACGGGTGATTACAGAGGTGGTGATGTGGTTGGCATCTCATGACCTCTCTCATGTTATTATATTCAGTGACTCCATGAATATGATTCATAAAGTCGAAACAGGAATGGTGAGACAAAACTGGGTGGAGGTACTGGTACAGACAGGAATCAGAGCAGTCACCTTCATTTTTGTCCCTGGGCATGCAGGAGTCAGGGGTAATGAATGAACTGATAGATTGACTGGCATGACTGCAATATCAGATGGGGTTGCAATGGACTGAAAGGACATTCTTAATGCATTGAGTCTTTCCCCATGGAAGAGTTTCAGGCTTGTGAATCCCAGTCGCTGATCTGGTTGAAGATGGGTGTCGATATTGGTACAGCTCAAAAAGAATGACATAACCAAATATGATATAAAGATTGATTAATCAACATTGAACTGGCATGTTGGGTCGCTGGATCTGTTGAGGCAGAGATCGGAGCACCTATGGACATGTCCAGAGTGTTATGATGATAATCGTCCGATAACTGATATATCACCCTTATGGTAGATCATGCTACGTTCATGATGGAAGTCCATTTAGCACAGACAAACTACCATTGTTTATATTTAATATATGACCTCCCACCTTATAGTATGTTTTGATTGATATTCTTCTTCTGCATTCTCACTAGATTGGGATTTCAGATTCTCTAATAAAGGCAGCCGTCTGCCTCAGATTATCAGCCACGCCATACAGTTTGTCTTGGACGCTAGTGTAAGTGGGCCACCTCTTTCTTCTCAAGTCTGCATACTAGGGGCAGTTCTGTAGGATATAATTCCTATGATTTCTGCTTCCCGTTGTGCCGACCTCTTCCCGCAGTAAGTTTTGGCCACACTCATGATGGTAGGTCTGACATTCTTACTGCGCGGCTAAATCTCCGAGGCAGATTGGCGACCGTAGAATCCGTTCTCCCATTCCTCATTGTGAGGGTCGTTGCACCATGTTATGTGCCTTACGGCCTGGTGCATCCGTTTTCTGCAAGCATTTGTTTCAGGTTAGCATTCCCTAGCGAACACATGCATCCGGTTCAACCAAACCTCCTTAGTCGCCTTACGACATGCGTGGCAGGTAACAGTGGTTCTATTCTTTACACCCCAAATTTCGGCCTCGGTAACCACTTGGGCGGTTTTGATTGATGTGACCATCATCATTGCACTTTGGTGAGTAACCATGTGTGCTCCGATCTCTTTCTTACATAGGAAGATCTCAGCAGCAGTGCACAAACTCCGTAGTATCAGCGAGGGTCCCCGATGTAATTTATAAAATGGTGAAAATATTTTTGAGGTATTTTATTTAAAAAAAATTTCTAATGAATTTTGCACAGGCAGTGGCTTTTCAGCCTGCTCTTCTCAATTTGAACTGTCAATGGTTCTCAATTTGAACTGTAAATGGTTTTATGTGCCCAGCTTCAACACAGGACCTATGTTTTATCGTAGTCTCCGATAAGACTAGGAACTTGATCTTACCTACGCTGAGATCAGGGAAAAATATCCTGATGGCTCCACGAGGGAGCCAACCAGTTACCTTTAGAACAGGAGGCGAGCATCTAACCTCTATGCCACAGAGAAGCACATAGGCAGGTGAGGAAGCATCTGTGCAGGGGAAAGAGCACCTGGAATGGGGAAAGGGCACCTGGGTAAAGAAGCATCTGTGCAGGGGAAGGAGTACATTGGCAAGGAAGGAAGACATGAGCTGGTAAAGGAGCACCTGGTCAGGGGAAAGGGCACTGAGGATGGGGGAGGAGTACCATGGACATGTGAAGGAACACATGGGCAGGGGAAGGAACACATGGGCAGGGGAAGGAACACATGGGCAGGTGAAGGAGCACATGGGCAGGTGAAGGAGCACATGGGCAGGTGAAGGAGCACATGGACAGGTAAAGGAACCCATGGACAGGTAAAGGAACCCATGGACAGATGAAGGAACATCTGACAAAAAGCATGTCAGATCTTAGATTACCAGATTGTCTTCATTAAAGCTGAAGATCACGAAATAGGAATAGGCAGTGATTGACATATTTTAGCTTGTGCTCCCCTGGGAGCATGTGGGCCCTAAATAAATATCTCAGTGGTTTGTAATAAAAATGTAATCCTGTATTAACCATTCTGTTACCTGTCTTGACCTTTCTGTTACCTGTCTTGACTGTCTGTTACCTGCCTTGACTTTCTGTTACCCCTCTGTTCCGTCTGACCTTTCTGTTACCTGTCTTGACCTTTCTGTTATCCGTCTTGACTTCTTTTTCCTTGACCTTTCTGTTACCCGTCTTGACCTTTCTGTTACCCGTCTTGACCTTTCTGTTACCTGTTTTTAAGTTTCTGTTACCTGTTTTTACCTTTCTGTTACCTGTTTTTACCTTTCTGTTATCTTTCTTGACCCAGGTGAGCAGTAAATGGATTCTTCATGGGACCACCACATTACAGGTGTCTTCTGGCTTCAAACTGTTCAAGGCATGGGGCTCTCAGAACATAGCTATATTCCAGTCATTCTTCACACCTGCCCTGGTGGCTGAGATGCTGAAGCAGGGCTCTGGAATGCCAGCTAACGTACCCTTACTTCTGAGGGAAGGTGAGTTTGGTTTCTGTTTGTTATTGTGTGTTCTAGAACAGCGTTTCCCAAACTGGGGCCCACAGACCCCCAGGGCTCACGAGGTACTCACAGGGGTCCTCAAGCGCTTGAAGAAATATGATCTTTGACATTTCAAACAGAAAAATAAATGTTAAAGTCATGTTTGCATACATCTTGTAACAGGAAGAGCCCCTCCCATATAGAGTATCCTTGGGGATATGGCCATCATCCATTCGGGTCAGGTCACACGGCTCTACAGCCGTTACGCTCAAATCATCAGTCACATCCTGAATCCATCATGTGGGTATTCCTCCTCTTTTTGTTGGGATGCCTACTTCCGTAATGTCCTTCTCGAATTCTATTTGTTTATTTTTTCTACTTCCAAAATTATGTTTTTTCACTACCTTGTTAAATGTCCACACTTCACATCCATACTTTGTCACTGAGAATATGCATGCTCTTAATATTACACCAAGACACAAGTATATAAGACCTGTGTGGTCTGCTGTATGGTAGTGAGACCTGGACTACATATGCAAGACAAGAACATTGCTGTAACACCTTACACATGCGCTGTCTCAGTCAAATATACAACATCCAATGGCGAGACCACATCTCCAATATAGAAATCCTGGACAGTGCTGGAATTCCAAGCATGTGCACCTTGCAGAGTTAGCGATGTCTGTGATGGCTGCGACACATTTGCCGTATGAGTGATAGTAGAATCCCAAAGGACATTCTATATGGTGAACTCGCAGCTGGTGCTAGACAGCATGGACGCCCACAATACGCTTTCTTTACACCTGCAAGCGTGATCTAACTTCATGATAAGCATAGATAAAGAAAATTGGTAGTGGTTGGCCTAAGATTGTCAAACATGGCGAGCGGCAGTGAGGGATGGCCCCAAAATAAAAATAGAAAACCATCACATGTGAAAGCAAAAGAAAATGCAGAGAGAGCATCCTATGTATCAACTGCAGTCTCCAGTTTCACCTGCAGAAACTGTGGCAAGGATTGCCACTCCAGAATTGGCCATTACAGCCACACCTGATTAAGGACAGAACAAACTATGGAACTCAAAACATGTCTCCTGAGACAAAGAGGCCTCCTGAGACAGAGGCCAATGATAAGTATTCTGATCTTGTTTTTCTTATCAATTCCATTCCGCACTGTTTTTAGCTGTTTAATTTTGATAAAGCTATGTTTGTTCTTCATTTCATTCCCTCCATTCCCACTTTCTTAAAGCTTTTCTATAATTTACTTTTTATGATTATTTTTTGACAATCAGGTTTGCGTGTCATGCTTGGTGGTGCGCGCACTTACTATGATCATTCTGAGATGGTGCAAATGAACATAACCAAGTTTGTATGCAGAGCACAAGAACGAATAGTGGTGTGCAATGTTGTACTGCTGTTTGAAGAGTTCAACGAGTGTGTACCATCAGATGAGAGTGACTTAACAAACTTCTGTCTGGCTGTGTTAAATCATCTTAGTGTGGGAGTTCTTCCGCAACGTGAAGGAGAAGTAAGTTCTGTTTTATTTTTTCTTACTGTGAGGCTTAACTTACTTCATAGTTTAGTAAAAGGCTCTTTGTGGCGTAGAAGTTTGGTGCTCGTCTCTCGTGCCAAAGGTGCTAGGCTCGCTCCCTTGTAGAGCCATCTGGATCTTTTTCCAGAGATCCTTGATTTCAGTGTAGGTGAGATTGAGTTTCTAGTCCTATCGGAAATTAACGATAAAATGTAGGTCATGTGTTCACTTTGAGCATCTAAAAGAACTCTTGACAGTTCAAAATCGAGAAGAGCAGGCTGGAAAGCCACTGCCCAGGCAAAATTCAGTAGAAAAGATTAAAAATAAAATTTCAACACAAATATCTCACCATCTTCAAAATTACATCGGAGACTCTTGCCAGTGCTACTGAGTTTGTGTACTATAGCTGAGATCTTCATGTGTAAGAAAGAGATTGGAGCACACATGCTTACTCACCAAGTGCAATGATGATGGTCATTGAGAGGTGCCTGTATAGAAAACTTGATACAATTGTATTAGTTGAAAGTCAGCAATAACTACAAGAACTAGTGGTACAAATGTATTAGTTGAAAGTAAGCAATAACTACAAGAACTAGTGGTACAAATGTATTAGTTGAAAGTAAGCAATAACTACAAGAACTAGTGGTACAAATGTATTAGTTGAAAGTAAGCAATAACTACAAGAACTAGTGGTACAATTGTATTAGTTGAAAGTCAGCAATAACTACAAGAACTAGTGGTACAATTGTATTAGTTGAAAGTCAGCAATAACTACAAGAACTAGTGGTACAATTGTATTAGTTGAAAGTCAGCAATAACTACAAGAACTAGTGGTACAAATGTATTAGTTGAAAGTAAGCAATAACTACAAGAACTAGTGGTACAAATGTATTAGTTGAAAGTAAGCAATAACTACAAGAACTAGTGGTACAAATGTATTAGTTGAAAGTAAGCAATAACTACAAGAACTAGTGGTACAAATGTATTAGTTGAAAGTAAGCAATAACTACAAGAACTAGTGGTACAATTGTATTAGTTGAAAGTAAGCAATAACTACAAGAACTAGTGGTACAATTGTATTAGTTGAAAGTCAGCAATAACTACAAGAACTAGTGGTACAATTGTATTAGTTGAAAGTCAGCAATAACTACAAGAACTAGTGGTACAATTGTATTAGTTGAAAGTAAGCAATAACTACAAGAACTAGTGGTACAAATGTATTAGTTGAAAGTCAGCAATAACTACAAGAACTAGTGGTACAAATGTATTAGTTGAAAGTCAGCAATAACTACAAGAACTAGTGGTACAAATGTATTAGTTGAAAGTAAGCAATAACTACAAGAACTAGTGGTACAAATGTATTAGTTGAAAGTAAGCAATAACTACAAGAACTAGTGGTACAAATGTATTAGTTGAAAGTCAGCAATAACTACAAGAACTAGTGGTACAAATGTATTAGTTGAAAGTAAGCAATAACTACAAGAACTAGTGGTACAATTGTATTAGTTGAAAGTCAGCAATAACTACAAGAACTAGTGGTACAAATGTATTAGTTGAAAGTAAGCAATAACTACAAGAACTAGTGGTACAATTGTATTAGTTGAAAGTCAGCAATAACTACAAGAACTAGTGGTACAATTGTATTAGTTGAAAGTCAGCAATAACTACAAGAACTAGTGGTACAAATGAACAATCGCAAAGATGTACAGGACACAGTAGTGTTGGTTGAAAGCAATGTTATATAATTTCCATAGTCCCAAATTTATTTCCATCAATCGCTCTTAGGCTTGGATCACATACAAATCACAAAAAGTGGTTGGTTAACAAGTGGTCGATATGGAGCGTATGAAAAAGAAGCAGAATATCCTTCCCAGATTCCCTAATTACATTTATATCCTCATGGTGGTGGGCATCTGTAGCTTCAGTGGTAGTGAGCTTGATCAAAGCCCAAGAGTACCTGGTTCAAACTCCATGGCGGGAATTTTGGAAGCAAATTTGTTCCAGTGGATGATTCTGAATGATAAAAATAGACCTCACTATTCAGAAAGCAATGACAAACTACTGAACGTATAAGTGGTGTCTGGAAAATCGATAACTCATTTTCTGTGGTTAATGGTAAAGTCCTGTAAAGGATATGCCATGATTTTCATTTTGTTGTGTCATCCTCATGGTGTGTCTATTTTCTCATGTCATTCCCAGGTTCCCATATCATGTTCATATTGCCAATATCAGTTTTATATCCTCAATTCTTTTTCAGGTCCTCACATCATTCTCATCACAAAATTTCCATCACATCCTCACAATTCCAAGACCCTCGTATCATTTTCAAATTTTCTTGTCATTCTCAGATTCCCAGCTTCATTAAAAATACAGATGAAATTGCCAAGTGCCTGGGTACTATATGGAAGACGCAGCCTCCAGTGCTACTGGCTCAGTGTCTGGCTGAAATCTTTAATATCATCTCTGCACCCAGAACAGAGGAACAGCTGGAGCCAGCCTTTGCCTAGCTGCTATAGTTAAGCACATTCCCATTGAAATTGCTAATAAGGTAGGTTGTTTTGTAGCGTGTTTGTTGGCCTACACGCTCTGATATAACCAATTAAAGGCTCATCCTTAGGTTGAAAGGGCGTGTCTGTCTTAAGTCTACTTGTATGCGCATAACTGGCAAAGCGATAATCGCTCTTATGCTCAGATCACATACAAATCACAAAGAGTGGTTTAACAAGTGGTCGATATGGAGTGTTGGAAGAAGAAGGAACAAACAAAGCATGTGGAAAAGAAGATTTGTCTTGTCTAGTAAAAATAATCAGATAAAACCAATTGATCTGATTAAAGTAAAGTATGTCTAATTTGAACCCCTAATGACAACACTGTGATAGACAACACTGTAACTGATAGGTCATTGTGATTGACATCACTGTAATTGATAGCTCATTGTAGCGGATAACACTGGGACTGATTAGTCCGTTGTAGCTGCCATGAGCGACACAAGAATATTTGATGATAAAACTACATTTTCTTCATAAACAGGTTGTGAGAGACATTGTGACTGACAACACTGTGACTGATAAGTCAGTTGCAGCTGCCATGTACCACATCATGGAGTGGCTGAAGTGGCCAACTGCCCAAAATGTGGAGTTATGGCTGCTGTGTTTCCTTATCGAACTGGGTGCAGCTAGGAAGTACTCATTACTTAGTTGCATAACTGAGAACTATATTGTACAGGTAAGAGTTTGGTCAGTTCACCTGTAACACAAGTTACTAGGTATCTTATATGAGAGAACTATATTGTACAGGTAAGAGTTTGGTCAATTCACCTGTAACACAAGTTACACTGAATATCTTATATGAGAGAACTATATTGTACAGGTAAGAGTTTGGTCAATTCACCTGTAACACAAGTTACTGAATATCTTATATGAGAGAACTATATTGTACAGGTAAGAGTTTGGTCAGTTTACCTGTAACACAAGTTACTAGGTATCTTATATAAGAGAACTATATTGTACAGGTAAGAGTTTGGTCAATTCACCTGTAACACAAGTTACACTGAATATCTTATATGAGAGAACTATATTGTACAGGTAAGAGTTTGGTCAATTCACCTGTAACACAAGTTACTGAATATCTTATATGAGAGAACTTTATTGTACAGGTAAGAGTTTGGTCAGTTCATCTGTAACACAAGTTACTGAATATCTTATATGAGAGAACTATATTGTACAGGTAAGAGTTTGGTCAGTTTACCTGTAACACAAGTTACTAGGTATCTTATAGGAGAGAGCTATATTGTACAGGTAAGAGTTTGGTCAGTTTACAAGATAGAAATACAGATACTTTTTTACAAATTATTAAATGATTGCTATTGTATGTTATGCAGGTTGTCCAGAACTTAGAATATCCTCACCTCAGGCAAGCTTCTTTCAGGATTGTATCTCACTTGCTGTTAGGGTTCCAGCACTCACCAGGACCTTTCCATAAGGTAGGTCACATAACAGTGGGGAGATTATTAGAGTTAACAATATTTTAGCGGATTTAAAGCCAAAGGATTGACCTCACTGCACCGGGTTTTATCCCATATGTCTCCGTCCCTCTCCGCAGAAATGGCACATCACCTGTCGAGAGTATTACACAAAGCACGAACTCCATAGCTCTGGCGACTATCTTAGAGGTCTTTAGAAAAAATGCACTCTGGAACAGAAACAGCGGTCTGGATTCAAACCCACAACCTTTAAGACGCAAGGCAAGGGCATAACCACTCAGCCACAGATACCCCTGTGTAAAACTAAATCATGCTGAAGAAAGTGGAACTGGAGGAGTGGAAACAGAACAGGGTGCAACGTGAGAGGCTTTAACTAAATCATGCTGAAGAAAGTGGAACTGGAGGAGTGGAAACAGAACAGGGTGCAACGTGAGAGGCTTTAACTAAATCATGCTGAAGAAAGTGGAACTGGAGTAGTGGAAACAGAACAGGGTGCAACGTGAGAGGCTTTAACTAAATCATGCTGAAGAAAGTGGAACTGGAGGAGTGGAAACAGAACAGGGTGCAACGTGAGAGGCTTTAACTAAATCATGTTGAAAAAAGTGGAACTGGAGGAGTGGAAACAGAACAGGGTGCAACGTGAGAGGCTTTAACTAAATCATGTTGAAGAAAGTGGAACTAGAGGAGTGGAAACAGAACAGGGTGCAACGTGAGAGGCTTTAACTAAATCATGCTGAAGAAAGTGGAACTGGAGGAGTGGAAACAGAACAGGGTGCAACGTGAGAGGCTTTAACTAAATCATGCTGAAGAAAGTGGAACTGGAGGAGTGGAAACAGAACAGGGTGCAACGTGAGAGGCTTTAACTAAATCATGTTGAAAAAAGTGGAACTGGAGGAGTGGAAACAGAACAGGGTGCAACGTGAGAGGCTTTAACTAAATCATGTTGAAGAAAGTGGAACTGGAGGAATGGAAACAGAACAGGGTGCAACGTGAGAGGCTTTACAAGAATCAGATGTTAAAGAATAATTATCATATGACATTCTTAATTGTTATTGCTAGTAACAACTGTTATAAGAAGGAGAAAATGGAAATATGTTGGACACACCTTGAGGAGAAATGATCAACGAATATCAAAGCAGGCATTAAAGTGGGATGCAAAGGGTTCAAGAAAGAGAAGGAGATATGTTGGACACACCTTGAGGAGAAATGATCAACGAATATCAAAGCAGGCATTGAAGTGGGATGCAAAGTGTTCAAGAAAGAGAGAACGACCTAAGGAGACCCTGTAACGAGCTTTGCTGAGAGAGGCAAGAAATATCGATCTCAGTTCCATGAAGGAGATTGAGCGAGTTGCCCAGGATAGAGAGGTATGGAGAAATTGCTTGCAGGCCCTATGTAACATATAGCGGTGCAAGAGGAATTATTATTATTATATTATTATTTATTCTTAATTGTCATATTATAAATTGTAACAACTCTGAGGTTGGAAAAATTAGCTCACAAATAACTGAAAAAGAGAAATTCTGTTTTCGATAGATGGCCGTATTGGAGTTGGATGATTTCCGATATTTCGCCTCTGACCGTTGCCGACATGTTGTTATCGTGTTAGCTTGAATACTGAGTTAAAAGAGATGAGCCCCTCTCCCTCTGAAAAGGTGTTATCGATATAAGGGAAGACTGCAGTAAAACTATGTAGCAATGCAGAAACACATGAAAATGCACTGTAGTTTTACAAAGTATAAAAACAGTAACAATATGCAGCAACATTTTGACCAAAAGGCTTTTATCAAACAAAGGATACAAGAAATTTGAAAATAGACTTCTTATAAGGCAGACATAACATATACAATCTCAATAAATCCTTAACGGCCCTAAAATGAAAATAGACTAAAAACGAAATAAATGTGAAAAACTAGAAATGGGAGAAAAAAAAATAGAACAATAATAATCAAATATGTACATTTAACATATATTCATATATTATGTAGCATGAGAAGAGACTGTACATAGGAAGGTAATGGGTGGAGTCCATGAGGTTGCAAGGTACCATATAAAGATATAAAACGATTTTCTAGAGCAAATGGACTCGGATCATCAGTGGAACATGATAGGGTGGCTGTGACCTGGATATCACAACCTCCCAAATGGTCAGTCCCATTGAAATGAGTGTCTGCAGGGGTCACAGAGCATTTGCGTATATCATTTAAGTGTTAGTCAAACGATGACTTAGCTTTTTGCCTGTTTCGCTTATGTATGCCCTTTCACAATGTTTACAAGTGATGGGACATCACTTATGTTGTGGGACCCTAAAAAGGTGCTGAAGTCTGCAATATTAGATCAGAAGGAACACAAGAACCCATAGTATCACACATCTCACGCTTATATATAACATAATGATATAATACACTATTATTGATTTTACAGTGTCTTGAGAAAATTTGCAACATCATCCTGAACCTGAGAGATGACAGAACACCAGAGTCTGGGACATTCCTGACTCAGATATCAGTGCTTATCTATTGTCTCATGTACCAACATGCTGGCTTCCCGGAGCTTTATGAACCTGTCCTAGACCTGATTAAGGTATGTTATGTTACTCTATCGACGCTATGGCAATGGCACATTGGGCATTCCCATGCATGCTCGGTCCTCCGCTACAGCAGACATCCCAAAGCACACTTGCTCACCATACCCATGAGAAGTTTATTAATATATCTTCTCTCTCTACCACGAAGATGACACTGTCTGGCATATCCAAACTCAGCTCCTAATTTTGCAATCGGTCCAGTGTCTCAGACTGCGCCATATCATATTAATGAGTGTGCAATGCATTGATGACACTCTGTCAGCCAACTTCTGTCAACATGAGTTGAGGCATTGTTTGCAAGAAAGTCTGCCCTTCACTCCAGCATGTCCAGTGTGTACAGCCAAGTCATTGTCTTGAGATGTGACTTCGAATGCTGTCCACCAAATATGTGTAGACTTCGACTAACTTGAGCATATTCATTGATGAATGTATGCAGCCACTAATTTATTTCTTCATAGTAGAGTATTGGATCGATTGATAGGATCATCAACATTACACTTTTATGAATAACCAAGTGTACTCTGATCTTTTACTTACACAAAACATTCTCAGTGACAGTGTGCATGAACTTTGTATCACCAACGAGAGTTCCTAGTTAATTTTGAGAATGGTAAAAATTTGTAGGAATTTTATTTCCTATTAATGATATTTGTTTTGTCTGGGCTTCGGCTTTCCAGCCTAATCTTTTCAATTTTACATTTCTAAGAGTTTTTTTTTTACTTGTTCATCTTGAAAACATGGCTTCCTTTATATAGTTCTCTTTCACAAGGTTTAAAAGCGTTATCTAACATATATTGAGTTCACTTTCCCTAGCCAGATGCTGTCTCCATTCTGTCTGCAATGATGATGGTTTTGTCAATCATTCAATGAAGTTCATGAAAATTCTGAATCTAACTCAATGTTAACAGTTTTTCTTTTGTTTGTTTTAGAACTGACCTCAGTCTCAAGTTGAACTATCTATATCCTCTTTGTGTCCTGATTGACATATAAGGCTTCCACAAGAGACTTCCACAGTTGTCTTTCTACCGTCTCCCATCTCACACCACACTCCTTCAACTCTCTTTCTCCACAGTTCTTCTCCATGTTTCCTTTGGATGTCCAGGCCTTCTCCTCCCATCCACATGCATCTGAGAGCTGTCCTAGCCAATGCTTCTGCTGGCATATGACATACATGTCCAAACCACCTCCATCTTCATCTCTTAATGATGGTCTCCAAAGATGCACAGTCCTTTCGTTGCAAAACTCATTTGTTATGGTATTTGGCCAGAAAATTTGCAGGATTCTTCTTAAGCATTTATTCTGAAATAGTCTCCAACTTGTGTATTATGTGTTGGGTCATTTTCCAGCATTCAGTACTGTATAATAACGCTTCCAGTATATTCCATTTTCCAGCATTCACTACTGTATAATAACACTCCCAGTACATTCCATTTTCCAGCATTCACTACTGTATAATAACACTTCCAGTATATTCCATTTTCCAGCATTCACTGTATAACTTCCAGTATATTCCATTTTCCAGCATTCACTACTGTATAATAACACTCCCAGTACATTACATCATTTTCCAGCATTCACTACTGTATAATAACACTCCCAGTATATTCCATTTTCCAGCATTCACTACTGTATAATAACACTCCCAGTACATTACATATTCCAGCATTCACTACTGTATAATAACACTCTCAATATATTCCATTTTCCAGCATTCACTACTGTATAATAACACTCCCAGTATATTCCATTTTCCAGCATTCACTACTGTATAATAACACTCCCAGTATATTACTTCTACATATTGTTTACTCTTGTCTAGAGCATACCTCAGCCTGAAGTTGAACAGATCAAGGAAATTCTGAATCAAGCTAAGTGGTCATCACAAACAGCTTGTTCTGTAGTAATGCAAGTTGATGTTCCATCCTTAACTATGACCTCGATCAAACAGGAGAAGCTGGAGGCAGGCAAGACAGGTCTAGAGAACTTAGGCAACACATGTTATATGAACAGCGTCCTTCAGGCTCTCTACATGTGTGAGCAGTGAGTACTTATACACCTATGTCTGTGATATATGATTCTTATTCTTTTGATTTCAGCATTTGCCATTCTGAAGAACATATGAAGTTCAAGAATGATCAGGAATAAAACTAAGATAATGATATTTAACTCAAATGTCAAAGCTGTCCTTCTTTCTATATGGAGCAGAGACATGGAGAACAACTAAGGGAACACCAAAAAGTTGCAGACATTCATCAATAGATGCATGTGCGGGATACTCCATCTGTGATGGTATGACAGGACCACAAACAGGGAACTCTGAGATAGAGCGGGACAATGGCGGGGTGAACAATAGATAAGGAGCAGAAGGTGGCGATGGATAGGACACACACTGAGGAAACCCCTAACAGCATCACGAGACAGGCTCTCCGATGGAACCCCAGGGCAATAGAGGTAAAGGAAGACCCAGGAACACCAGGAAATGGAAGTTGAAGATGGAATGCAAGAAAATGGGGAGAGAGTGGAGAGATATAGAAAAGATGGCCTTGGATAGGCGGGCTTAGAAGACCTTGGTTGTGGACCTATGTCTCCCTAGGGGTGAAGATGATGATGATGATGCTTATGATTTGGTTTATTCTTATATATTTGTATTTTTGTTACATAGCTTTAATGAACAGGGGAAAAACAGAAGTCAGGTACAGAGGGAACTTGACCACATCACAGGCTGGTGTGATGTCTTTGGAGTACTAGTTAAAAAACCACGCCAACAAAAACTATCATTGCTACTTGTAATATCTCTTTAAGGAAGGTGTATGACAGGGAAGATACATGCATGTGGAATTTAATGGCAGCATGACTATTTCAGTCTCTGTGAAACTGTTTAGGTTATGATTTTTCTTTATGCCACCGACAGAAAAAACTCATTGGCCGTAAAGGGGATTGAACTCAGGTCTCCTGCATGGGAGATCGTGTTCGAATCCATTCTGCTAGATGCTCTACGGAGCACTAGTTAACCATACAAAAGCAGCAGTACTATGGTTCTCCCTTAATCATACTGTTAACGCATGTATACCTGCTGTATTGATATAACCCAAGCTAAATCGATGCAATTTTTGTGTGTGAAGTTTGACAGCAGCCTGTGTTTCAAGGAACATGTTGAGCATGTCACTGTTAAGTCACATAAAGGTCTGGCGGCAATGAGAGCCATTGTGGCTGCTAATATCTAGCAACTGCTGCATGTCATCCTGTATCAGACACTGGTTCTTTCAACCATCAACATTTGTATATGTCGTAACTTTGTTCTATATAATATTTTCCATTTATCTACATTTGTATATAAGCTGTTACTTTGTTCTATATAATGTGTTCCATTTATCTACATTTGTATATAAGCTGTAACTTTGTACTATATGTTTTCCATAATCATCAAATAGCTTGTCCTGAGCAGAACTTTGCCACCCCGACAGTCCTCCATAATTTCTATCTCTCTCATAGACCAGATTTCCCGCCTCTGCAGCCATCATGTTCAAACCATCAGTTACATCCTGAATCCATCTTCTCCCTGGTCTTCCTCTTCTCTTTGCCGGTATGCCTCCTTCCATGATGGTCTTCTCCAGCCCTTCATGTCTTTTTATATGTCCAAAATGCCTGTTTCTCTTTATTATTTGTAGCATCAGCCAGTTTTCTTTGATTTTGAGTTTTCTGGATAGATCTATTTGTTCTCTTCTCTGTCCATGATGTACAAAGGACTCTTCTGTAACACTTATATTCAAAAGCACACATGTTTTTCCACTACCTTGTTAAATGTCCATGCTTCACACCCATACATTGCCACTGGGAATATGCATGCTCTTAGTATTCTGATCTTTGTTTTCTTATCTGTTCCATTCCATACTGTTTTTAGCATTTGTTTATCAACTGATAAAGATGATTATTGATCTCTCTTTGACCAGGTTCCGTAGAGATGTCCTGACAAAGACGCCTCATGGGAAAGAGAATCTGCTGGTAAAGCTGCAACATGTCTTTGCTCACTTAAGTCAATCAAATGTAAGTATATGTGTCCTGTGTGTCTTTTCTGTTGTGTCTGCATATATATCTGTCTGCACGTATAGGATGTTGTGTTTGCACATAGATATTGTGTCTACACGTAGATGTTGCGTCTATACATTTATGTTGCGTCTACACTTAGATGTTGTATCTACCCGTAGATGTTGCGTCTATACGTTGATGTTGCGTCTACACGCTGATGTTGCTCTACACGTTGATGTTGCGTCTACACGTAGACGTTGTGTCTACACAAGGAGTATGAACATCTACATCAGGAGTGGGAATCTTTCTTGTGGAGTGTTTGGAAAAGTTGGTGTGGGCTATGCAAGCTAAACCTGACACCCTCATAGGGCCGCTGATAGCAAAGTTACACACTGCACTAGTGATCACATGCTGTGGAGATTCTGAGATTCAAAGCAAGCTTGTAGACCCCTACAACATAATTTTGTGATGTGCCTACTGTAGGTGTATGGTTGGATTATAGAAGGCTCTGATCCTTTACTTGATTATCTAAATTACAAGTACATCTGAAGTCGGGAGTTAGGCTTGCCTGAATGGTGAGGGACACTGGTAATAAGGAAAGCTAGCCTTCACACAAAAATAGGTCAGATATGCCTAATTCATAGAAGATGAACTTAAAATTAAAATGACACCCTAATTACCACAAACAATATCAATTTTATTTCTCATCTAAAAGTTTAGTTATATATATATATTACTTTATTTAAAAAAGTAGTTGCTGCCTGTAATACCGCTTTTAGGCGGTGTAGGACAAGGGGGACTTGGACCTGTGGAATTAAAAGGTCGCATGGCTAGTGTAGTCACTGCCAGACTGTTCAGGTTATAATTTGTCTTCCATGTCCCTTGACAGAGAAAAACTCCTTGGCCCTACCAGAGAGTGAACCAGAGTATCCCGCATGGGAGCTAGCGCTCTGATCCATTTAGTCAGATGTTCCATGACATACATTATTAACAGATCATAATTTCACAAGAGATCTATTATGACTGTATTGTTTTACTGGGAAGTCACACAAAATTTGGGATTGAGACTGTCTCAACCTGAATGCCTATGGTTGGAGAAAATTCCACTCCCACTTGCAAGCACTTCTTCTTCACCCTTCGCTCCCAGGGAGGCATAGGTCCGCAACCAAGGCCTTCCAAGCCTGCGTATCCAAGGCCATCTTTTCCAGATCTTCTCCTTGCGGGTCCTTCTTCTTTGGGTGGCGAGCTATGAATTTTCCTGGTTGTGGTTTTGGTAGCTATCTAGTGGTTTTTTTACGGGGAGCTAGCCCCACTCCCAGCCTCCTTAGTCACCTCTTGCGACATGCATGGCAGGTAACAGGTATTCCTTACACCCCAAATTGGACCCCGGTAACCACTCGGTCGCTTGTAGGTCTCAGACGCTTGCAAGCACTTAAGACTAGTAAGAACTCACACTTTCAAGTGTAATGCATGGGCAGCATTTAGAGATAACATCTGAAGACACTAACATGGCTGTACACACCTGGACACGCTAGAGTACAGACAATGAACATGCTGACTTTCTTGTAAACAATGCCCCGACTCAAGCGGCAGAAGTATGAATAGATCCGATGTCATCAATGTGCTACACTTTAATTTATGTGATATGTGCGAGTCTTGGACACTGGAGCAAGTGTGAGAATTAGGAGTTAAGTTTGGACCTTCCAAACAGTGTTGTCTACGTGGTGAGAGAAGATATACTAATCAACTTCTCATGGGTACGGTGAGCCAATGAACTTGAGGATGGCTGATGCAGTGGAGGACATATCATGAATGGGAATGCCCAATGTTCCGTGACGTCAATCACATAACATTACATAACTTTCAAGTAATTTTTCAGTCCATATCTTTCTCATTATTAAATGTCTAATTATATTCTCATGTTTGCTTTTGATTTTCTGCAGCGTCCTACCATGACTCCAACAAAGTTCCTACAGGCATCTAGACCTCCCTGGTTTCTGCCTGGTCACCAGCAGGACTGCTCCGAGTTTCTAAAGCACATGTTGAATAAGCTTCATGAGGATGAGAAATCTTCCTACCATTCTGGAATAGAGGAGAGACCATCCAGTGAGTTTATTTCATCAACTGAAACCATCAGGGACACACTCAACAAGACTGAGAGGAAGAAAGAAGCTGTTAGACTGACTGCAGTTAAAATGAAAGCATTGGAGGAGATGAACGGTCAAAGTTCATTAGAAAGTTGCAACTCAGACAAGAGTTCAGAATGCTTGAAATCACTTGTAGAGAGAACATTTCTAGGTAAAGTGCAAACAAAACTGAGATGCCTTGCTTGCAATCAGGAGTCGTTCACGGTTGAAAGTTTTGTGGATATTCCTTTAGCTTTTCCAAATTCTTCAAGATCTGCAGAATGTCCTTACAAGAACCTGGCAGGTGGAGGTGGTGTTCCTTCCTCGACTACAGAAACAGAGAACATGCAGGTTGTTGAGACAGAACCTGCAAACCCAACAGATGAATGCTTCTCTCTCAATGATCTCATCTCTTTTTATTTTAAACCTGAGAAACTGACCGGTGACAATAAGTACTATTGTGAAAAGTGTGCAAAGCTACAGGATGGAGAAAAGAACATTCAGATCATTGAGTCCCCTAATTACCTCATCCTGACTCTCTTGAGGTTCTCCTACGACACCAAACTTCAAACTAGGACAAAAATATTTCAGGACGTCCACTATCCTCGTACACTTTCTATACCAGTATGTACGGAACACACTTGCAATGACTCAGAGTTACATCTTTCAGAAAAGTATTCAGGAAACAATAGCTGTACTACATCTTCTAAAAGTTGTCCAGTCACTGCTAACTCACATCTTGTTCAACTTGAAGACATTGCCAGACATCTTGCTCCAAAATGTGAAAACACTAACCAGGATTTTCAGTCCCATCTCCTTTATGGCTTGTCCAGTGTTATAATCCATTCTGGCACATCGTCAGAGTGTGGACACTATTACTGTTACGCACGGCACTCGCAGTCTGGCCAGATAAATCCTGAATTGTTAAAAAATAACTGCGACAGCTTTGATAACCTTGATCTCCTTCCAGACAAGTGGTACAACTTTAACGACAGCAGAGTTTCACCAGCAACATTTGATTCCTTCAGGTGAGCAACATTTGTCTTATTGTCTGTTCTGCTCCTTGTTTTTTTGTTAACATGTTGGGAAGAAACTATGGCATGGCACAAGCAAAGAAACAAAAGTAAGACTTCTGAGAACATGCATATTCCCTGTGACAACATATGGATGCCAATCATGGATCATAACACAAACATTAAAGAACAAAATTGAAGCTTTTGAAACAAGATGTTACAGAAAAGTTCTTAGAACATCCTGGACATAGAAAATAAGAAAGACATCTTACACGACTTGCATATCAAGGAGAATTGGCTCATAAATAACATCATGTCCCAAAAGATGAAATATTTTGGCCATGTTAAACATCACAGTGGTTTTGAGAGAATGGTAACAAAAGACATGGTTCCTGTAGTACGAGACGCGATGACCATGACGAAGGTGGCAGCAGGACATCAAAGAAACCTTGAACATGATGGTGGAGGAAGAGCAAGAACTTGTTAGAGACAGAGTTTCTCTTGCAGGCTGGGATGAAAATGACATTACACAAGGGACATGCTACTACTTGAGAGCATGTTGTGTGTGATACATGTTGTAATGCATAATGGTTTGCACTGCACATTGTGCATCCATCTTCTGCTGAATTTCTGTCGGGCTGACCTCCAAGACTTTTGACTGTCCCCAGTTGGCGTACAAGACAGCAGATTGGATTTGCTCTCAGTCCATAATCAGGCAGCATATAACCTATCGGAAACAGGTCAAGCTAAGCACTCATACGGTGCTGACACGCCCACTGATCACAATATAGGGTCAGGTGTTTGTTTTGCCTGTACACACACATTCTTTTTCGAACGCTTCATATTGACCACTTGTTAAACCACTCTTTGTGATTTGTATGTGGTCTGAGCCTAAGAGGGTAGTACGTTGTGCCAGTTATACATCTACAAGTAGGCAATACTTCCGATTTATACGACACTTTTTATTTACTAGGTAGCTTCCTTGACCTCAACCTCATTCACCTCTTACGACATGGCTTGTATGTCGCAGTGTTACTATTCTTTGCTCCCCTGGACGGCCCTGGCAACACACGGGTGACACAAATGCTAACAACACATCACATTTTATCGCTTAATGTAAACAGAAATTGCATCATTCACAATGTACACACAAGAAACAGTGCACAGTTTATCACTTGAGAACACACCTTTCAGAGGATCACCAATAGCGAAGTCGATAACTGGCTGCACCTAGTAACTAATTGTCTTGTCCGGTGTTCAAGGCTAGCTTGCTCTCCCTCCCCTCCCCAACAAGAAATGTATAGGTATGCACATGGTACGCTGCTGGACTACAGACTCCTTGATCCTTTACTTGGGGATCTAAATTACAAGTACATCTGAAGTCGCAGTAAGGCTTGCCTGAATAGTGAGGGACACTGGTAATAATGAAAGTAAGCCATCACAGAAAAATCATGTTAGATTCCATGACTACATCTCAATTCACGGCTGGGGAAAAACCATGAATAATTATTACTTTAAAAAAATTATGTTTCAAGTAGGGACACAATTGTTTTCTCTGTGACTTTGTCTGTTCCAAAGATCGACACAATTTTCTGCTCTGTGACTTTGTCTGTTCCAAAGATCGACACAATTTTCTGCTCTGTGACTTAGTCTGTTCTAAATATTGACACAATTGTTTTCTCTGTGACTTAGTTTGTTCCAAAGATTGACACAATTTTCTGCTCTGTGACTTTGTCTGTTCCAAAGATTGACACAATCTCCTTCTCTGATTTTGCTAGCAATGTTACCAAGAGGTTCTCAAAGGACACAGCATATGTTCTTATATACCGAAGACTGGACCAGGGAGGTCGAAGCAGCTCTGGTGTAGACATGGACCAAGTCTTACGTGCTGACTTAAGAGATGCAGTCATTAAGGACAATGAAGCGTACCTCAAGGTAATGTTTTGCAGACATTGCCCATGTCATCATTGTTTTTATCTTGTTTAATTTATCAGTTTTCTTACTGTGGGTTTTGTGTCTGCTCTTTGACTTTTTATATCTTGAATCTTTAAGTCAATCAATCAAGTACCATGCCTGCCGGCGTAGGTGATCATGTCTCTTCACAACTCTCTATCCTTGGTGCAGCTAATCAGTTCTGACATCGATCTTTTGCTGAACCACTCTTCTTCTGCATTCGCCCGCTGTGAATTCACGTGTTTGCCATGACAGCTATTATGGCGCTTCTGACAGATTTTTGCATGAAGACCTGCTTCCACCATTTGACTTGTGTCCCTTGTCCCTTGTCATGCAGTCGGGCCTCCGCCAACTTCATGGGTATGTCAAACCACAATTTCAGACCATCCAAAATCTTCTCCCTCTGCCTTCCACAATCTCTTCTTCCCTGAATTTTAACCATTGCCACCAAATGCTGATTCTTATTCAAACGATAAGGTTTCCTTGTGTGCTTTGTATCTACAGGGTGTTCAAGATAAAAGTAGCCCTGTCATGGAAGCCAATCTGGCATATGTTTATTAAAATAAGAAGGTTCAGTTATGACGTAGTATAGGTCAAATGAGCCAGTCTTTTTGTGATGGTGTGTAATTGTAATTATGGTGTGGGAAGGGGTGATGAACAAATGTGATGATAGGATGAGCTGGTCAGAACAGGTTTAAGGACAGACATTATTTTTCACAGGCATCTATTTTAAAATAGATTTTCTGTAGATAAAAATTGAAAATTGGATCAGAATGTGGTGATGTAAATTTAGCACCAACTATACATGAAACATTTCTTGGTGCATCCTGCAGCAGTTGGCTTATTTTATAGACAATCTTGGTGCATCCTGCAGCAGTTGGCTTATTTTATAGACAATCTTGGTGCATCCTGCAGCAGTTGGCTTATTTTATAGACAATCTTGGTGCATCCTGCAGCAGTTGGCTTATTTTATAGACAATCTTGGTGCATCCTGCAGCAGTTGGCTTATTTTATAGACAATCTTGGTGCATCCTGCAGCAGTTGGCTTATTTTATAGACAATCTTGGTGCATCCTGCAGCAGTTAGTACATCCTGCAGCAGTTAGTACATCCTGCAGCAGTTAGTACATCCTGCAGCAGTTAGTACATCCTGCAGCAGTTAGTACATCCTGCAGCAGTTAGTACATCCTGCAGCAGTTAGTACATCCTGCAGCAGTTAGTACATCCTGCAGCAGTTAGTACATCCTGCAGCAGTTAGTATGGCATATCCGTTACAGGACGTTGTCATCAACCACAGTAAATGAGTCGTTGATTTTCTAGTCACCACTTATACGTTCAGTAGTTTGCTACTATTTCTGAACAGTGCAGTCCATTTCTTATCGTTCATAAATATCCAAGGGGAACAAATTTGTTTCTAAACTACCCATCGCGAAGTTTGAACCAGGTACTATTGGGTTAGTGGAGTAAATGGATTAGAGCGTGGCTCCAATGCAGGAGACTCAGTTCAATCTATGGTAAGACATGAGTTTTTTCTGTCGAATGCATAAAGAAAACATCCTAACCTGAAGAGTTTTGCATGACTGGACTAGCCATGCGGTCATTAAATTGCACAGGCTCATGTCCCTCCTCTCCTACACCTCCCAAAATGTGGTATTACAGACAGTAATTACCCTTGGGTTGTAATCAAGCTCCCTACCGCTAAGTCACAGACGCCCAATTAGTAGAGAATGAATTGATTTTTTTCTTCTCTCTTTGTGTTTCATTTTTGTATTCTTATTTTGTTGTAGGAACAAGAAATGGAAGCCAGAATTCAAGAAGAACAACGTCGAAGAAAGACATCGTCGGTTAAATCTGTCAACCTCCATACTTGGCATGGCAAAGATGATGATCATGATCCAGATGGGGGAAACTATGGATGGGATGATGGATTTGGGAATGGGTTAGACATTAATGGATCCAGATTTGTATTCTGATTCTGATAGTGGGTAATAAGTATCCGCAAGTTGGACGAATGTGTCTGTTATTTGAGTATCTGACAATCTCTCTCACAAAATCAAACCTATATGTTAAATTTCTTTCATCATATGTTTTGTAATAATTATTTCTTGCTCTATTGTATACCTTATGTGTAATCTTGTATTCATGACATAAAGGTTCCAATTTTGTTTTGAACCACGTTTTTTCAACCACAATGCTGTTAGTTATATTAGTCTAAAGTTGTGCCAGGGCTCGAAGTGTGTAAAGAATGGCAACACTGCGACCTACAAGGCATGTCGTAAGAGGCAACTAAGTTATCTTGTGTGTTCTTGATTTAAGACAGTTTGTAAGCTGATATTAATTTTCGTAAGGCTGTTCTTGATGCTGTTGCTCCATCTTTTGTGTGGTCTTCCTCTTGCTGTGTACTCATTATACTTTTTATTTGTGGCTCTCTGTGGTAGGCGATACCAGGGCATTCTTGTCAGGTGTCCAAACCATTTAATCTGTTGTTCTTTTATGAATTGCATGACTGGTTTCACATACAGTCTTCTTCTGATTTCTTCATTTCTAATTTTGTCTCTTATTGTCACACCTGCAGCTCTTCTCTCTCTTGTGATCTAGACCTAGACTGATGAACCAACTTTTATCATGAATTTTACTGTAGTTTTGGGGGACTCCGTCCTCCGTACAGCTTTTCGCCAAGCTCTGTGTTTTGTGGCCAGGTTTCGTTTCTTAAACCTGCTATCCTTTGATAATCCTGCAGAACGTGTTCTGCTGTCATGTCCGCTCTTTTGCATGGGCACAGGCTAGTTGTGCCTATTTAAAATTTGTTGTACATGTGGGCGCGTAGCTTGTTGCGGCCGGTATGGAGGTGAAGTATGGCAACTTGTTCGCTACGAGACAGACCATAGTATCCGTCACTTTTGGAATGCTGAGGATGGTCTTTTGTCCACTTGTCTCTGTAGTGCGAACCGATGGTTGTTCGGGCTTCCTCATAACTGATCCCGTGATCAGTCTGAGGTAGTCGCCCGCCTTCTTTAGCTAGTTTGTCGGCACGTTCGTTTCCCCCTATATTAGTGTGATGGAATCCACTGAATGACGGTGCGTTTGAGTGAGCGCGTTAGCTCATTCATCTCTGTTTTGCCTACACTTTTGAGTGCCATGATGACCGATAGAGCATCGGTGAATATCACGACCTTGTTGCGAGAGGTGCCTCTTCTCTCTAGGATCATTTCGGCCGCTGTTCTTATTGTCTCCGCTTCTGCTCGGTAGTTATTTGAGTATTTGCCTGTGGCAATCGATTTTGTGACCGTCACTTTCTTTGATAGTTTAAGCACTATTCCTCCTCCACCATCGCTGATTGTGTTCCTGGTCACTCCAGTGCACACGTATGTCCACTTATTTTCGGGGTATTCTGTCGATATGTTCTGTGGCCGCTCTTCTTTCTAAGTTTTCTTGCTGACCTTTCTTAAGTATGCCTTGGATTTTTTCCTTAGTTCTGGCATTATGGTTTTCCTCAGGGCACTTATCAGTTGCCGGGATTGGTTTGGTTTTGCATTGTGCTAGGACCGGATGGTCTGCAGTCAATGCTTTTGCGATCTTTGTGAAGCTTTGTCTCTGTATTCTGCTCCTTTCGAATTCATACATTCTTTCATGCATAGGGTGGGAATCGAGCCGTTTAAGTTTTTCCGCTAGTACTAAGACTTTTCTGTCCCTTCGGTCTGACATTGGTTGGATGCCTGTGATTGTTTCCATCGCCTTGATGGGCGTGGACTTCATAGCTCCTGTGATAATGCGCATTGCACGGTTCTGGCTGTTTGACACTTTGGCGAATTGCTTGTTGGATGCATTACTCCACGTTGCAATTCCATACTCTAGGACCGGTCACACTCTACCAGAGTAGAGTGTTTTGAGCACTCTGGCGTTTGCTCCCCACGTGGATCCTACTAGTTTACGCATCATCGTGAGCCTGTGTCTCGCTTTTGCCGTAGCATTTTAAATTTGAGCGCACCAAGTCAGTTTTCGATCGAGCAGCTCTTCTAAGACACCTCATCTCTGTCGTTATGATTTTCCACTCATTAGCTGCTGTTATTGGCCATGTTTGACACTGGTAGCATAGTGTTGGCCAGACTTATTGTCACACCTGCAGCTCTTCTCTCTCTCTCGCAATCATTCTTAAGCCATTTTTATCATTCTATTGTGATATATAAACAACCAAACATCAGAACGTGATGTACAGGCACAAGTCTTCAGTACCTATTGGAGCTCAATTGCTTATCCTTCGGTGGTGTGTTCGATTTCAACCAGTGTGCAGCTCTTCTAAGACATCTCATCTCTGTCGTTATTAATTTCCGCTCATTAGCTGCTATTATTCACCATGTTTGACACTGGTAATATAGTGCTGGCCAGACCTAGTGTCACACCTGCAGCTCTTCTAAGACACCTCATCTCTGTCATTATGATTTTCCACTCATTATCTGCTGTTATTCACCATGTTTGACAGTAGTTATTTGTTATCACTAGACAATGGTGTATGGGATTCACAAAATGTTTAACTATGAAAAGTTTTGTTAGCAGTGCAGAACCATAGATGCTCACTAGATGGTGAAGGGTATGCATTGCTATTTTAACTCACTAGATGGTGAAGGGTATGCATTGCTATTTTAATGTGTTTATTATCCATCCTATTCTCATCTGGTGATTTCTTATTCATGTAGTATTTGATACCAAGGTTCTTTCTTTCTTATTGATTGATAGGTTAATAATACCATCATCATTGCACTTTGGTGAGTAACCATGTGTGCTCCGATCTCTTTCTTACACAGGCAGATCTCAGTGACAGCGCACTGAACTTTGTAGCTCCACGAGTGTCCCGATTTAATTTAGAAGATGGTAAAAATATTTTGTAAGAATTTTGATGTTTCAATTTTTTTTAATGATTGTTGCCCGGGTAGCAGTTTTTCAGCCTGGTCTTCTCGATTTTGAGCTGCCAGGGGTTCTTTTACATGTTCAACATGTACACAGGACCTACATTTTATTGTCTGTCTCCGATAGGACTAGAAACTTAATCTCACCTACACTGAGATCAAGGATCTCTGTACAAATATCCTGATGGTTCCACGAGGGAGTGAACTGAGAACCTTTGGAACGCAAGACGACCACCTAACCTTTACTTCAGAGACCTTGTGTTTGATTCCAAGTTTCTTCTTCTATATTATAATCATAATTTCTCTCGATCTTATATGTTACATAGGGCCTACAAGCACTTTTTCATACCACTCTATTCTTCAATATTACGCTTTTATTAATCTGTTTCATTGTTTCTTATTGTTGATTAGTGCCATTTGTGCACCACACTCCACATTGAGAGCATTTGTGCACCACACTCCACATTGAGAGCATTTGTCACCACACTCACATTGAGAGCATTTGTACACCACACTCCACATTGAGAGCATTTGTGCACCACATTCCACATTGAGAGCATTTGTGCACCACACTCTACATTGAGAGCATTTGTGCACACACTCTACATTGAGAGCATTTTGCCCACACTCTACATTGAGAGCATTTGTGCACCACACTCCACATTGAGAGCATTTGTGCACCACACTCCACATTGAGAGCATTTGTGCACCACACTCCACATTGAGAGCATTTGTGCACCACACTCCACATTGAGAGCATTTGTGCACCACACTCCACATTGAGAGCATTTGTGCACCACACTCCACATTGAGAGCATTTGTGTCCCCCACTCTACATTGAGAGCATTTGTGTGCCCCACTCCACATTGAGAGCATTTGTGTGCCCCCACTCTACATTGAGAGCATTTGTGTGCCCCCACTCTACATTGAGAGCATTTGTGTGCCCCCACTCTACATTGAGAGCATTTCTGCCCCACACTCACATTGAGAGCATTTGTGTGCCCCCACTCCACATTGAGAGCATTTGTGTGCCCCCACTCTACATTGAGAGCATTTGTGTGCCCCCACTCTACATTGAGAATTTCTGCCCACACTCCATTGAGAGCATTCTGCCCCACACTCTACATTGAGAGCATTTCTGCCCCACACTCTACATTGAGCGCATTTCTGCCCCACACTCCACATTGAGAGCATTTCTGCCCCACACTCTACATTGAGAGCATTTCTGCCCCACACTCTACATTGAGAGCATTTCTGCCCCACACTCCACATTGAGAGCATTTCTGCCCCACACTCCACATTGAGAGCATTTTGTGCCCCCACTCAACATTGAGAGCATTTGTGTGCCCCCCATTCTACATTGAGAGCATTTGTGTGCCCCCCATTCTACATTGAGAGCATTTGTGCCCCACACTCCACATTAAGAGCAATCACAACTGACTAAAATGTAACGATAGTTTAAAGCAGATTCAGCTAATCTAATCACAAAACTGACAGAATCATGAATGGAACTAAGTTCACAAACAGAATCAAAGAACAACATGGATGAGGAGAGAAGTTTATGCTGTGAAACCTGCTATTATTTATACATTGTTTCAATAAACTTTCATTATACAATCAATGTGTGAACTGTTTGGTCTTTGATAGATATAAGTTAAGACTACAGTAAAACTATATAGCATTGGTGAAACACGTTCAAACAAAGTACTGTAGTTTTAGTAAGTACAAATACAATAACAATACACAGCGTTTCGATCAAAAGGTCTTTATCAAGTAAAGGATACAACAGAAGTAAAGAAATTCAAACTTCTTACACAGCACAGAACATACACTCTAATGACTTGACTCTACACACCTGGAGTTCAGGGTAATGAGCGTGCTGACTTTCTTGCAAATAATGCTCCAACTCAAGCGGGCAGAAGCATGGACAGAGCCGATACCATCAATGCCGTAAGGCTCTCATTTATGTGACACAAGCGAGTCTCAGACACTTTAATGAGTTTGAGTATTAGAAGTTAAGTTTGGACATGCCAGACAGTGTCGTCTACGTGGTAGAGAGAGAAGATATAGCAATCAACTTCTCATGGGTACTGTGGGAAAATGGACTTTGGGGTGGTTACTGCAGCGGAGGACAGAGCACGAATGGAAATACCCAATGTGCCATGACGTCAGTCGCATAACATATACTCTAATTTTAGGGCCGTTAGGAATTTATTGTCCAAGTCTATATGTTCTGTGCCGTATAAGCTGTGAATTTCTTTGCTTGATAAAGGCCTTTTGGTGGAAAAGTTGCTGTGTATTATTGTTTTTGTAAAATTAAAGTACTTTGTTTTTACGTGAGTCTTTTATGTGGTGTTTGTGTGTGCAGTATTTTATTTTTACAAACAATACCTTTAATGCACATTTAATGAGAATGAAATACAACCAGCCACTAATAACAGCAAACAATAAAAAGAGATCGGATGCTAGAGCTAAGGAAGACCAAGAAAAAGATGGATAGACAATATCAAGACCACATTACATAAACACGGATACAACACAACAAGGGACACTCATCTAGCCCTAGAATGCAAATTAAAGCTCCCATCCCTATGCTTAACGCAAGAGTGGACAGCCAACTACATTTCCACTGGGAATAGACATAACCTTTATGTGTGGTCTGCATTGCAGCTGAGATCTTCCTTTGTAAGAAAGAGATCAGAACACACATGGTTACTCACCGAAGTGCAATGTAAGAAAGAGATCGGAGCACACATGGTTACTCACCGAATGTAAGAAAGAGATCGGAGCACACATGGTTACTCACCAAGTGCAATGTAAGAAAGAGATCGAACACACATGCTACTCACCGAAGTGCAATGATGATGGTCCAATCAATCAATCACTATGCTAAAACTAAATACTGCGAGGTCTCCAGCGCTACATAGTCCTGTGACACTATTTATACCTTTCCAAGAGCAGATTTAACAATAGATGGTGTCTCATCATCATCGTGTTACATGTCAGTTTGCGTATGCAATCATGATATTCATCATCATCGTGTTACAAGTCAGTTTGCGTATGCAATCATGATATTCATGAAGTCAGTTTGCGTATGCAATCATGATATTCATGAAGTCAGTTTGCGTATGCAATCATGATATTCATGAAGTCAGTTTGCGTATGCAATCATGATATTCATGAAGTCAGTTTGCGTATGCAATCATGATATTCATGAAGTCAGTTTGCGTATGCAATCATGATATTCATGAAGTCAGTTTGCGTATGCAATCATGATATTCATGAAGTCAGTTTGCGTATGCAATCATGATATTCATGAAGTCAGTTTGCGTATGCAATCATGATATTCATGAAGTCAGTTTGCGTATGCAATCATGATATTCATGAAGTCAGTTTGCGTATGCAATCATGATATTCATGAAGTCAGTTTGCGTATGCAATCATGATATTCATGAAGTCAGTTTGCGTATGCAATCATGATATTCATGAAGTCAGTTTGCGTATGCAATCATGATATTCATGAAGTCAGTTTGCGTATGCAATCATGATATTCATGAAGTCAGTTTGCGATATGCAATCTGATATTCATGAAGTCAGTTTGCGTATGCAATCATGATATTCATGAAGTCAGTTTGCGTATGCAATCATGATATTCATGAAGGTCTCTTTGGCTAAATGGTTCACGCTTTGTCTTGCATCAGACAGTTTGTGTTCGAATAGGGCGCCTTTCCGTTCCAAGTGCATTTTGATGCATTTAGGTGCGTTAGGAATTTATTGGTGAGCGTCTGTAGCTTAAGCTGTAGTGAGCTCGATCACAACCTAAGCGTACCTGGTTCAGACTTCGCAGGGGCAATTTTGGTGGCAAATTATTTCCCTTGGATTTTTACGAACTGTAAAATAGACCTCACCGTTCAGAAAGCAATGGCAAACTATTGAGCATATAAGTTGTGCCTAGAAAATCACAGACTCGTTTACCGTTGTTGATGGCTATGTCTTGTAATGGATATGCCACAATTTTAATTTTTCATGAATTTATTGATTCTATATGTTGTGTGCTGTTTAATAAGTGAATTGTCTGAATCTATATGTTGTGTGCTGTTTAATAAGTGAATTGTCTGAATCTATATGTTGTGTGCTGTTTAATAAGTGAATTGTCTGATTCTATATGTTGTGTGCCGTTTAATAAGTGAATTGTCTGATTCTATATGTTGTGTGCTGTTTAATAAGTGAATTGTCTGAATCTATATGTTGTGTGCTGTTTAATAAGTGAATTGTCTGAATCTATATGTTGTGTGCCGTTTAATAAGTGAATTGTCTGATTCTATATGTTGTGTGCTGTTTAATAAGTGAATTGTCTGAATCTATATGTTGTGTGCTGTTTAATAAGTGAATTGTCTGATTCTATATGTTGTGTGCTGTTTAATAAGTGAATTGTCTGAATCTATATGTTGTGTGCTGTTTAATAAGTGAATTGTCTGATTCTATATGTTGTGTGCTGTTTAATAAGTGAATTGTCTGATTCTATATGTTGTGTGCCGTTTAATAAGTGAATTGTCTGAATCTATATGTTGTGTGCTGTTTAATAAGTGAATTGTCTGAATCTATATGTTGTGTGCTGTTTAATAAGTGAATTGTCTGAATCTATATGTTGTGTGCTGTTTAATAAGTGAATTGTCTGATTCTATATGTTGTGTGCCGTTTAATAAGTGAATTGTCTCATTCTATATGTTGTGTGCTGTTTAATAAGTGAATTGTCTGATTCTATATGTTGTGTGCTGTTTAATAAGTGAATTGTCTGATTCTATATGTTGTGTGCTGTTTAATAAGTGAATTGTCTGAATCTATATGTTGTGTGCTGTTTAATAAGTGAATTGTCTGATTCTATATGTTGTGTGCTGTTTAATAAGTGAATTGTCTGATTCTATATGTTGTGTGCCGTTTAATAAGTGAATTGTCTGAATCTATATGTTGTGTGCCGTTTAATAAGTGAATTGTCTGATTCTATATGTTGTGTGCCGTTTAATAAGTGAATTGTCTCATTCTATATGTTGTGTGCTGTTTAATAAGTGAATTGTCTGAATCTATATGTTGTGTGCTGTTTAATAAGTGAATTGTCTGAATCTATATGTTGTGTGCCGTTTAATAAGTGAATTGTCTGAATCTATATGTTGTGTGCCGTTTAATAAGTGAATTGTCTGATTCTATATGTTGTGTGCTGTTTAATAAGTGAATTGTCTGAATCTATATGTTGTGTGCTGTTTAATAAGTGAATTGTCTGATTCTATATGTTGTGTGCTGTTTAATAAGTGAATTGTCTGATTCTATATGTTGTGTGCTGTTTAATAAGTGAATTGTCTGATTCTATATGTTGTGTGCTGTTTAATAAGTGAATTGTCTCATTCTATATGTTGTGTGCTGTTTAATAAGTGAATTGTCTCATTCTATATGTTGTGTGCTGTTTAATAAGTGAATTGTCTGATTCTATATGTTGTGTGCTGTTTAATAAGTGAATTGTCTGAATCTATATGTTGTGTGCTGTTTAATAAGTGAATTGTCTGAATCTATATGTTGTGTGCTGTTTAATAAGTGAATTGTCTCATTCTATATGTTGTGTGCTGTTTAATAAGTGAATTGTCTGATTCTATATGTTGTGTGCTGTTTAATAAGTGAATTGTCTGAATCTATATGTTGTGTGCTGTTTAATAAGTGAATTGTCTCATTCTATATGTTGTGTGCTGTTTAATAAGTGAATTGTCTCATTCTATATGTTGTGTGCTGTTTAATAAGTGAATTGTCTGATTCTATATGTTGTGTGCTGTTTAATAAGTGAATTGTCTGAATCTATATGTTGTGTGCTGTTTAATAAGTGAATTGTCTGAATCTATATGTTGTGTGCTGTTTAATAAGTGAATTGTCTGATTCTATATGTTGTGTGCTGTTTAATAAGTGAATTGTCTGAATCTATATGTTGTGTGCCGTTTAATAAGTGAATTGTCTGATTCTATATGTTGTGTGCTGTTTAATAAGTGAATTGTCTGAATCTATATGTTGTGTGCTGTTTAATAAGTGAATGTCTGATTCTATATAGTTTGTGCTGTTTAATAAGTGAATTGTCTGAATCTATATGTTGTGTGCTGTTTAATAAGTGAATTGTCTGATTCTATATGTTGTGTGCTGTTTAATAAGTGAATTGTCTGAATCTATATGTTGTGTGCTGTTTAATAAGTGAATTGTCTGAATCTATATGTTGTTGATGCTGTTTAATAAGTGAATTGTCTGAATCTATATGTTGTGTGCTGTTTAATAAGTGAATTGTCTGATTCTATATGTTGTGTGCTGTTTAATAAGTGAGGTGTCTGAATCTATATGTTGTGTGCCGTTTAATAAGTGAATTGTCTGATTCTATATGTTGTGTGCTGTTTAATAAGTGAATTGTCTGAATCTATATGTTGTGTGCTGTTTAATAAGTGAATTGTCTGATTCTATATGTTGTGTGCTGTTTAATAAGTGAATTGTCTGATTCTATATGTTGTGTGCTGTTTAATAAGTGAATTGTCTGAATCTATATGTTGTGTGCCGTTTAATAAGTGAATTGTCTGATTCTATATGTTGTGTGCAGTTTAATAAGTGAATTGTCTGAATCTATATGTTGTGTGCCGTTTAATAAGTGAATTGTCTGATTCTATATGTTGTGTGCCGTTTAATAAGTGAATTGTCTGATTCTATATGTTGTGTGCCGTTTAATAAGTGAATTGTCTCATTCTATATGTTGTGTGCCGTTTAATAAGTGAATTGTCTCATTCTATATGTTGTGTGCCGTTTAATAAGTGAATTGTCTGATTCTATATGTTGTGTGCCGTTTAATAAGTGAATTGTCTGATTCTATATGTTGTGTGCTGTTTAATAAGTGAATTGTCTGATTCTATATGTTGTGTGCTGTTTAATAAGTGAATTGTCTGATTCTATATGTTGTGTGCTGTTTAATAAGTGAATTGTCTGAATCTATATGTTGTGTGCCGTTTAATAAGTGAATTGTCTGATTCTATATGTTGTGTGCAGTTTAATAAGTGAATTGTCTGAATCTATATGTTGTGTGCCGTTTAATAAGTGAATTGTCTGATTCTATATGTTGTGTGCCGTTTAATAAGTGAATTGTCTGATTCTATATGTTGTGTGCCGTTTAATAAGTGAATTGTCTCATTCTATATGTTGTGTGCCGTTTAATAAGTGAATTGTCTCATTCTATATGTTGTGTGCCGTTTAATAAGTGAATTGTCTGATTCTATATGTTGTGTGCCGTTTAATAAGTGAATTGTCTGATTCTATATGTTGTGTGCTGTTTAATAAGTGAATTGTCTGATTCTATATGTTGTGTGCCGTTTAATAAGTGAATTGTCTGATTCTATATTTGTGTGCCGTTTAATAAGTGAATTGTCTGATTCTATATGTTGTGTGCTGTTTAATAAGTGAATTGTCTGATTCTATATGTTGTGTGCCGTTTAATAAGTGAATTGTCTGATTCTATATGTTGTGTGCCGTTTAATAAGTGAATTGTCTGATTCTATATGTTGTGTGCCGTTTAATAAGTGAATTGTCTCATTCTATATGTTGTGTGCCGTTTAATAAGTGAATTGTCTCATTCTATATGTTGTGTGCCGTTTAATAAGTGAATTGTCTGATTCTATATGTTGTGTGCCGTTTAATAAGTGAATTGTCTGATTCTATATGTTGTGTGCTGTTTAATAAGTGAATTGTCTGATTCTATATGTTGTGTGCCGTTTAATAAGTGAATTGTCTGATTCTATATGTTGTGTGCCGTTTAATAAGTGAATTGTCTGATTCTATATGTTGTGTGCTGTTTAATAAGTGAATTGTCTCATCTCTATATGTTGTGTGCGTTTAATAAGTGAATTGTCTCATTCTATGTTGGATGCATTTAATAGTGAATTAGTCTGCATTCTATATTTATGGTAGCCGTTTAATAAGTGAATTGTCTCATTCTATATGTTGTGGCCGTTTAATAAGTGAATTTGTCATTCTATTGTGTGCATCGTTTAATAAGTCAGTTATGATCATGATTTATAAGTCGTTTGCGTTTAATCAGTGATTGTCATGAGTCTTCGATGAAGTGCTGTTTATGAAGTGAAGTTGATCTGATTCATATAGTTTTGCGTTTAATAAGTGAATTAGATCGTGATTCTATGATATTATGAGTGCCGTTTAATATGATTGTCTGATCTTTGTTGTGCTGATTTATGAAGTCGTTGTCTCGATTTATAGTGTTGTGTATGCTCGTTTCATAAGTCATTGTCTGATTCTATATTTGTGTCAGTTTATCATGAATTGTCTGATTTATATGTTGAGGCCTTTAGTAAGTGGTTCCATTCTTCATGAATTGTGTGTTTAATAGGGAATTGTCTCATTCTAGTGATTTTGATGCATTTAATGTTAGAATTGTCTGTATTCTTATTGTTGTGTAGCCGTTTAATAAGGATTGTTCAGATTCTATATGTTGTGTGCGTTTAATATATTGTCTGATTCTAATGTGTGTGCCGTTAATAAGCAATTGTCTGATTCTATATGCTTGTTGTGCCTTTAATAAGTGAATGTCTGATTTATATGTATGTCTTTAATAAGTAAATTTGTCTCATTCTAATATGTTTAATTTTAATAATAATTGTCTCATTCTATATGTTGTGTGCTGTTTAATAAGTGAATTGTCTGATTCTATATGTTGTGTGCCGTTTAATAAGTGAATTGTCTGAATCTATATGTTGTGTGCCGTTTAATAAGTGAATTGTCTGATTCTATATGTTGTGTGCCGTTTAATAAGTGAATTGTCTGATTCTATATGTTGTGTGCCGTTTAATAAGTGAATTGTCTGATTCTATATGTTGTGTGCCGTTTAATAAGTGAATTGTCTGATTCTATATGTTGTGTGCTGTTTAATAAGTGAATTGTCTGATTCTATATGTTGTGTGCCGTTTAATAAGTGAATTGTCTGATTCTATATGTTGTGTGCTGTTTAATAAGTGAATTGTCTGATTCTATATGTTGTGTGCCGTTTAATAAGTGAATTGTCTGATTCTATATGTTGTGTGCTGTTTAATAAGTGAATTGTCTGATTCTATATGTTGTGTGCCGTTTAATAAGTGAATTGTCTGATTCTATATGTTGTGTGCTGTTTAATAAGTGAATTGTCTGATTCTATATGTTGTGTGCTGTTTAATAAGTGAATTGTCTAAATTCTATATGTTGTGTGCTGTTTAATAAGTGAATTGTCTCATTCTATATGTTGTGTGCTGTTTAATAAGTGAATTGTCTGATTCTATATGTTGTGTGCCGTTTAATAAGTGAATTGTCTGATTCTATATGTTGTGTGCCGTTTAATAAGTGCATTTTTCACTTCTTTCTATCCTGTATAAAAACCTTTCGGTCAGAACGTTGCTGTGTATTGTTATTGTTTTTGTATTTTGTAAAACTACAGTATTTTGTTTTTAAGTGTTTCGCCATTACCGGAGCAACAAATTGTGCAATAATCTCTGCAGGTAACGTGTCATTCCTGCAGAGAGGGACATAGCAATATGAGGTCAAACCCAGTGCAATGAAGTCAACACTCGTAGACTTTATTCATAAAATTAGCAATATGGTCAAATGTTATACAACAAGAACACCAATAACAATGAATTCAAGTGTTGTATTGACAATTAATGAACATTATAAAATAAAGCTTGATAACAACTTAAAAATATGTGTACTCATACCAACATTCGGTTATTAACTCTTTATAAAATGGTAGCATATAATATGCCAGTTGATTGTGCACAATCTTTTACCTTCCTTAAGAGAAAAAAAAAACATGGTGAAAAGCCGATACTTTTTGGACACAACTGTCCTATACAAGTAGGATAACGTCCAGATCAAAGAAAGGCCAATTAAATGGCAAAAAATTGATCGCTCGAGTTGCAAGTCCATCCGTCTCACAGCTCTAGGTAAAACTACCCTAGTAAATAAAAAGCATGGCAAGAAATCAGATGTGATGGCCTAGACACCCATAGGCGCATAATTGGCACAACCGCTCTTAGGCTCAGATCCCATACAAACCACAAAGAGTGAATTAATAAGTGGTCTATATGGAGCGATCGAGGAAGAAGAAATCAACATTCTATTTTTAACTCTGTAAACATGGTACCACATAATATGGTAGTTAATTATGCACAATCTTTTACCTTTCTTAAAAGAAAAAATGGAGAAAGAGCACCCAAAACAGAAGGACGATGGATATTACCAACTGTCCAGAAGGACCAGACTGCCATACTTCGCCCCTGACGGGTCACAACATAATGCAATACCCTGTACACTAAATTCAAGATAGGCACCAACGATATGTGCTCCTGTGGCTTGGCGAGTATGACAACAGAGCAGATCTGAAAAGAAAGAGGTGGCCCACTTACACCAGCGCCCAAGATAAACTGTAAGGCGTTGCTGATAATCTGAGGCAGATGGCTGCCTTTATTAGAGAATCCGAAATCCCAATCTAGTGAGAACGCGGAAGACAAACTGTATGGCGTTGTTGATAATCTGAGGCAGACGGCTGCCTTTATTAGAGAATCTGAAATACCAATCTAGTGAGAACGCGGAAGACAAACTGTATGGCGTTGCTGATAATCTGAGGCAGACGCTGCCTTTATTAGAAATCTGAAATACCAATCTAGTGAGAACGCGGAAGACAACTCTGTGGCGTTGCTGATAATTGACAGACAGGCGATCTGAAAGAAATACCAATCTATGAACAGCGCCAAGATAAACTGTAGGCGTTGCTGATAATCTGAGGCAGAGGCTGCCTTTATTAGAGAATCTGAAATCCCAATCTAGTGAGAACGCGGAAGACAAACTGTATGGCGTTGCTGATAATCTGAGGCAGACGGCTGCCTTTATTAGAGAATCTGAAATACCAATCTAGTGAGAACGCGGAAGAAGAAAAAAGAAAAACACGAACCACATAGTTTGACTCTCCAGGTAGTGGTTAAATAGAGCATGTAAAAACATGGATTATTGGAGATATTTACTGAGGGTTAATATCAAACATGTTCATGATAATTATAATCCATCGCAAGCGATGATGACAACATCCTCATAAGTGTGTTGCAGCACCTCTAGTGTGTGCGAAGGTACACAATTCTCTACCACAAGGTGGGGGAGGGGGGGCATACATGATCAAGGCTAGACATGTCATTGTTTAGTCTTTTCACACAGCTCGCTTTCTCTGCTCCTCAACACTTTTCACACAGCTCGCTTTCTCTGGGCCTCAACACTTTTTCCTCTAATGCTTCATATCGACCACTTGTTAATCACTCTCTGTGATTTGTATGGGATCTGAACCTAGGAGCGATATACCTTGTGCCAGTTATGCGCTTACAAGTAGGACAGCACATCCAATTTCTGCGGTGCTTTTTATTTACTAGGGTGGCTTCCCTAGGCCCCTACTTTAGTCGCCTTGTAGGTTGCAGTGTTACAATTCTTTGCTCTCCTTGTGAGCCCCAACAACGATTCTCAACTCTGTGAGTTCCTCGTGTGTTGTTACAGCGTCACATTTGGCGATCTTGTGCAAGGGATTCCCATCACTTGATGTCTATATGGAAACATTTTAGACAACATTTCAATGTTCCAGATACATTAAAGATTTTTAAATCCGTACTTTAAATGAGAAGTTTAAAGAAAAACAGAAATATTGTTGGATCATTTGAGTGCAATATTAGATGCATTACAAGTAGTTCTTCTTGTGATCTTATAAACCCTGGTTGAGCTATATATGCAACAAGTCATTGTTAATTGAGATCAGAATGAGAGTTATTCACTGCTACATAGTCCGTGTCATGGAAAATAAACAAACAGATCGAAAAAAAATCTCTCAGGGACACAGAGATGTGGTTTTACAGAAGAATATTGAGAATCCATGGACTGCTAAAATGACTAATGTTGAGGTGTTGAATGAGATCAAGACACAGAGAAAGCTTATAAATATAAGTAAGAGGCAGTCATCATTTTTCTAACATGTGGTGAGGAGGGAGGTTTAGAACACATTGTAACAACCGGTAAAATTAATTGTAGATGAGACAGAGGAAGGGGGAAAGAAAATTGTTGGATAGCTTGACTTCACGGCACGGAAGAGCCTCAACATCTGAGATGATAGCAAACGCCAGAGAAAGATATTTGTGAAGATTCATGATCGCCTACACCATCCGGCACGGCACCTGATGATGAAAGTAGAAGAATTGACTTCATTGCAGTTTTGTCATATGGCTCCATTCCTCTTTGTCAGAATTAGAACACCACCAACCGATAGTGTTGCACAAAGCAAGAACTCGGTAGCTCCAGCAACAACCCTAGGTGTCTCATGAAAAACCTGCACATGTGACTCTGTCTAGGGGAAGGGATATAGAAGATGTTGGTGAATTTGTCTACCTTGGAAGCAAGATCAGCAAATCAGGAGGTACAGATGAGGACATTAATGCCAGGATTAGGAAAGCCTGATAAGACTTTGCTATCCTGCACACAGTGTGGAAGTCCACTGCCATCTCCATGAAAACAAAAAATCTGCATAATCTGCTCCAAATATAAGAAATCTGTGTTTGCTGTATGGCTCGGAAACGTGACGAGTCATCAAGTTAAACCTACTAAATGTGAAATCTGTGTTTCTGTATGGCTCGGAAACGTGACGAGTCACCAAGTTAAATACAAATGTGAAATCTGTGTTTCTGTATGGCTCGGAAACGTGGCGAGTCATCAAGTCTCAAATCACAAATCAAGATTCAGACCTTTATCAACGGATGTCTTCGGTGAATTCTCAGACTGAGTTGATATGACACAGCTGCAAACACAGACCTGTGGACAAAAACTGGACAGGAACTCATGATGACCCAGGTCAGGAGGAGAAAACGGCGATATATCAGGCATACCCTATGGAAGACACAGTCGAGTGTCACAAGAAAAACACTTGAGTGGAACCCGCAGGGAAAATGAAGAAGAGGACGCCCTAAACAGACCTGGAGACGAAGTGTTCCCGAGGAACTGAAAGAGTGCTCGACTATCCTGGGAGGCCATAAAGAGAACAGCCAGAGACCGAGAAAAGTGGCGAACAACTGGTGAGGCCCTATGCTCCACGAGGAGCGGAGAGGAATAAGTCAGTCAAGTGACTGTCTGGATTTGAATCCACAACCTTCAGATTGACAGTCTTAACCACTTCACCATAGAGGTCCCTTAGGATTACTAATAATTGTAGTAGTTGGTACTATGAAATTGTAGTAGTAGCTACGTTTTGGTTCGGGTTTTGGTAATGTTATTCATGAAAATGTTATTGTAAGCTGTAGTTGACATGACTCGTATAACTTGATAAAGTACAACAAACTACTATGTGTCCAGCTTACTTGTTGTTTATTATCATTATAATATCCACTCCTTCGTAGTCTACACAGACAGTGTACACAACCTATATCTATTTATTCCATCGTAGTCTACACAGACAGTGTACACAACCTATATCTATTTATTCCATCGTAGTCTACACAGACAGTGTACACAACCTATATCTATTTATTCCATCGTAGTCTATACTGAGTTGCCAACCTACATCTACGGCAGTCAAGATTTTAATGTTTTTGTTGTCGTCTCCTAGTCGCTATGTCTCTAAGATGTCACTAACCTACGTCAGACTAATCTCGTTCTAGTGCTACCCTTTTCTCACCATAGTGTGCAGCTTTGGCGTGCAAACCCTATACAACGTCTCATTATATTATCTCTGGATTGTTTCTACTGCCCTGTCTACTTTACTTGTCTAGTCAATATCATTTAGAATACATTTATAGTTAATAAAACAGTAGTTAAATTTTTTCCTTCACAAATCTAATCCATCAATTCTTATCTAAAACTCTCGTCTGTAGTAATGTGTCATGCAAACACAGCATTTAGTAGTTATCCCATTTTGTAAACTTGAAGTTGATTGGTTTGTTTTAGTCATCAAGTTTTGTAAACTTGAATTTAATTGGTTTCTCCGGCTGGATAAAAAGTGTATAGATGAAGTTTGTATTGCTGGATTCAGGCTCAACTTCAATCTTCAGTTTTTGTACAACCTGGAAGAGAGATGTTTATATTCTAAAACAAGAAATATAACTTCTACAGTTGATGTTCTCTTCACAAACTGAATACCTACAAGCGTCAACAATTCACAGAATTACATTATCTTCGTTCCGGGGCACATGGATGTTGATGGTAACGAGACCAGAAAGCAGACAGGGTAGCTGACTCTGCCATCATATTTTTTTTCCGATCCAGAAGCACTTGAGCTTTCAGATCTTCGGCTCGGTGCCATGGACATTGTAACCCTTCGGTTCGGTGCCACGAACACAGTAAATCTGTGCCAGCCTGCGGAATTGAACCGCACTCACATGGAGCTTGTCACCCGTCGTCCAACGTGCTACGAACACGCTGGGCAGGCGGGCCTCTGCCATCATATCAGGGGTCAGCCAATGGATAGAGCTGACATTCTGAACGCCCTTATAGAGTGTGACCACAAAGAAGATTTTTATTTAAACTAATCCACGTCAACTGCTAGATTGCAAGAGCTGGGATTCAAGACTGCAATGGCCAGAAAAAAACCCAGAAGAACGGGCGTACACAAGTAGACTCTGCAATCCAACATCGAACTCGTGCTGTTATTCACTGGATGATATTGCAAAGGAGATTGGATCACCTATGGACATGTCCGGAATGCAACGAAGATATTTGAAACTGAAACTCTCTGTTATTAAGGTGGGGGAAGAGGCTATTTAACATGATACATAAATGACATTTGGTTCAAATTCTGTCAATCAAGGTGGGGGTGGGGGAATAAGGATAAGCTCTCACTATCTATAACATTCTTCCAAAGGTTGCATCTCTTATCGCCTCCGACAGTCAAGTCCAGCTCCTGTCCTTCTCACAGTAGAACTGTTTTCACAGACAGGGGAATCGGTGAATGACCAATAACTGGTGGCAGAAAACGAGTAGCTTCAGTTTGATGGAGATCGTAAACTTTGATAGGTAGTTTATCTAAGACAAGGAAAAACTTTGATATGTAGCTCATCTAAGATAAGGAAAAACTTTGATATAGTTCATTAAGACAGGAAAAACATTGATAGTAGTTCATCTAAGAGAAAAACTTTGATATGTAGTTCATCTAAGACAAGAAAACATTGATATGAGTCATCTAAGACAGAAACTTTGATATGTAGTTCATCTAAGAAGGAAAAACTTTGATATGTAGTTCATCTAAGAAAGGAAAACTTTGATATGTAGTTCATCTAAGAGAAGGAAAAACTTTGATATGTAGTTCATCTAAGAGAAGGAAATACTTTGATATGTAGTTCATCTAAGACAAGGAAAAACTTTGATAGACAAAGAATAATAAAGAACTAACAAAGAACGGGTGTCATTAGTCGCCACGCGCTGAGAGACAGGCTGACGAGGAAATCGGAGAACTTATGTACTAATTGGTTCGATGTGCAGTGATGATGATCTGATGACAATACTAAACTATTATCTAAAATAGTTGCTATGGAAACGCTCCGACCCACCAAGTCTGTCTGGTCACTCTGCTGTAAATAGGGAGCAAAGGCGTAACCTTGTTATCATGTGTCTTGTGTCAAGTAAGCCACACATCCATAAAGTCAGAAACACGGCTATTCTTGACTACATCATTCATACTTCTAGTCTGGTTATCAGAACAGATTCAGAGATATATCGTTATTCCCTCTTTCACAGAACTCTGCTAATTTTTCACTGTTATTGGCTACTTAACTGACGTCGCAGCATTCTGGGTGACCCATAGGTGCTCAGTCTGCCCCAACAGATGTCACAGGGTATGCATACTGATGGTTCATGTGGCTTGTTGGTTAAACACACTCCTCTCTCTGCCCCTCAAGCATGCAGCTCTACTTTTAGAATGTGTAATTCGAAACTCATTTTTATTTTTTTAAATAAAATTTTCCGATCCAGAAGCACTTGAGCTTTCAGCTCTTCGGCTCAGTGCCATGGACATTGTAACTCTTCGGTTTGCTGCCACGAACACCGTAAATCTGAAGAACCTGTGGCTTTTCTGTCAGCCCGCGAAATTGAACCGCATTCACAGGGGTTTATCACCCGTCGTCCAACGCGCTACGAACACGCTGGGCAGGCAAGTCCAAACTCCTTAAATCACCTATCAACTTTCCACTGATCTCTTCCAGTGTTGAAACAGCTTGTTAGATTATCCATCTTGGTAAGATGCACCAACCATGTCTGATGTTTCACTGTCCTAAGCCACATTTGGTCTCAGAATGAAGCATTTTTGTTGTTGCTTCTTTCACTTGCTGTGAAGTTAGGCATAGTCAGGGCATCTAATATAGCATCTCTGGCTGTGTTTTACGCACAGCCAACAACTATAAACTTATGGGTCTTCGGACTCAGGTAAGAATTATG
Organism: Arion vulgaris; assembly: GCA_020796225.1. NCBI lineage: Eukaryota > Metazoa > Mollusca > Gastropoda > Stylommatophora > Arionidae > Arion > Arion vulgaris. The sequence goes on from CM036776.1 coordinate 19,086,416, forward strand.
GAAAATCAGACCACAACTACACCACGTGACCTCACATTCCAGTATTGTCGAAGTTATATTATCCAACAAGTTAAGTTTAACAATAAGGAATATCAATTTTATAAATAGTTTTCACCAATAAATAACCACAGACTCACAGAATTGAGTAAAATTGCAAAAAGCTTGCAGTGTTCTATCAAACATCTATATTTTCCAGCCTCCTTCTCTGATCTAGGTCAGGGATTCCCAGTCAGTTGTCTGGCCTAGTTATCTAGAGTTGGCTGTAGTTTTACGGGAAGGCTAGTTTTCCTTATCATCAGTGCCCCTCAACATTCAGGCGAGCTTCACTCCGACATCTGAGGTACTTGTAATTTAGATCTCCAAGTCAAGGATCAGCAAATCTATAACCTCCTATCACGCACAATGTGCAGACCACAATGTGCAGACACATGCAGACCACAATGTGCAGACCACAATGTGCAGACCATAATGTGATTCAATTTGGCTTCAAACACGGAATTAGCATGGCATGTGGTTACTAGCGTGTTATCGGCCTAACTATCTGTGCCCGCAATGAAGCTCTTGTTTCAGATGATAGGTTACGTAATAGAGGACTCTGCTAGAATCTTGCCCACAATGAAGCTCTTGTTTCACATGATAGGTTAAGTAATAGAGGACTCTGCTAGAATCTTGCCCACAATGAAGCTCTTGTTTCACATGATAGATTAAGCAATAGAGGACTCTGCTAGAATCTTGCCCACAATGAAGCTCTTGTTTCACATGATAGATTAAGCAATAGAGGACTCTGCTAGAATCTTGCAAACAATGAAGCTTTTGTTTCAGATGATAGGTTAAGTAATAGAGGACTCTGGCTAGAATCTTGCCCACAATGAACAGAATGTAGATATCTCTGTAGCTATGGCAAATCTGGCAATTTCCCTTCTCCTTATACAGGTGGACCTCCTGTGTGGTGGCAGGCCCGCAAGGGAAGCAAAGAATAGTACCACTGCGACCTACAAGGCATGTCATAAGAGTCGACTGGTGTTGGACCCAGGGAGCTACCCTAGTAAATAAAATGCATTGCAGAAATTGAATGTGCTGGCCTACTTGTAGGCGCATCACTGGCACAACGCACAAACGCTCTTAGGCTCAAATCACATAAAAATCATACAGAGTGGTTAACAAGAGGTCGATATGGAACGTTCGAAGAAGAAGGTACAGGTGGACAATAACTACAGACAGATTAGAATATATTATATGTATATCGACTTTTTCGTCATTACAGACGGTCAATTGGCAAGTGTTTTACTGTGACAACTCTTCTGAGTTTGCTCCCTTTTTTTTCTCTCTCTTGTCTTTCAGCTCGTGCATAAGTCTCTTTTTAAAAGATTCTGCACTTTTGCGTAATGTTGCTTTCCATATAACTTGGTCCTCCATTAGTGTTTCCAATTTGTTGGAACTGCTAGAAAAGTTCTTCATTAAGGCCTTGCAGACATCCTTATATCTGAACAGAGTGTCTGCCTTGGTGTCTCTTCCCTTACGAAAGTTCACAGAACAACACTCGTGAAATGCGGCTATTGTCCATTATTCTCACGTTTCCTAGCCATCTTAGTCTTCTACAGCTGATCATGTCCTTGATGGAAGAAAAGATGGAATATTAAATAACATTCACAGTTATAAGCAGATAAGGTACTACCTTGGTGACAGCAAGATAGATTTCCTGCTCTGCAAAGCGCCTCCCTAAACAGTTTTTGGGTCCATGTCCAAAGGGTAATGATGCCATCTTAGGAATCTCCTCTTTGTGACTTCCATCTGAAGATCTTAGCCATCTCTCTGGAAGAAACTTATTTGCGTTGGAGAAGTAATCCCTACAGGCTTTAGGATTGTGCATTGAAATGATAGTCTGCAATAAAGAAATGTGGTTTTACAGAGGAATGATGACAATTCCATTACCATCTAAGAAAACAAATGAGGAGGTTTTAAATCAAGCCTGCACACAAAGAAACCTTATCAAAGGAATAAGAATCCGACAATCAAGGTTCTTCGGGCATATAATGCGAATATAAGGTTTAGAACATTTGGTGACAACAGGTAACATTCAGAGAAGGAGAGATCGTGGAAGACAGAGGGAGAGGATGTTGGATGGCCTGACATCATGGTTCGACACAAGATCGAAGTCAGAACTGATTACATGCATCAAGCAGAGAGAGTTGTGGAGAGACATGATTGCCTACGCCGGCAGGCATGGCACTTGATTGAATGAATAAAGAAGAGCAAAGTAAGATTAAATATTATAATTGTAGATTTAGCAGTTGCATGTACAAATGTTGGACTTGTAAACTAGTCATTCAAAATGCTCTCAGTCCGAAGGATTGACTTCATTGCACTGGGTATTTACCCCATATGACTCAGTCCCCTTGGCACAAAAGGCACGCTACCTGCTGAGAGTATTGTACAAAGCACGAACTTCGTAGCTCCGGCAACAAACCCAGATCATTTCATAGGTTATCTTGAACACCTAATATTGACTACATATGATGGTCCCCTTCCATCTGTCTATCACAGATACATTGATGACTGTATTGGCATTACTGATATGTCTAAAGCCGATTTGTCACGCTTCATTAATTTCATTAATGTTTTAAACCCTTCTATTCGTTTTACTTCCCACATTTCCACTACATTACTATCTCCATTCGCCTATCCACTATCACTACATCAGTATATTACAAGCCTACTAATGCACATAGTTTTCTCCTTTATACTTCTTCCCATCCCCGGGCTTGTCGTGACTCTTTGCCATTCTTGAAAAACACGTAATCACAAAGTACTGTAATTTTACAAATTACAAAAACAATGACAAAATACAGCAACGTTTCGACCAACAAGGCCTTTATCAAGCAAACGAACAACAGGAGTGATAAATTTTTTTTTTAAAATGGACGACCAAAAACAAACGTTTCTAATGAAAATCTGGAAATAAAAACGAAAATCAGGGAATAAAAACGAATAACGAAATAAACTGTAACCAAAAAAACACACATAAAAACTAGAAATAGAACGGAAGAGAAAGAATGAAAAATCTAGTAAATATATAACTTGAATACATGCAACATATACCCATATAGATTACAAGGCATGGGAAGAGAAGTACTAAGAAGCATAGGAATGTAATACGTTAAGCCTACGTGGTCGCAAGGTACCATACAAAGAAATCAACCGATTCTCCAGAGCAAATCGACTGCGATCATCCGAGGAACACGATCGGATGGCTGTGACCTGGACATCGTGAGCTCCTAAATGGCCAGTATCATTGAAATGGGTTGCTACAGGGTCACAGAGCATTGGCGTATGTCGCGCAAGTGTTGGGCGAATTGGTCACTGAGCCTCTTGCCTGTTTCGCCGATATAAGCCTTGTTACATCGCTTACAGATAATGGCATAGATAAGATTACTGGACTCGCATGTGAAACCATCGTCAATAAGAAACGTGGCTAAAGGAAAACATAGAGTACGCGTCTGTATCACATAAGCACACGTGTTGCAACGCCGACGGCCACACTGGACAGTGCCAAAATGAGTCTGGATATTGGACTTAAGGCGACTATGTACCAACATATCCTTAAGACTTCTGTCCCGACTGTAAGCCACAAAGGATAGTTGGGAAGACAGAACGGGCGAAACAGGCAAGAGGCTCAGTGACCAATTCGCCCAACACTTGCGCGACATACGCCAATGCTCTGTGACCCTGTGAAACCCATTTCAATGATACTGGCCATTTAGGAGCTCACGATGTCCAGGTCACAGCCATCCAATCGTGTTCCTTGGATGATCGCAGTCGATTTGCTCTGGAGAATCGGTTGATTTCTTTTTATGGTACCTTGCAACCACGTGGGCTCAACGTATTACATTCTTATGCTTCTTAGTACTTTCTCTTCCATGCGTGTAATCTATATGGGTATATGTTGCATGTATTCAAGTTATATATTTACTAGATGTTTCATTGTTTCTTTTCCGTTCTATTTCTAGTTGTTATGTGTGTTTTTGTGTTACATTTATTTCGTTATTCGTTTTATTCCCAGATTTTCATTAGATACGTTCGTATTTGGTCGTCCATTTGTTTTTTAAATTTGTCTCCTGTTGTTCGTTTGCTTGATAAAGGCCTTGTTGTCGAAACGTTGCTGTATTTTGTCATTGTTTTGTAATTTGTAAAATTACAGTCTTTGTGATTACTGTTTATGAATAAAGTGTATATTATCTTTCTTTGTGTAACATGCCTTTCATTGAAGATCACTTTGTTCATTTTCATTGTGTAACATATCTTTCATTAAGTAACATATCTTTCATTGTGTAACATATCTTTCATTGTGTAACATATCTTTCATTGTGTAACATATCTTTCATTAAGTAACATATCTTTCATTAAGTAACATATCTTTCATTAAGTAACATATCTTTCATTGTGTAACATATCTTTCATTATGTAACATATCTTTCATTGTGTAACATATCTTTCATTGTGTAACATATCTTTCATTGTGTAACATATCTTTCATTGTGTAACATATCTTTCATTATGTAACATATCTTTCATTATGTAACATATCTTTCATTGTGTAACATATCTTTCATTAAGTAACATATCTTTCATTGTGTAACATATCTTTCATTATGTAACATATCTTTCATTAAGTAACATATCTTTCATTATGTAACATATCTTTCATTGTGTAACACATCTTTCATTATGTAACATATCTTTCATTGTGTAACATATCTTTCATTGTGTAACATATCTTTCATTATGTAACATATCTTTCATTAAGTAACATATCTTTCATTAAGTAACATATCTTTCATTGTGTAACATATCTTTCATTGTGTAACATATCTTTCATTGTGTAACATATCTTTCATTATGTAACATATCTTTCATTGTGTAACATATCTTTCATTATGTAACATATCTTTCATTGTGTAACATATCTTTCATTGTGTAACATATCTTTCATTAAGTAACATATCTTTCATTATGTAACATATCTTTCATTATGTAACATATCTTTCATTATGTAACATATCTTTCATTGTGTAACATATCTTTCATTAAGTAACATATCTTTCAATGTGTAACATATCTTTCATTATGTAACATATCTTTCATTATGTAACATATCTTTCATTATGTAACATATCTTTCATTATGTAACATATCTTTCATTGTGTAACATATCTTTCATTAAGTAACATATCTTTCATTGTGTAACATGTCTTTCATTATGTAACATATCTTTCATTGTGTAACATATCTTTCATTAAGTAACATGTCTTTCATTATGTAACATATCTTTCATTGTGTAACATATCTTTCATTGTGTAACATATCTTTCATTGTGTAACATATCTTTCATTATGTAACATATCTTTCATTATGTAACATATCTTTCATTAAGTAACATATCTTTCATTAAGTAACATATCTTTCATTATGTAACATGTCTTTCATTATGTAACATATCTTTCATTATGTAACATATCTTTCATTAAGTAACATATCTTTCATTAAGTAACATATCTTTCATTATGTAACATATCTTTCATTGTGTAACATATCTTTCATTATGTAACATATCTTTCATTATGTAACATATCTTTCATTGTGTAACATATCTTTCATTATGTAACATATCTTTCTTTTAATGTAACATATCTTTCATTATGTAACATATCTTTCATTATGTAACATATCTTTCATTAAGTAACATATCTTTCATTATGTAACATATCTTTCATTGTGTAACACATCTTTCATTGTGTAACATATCTTTCATTAAGTAACATATCTTTCATTATATAACATATCTTTCATTATGTAACATATCTTTCATTATGTAACATATCTTTCATTGTGTAACATATCTTTCATTATGTAACATATCTTTCATTATGTAACATATCTTTCATTGTGTAACATATCTTTCATTATGTAACATATCTTTCATTATATAACATATCTTTCATTATGTAACATATCTTTCATTATGTAACATATCTTTCATTATGTAACATATCTTTCATTTTGTAACATATCTTTCATTATGTAACATATCTTTCATTGTGTAACATATCTTTCATTATGTAACATATCTTTCATTATGTAACATATCTTTCATTATGTAACATATCTTTCATTATGTAACATATCTTTCATTGTGTAACATATCTTTCATTGTGTAACATATCTTTCATTGTGTAACATATCTTTCATTAAGTAACATATCTTTCATTGTGTAACATATCTTTCATTATGTAACATATCTTTCATTATGTAACATATCTTTCATTGTGTAACATATCTTTCATTATGTAACATATCTTTCATTTTGTAACATATCTTTCATTGTGTAACATATCTTTCATTGTGTAACATATCTTTCATTGTGTAACATATCTTTCATTGTGTAACATATCTTTCATTGTGTAACATATCTTTCATTGTGTAACATATCTTTGATTTGTAACATATCTTTCATTATGTAACATATCTTTCATTATGTAACATATCTTTCATTATGTAACATATCTTTCATTAAGTAACATATCTTTCATTATGTAACATATCTTTCATTATGTAACATATCTTTCATTATGTAACATGTCTTTCATTGTGTAACATATCTTTCATTGTGTAACATATCTTTCATTATGTAACATATCTTTCATTATGTAACATATCTTTCATTGTGTAACATATCTTTCATTATGTAACATATCTTTCATTATGTAACATATCTTTCATTGTATAACATATCTTTCATTGTGTAACATATCTTTCATTGTGTAACATATCTTTCATTATGTAACATATCTTTCATTGTGTAACATATCTTTCATTATGTAACATATCTTTCATTATGTAACATATCTTTCATTATGTAACATATCTTTCATTGTGTAACATATCTTTCATTATGTAACATATCTTTCATTATGTAACATATCTTTCATTGTGTAACATATCTTTCATTATGTAACATATCTTTCATTATGTAACATATCTTTCATTATGTAACATATCTTTCATTGTGTAACATATCTTTCATTATGTAACATATCTTTCATTATGTAACATATCTTTCATTATGTAACATATCTTTCATTGTGTAACATATCTTTCATTGTGTAACATATCTTTCATTAAGTAACATATCTTTCATTGTGTAACATATCTTTCATTGTGTAACATATCTTTCATTAAGTAACATATCTTTCATTATGTAACATATCTTTCATTGTGTAACATATCTTTCATTAAGTAACATATCTTTCATTGTGTAACATATCTTACACTGAATATCACTTTTATGATAATCCATCTGAATGACTTCCGATCTCTAGTCAGTTCTTCAGCCTTTTTCATCATCAATGTTACTTTAATGTTCAGTTGCTACAGTGATCTTTGTCTTGCCCAGTATTGTTTTACAGACATCATGTTCTTCATTATTGCTCTCTCTCTCTCACTCTCTCTCTCTCTCTCTCATTCTCTCTCTCACTCTCTCACTCTCACTCTATCACTCTCTCTCACTCTATCACTCTCTCTCTCTCTCTCTCTCTACTCTCTCTCACTCTCTTTTGTCACTGTGACATTTAATGTAATTAAAATATTTCAGTTTCTAAAATATGATATTGTTTATGAGTCAATGTTCCGTTTCTTCTTCTTCTTCTTCTGCAAGCAACTTCTGTTTTGCAACTACTCCGGTATATATCTTAAACATGGTGGTGTGCTTGAGATCTTCTCCAGTCTCATAACATGGTGGTGTGCTTGAGATCTTCTCCGGTCCCATATAGTTTCTTCTGAACGGTTGTTCCTGTTGACCAGATTTATATTCTCACGTTGTTCAGGCTGGGGACAGGATGTGCTCTGGGGACTGCTTATAAACACGACAACTTTAAGACACATATATATCAGAACAAATAAAAACAGAAAACACATGAAGAAAGCTTACACCAGCAGGAACTCTGTATCCACTCAAGACTACATCCGTTGGTAATATTCTTCTTGTACCTGACACTGTCGGGTACGAATATCTGTGCAGGAAACAGGTTCAATTTGGTTATCGATATAAGAGAAGACTGCAGTAAAACTATGTTATTGGTTATTGGTTACTAAACTGACGTCATTGCACTCCGGGCAGACCTATAGGTGCTCAGTCTCCCTAACAGATATCGAAGAGTATGCATACTGATGGTTCCTGTGGCTCGTTCATTAAACACACCTCTCACTCTGCCTCTCAGGCTTGAACAACGGGTAACTCCAAACTGTTTAAATCGCTTGATCGATTATAAACTATGCAGCAATGGCGAAACCCGTAAAAACAAAGTACTGTTTGAGCGAACTCCCAGAGTGACTATTAATGCTCGCCTCTCCCGGACGATGGGAAAAGCTAGAACGATATATGTGGAACCTTGCGGGCGGAACTCGATAATTCTCTCTCTTGATGCACTTCTCTTGAGCAGATGAGCATGCCAGGTGATCCGCCACCGTGGCCGTAAGATGGTCTACATAGATCAAAAGTTGCAAGGGTGGCACCACATGGAGCGAAACCCGTAACTCCATCTCATGGGTAGGGGACCGGGTTGAGTCACAGAAGGTGACAGCCCAGGCAAATGTCTGCACGACATGGAAGGCACGAAAAATGTGAGTACGGAAAAAGTCGATGGTGACAGTGCATCAGGGCAGAGATAGCACGTACGCTGGCAAAGTCATAGTGGGCCCCATCGAGGGGTAGGCCGGCACGGCAAGATGGTGTGTGTCCCACCCACATGAGTAGAACAACTGGAAAGCCAAGCAGAGGCAAAACCAGTGCAAGCGCGGCAGCGGCAAGCGCGGCAGCGGCAAGCAGGGTGTGCGTCCGACCCAAATGTACAGAACAACTGGAAAGCCCAGCAGAGGTAAAGCCAGTGTGCGTTTCCGCTCGCAGGGAACTACTGTTGCCTTGTAGTTGATTGGGGACAATCAAAGGCTAGCGGAGCAAACCGTAAACAAACCTGATGGGCGGCAAACCAAGGTGTTCATTAAAACGACCGGTTTTGCTGGGCAGATGGCGTTCATAAGCCCGGGAGGGCAGGCCGTCGAAGGGTCGCTGCCCTGAAAGAAAATGGCAACCCACTGCCTTGTGGGTTCGGCTGGGGACAGCCAAAGACTATCAGAAAGCGTACCGCAAACAAACGCTGGCTAAAATCGAACACCCCACCCAAGGATAAGTCACTGTGCTCCAATAGGTGCTGAAGGTTGGTGCACGTACATTACGTTCTGATGTTATTGGCTATTTATATATCACAAAAGAATGATAAAAATGGCATTAGAACGATCGCGCGAGAGAGAGATCAGATCGGAAGGAAACCGATGGAGGCTGCGGTGATGCGTAATAAATTGACGTTTAAGGACAAAGACACGTATGTATGGTATCAAATAAGCAAGCAAAAATGAATAGCAAAATGATAAAACTAACCCAAAAAAAAACAACGTTTCGGTCGTATACCTTTATCAAGGCGATAAATGCAGACAAGGAATACTAAATAAACTAAAGCATAGATCTAAATGAGAAGGATGACTAGCGATACATTAAATACTCACCTGTTACCGAACGCACCGTGCAAACACTGAAAGTCTACAGGAGGCAATGTCGACACATCAATTAGCCTAGGCGGGTGTGTCAGTCCACCTCGGATACAGAACGATGGTGCAAGTGTATGACGGGTGAAAATTAAGCAGGGAGAGACAACTCTCTAATATTGAAAGCAGTGCGAGGAGAAGTAATTGGAACCGTACCAGATTTTCATTTGTTGGCCAATAGGAATTTCTTGGTCGATTCTATACCATGTGCCATGTAAGAAGTGATTTTCTTTACTTCTGTTGTATTCTTTAGTTAAAACGTTGCTGTGTATTGTTATTGTATTTTGTAAAACTACAGAACTGATTAGATACCGAATTGGAAAAAAAGATTGTGACGCAATTCAATTTATGTCACATTTCCCATTGCAGGTGTATGTACAATTTCAGCTGCAGTGTCCTTAATTATTAACCGATTTTTGGTTATTGGTTACTAAACTGACGTCATTGCACTCCAGGCAGACCCATAGGTGCTCAGTCTCCTCCAACAGATATCGAAGAGTATGCATACTGAAGCCCCACGATGGGCAAGTTTGGAAGTAAATTCGTTTCCGTGGGATTTTTACTAAAGGTAAAAAAAGATCTCACCGTTCAGAAAGCAATGGCAAACTATTGAACGTATAAGTGGTGCCTAGAAAATCAAAGGCTCGTTTACTGTGGTTGATGGCTACGTAATGTAAAGGATATGCCACTATTTTCATTTAATGCATACTGATGGTTCCCTTGGCTCGCTGATTAAACACACTCCTAACTCTGCCCCTAAGGCATCCAGTTCTACTTGTACACTGTGCAGTCTCATTTGTATGAGTAATATACCATTTTGTAGGTCAATGAATTTTCTTGAAGATAGATCTAAAACAAATACACAGTGGCGCTCACAGCGGCTAATGGGAGCCAATCTGTTACATTTGGTTATCACTTTTAAGTCATCATTATCTCCTAATGTTGTGTTAGGAAAAAAACTTTGATATATGTCGTACATTTTCCAGATTTCTTCTTTTACTTATATTATCTTATGTGATACGTTTTGTTATTCTCTTTCTTCTCGGTCATAAAGTTTGTGAGTCAACTGTAACGTCAAGTGCTTACCAGGGCCCAAATTTGGGGTGTAAGGAAAAGAACCACTGTTACCTGCCACGCATGTCGTAAAAGGCAACTAAGGAGGTTTGGCTGAAATCGGATGCACGTGTCCTAAACGTATAGAAGTCTATGCGTTTAGGGGTCTACCAAACCAATGTGCAACGTATGCACATTCTTGGCAAAGATCAAACATATCACAAAGAGTGATTACAATTGGTCGTAAAGAACGAACGCAAAGAAGAAGAAGTCAACTGTATTTTCTGCCATTATGTTGCGTTTTCTTCTACTATTTTCTTTCTTCTTCTTCACCTTTCAACTGCCAATGGAGCACGATCCTTCAACAAACATCTTCCAGCTCTTCTTCTCTCCTTCCATTTCTTCCAATTTTTCCCATGTTTTACCTATCGCTTTTAATATTAGTCTCCAGCTCTCTTCTCCAGGTATGTCTAGGTCTTCCCCTACTCCTCTTTCCTGCGGGTTCCAAAACAGTGCATGTCTTGCAATGCTTCCAGTCGATCTTCTCAATGTGTGTCCTATCCATCGCTAGCGTCTCTTCCTTAACTCTTTCTTCACTTTCTTCTATTTTACCAGTTATTACTTTGTGCTTTAAGGGTTATACTACTGAAAGTTGGGTCATTATAGCTTATAGATATCGATTTTTCAAATTCATCATATTATGTTAGTATTGCATCTCTACAATCAAATTACGTAAAGAGTTTTTATTTATGATCCCGAAAAATGCTTCAAAATTATTTTTGAACAGCCCTACCCTCTAAAAATTCGTTATAGAAAATGTCTACAATTGTCTTTCTTTTGTCCCTAGATACAGTGTATGGCATTCAATTAACCCAATCGAGTCATGTATCATTGTAAAGCTTGATCTGAGTACTAACAGATATATTAGATTCAATTAAGCTAGACAATGAGTGTATGCTCTAACAGACGATTTCCCTGACAATTTAAACTAAATTCACATTACATTTTTAAAACGCAGTTTTCTCCCATTTGTAAATTTCGTTAACGTGGGTAATGTACGTTTTCCACAGTGAAAGAAATCTTCAAGTTATCAATATGAGATTAGGCGCAGACATGTATCTATTAATATGAAAGGGACTAGACAACAGAAAATGCACCTTTCTCAAGCGAATAAATATATATGAATTTTTTAATTAACCAATGGGTCCTATTTTTGGCTGTGAATTGGGTAGGTCTTATTCGTTGCAGCCCCAGAGATCAGTTATATGTTACAGAACAATTTAAAGTTGTCAGGTACCCAGAATATTGGTATATTTAGGCTGTGCAGTCAAAAAAATTGCAATTGTTATTTATTTCACTCTGTTTGGAGACCGTACGACGTTGTTTATGATCCAACATGGCTGCCGTTTCCATGGCAACCCAATAATTTATTAATGCGAAAGATATATAAATTTTCATTTTAGACCACTCTAGTAGTAACTGCTATGTATCACATAATTTTATTGAGAGATAAGAAAGTTGAGAAATCCTGTAGCATAACCCCTTAAGAGATAATAGCTTCATTATGTTCAGAAAAACGACTGCTAAGACTCCCTTCCTGCAACCATTTCTGTGTGTTCTAATTTGTCCCCATTTCTGTGATGTTGCCGGCATACACAGATTGCCTTAAGTCTAATATATTCAACTTACCTGAAAGACTTAAGTCTAATATATTCAACTTACCTGAAAGACTTAAGTCTAATATATTCAACTTACCTGAAAGACTCCTTAAGACATGCTTTCAAATAATGCATTTTAGCCAGCGATTCAGCTGTCACTGGTTGGTCATGCCCAAGAACATTTCTGATCTCAGTGCGGAGCTTTTCTTGTGATTCTGGATTTTTAGCCAAATTGTAGAAAAATGACAGCAGATTTTTAGCTGTCTGGAAAGAATATATTTTTAAATATTTGAATAGACTGTAGAAATGAATAATGAACAAAATCATCTTATCTTATCTCAACCACATTTGCCGTGAAGCGTCGTGGGAGAGTTAGTTTCCTATCTTGTGCCAGGTGTGTTGCGCTTGACGTTGTCAGTCCATGCTTCCGCAGTGACTCTGAGATGTTATCTATCCATCGTATTCTTGGCCTGCCTCGTGTTCTGCGACCTGAGTGTCGATTATTATAGTCACGTGATAGTAGTAAATGTGGCTCCATTCTCATTAGATGGTCGAACCACTTGAATCTTTGCTTCTCGATGTACTGTATGCATGGTATAGTACCAACGATGCTTCTGATATTCTCGTTTCTCACTCTATCTCGCCTTGTAACGTTGACAGCTTTTCGTAGACATCTCAGTTCACATGTTGTAATCTTTCTTTATAGTGTCTTAGTCATGGGCCATGTTTGGCACTGATAGCAGAGAGTTGGAATAAATATGCAGTTTACCAGTTGTCGTTTGACTGCCATGTTAATGCTTGGATGTTTTAATAGTGGTGACAGTTGGTATGTCACTGCGTTTGCCTTCTGGCATCTAGTCTCGATTTCTCTGTCCATATAAAATCATCATCATCAAGTAACTTGTCCCTTCCGGAACTTGGCTCAAGATGTACGAGATGGGACTCAAATGTAGTATTGACATAAAACATAATGGAGGCTGTACAATATGACGAAATAGAAAATATGAATACAAACGTCAGACACACGTGATATGATAAGCAGAGCATCATCATCAAGTAGCTTGTCGCTTCAGGAACTTGTCTCCCATGACAGCAGTCCTGAAAAACTCTCTGTTCTGTGCAAGTTGTCCGGCGTCAGCTGCAGTCATTCTCAGATCGTCAATTACATCTTGCAGCCATAGTCTTCTATGTCTTCCTCTCATTCTTCTTCCAGGCACCATTCCCTCCAAAATTATCTTCTCTAGGCACTCATGTTGTTTGATCTGTCCGAAATATTTAATTTTTCTTGATTTTATGCTTTGTAATAGCCAACTTTCTTTAATATCAAACTGTTGCATAACAGAAGCGTTTGTTCTTTTCTCTGTCCATGATATTCTAAGTACTCTTCTGTAGCATTTGCATTCAAAGACATCAATGATCTTCTCCGCCGCTTTGTCAATGTTCCATGTCTCACAACCATATGTTGCCAAGGAAAAACGCAGGCTCTTAAAATACTAGATGTTTGTTCTTATGTCAGTTCCCTTCTATAGGTTAGTTAGTTCTTTTAGTTTTTGCAAAGCAATGCTTAGCTTTCTTTTAATTTCTTTTATAGCATTCCCGTCCGTTGTCAGTGTATCCCCCAATGTATTCACAGTTGTCGATTCTTTCTATTTTGTGACAGTAGGCACATATACTAGCCATCAATTCTGTTTTATCAGTTGTAAATACACTGTATCTTCATTTTCATTGTATTGAGATAACGGTTTTGATCTTCGCTGGTTTTTCAAAGTGACCGTATCACGTTGTTTATACCAATTTGTGATGTAGATAATATCACTGTATCGTCATCATATCTTAATTCTGATAACTCGTGACCTTCGATCACCAGAGCGTCGTATTTCTTCATCTCTGCAGATTCTCTGACATCCTCATGAGCATAATACAGTACCTACAATCAGATATAAAACTTCTTCTTCAATCCCCATGTAAAGAGTGTGTGCTGTGCTGTGTCAATGTCTGCAGTAACGATGTGATATATGTAAGCCAAACAGTTTCCAAAACATAATTATTGATTGTGTGACTGCCTTCCATTTTCAATCCCAACTCGCTTAGTCATTTATTGTTGACCCCAGTTTCAGTTTAGAATATCTTCATTGCATTCTGGGTATGTCCAGTTTCCTTTGCAATATCTTCATATCTGGTATGTCAGTTTCCTTTAATATCTTCAACAGTGTCAGCTCGTCTCACAGTTTTTTTTTTTTTTTTATTGTTTTTTTATTATGGAACATTTTATTTTACGAATATGGAAATGATCAAAATGATTTACCGAGTCAGTGCCAGCAACATATAATCCTTCAAGTGTCCCTACAACATCATCATTGTCAAGTGTGGTATCAGACAGAAGGGAGAAGAGTAGATTGGGTTCTTCTGCATCAAAGGTTCTGTCTTTTTTCTGAGATTCCAATACATGTCTTGCTTCTTGGATGTGTTTTATTGTATTTCTGAAAATTTTGGGAAAAAAATTTTATGAAAATGTATACATAACTATTTTAGTAAAGGATCAAGTACTAGCATGTCCCTTGCGAAACTTCTCTTTTATCACTATTGTCTTTTGTTTTTACCCAGGTGTATGATGGAATTGGTTGTCCACTCTTGCCGTTAAGCGTAGGATGGGAGCTTTAATTTGCGCTACAGGGCCAGATGAGTCGCACGTGTTATGTTATATCCGTGTTTATGTAGTGTGGTCTTGATTTTGTCTATCCATCTTTTTCTAGGTTTCTCTTGGCTCTAGTACCTGATCTCTTTTTATTGTATGCAGTTAGTGGTGGTTGGTTGTATTCCATTATCATTAAATGTCCAAACCACTGCATTTGTTGTCTTTCAATGTATTCGGTGCATGAAGTTATGCCCACTCTGCTTCTGATGTCCTTATTTTGTAGTCTATCTTTCCTGGTGATCCCCACTGCCTTCCTCAAGCATTACCTTTTCATCACAGCCCACCTGAAAAACATTCTGTTTCTAGCAAGTTCTTCTGCCTCTTCCAGAGTCAAAGGTTTTTTTGATGTCCTGCTGCCACCTTCGTCTTTGATGTCCCGTTTCCACGGCTGCTACCTCGTACTCCAGAAACCATGCCTTCAGTAAAGCATTATATATTCTGTCATCCATCAGTGAAATAATCAGCAGTAAAAAGTAAAGGATAGAATATTATATATTCTGTCATGCATCAGTGAAATAATCAGCAGTTAAAAATACTGAGATATATGAGACAAGTGAGTATAATGGATAATAGTCGCATACCCAAACTGGTGTTGTTTGGTGAACTTTCTGATGGAAACATGCTCCAAGAGCAGACCTCTACTCGGAACTAAGACTATCTACAAGATCTCAAAGATAAACATGTATTTCAAACCAACTAAATACTTCCCGATACCCCTTTTCCCCTATCTTAAATTATAGTCGCAATATTAACAAATGTTTCTGACATTTTTCTGTATGTTTGAAAAATACAGGATGTTCAAGATTAAAGCAGCCCCATTGACAAATCGAAAGTTGCCAGTTACATATTGCGTGGTGTATATTTACTATTTAAACCGGTTCTGACTAGTTCGTCCTACGTCACATTTGTTCATCGCCCCTTCCCGCACTACAATCACATACCGTCACACAACCTTGACCTATACTACGTCATAACTGAACCTTCTCATTTTCATAAATATATGCCAGATTAGCTCCATTCACAGGCCGCTTTTATCTTGAGACCCTATGCTCCACGAGGAGCGGAGAGGAATAAGTAAGTAAGTAAAATAACATAATTTGTGATGTCTTGATTAGAGTCAGTCCCATAATATTTTGACTAGGCTAACAACAGTTGTCTAAGTAAGACAGAACTACAATAGGTATACAGTGTGTTTGTAATGTCTCACAACACTTCATATGTAGGTCAGCTTGAAAAATGAAGTACATGAAGTCATCCAAAAATGTGCTAAAACAAATTAGTGAAATTAGTCACAATAGTTACTGCTACGGTCTACTGTTGTTCTTGGTAAACTGGAAAGAACAAATGAAATATTCATTATAGCAGATGTTGGAAATATCCACTACAGCTTCAAGATATGTCTGTACACGTTTCTTCATATTGTCAAATATTCTTTCTTCAGTTGAAAACACCATTATGGTTTGAGTGAAAGAATTACTTCAGCAGACAACAGTCATTCACTGCATATTGCACCACAATTGACTATGGAACACATTTTTTATGACGTCATGTACTTTTTCACATTTGTTCTACATATAAAGTGTTGTGAGACTTTACAAATACCTTGTAGTACTAAGTTCATATATATTCCTAGTAGTAACAAATGAGAAGATAGATATAAGATATGATAAATGACATGAACATGAGAGACAAGAGTCACTAAAAATGTGTTGTGTGAATAATGAAGACAAATAATACATTGCCAAGAATAATAAAACTAAACCAAATTACGAATTTTCAATTCAAATTTGTATCAATTCTAACATATACCAGCAGAGTTGTATCAATTCTAACATATGCCAGCGAGAGTTGTATAAATTTTACTAGACAGTTGTATCAATTTAACATAGCCAGCGAGAGTTGTATCAATTCTAACATATGCCAGCGAGAGTTGTATCAATTCTAACATATGCCAGCGAGAGTTGTATCAATTCAAATATACCAGCGAGTGTATCAATTCAACATATGCCAGCGAGAGTTGTATCAATTCTAACATATGCCAGCGAGAGTTGTATCAATTCTAACATATGCCAGCGAGAGTTGGAAAATGACTAAAGATATAGAAAGCAAGTTGAATGCATTTGAAAATAGATGTCTGCGAAAAATAATGAACATAAAAGGGAATGATATCAGGAGAAGTGATGAAATCAGAGACATGTCTGGTCAACCACTAGTAACAACTGTTATAAGAAAGAGAAGATGGAGATATGTTGGGCACACCTTGAGAAGAAATGGTCAACGAATATCAAAGCAGACATTGAAGTGGGATGCAAAGGGTTCAAGAAAGAGAGGACGACCTAAGGAGACCCTGAAACAAACTTTGCTGAAAGAGGCAAGAAATATCGGTCTCAGTTCCATGGAGGAGATTGAGTGAGTTGTCCAGAATAGAGCGGTATGGAATAATTGTTTGTAGGCCCTATGTAACGTATAACGGTAAGATAGGAATTATTATTGTTGTTAAGAATCATAAATATCTTAAAGTATTTGGCTAACAATAGGGTAGGTATAAAATTATTATGCAATCATGTAAGCTTTAATCACTTACTCTCTAACAGTCAATCTGCTCTGCTCGTAGCCTCTGTAGACTTTATTTTTGTACCAATTATGAACCAGAGAATCACCAGATAAGGATTTGTGTATATACATAAATACATCTTTTGAGGCTTTCAGGAAGGCAACTTTTTCTGGGTTTTGCATTGCTTCTCGATCAAAGTAACCCAAACGAGTATTGAAACAGACCACACCTATGCCTAGTGGAAGATAATCATAAACGAGTATTGAAACAGACCACACCTATGCCTAGTGGAAGAAAATCATATTTGTGTCATAATGTTTAAAACATGAATTGTTAATGTAGACACATTTTATTGTGACACTCTCATTCGATGCTTCACAAGATCCAAAAGGCAGGTTTCGGTATAAGTGGATGTCGTCTATAGAAGTTTTAAACCTTCAGAGGCTTACATTGACATACTGTTCTGGGCATGCGGGTGTTTACGGTAATGAGAGAGTGGTAAGGCTTGCATCAACAGCATCGATTGTTGGAGAGTTGAAGATGGATAAGGGGGTGTTCTTCGGTCTCTTTACGACTTTGGATGAAGACACAAAAATAGATGTTGAATCGATCCAGCGATTTAGGCAGTTTGGAGTTACCGTTGTACAAGTAGAACTGGGGTGCATGAGGAGCAGAGCGAGGAGTGTGTTTAATCAGCGAGTCACAGGAATAATCAGTATGCATGCTCTTCGATATCTCTTGGGGAATACTGAGCCCCTGTGGGTCTGCCCGGAATGCAGTGATGTCAGTATAGCAACTAATTACCAATATTGGGAAAAATATAGCATGTTTAGAGACATAAAGTTGTTATTTTCTCTAATTATGTTTTGCCTTACAGTATCACGGTAAGAAGATATTTATAGAATAAGCTGTTGTGTACGCTTTATACAAGGTCTCTTTCACTGTCTCTGTTATTTCAGTCATTCAACTTTTGCATGGATTACTTTTTAAATTGTATCTACTGTTTCTGTGTAGCATTGTTCTTTGAGACGCACTATCTGTTGGTAATCTGCTTATATGGCCGAACCATTCAATTTATTGTTTCTTGATGAAGTTCAGTTGGCCTACTGATGTTGTACCAACAATTTTCCTGATGCCTTCATTTCTAAATTGTCTTTTCTTGATACTCCCAGAATTATGTGTAGACACTTTATCTCTGTCGTGACTACTTTTTCTTTCATCGTTTGATGTCAGCGTCCAGGTTTAGCACTGATAGCATAATGTCAGATCGTGTTGTAGGCTTCAGTGCTAGTTTATTGTTCATGGCGACATGTTTGCATTTCAAAATTGGTGCTCTTTGTCCTATGATTTGTTTTTGTTTTATTGCACATCTATATTAGATTTGCTATCCCCATTTACTGAAGAAATTCCTCTAATAAATATCAAGTATTTAACTTGTTTTAACTGTTGTTTGTCGATGGAGATTTTGGTAGTTTCTTCCTCTCTAGCAAATGTCATTACTTATTATTTATTTATGTTTTTTTTCATGTTGTAGTGATTGCATATTAACTAGAGTCTGTTAATATGTTTGTAGTGATGACATGTTAACTAGAGTCTGTTAATATGTTTGTAGTGATGGCATGTTAACTAGAGTCTGTTAATATGTTTGTAGTGATGGCATGTTAACTAGAGTCTGTTAATATGTTTGTAGTGATTGCATATTAACTGAGTCTGTCTAATGTTTGTAGTGATTGCATATTAACTAGAGTCTGTTAATATGTTTGTAGTGATTGCATATTAACTGGAGTCTGTTAATATGTTTGTAGTGATGACATGTTAACTGGAGTCTGTTAATATGTTGCCGTAGCTGTACTTTTGTTGATGATATTCTTCTTCAGCACTCTCTGGTCATACGCTTAGTTTATTGTGCACCACAAACTGGGCAGTCAGCTTCAGGTCGGTCAGGTTTTCCCAAAGCTGAGTTTTTATGTCGACTGGGTGTGGTCACACAGGAGATGACAGTTTTGCTTGGCATGTTCCGGTGTCTGTTCCGCCTGTTGACACTGGCAGAAAGCAGTTTGACTTATTCCTAGTCATTGTGTTTGTTGAGTCTGCAGTGTCCCGTGTTGATGATATGATTGCATGATCGTCGGCAAAGAAACAGTTCATCCCGAGCAAGAGATCACAACGACTGTACCTTTCACTAGCAAGAGAGCACCACGACTGTACCCTTCACTAGCAACAGATCACCACGACTGTACCCTTCACGAGCAAGAGATCACCACGAATGTACGAGCAAGAGATCACCACGACTGTACCCTTCACGAGAAAGAGGTCACCACGACTGTACCCTTCACGAGCAAGAGTTCACCACGACTGTACTCTTCACTTGTGTTAGTTATTTGTAATATTTGGTAACATTTAGTAGAAACATGACAGACATATATTTATTCCTCTCTATTTGTTTCTTCCCCCTTAAAGTATAGTTTTTCTCTTACCAGAGTTATGCATTTAACCCTAAATGTCCAAAATATGTACTCCCTTGCTTGCCTTGCACACTCATCACCAAATAGCTTGTCCTGAGCAGAACTTTGTCACCTTAATTAACAGTTTTTGTTTAAATTTCTCTCTCTCATAGGCCAGATGTCCCGGCTCTGCGGCCGGCCGTCATGCTCAAACCATCAGTTACATCCTGAATCCACATTCTCTGTGGTTTTCTCCTTGCACACTCGTCATCAAATAGCTTGTCCTGAGCAAAACTTTGCCACCCCAACAGTCCTTCGGAATTACTCTCTCTCATAGGTCAGATGTTTCGCCTCTGCAGCCGTCATGCTCAAACCATCAGTTGCATCCTGAACCCATCTTCTCCGTGTTCTTCTCCTTGCACAATACATACAGCAAGTACTCGCTGTCTCTAACCCTCAGCAAGTAACCATCTAACAGTTCTCTACACATGATTTATTGACATGATAATTCTGTTTATTGCTTCTTAAATTTTATTTCAATTTAATAATAAAAGACAAAATTGGTTAATAGCCCATGTGTTAATGGGGTCTAAAGCTGAGCAAAGAATAGCAATACTGCGTCCTACAAGGCATGTCATAAGAGGCACTACAGTATGGACCTACGGAAGCTACCCTAATAGAAATCGTTGTAGAAATCGGATGTGCTGGCCTACAAATAAGAGCCAAACGTTGCTGTGTATTGTTATTGTTTTTGTATTTTGTAAAACTACAGTACTTTGTTATTACGTGTTTGGCCTACTTGTCGGCGCATAACTGGCACAACGTACAGCCGCTCTTAGGCTCAGATCATATACAAATCGCAAAGAGTGGTTAACAAGGGGTGTAACATGGAGATCTAAAACTTCTTCCGTATGTGCCGCCTTTGGCACGAAAGGAACAAACTAACTATAGTCTGTCCATTAATTCGTGAGCACGTTTGAAATTGATTTTCTCGAAAACTACCTGTTGGATCTCAGTGATTTTTTGCAAGCAGCCTTAGAATATCCATGACGCTAGAGAAATATTTTTTCCAAGAAAATTTGATGTAGTTTGAAATATTTCTTCTTCAGGTTATATTAAAATCAACCTCACCGGATTGTACACAATAGTAACAAATTTACGGTACACAGACGCGTTGTTCTAAAAATACATTATGGTAACATTGAAATATCGTGAGTTTCACGAATTCCGTGCACCTAACCCAGTCGACTTTGAAAGCGGAAAGCATATGACGTTATAATTGGGATACCGTTTTATAGTTATAGGCGTATCTCGCTATTTGTATGAAGCTATTGTATCATATTTGTTGGCTTATCAAAACTGACATTGATATCACATTCATAATGAGTCTGAAGTGCACATTTATAACAATGCAGAAGGTTACAGTTTTACTATACCAACACTTCCGTAGGGAATCTAAGAGAGGTCATCTATATTGCGATATTCATAACCCTGAGAAACGAACGCAACTGGCGCTTGGTCTGAATAGAGAATCCTTTTCCCGATGTATAAACAGGACACAAAGTGCACTAATGTCAAGCAAGGAAGGAAAAGAACAATTGACGACTTTGACATAGATGTCATAAGACGGAGCTCTTGAAAATGTTTGCGACAAATCAACTTGTTACTCTCAGGAAACTGAAATTAAAACTGCAATCAGATTGCAGCATAGACATTTCTAAAAGTACTCTATGGAAAATTGTAAGAGCCGCCGGCTTCACCTTCAGAAAAACTATAGGCGACAGGAATATTATTTGTGAAAAGCCACATTTAATTGCTGCCCGAAGTAAATACCTGAGGCAGATCCGTGAGCGGCGGAGGCAAGGCTATGATATTGTATATTTGGACGAATCCTGGGTCAATGCTCACCACACCAATGCTAAAGAATGGCAATCAGTAGACGGTGAACAGAAAAGAAAAATACCAAGCAGCAAAGGCCAGCGTATTATACTAACACATGCAGGAAGTAGTGAAGAAGGTCTTGTCCATGATGCTGGACTTATTTTCCAATCAAAAAGTACCGACGGTAGGGACTACCACACAGAAATGAATGGACATATTTTCAGGCACTGGATGGAGAAAGATCTACTTCCAATTCTAAACAGACCATCATGCTTGGTAATGGATAATGCATCCTATCACAACGCAGTATCAGCGGAAGACAAAGTACCAACTGCATCAAATACAAAAGATCAAATTAGGACTTGGCTTGCTAAGGAAAATGTCAGCTTCGATGATACATATTTGAAACCCGAGTTGTTGCACCTGGTGAGGATGACAAATAAGACAAAGGTGTTTCATATTGACAAAATCATGGCGGAATACGGCCACATGTCTTTGCGACTACCTCCATATCATGCTCACCTCAATCCGATAGAGCTTGTCTGGGCTAAAGTAAAAGGGCAAGTTGCCGAACAGAACAGGACGTTTAAAATGTGTGATGTTGAAGTTCTGACACGTGAGTCCTTCTCAATGATAGACATGCAGTTCTGGAAGAAGTGTGTTGAACATGTGCTCCGAGAGGAAGACGAGTACTGGCACCGAGATGGATTACAATTTGTCCAGCCAGTAACAATTATCAACCTCATGGAATCGTCAGATTCGGGATGATACAAATCATATTTTTATTACAGACTGAGAAATAGCAACATATACATTTCCATATCCAAATGCGTCTACCATCATACAATTTGTGGTGAAGTTAAGACACCCTGGGGTCTAATGGTGACCGAAGGGAGGACTAACTGTTGCATATTGTATCCAAGTTCACGATTGCACATAAAGGGCAACACACTTAATTACTTGACCTATCAAGTTAATATGGAGATACACCTATGAATAGAATTGACATGGACAAATTCTAGGGATACTGTAAAATCTAAAATTTGAGCCCCCGTATTTGCAATTGTCATAAAAGATCAAAGGAATTCGCCGATGTGCAAAATCCGTAGCATCTATGGACTACTGGTTAGCTTTATTTTAGCGTCATGGATATTCTAAGGCTGCATGCAAAAATCACTGAGATCCAACAGGTAGTTTTCGAGAAAATCAATTTCAAACGTGCTCACGAATTAATGGACAGACTATAACTAACTAGGTCAGTACGTCGGCTAGACAAATAAACAGTGGATACAACTCAGAGCATGACAACATAAATACATTAAACCGAAAAGCCCAGACCACAGTCTTCAGGCTTAGAACGGACACTGCAGTCTCAGAGCACACCTCAATAGAATGGGTCTCAGGAACTCGGCTGCCTGAACCTGTGGAGCACCAAAGCAGTCCACAAAGAACATCCTACAAGACTACTACAGTCTGGGCAGCGTGAGCATGGAAATCTGACCAACAGAAACAACCCTTCAGAACAAATTATGGGAGACTGTGAAGACCTCAAGAGTACCACCCTGTTTAATATACATACTGGAGTAGTAGTCGCATAGCAGAAGTTGATCGCAGAAGAAGAAGAAGTACATAGGCTCAGAATAGCGAAAGGAATAACTTATTTTCTACAGCATAGCAAAAGGATTAACTTACTTTGTACAACATAGCGAAAGAATAACTTACTTTCTACAGCATAGCGACAGGAATAACTTACTTTGTACAACATAGCGAAAGAATAACTTACTTTCTACAGCATAGCGAAAGGAATAACTTACTTTCTACAGCATAGCGACAGGAATAACTTACTTTCTACAGCATAGCGAAAGGAATAACTTACTTTCTACAGCATAGCGAAAGGAATAACTTACTTTACAGCATAGGAAAGAATAACTTACTTTCTACAACATAGCGACAGGAATAACTTACTTTCTACAGCATAGCGAAAGAATAACTCTGCTAAACTTTCAGCAGATAAATCATAAGTGGCCAGTTTGTTCACAAATTCATCTGCTACAGCATTCTGAGGTTGAAGGTAAGCGTGGGCAGAGTCAACTTTCATAAGTCTTTTATTGAGTTGAGTTCTGATTGAATGCCAGTCTTCACCAGTTCTGTTGATTGAACATAATTATCATTAAATGTGTTATTAGACTTAAAATTGATAGCTCTTGTATATTTGCAAAAATTGATAACTCTTGTATAATTGAAAAATTGATAACTCTTGTATAATTGAAAAATTGATAACTCTTGTATAATTGCAAAATTGATAACTCTTGTATATTTGAAAAATTGATAACTCTTGTATAATTGAAAAATTGATAACTCTTGTATATTTGCAAAAATTGATAACTTTTGTATATTTGAAAAATTGATAACTCTTGTATAATTGAAAAATTGATAACTCTTGTATATTTGCAAAAATTGATAACTCTTGTATAATTGAAAAATTGATAACTCTTGTATAATTGAAAAATTATAACTTGATAATGAAATTATAACTCTTGTATAATTGAAAAATTGATAACTATTGTATATTTGCAAAAATGTAACTATTTTGTTTAGAACTAATCAGAAAAATAAAACATTCTGCAAAGTTGATGTAGCACCGGCCACGTGATGCTGGTGCTCGTATGGGGAGCAAAGAATAGTAACACGGCGACCCGCAATGCATGTCGTAAGAGGAGACTGGGATAGAGGCCTTGGGAAGCTACCCTAGTAAATATAAAGGGTCACAGAAATCGGATGTACTAGCCTAATTGTAGGCGTATAACTGGCACAATGTACAATGGATCTTAGGCTCGGATGACATACAGATCATAAAGATTGGTTTAATCAGTGGTAGATATGGAGCGTTCGTGAAGAAGAAGATATAGCACAGTGGCAAGTGCTCTGCATTCAATAATAAATGTACAGCGATTCGATTTCTGCCTATCTTGGAGTTAAGCTTGGCAACGCTTATGTTTCTTTTGATACTCCAAGTTTGTGCTTATTTTAAAGCAAATAGTATATCTTTCAGTGTACCTGAATATTTTGGTCGACATTTGCTGTGTACATATTGAACGACACGGGTGACAGAGAGGAACCATGTGATAATCCCATTTATATACGCTTGAGTCTCAGACACTGTAATGAGTGCGTGAATTAGAAGTTAAGTTTGGACATACTAGACTGTGTCGTCTTCGTGGTAGAGATTGAAGATATACTAAGCAGCTTCTCATGAGTACGGTGAGCAAGTGGACTTTGGGATGGCTGCTGCAACGGAGGACAGGACACTCATGGGAATGCCCAATGTGTCATGACATCGATCGCATACCATAACATAACATACGTGAAGAGTCTGACATCCATGTTGCTTAAAGGAAGTACAACAGTCCTCTCTAACTATCCAGTTCACCAGCCAAGGATTAACCAAACATATTAGCAAAGAGAGTATCATGATTGAAAAGTCCATTTTTTTCCCAAATTTCCCCTTTGTTGATCGGTTGCTACTCAAAGTGTCAGGGAGGATGTGGTCTGTCTCCAAGTGGCACATTACCTTCCATTGATCGGTTGCAACTCAAAGTGTCAGGGAGGATGTGGTCAAGTGTCAGGAAGGATGTAGTATGTCTCCAAGTGACACATTACCTTTCCAGCCACTATCTTATCCAGTAATTTGCCATGTACATTTTGCAAGGGGAGTATGCGGTAGCTGCTGAGCAGTCTAGAATTCTTCCCATGTTTATGTAGCGGTCGCAAATAGCTATGGAGCCAATTCTCAGGTACAACAACGTCCCCCGTATTCTGTTGTTCAAATCCAGCACAACCGCACATATACCCGTTGGACACTTGACTTGCTTTTGCGCTGATATTTTAAAATATAGGAACGGATTATATAGACAAGAAATTGTTTCAGGAAATGAGACATTCAGGGAACATTGCATAATATCTTCCGTTAGGTACATGACAGCCAGTGGCGTATTCTCAATGCGTGCTAGGTGTGAGAAGCACACCTATGCCAGGCCAGAAGGAAAATACAAATTATTCATTTAAGTATTCACAGCAATATTTACTATAAAATATATTTATATAGTAGCTATAAGTAGCTGTCTATTGTCGAAGTTAAGCGGTCTCTAGGGGCGCGTTATCACACGTATGGTGTGTTTTTACGGTATTACTTAAGAGTTGCAACCCTTGTTCGAGCATGTCTACGAAAATTGCTCGGTGGTTTTCGTCTTAACCAGTGCTAGTCTTCAGAATCTAACGCCAAATATAACGTTTTGTAAACCGGGCGAGAGGTGAGATTGGTGGATAGGTTGTGGTTTTACACTGAGAAAGCGTGCAGGAAAAAGTCAGCACTAACAATTGAAGTGCTGGCATTGTGTTTAAAAGACGTTTATGGGGGAATGTTTGAATATGTACGAATGAAAAATGAACTTGTGGTACTTTATTGTTCGGACTAGTTCTACAATAAGTCAGTTCATGACTTACTGCAGTTTTTAGTTAAAAATGACCTCAGTTCAGGTTTTAAAGAAGTGTTCAAACGGACAGAATAGATCATGACTATTCCAGCAACTACTGCGTCTGTTGTAAGGTCGTTTTCATGCAGTAAAGCGAATATCTAGTTGTTGCAGATCTACACAAGGTCAATATACACTCTCCAAATGTTAGCTTTCTGTCGACTGAAAAGAAACTTTTGAGCAAAGTTTGAATGAAGAATACATTTTCCGATGCCGTCACAGAGAAGTTTCTGCAAATGGAAAGAAGAATGGATCTGATCTTCAAGTGAAACATGTCAGTGGAAATATGTACTATTTAAAAAAAAAATATTTTCCCAGTTCAATAACTATCGTTGCGTAAGTGAATATAGCTGGCTCTTCAATAACTATTTTTGCGTAAGTGAATATAGCAGGTTCTTCACTAACTATCGTTGCGTAAGGTTCGTTTTACATTTCGTAAGGAATATCTAGTGTTGCAATCTACACAAGTAATATACTGCCTTCACTCTCCAAATGTTAGCTTTCTAATCTGAATGAAAAGAACTTTTTAATAAAGTTTAATGAAGAATACATTTCCTCTATGCGTAAGGAAAAATTTCTACAAATGGAAGAAGAATGGATCTGATCTTCAATAACATTTTCGAAGTGAAATATGGCTTTACTAAATATTGTAAGAAATATTTTCCCAGTTCAATAACTATTGTTGCGTAAGTGAATATAGCTGGCTCTTCAATAACTATTTTTGCGTAAGTGAATATAGCTGGCTCTTCACTAACTATTGTTGTGTAAGTGAATATAGCAGGCTCTTCAATAACTATCGTTGCGTAAGTGAATATAGCTGGCTCTTCACTAACTATCGTTGCGTAAGTGAATATAGCTGGCTCTTCACTAACTATTGTTGCGTAAGTGAATATAGCTGGCTCTTCAATAACTATTGTTGCGGAAGTGAATATAGCTGGCTCTTCACTAACTATCGTTGCGTAAGTGAATATAGCTGGCTCTTCACTAACTATTGTTGCGTAAGTGAATATAGCTGGCTCTTCACTAACTATCGTTGCGTAAGTGAATATAGCTGGCTCTTCACTAACTATGTTGGTAAGTGAATATAGCAGGCTCTTCAATAACTATCGTTGCGTAAGGGAATATAGCTGGCTCTTCAATAATAATAAAAAGAGGTTAAATAGAAGAAGCACATATTCCGTAGCAGCACTGTAGCTTAAACGGTAGCGAGCTCGATCACAACACAAGCGTATCTGGTTCTAACTTCAAGCCAGGCAGTTTGGAAGCAAATTCGTTTCCGCTGGATTTTTACAACAGGTAAAAATAGATCTCACCATTTAGAAAGCAATGGCAAACTACTGAACGTATAAGTGGAGCGTTGAAAATCGATGACTTGTTTACAGTGGTTGATGGCTATGTCCTGTAAAGAATATGCCACGGTTTTCATTTAATTCTTTGTTTATCATGTATAAGTGGGGATTAGAAAATCAATAACTCGTTTACTGTAGTTGATGGCTATGTCCCGTAAAGGATATGCTACGATTAAAATAAAACACCTATCACGCATTATCAGGTTACGCCACTGAATAACTCACGCCGTGAAGATTAATTACACGTCAACCTAAATCCTGAAACCTAAGCTATAGCCAACCTGTTGCTAGAATAGAATGTAGACAAACTATCTGTAATACTCACAAGTCAACAACTGTTGGTTTAATTTTGTTACGACGTAAAAAGGCAGTGCTGATTGACACGTTGAATCGCACTGGATACTTCCCCTCATTCCTGAAAACAGTTTCCATATCCTTGGGGTCACACACCATAACTAATGTTTCTCCAAAGCGTAACTTGACTATGGGTCCATATTTCTCAAACATTTGATTAATTAAACGATGAGATGTTTCTGCAACTATATCGGCTGTTGAATAAAGAGAGATTTAATTATAAGTAGAATATTCAGCAAAATACACCAACAAATAAGTTGACAACTATATAGCCTATAGATTACCTACAGCATCCTGTCAAAGAAAGCAGAAGTAGATATCACTCAAGCCAGTAGAGCAGTACAAGACAAAATCAGAAAACTACGACACTGGGCAACAACACTGTAGCAGTGTAACGACACTGGGCAACAACACGGTAGCAGTGTGACGACACTGGGCAACAACACGGTAGCAGTGTGACGACACTGGGCAACAACACGGTAGCAGTGTGACGACACAGGCAACAACACGGTAGCAGTGTGACGACACTGGCACAACTTACGGTAGCAGTGTGACGACACTGGGCAACAACCGGTAGCAGTGTGACGACGCTGGGCAACAACACGGTAGCAGTGTACGACCTGGGCAACAACACCCCGGTAGCAGTGTGACGACACTGGGCAACAACACGGTAGCATTGTGACGACAACGAGAAGAAGATATCTTTAACTTAGTATTTATTTTCTTCAATTTCCATATCAAAACTCCTTTGTATGAGCACAAAGCGCAGTGGTTAGCGCTCTTGCTTTGCATGCCTGTAGGTACATGTGGCTAAGTGGTTAGCGCTCTTGCTTTGCATGCCTGTAGGTACATGTGGCTAAGTGGTTAAGACTTTGTCTTGCATTCCTAAGGTCCTGAGTTTGAATCCTGACCTTGCCGTTCTGTTCACGAGTTTCTTTCCAGAAACTGCTAGGATTGTTACCTGAGCTACGAAGTTCGTGTTTGTGCAATACTCTCGGTAGGGATCGTGCCATTTCTGATTAGAAAGACCGAGTCATATGGGGTAAAACCTGGTTGCAGTGAAGTCACAACCTTTCTCTTGAGACCATTTTAGACCTGCATGCCCTGGTACATAAATACAACTAATTTTTGTCAGGTCTATACAAACATTTAAAAGTGTTATTTAAGAGAGTTATCACAAAACAAATAGGAGTAGAATAGCTCAAGCGAAAGTAGCTTTTATGAATATGAAAAACACACTATACGCGAATTCACTACCAACGACACGGTGGAAACAAATACTCCAGTGCTTTACTGAAGAAATACTTATATATTATATCCCATCATACCCAATGAACAAGCAATCAATAAGATCATTAGAAGCTACAGAGATGTGGTTTTACCAGAAGAATGCTGAAAATACCATGAACAGCGAATAAAACAAATGATGAAGTATTCTTCTTCTTTACGTTCGTTCTTTTCGACAAATTTTAATCACTCTTTGTGATATGTTTGATCTTTGCCAAGAACGTGTATACGTTTCACATTGGTTTGGTAGGCCCATAAACGCATAGACTTCTATACGTTTAGGACATGTGCATCCGATTTCAGCCAAACCTCCTTAGTCGCCTCTTACGACATGCGTGGCAGGTAACAGTGGTTCTATTCTTTACACCCCAAATTTGGGCTCCGGTAACCACTCGGGCGTGATGAAGTATTGATCCAGGCCTGAATATACAAAGAAAACTTATCAAAAGAATAAGAATCTGACAATCAAGATTCTTCGGGCATATAATGCGAAGAGGAGGTTTAGAACACTTGGTGACAACAGGTAAATTCAGGGAAGGAGAGATCGTGGAAGACACCAGGGAGAAAATTTTGAATAATCTGACATCGTGGTTCGACAAAGATCGACGCCAGAACTGATTAACTGCACCAAGAAGAGAGTCGTGGAGAGACATGATCGCCTACACCTGTAGGAATGGCACTTGATTGATTGATCACAAAACAACCTTCAACAATAATAACATATACAAATGAGATTATATAGTGAAAAATAGTACGATCAATTTACAGACTGTTGTTACTGAACGTGAACATCAATTTCTAAACTGTTGACTGAACGTAACATCAATTTACAGACTGTTGTTACTGAACGTGAACATCAATTTACAGACTGTTGTTACTGAACGTGAACATCAATTTCAGACTGTTGTTACTGAACGTGAACATCATTTACAGACTGCTGTTCTGAACTGAACATCAATTTGCAGACTGTTGTTACTGAACAAGAAAATCAGGGAAAATTAATCTTTCGACATCAAACGACGAGTGCTAGAAAGATATTTTTGACACATCCAACGACTGACGTTCTAGAGATGATATTTTCGACATCAACGACTGATGTCTAGAAGATAATATTTCGACATCAAACGACGTGCTTGAGATAATATTTCGACTTCAAACGACGTTGAGTTCTAGAAAGATATTTTTCGACATCTAAGACTGAGTGTCTAGAAGATAATATTGAGAAATGGCTGCCTGGAAGGAGAATGAGGAGAGACTCAGAAGACGATGGGCCATTGATGTCATTGACGTTTGAAAATGACTGCTGCTGACACCAGTCAACTTGCTCAAAATAGAGAACTTTTCAGATGCTGATCATGGAGCCAAGCTCTGAATGGACAAGCTGCTTGTAATGATAATCTTACTGAACAGTATGAGCATCAGACATCTGCAATTCATTCAATGCTGCTTTGATGATGATGATAACTTATGAACAGTATGAGTATCAGAATGTCAATGCTTCACTACTTGGTATGATGCTTGATACTTACTAACAGTATGAGTATTCTGACTGACAATACTCATAGCTACTTTGGTGATGATGATGATAACTTATGAACAGTAGGGAATTATCAGACACTGCATATTCACAACCCTGCTTATAATTGGCTTAAGTCTGTTTGATAGTTCAATCACTTGCGGTATGATTCACTTCGGTCTGGAATATCTTCAAACTGGTTTGTCTATTTGATATTTGCCAATGTGCAACCAGTGCTTCAATGTCCTAATAATCTGTGCACTTCATGCACGATTTCTGTGAGTCAGCTTGTTTATTTCTAATCCTTCCAAAAGCCATGCATGATATCTTAGACAAGAGTTCAGAACTTATTGTTCAACTGAGCTGTTTCTTGACTTCAACCTTGTCATTTTAGCAGTGTAATGGAGTTAAGGCAAAATCATAACTGACGATGAGTGTCTTAGAAGACTTCAAGTGTGACAATAAGTTCTATAATCCTTAATCAAATCGCTCTATAATCTTCTTAAATAGAACTGAGACCAATTTGCTTTGTCCTCTCTCTTCAAGTTCATTTGTGTTCTTTGGTCGCCATCTTTTTCTTGAACTCTTTGCATCGACTTCAATGCTGCTTTGATATTCTTTGACTTCAATGTCTGCTTTGATATTCTTTGACTTCAATGTCTGCTTTGATATTCTTTGACTTCAATGTCTGCTTTGATATTCTTTGACTTCAATGTCTGCTTTGATATTCTTTGACTTCAATGTCTGCTTTGATATTCTTTGACTTCAATGTCTGCTTTGATATTCTTTGACTTCAATGTCTGCTTTGATATTCTTTGACTTCAATGTCTGCTTTGATATTCTTTGACTTCAATGTCTGCTTTGATATTCTTTGACTTCAATGTCTGCTTTGATATTCTTTGACTTCAATGTCTGCTTTGATATTCTTTGACTTCAATGTCTGCTTTGATATTCTTTGACTTCAATGTCTGCTTTGATATTCTTTGACCATTTCTCATCAAAGATATGTCCAACATCTTCTCTTTATTATACCAGACATTTCTCTGATCTCATCACTTCTCCAGAATTCGTTCCATGTTATGTTCATTATTTTTCGCAGACATCTATTGGTTCAAATGTCTTCAACTTACTTTCTATATCTCTAGTCATTTTCCAATTACTAGTAGAGTGGTCTAAAATGATTTTATATCTTCTGCTCATTACTAAATTATCAGTATGTAAGCGTTTCTATATAAATTTATATATCTGTCGCATTACTAAATTATCGAGTATGTAAGCGGTTTCTCTATATAAATTTATATATCTGTCGCATTACTAAATTATCGAGTATGTAAGCGGTTTCTCTATATAAATTTATATATCTGTCGCATTACTAAATTATCGAGTATGTAAGCGGTTTCTCTATATAAATTTATATATCTGTCGCATTACTAAATTATCGAGTATATAAGCGGTTTCTATAAATTTGTACATGTAAGAACATACATTCCTTTTCCGTCCTCCATAACCTCTGGATTATTTATGTAACGTGTTCGTGTCAACAAAGCTTAAATAATGATCTATTGTTTGGTGTGTCGTGTCAGGAATGTGTCAGATGTGTTAACTGCTTTCTTTCTTTCTCGAATCCTGTTTGCCTCATGGGCGTCAGATCAAGAAGAGATTTCTAAAACGGGCCCTTGTATGTGCTTCGTAGATAGCCTCTTTCGTCGCCTCTGTTATCTCTGAGGTCCATCTTTTGCGTGGTCGACCTTTTGTTTTGTACCCATTGTATCGGAGCAGCATTGCTCTTTGAGGTGCACTGTCTGTTGGTAATCTGTTTACGTGGCCGAACCATTTAATTTGCTGTTTCTTGATGAAGTCTAGTACTGAGGTTGTACCCACTTTTTCCTGATGTCTTCATTTCTCAACCGGTCTCTTCTTGTTACACCCAGCATTTTGCGTAGACACTTCATCTCTGTCGTGACTAGTTTTCTACTATCATTTGTTGTCAGTGTCCAGGTTTGGCACTGGTAACATAATGTGGGAGAAAGATTAACTGCACACATCGTTTTTCTGACGGTACTACTGTATTTTGACTAACGTATGTTTGAATTATGGGACCACCATGTCTGTCTGAAACTGTAAACATACCGATAAGTTATGCAAGCAAAAGTTTTATTTTAAAAAAAATATATAAACAAGGTATGAAATGAAAGTGAGTGTTTGTAGCTCAAGCGGTAGTGAGCTCGATCACAAACCCAAGCGTATCTGACTCCACGGTGGGTAAGTTTGGAAGCAAATTCGTTTTCGTGGGATTTTACAAAAGGTAAGAATTTCATTTTTTCATGAAAACCTTTCAGAAATCTTTCATGAAAGTCCAATATCTACACGATTTCGCCATCAACAACAGTAAACGAGTCGTCGATTTTCTAGGCACCACTTATACGTTCAGTAGTTTGTCATTGCTTTCTGAACGGTATGAAAAAACATTTTATTCGGTTGAATTTAACACTCAGCAGCTCTTAGTTGACAGATCATCATCATTGTACATCCAACTAAGGATCTGACCATAAATGATATGATTTCTTCCTCAGTATGTCCCTTAGCGTGCTGTAACTAGCAACGCTATTTCTATGTTGTCTTACTATTTTATTTGTTGAACTTCTAGTACAGCGTTCTTGTATTAGCTGCACCAGTTTTATTTAATATTCTCGCAGTCTTTTTATGCTTGCAGATCCACTCGGTTCCTTGAATCGTTTACGCGCCTTCTCCATTACTTGTCGGCTTTCTACAGTAGCCATGCCCACAAGCAGGGGCGGCTCGTCATTAAGGGCCAGTGGATGGATGGGTGAGTGGCTGGATGGATGGGTGGGCAGGTGAGTGAGTGGATGGATGGATGGATGGGTGGATGGATGGAGGGATGAGTGGATGGGTGGGCAGGTGGTGAGTGAGTGGATGGATGGATGGGCAGGATGGTGGTGGGTGGATGGATGGATGGGGGATGGATGGAGGAGGTGAGTGTACTGGTGATGCAATGGAATAAGATGGGTGGATGGAACATGGAAAATGATCAATAAAAAGAACTGATACTATAATTTCAGATGCAATTGATGAAACAACAACAGATTACTCACAAATAGTGTGTAAACAATGCTCACAATTTGAAACAGATCACATCACAAACATTGTGTAAACAATGCCGCTAGAAATGTATAACATACAAACATTGTGTAAACAATTCCGCTAGAAATGTATAACATCACAAACATTGTGTAAACAATTCCGCTAGACATGTACCACAAACAAATAATTCATTAGGTTTAATTTGCTATACTCACGAAAATCTTGTCTTCACTTTAGTAGATATTCTTCTGTCAGTATCGTCTAAAAAAATGTTTATTTAGCATAACAATGCAACGGCTTGCTGAGGTAATGTCCACGCACTACTTTATGTGCATGTAATAGTGCACCACCCTAACGTTTATCTGAAAGCTAAAAGTAATGTATGTATTCTCGCACTACTAGACGCATTGTAAAACGTAGGGAACTCATAACCAGCTCGTTACACAACTTACTACCACTGAAGGTTATATCATAATAACTAGGTCAGTTTGCTAGATCTGTGGACGTGTACTTAATTATATACGGGCAGGATACAATCAGTGGCGTAGCCTGATAATGTGAGATAGATAGTGTTCTGCTACTTGAAATAAATATGTGTACCTTCTATTTAGCATCTTTTCTCTTTTAATTGAAAAACCTGCTATATTCACTTACACAACGATAGTTATTGAAGAACCTGCTATATTCATTTACACAACGATAGTTATTGAAGAACCTGCTATATTCACTTACACAACGATAGTTATTGAAGAACCTGCTATATTCACTTTACACAACGATAGTTATTGAAGAACCTGCTATATTCACTTACACAACGATAGTTATTGAAAAACCTGCTATATTCACCTACACAACGATAGTTATTGAAGAACCTGCTATATTCACTTACACAACGATAGTTATTGAAGAACCAGCTATATTCACTTACACAACGATAGTTATTGAAGAACCAGCTATATTCACTTACACAACGATAGTTATTGAAGAACCAGCTATATTCACTTACACAACGATAGTTATTGAAAACCAGCTATATTGACTACAAAGATAGTTATTGAAGAACCTGCTATATTCACTTACACAACGATAGTTATTGAAGAACCAGCTATATTCACTTACACAACGATAGTTATTGAAAAACCTGCTATATTCACTAGCAAAGATAGTTATTGAAAAACCTGCTATATTCTTTCTAGAAATAGTTATTGAAGAACCTGCTATTTCACTTACCAACTAGTTATTGAAGAACCAGCTATATTCACTTACACAACGACAGTTATTGAAAAACCTGCTATATTCACTAGCAAAGATAGTTATTGAAGAACCTGCTATATTCACTTACACAACGATAGTTATTGAAGAGCCAGCTATATTCACTTAAGCAACGATAGTTATTGAACTGGGAAAAATATATTCCTTAAATAGTACATATTTCCACTTAAATGTTTCACTTGAAGATCAGATCCATTCTTCTTTCCTTTCTCAGAAACTTCTTTGTGACAGCATCGGAAAATGTATTCTTCATTCTAACCTTTCTCAAAAGTTTCTTTTCAATCGGTAAAAGGTTAAAACTGGAAATTCTATCTTGACCTTGTATAGATCTGCGGCAACTGTGGATTCGATTTAATGCTGACAACGACCTTTCAGCAGACGCAGTGGTTGCTGGAATAGTCATGATTGCCAATTTGAACACTTCTTTAAAACCTGGAGATAATTTTCAACTAAAAACTGCTGTAAGTCATAAACTGACTTTTCAATGGTACATAATTGAACATTTCTACATAAACATCTTTAAAAAACAAAGTCATACAATTGTTAGTGCTGCTTTTTTCCCGTACGCATTCTCTATGTAAAATCACAACCTGCTCACATATCTCTCCCCTCACCCGCTTCACAAAAGTTTATAGTTGGCGTTAGAATCCAGAGACCAGCACGCGTTAAGATGGAAACCACCAAGCGAGCGAATGTCCAAGATAAGAGTGGTAGCTCCTAAATACTAACATACCGGAATTGTGTGTGATAACGCGTTCATAGAGTCTGACAAGCTGCGTGGTCGCTTAAATTCAATTATAGACAGCTACTTATAACTTCTCTATACATATTTTCTAGTAGATATTGCTGTAAATACTTAACTGAATAATTATCTAATTTTTCTACTGGTCTGGAATAGGTGCGCGCCGCACACTTAGTAAGCATGGAGAATACGCCACTGAATAAAACAGGAGTTAAAGTACAGTAGTAGAGTGCGTGTGAACTAGACCAGTTCTCGTAAGTTACATTTAGAATATACAGAGTTACAGTACAACACAATATAATATTTATGTCAATTTAACCTCGAAGCAAAAATTAATACAGATCTTTCTTTCCAGCGACTTGTATACAAAGAAAACTAAACCACTTTTGCACAAGTCTACACAGACTACTAAAAATAAACTGGCAGGACAAAATGTCAGATACGAAGTCCTGACAAGAGCGACAATCTCAAGCGTCAACACCGTGTTGCAGAAGGCCTAAGTGAGATACGTGGTCACGGTGCTCGGATGCCTGATAAACGCATTCCAAAACAGTTGATGTATAGCGAGCTTGACGGGCAGATATTCTGCTGGTGGAGAGAAAAAAACCGCGTTAAAGGCCTTTAAAGTGTCTCTGAAATGCTTTAACATAGACATCACGTGATGGTAATCCCTGACACAAGATCGCTAAATGTGGCGCTGTAACAAAACAAGAGTAACCCGCATAACTGAGAATCGTCGTGCCGTTGAGACACAGAGAAAACAAGCTGCGCGAAAAGACAGAACACACAACACTCACATGTCTAACCTTGATCATGTGGTAGGGGATTATATGAGGATTCTCTCCCTCGCGATCACAGCCCAGACCGATGTACCAGATCTCCCCATAAATTCTATTCATGTGGAAATCTGATTCATGCAACCTTAACATTGGTATGTTTTACGTCACATCTTCAGCGCCATTTGGAGCTCTGGTGCTTATCCTTCGGAGATGTGTCCGGTTTCAGCCAGCGTTTACTCGGTTCGCTCTCCGTTCTGCAGCCATCTAGTGTTTTTTACGATGTGGGGTAGCTAGCCCCACTGTCGCCCGTCTGCCCAGCGTGTTCGTAGCGCGTTGGACTACGGGTGACTATCCTCTGTGTGTGCGGGTTCAATTCCGCGGGATGGCAGAAAAAGCTCCGAACGAAAGGTTACGATGTCCATGGCACCGAGCCGAAGAGCTGAAAAGCTCAAGTGCTTCTGGATCGGAAAAAAGCCACACTGTCAAACTCCTTAGTCGCCTCTTACGACATGCGTGGCAGGTAACAGTGGTTCTATTCTTTACACCCCAATTTGGGCCCCGTAACCACTCAGGCGATATGAGGATTCAACTCTACAGTCATCTCCGCACACACACCAAAGAGGTGCAGCAGCACACGTGTGAGGCTGTTGTCATCATCGCTTACGGTGGACGGCTATTAATACAGTATTACTGATAGATACACTCAATGATAAGAATAGCATTTGTTTAGTTCTGAATAGTCTGCAAATTTGTAAAACTTTTTTGCGGTTTTCTGTTGTGAAAAATAATAGAATCCCTTTGTCGGTTTGTATTGAAATTGACAAAGAAAGTTGGCACAGAACCTTGCTTGAACCTTGCTGATCTGGGTGCAGTCCTGACAAGGAATTGTGTTGATCTGGGTGTAGTTCTGACAAGGAATTGTTCTGATCTGGGTGTAATTCTGACAAGGAATTGTTCTGATCTGGGTGTAGTTCTGACAAGGAATTGTTCTGATCTGGGTGTAGTTCTGACAAGGAATTGTTCTGATCTGGGTGTAGTTCTGACAAGGAATTGTTCTGATCTGGGTGTAGTCCTGACAAGGAATTGTTCTGATCTGGGTGTAGTTCTGACAAGGACTTGTGCTGATCTGGGTGTAGTCCTGACAAGGAATTGTTCTGATCTGGGTGTAGTTCTGACAAGGACTTGTGCTGATCTGGGTGTAGTCCTGACAAGGATTCAGATCTACGGTTGGGGCATCGGAATCTGGCTGCCTGGGATCTGGCAGATCTACCGTGCTGGCATCTGCAGATAGATTATAGCACGGTTCCCATACAGGAGACCTGGGTTCAATCTAACAAGACCAAGGATTTTTTGCTGGGGGCATAAAAATCATACCTGAACTGTTGTGATGAGCATAGCCATGCGGCCATTACATTCAACTCCGCTTACCCTGTATGTCCTTCTACACGACCTGTTCACCTGCATGTTCTACACGTACATGTCCTTGTTCTACACGTACATGCCTTGTTCTACACCGTACATGTCCTTGTCTACACTAATGTACACTGTCCCTGTCTCACCGACTGTCCTGTTCTACACGTAATGTCCTTGTCTTACACCTATGCTGTTCTACATTACATGCCCCTTGTCTACACTACATCCTGTTCAACCTACATGTCCCTTGTTCTACACCGTACATGTTCCCTTGTTCTACACCGTACATGTCCCCTTGTTCTACACCGTACATGTACCCTTGTCTTACCTACATGTCCCCTTGTCTTACACCGTACATGTCCCTTGTTCTACACCGTACATGTCTTGTTCTGCACCTATATCTCTTGTCACTCACATACATTCCACTTCACACCTACATCGTTCTTACGACCGTCAAAGATATTTATACCTCATGTCTGAGAATCAATCTGATTCTCAACTTTTATTTATTCATTTGCTTATTTCAATACAAAAATATACATTCATATATATAAACATGCAAATCAGTTGATTATTTATGGTTCTGTTTAGCATTTGTCAATTTCTCCATATCTAAATTTAAAACAACCAATCTTCCTGAAAAAAAAATATATAAAGTATATTACCTCATCATATTAAGACACCTCTATATAAAAAATATATATAAAGTATATTACCTCATCATATTAAGACACCTCTATATAAAAAATACAACCGTAAATATAATCGTATTAAATATTATGGTCTACTTATCTCTTCTGCCAAAAAATATGAACATGAATGTTTCTGTTCAGAAGTCCTTGAGTATGTCCCTTTTATTTGAAATGTCTCCTTTTCGATCGAACCGCCTTGAATATTTCTTGTTTGTGTCTTTTTTTCTATTTAGTTGCAACTGTCTCTCTATTTAGGTCAAAGTCAATCCCCTCAGGGCTGTCTTGTTGATAATACTAAGTTCTGGCGCGGTCACCAACTGTAGACTACCAAGCACTGGTTAGCTTGAATGATGTCACCAACTGTAGACTACCAAGCACTGGTTAGCTTGAATGATGTCCCTATCTGTAGACTACCAAGCACTGGTTAATCTTTCCTCCTATCAATTAACTGTCTTTTACTGTCCTGACTACCTACACTGCCTGTTACTGGGTCCTCTTGTTCTTCTGTCTCTATCAATGCCTATCAAAGTTTCTGCAACTGTCCCTCTGCCATGGTAGTCTCCATAACTACAAACCTTCTATTTAATCACTTTTCTTGTATCAAATCAGTCATTGCCCTGAATATAATCCGCAAATCTAGTGCGGGTTTGGGAAATCCCAGCTAATTTGATATTTGTCCCTGATTTCAAAACAAGATACAATTAACCTCAAGTTGACTGACAGAAAGGCCAGGGCATAGTTCAAACCTAGTTAAGGAAACCACCAAATTTATATTTGTGACCGAACTCACCAGCGTCAAAAGAATACAATTAACCTGAACTTAGCTAAGACAGGCGGTTCAAACCTTCCCTTAAAGTAACACCTACCTTGTATATTCCTGGTCTGCTAATTATGTTCCACCAGTAATTGTTACCCCTTTGTTTAATGATAGACAGGGAAACCTGTTCATATTCCTGCTACATGTCCCCTTGTCCTACACCGTACATGTCCTCTTGTTCTACACCGTACATGTCCCCTTGTCTTACACCGTACATGTCCCCTTGTTCTACACCGTACATGTCCCCTTGTCCTACACCGTACATGTCCCCTTGTCTGTCATTCACCGTACATGTCCCCTTGTTCTACACCGTACATGTCCCCTTGTCATACACCGTACATGTCCCTTGTTCTACACCGTACATGTCCCTTGTTCTACACCGTACATGTCCCTTGTTCTACACCGTACATGTCCCCTTGTCTTACACCGTACATGTCCCCTTGTTCTACACCGTACATGTCCCCTTGTTCTACACCGTACATGTCCCCTTGTTCTACACCGTACATGTCCCCTTGTTCTAAACCGTACATGTCCCTTGTCTACACCGTACATGTCCCCTTGTTCTACACCGTACATGTCCCCTTGTCCTACACCGTACATGTTCCCTTGTTCTACACCGTACATGTCCCCTTGTTCTACACCGTACATGTCCCCTTGTCCTACACCGTACATGTCCCCTTGTTCTACACCGTACATGTCCCCTTGTCCTACACCGTACATGTCCCCTTGTCCTACACCGTACATGTCCCCTTGTTCTACACCGTACATGTCCCCTTGTTCTACACCGTACATGTTCCCTTGTTCTACACCGTACATGTCCCCTTGTTCTACACCGTACATGTCCCCTTGTTCTACACCGTACATGTTCCCTTGTTCTACACCGTACATGTCCCCTTGTTCTACACCGTACATGTCCCCTTGTTCTACACCGTACATGTCCCCTTGTTCTACACCGTACATGTCCCCTTGTTCTACACCGTACATGTACCCTTGTTCTACACCGTACATGTCCCCTTGTTCTACACGTACATGTCCCTTGTTCTACACCGTACATGTCCCCTTGTTCTACATCGTACATGTCCCCTTGTCTACACCGTACATGTCCCTTTGTTCTACACGTACATGTCCCTTGTCCTACATCGTACAT
The DNA here is from genome assembly GCA_020796225.1 of Arion vulgaris. Classification (NCBI taxonomy): domain Eukaryota; kingdom Metazoa; phylum Mollusca; class Gastropoda; order Stylommatophora; family Arionidae; genus Arion; species Arion vulgaris. The sequence continues at coordinate 19,127,357 of CM036776.1, forward strand.
GCCCCCTTTTGTTCTACACTACATGTCCCCTTGTTCTACACCCTACATGTCCCCTTGTTCTACACCGTACATGTCCCCTTGTTCTACATCGTACATGTCCCCTTGTCCTACACCGTACATGTCCCTTTGTTCTACACCGTACATGTCCCTTTGTCCTACATCGTACATGTCCCCTTGTTCTACACCGTACATGTCCCCTTGTTCTACACCGTACATGTCCCCTTGTTCTACACGTACATGTCCCTTGTTCTACACCGTACATGTCCCTTGTTCTACACTGTACATGTCCCTTTGTCCTACATCGTCTAAAGGCAGTAACAACAGCTAATGACTATACTTAAAACATTAGAAATAACTTGGGATCAGATGTACCAAGAGAAATACCGCATCTGGTCAAACAGCTCGTCACAAGAACACAGCACAACATATAAAATATACTAAAAAGAATATAACCCAGGGACAAGAGGCTCTCCAACACTACCAATTCAAGAATACTGGTTGCTCTGTCATTTTAAGGGACAGGTTGCTTTTCAGCGCCAGATCACACCAAACACATCTCCAACGGGAAAAGTATTTGGTGGGTCAGATTTTTACAGGGTCAGTGTGTTTTTTAGCCCCAGACATAAATCTACCAGGCTAAGGATTTGGGTGGTCAGTTCTTCTCATGATGCTTTTCATTGCAGGATCACGCTAAAATAGAAAATTAAATAAGTGCTGCGAGATTGCTGAATTTGAGAGAGAATAATAAGGGACTCGCACAACATCATCATCATCATCATCAAATAGCTTGTCCACCTTAACAGTCCTTTGGGATTTCTCTCTCTAATATGCAAAATGTCCCACCTCTGCAGCGGTCATGCTCAAACCATCAGTTACATCCTGAATCCATCTTCTCCGTGATCTTCCTCTTCTCCTCTTTGCCGGGATACCTCCTTCCATGATGATCTTCTGCAGCCCTCCGTGTCTCTTTAAATATCCAAAATACTTTAATTTCTCATTCTTATTTGTAGCATCAGTAAGGTTTTCTTTGATTTTTAGTTCATTCTGGATAGATCTATTTGTTCTCTTCTCTGTCCAAGATATACGAAGGACTCTTCTGTAACACTTATATTCAAAAGCACATATATGTTTTTTCATTGCCTTGTTAAATGTCCATGCTTCACACCCAAATGTTGCCTCTGGGAGTATGCATGCCCTTAATATTCTGATCTTTGTTTTCCTATCAGTTAAGTTCCATACTGTTTTTAGTTGTTTAATATTTTGTAAAGCCATGTTTGTTCTTCTTTTAATTTCCTTCATCCAATTTCCATCTGTTGTTAGAGCTGTAAACTGAGATATTCACTACTGTTCACACAACACATATCAAAGTTATATAATTATATAATATAGTTATCAAATATCATATTAGAAAATCAATAGCTGGGAAATATTGAATGAAACAATCAACCCAACAAATGAATGTCTCCATCAAAAGATAAAACTATTGTTCTTAAAGTCTTACAGAAGCAAACTGTAAGATTTATTTCTAACATTACATCTGGAGAGTTCTGCTTTTGTCAGAGAAATTGATACTTTTCAGTTCTAGGACATATCCAATATGATATTGATTATAATATGATATGATATTGATTATATTAACACAGAGATCTTATTAGGATTATACTTAGAAAACTTAAACTCTAGAACAAGTCCAACTCAAGATGTTAACCAATCCATTCCAAAGCCAGGATTACTCTCAACACCTTAGAAAAAACAAATCATCTCACTCAAAAATCTCACTCAAACATCTCACTCAAACATCCACTCAAACATCTCACTCAAACATCCCACTCCAAACATCTCACTCAAAAATCTCTTCTCAAACATCTCACTCAAACATCTCACTCTAAACATCTCACTCCAAACATCCCACTCACACATCCCACTCAAACATCCCACTCAAACATCCCACTCACACATCCCATTCAAACATCCCATTCAAACATCCCATTCAAACATAACACTCAAACATCACACTCCAAACATCCCACATCACCACATCCCATTCAAACATACCATTCAAACATAACACTCCAAACATCACACTCAAACATCACACTCAAACACATCCCACTCAAACATCTCATTTAAACATCTCATTCAAACATTTCACTCAAACATCTCACTCAGACATCCCACTCAAACATCCCACTCAAACATCCCACTCAAACATCTCACTCAAACATCCCACTCAAACATCTCACTCAAACATCCAATTCAAACATAACACTTAGACATTTCACTCAAACATCGCACACAAACACCCCACTCAGACATCACACTCAAACATCTCACTGAAACATCGCACTCAAACATCGCACTCAAACATCACACTCAGACATCACACTCAAACATCTCACTCAAACATCACACTCAAACAACACAGTTGCTCTCAAGACCTCAACCAGACTACAAACAGAACAAGAACAAGTCAAGTTGTTCATCAGAGACAACCAACATCCAAGAACAACAGTAAATAATACTTCTCAGAACTGCACAACAAAATGAATACAAAGACTACAAGATAACAGACAACAAAATGAACACAAAGACTACAAGATAACAGACAACAAAATGAACACAAAGACTACAAGATAACAGACAACAAACAAAAGATCGTACAGCAACAAATAACACATTTATTTGAAGATACACTCATAGTTTTGAAACTCAAACTCTGATTTAGTTAAATGTGTCAACTAGAAGACTTGCTCAAACTCTGAAGTTAAATGTGCAACTAGAAGACTTGCTCATACAAACTCTGGTTAAATTGTACAACTAGAAGACTTGCTCATACAAACTCTGGTTAAATTGTGCAACTAGAAGACTTGCTCATACAAACTCTGGTTAAATTGTGCAACTAGAAGACTTGCTCATACAAACTCTGATTAAATTGTGCAACTAGAAGACTTGCTCATACAAACTCTGATTAAATTGTACAACTAGAAGACTTGTCCATACAAACTCTGATTAAATTGTGCAGCTAGATAACACATGTTTAGTCAGGTTGTGAAACTAAAATCCAGTCTATAGACAGTAAGAACAACAAAAGGTGATAGAATACATCACTTCCGCACTCCTGTTCTTATTCTAAAAGTATTATTTAGATTTCCCTCATAAAGTACTCTACTTTTTATGTCTATATATTTGACTTGAATAAAAGATACAACACCCAAAGATCAAGATGGAAGTGAAAAGACAGATGATAAAAGTATTTTCCTACCAACACTTTGTTACTAGTGCCAAACTTGGTCTCTAACAGCAACACATCACAGAAAGCTCACCACGTGTGAAATGAAATGCTTGAGTAATGAAGTTGGAGTCACCAGGAAAGACAGACTACGAAATGAGGACATCAGAAGCAGAGTGGGCTTAACTTCATGCACCGAATACATCGAAAGACAACAAATGCAGTGGTTTGGACATTTAATGAGAGTGAAACACATCCAACCACCAATAACAGCATACAATAAAAGAGATCAGGTACTGGAACTAAGGAAGACTAAGAAAAGATGGATAGACAATATAAAGACCACACTACATAAACACGAGTATAACACAACAATGGCGACTCATATAGCCCTGGAACGCAAATTAAAGCTCCCATCCCTACGCTTAACGGCAAGAGTGGACGATCAACTACATCTTCCAGCTGGGATCTAGTTTACTCGGCAAGAGTGGACGGTCAACTACATCTTCCAGCTGGGATCTAGCTTACTTTTACTAGATTAATAATTTTCTGTTGGATTCCATAGAATCTCATACATTTCCAATTCGAAGCCCTGAGGAGGGGGCAAACATTGCCAGCTGTGGGGAAAAAAATAAATAAGACAGAAGCGAAACGAATAAAAGTCTACCCTCGTGTCGGAACGAGGGAAGATTGCAGCTGACTCCGTATCGGTGGCCTGGCGCAGATACATTTACTGGGCAAGGTTGGCCGAGCGCAAAACATAAAGTTGCGTTTCAGTGCATAACGAAACTGCCCTCCTGGGAAAACCGTGCAAGGTACTGTTGCGATAACAACTAAGATCCCCTTAAGAACTGAGGCGGGCGATGCCTAACGGAACTTCCAGCCTTGGGGCAACCAGGAAAAACTGGGGCGGGTGATGGTGGCGAGCGCAAAATCTCATTTCCGTTGCTAGCGCCGATTGAAACGACCCTCTACAATATTTGTGCTTGGCCCCAGTCCGGTGTTTCCCGAGGCTAGGGAAAATGCGAACAAGAAACTACAAATTGCCACGTACCGACACGAGTCTCGAAAAGGCTGAGAATGTTCCTACTCCGGAACAAACTCAAAAGCGAACTGTAAAGTAGGTCGACAATGTAAATATCTGACAGGCTGTCCGTATCCCAACATTGGCGAAGGCCGATACTTTACACGGTGTTTTATACGAGTAAGACGCCGTCCGAGGACAAGCTTATAAGCCCCGTGAAATGTTCCTAATCCGGAACGACTTCACAATCACAAAGGGCATAACAGTGTAACTCCCTGTCTTGGCGTAGATCACAAAGCCAAAATATACGGCAAAGCTGATCAAAAAGGCGAAGATCCGGGCCAAAATAGTCGGCAGAAAGGATCGTACCTAGGAACGCTCACCCTAGTAAATCAAAAGTTTGCTGAAAACGGGTGGGCGGGCCTTGTCACCATGGGCGCATAATCGTTCAACGTAGAACACTCCGTTCTTGTCAAAAGACCAATATATTATAAAAAGAATGATAAAATTGTTTCCGTGAAGAATGATCGAAAAGAAGAAAGAAGATACATTTCCAAAGGATTTCTCTATGGATGCCGTTGAAGGCTTTTTCATAATCTACAAATCCGATACAGTTCTGGAATTTCTAATTGATATGTTGCTCTATGCGGGCCTTTCTGGTCAACATATAAACTGTAGTATGTAGTCTAACTGTCTGGTCAACATATAAACTGTAGTATGTAGTCTAACTGTCTGGTCAACATATAAACTGTAGTCTAACTGTCTGGTCAACATATAAACTGTAGTATGTAGTCTAACTGTCTGGTCAACATATAAACTGTAGTATCTAGTCTAACTGTCTGGTCAACATATAAACTGTAGTATGTAGTCTAACTGTCTGGTTAACATATAAACTGTAGTATGTAGTCTAACTTTCTGGTCAACATATAAACTGTAGTATGTAGTCTAACTGTCTGGTCAACATATAAACTGTAGTATGTAGTCTAACTTTCTGGTCAACATATAAACTGTAGTATGTAGTCTAACTGTCTGGTCAACATATAAACTGTAGTATGTAGTCTAACTGTCTGGTCAACATATAAACTGCAGTCTAACTGTCTGGTCAACATATAAACTGTAGTCTATCTGGTTAACATATAAACTGTAGTCTAACTGTCTGGTCAACATATAAACTGTAGTCTAACTGTCTGTCAATATAAATTAGTATGTAGTCAACTGTCTGGACAAATATAAATTGAGATCTAGCTGTCTGGTCAAATATACTGCATCTAGCTCGGATCCTTAAACGGTTTATCTAACTTCTGTAACATAAACTCGATTAGTCAACTGTCTGGACAAATATAATTGTAGTCTAACTGTCTGGTCAACATATAAACTGTAGTATGTAGTCTAACTTTCTGGTCAACATATAAACTGTAGTATGTAGTCTAACTGTCTGGTCAACATATAAACTGTAGTATGTAGTCTAACTGTCTGGTCAACATATAAACTGCAGTCTAACTGTCTGGTCAACATATAAACTGTAGTATGTAGTCTAACTGTCTGGTCAACATATAAACTGTAGTATGTAGTCTAACTTTCTGGTCAACATATAAACTGTAGTATGTAGTCTAACTGTCTGGTCAACATATAAACTGTAGTTCTAACTGTCGGTCAACATATAAACTGTAGTATGTAGTCTAACTGTCTGGTCAACATATAAACTGTAGTATGTAGTCTAACTTTCTGGTCAACATATAAACTGTAGTATGTAGTCTAACTGTCTGGTCAACATATAAACTGTAGTATGTAGTCTAACTTTCTGGTCAACATATAAACTGTAGTATGTAGTCTAACTGTCTGGTCAACATATAAACTGTAGTCTAGCTGTCTGGTCAACATATAAACTGTAGTATCTAGTCTAACTGTCTGGTCAACATATAAACTGTAGTATGTAGTCTAACTGTCTGGTCAACATATAAACTGTAGTCTAACTGTCTGGTCAACATATAAACTGTAGTATGTAGTCTAACTGTCTGGTCAACATATAAACTGTAGTCTAACTGTCGTCAACATAAATGTGTCTATCTGGTTAACATATAAACTGTAGTCTAACTGTCTAGTCAATATATAAACTGTAGTCTAGCTGTCTGGTCAACATATAAACTGTAGTCTAACTGTCTGGTCACATATAAACTGTAGTCTAACTGTCTGGTAAGTAATGTAGTATGTAGTCTAACTGTTGACAACATATAATTTAGTCTAGTGTCGGTCAACATATAAACTGCAGTCTAGCTGTCTTCACATAAACTGTGTATGTAGCTAAGTTTGGGCAACATAAACTGTAGTATGTGTCCAACTGTCTGGACAACATATAATTGTAGTCTAGCTGTCTGGTCACATATAAACTGCAGTCAGCTGTCTGGTCACATATAAACTTATATGTAGTCCTGCTGGTCAACATATAACTGTAGTCTATGGGCTGGTTAAATATAAATTAGTCTAACGTGTCTGGTACATATAATTTCTAACTGCCTGGTCAACATATAACTGTAGTATGTGTCAACGTCTGGACAACATATAACTCAGTCTAACGTCTGGACATATAAACTTAGTCTAACTGTCTGGTCCACATATAAACTGTAGTATGTAGTCTGTCTGGAAGGTTTAGTTTTCATTGTTAGACTACGATGAGAGTAGATTAGTGGCTTGAAAACTCTTTTACAGTGGTCCGGAAATTTCTCAGTGGCCGTGGAATATTTTCTCAGTGGCCGTGGAATATTTTCTCAGTGGCCGTGGAATATTTTCTCGGTGGCAGTGGAATATTTTCTCAGTGGCAGTGGAATATTTTCACAGTGGCCGTGGAATATTTTCTCAGTGGCCGTGGAATATTTTCTCAGTGGCCGTGGAATATTTTCTCAGTGGCCGTGGAATATTTTCTCAGTGGCCGTGGAATATTTTCTCTGTGGCCGTGGAATATTTTCTCAGTGGCCGTGGAATATTTTTGTTTCCGACTGTAGTGGCTCTCAGGTCGAGCCAGTCTCAATTGTGTACCAGCTAAAGCACTGGTATGTAAAGACGGCCGGCGTGATATCGGCCACATCGTCCATCGTGAAAGGTTGGTGAATGAAAAATTCAGGTTTAATACCCAATTTACCTGGAGGAATAAAAGGGTTAATTTACTTCTTTTATTGTACTATGCTGCAGAAATTATGATGACCCCATGTTGGCATATATTATGAAAACTCTGAGGGCTACAGAGATATGGTTTTACAGAAGAATGATGATGTTTAAATAATTAAAGACAATTTATTTCTTAGAGTATAAGAAGAATGGTAGACATTCTAATTAAGTGAATAGCAATTAAAGGTTTAACATTTCAAGGTGTTAACCACTAGTGACAACTGTTATAAGAAAGAGAAGATGGAGATATGTTGGACACACTTTGAGAAGAAATGATCAACGAATATCAAAGCAGGCATTGAAGTGGGATGCAGAGGGTTCAAGAAATAGAGGACGACCTAAGGAGACGCTGAAATGAACTTTGCTGAGAGAGGCAAGAAATATCGTTCTCAGTTCCACGGGGAGATTGGGCGAGTTGCCCAGGATAGAGCGGTATGGAGAAATTGCATGCAGGCCCTATGTGACGTATAACGATACGTGAAGAATTATTAATAGCAATGAAAGGTTTAACATATGAATATTATTTAAAACAGCACATAATAAGAATAATTGAATAATTAATTATAATTTAGGATACATTCACAATTATTACAATTGAATATTAATTTCATTTCTGCCTTCTAAAATCTTCTAAAATCTTCTAAAATCTTCTAAAATCTTCTAAAATCTTCTAAAATCTTCTAAAATCTGGAACGTTACGCTGGTAGAGACGGGAGGTGACGTTCCTCAAGGGCCGTGTGACTACTTTTAAAATCTAATGTAATTCTCATCTAAAACTCTCATCTGGTCTTGTCTCATGCAAGCACTGCATTTTGTCTTCATATATTGTAAACGTGAAGTTGATTGGTTTGTTTTAGTCATCAAGTTTTGTAAACTTGAATTTAATTGGTTTCTCCGGCTGGATAAAAAGTGTATAGATGAAGTTTGTATTGCTGGATTCAGGCTCAACTTCAATCTTCAGTTTTTGTACAACCTGGAAGAGAGATGTTTATATTCTAAAACAAGAAATACAACTTCTACAGAGTAAGTTATTGGTTATTGGTTAATGAACTGACGTCACAGCACTCCAGGCACACCCATAGGTGCTGAGTCTTCCCAAACAGATTTCGAAAGGTATGCATACTGATGGTTCATGTGGCTAGTTGGTTAAATATACTTCTCTCTCTCTCTCTCTCTCTCTCTCTCTCTCTCTCTCTCTCTGCCACCTGCCACTCAAGCAATCAACTCTACTTGTACACTGTGTAATTCCAAACTTGCTAAGTCGCTCTATTGATTCAACTTCTATTTAAGTGTTCTCGTCCAACAGTAGATCGTCATGTGACCAAAGAAGATATCCCGTATCCATCCTAAACTCCTCAGCAATCGATGCTTTCGATGCAAGCATGACCGCACTCCCGTTGCCGCGAACATCCCCACGACCAGGAAAGTAGATTCAAGTGAGTCTCTGGAGATTGGAAAGATCTATAGATGACATCCATTCATACCACAAGCTTCCAGTATGTGCTCTCTGTTATCAAGTTGCAGGGGAGAGGGTGGGTGATTAAGCATGATAAATAAATATCACTTGGTTCAAATTGGCTATCAATCAAGATGGGATGGCAGTAAATATAAGATCCCGTTGCCTATAAAATGTTACTACGGTGTGCATATCTTATCACCTATGACAACCGAGTCCAGCTTTTGACCTATTCGCAGCAGAACTGTTTTCACAGACAGGAGAAGGGCCGGGGGAATTGTCAGTAAATGGCATCAGCTAACTAGTAACTTCACGCAGATACAGCTTGAGCTTGACTATACAAGAACACAAATGATATTCATAGCATCAAGTGTTGTATGTTGTGAATAGAATAAACTGAAACATCGCAGGTCAGGTGAGCAGTTGGTGAACATATCAATGAGAAAGGAAAGATGCAATTTGAGAATGTGATAAATGTCCACATCGTTAGTAATCTTGAAAGAGCAATGTAGAGATTTAAATAATGGGAAAGTGTACATTGAAATCAATAAACATAAAGAAGATACTAATGTTGAGGATCAGGGCCGTGTCGTGCTATGATACAGAGAGGTGGCCGCATCAGGCGGCGCTGTAAGAAGAGCGGCATAAGCAGCAAAATCACAATTGAAGGTTATTTAAAAGAAATTACATTTAAGGGGCGGCATGGAAATATTTAGGTCATGTTCTTAGATCAGACGAAAAGAGACTAAATCGACAAGTCCTTATGTGGTCACCAGTTGGGAAAAGAAAACGTGGAAGATCAAAGACCACTCTTTGAAGAACCATCCAACAAGAAAGTAAAATATTGGGATGTAAAACCATACAAGATCTCAACTGCTAGCAACGAACCGCATCACATGGAGATCTAAAACCTCTGCCCTATGTGTCGCCTTTGGCACGAAAGGAACAAACTAACTAACTAATTTAGAAGACTTGATCCACTGTGAAATATACCTCATGACACCTTGAGACTGCTCACGAAAATACAGGCCTAGATATTGACAATCTAATTTAAAGACTTGCATCATACTGTGAAAATATACCTCATGGTCCTGGTGGATATGACAATCTACATTTAGAAGACTTGCATATACTGTGAAAATATACCTATGGCCCTGGTAGATATTGACAATCTATATTTAGAAGACTTGCATCATACTGTGAAAATATACCCATGGCCCTGGGTAGATACTACAATCTATATTTAGAAGACTTGCATCATACTGTAAAATATACCCATGGCCGGGAGGATAATGACAACATATTTAAGACTTGCATCATACTGTAAATATACCTCAGCCTGTAGATACTGACAACATTTAGAAGACTTGCATCATACTGTAAAAATATACCTCATGGCCCTGGGTAGGATAATGACAATCTATATTTAGAAGACTTGCATCATACTGTAAAATATACCCATGGCCTGGTAGGATATGACAATCTATATTTAGAAGACTTGCATTATGTAAAATATACCTCATGGCCCTGGGTAGGATACTAACAATCTATATTTAGAAGACTTGCATCATACTGTAAAAATATACCTCATGGCCCTGGGTAGGATAATGACAATCTATATTTAGAAGACTTGCATCATACTGTAAAAATATACCTCATGGCCCTGGGTAGGATAATGACAATCTATATTTAGAAGACTTGCATCATACTGTAAAAATATACCTCATGGCCTTGGGTAGGATAATGACAATCTATATTTAGAAGACTTGCATCATACTGTAAAAATATACCTCATGGCCCTGGGTAGGATACTGACAATCTATATTTAGAAGACTTGCATCATACTGTAAAAATATACCTCATGGCCCTGGGTAGGATAATGACAATCTATATTTAGAAGACTTGCATCATACTGTAAAAATATACCTCATGGCCCTGGGTAGGATACTGACAATCTATATTTAGAAGACTTGCATCATACTGTAAAAATATACCTCATGGCCCTGGGTAGGATAATGACAATCTATATTTAGAAGACTTGCATCATACTGTAAAAATATACCTCATGGCCCTGGGTAGGATACTGACAATCTATATTTAGAAGACTTGCATCATACTGTAAAAATATACCTCATGGCCCTGGGTAGGATAATGACAATCTATATTTAGAAGACTTGCATCATACTGTAAAAATATACCTCATGGTCCTGTAGATACTAACAATCTATATTTAGAAGACTTGCATCATACTGTAAAATATACTCATGGCCTGGTAGGATACTGACAATCTATATTTAGAAGACTTGCATCATACTGTAAAAATATACCTCATGGCCCTGGGTAGGATACTGACAATCTATATTTAGAAGACTTGCATCATACTGTGAAAATATACCTCATGGTCCTGGGTAGGATACTGACAATCTATATTTAGAAGACTTGCATCATACTGTAAAAATATACCTCATGGCCCTGGGTAGGGTAAGGACAATCTATATTTAGAAGACTTGCATCATAATGTGAAAATATACCTCATGGTCCTGGGTAGGATACTGACAATCTATATTTAGAAGATTAGTTGCTGCCTCTCCTTCAAAGAGACTGGGTTTGCTCCCTTGTAGAGCCATCGGATCTTTCTCCAGAGCTCCCCCTAATCTCAGTGTAGGTGAGATCAACTTCCTAGTCCTATCGTAGACAGACTATAGAGCGTAGGTCCCATGTTCATGTTGAGCATGTAAAAGAATCCTTAGCAGTTCCAAAATAAAACAGTTCCAAAATAAAACAGTTCCAAAATAAAACAGTTCCAAAATAAAACAGTTCCAAAATAAAACAGTTCCAAAATAAAACAGTTCCAAAATAAAACAGTTCGAAAATAAAACAGTTCCAAAATAAAACAGTTCCAAATAAAACAGTTCGAAAATAAAACAGTTCGAAAATAAAACAGTTCCAAAATAAAACAGTTCGAAAATAAAACAGTTCGAAAATGAAACAGTTCGAAAATAAAACAGTTCCAAAATAAAACAGTTCCAAAATAAAACAGTTCGAAAATGAAACAGTTCGAAAATAAAACAGTTCGAAAATAAAACAGTTCGAAAATAAAACAGTTCGAAAATAAAACAGTTCGAAAATAAAACAGTTCGAAAATAAAACAGTTCGAAAATAAAACAGTTCGAAAATGAAACAGTTCGAAAATAAAACAGTTCCAAAATAAAACAGTTCGAAAATAAAACAGTTCGAAAATGAAACAGTTCCAAAATAAAACAGTTCCAAAATAAAACAGTTCCAAAATAAAACAGTTCCAAAATAAAACAGTTCCAAAATAAAACAGTTCCAAAATAAAACAGTTCCAAAATAAAACAGTTCCAAAATAAAACAGTTCCAAAATAAAACAGTTCCAAAATAAAACAGTTCCAAAATAAAACAGTTCCAAAATAAAACAGTTCCAAAATAAAGAAGACTAAACTGGAATACCGTGGCTCGTGCATAAATTCATTAGAAAGATTTTTTTTTAAATTTAAATAAAACTCCTACAAAATATTTTCACCATCTTCTAAATGACATCGGAAACCCTCGCCGGTGCTACGAAGTTCAAGCACTGCTACTGAGATCTTCTTATGTAAAAGAGATCGGAGAACACATGAGATTACTCGACGAAAGTGCTATGATGATGGTCCTATCAATCGATCGGATTCCCACGATCCAAAATGGCATGTTTAAGTATGAGTGGAGGTCGTCTATAGAAGTTTCTAACCTACAGATGCTTACGTGGATCTACTGTCCTGGGCATGCCGATGTTTGGGTACCTATGTGTGTCTGCCGCTGGAGATATGAAATACCTCTAATAGATCTTCATTTAGTACACTAGTCATAATTTAGCTCATGAGTTATCATGTCCTCATGAAACTGTTGGGTAATCTTCTTGAAGTTGATTCGGCAGTCACATTTTTCCATGGTCTTTCACAGACATTCTGCTGACCATTTCAAACTCTGTCATCACATTTAAAGATTGCATCATTGCTGCTTCCAACATGTCTTCTGTAGTTTACAAATTGGAAAAATCATGTCTGATGTTCCATGTTCCACTGTGAAGCCATATTGGTTATCAGAATGCGGTAACTTCTGTTGCACTGTCCACTTTGAAGCCACATTGGGTCTCAGAATGCAGTAGCTCCTGTTTCAGATGGCTGATAAAGCAATTGAGGACTCAAACCAGAATCGTGTCAGCTATTGACAGAATAAAGATAGTTGACCTTGTCCGTATGAAAATCAAAATCGTGACATATCCTACATGACGTAGCCATCAACCACAGTAAACGATTCGTTGATTTTTCTAGGCACCACTTACACGTTCAGTCGTTTGCCATTGCTTTCTGAACGGTGAGGTCTATTTACCTTCTGAAATCCCACGAACAATGTTCAAACTCACGTTGAACCAGTATAACATTTGTCCACATGTTAAAGCTGCAGACAGATTCAAATATATTATGAAGTAATATATGGTTACTGAGACAGATTAATATATTTGTGACAGTTATATTATACAGATGATAATAGCTGCAGACAGATTCAAATATATTATGTGACAGTTATAATTATACAGATGGATAATAGCTGCAGACAGATTCAAATATATTATGTGACAGTTATAATTATACAGATGGATAATAGCTGCAGACAGATTCAAATATATTATGTGACAGTTATAATTATACAGATGGATAATAGCTGCAGACAGATTCAAATATATTATGTGACAGTTATAATTATACAGATGGATAATAGCTGCAGACAGATTCAAATATATTATGTGACAGTTATAATTATACAGATGGATAATAGCTGCAGACAGATTCAAATATATTATGTGACAGTTATAATTATACAGATGGTTAATAGCTGCAGACAGATTCAAATATATTATGTGACAGTTATAATTATACAGATGGATAATAGCTGCAGACAGATTCAAATATATTATGTGACAGTTATAAGACGCAATTAAGAAAATACCTTGACGACAGCAAGATAGATTTCCTGCTCTGCAAAGCGACGCCCTATACAGATTCTGGGTCCATATCCAAAGGGTAATGATGACATTATAGGGAAATCCTCTTTGCGACTTCCATCTGAAGATCTTAGCCATCTCTCTGGAAGAAACTTATTGAGTTAGGAAGAAATCCCTACATGCTTTGGGATTATTCAAATTAATGATAGTCTGCAATAGAGAAAAAAAATGTAAGATTCTTCTTCTTTTGTCGTCACACTGCTACGGAGTTGTTGCCAAGTGGAAAAAATCTGGCCAGCAATGGCGGAATGCGGGAGGGCCATTCAGAGTCAGAACGGTTTGATTCTGAACACGACTTTGCTAGCGCATTTTCGCCATGTTTGGTCGGGTATTTTCCGGTTTCGTTTGCCGAGCTACTGAGTTAGTGCTTGAGCAACGCTGTGAGCTATGACTGTTACATGGAATGCCTTTTGCTGTGTCAACCGTGCGTTTGTTGTGTGTATTCAGAAAATGGCGGACAGCGGTTATGACGAACAAGCTCAATCTGCCGTATACAGTTATATTGCGAGTGCAGAAAGCTGGATTTTGTCATGATTGATGTTCCTTCGACAAGAATTGCAGTTCAAGTGATGAACAGTTTTGTGTTGCTACATTAGCGACGGCCATATGCATTTTATGCGGTGCAGGTTTTTTTTTTGTGGCGGTACGCGGCTGTTTCATTCTGGAATTAGTTCACACCGGAAACATTTCACAGTTGTTAGCATTTCGTGTGATTTTCATTGTCACAGGAACGGAGCAATTATGGGGTGACCCGTTGCAGTGAAGTTGGAACCGTACTTATGAACTATGAACTATGTTGCCAAGTGTCGTCACACTGCTACCGCGTTGTTACCCAGTGTCGTGGTTTTCTGTTTTTGTCTTGCGCTGTTCTGGTGGCTTGGGTAATTGTTATTTTTGCTCTTTGACAAGATTCTGCTATGCCATCTAACCATCTTTTCGTGGTCTTCCTCTCGTCTTCTTTCCTGATGTTCTGTTGTAGAAGGCTCTGTACTGTGGAGTTTGGATGATTTCTTATTAAGTGACCAAACCACTTCATTCTTTGTTTCTCAATGTAATTCAAGCAAGGTTCTGTCCCAACTTTCTTTCTTATGCTGATTTGGTTTACTGTCTTTTCTGGGGTTTTGTGACTGCGCTTTGCTCATTGTCCATGTTTGGCTCTAGTAACACAAAGTTGGTATGAAAATTATGTTGATCATCTGTTTTTTAGCTGTCAGTGAGATTTTTGGGTGCCTTTACAATGTAAGATTACATTTTGTAATGATATATTTAATGAAAGATGTGATATTCTTCTTGAATGTTTGTGATATACTCTATAAACAAAGATCAGAATACTAAGAGCATGCATATTACCAATGGCAATGTATGGATGTGAAGCATGGACATTTAACAAGCCAGGGAAAAAACATATGTGTTCTTTTGAATATAAGTGTCGCCCATGTGTAGACGTGGCCCACAAGGGATGCAAAGAATAGTACCACTGGGACCTACAAGGCATGTCGTAAGAGGTGACTTAGGTAGGGGCCTAGGGAAGCAAAGAATAGTACCACTGGGACCTACAAGGCAGTGATGCTTAGGTAGGCTAGAAGAAGAAATACACTGGACCCAACATCTAGATGCTAGAGGGCCTAGGGCAAAAGCATGACCAAGGCATCAGGTGACTAAGAGGCCTAAAAAGAATAGTACCACTGGGACCTACAAGGCATGTCGTAAGAGGTGACTAAGGTGACTACCGCTCCCAGTGGGCGCTGAAGCGTTATAGGGGGTGATGGTGGGTTAATAAGAATTTGGGGGTGTTCAGGCGATTAGGGGTCGATGGCTCCTTAAAGAAGAAATTAATAATATATATTTGAAAATAAATTATTTTCGAGATTTTGCGATTGAATAATCATTTAAAATTTGAATTCTGCATTTTAATTCATCTTATGCCCGTCTTACATGATCTCATTTTTTCATAATTTTCTATTTCATGCATATAATCATTTGATAGTTGACAATGTATGACAGAAATATATATCGATTTTCTATGTCAAGAGAAAATAGAGCATGCATATATGTGGGGAGGGGGGGCGTTGACAAACTGTTATAATGTGGAGGGGGCGTTACAAAGTTTATGGTGTGCAAAGTGGCAAAGTGGGCGGTGGACCTAAAAAGTTTGGGAATCTATGATTTACATTATTCTTCATTACCGAGTCAACGTATTCAATATTTGTAAACAATGTTGTTATGTTTTCAATACTGATGGTATTTTGGACTATAATAATGGATAATTGTAGTTTATTAATTAATGGAACTAATCTTAGTTAGTTTATTAATTAATGGAACTAATCGTATTAGTTAATGAATAATTATAGTTATTAATTAATGGAACTAATCTTAGTTAGTTTATTAATCAATCGAACTAATCTTAGTTAGTTTATTAATTAATGGAACTAATCTTAGTTAGTCAATTAATGAAACATTAAGTTCTTTAATTAGAACTAATCTGTAGTTTTAATTAATGGACACTTAGTATTCTTTCATCAGTCGTCAGATCATCATCACTGCACATCAAAGCAATTAGTCTATAAGTGTTCCAATCTCTTCCTCCTTGGTATGTCTCTCAGATTGTGACAACTAACCACACCAGTTCCAGCTTGTTTTCTATTATATAATCCAGTATAATGTTCTTGTTTATCTACATCATATTTGACTTGATATTCTTGCAGTCTGGTTATATAATCCAGTATAATGTTCTTGTTTATCTACATCATATTTGACTTGATATTCTTGCAGTCTGGTTAATGTTATAGATTCCCCACCATTCCTTGAATTTACACATCCGCCTAGACTTCTTGAGAGTCTTCAACCATTGTTACCGAGCACAATCTTTCTTAGTCTATCTATATATTGTCTATTCCCAGGTGGAAGATGTAGTTGGCTGTCCACTCTTGCCGTTAAGCGTAGGGATGGGAGCTTTAATTTGCGTTCTAGGGCCAGATGAGTCGCCTTGTTGTGTTATATCCGTGTTTGTGTCTCAATCTCTGCATCATATCACTGAAAGTAAGCCAGCTTCTCCACATCGAAGTTGCTGCAATGAATCTCCAGCATCCTCTCTGTCTTTTCGCTTATGGGCATCACTGCCTCTGAATCGTCCATTCTTAAGTTCCCCTCACAATCTGAGTCTCCCTTGACTCACCGCCAACTTCTCGTGTTGATTAACAATTTTTATATTGTAGTGTCTGTTCGCTCTTATCCCAAACATCTTAATCTGTCGAATTTCAATCTCTGCAATTGCTTCTTCATGCCTGAAGTTCTCCTGAAAACTTGTTTGATTGTCTGTTTTCGCCATAAAATCAGCTTCTTCATTATCCAATGCTCTCAAAATGCATAATTCTGTCCTTCTAACTCTGTCTCCCATTGTCCAATTCCTGAGCTTTCAACACATGTCACTGATGGAAAAAAAGATTTGAATCATTCTAAATTTTAGCCTGTTTAGATATTGAATGTTTGGATGTCAGTAACTGTCATTGTTGAAATTATCCTTGCCATCCCGTATTCTCTTAATTTCAGTATACTCATCTGTATATCTTTATCATCTGACCGAGATAGAGTAGCTTCTTGATGTAGTAATTCCCATGTTATTTTATATTCATTTTAGTCTTTTTCCCATTTATCTTTTGATTACCATGTTTTTTTTTTCTGATTTAATCTCTAATCCATATTCTTGTAGTTCTGTCCAATTGGATCCATAATCTCTGTAGATCTTGTTATTTCTCTACCAATCTGTGTAATCTTATATCTTAAGTTATTTATATTTTCCATTGATCTAAGGTCTGATCTCTTAGTTGTTTGAAGATTTTTCTTGTAGATGTTAATAGCTTTGTGACGTCATGTTATCCTTTTCTCACCTTCTATCTTATTCTCTGAGCAGTAGCATTTCAATTTTTTATCTGCTCCATGTTCATCTTGTATATTTCACATTATTAGTCTGATATCATCCCATGAGTTAATTTTTGTGACAATGATTAGTTTTCATTTGACTCTGATCT
This sequence comes from Arion vulgaris, assembly GCA_020796225.1. Lineage (NCBI taxonomy): Eukaryota > Metazoa > Mollusca > Gastropoda > Stylommatophora > Arionidae > Arion > Arion vulgaris. Next base: position 19,145,321 of record CM036776.1, read on the forward strand.
AAGCTTTACTTACATGATGAACTCATACTCAGATATTTAACTCTATATACTTTCACCATGATAATCTTATACACATATTACTCTCTTCTTCCCTGATTATTTAAGTCAAAACTGTCTTCTTCCTTATTCTGGCTATTTGTTTTAATTTTCATGTATGATCTTGAGTAGCATTTTTGTTATGTGGCTCATCAGGCTAATTGTCCTATAGTCTGTGCACTCCTGTGCTCAATCTACCCTAGCATATTCATTGAGTCACTGAGAAGATACCAGCCAGTTACTCTCTCTCCTTATCAGACAAGTTGCCAATGTGAACATACCATATACCATCTAGACAATGTGCAGTGTTATCAGTTATATGAGGACTATCATCATAGCACTCTGGACATGTCCATAGGTGCTTCGATCTCCGCCTCAGCAAATCTAGTAGCGTCCAGCGGACCAACACGCCAGTTCGATGTTGATTAATCAATCTCTTTGCATATTTAGTACGTCGCTCTGTTCGGGCTGCACCAATACAGACACCCATCTCTCCCAATCTGGTCAGAGAGTGGGATTCACAACCCTGCAACTCCTCTGTTCGAATAGACTCTCTCAGTGCGTGAAGAATGTCATTTCGATCCATGGCAGTTCCCTCTGATATTGTAGCCAAGCCAGTCAATATATCAGCTCGTTCATTTCTCCTAACCTGCGTGGCAAGTAATAAAAATGAAGGGATTTCTCTGATCACTGTCTGAACCGTACCTCCACCCAGTTTTGTCTCACCATTCCTGATTCGACTTTACGAATCATGCTTATGGAGTCACTGAGTATGAAAACACAAGAGTAGTTGTGAGAATAATTGTGAGAATAGTTGTGAGAATAATTGTGAGAATAGTTGTGAGAATAGTTGTGAGAATAATTGTGAGAATAATTGTGAGAATAGTTGTGAGAATAATCTTGAGAATAATTGTGAGATTCAGTGAATTATTTTTGAATTTCCTCCACACTCGAATCATATCCTTAATCTCATGATACTACTCACCATAGATTAATCTTTATACTCTTACCATGATTAATCCCATATACTCTCACCATGATTAATCTTTATACTCTCACCATGATTAATCTTTATAATCTCTCACCATGATTAATCTTTTATATCTTTTTAAACCACTGATTAATCTTTATACTCTTACCATGATTAATCTTTATACTACTATTCTACCATGATTAATCTTTATACTCTCACCATGATTAATCTCATATACTCTCACCATAATTAATCTCATATACTCTCACCATGATTAATTATAATACAATAATTTTTGAACAGCTTTAACTTCCTTTTGTTTGCGGTGGGGATATTTGCTGATCTTTTTCATGTTTAGTGCCAGACTGCACTATTCCAGATTTTCACGAATATTGTTTGATGAATTTGATTGATTCTATTTAAGTATAGCGGACACAATAAACATGACAACTTTGAGACAAACATATCAGAACAAATAAAAACAGCAAACTTATCAAGGCTTACCCCAGCAGGAACTCTGTATCCGCTCAAGACTACATCTGTTGGTAAAACTCGTCCTATACCTGACACAGTCGGGTAACAAATTCTGTGCCAGAATTAAGTTCAACTTTGTTAAATTTGGTTAGCATTTCTAAATTAATGTCTTATAAATTGTGTATCAAGAAGGAACTTTGATGTATGTTGCACATTTTTCAGATTTCTTTTGTTTACTGAAGTTCTGTTATGTGTTAAGTTCTGTTGTACACTTTTTTCTACACTATAAAGTTGATGTGTGAATTGTATTTTCTGTCATTCTGTTGTCTTTTTTTCTTGTAGTTAGTTACCTGTTAGCGCTTCTCTGCATGTTAGCTAAGATCACAGTGTAGTGCCCACTTCATCGTAGCGAAATGGTGGCAGTCTTCATAGAGTCAATAGGCAACTTAACAACATTTGTAAATTCCCAGCAGCTCTCACGACACCCAGAGTTTTTACACGTTTTAAACTTAACTGGGTACCACCTGCTGTGGCACTAACCGGTAACGCTGGTTTAAAAGAAAAACTGTTGTCATTTTGAGCACCAATGCTTCACCCTCCTCGTCATTTTCTTGTTGTATCTGATGCAAGCATTGTCAATACGACGGCTCTGATTTACGCGTGACCATATTTTGTTAAAATAGTCAACTAGAAGATTTGGATTTTGCAGTTGATATTGCCTTGTTAAGTAGAAACAACCAAGATATGCAAAGAAAAAACAAACAACTTGTCATCTATAGCATCAAAAGTTGGAATGCAGATAAGCTATGAAAAACAAATATAATGAAGACACCTATGGCAAGTAATGCAGATATCACACTGGAATCTAAAATGATAAAAATAACAGAACAGTTCACCTATTTAGGTAGCAATTTTGATTGTACAGGAAATGTTAAAAAGAAATTATGATACGAATTGGCAAAGCAACATCAGCTTTTAAAAGTCTAAATAAAATATGGAACTGCAAGTTATATAGTATTAAAACTAAATTACGAATTTTCAATTCAAATGTTGTATCAATCCTAACATATGCCAGCGAGAGTTGGAAAATGACTAAAGATATAGAAAGCAAGTTGAATGCATTTGAAAATAGATGTCTGCGAAAAATAATGAATATAAAATTAAACGAATTCAGAAGAAGTGATGAAATCAGAGACATGTCTGGTCAACCACTAATGACAACTGTTATAAGAAAGAGAAAATGGAGATATGTTGGGCACACATTGAAGAGAAATGATCAACGAATATCAAAGCAGGCATTGAAGTGGGATGCAAAGGGTTCAAGAAAGAGAGGTCGACCTAAAGAGACATTGAAACGAACTTTGCTGAGAGAGGCAGGAAATATCGGTCTCAGTTCCATGGAGGAGATTGAGCGAGTTGCCCAGGATAGAGCGGTATGGAGAAATTATTTGTGTGTGTGTGTGTGTGTTCCGATATCTTTCCATTTGTTTGCTGCTGCTTATAGACACTTTCATCATAGATAGATTGTCGTCAGTTTAATATATTCTTATTCCTCAACGATCTTTGGTCATGCACGTAGTTTACTGTGGACCACAGACAGGGCAGTCAGCTTCAGGTCTGTCAGGTTTCCATAAAGTTTAGTTTTTTAGGCCGACTGGGTGTGGCCACATGTTGCTTCTCAGCTCACACAGGAGATATCAGTCTTACAGAACATGCTCCGGTATCTGTTCCGCCTACTGACAGGCAGGTTTGTCTTATTCCTAGTGGATATAAGCGTTTGTTGAGTCTGCAGTTTCCGGTACGTAGGCAAAATATAATGATCTAGTCTGTTCTGCTTAGGTCTTTGAAGAAGTATTTCCTATAATCATATCCAGTGTTTGTCTTCCAGTCTACTGTAGATTTTCTTATAATCATATCCAGTGTTTGTCTTCCAGTCTACTGCAGATTTTTTCTGAGGGTATTGACCTCCTGAAAAGGCAGCTGTTGGTAAATTTCCTCTTGGCTCTGCCACATTAAACAAGACCAATATATTCAACTTACCTGAAAGACTTAAGTCTAATATATTCAACTTACCTGAAAGACTTAAGTCTAATATATTCAACTTACCTGAAAGACTTAAGTCTAATATATTCAACTTACCTGAAAGACTTAAGTCTAATATATTCAACTTACCTGAAAGACTCCTTAAGACATGCTTTCAAATAATGCATTTTAGTCAGCGATTCAGCTGTCACTGGTTGGTCATGCCCAATAACATTTCTGATCTCAGTGCGGAGCTTTTCTTGTGATTCTGGATTTTTAGCCAAATTGTAGAAATATGTCTGCAGATTTTTAGCTGTCTGGAAACAAATTTTTAGAAGATATTTAAGGAGACTGTAGAAATGAATAATGAGCATAATAGAATACTGAAGGTCAGATATGTTGCTTCTACTTCAATCATTGTGTAAGCCCGCCTGCCGAGCGTATCCGTAGCATGACGGGTGACAAGCCCCCTGTGAGTGCGGTTAAATTCCGCAGGCTGGTAGAAAAACCACAGGTTCACCAGATTTACGGTGTTCGTGGCACCGAACCGAAGGGTTACAATGTCCATGGCACCGAGCCGAAGGGTTGCAATGTCTATGACACCGAACCGAAGGGTTACAATGTCCATGCCACCGAACCGAAGGATTACAATGTTCATGGCACCGAACCGAAGAGTTAAAATGTTCATGGCACCGAGTCGAAGGGTTACAATGTCCATGGCACCGAGCCGAAGGGTTGCAATGTCCATGGCACCGAGCCGAAGGGTTATAATGTCCATGACACCGAGCCGAAGGGTTGCAATGTCCATGGCACCGAGCCAAAGGGTTACAATGTCCATGGCACCGAGTCGAAGGGTTACAATGTCCATGGCACCGAGCCAAAGGGTTACAATGTCCATGGCACCGAGCCGAAGGGTTACAATGTCTATGGCACTGAGCCGAAGGGTTACAATGTCCATGGCACCGAGTCGAAGGGTTACAATGTCCATGGCACCAAGCCGAAAAGCTGAAAACTCAAGTGCTTCTGGATCGGATTTTTAAAAAAAAAGATCACCGTGTAAAGAGTGTGTGCTGTGTCACAGTCTGCAGTTTTCTTCTTTCTTCACCATGTGAAGAGTGTGTGCTGTGCTGTGTCACAGTCTGCAGTTTTCTTCTTTCTTCACCATGTGAAGAGTGTGTCTGTGCTGTGTCACAGTCTGCAGTTTTCTTCTTTCTTCACCATGTAAAGAGTGTGTTCTGTGCTGTCTCACAGTCTGCAGTTTTCTTCTTTCTTCATCATGTAAAGAGTGTGTTCTGTGCTGTGTCACAGTCTGCAGTTTCTTCTTTTCTCATGAAGAGTGTTGTGTTGTCATTGCAGTCTTCTTATTCTGCATACTCTTTTGATTGAGCTACATACCTCTTAAGTACTAAATTTTTATTTGTCATAATTAAAATACTATCAAGAGCTTGAGATTTACAAATTTGATTTTCATATTGCTAGAAAACATTCATTATTTGAACTCATCCAATAAAAATTATGTTAATCTATTTCATAGAAATGTTTTTCACAAACAGGGAAATCATACAAATGATGTACCGAGTCAGTCCCAGCAAAATATAAGCTTTCAAGAGACGATATCACATCATCCTTGTCAAATGTGGTATCAGAAAGAATGGAAAACAACAGATTTGGCTCTTCTGCATCAAAGGTTCTGTACTTTTTCTGCGATTCCAATACATATCTTGCTTCTTCGATGCGTTTTATTGTATTTCTGAAAATTTGAAAAATAACTTATTAAAATGATTTAACTATTTTAGTAATTTTTTCTATGTTCTTAGATCTTGTTTTGTCTCACAGCATCAGGATAAGAAGAGACTTTTAGAGCGAGTATTTGTGTGCGCTTCATAGAAGAGTTTTACGTCGACTTTGTTATCTCTGTTATCCTCCTTTAGCAAGCACGACCTTTGCTTTGTATCCACTGTATCGGAGTAACATTGCTCTTTGAGGCACTTGATTGCTCATTGCACTGTCTGTTGGTAATCTGTTAACGTGGCCGAACCATTTAATTTGTTGTTTTTTGATAAAGTTCAGTACTGATGTTGTACCCACTTTTCCCCAGATATCTTTATTTCTAAACCAGTCTCTTCTTGTTACTCCCAGCATTCTGCGTAGACACTTCATCTCTGTCGTGACTAGTTTTCTTCTATCATTTAATGTCAGTGTCCATGTCTGGTACTGACCGCATAATGTTGGAAGAAAGATTGTGTTGAGCAATGCTCTTTTATTGTTCATGGTGACATGTGTGCAATTCAAAATTGACGCCATTTGTTCTCTTGTTGATTTGCTTTACTGCATCAATGTTAGATTTCCTTAGTCGTTCTTCCATTTGTGGAAAACATTTCTATCTATGTATGTAATATCTTTGACCTTAATAGATGTTTGTCGATGGAGATATTAGTAGTGCTTTCCTCTCTAGCGAATGTCCTTACTTCGGCTTTGTCGATGTTTATTCTCATATTGTGTTCATGTCATGTTAACTGAAGTCTGTTGTTGCTGTAGCTGTTTCTCTGGTGTTGATACGATTGCCTGATCGTCGGCAAAAAAAAATGTATTTAAGAGTCCACCAAGATTGTTCCCTTCAGTTGTGTTAACTATTTTAAGAATGTATCAATATATGTAACGAACAGCAGCGGTAATAGCAGTGGCTACTTGTCATTAAGGGCCAGTGGGGCCGGACCCCACCAAACATAATGGGTAACGTGTATTTATTATTAAAAATAAATGTGTTCATAATTGTTACTTTTAAAGTGATACTGATTAGCCTTGAAAAAGTTGAATATATATAAAATGCTAAAATATCACATACAGTCTAACGTTAGCGTCTTTTCTCCCGAATTTGTATACCTCACGCATTTCCAGAGCATTATTTTTATGGCCTGTAGAAATGTTTTCTATTTAGACCGTCTGTTAACATAGTGACCTCTGACCTCTTCTCAACTGCATATTTAGCACAGAGAATATATGATATTCATTCCATTTTTATAAAGAAATTCTGAAGCGGTCAAAGCAGTGCACAGTTGAACGGTGTTAGAGCGCTAAAAAAAAACTAGTCCGGGTGCGTAAATACCGAATAATATATAAACCTAGCAGAAAATAATAGAAATAATTAACTAACCATCATAGAATAGTTTACAGTAATTGTCCATTTCATCAATATACACCTTTGTACGATAATGTACTCTTGGACAAGTTGACGAGGTGTGACCTACTTTATAAAGCTCATTCTAGTAAATGGGAGATAACTTATTGAAATAGACAAATAATAGTAATTATTAAAATATATAAGCATCATCAGGTGGCGACTGGCGTAGGCGAGCATGGATCTCCACAAATCTTTGTCTCTGGTGTTTGCTATCATCTCATACATTGACGCTCTTCCGTGACATGAAGTCAGGTTGTCAACAAGTTTCTCTTCCTGTCTTCCTCTGTCTCGTCTCCACTTGATTTTACCAGTTGCCACAATGTGTTCTAAGCCTTCCCTTCTCATTACATGACCGAAAAATGATGATTGTCTCTTTCTTATATTGATAATAAGTTTGGTCTCATTCAACACCTCAATATTAGTCATTTTAGCAGTCCATGGATTCTCACCTTCAGTACAACCACATCTCTGTGGCCTTCAGAGATGTTTCCATCTGTTTGTTTACTCCCCATGACTCGCATCCGTACGTCGCAGCACTGAATAACTCTAATTGTGATCTCTCTCGCTATCGTATTGTGATCTCAATTGACAGTGGGGTCAAAGGCGCATGAGGTGGTGTGTCAGGATTAGTGAGCCGGCACTAATCAAGACCCTGTCCCCTACCTCCAATTGGTGACCCTGGAAACAGACTTTGGTTCCGGTCTGGCTTATGGGGGCAGGGATCGGGGAGAACTACTGGTAGTAGTAGCAGTGCAAGTACGGAAAAGCAATGCAGGTCCATACGAACAAAATGCACGAATCTCCTGGTCGATGTCCAACAAAACATTGCCCAAGTTCCCAAACAAAAAGAAACAGCAGCGAAACGTTTATGATAGAATCCCTACTCCCCCAGAGTAAGGGCCGAACACAAACTGCCATCTCCGGAGCAGGAGACTCCATACACAAGCTCGAAGTGTAAGTCAAAGGTCCCGCCACACATTACCAGTTCCTCTGCCGATGAGGAGATTAGTAAACATGAAAGGATGAGAGGTGCATCCAGTGACGAAAAGTGTGCCCACATAGGGCGAAACTCGAAGCCCTGAGGAGGGGGTAAACATTGCCAGCTGTGGGGCAAGAATAAATAAGTCAGATGCGTAACGAATAAAAGTCTACCCTCGTGTCGGTACGAAGGAAGATTGCAGCTGACTCCGTATCGGTGGCCTAGCGCAGATACATTTACTGGGCAAATTCATTAAGATACTCTTCAGTATATATATATGGAACTGCAGTAAAACTATTTGATTGACAAAACACGTAATTACAAAGTACTGTAGTTTTACAAATTACAAAAAAATGAAAAATACAGCAACGTTTCGACCTACAAGGCCTTTATCAAGCAAACGAACAAACAGGAGTGACAAATTAAAATGAAACACAAATGGACGACCAAATACAAACGTATCTAAGGAAAATCTGGAATAAAACGAATAACGAAATAAATGTAACACAAAAACACACATAAAAACTAGAAATAGAAAGGAAAAGAAACAATGAAACATCTAGTAAATATATAACTTGAATACATGCAACATATACCATATAGATTACAAAGCATGGGAAGAGAAAGTACTAAGAAGCATAAGAATGGAATATAACATGAATACATGCAACATATACCCATATAGATTACAAAGCATGGGAAGAGAAAGTACTAAGAAGCATAAGAATGTAATACGTTGAGCCCGCGTGGTCGCAAGGTACCATACAAAGAAATCAACCGATTCTCCAGAGCAAATCGACTGCGATCATCCGAGGAACATGATCGGATGGCTGTGACCTGGACATCGTGAGCATCTAAATGGCCAGTATCATTGAAATGGGTGGCTACAGGGGTCACAGAGCATTGGCGTATGTCGCGTAAGTGTTGGGCGAAGATACTCTTACAATGCGCGTACTAAAACCGCCTTTTTACGCACTGTTTTTGAGGGACAAATTTTAAGGCGAAGATATCCTTATAAAATGTGTTATAACTTTCTTACAATCAACAGCAGAGACAAACTGTATACACCAAAATGTTCGCAATTGAAAGATCTATTACAAACACTCACTTGCTGTATTTGAATTGTAAAAATACACTTAAAACATTAAAGTCCTCTACGATATATTAACAACTGGTTAGAACCATTTGGTCCGTGAAGTGACTTGTCGTAAAATGGGAACTAACTTTATGGTCTGTCAGGTGGCGTTTCGTATTCTAGGAGTTAAGAAAAGTAAGGTGTAAATACGAGGACCCTCGCCTGTACTACGGAGTTCGTGCAATGTCGTTGAGATCTTCCTGTGTAAGAAAGATATTGAAGCACACATGGTTACTCTCGAAATGCAATGATGATGATCATATCAATCAATCAATTTGTAAATAATGAAGACAAATAACATATTGTCAAGAATGAAAATATCTTAAATTGTTTATCTAATTAAAACAAGAGATGCAAGCTTCGAATGCAAGCATGGTCATTTAATAAAGCAGTGAAAAAAACATATTTGTGCTTTCGAATATGTTATAGAAGAGTCGTCCGTATATCTTGGACAGAGAAGAGAACAAATAGATCTATCCAGAAAGAACTCAAAATCAAAGAAAACTGGCTGATGATACAAATAAGAAAGAGAAAATTGAGGTATTTTGGACATATTAAAAGACCTAAAGGACTGGAGAAGACCATCATGGAAGGAGGTATACCGGCAAAGAGAAGAAGAGGAAGACCACGGAGAAGATGGATTCAGGATGTAACTGATGGTTTGAACATGACGGCTGCACAGGCAGGAGATCTGGCCTATAAGAGAGAGAGAGAGAGAGAGAGAGAGAAATTTGGGAGGACTGTTGGGGTGGCAAAATTCTGCTCAGGACAAGCTATTTAATGATGATAATGTTGCAGAAATTTCACAGGCAGCTAAGAAACAAATGATCAACAGCATTTTTATACCTACTTTGTGTTACCAGAGCCAAACATGGACATTGAGCAAAGCGCAGTCACAAAAATAACTACATGTGAAATGCGTTGCCTGAGAAAGTTACCAACAACACAAGAAAAGACAGAATCACCAACATCAGCATAAGAAAGAAAGTTGGCACAAAACCGTGCTTGAATTATATAGATAAACAAAGAATGAAGTGGTTTGGCCACTTAATAAGAATGCATCCAAACTCCACAGTATACAGAGTCTTCTACAACAGAACATCGGGAAAGAAGGCAAGAGGAAGACCACGGAAAAGATGGTTAGATGGCGTGGCAGCATCCTGTGAAAGAGCAAAGATAACAATCACACAAGCCACCAGAACAGCGCAAGACAAAAACAGAAAACCACGACACTGGGCAACAACCCGGTAGCAGTGTGACGACAAAAGAAGAAGAAGAAGAATGTTGCAATCATTCAGCTTTAATTACTTACTCTCTAACAACTAGTCTGCTTGCTTCGTAGTTTCTGTAGACTTTTGTTCTGAACCAATTATAAAGCAGATAATCACTCGACAACGATTTGTGCGAGTATTTAAACATATCTTTTGTGGCTTTCAGGAAGTTAACTTTTTCTGGGTTTTGCATTGCTTCTTGATCAAAGTAACCCAAACGAGTATTGAAACAGACCACACCTATGCCTGGTAGAAGATAATCATAAACGAGTATTGAAACAGACCACACCTATGCCTGGTGGAAGATAATCATATTTGTGTCATAATAATTAAAACATTGTAAACTGGGGATACATTTTATTGTGCAAAATAAAGTATGTTCAGAAATATGGCACCACTACAATATGACGGGTTTGGCTCCGTAAAACAATACTTTTCTTTATTAATTAAGTTAGAGCATTTATTTTATAATGAGTATGTTAAGCTATGAATGTAGATATATTTTAATGCTTTAAGAAAATACATTGCATGGTTGCCATGACAACAGCGGCTATCTTTAAAACAAATACATGTTATTAGAATCCTAAAATTTACACAACAAACAAATATATTGAAACATAAAGGGATGATTCATAAACTGTAAGCGGGGTCAAAGGCGCATAGGGATATTGTCGCGCCAGGATTGGTGAGCTGGCACCAATCAAGATCCTGCCCCATCTCCACGTTTTGACCATGGTAACAGACAGCGGTTCCTGTCTGGCTATGTGGGTAGGGATCGATCGAGGGAGAGCTACAGGTAGTAATAGTAGTGCAAGCACGGAAAAATAGCGCAGGTCCAAAACCCTGAACAAAATGCACGCATCTCCTGGCCGAAGTCCGATGAAAAGTTAGTGGTTGAAACGCAAGAAACGGTAATGCGAACGATTTCTAGCTCCCCTGGAGTAAATGGCCGTGCTTAAGTAGCCAGCTCTGGGACAAGCGTCCAAAAAGCGAGAAGTGTAACAAGAAAAAGCCGCACCATAGTTACCACAGTCCCCCGACCGACCGGTGGGAAAGGCTAAACAAACGAACATAAAAGGATGAGAGGTGCATCCAGAAAAGAAACGTGGGCCCACATGGGGCTAAACGGAGCCCTGAGGTGAGCGCCTGAACAAATAAACATATGGGATGAGGGTGCACCCAGAGAAGAGAATGCCCCCTTTGACGAAACTCGGAGCCCGTAGGTGGGAGCCCCGAGTTAAGTTGCACGTGAGCTCACATGGGTGAAACTCGGAGCCCTGAGGCAGTAGCCCGAGTTGAGCTCAATGTCCGGACAGCCTAGAGGCATGATGAATGTGAGCACGGTGAGAACTGATAGACACGGTGGGCAGGCACCAAAGCAAGCATAGGGTCAGCGGACCACCCAAATGTGCAGAAAAACTGGAAAGTCTAGCCGAGGCTTGAATCCAGTGCGCGTTTCCCCTCGCAGGGAACTACTATTGCCTTGTAGTTAGATTAGGGACAATCAAAGTCTAGCGGAGTAAACCGCACACAAATCTGGACGGCAGGCAAACCAAGTAGTCAAAAAAAAAGACCGGTAATCTGGACAGATGACGCTCAATAACCTGGGAGGGTAGGTCGTCTAAGGGTCGCTACCCTAAAGAAAATAGCAACCTGCTGCCTTGCAGGTCGGCTGGGGACAGCCAAAGGTTGACGGAGAGCGAACCCGGTAAACGCGTTTTTGAAATCGGACTCATCGCCAAAGGACAAGCATCAGAGCTCCAAATGGTACTGAAGATGTGAACGTATCACACCCGTTCTTGATGTGGCTGTTTATATATCAGAATAAGAATGAAAAAAATTGCCAAAAGAACGATCGAGAAGAAGAAGAGAAGAAGAAACTATAAGCATATTAACATCTACATGTTCATTTATATTCTATAAAATATCCAGAAATATATTTTATTTTTATTTTAAAACTTATGCTTCTCAAAAACCGCACAAATGTGTCACCATTTCACATTGAAAATTAATTTTAAAAACACATTTTAAAACAAATGTAAATTGAAATGGACCTGTAACCACAAAAATTATATGTGAGATATGCACCTCAAATATCGTGTATCTAGCTTTTGTATTAGTTAAAACTCAGGGATTTCCAACACAAATAAAATGGAAAAATATTATTTTGAGAAAACTCAATTTTAAACTTGGAATTTGAAAGAAAAAAGGTTGGAATTGAGTATTTCTTATTAATGTTGTCATGCTAATATGCAAACAAAACAACATAATTTTGATGTGTATATGTGGATGTGGTGTGTGGTGTGGATGTGGATATGTGATGTGGATAATGTGAATGTTGTACTTTATAGAACTAAACACTTTGGAAAAATCGATATTTTTATACTAAAACTACAATTTTCTACAAAACCTAACCTCTCTTTCTCTTTTGTCTTGTCGTATAGTTTTGTAGTCTGTCTCTTTAGTCTTGTCGTATAGTTTTGTAGTCTGTCTCTTTAGTCTTGTCGTATAGTTTTGTAGTCTGTCTCTTTCGTCTTGTCGTATAGTTTTGTAGTCTGTCTCTTTCGTCTTGTCGTATAGTTTTGTAATGTGTCTCTTTCGTCTTGCCGTATAGTTTTGTAGTCTGTCTCTTTTGTCTTGTCGTATAGTTTTGTAGTCTGTCTCTTTAGTCTTGTCGTATAGTTTTGTAGTCTGTCTCTTTCGTCTTGTCGTATAGTTTTGTAATGTGTCTCTTTCGTCTTGCCGTATAGTTTTGTAGTCTGTCTCTTTTGTATTGTCGTATAGTTTTGTAGTCTGTCTCTTTTGTATTGTCGTATAGTTTTGTAGTCTGTCTCTTTAGTCTTGCCGTATAGTTTTGTAGTCTGTCTCTTTCGTCTTGTCGTATAGTTTTGTAGTCTGTCTCTTTTGTATTGTCGTATAGTTTTGTAGTCTGTCTCTTTAGTCTTGCCGTATAGTTTTGTAGTCTGTCTCTTTCGTCTTGTCGTATAGTTTTATAGTCTGTCTCTTTAGTCTTGTCGTATAGTTTTGTAGTCTGTCTCTTTTGTATTGTCGTATAGTTTTGTAGTCTGTCTCTTTAGTCTTGCCGTATAGTTTTGTAGTCTGTCTCTTTCGTCTTGTCGTATAGTTTTGTAGTCTGTCTCTTTAGTCTTGTCGTATAGTTTTGTAGTCTGTCTCTTTTGTATTGTCGTATAGTTTTGTAGTCTGTCTCTTTAGTCTTGCCGTATAGTTTTGTAGTCTGTCTCTTTCGTCTTGTCGTATAGTTTTGTAGTCTGTCTCTTTAGTCTTGTCGTATAGTTTTGTAGTCTGTCTCTTTAGTCTTGTCGTATAGTTTTGTAGTCTGTCTCTTTAGTCTTGTCGTATAGTTTTGTAGTCTGTCTCTTTAGTCTTGCCGTATAGTTTTGTGGTCTGTCTCTTTCGTCTTGTCGTATAGTTTTGTAGTCTGTCTCTTTAGTCTTGTCGTATAGTTTTGTAGTCTGTCTCTTTTGTATTGTCGTATAGTTTTGTAGTCTGTCTCTTTAGTCTTGCCGTATAGTTTTGTAGTCTGTCTCTTTAGTCTTGTCGTATAGTTTTGTAATCTGTCTCTTTAGTCTTGTCGTATAGTTTTGTAGTCTGTCTCTTTAGTCTTGTCGTATAGTTTTGTAGTCTGTCTCTTTAGTCTTGTCGTATAGTTTTGTAGTCTGTCTCTTTAGTCTTGTCGTATAGTTTTGTAGTCTGTCTCTTTAGTCTTGCCGTATAGTTTTGTAGTCTGTCTCTTTCGTCTTGTCGTATAGTTTTGTAGTCTTTCTCTTTAGTCTTGTCGTATAGTTTTGTAGTCTGTCTCTTTAGTCTTGTCGTATAGTTTTGTAGTCTGTCTCTTTAGTCTTGTCGTATAGTTTTGTAGTCTGTCTCTTTAGTCTTGTCGTATAGTTTTGTAGTCTGTCTCTTTAGTCTTGCCGTATAGTTTTGTGGTCTGTCTCTTTCGTCTTGTCGTATAGTTTTGTAGTCTGTCTCTTTAGTCTTGTCGTATAGTTTTGTAGTCTGTCTCTTTTGTATTGTCGTATAGTTTTGTAGTCTGTCTCTTTAGTCTTGCCGTATAGTTTTGTAGTCTGTCTCTTTCGTCTTGTCGTATAGTTTTGTAGTCTGTCTCTTTAGTCTTGTCGTATAGTTTTGTAGTCTGTCTCTTTAGTCTTGTCGTATAGTTTTGTAATCTGTCTCTTTAGTCTTGTCGTATAGTTTTGTAGTCTGTCTCTTTAGTCTTGTCGTATAGTTTTGTAGTCTGTCTCTTTAGTCTTGTCGTATAGTTTTGTAGTCTGTCTCTTTAGTCTTGTCGTATAGTTTTGTAATGTGTCTCTTTCGTCTTGTCGTATAGTTTTGTAGTCTGTCTCTTTAGTCTTGTCGTATAGTTTTGTAGTCTGTCTCTTTAGTCTTGTCGTATAGTTTTGTAGTCTGTCTCTTTCGTCTTGTCGTATAGTTTTGTAGTCTTTCTCTTTAGTCTTGTCGTATAGTTTTGTAGTCTGTCTCTTTTGTCTTGTCGTATAGTTTTGTAGTCTGTCTCTTTAGTCTTGTCGTATAGTTTTGTAGTCTGTCTCTTTAGTCTTGTCGTATAGTTTTGTAGTCTTTCTCTTTAGTCTTGTCGTATAGTTTTGTAGTCTGTCTCTTTCGTCTTGTCGTATAGTTTTGTAGTCTTTCTCTTCCCATAACAAGGGTTGTAATTTTTGTATATTAACAGGAAAAAAAAACTAGCCAACATATTGTCATACAATTTGGCCACATGTTGCAAAAGACAATGTATTTGATAGTAAACAGTCATAGACTGAACCGCATCATGGCCTGGTGCGATGCATCTGGTGCAACGATAAACCATACCAAAGCTGTGCTATCATGGTTCTCCTAAATAATCACATTGTGAAGTCTGACACACCACATGTCACTTTAGATGGACATACACTCACTCGAACAGCATCTATGAGTTATTTGGGTGTAAAATTTGATTGCAGTCTATGCTTTAGTGACCATATCGACCACGTTATTGCCAAGGCTCGCAACGCTCTATCCGCACTGAAAATCATGGTAGCTGCTAACATTAGCATTAGTTAATAATTATTGAAACAAGACAAAATTAGTTAATAATTATTGAAACAAGACAAAATTAGTTAATAATTATTGAAACAAGACAAAATTAGATAATAATTATTGAAATACGGTAAAATTAGTTAATAACTTACTTTCTACAGCATAGCGAAAGGAATAACTTACTTTCTACAACATAGCGAAAGGAATAACTTACTTTCTATAGCATAGCGACAGGAATAACTTACTTTCTACAGCATAGCGACAGGAATAACTTACTTTCTACAGCATAGCGACAGGAATAACTTACTTTCTACAGCATAGCGACAGGAATAACTTACTTTCTATAGCATAGCGAAAGAATAACTTACTTTCTACAACATAGCGAAAGGAATAACTTACTTTCTACAGCATAGCGAAAGAATAACTTACTTTCTACAGCATAGCGAAAGGAATAACTTACTTTCTACAACATAGCGACAGGAATAACTTACTTTCTACAGCATAGCGAAAGAATAACTCTGCTAAACTTTCAGCAGATAAATCATAAGTGGCCAGTTTGTTCATAAATTCATCTGCTATAGCATTCTGAGGTTGAAGGTAAGCGTGGGCAGAGTCAACTTTCATAAGTCTTTTATTGAGAGCAGTTCTGATTGAATGCCAGTCTTCGCCAGTTCTGTTGATTAAGGCGGAAGACCCACCCAGAACAAGGGTTGTCTTTTAAAAATTCATAGAAAAAACTAGCAAGCATAATGTAATACAATTTGGTCACATGTTGCAAAAAGACTGATTTTGATGATAAATAACGTTTAGTGTATGCATTGTAATTAGTTATTTAAAAAATAGTTAATTTTCTTGAAAATATATTGTAAACCCCCTCTTTCCTTCATTGTGCAGTGGATTTCAAAACTTGCAAAGAATGCCAAACTAGCATATAATGTACACATCAACCACAATTATAGCGTGAACCTCCCAAAATGTCTAACTCAATTGGTTTTGTAGATATGGTTTTTGCAATGTAAACCTTCCAAATTAAGAAAAAAATTCAAATTAGAACAGCACTATCTCTGCTTATATGCAATGTAGACAAAAAGGGGAGTTGATGCAATAATTATGGGTGATATGTACATAATATACTAGTTTGACATTCTTTGAACTTCTTATATTTATGAAATCCAATGATAATTATGGGTGATATGTACATAATATACTAGTTTGACATTCTTTGAACTTCTTATATTTATGAAATCCAATGATAATTATGGGTGATATGTACATAATATACTAGTTTAGCATTCTTTGAACTTCTTATATTTATATATTTCTTTGAACTTCTTATATTTATATATTTCTTTGAACTTTTTATATTTATGAAATCCAATGATAATTATGGGTGATATGTACATAATATACTAGTTTAGCATTCTTTGAACTTCTTATATTTATATATTTCTTTGAACTTCTTATATTTATATATTTCTTAAACTTCTTATATTTATATATTTCTTTGAACTTCTTATATTTATATATTTCTTTGAACTTCTTATATTTATATATTTCTTTGAACTTCTTATATTTATGAAATCCAATGATAATTATGGGTGATATGTACATAATATACTAGTTTAGCATTCTTTTAACTTCTTATATTTATGAAATCCAATGATAATTATGGGTGATATGTACATAATATACTAGTTTGGCATTCTTTGAACTTCTTATATTTATGAAATCCAATGATAATTATGGGTGATATGTACATAATATACTAGTTTGACATTCTTTGAACTTCTTATATTTATGAAATCCAATGATAATTATGGGTGATATGTACATAATATACTAGTTTGACATTCTTTGAACTTCTTATATTTATATATTTCTTAAACTTCTTATATTTATATATTTCTTAAACTTCTTATATTTATATATTTCTTAAACTTCTTATATTTATATATTTCTTGAACTTCTTATATTTATATATTTCTTAAACTTCTTATATTTATATATTTCTTAAACTTCTTATATTTATATATTTCTTAAACTTCTTATATTTATATATTTCTTGAACTTTATATTTATATATTTCTTAAACTTCTTATATTTATATATTTCTTAAACTTCTTATATTTATATATTTCTTAAACTTCTTATATTTATATATTTTTAAACTTCTATATTTATATATTTCTTGAACTTCTTATATTTATATATTTCTTAAACTTCTTATATTTATATATTTCTTTGAACTTTTTATATTTATGAAATCCAATGATAATTATGGGTGATATGTACATAATATACTAGTTTAGCATTCTTTGAACTTCTTATATTTATGAAATCCAATGATAATTATGGGTGATATGTACATAATATACTAGTTTGGCATTCTTTGAACTTCTTATATTTATGAAATCCAATGATAATTATGGGTGATATGTACATAATATACTAGTTTGACATTCTTTGAACTTCTTATATTTATGAAATCCAATGATAATTATGGGTGATATGTACATAATATACTAGTTTGGCATTCTTTGAACTTCTTATATTTATATATTTCTTGAACTTCTTATATTTATATATTTCTTAAACTTCTTATATTTATATATTTCTTTGAACTTCTTATATTTATGAAATCCAATGATAATTATGGGTGATATGTACATAATATACTAGTTTAGCATTCTTTGAACTTCTTATATTTATGAAATCCAATGATAATTATGGGTGATATGTACATAATATACTAGTTTGGCATTCTTTGAACTTCTTATATTTATGAAATCCAATGATAATTATGGGTGATATGTACATAATATACTAGTTTAGCATTCTTTGAACTTCTTATATTTATGAAATCCAATGATAATTATGGGTGATATGTACATAATATACTAGTTTGGCATTCTTTGAACTTCTTATATTTATGAAATCCAATGATAATTATGGGTGATATGTACATAATATACTAGTTTGACATTCTTTGAACTTCTTATATTTATATATTTCTTAAACTTCTTATATTTATATATTTCTTAAACTTCTTATATTTATATATTTCTTAAACTTCTTATATTTATATATTTCTTGAACTTCTTATATTTATATATTTCTTAAACTTCTTATATTTATATATTTCTTAAACTTCTTATATTTATATATTTCTTAAACTTCTTATATTTATATATTTCTTGAACTTCTTATATTTATATATTTCTTAAACTTCTTATATTTATATATTTCTTGAACTTCTTATATTTATATATTTCTTAAACTTCTTATATTTATATATTTCTTGAACTTCTTATATTTATATATTTCTTAAACTTCTTATATTTATATATTTCTTAAACTTCTTATATTTATATATTTCTTAAACTTCTTATATTTATATATTTCTTAAACTTCTTATATTTATATATTTCTTGAACTTCTTATATTTATATATTTCTTAAACTTCTTATATTTATATATTTCTTTGAACTTCTTATATTTATGAAATCCAATGATAATTATGGGTGATATGTACATAATATACTAGTTTAGCATTCTTTGAACTTTATATTTATGAAATCCAATGATAATTATGGGTGATATGTACATAATATACTAGTTTGGCATTCTTTGAACTTCTTATATTTATGAAATCCAATGATAATTATGGGTGATATGTACATAATATACTAGTTTGACATTCTTTGAACTTCTTATATTTATGAAATCCAATGATAATTATGGGTGATATGTACATAATATACTAGTTTGGCATTCTTTGAACTTCTTATATTTATATATTTCTTTGAACTTCTTATATTTATATATTTCTTTGAACTTCTTATATTTATATATTTCTTTGAACTTCTTATATTTATGAAATCCAATGATAATTATGGGTGATATGTACATAATATACTAGTTTAGCATTCTTTGAACTTCTTATATTTATGAAATCCAATGATAATTATGGGTGATATGTACATAATATACTAGTTTGGCATTCTTTGAACTTCTTATATTTATGAAATCCAATGATAATTATGGGTGATATGTACATAATATACTAGTTTGACATTCTTTGAACTTCTTATATTTATATATTTCTTAAACTTCTTATATTTATATATTTCTTAAACTTCTTATATTTATATATTTCTTAAACTTCTTATATTTATATATTTCTTGAACTTCTTATATTTATATATTTCTTAAACTTCTTATATTTATATATTTCTTAAACTTCTTATATTTATATATTTCTTGAACTTCTTATATTTATATATTTCTTAAACTTCTTATATTTATATATTTCTTAAACTTCTTATATTTATATATTTCTTGAACTTCTTATATTTATATATTTCTTAAACTTCTTATATTTATATATTTCTTAAACTTCTTATATTTATATATTTCTTAAACTTTTTATATTTATATATTTCTTAAACTTCTTATATTTATATATTTCTTAAACTTCTTATATTTATATATTTCTTAAACTTCTTATATTTATATATTTCTTAAACTTCTTATATTTATATATTTCTTAAACTTCTTATATTTATATATTTCTTAAACTTCTTATATTTATATATTTCTTGAACTTCTTATATTTATATATTTCTTGAACTTTATATTTATATATTTCTTAAACTTCTTATATTTATATATTTCTTAAACTTCTTATATTTATATATTTCTTAAACTTCTTATATTTATATATTTCTTAAACTTCTTATATTTATATATTTCTTAAACTTCTTATATTTATATATTTCTTAAACTTCTTATATTTATATATTTCTTAAACTTCTTATATTTATGAAATCCAATGCACGATGAATGTTGTTATTTTTTTAAACAATATATTTTCAAGAAAATTCATTATTTATTTTTAAATAACTAATTACAGTGCATACACTAAACGTTGTTTATCATCAGCAACAATGTATTTTACAACGTGTGGCCAAATTGTATGACAATATGTATGTTAGTTTTTTTTCTGTGAATGTTTAGAAAAGACAACTCTTGTTCTTGGTGGATTTCCCGCCTTGAACATAATTATTATCAAATTTGTTATTGGAGAAAAATAGACAGTTCTCTCGGTCAATTATCTTTTCAAGTTCATACGGTAGAATGAATGTTCATGCAAGCCAGTGGTGCATTTAATATGTCAACCGCCCGTGTGTTGACGGGGCTGGCAAGGGGAGCAATAAATAGTAACACTGCAACCCACAAGGCATATCGTAAGACGAGATTAAGGGACCTAGGTAAACAGTAACACTGCAACCCACAAGGCATATCGTAAGACGAGATTAAGGGACCTAGGTAAACAGTAACACTGCAACCCACAAGGCATATCGTAAGACGAGATTAAGGGACCTAGGTAAATAGTAACACTGCAACCCACAAGGCATATCGTAAGACGAGATTAAGGGACCTAGGTAAATAGTAACACTGCAACCCACAAGGCATATCGTAAGACGAGATTAAGGGACCTAGGAAACTTTCCTAGTAAATAAAAAGCGTATGCGAGGCCTACTTGTAGGCACATAACTGGCACAACGTACAATCGCTCTTAGGTTCAAATCGAGTGGTTACCGGGGATCAAATTTGGGGTGTAAAGAATAGAACCACTGTTACCTGCCACGCATGTCATAAGAGGCGACTAAGGAGATTGGCTGAAATCGGAAGCACATGTCCTAAACGTATAGAAGTCTATGCGTTTAGTGGCATACAAACAAATGTGCAACGTATACACGTTCTTGGCAAAGATCAAACATATATCACAAAGAGTGATTAAAATTGGTCGTAAAGAACGAACGCAAAGAAGAAGAAAGAAGGAGGTTCAAATCGCATAAGGACCACAAAGAGCAATTTGACAAGAGTGTCGATATGAAGCTTTCGAAGAAGAAGAATATGTAGCACAGTGGGAAGTGATCTTCATTTAGTAATCAATATATCATTATTATCATCAAATAGCTTGTCCTGAGTAGAACTTTCTCTCTCTCTCTCTCTCTCTCTTTTTTTTTTTTGCCTTTTTACCCCGGATTGGGACATATGCCCTCAACCAACTCATGCCAAGTCTTCCTATCTCTAGCTATCTCCTGCAGCTTCCTCCAACTCTTCTTTATATTGTTGATCTCCGCCTCCAAATCTCGTCTCCATGTATTTCTCGGCCCCCTTCTTTCGCTGTCCCTGAGGGTTCCAGGCAAGGACCCTTCTTGTTATATTCCCTCCGGTTTTCGCAAAGTGTGTCCTATCCAGCGCCAGCGTCTTTTTAAACCTGTTCGTTCACTGGAATCTGTTTTGTTCTCTCCATAAGTTCCTCATTTGTGACCCTATCATACCATCTTATTCCCTCTATTTTGCGCAGACACCAGTTGATGAATGTTTGCAATTTATGCGCTATTGTTTTAGTTGTTCTCCATGTTTCTGACCCATAAGTATCAGTTATCAGTTATCAGTTATATGAGGACTATCATCATAGCACTCCGGACATGTCCATAGGTGCTCGATCTCCCCTCAGCAAATCCAGCAGACCCATAAAGTAGAACAGATTTTAACATTAGAGTTAAATATCCGAATTTTTGTTCTAGATTTGATTTCTTTAGACTTCCAAATGTTTCCCAGTGCAATGAAAGCCCCTCTTGCCTTCTGTATTTTTATTTTAACATCTCTATCTGTTCCACCCTCTTTGTCTACGTTGCTGCCCAAATATGTGTATGATTCTACCTCTTGAAGTGGGATTTCACTTAGGGAGATCGTGTTGTCGTTTGCTTGGTTAATTCTCAATATCTTTGTCTTTCCCTTATGAATGTTCAGCCCTAGTTGCTGGGACCTTAGATTCAATGTGTTTAGCTTATCCTGCATCTGATTTCGTGTATGTGACAGAAGGGCTGAGTAGACTTTGCCACCCTAAAAGTCCTCCGGAATTTCACTCTCTCTCAAATGCCAGATGTCCTGCTTCTTCAGCCGTCATATTCAAACCATCAGTTACATCCTGAAACCATCTTCTCCGTGGTCTTCCTCTTCTTCTCTTTGCCGGTATGCCTCCTTCCATGATGGTCTTCAACCCTTCATGTCTTTTTATATGTCCAACATATCTCAACTTTTTCCTTTTTATTTGTAGCATCCATCAGTTTTCTTTGATTTTGATTTCTTTCTGGATAGATCTATTTGTTCTCTTCTCTGTCAATGATATACGTAGCACCTCTTCTGTAACACTTATATTCAAAAGCACATATATGTTTTCCACTGCCTTATTAAATGTCCATGCATCACACCCATACGTTGCCACTGGGAATATGCATGCTCTTAGAATTCTGAACTGTGTTTCCTATCAGTTCAGTTCCATACTGTTTTTAGTTGTTTAATTTTTTGTAAGGCCATGTTTGTTCTTTGAATTTCCTTCATCCTATTTCCATCTCTTGTTTCTTGTTAGCAGTGAATCAAAATATTCAAAACTGTTCACATTTTCTATTTTCTCTCCGTTGATAAAAATATCTTTTGTCATATTCGTTTTATCTGTTGTCATTATTTTTGTTTTTACCACATTGAGATATAGATTTTGTTTTTCGCTTTTATATTTCACTTCCCCAAATAGTTTCTCATTTCGTTTTTGTGATGTTGACAGTAACACTGTATTATCGGCATATCTTAGTTCAGGTATTTCTCTTCCTCCGATTATAAGAGGATCGTATTGTTCTTTTCCGCTATCTTCTGCAACATTCCTCATGATGTTTTCTGCATATATGTTAAACAGACAAGGCGACAAAATGCAGTCTTGTCTGACTTCCTGCCCTATGTCAAACCAGTCTGATGTATCATCACATGTTCTTACAGCCGCCATTTGATCACTATAAAGTTCTCTTATGATCTGTATTAAATGTAACGGAAATCCCATTTCTCCCATAATCTTCCACAATTCCTGATGCTCTACACAATCAAATGTCTTTGAGTAGTCAATAAAGCATGAGTATAGATCTACATTATACTCTCTAGATTTTTCTATGATTGTTCTCATGTTAAATATATGGTCACATGTACCTCTGTTCCGTCTAAACCCAGCTTGTGTTATGTTGATATTTTCTTACATTTTCCTATAGTCTTCCCAAATAATTTTAAATAAGATTTTACTTGCGTGGCTTATCAATGTCACTGTTCTATAGTTGGTACATAATTTGATGTCTTCCTTTTTACGTATTGGGATAAATATTGATCTTTTCCATTCCTTTGGCCATATTTCTGTTTCCCATACCTTTTGATATTGCATATATATATATATATATATATATATTGCGTTTTTATTGCCCATTCAACTGCCACTAGCAATGGCTCTAGCACTTTCGCTGTGATTATTTCAGTGTTCGCTCTATTGTCATTTCCACCTCTATTCATATACATTTCGCTGCAATATTCTTTCAATTTGTTGAGAATTTCTGCTTGCTCTGTTAGGGTTGTTTCCATACTATCTTTAATTGCATTTAGTTTTAGTTTAAACGTTATGGTCATTGATTTTATTTCTTTAAACATTTCCTGCTCTCTCCCTTTCTTCTGGTGTTCTTCTAACCTTGCACAACAATGTTGTAGGTATTGCTTTTTCAATATATCGATATCGACAATAAATATATAGCGATTCGATTTCTACCTATATTGGGGTTAAGCTTGAGAAAAGTTTATATTTCTTTTGATACTCCAAGTTTGAGCTTATTTTGTTTTTAAAATAGTATATCTTATCTTAATATTTAACTGAATTTGTTTGTTTTATTTGCTGATTAGATATTGAACAACACGGATGACAGAGGGGAACAATATGATAATCCCAGGCATATGAGAATTCTTTCACGCACCGTGTCGACACAAGGGAAGATTTCAGTAAACTCCGTATCGGAGGCCAGGCGTGGATCTATCTTTTGGGTAAGGTTGGACGAGCGCAAATCCTAAAGGGGCGTTTGGAGGCCTAACGAAACTGCCCCCTCTGGGACAACCAGACAATGTACTGTTGCAATAAACCTCTCTCTCTCTCTCTCTCTCTCTCTCTCTCTCTCTCTCTCTCTCTTGCGATCCAGGCCTAGACTGATGAACCAACTTTTATCAAGAATTTGATCGTGTTCTTAAGGGACTCTGTTCATCCGTACAGCTTCTCGCGAAGCTCTGTGTTTTGACTCCAGGTTTCTTTTCTTATACCTGCTATCAGTTGACAATCTTGCAGAACGTGTTCTGCTGTCATGTCCGCCTTTTTGCATGGGCACAGGCTAGTTGTGCCGACTTCGAATTTGTTGTACATGTAGGCGCAGTGCTTGCTGTGGTCGGTACGGAGGCGAAGTATGGCAACTTGTTCACTACGAGATAGACCATAGTATACGTCGCTGTTGTTGTGCTGAGGATGATCTTTTGTCCATTTGGCTCTGTAGTGCCAGCCGATGGTTGTTCTGGCTTCCTCATAACTCTCGAGATCAGTCTGAGGTAGTCGCCCGCCTTCTTTAGCTAGTTTGTCGGCTTTTTCGTTTCACTGTGATGGTATCCACTGAATGACGGTGCGTTTGAGAGAGCGCGCTAGTTCATCGAGGGCTGCTTTGAGCTCATTCAGCTCTGTTTTGCCTACGCCTTTGAGTGCCGTGATGACCCATAGAGCATCGGTGAATATCACGACTTTGTTGCGAGAGGTGCCTCTTCTCTCTAGGATCATTTCGGCCTCTGTTCTTATTGCCTCTACCCTGTAGCTATTTGATTATTTGTCTGTGGCAATCGCTTTTGTGACCATCACTTTCTTTGAGAGTTTAAGCACTATTCCTCCTCCGCCGTCGCTGATTGCGTTCCTAGCCGATCCGTCAGTATAGACGTGTAACCACTTATTTTCAGGGTACTCTGTCCCTGTGTATTTTTCTGTGGCCGCTCTTCTTTCGAGGTTTCTTGCTGGCCTTTTTAAGTATGCCTGGGATTGATTCCCTTAGTTCCGGCATATTGGTTTTCCACGGCGGGAACGTATCGGTTGCCAGGATTGCTTTGGCTTTGCAGCTTGCTAGAACCGAATGGTCTGCAATCAGTGCTTTCGCGTTTTTTGCGAAGCTTGTTCTCTATATTCTGCTCCTTCCGAATCTTTTCATTCTTTCGTGCATAGGGTGGGAATTGAGACGTTTACGTTTTTCCGCCAATACCAAGACTTTTCTGTCACTTCGATCTGCCATTGGTTGGATGCCTGTGATTGTTTCCATCGCCTTGATGGGCGTGGACTTCATGGCTCCTGTGATAATGAGCATTGCACGGTTCTGACTATTGCTCACTTTGGCGAATTGCTTGTTCGATGCACAGCTCCACGTTGCAATGCCGTACTCCAGGACCGGTCGCACTTTTCCAGAGTAGAGTGTTTTGAGGACTCTGGTGTTTGCTCCCAACGTGGAGCCTGTGAGTTTGCGCATCATCGTGAGCCTGTGTCTTGCTTTTGCCGTAGCATTTTCGATTTGGGAACACCAAGTCAGTTTTCGGTCAGTGTGACTCCAAGGTACGTTGGGGTCTTGCTTTCTGGAAGATCTTGCCCATTAACTTTAAGCTTGATCTTGTGATTCTGGTTGTTCTGGGAGAACAGTGTAGCTTGTTTTTGAAGGATTTATATTCATATTCCACTTTTTGACCACACTTCCAGGTTATTTAACGTAGCTTGCAGTCGATTTGTTGCTATGGGCAGTGACTCTTCCCTAGCCCATATTGCCAGGTCGTCGGCATACATGGCAGAGTGTACTCGCTTTGGTAGGCATGTGTCTATGTCATTGACAAAGATTAGAAATAGAGTTGGTGAGATCACTCCTCCTTAGGAAACTCCTTGCTCTAATGTGGCTTTCATGCTAGTGTACCCCTGAACTTGAACCCTTGCTGTTCTGTTCTCTACGTTTCTATCAAGCCATTTGTACATTCTTCCCTTTATACCGAGGGTGAGGAGTTTCAGTTTTAACCCCTCTTTCCAGACCGTTTCAAACGCCTTCTCCATATCTACCAAAACTGCCAGTGTCTGTTTTTCTTTCTTGGAAACAATCCTCGATTTCCTGGGCGAAATAGGTTACTTGATCTTCTGTAGATCGGTGCTTCAAAAGCCTCCTGTTGTACCATGAGAAGCCCTTTGCTTTCCAAGTGCCAAGATAGCCGTTTGTTCACCATGCGTTCCATGAGTTTGCCCGTGCAGCTTAGGAGGCTTATTGGTCTGTAACTCGCCGGGTCGAGTTTAGTTTTGCCTGGTTTTAGGATGGGTACCATGATCGCTTCCTTCCATTCTCGTGGTACTATACCTGTTCTCCACGACATATTTAGGACGTTCAGTAGGGCTGCCTTTGCTCTAGTACCCAAGTTCTTAAGCATCTCATTTGTGATCCCATCTTTTCCGGGCGACTTTCTGAGCTTCAGCTCCCTTAATGCCTTATCCAACTCATTACTGGTGAAAGTAACCGTTAGATGACTATCAGCTTTTCTTGCTCGCCTTGAGGGCTCTAGCTTTTCTCTTAGTGTCATCGACTTTTTCTTGTGCTATGCTTACTCTGCTGACTTCGGCATATTTTTGCATTAGAATGTATGCGGTTTCCTTCCGAGGACATCTTTTGTCCTGTTCGAGGACTATTGGGGTCGGCTGGTGTTTTCGTCACTCAGCGCTTTTGCTACTTCCACAATTTATGGCCGTCCCTATCAAGGTTCAGGGATTCGGTCTTTTCAAGCCAACTCTGTCGTGCTGATCGTTTGACCTCACGCTTGTATTTTGCTGCTGCCGCCTTGTAAGCAGTATTGGTCGTTACTGACTGTGCCTGTTCTGCCTCCTTGCCAATTCAAGGTCGTTTTCAAGCTTCTGAACCGCTGCTGTCCAGTATGGCTTGTAATCCTTGCGTGCGCCTCTAGGAATGGTTTCCCGTACCGCTTTCAGGATTGCTTGTGAGAGTTCCCTTGCCACGGATCGCATGTTTTTCTTTTCATGCATGTTGATGTGTTCAACATTGGCATCTGTCAGTGCCCCGTACTGTCTCCAATTGGCTTTTTTTGTAGTTCCACCGTGGCAACCATATTTTGGGCTCGGGTACAAATTTTAGGTCTACTTGTAGCTTGACAAGCCTATGATCACTATCTCCGAGTTGCTTTGTGACCGTACGTACTGTTTTGTGGAGAGGTCACTTGTTGCGAAGGCCAAGTCGGGGTGCTAGTCGTATGCCACCTTCTCGAGTAGAAGGTTGGCGGGTCGTCTGGGGCATTGATGAGGAACAGGTTGTTCTCTATCTCCCAGTCTTCCACTTCTACGTCTCTGCTGTTTGTTTCGAGGTAGCCCCATCTTTCTGAGTGGCTATTGAAATCACCGACCACCATGCATGCTGTGTCGTTGATACTCATTTCGTCGAGTGACAGCGAGATGTCTCTTGGGCAGTATAAGTTATACAGAAGAATCTGCATTTCTTCACATGTAATTAGGACGCCTACGATCTCTGCTGCGCCGGCACTTCCTTTAGTTGCTTTTAGTTTGCTTGGCTGGAATGCCGTTTCGGACTAGGTGAGTACTCACCCGTATGCCCTTCTTGGTGAAGTCTGAAGTTTTGGTAACCTCTGATCTGGAATCTATGTTGGGCATTTAGGTGGGTCTCTTGTATGCACGCAACATCAATTTCATCTTTTGCAAGTCTTATTGCGAGTGCTTGCTTTTGTGCTGAATACCTTCGGCATTCCATTGCACAATGTTTAATCACCGCTGGCCAGTACTTTGCCGTATTGAACCAGTAGCTTTTTCCCGTGGACCTCGCTCGCTGCTTTGCCGAATTGGAGGACGGGGACCGTTGGTAGCCAAAAACGGGCACCTTCGAGGCATAGGACCCGGCACTCGTCCTGCCCGACGGATCTCCCCAGGTGTAGCACCATATCGATATTCTAAATTAGACATATTCATGAAAAAATGTGGTCCATGCAGCCTTAGCATGGGTAGCTACGTCATAACTTTCAGTGCCAATTGGAACTCAGTTGCTTGTCTTTCGGCCGTGTGTCCGATTTCAGCCAACGTTTACTGGGTTCGCTCTACGTTAGCCTTTGACTGTCCCCAGCCAGAACCCACAAGGCAGCAGGTTGCTATTTTCTTTCAGGGCAGCGACCTGTAGACGACCTGCCTTCCGGGCTGATGAGCGTCATCTGCCCAGCACTACCTGTTTTGTTAATGGACTGCTTGGTTTGCCTACCGTCCAGTTTTGTTTACAGTTTACTCCGCTAGCCTTTGATTGTCCCCAACCAAAACTACAAGGCAGTAGTGGTTCCTACGAAGAGACAGGGTCCTGGGACGTTTTATGGACGCTCGGGTCGGCACTAGGCAATTTGTGCTGGCTCTGTCGTTTCCTTTGATCCGGGAAACCCTGGGCTGGGGCCCCACACATCGTGTTTTATGGGTCGTTTCATTCGGCGCTATCAGCGCAACTTTGGATTTTGCACTCGCCGTTTATCACTGCCCTGATATTTCCGGGGATGTTAATTGCGTGAACAATCGTACCCTGCCCGGCTGTCTCAGGGAGGGCAGTTTCGTAAGGCGCTAGAACGTAACTTTGGGTTTTCGCTCGGCCAACTTTACCCAGTATCATAGTCTGCGCTCGGCGGTTTTTTACTTGCTCTGTTAGGGTTCTATAACTGATGAAACTGTTATACTCACAGTTCTATAACTGATGAAACTAACTGTTATACTCACAGTTCTATAACTGATGAAACTAACTGTTATACTCACAGTTCTATAACTGATAAAACTGTTATACTCACAGTTCTATAACTGATAAAACTGTTATACTCACAGTTCTATAACTGATAAAACTAACTATAATACTCACAGTTCTATAACTGATAAAACTAACTGTAATACTCACAGTTCTATAACTGATAAAACTAACTGTAATACTCACAGTTCTATAATTGATAAAACTATAATACTCACAGTTCTATAACTGATAAAACTATAATACTCACAGTTCTATAATTGATGATTTGAACTTGTTACGACGTAGGTAAACAAAATTTATTGTGGATTTGGTCGTGCGGATACTTCCTTCATTCCTTAAGACAGTTTCCATATCCTTGGGGTCACTGACCATAACTAATGTTGCTCCAAAGCGAAACTTGACTATGGGACCATATTTCTCCAACATTTGATTTAAGAAACGATGAGATGTTTCTGCAACTATATCGGCTATCGAATAAAGAGAGATGTCAATACAAGTAGAATACTGAGAAAAAAATACAACAACAAATGAGTTTAAAACTAGCTTGCAGTCCTTAAGTTTACAGCATTTTAAATATAAGTGTGCGAACACTTAGTTCAGATCATCATGACTGCGCATCGAACCAGTTCCTAGGTGCTCCAATCTCCTGCTAAGTATGTCTCTCAGCGTCTAGCAACTAAGCTCCATGTTGGTTTATTACTCATCTCTTACTTTTAGTATAGTATTCCTGTCTAACTACACCACATTTAGTATAGTATTCTTGTCTAACTACACCACATTTAGTATAGTATTCTTGTCTAACTATACCCCATTTAGTATAGTATTCTTGTCTAACTATACCACATTTAGTATAGTATTCTTGTCTAACTATACCACATTTAGTATAGTATTCTTGTCTAGCTATACCACATTTAGTATAGTATTCTTGTCTAACTACACCACATTTAGTATAGTATTCTTGTCTAACTACACCACATTTAGTATAGTATTCTTGTCTAACTATACCACATTTAGTATAGTATTCTTGTCTAACTATATCACATTTAGTATAGTATTCTTGTCTAACTACACCACATTTAGTATAGTATTCTTGTCTAACTATACCACATTTAGTATAGTATTCTTGTCTAACTATACCACATTTAGTATAGTATTCTTGTCTAACTACACCACATTTAGTATAGTATTCTTGTCTAACTATACCACATTTAGTATAGTATTCTTGTCTAACTACACCACGTTTAGTATAGTATTCTTGTCTAACTATACCACATTTAGTATAGTATTCTTGTCTAGCTATACCACATTTAGTATAGTATTCTTGTCTAACTATACCACATTTAGTATAGTATTCTTGTCTAACTACACCACATTTAGTATAGTATTCTTGTCTAACTATACCACATTTAGTATAGTATTCTTGTCTAACTATACCACATTTAGTATAGTATTCTTGTCTAACTATACCCCATTTAGTATAGTATTCTTGTCTAACTATACCACATTTAGTATAGTATTCTTGTCTAACTATACCACATTTAGTATAGTATTCTTGTCTAACTATACCACATTTAGTATAGTGTTCTCGTCTGTTTAGTGCTGCTGATGCCCCACCTTTCTTTAATTCGTTTACACGTTCTCTCTCTCCCAAGCTCTCTCTCTCTCTCACTCTCAATCTCCCCCTCTCTGTTTGTAAATTCAGAATATCAGATTGATTCAATTCAGAAGATCAATTGATCTCCTGCATTCCACAGAAACATACATGAAAGCTTATATGTGAGTTCTTGCCCATTTACATCGGCATTACGTCTCTATGGCTAAGTGGGTAAGCTTTTGCCTTGCGTTGCAAAGGTAGAGGGTTCGAAACTGGATAGCCTCGTTCTATTCACACGTGCACTTTTTCCAGAGACCTGCAGGTTTGTTGCCCAGAGCTACGGAGTTCGTGATGTGTGCAATTCTCTTGACAGGAAGCGTTCCATTTCTGTGGAGAGGGACTGTGCTATATGGGGTAAAGCCTGGTGCATTGAAGTCAATCCTTCGGGTTTAGACCCTTTGAGACCTGCATGTCCTGGTACCAAAATAAAACTGATTTTATCAGCCTTTACAAATATTTTAAAGTTCTATTGTGTTGTTTCAGAGAGTGACATCACAAAGATTGCTAAAATCACTAATATTGAGGTGTTGAATGAGGTCAAGTCACATACAAAAAATTATTATCAATATAAAAAGAGGCAGTCAACATTTTTCGGGTTTGTGATGAGAACTTAGAACACATTGTAACAACTAGTAAAATCGAGGGTAGACGAGACAGAAGAAGACAGAAATAGAAAATGTTGGATAGCCTGACTTCATGGCACAGTAGAACGTCAACATCTGATTTGATAGCAAACACCAGAGACAGAGATTTGTGGAGATCCATGATCGTCTACGCCAGCCAGCACGGCACCTGATGATGATGATGATGATAACAAAGAGCATAATGTGTATATAGATGTCTTTTAGCACTCAATACTATAAAATAATTCATACAAATGGCATGAAACAGTGAAACATTATGATGGTACGATCAATATGTGTACTGTATTTACTGAACGTATGAGTATCAGAAGACTGACATTACCTCACAGACATCACTTACTGAATGATTTGAGTATCAGAGACTGACATTACCTCACAGACATCACTTACTGAATGATTTGAGTATCAGAGAAGACTGACATTACCTCACATACATCACTTACTGAATGGCTGGAGTATCAGAGAAGACTGACATTACCTCACAGACATCACTTACTGAATGGCTGGAGTATCAGATAAGACTGACATTACTACACAGACATCACTTACTGAATGGCTTGTATTGAATCATAGTTCCAATCACTGGCCAGTTATAAATTCCTTTCGGTCCTGGAATATCTTCAAATGGTTTGCTATTTGGTACTTTCTCAATATGCGCCTCAGGTGCTGCAGTACTCAACAATACTCCATGTCCACTGGATAGAACTCGTGAGGTCGGAGTGTAGCCACGTACCATTCCTCCAAACGCACGTGTGAAAGTCATCATATTTTATATAAGAAAAATGTTGCAAATCTTGGCTATTTCAACAGATTTGAGCTTATCTTCGAGTCACTTATCACTGGATCAGCTATGTTGTCCTATTGATTTTTGCATACAACTGTACTCAAACTAGTTTTGTTGAGCTTCAGAATAATGTCATCAACTGTACTCAAACTAGTTTTGTTGAGCTTTAGAATAATTTCATCAACTGTACTCAAACTAGTTTTGTTGAGCTTTAGAATAATTTCATCAACTATACTCAAACTAGTTTTGTTGAGCTTCAGAATAATTTCATCAACTGTACTCAAACTAGTTTTGTTGAACTTCAGAATAATTTTATCAACTGTACACAAGCTTCATAAAATGTTATCTTCATCACAAAAAAATAATTAAATATTTCCTCAAAGAAGAAGTCAATTATATAAGTATCATTCGTTTATTTAGTAATGCAAGTTAGTAGTGATTAAATAGCGATTGAAATTGAAGTTACGGCAATTACGCAG
This sequence comes from Arion vulgaris, assembly GCA_020796225.1. Classification (NCBI taxonomy): domain Eukaryota; kingdom Metazoa; phylum Mollusca; class Gastropoda; order Stylommatophora; family Arionidae; genus Arion; species Arion vulgaris. The sequence goes on from CM036776.1 coordinate 19,177,720, forward strand.
AAGGAGGGAATGACAAATAAAACTGCGCAATTAATTTAAGCCAAAAAAAATTATCGAAAACGGATCATGTTACTTAATGATGTCAGTGCCCAACCACAGATGTTCAGTATTTTTTAGTTAATTGTGAACGTTTTGCATGCTCATGGCTCTCGTTGCTTGCCAGTTATACTCACGTCGTATCAATTCTTGCAGTCGTTACTACAGACTTTATAAGCACGCTAAATACCTAATGTCTTCAGTTTCTCTTCAGGGCTCTCGTCTGCGCTTCGTACATAATGTTTTTCCCTGTCACTCTTATTTCTGTGGTCCACCTTTTGCATAAATGATGTTTTGCTTTGTATCCACTGTATCAAACTATCTGATTATGAGTCAAATTAATTTGTTCTTTCTTGATGAAGTTCTGTAGGCCTACTGATGTTGTACCAACTTGATGAAGTTCTGTAGGCCTACTGATGTTGTACCAACTTGATGAAGTTCTGTAGGCCTACTGATGTTGTACCCACTTGATGACGTTCTATAGGCCTACTGATGTTGTACCCACTTGATGAAGTTCTGTAGGCCTACTAATGTTGTACCCACTTGATGAAGTTCTGTAGGCCTACTGATGTTGTACCCACTTTTTTCCTAATGTCTTCTTTTCTAAGCCAGTCTCTTATTGACACTTTCATAACTCTGCGTGTCATCTCTGTCGAGACTTAGTTATTTTTTCTTTTTATTGTTGTCTGTCAACGTCCAGATTTGGTACCGGCAGTATATTGTTAGCAGAAAGATCATGTCTTACAAGTATAATAATATTTTAGTGTTCATGGTGACATACTTGCATTTCAAAATTGATTCCATTTACTCCATTTATAATTTGATTTGTTTTATTGCATCTTTCATTATCTTGATTGTTAATCTTTGATTTCTTGAAGATATTCTCTCCATGTATGTCTTTTACTTGTTTTAATTAATGTTTGTCGATGAAGATATTCTCTCCATGTATGTCTTTTACTTGTTTTAATTAATGTTTGTCGATGAAGATATTCTCTCCATGTATGTCTTTTACTTGTTTTAATTAATGTTTGTCGATGAAGATATTCTCTCCATGTATGTCTTTTACTTGTTTTAATTAATGTTTGTCGATGAAGATATTCTCTCCATGTATGTCTTTTACTTGTTTTAATTAATGTTTGTCGATGAAGATATTCTCTCCATGTATGTCTTTTACTTGTTTTAATTAATGTTTGTCAATGAAGATATTCTCTCCATGTATGTCTTTTACTTGTTTTAATTAATGTTTGTCGATGAAGATATTCTCTCCATGTATGTCTTTTACTTGTTTTAATTAATGTTTGTCGATGAAGATATTCTCTCCATGTATGTCTTCTACTTGTTTTAATTAATGTTTGTCAATGAAGATATTCTCTCCATGTATGTCTTTTACTTGTTTTAATTAATGTTTGTCGATGAAGATATTCTCTCCATGTATGTCTTTTACTTGTTTTAATTAATGTTTGTCGATGAAGATATTCTCTCCATGTATGTCTTCTACTTGTTTTAATTAATGTTTGTCGATGAAGATATTCTCTCCATGTATGTCTTTTACTTGTTTTAATTAATGTTTGTCGATGAAGATATTCTCTCCATGTATGTCTTTTACTTGTTTTAATTAATGTTTGTCGATGAAGATATTCTCTCCATGTATGTCTTTTACTTGTTTTAATTAATGTTTGTCGATGAAGATATTCTCTCCATGTATGTCTTTTACTTGTTTTAATTAATGTTTGTCGATGAAGATATTCTCTCCATGTATGTCTTTTACTTGTTTTAATTAATGTTTGTCGATGAAGATATTGGTAGTGATTTAGTATCAAGCGATATAGGTAAGCACATTCAATATCTTGAATCATGCATGTACAAAACAGTATATCCACACCTGACGACCGTGGAAGAATGAAGCCGCAATAGCAGTCATCATAATTATCATCATCATCAGGTGCGTTGCCGGCTGACGTAGACGATCATGAATCTTCACAAATCTCTGTCTCTGGTGTCTGCTATCATCTCAGATGTTGAGGCTCTTCCGTGCCATGAAGTTAGGCTATCCAAGATTTTCTCTTTCTGTCTTCGTCTGTCTTGTCTTGCCTCGATTGTATCGGTTGTTACAATGTGTTTTAAGACTCGCTTTCACATCCCATGCTCGAAAAATGATGACTGCTTCTTTCTTATATTGACGATAAGTTTTCTCTGTGTCTTGACCTCATTCAACACCTCAACATTAGTATTTTTAGCAGTCCATGGGATTCTCATCATTCTTCTGTAAAACCACATTTCTGTGGCCCTAAGAGACATTTTGATCTGTTTGTTTATTGTTCAAGATTCGCATCCGTATGTCAGTATTGGTTCTATGTAGCACTTTATAACTCTCATTCTTGATCTCAATTGACATGCAACTTGTTGCATATAATGCTACTCATTTTCTAGAACACTGCTTTGGCCTGTCCTATTCTGTACCCTATAGCTGTCATAAGGAGGGTTGGTTGTAGGGCTGACTATCTCACCCAGTAAAAAAATTCCAAAACCTCAACAACCTTGCTAAGGGAGCTGGAGACTAATATTGAAAGGATATGCATGGCATGGACAGAATTGGAAGGGATGGCAAGATAGAGGAAGGACAGGAAGAAGTTTTTTTGAAGACATGTGCACCTATGGAAGTTGAAAGATGAAGAAAAAGAAGTACAGTACCGGATGGTAGAAGTACAGTACCGGATGGTAGAAGTACAGTACCGGATGGTAGAAGTACAGTACCGGATTGTAGAAGTAAAGTACCGGATGGTAGAAGTACAGTACCGGATTGTTATCGAGTTTATTTTACTCGACTAAACTCTTCTACCTTTCAGATTTCTTAGTGGGGAGGGAGGGGGAGGAGGGGGCGTCTATGTGTAGAAAAGGAGGCTAGGTGTTCACCTCTCGCTCCATAGGTTGGACAGTTCCATTGTGAACAGTTCCCTTGTGGACAGTTCCCTTGTGAACAGTTCCCTTGTTTACAGTTCCCTTGTGGACAGTTCCCTTGTGAACAGTTCCCTTGTGGACAGTTCCATTGTGGACAGTTCCATTGTGGATAGTTCCCTTGTGGGCAGTTCCCTTGTGGACAGTTCCCTTGTGGGCAGTTCCCTTGTGGACAGTTCCCTTGTGGACAGTTCCATTGTGGGCAGTTCCATTGTGGACAGTTCCCTTGTGGACAGCTGCCTTGTGGACAGTTCCCTTGTGGGCAGTTCCCTTGTGGACAGTTCCCTTGTGGACAGTTTCTTTGTGGACAGTTCCCTTGTTGACAGTTCCCTTGTGGAGCCATCAGAATATTTTTCCAGAGATCCCTGATCTCAGTAAGTGAAATCAAGTTCCTAGTCATATCGGAGACGGACTATAAAACGTGTTCAATTTGAACCTGTAAAAGAACCTTTAGCAGTTCAAAATTGAGAAAAACAGACTGGAAAGCCGCTGCCCGGGCAAAATTCATTAGAAAATTTTTTTTTAATGATAACATTTCTAGAGAAAAACGAATTTCATTAGAATAAAGCCTCTGATAACATATAATAAAATTCCTGATACTAGAAATATCATACTGTAACCGATTCTATGAACGGAAAACAAGACGAAATCCCCAAACAAACTCAGTAGAATATCTGTACGGATACCTAAACCCAGAGCATGGTCATTGAAGACAAGAAGAATACCTATCTCTGTCAGACACACACAAATGATAGATACGAGAGAAGTAGAAAGACTAAATCAATCTAATAGATATAGATTCAGGGGCGGGTCGTCATTAAGGGCCAGTTGGGCCAGGCCCCCTAAAACAAATTGAGAAACCTGTATTTATTATTTTAGACATTATTTGTTCATAATTATTACTTTCAACGAGATACTGATTAGCTTTGAATGTTGATATATAACGCTAAAACATCACACAGTCTGAAATTTGAAATTCATAATCTTTTACCCCTAATTAGTATACGCCCCTGGTCATTAGGGGCCAGTAAGAACCTGTCCCACCAAACCAAAAATAATTAACGTGTACTTATTATTTTAGAAATTATTTTTCGTAATTATTACTTTCAACTTGACACCGATTAGCTTTGAAAGTTGAATATATAACACTAAAAATGTTAATATTATATCAGAATAATATAACAATCCTGTTATTTATATAATTTCTCCTTATTTAAAAATATAATATTTACTGAAGCTCATCATTGTTCCTCTAATACTTCAAGCATTGTGCCATGCACTATTTCTGTGATAAGTTTACAAGTTCCTACTAAGGTGTAACATTGCGACCTCTGACATTTGATCGCTATTGCAATGATAATTGCCAAAACAATGTCATTTTCATTCAGCCGGAAGATATATTCATTCTTACGCAGCCAAACTACTTCCCAGATAAACGAGGAATCTAGCTCAAATAGTCCGTTTAATTATCGATTGAATCCCCAATTTTATATAAAATAGTATAAAATTATAGAAAATAATAGTACTAAATAACAAACCATCCTATAATAAGATTAGCTTTATCGAATTGCCCCTTGCATTAATTATCTTGTCGACAGCAATAAATACCACAACATTCGTGACCTTTGAGCTTGGTTCCCCGTGTACGTCCGATATCCGTGAACGTTGACTGGTCGACTGACCTCACTTGATCTGTGTTAGCTATAATGCTTTCAAATCTCGTGCCCACAAACTTCTTCTAATATCTCAATAACAGTTGCATGAAATACAATGTAATTTTGCATGTGGTGTTCGATTTTCAATGGCTTTATGAATATATAATTTAAATTTATGTAGGTAGTGCCGTTCTACTGAAGGGGCGATTTTCTTTGATCTTTGACTACTGAATAATTATTTTAGTAGCACAAAATTATGTTACCAGTGCCAAACCTGGACACTGACAACAAACGATAGAAGAAAACTAGTCACAACAGAGATGAAGTGTTTACGCAGAATGCTAGGTGTTAACAAAAAGAGACCGGTTGAGAAATGAAGACATCAGGAAAAAGTGGGTACAACATCAGTACTAGACTTCATCAAGAAACAGCAAATTAAATGGTTCGGCCACGTAAGCAGATTACCATCAGACAGTGCACCTCAAAGAGCAATGCTGCTCCGATACAATAGGTACAAAGCAAAAGGCCGGCCACTCAAAAGATGGACCTCAGAGATAACAGAAGCGACGAAAGAGACTATTTACAAAGCGCATACTAGGGCACGTTTTATAAATCTCTTCCTGACCTGACGCTGTGGGGCAAACAGGATTCGAGAAAGAAAGAAAGTAGCACAAAATATAATTTACAGCAATATAACAAAGTTAACACTTTTGATGTCCACATTTTCGTGAGAGGGAAATCATACAAAAGCAATTATTTTACGCCAACTTGTACCTTCATTTCGATACAGTTGTTATGTTAAGAGGTCAGGATGATTGTGGTGGTCTTGAAAATGACCAGATGTGTACATTGATGACAATCTCATGCAAACATCTTTATTGCATCGTTTTTTACTAGACAACGTCTGAACTTTGTCTTCTTGTGCCACTAGATTGTGGTATGGTGCATTGTCCATTGTCAGACAAGAAGGCCTATCTTCTTCTTCTTCTTTCGATCATTCTTCATTCGCCAATTTTATCATTCTTTTTGTGATATATAATTGGTCCTTTGACAAGAACTGAGTGATCTACGTCGGGTCGATTGTGCGCCCATGGTGACTAGGCACGCCCATCCGGTTTCAGCCGGCTTTTGATTTACTAGGGTGAACTTTCCTAGGTACAATCCTTTCTGCCGACTATTTTGGCCCGGATCTTCGCCTTTTCGATCAGCTTTGCCGTATATTTGGGTTTCGTGATCTACGCCAAGACAGTGAGTTACGTTGTTATGCCCTTTCTGACTCTGAGGTCGTTCCAGATTAGGAACATTTCTCAGGGCTTATAAGCTTGTCCTCGGACGACGTCTTACTCATATAAAACACCGTGTAAAGTATCGGCCTTCGCCAATGTTCAGACCCGGACAGCCTGTCAGATCTTTACATTGTCGACCTTATTTTACCGGAGGGCCTATCAAATGTCAAAAATATAGTTTTCTCAATCCACTCTCTAAATATGTGGGCGTTGATTTATGTGTGGAAGTCCCGATTATCGGTCGATTTCGAAATAAATAAGAGTTGAACATCCTTCAACAGCCCATTTTGTCTACAGCCTGCATGTGCAATTATAAAAAGCTGCCATTTGGCAATTGGTACTAATTTCTAATCGTTTCATCTGATGATTAAATTAAATTCCATTAAATTCCTCGGGCTCACGTCCCATCTGTCCTACACCGCCCTAAACAAAATGGTACTACAGGCGGTAACGATAGCTAACAACATTTCGGTCGACGTTTTCAGTTATGTCAATTAAATTACATCATTATACAAAGTAAACCATACATCAAATCAATCATACATGGACAGAAGTAATCAGACCTACCCGATACTTATCCGGACATGAAACTAAAGATAAACTTCACATAAATAAATATTCGCAATAAGTGATCAAATGTACATGGGACATATTATTAAACTGTGCTTGATGAAACTACCTGGATAACGTGATCACCAAAGTGATATCGGTTATTGGTTATACTTTACAAGATGAATATATTATGAGTAATATATAAGAGCACGAAACTGATATATAATACGGAACTTGAATGTCAAATAAAACTAACCAAAAGTGTAATGTATTCTAGGTAATGTAATGTAATATATGCTAGGTAATGTAATGTAATGAATTGGGAAATAAATGTATACATAAACATGATATACGATCTATGATGAAGATGTTATAAATAATATATACAAGATGTGACTCAAATGTAGTATTGACATGAAACATAATGGAGGCTGTATAATATGATGAAATAGAAAATATGAATACAAACGTCAGACACACGTGATATGATAAGCAGAGCATCATCATCAAGTAGCTTGTCGCTTCAGGAACTTGTCTCCCATGACAGTAGTCCTGAAAAACTCTGTTCAGTGTAAGTTGACCGCCGTCAGCAGCAGTCATTCTCAGATCGTCAATGGCATCTTGCAACCATCGTCTACTACGTCTTCCTCTCATTCTTCTTCCAGGTACAATTCCTTTCAAAACTATTTTCTCTAGGCACTCATGTCGTTTGATGTGTCTGAAATATCTAATTTTCCTTGTTGTTATGCTCTTTTATACCCATCTCTCTCTAATATCAATCTGTTGCAGAACAGAAGCATTTGTTGTTTTCTCTGTCCATAATATTTTAAGTACTCTTCTGTAGCATCTACATTCAAAGGCATTAATGATCTTCTCCGTCGCTTTGTCAATGTTCCATATCTCACAACCATATGTTGCCAAGGCAAAAACGCAGGCTCTTAAACACGTGATTTTTGTTCTTATGTCAGATCCATTCCATAGGTTAGATAGTTCTTTTAGTTTTTGCAAAGCAATGCTCAGCTTTCTTTTAATTTCTTTCCTAGCATTCTCATCATCAATGTCAGCAATGCCCCAAGCGAAGCATTTGATAATTAATATATATAAACTCTTGAACATGGGTGCCAAACATGGCCACTGAATAAGGCACAAGAAAGAAAGATTACAACATGTGAAATGAGATGTCTACGAAAAGCTGTCAACGTTATAAGGAGAGATAGAATGAGAAACGAGAATATCAGAAGCATCTATGCATACAGTACATCGAGAAGCAAAAAATCAAGTGGTTTGGCCATGTAATGAGAATGGAACCACATTTACTACCATCACGTGCCTACAATAATCGACACTCAGGACGCAGAGCACGAGGCAGGCCAAGAACACGATGGATAGATAACATCTCAGTCCCTGCGAAAGCATGGACTGGCAATGTCAAGCACAACACACCTGGCACAATATAGAAAACTAAATCTCCCCACGACGCTTCACATGCAAATGTGGTTAAGATAAGAAGATAACTCTTGAACTCTGTAATTCGCCCGAGTGGTTACCGGAGCCCAAATTTGGGACGTAAAGAATAGAACCACTGCTACCTGGCACGCATGTCGTAAGAGGCGACTAAGGAGGTTTGGTTGAAATCGGATGCATGTGTCCGCTAGGGAATGCTAACCCGAAACAAATGCTTGTAAAAAACGGATGCAACAGGCCGTAAGGCGCATAACATGGTGCAACGACCCCTCACAATGCGGAATGGGATAACGGATTCTACGGTCGCCAATCTGCCTCAGAGATTTAGCCACGTAAGAATGTCAGACCTACCATCACGAGGGTGGCCAAAACTTACTGCAGGAAGAGGTCGGCACAAACGGGAAGCAGAAATCATAGGAATTATATCCTACAGAACTGCCCCCACCCAGTATACAGACTTGAGAAGAAAGAGGTGGCCCACTTACACTAGCGTCCAAGACAAACTGTATGGCGTGGCTGATAATCTGAGACAGACGGCTGCCTTTATTAGAGAATCCGAAATCCCAATCTAGTGAGAACGCAGAAGAAGAAGAAGAACTCTGTAATTTATTTTATCCTCCAGACGCCGGCAATATATACTGAATTAGCCAGTATATCGGTTTGGGAAAATCTTAGAAATACTTTTGAGCCTGTTTATAGGCACAGAAGGATGAATGGGTTAATATGTGATTAAGGATAAATAAATAGATGAACTATAGATGTATACAAATGTATAATATAAGTCTAATACGAGGACTCTCGCCGGGGCTACGGAGTTCGTTCACTACAGTTAAGATCTTCCTGTGTAAGAAAGAAATCGGAGCACATATGGTTACTCACCGAAGTGCAATGATAAAAAATGGTGTCACCTCTTTCTTGAACCTTTTGCGTCCCACTGCAAAGCCTGCTTTGGTTGTATTTGATCACTTCTTCTCAAGATGTGTCCAACATATCTCCATCTTCTCCTTCTTATAACAGTTGTCACTAGTGGTTGACATGATATTTCTCTGATTTCATCACTTCTCCTGAATTCGTTCCGTTTTATGTTCATTATTTTTCGCAGACGTCTATTTTCAAATGCATTCAACTTGCCGTACTGACTTAAGTCATTTCCAACTCTCGCTGGCATTTGTTAGGATTGATACAACAACACTCGCTGGCATATGTTAGGACTGATACAACAACTCATGCTGGCATATGTTAGGACTGATACAACAACACTCGCTGGCATATGTTAGGATTGATACAACAACTCTCGCTGGCATATGTTCGGATTGATACAACAACTCTCGCTGGCATATGTTAGGATTGATACAACTCTCGCTGGCATATGTTAGGATTGATACAACAACTCTCGCTGGCATATGTTAGGACTGATACAACATTTGAATTGAATAATAGAAATACTGGTATTATATAAAATAGATAACGAATAATAGATTTTAACAATGGGGGTTTATAAATTTTAACAAGGGAGGTTTTAGAGTTTTTTCGATGGAAGTTTAGAGGTTTTAAATATGGAAGTTTAAAGATTTTAGCAATGGAAGTTTAGATATGTTCGTTATGAAAGTTTATATCTTAAAGAAAGGATTCACATATCTTCAATCTAGTTATATACTCTTCGTTTCACGTTTGACACAATACTTCTACAAAAGATTTGCGTTGCTGTCGTTCTCTCGCCTTTCGACGAATCGTTTCTCACGTCAAGCACAATCTTTCTACTCTCTTTCCATCGATCTTCTAGATGTTTTCTTTGGTCATCCAGACTATCTTTCCTCATCTGATATCCATCATAACAGAGCTGTCCTAGCTAATGATAATACTAACATACAACACTTCTCCCATCCGTTGTCCATCATGAGAGCGTTGTACTAGCCAATGTCCCTACTGACATACGACATACACGTCCAATCCACCTCCGTATTCGTATTTTACTGAAGGTCTCCACTGATGAACAGTTTGTTTTAAAGCTCTTCATTGCCCGTCTGCCCAGCGTGTTCGTAGCGCGTTGGACTACGGGTGACTATCCCTCTGTGTGCGGGTTCAATTCAGCGGATGGCAGAAAAAGTCACAGATTCCCCAGATTTACGGTGTTCGTGGCCCCTGAACCTAAGTTACGATGTCCATGGCACTGACCCGGGAAAGAGCTGAAAGCCAAGTGCTTCTGGATCGGAAAAAAGCTCTTCATTTGTTATAATATTTGGCCAGTGGCGGCTCGTGCTCATTTTTGTTGGTGGAGCCAGACACAAATTTTCGGGAAAATCATGGTTTTAGGTTAGGTTATATTTTAATTTATAAAATAATAAATACACGTCCCATTATTTTTGTGGCTGACCCCACTGGCCCTTAAGGACGAGCCGCCACTGATTTGGCTTATGATGTTTCTCATTTTCAGGAACGATTTTTTCGCTTGTCCTATTCTGCTCTTTATTTCTGATCCTTGTCTGTCATCTGATGTTACCAGGACTCCGAGGTATTTAAATTGCTGCATTTGTTTTAGCTCGCTTATTTATTGTGATGGTACATAGATATGTTAACGATAGAAATTTATATCTTAGCGATAGGGGGTTTTAGAAGTAGAAACGATAACTTATTTGCACATAACGGTTTTAAATGTTGACTACAACCATCTAACACTTTTTTCGCAAAGCCAATAATTCAGACGTTATCATGGTGTATAATATGACTTTCATCAAAATGTCCATGACATTCAGACGTTGTTATAGCGTATAATATGACTTTCCCTTTTCTAAAATGTCCATCGACATTCAGACGTTGTTATAGCGTATAATATGACTTTCTTATTCCAATGTCCTCGACATTCAGACGTTGTTATAGCGTATAATATGACTTTCCTTATCTAAAATGTCCATCGACATTCAGACGTTGTTATAGTGTATAATATGACTTTCCTTATCTAAAATGTCCCTCGTCATTCAGACGTTGTTATAGCGTATAATATGACTTTCCTTATCTAAAATGTCCATCGACATTCAGACGTTGTTATAGCGTATAATATGACTTTCCTTATCTAAAATGTCCCTCGACATTCAGACGTTGTTATAGCGTATAATATGACTTTCCTTATCTCCAATGTCCCCGACCTTCAGACGTTGTTATAGCGTATAATATGACTTTCCTTATCTCCAATGTCCCTCGACATTCAGACGTTGTTATAGCGTATAATATGACTTTCCTTATCTAAAATGTCCATCGACATTCAGACGTTGTTATAGCGTATAATATGACTTTCCTTATCTCCAATGTCCCTCGACATTCAGACGTTGTTATAGCGTATAATATGACTTTCCTTATCTAAAATGTCCCTCGTCATTCAGACGTTGTTATAGCGTATAATATAACTTTCCTTATCTAAAATGTCCCTCGTCATTCAGACGTTGTTATAGCGTATAATATAACTTTCCTTATCTAAAATGTCCATCGACATTCAGACGTTTTTTAGCGTATAATATGACTTTCCTTATCTAAAATGTCCCTCGTCATTCAGACGTTGTTATAGCGTATAATATAACTTTCCTTATCTAAAATGTCCCTCGACATTCAGACGTTGTTATAGCGTATAATATGACTTTCCTTATCTCCAATGTCCCTCGCCATTCAGACGTTGTTATAGCGTATAATATGACTTTCCTTATCTCCAATGTCCCTCGCCATTCAGACGTTGTTATAGCGTATAATATGACTTTCCTTATCTAAAATGTCCCTCGTCATTCAGACGTTGTTATAGCGTATAATATGACTTTCCTTATCTAAAATGTCCCTCGTCATTCAGACGTTGTTATAGCGTATAATATGACTTTCCTTATCTAAAAAGTCCTCGTCATTCAGACGTTGTTATAGCGTATAATATGACTTTCCCTTTTCTCCAATGTCTCTCGCCATTCAGACGTTGTTATAGCGTATAATACGACTTTCCTATCTCCAATGTCCCTCGACATTCAGACGTTGTTATAGCGTATAATATAACTTTCCTTATCTAAAATGTCCATCGACATTCAGACGTTGTTATAGCGTATAATATGACTTTCCTTATCTAAAATGTCCCTCGTCATTCAGACGTTGTTATAGCGTATAATATGACTTTCCTTATCTAAAATGTCCCTCGACATTCAGACGTTGTTATAGCGTATAATATGACTTTCCTTATCTAAAATGTCCCTCGTCATTCAGAGCTGTTATAGCGTATAATATGACTTTCCTTATCTAAAATGTCCCTCGTCATTCAGACGTTGTTATAGCGTATAATATGACTTTCCTTATCTCCAATGTCTCTGCCATTCAGACGTTGTTATAAGCGTATAATATAACTTTCCCTTTTCTAAAATGTCCTCGTCATTCAGACGTTGTTATAGCGTATAATATAACTTTCCTTATCTAAAATGTCCATCGACATTCAGACGTTGTTATAGCGTATAATATGACTTTCCTTATCTAAAATGTCCCTCGACATTCAGACGTTGTTATAGCGTATATGACTTTCCTTATCTAAAATGTCCATCGACATTCAGACGTTGTTATAGCGTATAATATGACTTTCCTTATCTAAAATGTCCCTCGACATTCAGACGTTGTTATAGCGTATAATATGACTTTCCTTATCTAAAATGTCCATCGACATTCAGACGTTGTTATAGTGTATAATATGACTTTCCTTATCTAAAATGTCCATCGACATTCAGACGTTGTTATAGCGTATAATATGACTTTCCTTATCTAAAATGTCCATCGACATTCAGACGTTGTTATAGCGTATAATATGACTTTCCTTATCTAAAATGTCCCTCGCCATTCAGACGTTGTTATAGCGTATAATATAACTTTCCTTATCTAAAATGTCCCTCGTCATTCAGACGTTGTTATAGCGTATAATATAACTTTCCTTATCTAAAATGTCCATCGACATTCAGACGTTGTTATAGCGTATAATATGACTTTCCTTATCTAAAATGTCCCTCGACATTCAGACGTTGTTATAGCGTATATGACTTTCCTTATCTAAAATGTCCATCGACATTCAGACGTTGTTATAGCGTATAATATGACTTTCCTTATCTAAAATGTCCCTCGACATTCAGACGTTGTTATAGCGTATAATATGACTTTCCTTATCTAAAATGTCCATCGACATTCAGACGTTGTTATAGTGTATAATATGACTTTCCTTATCTAAAATGTCCATCGACATTCAGACGCTTTTTATAGCGTATAATATGACTTTCCTTATCTAAAATGTCCCTCGTCATTCAGACGTTGTTATAGCGTATAATATGACTTTCCTTATCTCCAATGTCTCTCGCCATTCAGACAAACCATACTTCGACTTCAGAGGACCTTGTAATTTAGATTAACAAATAAAGGAAAACTAGTACTAAAACTGTAGATTCACAAATAAAGAAAAACTAGTACTAAAACTGTAGATTCACAAGTAACAGTAAGTGTTTCTCCCACCACTTTTAAATATTGAAGACAGTAAGTGTTTCTCCCACCACTTTTAAATATTGCAGAGAATACGACTTGTTTTGATCAGTCCGCTCCACATCTTCTTCTTTTCTTCCACCCTTTACTTCTATAGAAGTGTTGGGGACACGTAGTGATCATGTGTGTTTTTGTTTTAAGGCACTTTGTAAACTGATATTAATTTTCGTAAGGCTGTTATTGATGCCGTCGGTCCATCTTTTGCGTGGTCTTCCTCTTGCTTTGTACTCATTATACATTTTATGTGTGGCTCTCTGTGGTAGGCGATACCAGGGCATTCTTGTCAGGTGTCCAAACCATTTAATCTGTTGTTCTTTTATGAATTGCATGACTGGTTTCACATCCAGTCTTCTTCTGATTTCTTCATTTCTAATTGTGTCTCTTATTGTCACACCTGCAGCTCTTCTAAGACACCGTATCTCTGTCGTATTTCTGCTCATTAGCTGCTGTTATTAGCCATGTTTGACACTGGTAACATAATATTGGCTCCACTGTTGTGTGCTAATGAAGGTTCAGTCAGAATAACAAGACCAATTAATCATATCTAGTTGACTTGCGTGTGACGAATTGGCGTAATGCGTAAGTCCTATTCTGGAGTGGTAATCCTTTGCCCCAGCAGTTGCTGCAGGTGAAACTGGAGACTGGAGTGGTAATCCCTTGCCCCAGTTGCTGCAGTTGAAACTGGAGACTGGAGCTGATACATAGGATGTTCTCTCTGTCATTTGCGCTCTCTTGTTTGCCTCCGTATATGATTGTGTTTCTTTTCTTTTTGAGCCACCTCTCACTGTCTCTCGCCATCTTTGCCTGTCTCTCGCCATGTTCGCCTGTCTCTCGCCATGTTTGCCTGTCTCTCGCCATCTTTGCCTGTCTCTCGCCATGTTTGCCTGTCTCTTGCCATGTTTGCCTGTCTGTGGCCAACCGCTCCCAATTTTCTTTCTCTATGCTGCATAAAGTTCGATCACTCTTGTAAGGTGTCAATGAAGTGTAGTAATGGGCGCACATGCTGTCTAGTAGCAGTAGCGAATTGACCATATAAAGTATCATTTTGATTCTCCCATCGCTCATACGGCACACATGTCCCAGACATCTCAGACGTCGCTGACTCAGCAAGGTGTACAAGATTGGAATAACATCACTGACCAGGATTTATATATTAGAGATGCGGTCTTGCCATTGGATATTGTATATTCACCTGAGACCGCGGATGTCGAAGGTGGTGGGGCGATGTTCTTTTCTGCCATATGTGGTCCACGTCTCACTACCATATATTACTATTAAGTGACATATGTGGTACACGTCTCACTACAATATATTACTATTAAGTGACATATGTGGTCCACGTCTCACTACCATATATTACTATTAAGTGACATATGTGGTACACGTCTCACTACAATATATTACTATTCGGTGACATATGTGGTCCACGTCTCACTACCATATATTACTATTAAGTGACATATGTAGTCCACATCTCACTACCATATATTACTATTAAGTGACATATGTGGTACACGTCTCACTACAATATATTACTATTAAGTGACATATGTGGTCCACGTCTCACTACCATATATTACTATTAAGTGACATATGTGGTACACGTCACACTACAATATATTACTATTAAGCGCATCTATATGTCCCTTTATCTTATGCCATACTCATTCAATTTGACCTTCCCAGTGAACAGACTACTAGTCCAACACTTGTACACGTATGGGCTAAATCTAGCATTATCAAATTTAATTTTATATTGTTAAGGCACTCACAGACAGCTAAAAAACAGATGATCAACATAATTTTCATACCTACTTTGTGTTACCATAGCCAAACATGGACAATGAGCAAAGCGCGGTCTAAAAATAAATAACTACGTGTGAAATGAGCTGACTGCGAAAAAGTTACCAACACCAGCATAAGAAAGAAAGTTGGGGCAGAACCTTGCTTGAATTACATTGAGAAACAAAGAATGATGTGGTTTGGTCACTTAGTAAGAATGCATCCAAACTCCACAGTATACAAAGTCTTCTACAACAGAACATCGGGAAAGAAGGGGTTTTAAAGGGTTTTAAAGCTGAAGGATTGACTTCATTGCACCGGGTTTTACCCGATATGGCTCGGCCCCTCTCCGCAGAAATGGCACGCCACCTGCAGAAAGTATTGCACAAAGCACGAACTCCGTAGCTCCGGCAAAATCCTAGGGTCTCTGGAAAAACTACACTCGTGGACAGAAGGCCGAGGTCCGGATTCGAACCCACGACCTTCGACTCGCAAGGCAAAGGGCTTAACCACTCAGCCACAGAGACCACCCAGGGAAAGAAGACGAGAGGAATACCACGAAAAAGATGGTGAGATGACATAGCAGAATCCTGTCAAAGAGCAACAATAACAATTACCCAAGCCACCAGAACAGCGCAAGACAAAAACAGAAAACCACGACACTGGGTAACAACCCGGTAGCAGTGTGACAACACTTGGCAATAACCCGGTAGCAGTGTGACGACACTTGACAACAACCCGGTAGCAGTGTGACGACATTTGGCAACAACCCGGTAGCAGTGTGGCGACACTTGGCAACAACCCGGTAGCAGTGTGGCGACATTTGGCAACAACCCGGTAGCAGTGTGGCGACACTTGGCAACAACCCGGTAGCAGTGTGACGACATTTGGCAACAACCCGGTAGCAGTGTGACGACATTTGGCAACAACCCGGTAGCAGTGTGACGACATTTGGCAACAACCCGGTAGCAGTGTGACGACACTGGCAACAACCCGGTAGCAGTGTGACGACACTGGCAACAACCCGGTAGCAGTGTGACTACACTTGACAACAACCCGGTAGCAGTGTGACGACATTTGGCAACAACCCGGTAGCAGTGTGGCGACACTTGGCAACAACCCGGTAGCAGTGTGGCGACATTTGGCAACAACCCGGTAGCAGTGTGGCGACACTTGGCAACAACCCGGTAGCAGTGTGACGACATTTGGCAACAACCCGGTAGCAGTGTGACGACATTTGGCAACAACCCGGTAGCAGTGTGACGACATTTGGCAACAACCCGGTAGCAGTGTGACGACACTTGGCAACAACCCGGTAGCAGTGTGACTACACTTGGCAACAACCCGGTAGCACTGTGACGACATTTGGCAACAACCCGGTAGCAGTGTGACGACAAAAGAAGAAGAATCTTACATTTTTGTTCTCTATTGCAGACTATATTTAATTTGAATAATCCCAAAGCATGTAGGGATTACTTCCTAACTCAATAAGTTTCTTCCAGAGAGATGTCTAAGATCTTCAGTAAGTATTTGATGTTCCGGTTTTTGTTCTTATGTAACTTTTACGTCTTCTTCTTCTTCTGCGTTCTCACTAGATTGGAATTTCGGATTCTCTAATAAAGGCAGCCGTCCGCCTCAAATTATCAGCCACGCCACACAGTTTGTCTTGGACGTTAGTGTAAGTGGGCCACCTCTTTCTTCTCATGTCTGCATACTGGGGACAGTTCTGTAGGATATAATTCCTATGATTTCTGCTTCCCATTTGTGCCGACCTCTTCCTGCAGTAAGTTTTGGCCACCCTCGTGATGGTAGGTCTGACATTCTTACTGCATGGCTAAATCTCCGAGGCAGATTGGCAACTGTAGAATCCGTTATCCCATTCCTCATTGTGAGGGGTTGTTACACCATGTTATGAGCCTTACGACCTGGTGCATCTGTTTTCTGTAAGCATTTGTTTTGGGTTAGCATTCCCTAGCGGACACGTGCATCCGATTTAAACCAAACCTCCTTAGTCGCCTCTTACGACATGCGTGGCTGGTGACAGTGGTTCTATTCTTTACACCCCAAATTTGGGCCCCGGTAACCACTCGGGCGTAACTTTTATTTGAAATGTATGAACTATTGCAGACCTTAATGAGATGTTTGCTGATTCCATATTTTTTTAGACAATCTCATAGTTTGTTTCTATTGACTGTTGAAGACCTTTTCCTGGTCTATGTTGATCAGAAAATTAGACAACATACTACAGTTTATATGTTGACCAGACAGCTAGACTACAGTTTATATGTTGACCAGACAGTTAGACTATAGTTTATATGTTGACTAGACAGTTAGACTATAGTTTATATGTTGACCAGACAGTTAGACTACAGTTTATATGTTGACCAGACAGATAGACTACAGTTTATATGTTGACCAGACAGCTAGACTACAGTTTATATGTTGACCAGACAGCTAGACTACAGTTTATATGTTGACCAGACAGTCCCGCATAAAGCAACGTATCAATTGGAAATTCCAGAACTCTATCGGATTTGTGGATTATTACAAAGCCTTCAACGGCATCGATATAGAAACCCTTTGAAAATATATGAGATTCTATGGAATCCAACAGAAAATTATTAATCTAATAAAAGAAAAATATATAGACTTGAAAGGTAGACATATTTAATTGTCACTTATTTACATATTTAAGGCACTTATTTAACTTTCTATTTTAGCGAGATCCTGCATCATGAGAAGAACTGACCACCAAAATCCTTAGCCTGATAGATTTATGTCTGGAGCTAAAAAAACACTGACCCTGTAAAATTCTGACCCACCAAATACTTTGTCCGTTGGAGATGTGTTTGTGTGATCTACGCTGAAAAGCAAACTGGCCCTTAAAATGACAGATCCCTCAGTTTTCTTGAATTGGTAGTGTTGGAGAGCCTCTTGTCCATTGGTTGTATTCTTTCCAGTACATTTTATATGTTGTGCTGTGTTCTTGTGATGAGCTATTCGAGCAGATGCAGTCTTTCTCTTGGTACATCTGATCCCAGTATGTTCAGTATGTGAAATTAGATCTTCCTTTCTTTGAAGTGTTGTTCTAGTTATGTTTTGTGTTGCTGTTATTTCTGGCAGAAGAGTAAGATTCTGTAGTATTTTTCTCGCCACAATGTTCTTATATTGGTTCTAGGCGGTTCAAGTTCCATTTTCCGATTCTTAAGTGGAGTAGGAAGTATTCTGTATTTTTCTCACCACAATGTTCCCATGTAAGCTCTATGCGGCTAAAGTTCCATTTTCCCATTCTTAAGGGGGCAGTACTAGCAGAGATTTGGTGCTGTTAGTAAAAAGATTATTAAAATTTCAATTGTAAAGATTTTGATCCCATATTTTCAGATGTACTTAACATATCATTAAGCTGTGTACAAAAGTAATTGTCACTGGTGTTCCGTATATACAAGAAGGTTAATGAGAATTTTGACATGAACAATTATTTTAGACATGTACAAAATGAAGGTGTCATTTTTTACACATGTTTTGTGAAATGATACAGTCAAATTCATTCAAAATTAAACAGCATGCACACAGATTGTGTGATTTTGGAAAGTACTATGGAAAATAATATATGTTTAATAGATTTTATTTTTGAGAACTTGAAAATTATCTTTTTATGGTTCTAAAATTGTCTAATGTGAAAAACATAACAATTCATGTAATTAAGATATTAGAATGCAATTAGTATACGCTATAGACAGTTACGCTATAGACAGTTACGCTATAGACAGTTCTAATGAAACACATGCAAAATTGCATGCTGATTGGTTAATATTTGACAAAGCTACGATGTAAAAATTATCTTAAATTGTCAATTTTCGAAAAAAAATCGAAAACCGTTCTTGCGAAGAAGAATTTATGATCTTTGAGTCATCATAACTTGATAACTATTACTTGATAACTATTACTTGATTATTTAACTATTATTTGATTGGTTAAACTATTATTTAACCAATTCTACAAATTTCAACAGAAATGTGTCAACAAATCGTTACCATGTAATTAGATACCAAGTATGCTGTGAAATTTAAGAATCACATTTTTTCAGTATTCCTTGCTGGAACTGTGGAGTAACTTCTCTTTGAAAGAACATGAAGCTCTTCCTACTTTGATACTGTGCTGGGTCCTGTAGAAGTATATGTGTGCAAGTCTTGGTGCTTGTGTTCCACACTACAGTCCAAACATTGTTAATTGTGTCTCTAACTATATTGTTTACCATTACTACGCTTCATCATTGACGTTTGCAAGTTTGATATAACTTCATGCAGCACAAAGAAAATTTTGAGTGGTTGGTCAAAGACAGGTAAGCAAGCGGAAGTGAGGGATGGCTTAAAGAGAAACACACTATCACATAAGGAGGCAAAAAAGTGCAAACAGATCGCATGTGTTGCCAAGGCTCACAAGGGGAGGAAAGAATAGTAACACTGCGACATACATGGCATGTCGTAAGAGGCGACTGAGGTAGGGAAGGAATCTACCTAGTAAATAAAAAGCGTCGCAGAAATCGGATGTGTTGGCGTTACTAGCACAATGAACAATCACTCTTAGGCTCGGATCACATACACATTACAAAGAGTGGTTAACAAGTGGTCGATAGAGCTCGATCCCGTCTCCAGTTTCAAGTGCGGCAACTGTGGCAGGGATTGTCACTCCAGAATAGACCAGTACAGCCACAACAACAAACGATGTGATTCAAAACAGAACAAACTAAGTAACGCAAAACTTATTGTCTCCTCAGAAAAAGAGACCAATGATAGAAATTATACTTTTAATTTCTAATGTTTCTTCTTCTAGCATGATATTTTGTTTTAGCTTGTTCCTTCCTTTGTTTGTTTCTTTACTTGCTAGTTCATTGCCTCTATGTCCACATGTGCTGGTATGTACATTATAGTTAGATTAAATCCTCTAGCGTGTAATATTGTGTGCTTGTGTAGTATTTCTTCGGCGATGTCAAGTCTTTGACATTCGGAGTTGTATTCTTTCTGGTCTGTACTGCGGATAGTGAGAGCCGTGGTAGCGTAGTTGTCAGTGAACTAGTATTATCAATGTTGGTGGTCAGGGTTCAACTCCCGCAGTGGGCGTGGAATTTTTCCCGACCTCTTTCAGGTTAACCTAGTCTCAACTGGGTACCAGTCATGCTCTGGGAAAGTAAAGGCGGCCAGTGTGATGCTGACCACATCACCCATCGTGTGCCGAAGGTCAATGAACGATACAGGACTAACAACGGTCTATTGCCCAATATACAACGAGGTATGAAAGATTTCCTTTACTGCAGATAGTGAATCAGTAAGGAAAGTGATCTTCTGTAGAAGGTATTTTATTGCTATTTCTAATTTGTTTAAGTATAGCGGTCGTTATTGCCTGTAAAACCGCTTTTAAGGGCGGTGTAGGACATGTGCCTATGCAATTCAATGGCTTCATAGCTAATGCAGTCGCCACGAAATCTGTTCAGATTATAATTTGTCGGTATGCCCCTGACAGAAAAAACTAATTTTCCTTACCATGCATTTAACCCAGATTTCCTGCATGGAAACCGTGCTCTAATCATTCGGCAAGACGCTCCACATAGTCGTCAGCTCTGCCGTGGAGATTGCCCTACCATCCGGCTATAGGATTTACAAAGTTGTTCTACCATCTACTTTGATCCATCTGTGAAGATCTCGATTCCTTTCTCTGTGTGTTTTAACGTTTTGGTTGCTATAGCTTTTAGTGTGATTTTTTTCAAATGTATATTTTTAATTTGTTTTTATATAAATTTTTTGTTAGTTATTTTTATTCTTGTCTATTTTGTATGTATTTGCTTTTTTTTTTTTTTATTAATTATTATAATTTTTATATTTTATTTAAATGTATTAACTTTTTTAAAAATTGTGTTATGAATATTTTTTTAATTATAATTGTTTTTATGTGTTAATTACTTTTCTTATTTTTTTAAAACATTTTTTATATTTTTTAAAATATTAATTTGTTTTTATGTGTTAATTTTGTGTAATTCAATTTTTATTTTTATAAATTTGTTTATTTTATTTCCAATTTTGTTTTATTTTTGTTTTTTAAATTAATATTATTTTTTTAAAGTTTAATGTGTTTTATGTTTTTAATTTTTCTTTGTTTTTTTAAATTTTATAATTTTTCAATTAAAATTTATTTTCTAAATTTCTTTGTTTTTATTTTGTTTGATTTATGTGTTAAATGTTTTTTTATATTTTTATTTTTAATTTAAGAAAAAACAATTTATATATTACTTTTTTGGATAGTTTTTATTTTACATTTATTAATTTTCTTTTTTTTTTTTTTTTCTTTTTTTTTTGTGTAAATGCTTGTTGAAAAAAATTTATTAATTTTTTTTTATTTTTTTTTTTATAATAATTAAAAATTTTCAAATGTTTTTATAATTTTTTTAAATTATTTTTTTAAATTTAAAAAACAATCCTCAGTCACCTGTTACCACATGCCTTATAGGTTTTTTTTTTAAAAGATTTTTTTATTCATTCAACATTATTTAAATCAACACCAATTTAGATTTTTTGGGTGTTACTGAAATACATGTCACAACAATCCGGCTATCTTGAACAAACAAAGAATAATAGATAAGACCAGAGAAGAACAAGGATAACAGGTTTAGATAACTGAGCACTAAGACAAAGGAACATCACATACTGAGGTCAACAACCAATAGAACAGGGAAAACAATTAACGTGGAAGTAAGGATGTAGGAACAACAGATAAGAAAATCTAAGAACAGAATTAATAATTGTATAATCATCATCATGTGGAATCGGCTACTGTCTAAATTGAGTTACACGAATTTTGACAACAAACTATAAAAATCACATATAATTTGGTCAACAGAAAATGTGGACAACAGAGAATTTCACAACAGTGATCACAGCTAACTCTAAATAACTAGGCCTGACAACAGACGGAATTTAAACCCTGACCTAAATTCAATCGGCGGGATGGGGAGGGGGCTAGAATTTATTTATGCTTGATAGAACGCTGCAAGCTCTTTTGCAATTTTACTCAATTCACTGAGTCTATGGTTATTTATTTTACCAATTCACTGAGTCTATGGGTTATTTATTGGTGAAAAATATTCATAATACTGATATTCCTTATTATTAAACTTAATTGTTACATAATATAACCTTGATTTGGCATTTGTGTTGATTTAAATGAATTGTCAATATAATAAAATACTAGAATGCGAGGTCACATGATTGGTTGTCGTCTGATTTCCCATAATTTTTACCTAAGTTTACCTAAGACCCATAAGTTTAGGAGTTGGCCTGATTTGACCTTAGAGAATCTAGACAACTAAGAATTAGGACCATACAAATGTGAAATCTGAAACTTATATGGCATTGTTTCATGCAATATTTATTTAAACTCTGGATATTATGAAACAAAAATCAACACTACTAAAAGCAGAATTACGCACCAGAAAATGGATCTGATTAAGATGCATCACTAAAAAATGAACAGGCACTGGAAAGGGAGTGGGGAAAGGGAGTGGGGGAAGGCCTAGACATGCCTGGATAAGAGAGCTAGAGACTGATATTAAAAGGATAGGTAAGATGTGAAAGAATTGAAGAGATGTCAAGAGAGAAGAAGGACTGGAAGACGTTTGATGAAGACCTGTGCTTCATTAGAAGTTGAAAAGTGAAGAAGAAGACTAAAAAGTTACAAAATAAAACTATTTGATTATGACAGTAGAAGTGATGGTAAACATTGTAATGTGACAGTAGAAGTGATGGTAAACATTGTAATGTGACAGTAGAAGTGATGGTAAACATTGTAATGTGACAGTAGAAGTGATGGTAAACATTGTAATGTGACAGTAGAAGTGATGGTAAACATTGTAATGTGACAGTAGAAGTGATGGTAAACATTGTAATGTGACAGTAGAAGTGATGGTAAACATTGTAATGTGACAGTAGAAGTGATGGTAAATATTGTAATATGACAGTAGAAGTGATGGTAAACATTGTAATGTGACAGCAATTGTGATAGAAATATTAGCAATGAAAGTAGATGTGATATTTCAATATTATAGTAACAGCTAACTATGACAGTAACAGCTAACTATGACAGTAACAGCTAACTATGACAGTAACAGCTAACTATGACAGTAACAGCTAACTATGACAGTAACAGCTAATCATGACAGTAACAGCTAACTATGACAGTAACAGCTAACTATGATAGTAACAGCAACATGACAGTAGCAGCTAACTCATGACAGAGCAGCTAACTCATGACAGTAACAGCTAACTATGACAGTAACAGCTAACTATGACAGTAGCAGCTAACTATGACAGTAGCAGCTAACTATGGCAGAGCAGCTAACTATGGCAGAGCAGCTAATCATGACAGTAGCAGCTAACTATGACAGTAACAGCTAACTCATGACAGTAACAGCTAATCATGGCAGTAACAGCTAACTATGACAGTAATAGCTAACTATGACAGTAGCAGCTAATCATGACAGTAGCTGCTAACTATGACAGTAACAGCTAACTATGACAGTAACAGCTAACTATGACAGTAACAGCTAACTATGACAGTAACAGCTAACTATGACAGTAACAGCTAACTCATGACAGTAACAGCTAACTCATGACAGTAGCAGCTAATATGACAGTAGCTGCTAACTATGACAGTAACAGCCAACTCATGACAGTAACAGCCAACATGACAGTAAATAGCTAACTATGACAGTAACAGCAACTATGACAGTAATAGCTAACTATGACAGTAGCAGCAACTATGACAGTAACAGTAACCATGACAGTAACAGCTAACTATGACAGTAGCAGCTAACTATGACAGTAGCAGCTAACTATGGCAGTAGCAGCTAATATGACAGTAGCAGCCAACTATGACAGTAAGCAGCTAACTATGACAGTAACAGCTAACTATGACAGTAACAGCTAACTATGGCAGTAACAGCTAACTATGACAGTAATAGCTAACTATGACAGTAACAGCTAACTATGACAGTAACAGCTAACTATGACAGTAACAGCTAACTATGACAGTAACAGCTAACTATGACAGTAACAGCTAACTATGACAGTAACAGCTAACTATGACAGTAACAGCTAACTATGACAGTAACAACTAACTATGAAAGTAGAAGCTAACTATGACAGTAGCAGCTAACTATGACAGTAACAGTTAACTATGACAGTAACAGCTAACTATGACAGTAGCAGCTATCTATGACAGTAGCAGCTAACTATGCAGTAGCAGCTAACTATGACAGTAAAGCAATAATGACAGTAACAGCTAACATGACAGTAAACAGCTAATCATGACAGAATAACTAACTATGAAAGTAATAGCAATCATGACAGTAAGCTAACATGACAGTAAAGTTTAAATATGACAGTACAGCTATCATGATAGTAGCAGCTAACTATGACAGTAAGCTAACTATGCAGTAGCAGCCAACATGACAGTAACAGCTAACTATGACAGAGCAGCTAACTATGACAGTAAAGCTAACTCATGCAGTAGCAGCCAACTATGACAGTAACAGCTAACATGACAGTAACAGCTAACATGATAGTAACAGCTAACATATGACAAATAGCAACTATGCAGTAAAGCAACATGACAGTAACAGCTACATGACAGTAACAGCTAACTCATGACAGTAATAGCTAATCATGACAGTACAGCTAACTGATGACAGTAATCAGTTCTAATTATGATACATAACATAAAAAGTTAACTAGTATTATAATAAACTTTTAATCTGTTTCAAGAATTCTGATATTTAGTTACATTAGAAATTTTTCATCTGTTCGAAGAATTTTGATAATTTTTTCGAACACTAGAAATCCATCCCAACCCAATCGTACCTGTTTCAAACTCGCGCAGGCAGTTTGAAGCAATTAATGTCCGTTGATTTTTACGAAAGGTAAAAAGACCCTACGTTTCAGCAAGCAATGACAAACTACTGAATGTATAACTTAAGGTGGTCTGTGATAAGTGTTATTTTACAAAGAAAATGCTATATGAAGAAGGTGAGAGCACTGACTAGTAATCGAGAGTCTTAATGGTCTGTGATACGAGCATCATCTCTGCTAAAACATGCTAGCAGTGGCGGCTCTGATCACTTGTTGCAGGGCCAGACACAAATTTTCGGGGAAATCATGGCTTTGGATTAGGTTATGCTTTAATTTATAAATAATAATACACGTTTCACATAATGTTTGGCCTGGCCTACAGGCCCTTAATGACGAGTCGCCACTGTATGCTGATAATTGTGATAGAAGGGACAAGTAATCGAAAGTCTTCATAGATTACGGTCTGCAAACAGAGTACTACTTACAAAGAAATGCTCAAGAAAGGCTTAGCGTTAATTTTCTATAATATATTAATCTTTAAAGAAAAATGTCAGTAAATATATATTTAACAATCACGTCCATGCTGCAATCATGATTGCATAACAGTTGATCCAGCAGTACATAGCAATTCACTGACTTGATGGTCAGCATCTTCCAGCAGTACATAGCACTCACTGACTTGAAGGTCAGTCTATGAATATCTTTACTGCACCTGGGTTGTCCCACTTATACCTGTTTTAAAAACAAGAGTCAAAATTAGAAGATATTTGGGGGTCAAAGACGCAATTCTATGGACAACGGCGCGCCAGGATTAGTGAGCTGGACATAATCAAGATCCACCCACTCTATGTGGTGACCCTGAAATAGACAGAGGATCAGTCTACTCTGGTACAAGTAGTGGTCGACGCAGTTACGTTTGATGAGATCTGCTCGCAACACAGACGAGCAGAATACCAGAGTGACTATTAATGCACGTCTCTCCCGGCCGAGGGGAAAAGCGAAACAAATAAACATATAGGGATGAGGGGTGCATCGAGAGAAGAGACGTGGGCTCACACAAGGCGAAACTCAGGACTCTGAGGTGGGGGCCCGAATTGAGTTGGGATCGAGGGAGAGCTACAGGTAGTGGTAGTAGTGCAAGCAAAAAAGGTAATACAGGCCCGTAGCTCTGAACTAAAAGCACGCATCTCCTGGTCGACGTCCGATGAAAAGCTGCACCTATAGTTGCTGAGGCTTCAGAAATTGTGGCGTATGAGTCGTCTGTGAACGAATGCTAACTCCCCGGAGTGAATGGCTGTACTAAATTGCCAGCTGTGTGGCAGTAGTCCATGAGAACGATGCGTAACCAAAAAAAAGAGTCTCGGCAAGTGTTTCTGAAAAAACTGTAACGTATCGTGGCAACACATGGGAAGATTGCAGCAATCTCCGTATCAAAGGCCTAATATTCACAAAATAGATGAGACTGCAGTAAAATCTATTTGATTGACAAAACATGTAAACACAGTATTCTAGTTTTACAAATTACAAAAAAATCCTGTTGTTCGTTTGCTTGATAAAGGCCTTGTTGGTCGAAATGTTGTTGTATTTTGTCATTGTTTTTGTAATTTGTAAAACTACAGTACTTTGTGATTACGTGTTTTGCCTATCAAAGGCCTAGCGCGGTAAGGTGGGCCCAAAGCAAACCCTAAGTTGCGTTTTAGTGCCTAACGAACTGCCTTCCTGGGAAAACCCGGGCACCATTGCGTAAAGCAACTCGTAAATCCCCGGAAAACGGGAGGTAGGTGATGATGGCGAGCGCAAAATTTCAGTTGCGTTGCTAGCGCCGAATAGAATGACCTCAAAATATCTGTTTAGTTTAGTTTAGTTTAGTCGTCGGATCACCATCACTGCACGTCGAACAAATTAGTCCATAAGTGCCCCGATCTCTCCTCAGTATGTCCATCGGAGGGTGGCGACCTAACGACACGGTTCTTTGTTGGTTTACAATTTTTCTTTGTTGCCAGCATAGCGTTCTTGTGAGGCACACCACACTTAACTGTGAGTTTTTGCAGTCTGGTTAGTGTGTGGATTCACCGCTATCCCCCGAATCATGTACACGCCCTCCCCCCTTAAGGAATTTATAATATCAGTCTGGTCCATTGCCGTCCGTTTTGGGACAGCAGCCATACCTGCAAGCCTATCCGCACGTTCATTCCCCCTTACCTGCATGCCCTGGCACAAAAATAAAACTGATCTTTGTCAGCTTAGACCCCCCCAGCGATTCTATCCAATGTCTCCTAGCCCATCCTGTTTCAATCTTCCTGAGCATACTCATTGAGTCACTGAGAAAACATGCATGGATAAAAGTCTGTGATTCTAGCCAAATCATCGCTTTGGTAACCGCCATGATTTCCATAGTGAGACTGCTTGTAGTCACGGCAAAACCACCACTGTCTTCCTTCACAACATCACCTCCGACCTGAGCAGTGAAAGCCCACGAGCTCCGCACATGTCGAATCCCCGAACCATCCGTATAAATGATTACATCATGCTCAGATGCGTTCTCAGAAATTAATGCCTAAACCTCTGCCTCCACAACAAGTGGGTTGCGTTGCCTGCATTCTTTATCAAGTTCGATGCATACAGAAAAGGATGTAGCGATTGCTTTTGGCACTGGTATCCATTCTTCACCGGGATCAATGTCTTCAGTGTACACACCTGTTCAATACAGTCCTCGGCCTGACCCATCCAAGATTTTCCTTTTTTAACCTATTTCTTTTGCTCTTTTTTATTTCCAAGTAGAGGATGTTGTTGTCAGCATTGACTGAAGGTAGCTTGGCACGGCTCATCAGTATTCTATACCCATAGTAGGATAGTCAAGGAGATAGCGCATCGCCCTGCACGACGTCTTTAGTGCAACCAAGTATAATGCGCATCGCCTCGTTCTGTATTCTTTCCAGTCGTTCTATCTGACTATGACTGAGAGTCAGGATCGCCAGCGCATACTCAAGCACAGAAAGGACCAGACCCTGGTATAAAAGACAAAGATGGCGCTGTTCACAATCCGCCGCAGCCATTACCCTCATCGCCAGCAAACCTTTCCTCGCCTTCATTATCACATGAGCTATGTGTTCCGAAAAAGCTAGACTACGATAAAAACGCAACCCCAGGTATTTCTATAGACTGAGATCGCTCCACCACCTCGGGAACATAAAACCACAGATGGTGGTGGAGTGTTGACGATGTGGTTGTTTAAAGAGAACCATGTCACCGCTGCTTTGTGGGGTTGACCAATGCTCCTGCTTCAACGCACCATCCACCTATGCGGTCGAGTTCTGCCCGAGTTCCTCCACAAGCTGTTCTCTATCCTTGCCCTGACGATACACCAACACATCATCTGCATATGACATTGTCCTTCCTCTACCCGTGATCTGCTCTTTTGTGATGCTCACGTAAGACTGAACAACACCGGAGATAATGGTGACCCCTGTGGTAAGCCAGGGTGGATTGTTGTGGGTGATGACGCCCAACTGCCACATTTAAACACTATCTTTCGCTGGAAGAGGGCCGCAAAGATCCAATTGAGGAGGAATGGGCTGATATTGAGTTCAGTCAGCTGCACCATTAAAAATGCAACGGCACTCATTATAGGCATCTTCAAGTCAATTGCAGCAGCACATGTCTCAATGCCTGAGTGAAAAACCCCCATAGACATCGTAGGCGAACACCGCTGCATTACGCCATGTCTCTATAAGGACGGATTTCCTCGGTGGGTGGAAGGAGACGTAACCTCTCTAGTTTGGGAGGATATTTTCCTGGCAATTATTTTCTCCAGCAACTTGCCCATTGTATTCTGTATGGTGATTACCGATGCCCTGAATTTTTGTGGTGGTCTTTGCCAGGCTTCGGGAGAGGTACCCGGAGCTAGGGAACCATTCTTCGTTGATTATTTCAGTCGTAAGCTTTTGTGTAGATGCCAGCCAGTTCTTCCCACTCCCCATCAGACAACCCGTCAATGTCACCATATCGTATGCCATCTGGACCAGGTGCACTGTTTTTTTCTCTTCCCTACAGCATCCTTGATTTCCTCCACCGTCACCAAATCATCTACATCTAATTCCAGGTTCTTACATTTAGCTGCAATGGATTGTCTTGCAGTGTTTCGCCCTACAATGTCTTTCTGGTCACTCTGCTCTAAATAGTGCGCAAACAGAGCCCTACCCTTGTTTTCATCTGTCCCCTGCCATGTAAGATCCAAGCCTGGAAGTCAATAACAACCGATTCTTTACCGTACCATCTATACTTTTGTGCAATCGCCAGAACAGTTTCAACGATTTGTCATTGCTCACACGTTGACAGAACCCAGCCCACTTTCACTTTTTACCATCCTTGCAAGAGCTTTGAAACACCCTGTTTTATTATCCATTTCTTGTTTCAACTGCAAGATGTCAGCAGGATGGGTAGTTCCATTTTTTCCTGGCAGTTTGCCACCTCCTAACAGCACACCGCTTGTCTATCCACGCCTTCTCCACCTCGTCATCCCACCATGGTGGCTGTTCCCAACGTTTACTACTGTTGGTGTGTTGTTCGTTTGACACACCTTATTCTACTGACAACGTCTTGCCCTGTGGTGTCGTACTGGAAAGAGTGCGTTACTGGCCTGTGTTGTTTTGATCTACCTTGTTCACCAGATGATGCACGGACGGTGGTCACTGCCATGGTACCCAAATCCCATCTGCACACAGCAGTGAGTGTATGGGATACAAGTGCCAAATCAATAACACTATCCTCATCTCCTGGGCGACTCGCAATTCTAGTGACACCCCTGGGTTTTTTGCACAACACCGTGGTCTCAAGTGCTAGTTCGAGATCTTCTCCCTGTGTATTCGAGGAAATGTTGCCCCATGATCTACCCTTTGCGTTGAAATCACCACAGAAAATGACATTATTGCTCTCATGACTTATAATATCACCCAAACACTGCCATTTCTGTGTGTCCACTTTCGCATTACAGGCATACACATTGACCAGCACAAACGGTTTTTCAGACTGGACTTGAATCGCCTGAGCTTTCAATTCGTCATCATCCCATCGAGACATATCTACTTCCGACACATCAATGCTATTACGGATAGGGAAATTTCAGACCCATATGTCTTCTGTTGTAGTAACATTTGAAACCAGTCATGCATAGTACACCACCATCGCCCAGTCGTTTCTTTAAGAGCTACGATGTCTGTCTGTACACAAGGGTTTCAAGAATTAGCCCGTTGATGGGGCACTTGCACAGTTCCAGTAAACAATGCGTATATTATTGAGTCCCAAGCGGAGTATTTAAGCCGGTTCGCCGTGCGCCTGCTCGCCGACCCTGTCTTGGCCGTCGTCCTCTTTTGTTTCTACGTTTGATCGTATTGGTTATTGGTTATTGGTTACTAAACTGACGTCATTGCCCTCCGGGCAAACCCATAGGTGCTCAGTCTCCCCAACAGATATCGAAGAGTATGCATACTGATGGTTCCTGTGGCTCGCTGATTAAACACACCTCTCACTCTGCCTCTCAGGCATCCAGTTCGACTTGAACAAAGGGTAATTCCAAACTGCTTAAATCGCTTGATCGATTCAACATCGATTTTAGTGTCCTCATCCAACAGAGAGTCTCGAAGAGACCGAAGAATATCCCCTTATCCATCTTCAACTCCCAACAATCGATGCTGTTGATGCAAGCCTGTCCGCTCTCTATTACCGTAAACACCCGCATGCCCAGGACAGTATATCCACGTAAGCCGCTGGAGGTTAGAAACTTCTATAGACGA
This sequence comes from Arion vulgaris, assembly GCA_020796225.1. Taxonomy (NCBI): domain Eukaryota; kingdom Metazoa; phylum Mollusca; class Gastropoda; order Stylommatophora; family Arionidae; genus Arion; species Arion vulgaris. The sequence continues at coordinate 19,208,673 of CM036776.1, forward strand.
CATCCACTCATACCGAAACCTGCCCTTCTGGATCTTGTGAAGCATCGACTGAGAGTCAGATACAACAACTGCCCCAGTAAATGAAGTCCCAGAAATCCAATGGAGGGCAGCAGTAACGGCCTCAACCTCCATCCTCATACTAGAAGTAGTTGTCCTGTATGCCCCACTTCGCTCTGCAACAACCCTACCATGCGCATTAGCCAAGAAACCCCAGCCGGATTTTTCACCACGTTGAACCGACCCATCGGTATATACAACAACATCATCATCCCTTGCATTATCTTCTATCAGCTGCTTAACTGCGAGATCAGCCTTCATGTTGCCCCAATCTCTACATTCTCTTCCAAGAGTAATGATAACGTTGAGATAGTTCATCATGCTTCCATCTGTTGGGATCCATTCTTCCCCTTTGGTAGAGTCGCAACCGTAGTCACCTGGCCAATCGTTCTCTCAGCCTGGGCCATCCACGACATGCCACGCTTGATTCTCGTGCCCTTAACATCATTAGTGTTCCTGTGAAGTGGATGTCTCTTATCCGAAGTAACCCGCATATATGCCTTGGTTTGGGCGATTGCATGACGGGAGCGTAGTGACAGAAGGCCAAGCATATATCTCATCTTCACAATGGGGGTATCTCTAGTGCAGCCAAGAACTATACGCATACCTTCATTCTGAACCCGTTCAAGTCGTTCACATTGTGATCTTGATATCGTAAGAATTCCGAGTCCGTAATCTACCACTGACATTACCAGTCGATCGAACAAAAGGGCAAGTAGTCTCTGCTCAAGATGTGCGGCCACCATAACTTTGAGAGCCGCAAGACCACGCTTGCACCGTTGTAAACACACACTGAGGAAAATTTCAGCACAGATGCACGAAACTCCGTAGCACCGGCGAAGATCCTCAGTGAATAGACTTCCTATTCACTTTGCATAGCTATCTGCATATGAAATTAACCATCCATCTTAGACGAAATATTAGCACCGCACAAAAACAACACTTTGGCGTTCGCCAACTTGAACCGGAACTCGTATGTTCCGTTCAAATATCTGTACGCAGTCCCAGTCCAATGTTTCCTGGGGACAGGGAAAATCCAGAGTAGACATTGCAAAGTGTCGACACGTGACCTGAAACGGCTGAGAATACTCCTATTCAGGAATAAACCCACCGTTTATAGAAAAGTAATGCCGATAATACAGAGGGTTGACCGCTACAAACCCAAACATTGGCGACGGGTGATACTTTTCAGACGCTGATCAGTCAGAAAGGGTGCACAGTGTAGACACACTCTTTGGCGTAGATCATAAAGCCCAAATATGCGGCGAAAAAAATGATCGTCAAAGAGCAATGAATACACAAAGCAGCCAACAAATGACCGTTCCAATGACCAGTCCTAGAAGGGTTGCAATTGTTCCTATACCGCAACTACCTCACCCAGTCATATACAAAGTAGGAAGTGCTCTTTGGCGTCGATCTAAGTCAAAATATACCGCATTAAAAGATTATTAAAGTGGCTATCAGACGATGCAGAAGGAACGTCGCACTTTCTAGGAAAGTCACCTAATAAATAAAATGCTGACACTGATAGTGACATCCAAGTGGCACTATCAGTCCCACAGCTCTAGGGTAAGCTGACCTAGTAAATATAATTCTGGCGAAGTCGGATATGCTGGCCTAGTCAACATAGGCGCATAATTGCTACAACACAAAAAAAGCCGCTCTTGGCAAAAGCTGTTTATATATCACAACAAGAATAATCAAAATGACCGAAAAGAAGGAATAAAGAAGAAGAGATTTGTAGAATGTGCTTCTTGTGTGCGCTTCATAAATATTGTTCTGCACTGCATCAGTTATCTATATACCAGTGTGTGCACTTCATAAATATTGTTCTGCACTGCATCAGTTATCTATATACCAGTGTGTGCACTTCATAAATATTGTTCTGCACTGCATCAGTTATCTATATACCAGTGTGTGCGCTTCATAAATATTGTTCTGCACTGCATCAGTTATCTATATACCAGTGTGTGCACTTCATAAATATTGTTCTGCACTGCATCAGTTATCTATATACCAGTGTGTGCACTTCATAAATATTGTTCTGCACTGCATCAGTTATCTATATACCAGTGTGTGCGCTTCATAAATATTGTTCTGCACTGCATCAGTTATCTATATACCAGTGTGTGCACTTCATAAATATTGTTCTGCACTGCATCAGTTATCTATATACCAGTGTGTGCACTTCTATAATATTGTTCTGCACTGCATCAGTTATCTATATACCAGTGTGTGCAGTGACTAGAAGAGTTCTTGACTGTCTGGCTAACCAACATGAGTGTATCAAGGAAATTCAGCTAAATCTTCAACGTCACATTTTCTTCTCCCCAAGTCCTTCAGGTTAGACAACACTCTGGTTCAGTAGGTAAGGGTGCTCAAGTCAGAGGCGTCTAGCCATGAGGAACACTACATTTATCAAGATGCCAGAAACAAACGCAATGAAAATGTCAGCGACGTCAGTTTATTTTGTTGGCCGAATGGATTAGAGTTAGGTTTCTATGTGCGAAACCCGGGTTCAGTCCACGGTAAGGCCAGGGAGTGGAGTTTTTTTGTCGAGGGCATAAAGAAAACATCCTAGCCTGAACAGTTTGGCGGCGACTGCACTAGCCATGGGGCAATAAATTTTACAGGCTCATGCCCCTCCTGTCCTACACCGCCCAAAAAGCGGTATTACAAGCAGTAACGAGAGTAAGGATAAGGGTTGAGAGAGGGAGGTGAGAAGAGGGGGTTGATAATCCAATAAAAGTTATTATGTTTAGAATTGTAGTATTTCAAAAGTGCATTCGACAAATGTACAGATTCTATTCTTACCATTTCCTTCTTTACACTTCACTCATCAAATATCAGGTAATCAGGTAAGAGATATCAGGTAAGAGATATCAGGTAAGATATATCAGGTAATAGATATCAGGTAAGAGATATCAGGTAAGAGATATCAGGTAAGAGATATCAGGTAAGAGATATTAGGTAATCAGGTAAGAGATATCAGGTAAGAGATATCAGGTAAGAGATATCAGGTAAGAGATATCAGGTAAGAGATATCAGGTAAGAGATATCAGGTAAGAGATATCAGGTAAGGGATATCAAGTAAGGGATATCAGGTAAGAGATATCAGGTAAGAGATATCAGGTAAGAGATATCAGGTAAGAGATATCAGGTAAGAGATATCAGGTAAGAGATATCAGGTAAGAGATATCAAGTAAGAGATATCAGGTAAGAGATATCAGGTAAGAGATATCAAGTAAGAGATATCAGGTAAGAGATATCAGGTAAGAGATATCAAGTAAGAGATATCAGGTAAGAGATATCAAGTAAGAGATATCAGGTAAGATATATCAGGTAAGAGATATCAGGTAAGAGATATCAGGTAAGATGTATCAGGTAAGAGATATCAGGTAAGAGATATCAGGTAAGAGATATCAAGTAAGAGATATCAGGTAAGAGATATCAAGTAAGAGATATCAGGTAAGATATATCAGGTAAGAGATATTAGGTAATCAGGTAAGAGATATCAGGTAAGAGATATCAGGTAAGATATATCAAGTAAGAGATATTAGGTAATCAGGTAAGAGATATCAGGTAAGAGATATCAGGTAAGATATATCAGGTAAGAGATATCAGGTAAGAGATATCAGATAATCAGGTAAGAGATATCAAGTAAGAGATATCAGGTAAGATATATCAGGTAAGAGATATCAGGTAAGAGATATCAGGTAAGAGATATCAGGTAAGAGATATCAGGTAAGATATATCAGGTAATAGATATCAGGTAAGAGATATCAGGTAAGAGATATCAGGTAAGAGATATCAAGTAAGAGATATTAGGTAATCAGGTAAGAGATATCAGGTAAGAGATATCAGGTAAGAGATATCAGGTAAGAGATATCAGGTAAGAGATATCAGGTAAGGGATATCAAGTAAGGGATATCAGGTAAGAGATATCAGGTAAGAGATATCAGGTAAGAGATATCAGGTAAGAGATATCAGGTAAGAGATATCAGGTAAGAGATATCAGGTAAGAGATATCAGGTAAGAGATATCAGGTAAGAGATATCAAGTAAGAGATATCAGGTAAGAGATATCAGGTAAGAGATATCAAGTAAGAGATATCAGGTAAGATATATCAGGTAAGAGATATCAGGTAAGAGATATCAAGTAAGAGATATCAGGTAAGAGATATTAGGTAATCAGGTAAGAGATATTAGGTAATCAGGTAAGAGATATCAGGTAAGAGATATCAAGTAAGAGATATCAAGTAAGAGATATCAGGTAAGATATATCAGGTAAGAGATATCAAGTAAGAGATATCAGGTAAGATATATCAGGTAAGAGATATCAGGTAAGATATATCAGGTAAGAGATATCAGGTAAGAGATATCAGGTAAGAGATATCAGGTAAGAGATATCAGGTAATCAGGTAAGAGATAACATGTAATCCATGGATTAATACCAGGTAAAAACAGACTTTTCGTCAAGTGCGAGTATTAATGAAACGTTTACCTGTATCCGTGCACTTGCAAGTAATTCTCAACAGCTTCTTTGATAGGAGCACCGTGGGCGCTGTGATTACCCTGTCCAGTTATAATGAAGACATCTTTTATTCTTCTTCTGTTGGAATTACGGTTATCTGGCGATTAATGACAAAATCAAAAGTCTACTTAAAATATGACTGAAACGAAAAATGATCATCATCATCATGAGGTGCCGTGCAGGCTGGCGTAGGCGATCATGGATCGCCACAAATCTCTATTTTTGGTGTTTGCTATCAACTCAGATGTTGACGGTCTACTGTGCCATGAAGTCAGGCTATCCAACATTTTCTCTCTGTCTTCCCTGTCTCTGTCTAACCTCGATTTTACTAGTTGTAACAATGTGTTCTAAACCTGCCCTCCTCGTCTCATGCCCAAAAAATGATGAATGCCTCTATCTTATATTGATGATTGTTAGAAATACAGTATTTGTATCCTTCTTCTTCTTCTTCTTCTTCTTCTTCTTCTTCCAACGCTGCAAATCGATCACTTGTTAACCCACTCTTTGTGATTTCTATGTCATCTGAAGAAATACTCAATCACTCCCTGCATCTTTCTTTCTTTTCTTCAATCATGTTTTGCCTCACAGCGTCAGGATAAGTCAGGATAAGTTAGGATAAGTCAGGATAAGTCCAGGATAAGTCAGGATAAGATAATCCATGCATATGATTCGTAAAAGTCAAACAGGAATTGTGAAACGACGCTGGGCTGAGATACTCATAATCTATAACAATTTGAAGATAAAATATATAACTAGTGATAAAGTAAGAATACAGAAGGCAAGAGGAGTTTTCATTACACTGGGAAACATTTGGAAGTCCAAAGAAATCAAATATAGAACAAAAATTCGGATATTTAACTCTAATGTTAAAGCAGTTCTACTGTATGGGTCAGAAACATGGAGAACAACTAAAAAATAGCGCATAAATTGCAAACATTCATCAACTGGTGTCTGCGCAAATAGAGGAATAAGATGGTATGATAGGGTCACAAATGAGGAACTTATGGAGAGAAAACAAGACAGATTCCAGTGAACGAACAGGTTTAAAAAGACGCTGGCGCTGGATAGGACACACTTTGCGAAAACCGGAGGGGAATTTAACAAGAAAGGTCCTTGCCTGGAACCCGCAGGGACAGCGAAAGAGGGGAGGCCGAGAAATAAATGGAGACGAGATTTGGAAGCGGAGATCAACAATATAAAGAAGAGCTGGAGGGAGCTGCAGGAGATAGCTAGAGATAGGAAGACTTGGCATGAGTTGGTTGAGGGCCTATGGCCCAACCCAGGGTAAAAAGGCAAAGAGAGAGAGAGAGAGATAAAGTACTCAACAAACATTTACACAAACAACTACCTCGCACACACACATATACATATATTATATATTATAATAACAATCATATGTACAAACTATACTACTACTTCTTCTTCTCCTTCGAACGTTCCATATCGATTACTTGTTAAACCACTCTTTGTGATTTCTATGTGATCTGAACCTAATAGCGATTGCGTGTTGTGCCATTTATGCATCTACTAGTATCCGATTTTTGCGATGCTTTTTATTTACTACGGTAGCTTCCTAGGCCCCTACCTCAGTCGCCTCTTACGACATGCCGTGTAGGTCGCAGTGTTACAATTCTTTGCCTCCCTTGCTAGCTCCGGCAACGCAGGTCGATTTTGATCCTAGTTTTACTTGATCATCAAATGTTACTGCATATTTACATGCACATAACACAAGTAAGAAGCAGGGCAAGTGAAAATAGAAAACAAGTATTTGCCTGTCATTCTTCATTCTTGCCCGTTTGGGGTGATTACTTCGGTTTTGTCGATATTTATTCTCATATTGTGTTCATTGCTTGTTAACTGGAGTCTGTTAATGTATTATTAATATGATTACATGATCAGCATTGTACATCCATGAATCTCTTTCTTCTTCTTCTGCGTTCTCACTAGATTGGATTTCGGATTCTCTAATAAAGGCAGCCGTTTGCCTCAGATTATCAGCCACACCATACAGTTTGTCTTGGACGCTAGTGTAAGTGGGCCACCTCTTTTTCTCAAGTCTGCATACTGGGGGCAGTTCTGTAGGATATAATTCCTACAATTTCTGATTCATAGGAATTATATTCTACAGAACTGTATATTCTATGTATATTCTACATAGGCATTTCTGCTTCCCCGTGTGTGCCGACCTCTTCCCGCAGTAAGTTTTAGCCACCCTAGTGATGGTAGGTCTGACATTCTTAATGCATGGCTAAATCTCCGAGGCAGATTGGCGACCGTAGAATTCGTTATCCCATTTCTCGATCTCTTTCTTACACAGGAAGATCTCAGCGGCAGTTCACGAGCTCCGTAGCATCAGTGAGGGTCCCCTATGTAATGTTGAAGATAGTAACAATTTAGTTAGAGTTCATTTCGTGACATGTCCAGATTATACTTTTCTATTTGCTATTTTATCATAAGTTTTCTTTGTGCGTTGATCATTTTCAGTACATCAATATTAGTGACTTTAGCAGTTCATGTGATTCTCATCATTCTTCTGTAAAACACATCTCTGAGCCTCCAGAAATATTACTTTTTGTTTAAATATAGTCCATGATTCGTTTTAAGATAACAGTAGTGGTGTTATATATATATATATAGTACTGAAGATTATCATTTCTAACGTTCAAAGATAACCAATTGTTACATATAATGACCTCCTTCATTATCTGGAGAATATTAACAAGTCGTTTGGTAATGAAGATGCGGATGGTTACAGAGGCGTTGACGTGGTTGGCATCTCGAAACTACACATGTGTTTTCATACTAAATCACTCGCTCGTGTGTTGCTGAGGCTCGCAAAAGGAGCAAAGAATAGTACCACTGCGACCTAAAAGACATGTTGTAAGAGGGGCGACGGAGGTAAGGGCCTAGAGAAGCAACCCTAGTAAATAAAAATCATCTCAGAAATCGGATGTGCTGGCCTACATATAGGTGTATAACTTTCACAATACACAATCGCTCTTAGGCTCGGATCACATATAAATCATAAAGAGAGGTTAACAAGTCATCAATTTGAAGCGTTCGAAGAAGAAGAAGTACTCAATCACTCCATGCCTCTTCTTTCTTTTCTTTCTTCAATCATGTTTTGCCTCACAGCGGCAGGATAAGTCAGGATAAGTCAGGATAAGTCAGGATAAGTCAGGATAAAGTCAGGATAAGTCAGGATAAGTCCGGATAAGATAATCCATGCGTATGATTCGTAAAGTCGAAACAGGAATTGTGAAACGACGCTGGGCTGAGATACTCATAATCTATAACAATTTGAAGATAAAATATATAACTAGTTGGTAAAGTACTCAACACAAACAACTACTTCACACACACACACACACATATACATATACATATACGAGTATTATATATTATAATAACAATCATATGTACAAACTATACTTCTTCTTCTACAAGGCATGTCTAGAGACAACTAATGTAGGGGCCTGGAAGCTACCTAGTAAATAAAAAGCATGGCGAAAATCAGACATGCTAGCCTCTTGTAGGCGCATAACTGGCACAACATACAATCGCTCTTAGACTCAGATCCCATACAAATCATACAGAGTGGTTTAATAAGTGGTCAATATGGAACTTCGAAGAAGAAGAAGAATTAAACACAATCATTATATTATACTAACAGTCATTATACTAACAATCATTATACTAGCAATCATTATACTAGCAATCATTATATTAGCAATCATTATATTAGCAATCATTATATTAGCAATCATTATATTAGCAATCATTATACTAGCAATCATACTAGCAATCATTATACTAGCAATCATTATACTAGCAATCATTATATTAGCAATCATTATACTAGAAATCATTATACTAGCAATCATTATACTAGCAATCATTATACTAGCAATCATTATATTAGCAATCATTATACTAGCAATCATTATGTTATACTAGCAATCATTATATTAGCAATCATTATACTAGCAATCATTATATTAGCAATCATTATATTAGCAATCATTATACTAGCAATCATTATATTAGCAATCATTATACTAGCAATCATTATATTATACTAGCAATCATTATATTAGCAATCATTATACTAGCAATCATTATATTAGCAATCACTATATTAGCAATCATTATACTAGCAATCATTATACTAGCAATCATTATACTAGCAATCATTATACTAGCAATCATTATATTAGCAATCATTATATTAGCAATCATTATATTAGCAATCATTATACTAGCAATCATTATACTAGCAATCATTATACTAGCAATCATTATATTAACAATCATTATATTAGCAATCATTATATTAGCAATCATTATACTAGCAATCATTATACTAGCAATCATTATATTAGCAATCATTATATTAGCAATCATTTTACTAGCAATCATTATACTAGCAATCATTATATTATACTAGCAATCATTATATTATACTAGCAATCATTATACTATACTAGCAATCATTATATTAGCAATCATTATATTAGCAATCATTATATTAGCAATCATTATACTAGCAATCATTATATTACAATCATTATATTATACTAGCACTCATATTTATACTAGCAATCATTATACTAGCAATCATTATACTAGCAATCATTATACTAGCAATCATTATACTAGCAATCATTATACTAGCAATCATTATATTATACTAGCAATCATATGTTATACTAGCAATCATTATGTTATACTAGCAATCATTATACTAGCAATCATTATATTAGCAATCATTATACTAGCAATCATTATACTAGCAATCATTATATTATACTAGCAATCATTATATTAGCAATCATTATACTAGCAATCATTATATCAGCAATCATTATATTAGCAATCATTATACTAGCAATCATTATACTAGCAATCATTATACTAGCAATCATTATGTTATACTAGCAATCATTATATTAGCAATCATTATATTAGCAATCATTATACTAGCAATCATTATACTAGCAATCATTATACTAGCAATCATTATACTAGCAATAATATGTTATACTAGCAATCATTATACTAGCAATCATTATACTAGCAATCATTATATTAGCAATCATTATACTAGCAATCATTATACTAGCAATCATTATATTAGCAATCATTATATTATACTAGCAATCATTATATTAGCAATCATTATACTAGCAATCATTATACTAGCAATCATTATACTAGCAATCATTATACTAGCAATCATTATACTAGCAATCATTATATTATACTAGCACTCATATATTATACTAGCAATCATTATATTATACTAGCAATCATATATTATACTAGCAATCATATGTTATACTAGCAATCATATATTATACTAGCAATCATTATATTATACTAGCAATCATATATTATACTAGCAATCATTATATTATACTAGCAATCATATATTATACTAGCAATCATATGTTATACTAGCAATCATATGTTATACTAGCAATCATATATTATACTAGCAATCATATGTACAAATAATATTCAAACAGTTTAAGATAGATGTGTCATATATTATACTAGCAATCATATGTACAAATAATATTCAAACAGTTTAAGATAGATGTGTCGTATATTATACTAGCAATCATATGTACAAATAATATTCAAACAGTTTAAGATAGATGTATCATATATTATACTAGCAATCATATGTACAAATAATATTCAAACAGTTTAAGATAGATGTATCATATATTATACTAGCAATCATATGTACAAATAATATTCAAACAGTTTAATATAGATGTATCATATATTATACTAGCAATCACATGTACAAATAATATTCAAACAGTTTAAGATAGATGTGTCATATATTATACTAGCAATCATATGTACAAATAATATTCAAACAGTTTAAGATAGATGTGTCATATATTATACTAGCAATCATATGTACAAATAATATTCAAACAGTTTAAGATAGATGTGTCATATATTATACTAGCAATCATATGTACAAATAATATTCAAACAGTTTAAGATAGATGTATCATATATTATACTAACAATCA